>CM053145.1:2874750-4115875 GCA_028571685.1 Heterohyrax brucei | reverse complement strand
TAGACCGGGAAACAATGAAAAGAGAATGTATGAGTTTCTCAAAATTGGTAACAGATAGAAACAAGAGAAAGTACACAGTGATTCATCTACCTAGAGAAGTTACAGAGGTTTACACAGAGAATTCCAAGTATAAGTACAAGAAAATAAGAGAGACTTAGAAAACTGGTAAAACCTACATTGTTGATAGAGTTGGGAGTACTTAGCACTGTGAAAACAGCACTTTCGCTGAAAGAAATCTACATCTCTAAGACCGGGAAACAGTGAAAAGAGAATGTATGAGTTTCCCAAGATTGGTAACAGATAGAAACAAGACAAAGTACACAGTGATTCATCTACCTAGAAAAGTTACAGAGGTTTACACAGAAAAGTCCTAGTTTAAGTACAAGAAAATAAGACAGACTTAGAAAACTGGTAAAACATACATTGCTGATTGAGTTGGGAGTACTTAGCACTGTGAAAACAGCACTTTCGCCGAAAGAAACTTACTTCTCTAAGACCGGGAAACAGTGAAAAGAGAATGTATGAGTTTCTCAAGATTGGTAACAGATAGAAACAAGAGAAAGTACACAGTGATTCATCTACCTAGAGAAGTTACAGAGGTTTACACAGAGAATTCCAAGTATAAGTATAAGAAAGTAAGAGAGACTTAGAAAACTGGTAAAACCTACATTGCTGATTGAGTTGGGAGTACTTAGCACTGTGAAAACAGCACTTTCGCCGAAAGAAATCTACTTCTCTAAGACCGGGAAACAGGTAACAGAGAATGTATGAGTTTCTCAAGATTGGTGACAGATAGAAACAAGAGAAAGTACACAGTGATTCATCTACCTAGAGAAGTTACAGAGGTTTACACAGAGAATTCCATATAAATACAAGAAAATAAGAGAGACTTAGAAAACTGGTAAAACCTACATTGTTGATAGAGTTGTGAGTACTTAGCACTGTGAAAACAGCACTTTCACCGAAAGAAATCTACTTCTATAAGACCGGGAAACAGTGAACAGAGAATGTATGAGTTTCTCAAGATTGGTAACAGATAGAAACAAGAGAAAGTACACAGTGATTAATCTACCTAGAGAAGTTACAGAGGTTTACACAGAGAATTCCAAGTATAAGTAAAAGAAAATAAGAGAGACTTAGAAAACTGGTAAAACCTACATTGTTGATAGAGTTGGGAGTACTTAGCACTGTGAAAACAGCACTTTCACAGAAAAAAATCTACTTCTCTAAGACCGGGAAACAGTGAACAGAGAATGTATGAGTTTCTCAAGATTGGTAACAGATAGAAACAAGAGAAAGTACACAGTGATTCATCTACCTAGAGAAGTTACAGAGGTATACACAGAGAATTCCAAGTATAAGTACAAGAAAATAAGAGAGACTTAGAAAACTGGTAAAACCTACATTGTTGATACAGTTGGGAGTACTTAGCACTGTGAAAACAGCACTTTCGCCAAAAGAAATCTACTTCTCTAAGACCGGGAAACAGTGAAAAGAGAATGTATGAGTTTCTCAAGATTGGTAACAGGTAGAAACAAGAGAAAGTACACAGTGATTCATCTACCTAGAGAAGTTACAGAGTTTTACACAGAGAATTCCAAGTATAAGTACAAGAAAATAAGAGAGACATAGAAAACTGGTAAAACCTACATTGTTGGTAGATTTGGGAGTACTTAGCACTGTGAAAACATCACTTTCGCTGAAAGAAATCTACTTCTCTAACACCGGGAAACAGGTAACAGAGAATGTATGCGTTTCTCAAGATTAGTAACAGATAGAAACAAAAGAAGTACACAGTGATTCATCTACCTAGATAAGTTACAGAGGTTTACACAGAAAATTCCAACTTTAAGTACAAGAAAATAAGAGAGACTTAGAAAACTGGTAAAACTTACATTGCTGATTGAGTTGGTAGTACTTAGCACTGTGAAAACAGCACTTTCGCCGAAAGAAACTTACTTCTCTAAGACCGGGAAACAGTGAAAAGAGAATGTATGAGTTTCTCAAGATTGGTAACAGATAGAAACAAGAGAAAGTACACAGTGATTCATCTACCTAGAGAATTTACAGAGGTTTACACAGAGAATTCCAAGTATAAGTACAAGAAAATAAGAGAGACTTAGAAAACTGGTAAAACCTACATTGTTGATAGAGTTGGGAGTACTTAGCACTGTGAAAACAGCACTTTCGCTGAAAGAAATCTACTTCTCTAAGACCGCGAAACAGTTAACAGAGAATGTATGAGTTTTGCAAGATTAGTAACAGATAGAAGCAAAAGAAGTAGACAGTGATTCATCTACCTAGAGAAGTTAGAGAGGTTTACACACAAAATTCCAAGATTAAATACAAGAAAATAAGAGAGACTTAGAAAACTGGTAAAACTTACATTGCTGATTGAGTTGGGAATACTTAGCACTGTGAAAACAGCACTTTCGCCGAAAGAAACTTACTTCTCTAAGACCGGGAAAC
This sequence comes from Heterohyrax brucei, assembly GCA_028571685.1. Classification (NCBI taxonomy): domain Eukaryota; kingdom Metazoa; phylum Chordata; class Mammalia; order Hyracoidea; family Procaviidae; genus Heterohyrax; species Heterohyrax brucei. Next base: position 4,113,406 of record CM053145.1, on the reverse strand, counting down.
AGTGAAAAGAGAATGTATGAGTTTCTCAAGATTGGTAACAGATAGATACAAGAGAAAGTACACAGTGATTCATCTACCTAGAGAAGTTACAGAGGTGTACACAGAGAATTCCAAGTATAAGTACAAGAAAATAAGAGAGACTTAGAAAACTGGTAAAACCTACATTGTTGATAGAGTTGGGAGTACTTAGCACTGTGAAAACAGCACTTTTGCTGAAAGAAATCTACTTCTCTTAGACCGGGAAACAATGAAAAGAGAATGTATGAGTTTCTCAAAATTGGTAACAGATAGAAACAAGAGAAAGTACACAGTGATTCATCTACCTAGAGAAGTTACAGAGGTTTACACAGAGAATTCCAAGTATAAGTACAAGAAAATAAGAGAGACTTAGAAAACTGGTAAAACCTACATTGTTGATAGAGTTGGGAATACTTAGCACTGTGAAAACAGCACTTTCGCTGAAAGAAATCTACATCTCTAAGACCGGGAAACAGTGAAAAGAGAATGTATGAGTTTCTCAAGATTGGTAACAGATAGAAACAAGAGAAAGTACACAGTGATTCATCTACCTAGAAAAGTTACAGAGGTTTACACAGAAAAGTCCTAGTTTAAGTACAAGAAAATAAGACAGACTTAGAAAACTGGTAAAACATACATTGCTGATTGAGTTGGGAGTACTTAGCACTGTGAAAACAGCACTTTCGCCGAAAGAAACTTACTTCTCTAAGACCGGGAAACAGTGAAAAGAGAATGTATGAGTTTCTCAAGATTGGTAACAGATAGAAACAAGAGAAAGTACACAGTGATTCATCTACCTAGAGAAGTTACAGAGGTTTACACAGAGAATTCCAAGTATAAGTATAAGAAAGTAAGAGAGACTTAGAAAACTGTTAAAACCTACATTGTTGATAGAGTTGGGAGTACTTAGCACTGTGAAAACAGCACTTTCGCAGAAAGAAATCTACTTCTCTAAGAACGCGAAACAGTTAACAGAGAATGTATGAGTTTTGCAAGATTAGTAACAGATAGAAGCAAAAGAAGTACACAGTGATTCATCTACCTAGAGAAGTTACAGAGGTTTACACAGAGAATTCCAAGTATAAGTACAAGAAAATAAGAGAGACTTAGAAAACTGGTAAAACCTACATTGTTGATACAGTTGGGAGTACTTAGCACTGTGAAAACAGCACTTTCGCCAAAAGAAATCTACTTCTCTAAGACCGGGAAACAGTGAAAAGAGAATGTATGAGTTTCTCAAGATTGGTAACAGGTAGAAACAAGAGAAAGTACACAGTGATTCATCTACCTAGAGAAGTTACAGAGTTTTACACAGAGAATTCCAAGTATAAGTACAAGAAAATAAGAGAGACATAGAAAACTGGTAAAACCTACATTGTTGGTAGATTTGGGAGTACTTAGCACTGTGAAAACATCACTTTCGCTGAAAGAAATCTACTTCTCTAACACCGGGAAACAGGTAACAGAGAATGTATGCGTTTCTCAAGATTAGTAACAGATAGAAACAAAAGAAGTACACAGTGATTCATCTACCTAGATAAGTTACAGAGGTTTACACAGAAAATTCCAACTTTAAGTACAAGAAAATAAGAGAGACTTAGAAAACTGGTAAAACTTACATTGCTGATTGAGTTGGTAGTACTTAGCACTGTGAAAACAGCACTTTCGCCGAAAGAAACTTACTTCTCTAAGACCGGGAAACAGTGAAAAGAGAATGTATGAGTTTCTCAAGATTGGTAACAGATAGAAACAAGAGAAAGTACACAGTGATTCATCTACCTAGAGAATTTACAGAGGTTTACACAGAGAATTCCAAGTATAAGTACAAGAAAATAAGAGAGACTTAGAAAACTGGTAAAACCTACATTGTTGATAGAGTTGGGAGTACTTAGCACTGTGAAAACAGCACTTTCGCTGAAAGAAATCTACTTCTCTAAGACCGCGAAACAGTTAACAGAGAATGTATGAGTTTTGCAAGATTAGTAACAGATAGAAGCAAAAGAAGTAGACAGTGATTCATCTACCTAGAGAAGTTAGAGAGGTTTACACACAAAATTCCAAGATTAAATACAAGAAAATAAGAGAGACTTAGAAAACTGGTAAAACTTACATTGCTGATTGAGTTGGGAATACTTAGCACTGTGAAAACAGCACTTTCGCCGAAAGAAACTTACTTCTCTAAGACCGGGAAACAGTGAAAAGAGAATGTATGAGTTTCTCAAGATTGGTAACAGATAGATACAAGAGAAAGTACACAGTGATTCATCTACCTAGAGAAGTTACAGAGGTGTACACAGAGAATTCCAAGTATAAGTACAAGAAAATAAGAGAGACTTAGAAAACTGGTAAAACCTACATTGTTGATAGAGTTGGGAGTACTTAGCACTGTGAAAACAGCACTTTTGCTGAAAGAAATCTACTTCTCTTAGACCGGGAAACAATGAAAAGAGAATGTATGAGTTTCTCAAAATTGGTAACAGATAGAAACAAGAGAAAGTACACAGTGATTCATCTACCTAGAGAAGTTACAGAGGTTTACACAGAGAATTCCAAGTATAAGTACAAGAAAATAAGAGAGACTTAGAAAACTGGTAAAACCTACATTGTTGATAGAGTTGGGAATACTTAGCACTGTGAAAACAGCACTTTCGCTGAAAGAAATCTACATCTCTAAGACCGGGAAACAGTGAAAAGAGAATGTATGAGTTTCTCAAGATTGGTAACAGATAGAAACAAGAGAAAGTACACAGTGATTCATCTACCTAGAAAAGTTACAGAGGTTTACACAGAAAAGTCCTAGTTTAAGTACAAGAAAATAAGACAGACTTAGAAAACTGGTAAAACATACATTGCTGATTGAGTTGGGAGTACTTAGCACTGTGAAAACAGCACTTTCGCCGAAAGAAACTTACTTCTCTAAGACCGGGAAACAGTGAAAAGAGAATGTATGAGTTTCTCAAGATTGGTAACAGATAGAAACAAGAGAAAGTACACAGTGATTCATCTACCTAGAGAAGTTACAGAGGTTTACACAGAGAATTCCAAGTATAAGTATAAGAAAGTAAGAGAGACTTAGAAAACTGTTAAAACCTACATTGTTGATAGAGTTGGGAGTACTTAGCACTGTGAAAACAGCACTTTCGCAGAAAGAAATCTACTTCTCTAACACCAGGAAACAGGTAACAGAGAATGTATGAGTTTCTAAAGATTAGTAACAGATAGAAACAAAAGAAGTACACAGTGATACATCTACCTAGACAAGTTACAGAGGTTTACACAGAAAATTCCAAGTTTAAGTACGAGAAAATAAGAGAGACTTAGAAAACTGGTAAAACTTACATTGTTGATTGAGTTGGGAGTACTTAGCACTGTGAAAACAGCACTTTCGACGAAAGAATTCTACTTCTCTAAGACCGGGAAACACTGAAAAGAGAACGTATGAGTTTCTCAAGATTGGTAACAGATAGAAACAAGAGAAAGTACACAGTGATTCATCTACCTAGAGAACTTACAGAGGTTTACACAGAGAATTCCAAGTATAAGTACAAGAAAATAAGAGAGACTTAGAAAACTGGTAAAACCTACATTGTTGATAGAGTTGGGAGTACTTAGCACTGTGAAAACAGCACTTTCGCAGAAAGAAATCTACTTCTCTAAGACCGGGAAACAGGGAAGATAGAGTGTATGAGTTTCTCAAGATTGGTAACATATAGAAACACGAGAAAGTACACAGTGATTCATCTACCTAGAGAAGTTACAGAGGTTTACACAGAGAATTCCAAGTATAAGTACAAGAAAATAAGAGAGACATAGAAAACTGGTAAAACCTACATTGTTGATAGAGTTGGGAGTACTTAGCACTGTGAAAACAGCACTTTCGCCGAAAGAAATCTACTTCTCTAAGAACGGGAAACAGTGAAAAGGGAATGTATGAGTATCTCAAGATTGGTAACAGATAGAAACAAAAGAAAGTACACAGTGATTCATCTACCTAGAGAACTTACAGTGGTTTACACAGAAAATTCCAAGTATAAGTAAAAGAAGATAAGAGAGACTTAGAAAACTGGTAAAACTTACATTGTTCATTGATTTGGTAGTACTTAACACTGTGAAAACAGCACTTTCGCCGAAAGAATTCTACTTCTCTAAGACCGTGAAACAGTGAAAAGAGAATGTATGAGTTTCTCAAGATTGGTAACAGATAGAAACAAGAGAAAGTACACAGTGATTCATCTACCTAGAGAAGTTACAGATGTTTACACAGAGAATTCCAAGTATAAGTACAAGAAAATAAGAGAGACTTAGAAAACTGGTAAAACCTACATTGTTGATAGAGTTCAGAGTACTTAGCACTGTGAAAACAACACTTTCGCTGAAAGAAATCTACTTCTCTAACACCGGGAAACAGGCAACAGAGAATGTATGAGTTTCTTAAGATTGGTAACAGATAGAAACAAGTGAAAGTACACACTGTTTCACCTACCTAGAGAACTTAAAGAGGTTGACACAGAGAATTCCAAGTATAAGTACAAGAAAATGAGAGAGACTTAGAAAACTGGTAAAACTTACATTGTTGATTGAGTTGGGAGTACTTAGCACTGCGAAAACAGCACTTTCGCCGAAAGAAATCTACTTCTCTAAGACCGGGAAACACGGAAGAGAGAATGTATCAGTTTCTCAAGATTGGTAACAGATAGAAACAAGAGAAAGTACACAGTGATTCATCTACCTAGAGAACTTACAGAGGTTTACACAGAGAATTCCAAGTATAAGTACAAGAAAATGAGAGAGACTTAGAAAACTCGTAAAACCTACGTAGTTGATAGAGTTGGTAGTACTTAGCACTGTGAAAACAGCACTTTCGCCGAAAGAAATCTACTTCTCTAAGACCGGGAAACAGTGAAAAGAGAATGTATGACTTTCTCAAAATTGGTAACAGATAGAAAAAAGAGAAAGTACACAGTGATTCATCTACCTAGAGAAGTTACAGAGGTTTACACAGAGAATTCCAAGTATAAGTACAAGAAAATAAGAGAGACTTAGAAAACTGGTAAAACCTACATTGTTGATAGAGTTGGTAGTACTTAGTACTGTTAAAACAGCACTTTCGCCGAAAGAAATCTACTTCTCTAAGACCGGGAAACAGGGAAGAGAGAATGTATGAGTTTCTCAAGATTGGTAACAGATAGAAACAAGAGAAAGTACACAGTGATTCATCTACCTGGAGAACTTACAGAGGTTTACACAGAGAATTCCAAGTATAAGTACAAGAAAATAAGAGAGACTTAGAAAACTGGTAAAACCTACATTGTTGATAGAGTTGGGAGTACTTAGCACTGTGAAAACAGCACTTTCGCCGAAAGAAATCTTCTTCTCTCACACCGGGAAACAGGGAACAGAGAATGTATGAGTTTCTCAAGATTGGTAACAGATAGAAACAAGAGAAAGTACACAGTGATTCATCTACCTAGAGAACTTACAGAAGTTTACACAGAGAATTCCAAATATAAGTACAAGAAAATGAGAGAGACTTAGAAAACTGGTAAAACCTACATTTTTGATAGAGTTGGTAGTAATTAGCACTGTGAAAACAGCACATTCGCCGAAAGAAATCTACTTCTCTAAGACCGGGAAACAGTGAAAAGAGAATGTATGACTTTCTCAAAATTGGTAACAGATAGAAAGAAGAGAAAGTACACAGTGATTCATCTACCTGGAGAAGTTACAGAGGTTTACACAGAGAACTCCATGTATAAGTACAGGAAAATAAGACAGACTTAGAAAACTGGTAAAACCTGCATCGTTGATAGATTTGGGAGTACTTAGCACTGTGAAAACAGCACTTTCGCAGAAAGAAATCTACTTCTCTAACACCGGGAAACAGGCAACAGAGAATGTATGAGTTTCTTAAGATTGGTAACAGATAGAAACAAGAGAAACTACACAGTGATTCACCTACCTAGAGAACTTACAGAGGTTGACACAGAGAATTCCAAGTATAAGTACAAGAAAATGAGAGAGACTTAGAAAACTGGTAAAACCTACATTGTTGATAGAGTTGGGAGTACTTAGCACTGTGAAAACAGCACTTTCGCAGAAAGAAATCTACTTCTCTAAGACCGGGAAACATTGAACAGAGAATGTATGAGTTTCTCAAGATGGGTAGCAGATAGAAACAAGAGAAAGTACACAGTGATTCATCTACCTAGAGAAGTTACAGAGGTTTACACAGAGAATTCCAAGTGTAAGTAAAAGAAAATAAGAGAGACTTAGAAAACTGGTAAAACCTACATTGTTGATAGAGTTGGGAGTACTTAACACTGTGAAAACAGCACTTTCGTCGAAAGAAGTCTACTTCTCTAAGACCGGGAAACAGTGAAAAGAGAATGTATGAGTTTCTCAAGATTGGTAACAGATAGAAAGAAGAGAAAGTACACAGTGATTCATCTACCTAGAGAAGTTACAGAGGTTTACACAGAAAATTCCAAGTATAAGTAAAAGAAGATAAGAGAGACTTAGAATACTGGTAAAACCTACATTGTTGATAGAGTTGAGAGTACTTAGCACTGTGAAAACAGCACTTTCGCCGAAAGAAATCTACTTCTCTAACACCAGGAAACAGGTAACAGAGAATGTATGAGTTTCTAAAGATTAGTAACAGATAGAAACAAAAGAAGTACACAGTGATACATCTACCTAGACAAGTTACAGAGGTTTACACAGAAAATTCCAAGTTTAAGTACGAGAAAATAAGAGAGACTTAGAAAACTGGTAAAACTTACATTGTTGATTGAGTTGGGAGTACTTAGCACTGTGAAAACAGCACTTTCGACGAAAGAATTCTACTTCTCTAAGACCGGGAAACACTGAAAAGAGAACGTATGAGTTTCTCAAGATTGGTAACAGATAGAAACAAGAGAAAGTACACAGTGATTCATCTACCTAGAGAACTTACAGAGGTTTACACAGAGAATTCCAAGTATAAGTACAAGAAAATAAGAGAGACTTAGAAAACTGGTAAAACCTACATTGTTGATAGAGTTGGGAGTACTTAGCACTGTGAAAACAGCACTTTCGCAGAAAGAAATCTACTTCTCTAAGACCGGGAAACAGGGAAGATAGAGTGTATGAGTTTCTCAAGATTGGTAACATATAGAAACACGAGAAAGTACACAGTGATTCATCTACCTAGAGAAGTTACAGAGGTTTACACAGAGAATTCCAAGTATAAGTACAAGAAAATAAGAGAGACATAGAAAACTGGTAAAACCTACATTGTTGATAGAGTTGGGAGTACTTAGCACTGTGAAAACAGCACTTTCGCCGAAAGAAATCTACTTCTCTAAGAACGGGAAACAGTGAAAAGGGAATGTATGAGTATCTCAAGATTGGTAACAGATAGAAACAAAAGAAAGTACACAGTGATTCATCTACCTAGAGAACTTACAGTGGTTTACACAGAAAATTCCAAGTATAAGTAAAAGAAGATAAGAGAGACTTAGAAAACTGGTAAAACTTACATTGTTCATTGATTTGGTAGTACTTAACACTGTGAAAACAGCACTTTCGCCGAAAGAATTCTACTTCTCTAAGACCGTGAAACAGTGAAAAGAGAATGTATGAGTTTCTCAAGATTGGTAACAGATAGAAACAAGAGAAAGTACACAGTGATTCATCTACCTAGAGAAGTTACAGATGTTTACACAGAGAATTCCAAGTATAAGTACAAGAAAATAAGAGAGACTTAGAAAACTGGTAAAACCTACATTGTTGATAGAGTTCAGAGTACTTAGCACTGTGAAAACAACACTTTCGCTGAAAGAAATCTACTTCTCTAACACCGGGAAACAGGCAACAGAGAATGTATGAGTTTCTTAAGATTGGTAACAGATAGAAACAAGTGAAAGTACACACTGTTTCACCTACCTAGAGAACTTAAAGAGGTTGACACAGAGAATTCCAAGTATAAGTACAAGAAAATGAGAGAGACTTAGAAAACTGGTAAAACCTACATTGTTGATAGAGTTGGGAGTACTTAGCACTGTGAAAACAGCACTTTCGCAGAAAGAAATCTACTTCTCTAAGACCGGGAAACATTGAACAGAGAATGTATGAGTTTCTCAAGATTGGTAACAGATAGAAACAAGAGAAAGTACACAGTGATTCATCTACCTAGAGAAGTTACAGAGATTTACACAGAAAATTCCCAGTATAAGTAAAAGAAGATAAGAGAGACTTAGGAAACTGGTAAAACTTACATTGTTGATAGAGTTGGGAGTACTTAGCACTGTGAAAACAGCACTTTCGCAGAAAGAAATCTACTTCTCTAAGACCGGGAAACAGGGAAGAGAGAATGTATGACTTTCTCAAAATTGGTAGCAGATAGAAAAAAGAGAAAGTACACAGTTATTCATCTACCTGGAGAAGTTACAGAGGTTTACACAGAGAATTCCAAGTATAAGTACAAGAAAATAAGAGAGACTTAGAAAACTGGTAAAACCTACATTGTTGATAGAGTTGGTAGTACTTAGTACTGTCTAAACAGCACTTTCGCCGAAAGAAATCTACTTCTCTAAGACCAGGAAAAAGTGAAAAGAGAATGTATGAGTTTCTCAAGATTGGTAACAGATAGAAACAAAAGAAAGTACACAGTGATTCATCTACCTAGAGAAGTTACAGAGGTTTACACAGAAAATTCCAAGTATAACTAAAAGAAGATAAGAGAGACTTAGAAAACTGGTAAAACTTACATTGTTGATTGAGTTGGGAGTACTTAGCACTGTGAAAACAGCACTTTCGCCGAAAGAAATCTACTTCTCTAAGACCGGGAAACAGTTAAAAGAGAATGTATGAGTTTCTCAAGATTGGTAACAGATAGAAACAAGAGAAAGTACACAGTGATTCATCTACCTAGAGAAGTTACAGAGATTTACACAGAGAATTCCAAGTATAAGTTCAAGAAAATGAGAGAGACTTCGAAAACTGGTAAAACCTGCATAGTTGATAGAGTTGTTAGTACTTAGCACTGTGAAAACAGCACTTTCGCCGAAAGGAATCTACTTCTCTAAGACCGGGAAACAGTGTAAAGAGAATGTATGACTTTCTCAATATTGGTAACAGATATAAACAAGAGAAAGTACACAGTGATTCATCTACCTAGAGAAGTTACAGAGGTTTACACAGAGAATTCCAAGTATAAGTACAAGAAAATAAGAGAGACTTAGAAAACTGGTAAAACCTACATTGTTGATAGAGTTGGGAGTACTTAGCACTGTGAAAACAGCACTTTCGCCGAAAGAAATCTACTTCTCTAAGACCGGGAAACAGGGAAGAGAGAATGTATCAGTTTCTCAAGATTGGTAACAGATAGAAACAAGAGAAAGTACACAGTGATTCATCTACCTAGAGAACTTACAGAGGTTTACACAGAGAATTCCAAGTATAAGTACAAGAAAATGAGAGAGACTTAGAAAACTGGTAAAACCTACATTTTTGATAGAGTTGGTAGTACTTAGCACTGTGAAAACAGCACATTCGCCGAAACAAATCTACTTCTCTAAGACCGGGAAACAGTGAAAAGAGAATGTATGACTTTCTCAAAATTGGTAACAGTTAGAAAGAAGAGAAAGTACACAGTGATTCATCTACCTGGAGAAGTTACAGAGGTTTACACAGAGAACTCCATGTATAAGTACAAGAAAATAAGAGAGACTTAGAAAACTGGTAAAACCTACATTGTTGATAGAGTTGAGAGTACTTAGTACTGTTTAAACAGCACTTTCGCAGAAAGAAATCTACTTCTCTAAGACCGCGAAGCAGTTAACAGAGAATGTATGAGTTTCTCAAGATTAGTAACAGATAGAAACAAAAGAAGTAGACAGTGATTCATCTACCTAGAGAAGTTACAGAGATTTACACAGAAAATTCCCAGTATAAGTAAAAGAAGATAAGAGAGACTTAGGAAACTGGTAAAACTTACATTGTTGATTGAGTTGGGAGTACCTAGCACTGTGAAAACAGCACTTTCGCAGAAAGAAATCTACTTCTCTAACAGCGGGAAACAGGTAACAGAGAATGTATGAGTTTCTCAAGATTGGTAACAGATAGAAACAAGAAAAAGTACACAGTGATTCATCTACCTAGAGAAGTTACAGAGTTTTACACAGAGAATTCCAAGTATAAGTACAAGAAAATAAGAGAGACTTAGAAAACTGGTAAAACCTACATTGTTGATAGAGTTGGGAGTACTTAGCACTGTGAAAACAGCACTTTCGCCGAAAGAAATCTACTTCTCTAACACCGGGAAACAGGGAAGAGAGAATGTATCAGTTTCTCAAGATTGGTAACAGATAGAAACAAGAGAAAGTACACAGTGGTTCATCTACCTAGAGAAGTTACAGAGGTTTACACAGAGAATTCCAAGTAAAAGTACAAGAAAATAAGAGAGACTTAGAAAATTGTTAAAACCTACATTGTTGATAGAGTTGGTAGTACTTAGTACTGTTTAAACAGCACTTTCGCCGAAAGAAATCTACTTCTCTAAGACCAGGAAACATTGAAAAGAGAATGTATGAGTTTCTCAAGATTGGTAACAGATAGAAACAAAAGAAAGTACACAGTGATTCATCTACCTAGAGAAGTTACAGAGGTTTACACAGAAAATTCCAAGTATAACTAAAAGAAGATAAGAGAGACTTAGAAAACTGGTAAAACTTACATTGTTGATTGAGTTGGGAGTACTTAGCACTGTGAAGACAGCACTTTCGCCGAAAGAAATCTACTTCTCTAAGACCGGGAAACAGTGAAAAGAGAATGTATGAGTTTCTCAAGATTGGTAACAGATAGAAACAAGAGACAGTACGCAGTGATTCATCTACCTAGAGAAGTTACAGAGGTTTACACAGAGAATTCCAAGTATAAGTACAAGAAAATAAGAGAGACTTAGAAAACTGGTAAAACCTACATTGTTGATAGAGTTGGGAGTACTTAGCACTGTGAAAACAGCACTTTCGCAGAAAGAAATCTACTTCTCTAAGAATGGGAAACAGGGAAGAGAGAATGTATGAGTTTCTCAAGATTGGTAACAGATAGAAACAAGAGAAAGTACACAGTGATTCATCTACCTAGAGAACTTACAGAGGTTTACACAGAGAATTCCAAGTATAAGTACAAGAAAATAAGAGAGACTTAGAAAACTGGTAAAACCTACATTGTTGATAGAGTCGGGAGTACTTAGCACTGTGAAAACAGCACTTTCGCCGAAAGAAATCTTATTCTCTAAAACCGGGAAACAGGGAACAGAGAATGTATGAGTTTCTCAAGATTGGTAACAGATAGAAACAAGAGAAAGTACACAGTGATTCATCTACCTAGAGAAGTTACAGAGGATTACCCAGAGAATTCCAAATATAAGTACAAGAAAATGAGAGAGACTTAGAAAACTGGTAAAACCTAAATTGTTGATAGAGTTGGTAGTAATTAGCACTGTGAAAACAGCACTTTCGCCGAAAGAAATCTACTTCTCTAAGACCGGGAAACAGTGAAAAGAGAATGTATGACTTTCTCAAAATTGGTAACAGATAGAAAGAAGAGAAAGTACACAGTGATTCATCTACCTGAAGAAGTTACAGAGGTTTACACAGACAACTCCATGTATAAGTACAAGAAAATAAGAGAGACTTAGAAAACTGGTAAAACCTACATTGTTGATAGAGTTGAGAGTACTTAGTACTGTTTAAACAGCACTTTCGCAGAAAGAAATCTACTTCTCTAAGACCGCGAAACAGTTAACAGAGAATGTATGAGTTTCTCAAGATTAGTAACAGATAGAAAAAAAAGAAGTAGACAGTGATTCATCTACCTAGAGAAGTTACAGAGATTTACACAGAAAATTCCCAGTATAAGTAAAAGAATATAAGAGAGACTTAGGAAACGGGTAAAACTTACATTGTTGATTGAGTTGGGTGTACCTAGCACTGTGAAAACAGCACTTTCGCAGAAAGAAATCTACTTCTCTAACAGCGGGAAACAGGGAACAGAGAATGTATGAGTTTCTCAAGATTGGTAACAGATAGAAACAAGAGAAAGTACACAGTGATTCATCTACCTAGAGAATTTACAGAGGTTTACACAGAAAATTCCAAGTATAAGTACAAGAAAATAAGAGAGACTAAGAAAACTGGTAAAACCTACATTGTTGATAGAGTTGGGAGTACTTAGCACTGTGAAAACAGCACTTTCGCCGAAAGAAATCTATTTCTCTAACACCGGGAAACAGGGAACAGAGAATGTATGAGTTTCTCAAGATTGGTAACAGATAGAAACAAGAGAAAGTACACAGTGATTCATCTACCTAGAGAAGTTACAGAGGTTTACACAGAGAATTCCAAGTATAAGTACAAGAAAATAAGAGAGACTTAGAAAACTGGTAAAACCTACATTGTTGATAGAGTTGGTAGTACTTAGTACTGTTTAAACAGCACTTTCGCCGAAAGAAATCTACTTCTCTAAGACCGGGAAACAGGGAAGAGAGAATGTATGAGTTTCTCAAGATTGGTAACAGACAGAAACAAGAGAAAGTACACAGTGATTCATCTACCTAGAGAACTTACAGAGGTTTACACAGAGAATTCCAAGTATAAGTACAAGAAAATGAGAGAGACTTCGAAAACTGGTAAAACCTACATTGTTGATAGAGTTGGGAGTACTTAGCACTGTGAAAACAGCACTTTCGCCGAAAGGAATCTACTTCTCTAAGACCGGGAAACAGTGAAAAGAGAATGTATGACTTTCTCAATATTGGTAACAGATAGAAACAAGAGAAAGTACACAGTGATTCATCTACCTAGAGAAGTTACAGAGGTTTACACAGAGAATTCCAAGTATAAGTACAAGAAAATAAGAGAGACTTAGAAAACTGGTAAAACCTACATTGTTGATAGAGTTGGGAGTACTTAGCACTGTGAAAACAGCACTTTCGCCGAAAGAAATCTACTTCTCTAAGACCGGGAAACAGGGAAGAGAGAATGTATCAGTTTCTCAAGATTGGTAACAGATAGAAACAAGAGAAAGTACACAGTGATTCATCTACCTAGAGATCTTACAGAGGTTTACACAGAGAATTCCAAGTATAAGTACAAGAAAATGAGAGAGACTTAGAAAACTGGTAAAACCTACATAGTTGATATACTTGGTAGTACTTAGCACTGTGAAAACAGCACTTTCGCCGAAAGAAATCTACTTCTCTAAAACCGGGAATCAGTGAAAAGAGAAGGTATGACTTTCTCAAAATTGGTAACAGATAGAAAGAAGAGAAAGTACACAGTGATTCATCTACCTGGAGAAGTTACAGAGGTTTACACAGAGAACTCCATGTATAAGTAGAAGAAAATAAGAGAGACTTAGAAAACTGGTAAAACCTACATTGTTGATAGAGTTGAGAGTACTTAGTACTGTTTAAACAGCACTTTCGCAGAAAGAAATCTACTTCTCTAAGACCGCGAAACAGTTAACAGAGAATGTATGAGTTTCTCAAGATTAGTAACAGATAGAAACAAAAGAAGTAGACAGTGATTCATCTACCTAGAGAAGTTACAGAGATTTACACAGAAAATTCCCAGTATAAGTAAAAGAAGATAAGAGAGACTTAGGAAACTGGTAAAACTTACATTGTTGATTGAGTTGGGAGTACCTAGCACTGTGAAAACAGCACTTTCGCAGAAAGAAATCTACTTCTCTAACAGCGGGAAACAGGGAACAGAGAATGTATGAGTTTCTCAAGATTGGTAACAGATAGAAACAAAAAAAAGTACACAGTGATTCATCTACCTAGAGAAGTTACAGAGTTTTAGACAGAGAATTCCAAGTATAAGTACAAGAAAATAAGAGAGACTTAGAAAACTTGTAAAACCTACATTGTTGATAGAGTTGGGAGTACTTAGCACTGTGAAAACAGCACTTTCGCCGAAAGAAATCTACTTCTCTAACACCGGGAAACAGGGAAGAGAGAATGTATCAGTTTCTCAAGATTGGTAACAGATAGAAACAAGAGAAAGTACACAGTGGTTCATCTACCTAGAGAGCTTACAGAGGTTTACACAGAGAATTCCAAGTATAAGTACAAGAAAATGAGAGAGACTTAGAAAACTGGTAAAACCTACATAGTTGATATAGTTGGTAGTACTTAGCACTGTGAAAACAGCACTTTCGCTGAAAGAAATCTACTTCTCTAAAACCGGGAATCAGTGAAAAGAGAATGTATGACTTTCTCAAAATTGGTAACAGATAGAAACAAGAGAAAGCACTCAGTGATTCATCTACCTAGAGAAGTTACAGAGGTTTACACAGAGAATTCCAAGTATAAGTACAAGAAAATAAGAGAGACTTAGAAAACTGGTAAAACCTACATTGTTGATAGAGTTGGTAGTACTTAGTACTGTTAAAACAGCACTTTCGCCGAAAGAAATCTACTTCTCTAAGACCGGGAAACAGGGAAGAGAGAATGTATGAGTTTCTCAAGATTGGTAACAGATAGAAACAAGAGAAAGTACACAGTGATTCATCTACCTAGAGAACTTACAGAGGTTTACACAGAGAATTCCAAGTATAAGTACAAGAAAATAAGAGAGACTTAGAAAACTGGTAAAACCTACATTGTTGATAGAGTTGGGAGTACTTAGCACTGTGAAAACAGCACTTTCGCCGAAAGAAATCTTCTTCTCTCACACCGGGAAACAGGGAACAGAGAATGTATGAGTTTCTCAAGATTGGTAACAGATAGAAACAAGAGAAAGTACACAGTGATTCATCTACCTAGAGAACTTACAGAAGTTTACACAGAGAATTCCAAATATAAGTACAAGAAAATGAGAGAGACTTAGAAAACTGGTAAAACCTACATTTTTGATAGAGTTGGTAGTAATTAGCACTGTTTAAACAGCACATTCGCCGAAAGAAATCTACTTCTCTAAGACCGGGAAACAGTGAAAAGAGAATGTATGACTTTCTCAAAATTGGTAACAGATAGAAAGAGGAGAAAGTACACAGTGATTCATCTACCTGGAGAAGTTACAGAGGTTTACACAGAGAACTCCATGTATAAGTACAGGAAAATAAGACAGACTTAGAAAACTGGTAAAACCTGCATCGTTGATAGATTTGGGAGTACTTAGCACTGTGAAAACAGCACTTTCGCAGAAAGAAATCTACTTCTCTAACACCGGGAAACAGGCAACAGAGAATGTATGAGTTTCTTAAGATTGGTAACAGATAGAAACAAGAGAAACTACACAGTGATTCACCTACCTAGAGAACTTACAGAGGTTGACACAGAGAATTCCAAGTATAAGTACAAGAAAATGAGAGAGACTTAGAAAACTGGTAAAACCTACATTGTTGATAGAGTTGGGAGTACTTAGCACTGTGAAAACAGCACTTTCGCAGAAAGAAATCTACTTCTCTAAGACCGGGAAACATTGAACAGAGAATGTATGAGTTTCTCAAGATTGGTAGCAGATAGAAACAAGAGAAAGTACACAGTGATTCATCTACCTAGAGAAGTTACAGAGGTTTACACAGAGAATTCCAAGTATAAGTACAAGAAAATAAGAGAGACTTAGAAAACTGGTAAAACCTACATTGTTGATAGAGTTGGTAGTACTTAGTACTGTTAAAACAGCACTTTCGCCGAAAGAAATCTACTTCTCTAAGACCGGGAAACAGGGAAGAGAGAATGTATGAGTTTCTCAAGATTGGTAACAGATAGAAACAAGAGAAAGTACACAGTGATTCATCTACCTAGAGAACTTACAGAGGTTTACACAGAGAATTCCAAGTATAAGTACAAGAAAATAAGAGAGACTTAGAAAACTGGTAAAACCTACATTGTTGATAGAGTTGGGAGTACTTAGCACTGTGAAAACAGCACTTTCGCCGAAAGAAATCTTCTTCTCTCACACCGGGAAACAGGGAACAGAGAATGTATGAGTTTCTCAAGATTGGTAACAGATAGAAACAAGAGAAAGTACACAGTGATTCATCTACCTAGAGAACTTACAGAAGTTTACACAGAGAATTCCAAATATAAGTACAAGAAAATGAGAGAGACTTAGAAAACTGGTAAAACCTACATTTTTGATAGAGTTGGTAGTAATTAGCACTGTGAAAACAGCACATTCGCCGAAAGAAATCTACTTCTCTAAGACCGGGAAACAGTGAAAAGAGAATGTATGACTTTCTCAAAATTGGTAACAGATAGAAAGAGGAGAAAGTACACAGTGATTCATCTACCTGGAGAAGTTACAGAGGTTTACACAGAGAACTCCATGTATAAGTACAGGAAAATAAGACAGACTTAGAAAACTGGTAAAACCTGCATCGTTGATAGATTTGGGAGTACTTAGCACTGTGAAAACAGCACTTTCGCAGAAAGAAATCTACTTCTCTAACACCGGGAAACAGGCAACAGAGAATGTATGAGTTTCTTAAGATTGGTAACAGATAGAAACAAGAGAAACTACACAGTGATTCACCTACCTAGAGAACTTACAGAGGTTGACACAGAGAATTCCAAGTATAAGTACAAGAAAATGAGAGAGACTTAGAAAACTGGTAAAACCTACATTGTTGATAGAGTTGGGAGTACTTAGCACTGTGAAAACAGCACTTTCGCAGAAAGAAATCTACTTCTCTAAGACCGGGAAACATTGAACAGAGAATGTATGAGTTTCTCAAGATTGGTAGCAGATAGAAACAAGAGAAAGTACACAGTGATTCATCTACCTAGAGAAGTTACAGAGGTTTACACAGAGAATTCCAAGTGTAAGTAAAAGAAAATAAGAGAGACTTAGAAAACTGGTAAAACCTACATTGTTGATAGAGTTGGGAGTACTTAGCACTGTGAAAACAGCACTTTCGTCGAAAGAAGTCTACTTCTCTAAGACCGGGAAACAGTGAAAAGTGAATGTATGAGTTTCTCAAGATTGGTAACAGATAGAAAGAAGAGAAAGTACACAGTGATTCATCTACCTGGAGAAGTTACAGAGGTTTACACAGAAAATTCCAAGTATAAGTAAAAGAAGATAAGAGAGACTTAGAATACTGGTAAAACCTACATTGTTGATAGAGTTGAGAGTACTTAGCACTGTGAAAACAGCACTTTCGCCGAAAGAAATCTACTTCTCTAACACCAGGAAACAGGTAACAGAGAATGTATGAGTTTCTAAAGATTAGTAACAGATAGAAACAAAAGAAGTACACAGTGATACATCTACCTAGACAAGTTACAGAGGTTTACACAGAAAATTCCAAGTTTAAGTACGAGAAAATAAGAGAGACTTAGAAAACTGGTAAAACTTACATTGTTGATTGAGTTGGGAGTACTTAGCACTGTGAAAACAGCACTTTCGACGAAAGAATTCTACTTCTCTAAGACCGGGAAACACTGAAAAGAGAACGTATGAGTTTCTCAAGATTGGTAACAGATAGAAACAAGAGAAAGTACACAGTGATTCATCTACCTAGAGAACTTACAGAGGTTTACACAGAGAATTCCAAGTATAAGTACAAGAAAATAAGAGAGACTTAGAAAACTGGTAAAACCTACATTGTTGATAGAGTTGGGAGTACTTAGCACTGTGAAAACAGCACTTTCGCAGAAAGAAATCTACTTCTCTAAGACCGGGAAACAGGGAAGAGAGAGTGTATGAGTTTCTCAAGATTGGTAACATATAGAAACACGAGAAAGTACACAGTGATTCATCTACCTAGAGAAGTTACAGAGGTTTACACAGAGAATTCCAAGTATAAGTACAGGAAAATAAGAGAGACTTAGAAAACTGGTAAAACCTACATTGTTGATAGAGTTGGGAGTACTTAGCACTGTGAAAACAGCACTTTCGCCGAAAGAAATCTACTTATCTAAGAACGGGAAACAGTGAAAAGGGAATGTATGAGTATCTCAAGATTGGTAACAGATAGAAACAAAAGAAAGTACACAGTGATTCATCTACCTAGAGAACTTACAGCGGTTTACACAGAAAATTCCAAGTATAAGTAAAAGAAGATAAGAGAGACTTAGAAAACTGGTAAAACTTACATTGTTCATTGATTTGGTAGTACTTAACACTGTGAAAACAGCACTTTCGCCGAAAGAAATCTACTTCTCTAAGACCGTGAAACAGTGAAAAGAGAATGTATGAGTTTCTCAAGATTGGTAACAGATAGAAACAAGAGAAAGTACACAGTGATTCATCTACCTAGAGAAGTTACAGATGTTTACACAGAGAATTCCAAGTATAAGTACAAGAAAATAAGAGAGACTTAGAAAACTGGTAAAACCTACATTGTTGATAGAGTTCAGAGTACTTAGCACTGTGAAAACAGCACTTTCGCTGAAAGAAATCTACTTCTCTAACACCGGGAAACAGGCAACAGAGAATGTATGAGTTTCTTAAGATTGGTAACAGATAGAAACAAGTGAAAGTACACACTGTTTCACCTACCTAGAGAACTTACAGAGGTTGACACAGAGAATTCCAAGTATAAGTACAAGAAAATGAGAGAGACTTAGAAAACTGGTAAAACCTACATTGTTGATAGAGTTGGGAGTACTTAGCACTGTGAAAACAGCAATTTCGCAGAAAGAAATCTACTTCTCTAAGACCGGGAAACATTGAACAGAGAATGTATGAGTTTCTCAAGATTGGTAACAGATAGAAACAAGAGAAAGTACACAGTGATTCATCTACCTAGAGAAGTTACAGAGATTTACACAGAAAATTCCCAGTATAAGTAAAAGAAGATAAGAGAGACTTAGGAAACTGGTAAAACTTACATTGTTGATAGAGTTGGGAGTACTTAGCACTGTGAAAAAAGCACTTTCGCAGAAAGAAATCTACTTCTCTAAGACCGGGAAACAGGGAAGAGAGAATGTATGACTTTCTCAAAATTGGTAGCAGATGGAAAAAAGAGAAAGTACACAGTTATTCATCTACCTGGAGAAGTTACAGAGGTTTACACAGAGAATTCCAAGTATAAGTACAAGAAAATAAGAGAGACTTAGAAAACTGGTAAAACCTACATTGTTGATAGAGTTGGTAGTACTTAGTACTGTTTAAACAGCACTTTCGCCGAAAGAAATCTACTTCTCTAAGACCAGGAAAAAGTGAAAAGAGAATGTATGAGTTTCTCAAGATTGGTAACAGATAGAAACAAAAGAAAGTACACAGTGATTCATCTACCTAGAGAAGTTACAGAGGTTTACACAGAGAATTCCAAGTATAAGTACAAGAAAATAAGAGAGACTTAGAAAACTGGTAAAACCTACATTGTTGATAGAGTTGGGAGTACTTAGCACTGTGAAAACAGCACTTTCGCCGAAAGAAATCTTCTTCTCTCACACCGGGAAACAGGGAACAGAGAATGTATGAGTTTCTCAAGATTGGTAACAGATAGAAACAAGAGAAAGTACACAGTGATTCATCTACCTAGAGAACTTACAGAAGTTTACACAGAGAATTCCAAATATAAGTACAAGAAAATGAGAGAGACTTAGAAAACTGGTAAAACCTACATTTTTGATAGAGTTGGTAGTAATTAGCACTGTGAAAACAGCACATTCGCCGAAAGAAATCTACTTCTCTAAGACCGGGAAACAGTGAAAAGAGAATGTATGACTTTCTCAAAATTGGTAACAGATAGAAAGAAGAGAAAGTACACAGTGATTCATCTACCTGGAATAAGTTACAGAGGTTTACACAGAGAACTCCATGTATAAGTACAAGAAAATAAGAGAGACTTAGAAAACTGGTAAAACCTACATTGTTGATAGAGTGAGAGTACTTAGTACTGTTTAAACAGCACTTTTGCCGAAAGAAATCTACTTCTCTAAGACCAGGAAACAGTGAAAAGAGAATGTATGAGTTTCTCAAGATTGGTAACAGATAGAAACAAAAGAAAGTACACAGTGATTCTTCTACCTAGAGAAGTTACAGAGGTTTACACAGAAAATTCCAAGTATAAGTAAAAGAAGATAAGAGAGACTTAGAAAACTGGTAAAACTTACATTGTTGATTGAGCTGGGAGTACTTAACACTGTGAAAACAGCACTTTCGCCAAAAGAAATCTCCTTCTCTAAGACCGTGAAACAGTGAAAAGAGAATGTATGAGTTTCTCAATATTGGTAACAGATAGAAACAAGAGAAAGTACACAGCGATTCATCTACCTAGAGAAGTTACAAAGGTTTACACAGAGAATTCCAAGTATAAGTACAGGAAAATAAGACAGACTTAGGAAACTGGTAAAACCTGCATCGTTGATAGATTTGGGAGTACCAAGCACTGTGAAAACAGCACTTTCGCCGAAAGAAATCTACTTCTCTAACACCGGGAAACAGGGAACAGAGAATGTATGAGTTTCTCAAGATTGGTAACAGATAGAAACAAGAGAAAGTACACAGTGATTCATCTACCTAGAGAAGTTACAGATGTTTACATAGAGAATTCCAAGTATAAGTACAAGAAAATAAGAGAGACTTAGAAAACTGGTAAAACCTACATTGTTGATAGAGTTGAGAGTACTTAGCACTGTGAAAACAGCACTTTCGCAGCTAGAAATCTACTTCTCTAACACCGGGAAACAGGCAACAGAGAATGTATGAGTTTCTTAAGATTGGTAACAGATAGAAACAAGAGAAAGTACACAGTGATTCACCTACCTAGAGAACTTACAGAGGTTGACACAGAGAATTCCAAGTATAAGTACAAGAAAATGAGAGAGACTTAGAAAACTGGTAAAACCTACATTGTTGATAGAGTTGGGAGTACTTAGCACTGTGAAAACAGCACTTTCGCAGAAAGAAATCTACTTCTCTAAGACCGGGAAACATTGAACAGAGAATGTATGAGTTTCTCAAGATTGGTAGCAGATAGAAACAAGAGAAAGTACACAGTGATTCATCTACCTAGAGAAGTTACAGAGGTTTACAAAGAGAATTCCAAGTATAAGTACAAGAAAATAAGAGAGACTTAGAAAACTGGTAAAACCTACATTGTTGATAGAGTTGGGAGTACTTAGCACTGTGAAAACAGCACTTTCGCAGAAAGAAATCTACTTCTCTAAGACCGGGAAACAGGGAAGAGAGAATGTATGAGTTTCTCAAGATTGGTAACAGATAGAAACAAGAGAAAGTACACAGTGATTCATCTACCTAGAGAACGTACAGAGGTTTACACAGAGAATTCCAAGTATAAGTACAAGAAAATGAGAGAGACTTCGAAAACTGGTAAAACCTACATAGTTGATAGAGTTGGTAGTACTTAGCACTGTGAAAACAGCACTTTCGCCGAAAGGAATCTACTTCTCTAAGACCGGGAAACAGTGAAAAGAGAATGTATGACTTTCTCAAAATTGGTAACAGATAGAAAGAAGAGAAAGTACACAGTGATTCATCTACCTGGAGAAGTTACAGAGGTTTACACAGAGAACTCCATGTATAAGTACAAGAAAATAAGAGAGACTTAGAAAACTGGTAAAACCTACATTGTTGATAGAGTTGAGAGTACTTAGTACTGTTTAAACAGCACTTTCGCAGAAAGAAATCTACTTCTCTAAGACCGCGAAACACTTAACAGAGAATGTATGAGTTTCTCAAGATTAGTAACAGATAGAAACAAAAGAAGTAGACAGTGATTCATCTACCTAGAGAAGTTACAGAGATTTACACAGAAAATTCCCAGTATAAGTAAAAGAAGATAAGAGAGACTTAGGAAACGGGTAAAACTTACATTGTTGATTGAGTTGGCAGTACCTAGCACTGTGAAAACAGCACTTTCGCAGAAAGAAATCTACTTCTCTAACAGCGGGAAACAGGGAACAGAGAATGTATGAGTTTCTCAAGATTCGTAACAGATAGAAACAAGAAAAAGTACACAGTGATTCATCTACCTAGAGAAGTTACAGAGTTTTACACAGAGAATTCCAAGTATAAGTACAAGAAAATAAGAGAGACTTAGAAAACTGGTAAAACCTACATTGTTGATAGAGTTGGGAGTACTTAGCACTGTGAAAACAGCACTTTCGCCGAAAGAAATCTACTTCTCTAACACCGGGAAACAGGGAAGAGAGAACGTATCAGTTTCTCAAGATTGGTAACAGATAGAAACAAGAGAAAGTACACAGTGATTCATCTACCTAGAGAACTTACAGAGGTTTACAGAGAGAATTCCAAGTATAAGTACAAGAAAATAAGAGAGACTTAGAAAACTGGTAAAACCTACATTGTTGATAGAGTTGGGAGTACTTAGCACTGTGAAAACAGCACTTTCGCAGAAAGAAATCTACTTCTCTAAGACCGGGAAACAGGGAAGAGAGAGTGTATGAGTTTCTCAAGATTGGTAACATATAGAAGCACGAGAAAGTACACAGTGATTCATCTACCTAGAGAAGTTACAGAGGTTTACACAGAGAATTCCAAGTATAAGTACAAGAAAATAAGAGAGACTTAGAAAACTGGTAAAACCTACATTGTTGATAGAGTTGGGAGTACTTACTACTGTTGAAACAGCACTTTTGCCGAAAGAAATCTACTTCTCTAAGACTAGGAAACAGTGAAAAGAGAATGTATGAGTTTCTCAAGATTGGTAACAGATAGAAACAAAAGAAAGTACACAGTGATTCATCTACCTAGAGAAGTTACAGAGGTTTACACAGAAAATTCCAAGTATAAGTAAAAGAAGACAAGAGAAACTTAGAAAACTGGTAAAACTTACATTGTTTATTGATTTGGTAGTACTTAACACTGTGAAAACAGCACTTTCGCCGAAAGAAATCTACTTCTCTAAAACCGGGAATCAGTGAAAAGAGAATGTATGACTTTCTCAAAATTGGTAACAGATAGAAAGAAGAGAAAGTACACAGTGATTCATCTACCTGGAGAAGTTACAGAGGTTTACACAGAGAACTCCATGTATAAGTACAAGAAAATAAGAGAGACTTAGAAAACTGGTAAAACCTACATTGTTGATAGAGTTGAGAGTACTTAGTACTGTTTGAACAGCACTTTCGCAGAAAGAAATCTACTTCTCTAAGACCGCGAAACAGTTAACAGAGAATGTATGAGTTTCTCAAGATTAGTAACAGATACAAACAAAAGAAGTAGACAGTGATTCATCTACCTAGAGAAGTTACAGAGATTTACACAGAAAATTCCCAGTATAAGTAAAAGAAGATAAGAGAGACTTAGGAAACTGGTAAAACTTACATTGTTGATTGAGTTGGGAGTACCTAGCACTGTGAAAACAGCACTTTCGCAGAAAGAAATCTACTTCTCTAACAGCGGGAAACAGGGAACAGAGAATGTATGAGTTTCTCAAGATTGGTAACAGATAGAAACAAGAAAAAGTACACAGTGATTCATCTACCTAGAGAAGTTACAGAGTTTTACACAGAGAATTCCAAGTATAAGTACAAGAAAATAAGAGAGACTTAGAAAACTGGTAAAACCTACATTGTTAATAGAGTTGGGAGTACTTAGCACTGTGAAAACAGCACTTTCGCCTAAAGAAATCTACTTCTCTAACACCGGGAAACAGGGAAGAGAGAATGCATCAGTTTCTCAAGATTGGTAACAGATAGAAACAAGAGAAAGTACACAGTGATTCATCTACCTAGAGAACATACAGAGGTTTACACAGAGAATTCCAAGTATAAGTACAAGAAAATGAGAGAGACTTAGAAAACTGGTAAAACCTACATAGTTGATATAGTTGGTAGTACTTAGCACTGTGAAAACAGCACTTTCGCCGAAAGAAATCTACTTCTCTAAAACCGGGAATCAGTGAAAAGAGAATGTATGACTTTCTCAAAATTGGTAACAGATAGAAACAAGAGAAAGCACTCAGTGATTCATCTACCTAGAGAAGTTACAGAGGTTTACACAGAGATTTCCAAGTAAAAGTACAAGAAAATAAGAGAGACTTAGAAAACTGGTAAAACCTACATTGTTGATAGAGTTGGTAGTACTTAGTACTGTTTAAACAGCACTTTCGCCGAAAGAAATCTACTTCTCTAAGACCAGGAAACATTGAAAAGAGAATGTATGAGTTTCTCAAGATTGGTAACAGATAGAAACAAAAGAAAGTACACAGTGATTCATCTACCTAGGGAAGTTACAGAGGTTTACACAGAAAATTCCAAGTATAACTAAAAGAAGATAAGAGAGACTTAGAAAACTGGTAAAACTTACATTGTTGATTGAGTTGGGTGTACTTAGCACTGTGAAAACAGCACTTTCGCCTAAAGAAATCTACTTCTCTAAGACCGGGAAACAGTTAAAAGAGAATGTATGAGTTTCTCAAGATTGGTAACAGATAGAAACAGGAGAAAGTACGCAGTGATTCACCTACCTAGAGAAGTTACAGAGGTTTACACAGAGAATTTCAAGTATAAGTACAAGAAAATAAGAGAGACTTAGAAAACTGGTAAAACCTACATTGTTGATAGAGTTGGGAGTACTTAGCACTGTGAAAACAGCACTTTCGCAGAAAGAAGTCTACTTCTCTAAGAATGGGAAACAGGGAAGAGAGAATGTATGAGTTTCTCAAGATTGGTAACAGATAGAAACAAGAGAAAGTACACAGTGATTCATCTACCTAGAGAACTTACAGAGGTTTACACAGAGAATTCCAAGTATAAGTACAAGAAAATAAGAGAGACTTAGAAAACTGGTAAAACCTACATTGTTGATAGAGTTGGGAGTACTTAGCACTGTGAAACTGCACTTTCGCCCAAAGAAATCTACTTCTCTAAGACCGGGAAACAGGGAAGACAGAATGTATGAGTTTCTCAAGATTGGTAACAGATAGAAACAAGAGAAAGTACACAGTGATTCATCTACCTAGAGAAGTTACAGAGGTTTACACAGAGAATTCCAAGTATAAGTACAAGAAAATGAGAGAGACTTCGAAAACTGGTAAAACCTGCATAGTTGATAGAGTTGTTAGTACTTAGCACTGTGAAAACAGCACTTTCGCCGAAAGGAATCTACTTCTCTAAGACCGGGAAACAGTGAAAAGAGAATGTATGACTTTCTCAAAATTGGTAACAGATATAAACAAGAGAAAGTACTCAGTGATTCATCTACCTAGAGAAGTTACAGAGGTTTACACAGAGAATTCCAAGTATAAGTACAAGAAAATAAGAGAGACTTAGAAAACTGGTAAAACCTACATTGTTGATAGAGTTGGGAGTACTTAGCACTGTGAAAACAGCACTTTCGCCGAAAGAAATCTACTTCTCTAAGACCGGGAAACAGGGAAGAGAGAATGTATCAGTTTCTCAAGATTGGTAACAGATAGAAACAAGAGAAAGTACACAGTGATTCATCTACCTAGAGAACTTACAGAGGTTTACACAGAGAATTCCAAGTATAAGTACAAGAAAATGAGAGAGACTTAGAAAACTGGTAAAACCTACATTTTTGATAGAGTTGGTAGTACTTAGCACTGTGTAAACAGCACATTCGCCGAAACAAATCTACTTCTCTAAGACCGGGAAACAGTGAAAAGAGAATGTATGACTTTCTCAAAATTGGTAACAGATAGAAAGAAGAGAAAGTACACAGTGATTCATCTACCTGGAGAAGTTACAGAGGTTTACACAGAGAACTCCATGTATAAGTACAAGAAAATAAGAGAGACTTAGAAAACTGGTAAAACCTACATTGTTGATAGAGTTGAGAGTACTTAGTACTGTTTAAACAGCACTTTCGCAGAAAGAAATCTACTTCTCTAAGACCGCGAAGCAGTTAACAGAGAATGTATGAGTTTCTCAAGATTAGTAACAGATAGAAACAAAAGAAGTAGACAGTGATTCATCTACCTAGAGAAGTTACAGAGATTTACACAGAAAATTCCCAGTATAAGTAAAAGAAGATAAGAGAGACTTAGGAAACTGGTAAAACTTACATTGTTGATTGAGTTGGGAGTACCTAGCACTGTGAAAACAGCACTTTCGCAGAAAGAAATCTACTTCTCTAACAGCGGGAAACAGGTAACAGAGAATGTATGAGTTTCTCAAGATTGGTAACAGATAGAAACAAGAAAAAGTACACAGTGATTCATCTACCTAGAGAAGTTACAGAGTTTTACACAGAGAATTCCAAGTATAAGTACAAGAAAATAAGAGAGACTTAGAAAACTGGTAAAACCTACATTGTTGATAGAGTTGGGAGTACTTAGCACTGTGAAAACAGCACTTTCGACGAAAGAAATCTACTTCTCTAACACCGGGAAACAGGGAAGAGAGAATGTATCAGTTTCTCAAGATTGGTAACAGATAGAAACAAGAGAAAGTACACAGTGGTTCATCTACCTAGAGAAGTTACAGAGGTTTACACAGAGAATTCCAAGTAAAAGTACAAGAAAATAAGAGAGACTTAGAAAATTGTTAAAACCTACATTGTTGATACAGTTGGTAGTACTTAGTACTGTTTAAACAGCACTTTCGCCGAAAGAAATCTACTTCTCTAAGACCAGGAAACATTGAAAAGAGAATGTATGAGTTTCTCAAGATTGGTAACAGATAGAAACAAAAGAAAGTACACAGTGATTCATCTACCTAGAGAAGTTACAGAGGTTTACACAGAAAATTCCAAGTATAACTAAAAGAAGATAAGAGAGACTTAGAAAACTGGTAAAACTTACATTGTTGATTGAGTTGGGAGTACTTAGCACTGTGAAAACAGCACTTTCGCCGAAAGAAATCTACTTCTCTAAGACCGGGAAACAGTGAAAAGAGAATGTATGAGTTTCTCAAGATTGGTAACAGATAGAAACAAGAGAAAGTACGCAGTGATTCATCTACCTAGAGAAGTTACAGAGGTTTACACAGAGAATTCCAAGTATAAGTACAAGAAAATAAGAGAGATTTAGAAAACTGGTAAAACCTACATTGTTGATAGAGTTGGGAGTACTTAGCACTGTGAAAACAGCACTTTCGCAGAAAGAAATCTACTTCTCTAAGAATGGGAAACAGGGAAGAGAGAATGTATGAGTTTCTCAAGATTGGTAACAGATAGAAACAAGAGAAAGTACACAGTGATTCATCTACCTAGAGAACTTACAGAGGTTTACACAGAGAATTCCAAGTATAAGTACAAGAAAATAAGAGAGACTTAGAAAACTGGTAAAACCTACATTGTTCATAGAGTTGGGAGTACTTAGCACTGTGAAAACAGTACTTTCGCCGAAAGAAATCTTCTTCTCTAAAACCGGGAAACAGGGAACAGAGAATGTATGAGTTTCTCAAGATTGGTAACAGATAGAAACAAGAGAAAGTACACAGTGATTCATCTACCTAGAGAAGTTACAGAGGATTACCCAGAGAATTCCAAATATAAGTACAAGAAAATGAGAGAGACTTAGATAACTGGTAAAACCTACATTGTTGATAGAGTTGGTAGTAATTAGCACTGTGAAAACAGCACTTTCGCCGAAAGAAATCTACTTCTCTAAGACCGGGAAACAGTGAAAAGAGAATGTATGACTTTCTCAAAATTGGTAACAGATAGAAAGAAGAGAAAGTACACAGTGATTCATCTACCTGAAGAAGTTACAGAGGTTTACACAGACAACTCCATGTATAAGTACAAGAAAATAAGAGAGACTTAGAAAACAGGTAAAACCTACATTGTTGTTAGAGTTGAGAGTACTTAGTACTGTTTAAACAGCACTTTCGCAGAAAGAAATCTACTTCTCTAAGACCGCGAAACAGTTAACAGAGAATGTATGAGTTTCTCAAGATTAGTAACAGATAGAAAAAAAAGAAGTAGACAGTGATTCATCTACCTAGAGAAGTTACAGAGGTTTACACAGAAAATTCCCAGTATAACTAAAAGAAGATAAGAGAGACTTAGGAAACTGGTAAAACTTACATTGTTGATTGAGTTCGGAGTACCTAGCACTGTGAAAACAGCACTTTCGCAGAAAGAAATCTACTTCTCTAACAGCGGGAAACAGGGAACAGAGAATGTATGAGTTTCTCAAGATTGGTAACAGATAGAAACAAGAGAAAGTACACAGTGATTCATCTACCTAGAGAATTTACAGAGGTTTACACAGAAAATTCCAAGTATAAGTACAAGAAAATAAGAGAGACTAAGAAAACTGGTAAAACCTACATTGTTGATAGAGTTGGGAGTACCTAGCACTGTGAAAACAGCACTTTCTCAGAAAGAAATCTACTTCTCTAAGACCGGGAAACAGGGAAGAGAGAATGTATGTGCTGTTTTCACAGTGTTAAGTACTCCCAACAATGTAGGTGTAACAAGTTTTCTAAGTCTCTCCTACTTTCTTGTACTTATACATGGAATTCTCTGTGTAAACCTCTGGAACTTCTCTAGGTAGATGAATCACTGTGTACTTTCTCTTGTTTCTATCTGTTACCAATTTTGAGAAACTCATACATTCTCTTTTCACTGTTTCCCGGTCTTAGAGAAGTAGACTTATTTCGGCGAAAGTGCTGTTTTCACAGTGCTAAGTACTCCCAACTCTATCAACAATGTAGGTTTTACCAGTTTTCTAAGTCTCTCTTATTTTCTTGTACTTATACTTGGAATTCTCTGTGTAAACCTCTGTAACTTCTCTAGGTAGATGAATCACTGTGTACTTTCTCTTGTTTCTATCTGTTACCAATCTTGAGAAACTCATACATTCTCTTTTCACTGTTTCCCGCTCTTAGAGAAGTAGATTTCTTTCGGCGAAAGTGCTGTTTTCACAGTGCTAAGTACTCCCAACTCTATCAACAATGTAGGTTTTACCAGTTTTCTAAGTCTCTCTTATCTTCTTTTACTTATACTTGGAATTTTCTGTGTAAACCTCTGTAACTTCTCTAGGTAGATGAATCACTGTGTACTTTCTCTTGTTTCTATCTCTTACCAATCTTGAGAAACTCATACATTCTCTTTTCACTGTTTCCCGGTCTTAGAAAAGTAGATTTCTTTCGGCGAAAGTGCTGTTTTCACAGTGCTAACTACTCCCAACTCTATCAACAATGTAGGTTTTACCAGGTTTCTAAGTCTCTCTTATCTTCTTTTACTTATACTTGGAATTTTCTGTGTAAACCTCTGTAACTTCTCTAGGTAGATGAATCACTGTGTACTTTCTCTTGTTTCTATCTGTTACCAATCTTGAGAAACTCATACATTCTCTTTTCACTGTTTCCCGGTCTTAGAGAAGTAGATTTCTTTCTGCGAAAGTGCTGTTTTCACAGTGCTAAGTACTCCCAACTCTATCAACAATGTAGGTTTTACCAGTTTTCTAAGTCTCTCTTATTTTCTTGTACTTATACTTGGAATTCTCTGTGTAAACCTCTGTAACTTCTCTAGGTAGATGAATCACTGTGTACTTTCTCTTGTTTCTATCTGTTACCAATCTGGAGAAACTCATACATTCTCTTTTCACTGTTTCCCGGTCTTAGAGAAGTAGATTTCTTTCTGCGAAAGTGCTGTTTTCACAGTGCTAAGTACTCCCAACTCTATCAACAATGTAGGTTTTACCAGTTTTCTAAGTCTCTCTTATGTTCTTTTACTTATACTTGGAATTTTCTGTGTAAACCTCTCTAACTTCTCTAGGTAGATGAATCACTGTGTACTTTCTCTTGTTTCTATCTGTTACCAATTTTGAGAAACTCATACATTCTCTTTTCACTGTTTCCCGTTCTTAGAGAAGTAGATTTCTTTCGGCGAAAGTGCTGTTTTCACAGTGCTAAGTACTCCCAACTCTATCAACAATGTAGGTTTTACCAGTTTTCTAAGTCTCTCTTATCTTCTTTTACTTATACTTGGAATTTTCTGTGTAAACCTCTGTAACTTCTCTAGGTAGATGAATCACTGTGTACTTTCTCTTGTTTCTATCTGTTACCAATCTTGAGAAACTCATACATTCTCTTTTCACTGTTTCCCGGTCTTAGAGAAGTAGATTTCTTTCGGCGAAAGTGCTGTTTTCACAGTGCTAAGTACTCCCAACTCTATCAACAATGTAAGTTTTACCAGTTTTCTAAGTCTCTCTTATTTTCTTGTACTTATACTTGGAATTCTCTGTGTAAACCTCTGTAACTTCTCTAGGTAAATGAATCACTGTGTACTTTCTCTTGTTTCTATCTGTTACCAATCTTGAGAAACTCATACATTCTCTTTTCACTGTTTCCGGTTTTAGAGAAGTAGATTTCTGTCGGCGAAAGTGCTGTTTTCACAATGCTAAGTTCTCCCAACTCTATCAACAATGTAGGTTTTACCAGTTTTCTAAGTCTCTCCTATTTTCTTGTACTTATACTTGGAATTCTCTGTGTAAACCTCTGTAACTTCTCTAGGTAGATGAATCACTGTGTACTTTCTCTTGTTTCTATCTGTTACCAATTTTGAGAAACTCATACATTCTCTTTTCTCTGTTTCCCGGTCTTAGAGAAGTAGACTTCTTTCGGCGAAAGTGCTGTTTTCACAGTGCTAAGTACTCCCAACTCTATCAACAATGTAGGTTTTACCAGTTTTCTAAGTCTCTGTTATTTTCTTGTACTTTTACTTGGAATTCTCTGTGTAAACCTCTGTAACTTCTCTAGATAGATGAATCACTGTGTACTTTCTCTTCTTTCTATCTGTTACCAATCTTGAGAAACTCATACATTCTCTGTTCACTGTTTCCCGGTCTTAGAGAAGTAGATTTCTTTCTGCGAAAGTGCTGTTTCCACAGTGCTAAGTACTCCCAACTCTATCAACAATGTAGGTTTTACCAGTTTTCTAAGTCTCTCTTATCTTCTTTTACTTATACTTGGAATTTTCTGTGTAAACCTCTGTAACTTCTCTAGGTAGATGAATCACTGTGTACTTCCTCTTGTTTCTATCTGTTATACATCTTGAGAAACTCATACATTCTCTTTTCCCTGTTTCCCGGTCTTAGAGAAGTAGACTTCTTTCGGCGAAAGTGCTGTTTTCACAGTGCTAAGTACTCCCAACTCAATCAACAATGTAAGTTTTACCACTTTTCTAAGTCTGTCTTATCTTCTTTTACTTATACTTGGAATTTTCTGTGTAAACCTCTGTAACTTCTTTAGGTAGATGAGTCACTGTGTACTTTCTCTTGCTTCTATCTGTTTCCAATCTTGAGAAACTCATACATTCTCTTTTCACTGTTTCACGGTCTTAGAGAAGTAGATTTCTTTCGGCGAAAGGGCTGTTTTCACAGTGCTAAGTACTTCCAACTCTATCAACAATGTAGGTTTTACCAGTTTTCTAAGTCTCTCTTATTTTCTTGTACTTATACTTGGAATTCTCTGTGTAAACCTCTGTAACTTCTCTAGGTAGATAAATCACTGTGTACTTTCTCTTGTTTCTATCTGTTACCAATCTTGAGAAACTCATACATTCTCTTTTCATTGTTTCCCGGTCTTAGAGAAGTAGATTTCTTTCGGCGAAAGTGCTGTTTTCACAGTGCTAAGTACTCCCAACTCAATCAACAATGTATGTTTTACCAGTTTTCTAAGTCTCTCTTATTTTCTTGTACTTAAAGTTGGAATTTTCTGTGTAAACCTCTGTAACTTCTCTAGGTAGATGAATCACTGTGTACTTTCTCTTGTTTCTATCTGTTACCAATTTTGAGAAACTCATACATTCTCTGTTACCTGTTTCCTGGTTTTAGAGAAGTAGATTTCTTTCGGCGAAAGTGCTGTTTTCACAGTGCTAAGTATTCCCGACTCTATCAACAATGTAGGTTTAACAAGTTTTCTAAGTCTCTCTTATTTTCTTTTACTTACACTTGGAATTCTCTGTGTAAACCTCTGTAACTTCTCTAGGTAGATGAATCACTGTGTACTTTCTCTTGTTTCTATCTGTTACCAATCTTGAGAAACTCATACATTCTGTTTTCACTGTTTCCCGGGCTTAGAGAAGTAGACTTCTTTCGGCGAAAGTGCTGTTTTCACAGTGCTAAGTACTCCCAACTCTATCAACAATGTAGGTTTTACCAGTTTTCTAAGTCTCTCTTATTTTCTTATACTTATACTTGGAATTCTCTGTGTAAATCTCTGTAACTTCTCTAGTTAGATGAATCACTGTGTACTTCCTCTTCTTTCTATCTGTTACCAATCTTGAGAAAATCATACATTCTCTGTTCACTGTTTCCCGGTCTTAGAGAAGTAGATTTCTTTCTGCGGAAGTGCTGTTTTCACAGTGCTAAGTACTCTCAACTCTATCAACAATGTAGGTTTTACCAGTTTTCTAAGTCTCTCTTATTTCCTTGTACTTATACTTGGAATTCTCTGTGTAAACCTCTGTAACTTCTCTAGGTAGATGAATCACTGTGTACTTTCTCTTGTTTCTATCTGTTACCATCTTGAGAAACTCATACATTCTCTTTTCACTGTTTCCCGGTCTTAGAGAAGTAGATTTATTTCGGCGAAAGTGCTGTTTTCACAGTGCTAAGTACTTCCAACTCTATCAACAATGTAGGTTTTACCAGTTTTCTAAGTCTCTCTTATTTTCTTTTACTTATAATTGGAATTCTCTTTGTAAACCTCTGTAACTTCTCTAGGTAGATGAATCACTGTGTACTTTCTCTTGTTTCTATCTGTTACCAATTTTGAGAAACTCATACATTCTCTTTTCACTGTTTCCCGGTCGTAGAGAAGTAGACTTCTTTGGCGAAAGTGCTGTTTTCCAGTGCTAAGTACTCCCAACTCTATCAACAATGTAGCTTTTACCAGTTTTCTAAGTCTCTCTTATTTTCTTGTACTTATACTTGAAATTCTCTGTGTGAGCCTCTGTAACTTCTCTTGGTAGATGAATCACTGTGTACTTTCTCTTCTTTCTATCTGTTACCAATCTTGAGAAACTCATACATTCTCTTTTCACTGTTTCCCGGTCTTACAGAAGTAGATTTCTTTCAGCGGAAGTGCTGTTTTCACAGTGCTAAGTACTCCCAACTCAATCAACAATGTAAGTTTTACCAGTTTTCTAAGTCTCTCTTATCTTCTTTTACTTATACTTGGAATTTTCTGTGTAAACCTCTGTAACTTCTCTATGTAGATGAATCACTGTGTACTTTCTTTTGTTTCTATCTGTTACCAATCTTGAGAAACTCATACATTCTCTTTTCACTGTTTCCCGGACTTAGAGAAGTAGATTTCTTTCGGCGAAAGTGCTGTTTAAACAATACTAAGTACTCCCAACTCTATCAACAATGTAGGTTTTACCAGTATTCTAAGTCTCTCTTATTTTCTTGTACTTATACTTGGAATTCTCTGTGTAAACCTCTGTAACTTCTCTAGGTAGATGAATCACTGTGTACTTTCTCTTGTTTCTATCTGTTACCAATCTTGAGAAACTCATACATTCTCTCTTCCCTGTTTTCCGGTCTTAGAGAAGTAGATTTCTTTCTGCGAAAGTGCTGTTTTCACAGTGCTAAGTACTCCCAACTCTATCAACAATGTAGGTTTTACCAGTTTTCTAAGTCTCTCTTATTTTCCTGTACTTATACTTGGAATTCTCTGTGTAAACATCTGTAACTTCTCTAGGTAGATGAATGACTGTGTACGTTCTCTTGTTTCTATCTGTTGCCAATCTTGAGAAACTCATACATTCTCTATTCACTGTTTCCCGGTCTTAGAGAAGTGGATTTCTTTCGGCGAAAGTGCTGTTTTCACAGTGCTAAGTACTCCCAACTCAATCAACAATGTAAGTTTTACCAGTTTTCTAAGTCTCTCTTATTTTCTTGTACTTAAACTTGGAATTTTCTGTGTAAACCTTTGTAACTTCTCTAGGTAGATGAATCACTGTGTACTCCTTTTGTTTCTATCTGTTACTAATCTTGAGAAACTCATACCTTCTCTGTTACCTGTTTCCTGGTGTTAGAGAAGTTGATTTCTTTCGGCGAAAGTGCTGTTTTCACAGTGCTAAGTACTACCAACTCTATCATCAATGTAGGTTTTACCAGTTTTCTAAGTCTCTCTCATTTTCTTGTACTTATACTTGGAATTCTCTGTGTAAACCTCTGTAAGTTCTCTAGGTAGATGAATCACTGTTTCCTTTCTCTTGTTTCTATCTGTTACCAATCTTGAGAAACTCATAAATTCTCTGTTCCCTGTTTCCCGGTGTTAGAGAAGTAGATTTCTTTCGGCGAAAGTGCTGTTTTCACAGTGCTAAGTACTCCCAACTCTATCAACAATGTAGGTTTTACCAGTTTTCTAAGTCTCTCTTATTTTCTTTTACTTATACTTGGAATTCTCTGTGTTAACCTCTGTAACTTCACTAGGTAGATGAATCACTGTGTACTTTCTCTTGTTTCTATCTGTTACCAATTTTCAGAAACTAATACATTCTCTTTTCCCTGTTTCCCGGTCTTAGAGAAGTAGACTTCTTTCGGCGAAAGTGCTGTTTTCACAGTGCTAACTCCTCCCAACTCTATCAACAATGTAGGTTTTACCAGTTTTCTAAGTCTTTCTTATTTTCTTGTACTTATACTTGGAATTCTCTGTGTAAACTACTGTAACTACTCTATTTAGATGAATCACAGTGTACTTTATCTTCTTTCTATCTGTTACCAATCTTGAGAAACTCATACATTCTCTGTTCACTGTTTCCCGGTCTTAGAGAAGTAGATTTCTTTCTGCGAAAGTGCTGTTTTCACAGTGCTAAGTACTCCCAACTGTATCAACAATGTAGGTTTTACCAGTTTTCTAAGTCTCTCTTATTTTCTTGTACTTATACTTGGAATTCTCTGTGTAAACCGCTGTAACTTCTCTAGGTAGATGAATCACTGTGTACTTTCTCTTGTTTCTATCTGTTACCAATCTTGAGAAACTCATACATTCTCTTTTCACTGTTTCCCGGTCTTAGAGAAGTAGTTTTCTTTCGGCGAAAGTGCTGTTTTCACAGTGCTAAGTACTCCCAACTCTATCAACAATGTAGGTTTTACCAGTTTTCTAAGTCTCTCTTATTTTCTTGAACTTATACTTTGAATTCTCTGTGTAAACCTCTGTAACTTCTCTAGGTAGATGAATCACTGTGTACTTTCTCTTGTTTCTATCTGTTACCAATCTTAAGATACTCACACATTCTCTTTTCCCTGTTTCCCGATCTTAGAGAAGTAGATTTCTTTCGGCGAAAGTGCTGTTTTCACAGTGCTAAGTACTCCGAACTCAATGAACAATGTAGATTTTACCAGTTTTCTAAGTCTCTCTTACTTTCTTGTATTTAAATTTGGAATTTTCTGTGTAAACCTCTGTAATTTCTCTAGGTAGATGAATCACTGGGTACTTTCTCTTGTTTCTATCTGTTACCAATCTTGAGAAACTCATACATTCTCTGTTCCCTGTTTCCCGGTGTTAGAGAAGTAGATTTCTTTCAGCGAAAGTGCTGTTTTCACAGTGCTAAGTACTCTAAACTCTATCAACAATGTAGGTTTTACCAGTTTTCTAAGTCTATCTTATTTTCTTGTACATATACTTGGAATTCTCTGTGTAAACCTCTGTAACTTCTCTAGGTAGATGAATCACTGTGTACTTTCTCTTGTTTCTATCTGTTACCAATTTTGAGAAACTCATACATTCTCTTTTCACTGTTTCCCGTTCTTAGAGAAGTAGATTTCTTTCGGCGAAAGTGCTGTTTTCACAGTGCTAAGTACTCCCAACTCAATCAACAATGTAAGTTTTACCAGTTTTCTAAGTCTCTCTTATCTTCTTTTACTTATACTTGGAATTTTCTGTGTAAACCTCTGTAACTTCTCTAGGTAGATGAATCACTGTGTACTTTCTCTTGTTTCTATCTGTTACCAATCTTGAGAAACTCATACATTCTCTGTTACCTGTTTCCCTGTGTTAGAGAAGTAGATTTCTTTCGGCGAAAGTGCTGTTTTCAGAGTGCTAAGTACTCCGAACTCTATCAACAATGTAGGTTTTACCAGTTTTCTAAGTCTCTCTTATTTTCTTTTACTTATACTTGGAATTCTCTGTGTAAACCTCTGTAACTTCTCTAGGTAGATGAATCACTGTGTACTTTCTCTTGTTTCTATCTGTTACCAATCTTGAGAAACTCATACATTCTCTTTTCACTGTTTCCCGGTCTCAGAGAAGTAGATTTCTTTCTGCAAAAGTGCTGTTTTCACAGTGCTAAGTACTCCCAACTCTATCAATAATGTAGGTTTTACCCATTTTCTAAGTCTCTCTTATTTTCTTGTACTTATACTTGAAATTCTCTGTGTAAGCCTCTGTAACTTCTCTTGGTAGATGAATCACTGTGTACTTTCTCTTCTTTCTATATGTTACCAATCTTGAGAAACTCATACATTCTCTTTTCACTGTTTCCCGGTCTTACAGAAGTAGATTTCTTTCATCGTAAGTGCTGTTTTCCCAGTGCTAAGTACTCCCAACTCTATCAACGATGTAGGTTTTACCAGTTTTCTAAGTCTCTCTTATTTTCTTGTACTTATACTTGGAATTCTCTGTGTAAACCTCTTTAACTTCTCTAGGTAGATGAATCACTGTGTACTTTCTCTTCTTTCTATATGTTACCAATCTTGAGAAACTCATACATTCTCTTTTCCCTGTTTCCCGGTCATACAGAAGTAGATTTCTTTCATCGGAAGTGCTGTTTTCACAGTGTTAAGTACTCCCAACTCAATCAACAATGTAAGTTTTACCAGTTTCCTAAGTCTCTCTTATCTTCTTTTACTTATACTTGGAATTTTCTGTGTAAACCTCTGTATCTTCTCTATGTAGATGAATCACTGTGTACTTTCTTTTGTTTCTATCTGTTACCAATCTTGAGAAACTCATACATTCTCTTTTCACTGTTTCCCGGTCTAAGAGTAGTAGATTTCTTAAGGCGAAAGTGCTGTTTAAACAATTCTAAGTAGTCCCAACTCTATCAACAATGTAGGTTTTACCAGTTTTCTAAGTCTCTCTTATTTTCTTGTACTTATACTTGGAATTCTCTGTGTAAACCTCTGTAACTTCTCTAGGTAGATGAATCACTGTGTACTTTCTCTTGTTTCTATCTGTTACCAATCTTGAGAAACTCATACATTCTCTCTTCCCTGTTTCCCGGTCTTAGAGAAGTAGACTTCTTTCGGCGAAAGTGCTGTTTTCACAGTGCTAAGTACTCCCAACTCTATCATCAATGTAGGTTTTACCAGTTTTCTACGTCTCTCTCATTTTCTTGTACTTATACTTGGAATTCTCTGTGTAAACCTCTGTAAGTTCTCTAGGTAGATGAATCACTGTGTATTTTCTCTTGTTTCTATCTGTTACCAATCTTGAGAAACTCATACATTCTCTGTTACCTGTTACCCGGTGTTAGAGAAGTAGATTTCTTTCGGCGAAAGTGCTGTTTTCACAGTGCTAAGTACTCCGAACTCTATCAACAATGTAGGTTTTACCAGTTTTCTAAGTCTCTCTTATTTTCTTGTACTTAAACTTGGAATTTTCTGTGTAAACCTCTGTAACTTCCCTAGGTAGATGAATCACTGTGTACTTCTTTTATTTCTATCTGTTACCAATCTTGAGAAACTCATACATTCTCTGTTACCTGTTTCCCGGTGTTAGAGAAGTAGATTTCTTTCGGCGAATGTGCTGTTTTCACAGTGCTAAGTACTCCCAACTCTATCAACAATGTAAGTTTTACCAGTTTTCTAAGTCTCTCTTATTTTCTTGTACTTATACTTGGAATTCTCTGTGTAAACCTCTGTAACTTCTCTAGGTAAATGAATCACTGTGTACTTTCTCTTCTTTCTATCTGTTACCAATCTTGAGAAACTCATACATTCTCTGTTCACTGTTTCCCGGTCATAGAGAAGTAGATTTCTCTGCGAAAGTGCTGTTTTCACAGTGCTAAGTACTCCCAACTCTATCAACAATGTAGGTTTTACCAGTTTTCTATGTCTCTAGTATTTTCTTGTACTTATACTTGGAATTCTCTGTGTAAACCACTGTAACTTCTCTAGGTAGATGAATCACTGTGTACTTTCTCTTCTTTCTATCTGTTACCAATCTTGAGAAACTCATACATTCTCTGTTCACTGTTTCCCGGTCTTACAGAAGTAGATTTTTTCTGCGAAAGTGCTGTTTTCACAGTGCTAAGTACTCCCAACTCTATCAACAATGTAGGTTTTACCAGTTTTCTAAGTCTCTCTTATTTTCTTGTACTTATACTTGGAATTCTCTGTGTAAACCGCTGTAACTTCTCTAGGTAGATGAATCACTGTGTACTTTCTCTTGTTTCTATCTGTTACCAATCTTGAGAAACTCATACATTCTCTTTTCACTGTTTCCCGGTCTTAGAGAAGTAGTTTTCTTTCGGCGAAAGTGCTGTTTTCACAGTGCTAAGTACTCCCAACTCTATCAACGATGTAGGTTTTACCAGTTTTCTAAGTCTCTCTTATTTTCTTGTACTTATACTTGGAATTCTCTGTGTAAACCTCTGTAACTTCTTTAGGTAGATACATCACTGTGTAAATTCTCTTGTTTCTATCTGTTACCAATTTTGAGAAACTCACACATTCTCTTTTCCTTGTTTCCCGGTCTTAGAGAAGTAGATTTCTTTCGGCGAAAGTGCTGTTTTCACAGTGCTAACTACTCCCAACTCAATCAACAATGTAAGTTTTACCAGTTTTCTAAGTCTCTCTTATTTTCTTGTACTTAAACTTCGAATTTTCTGTGTAAACCTCTGTAACTTCTCTAGGTAGATGAATCACTGTGTACTTTCTCTTCTTTCTATCTGTTACCAATCTTGAGAAACTCATACATTCTCTGTTCACTGTTTCCCGGTCTGACAGAAGTAGATTTTTTCTGCGAAAGTGCTGTTTTCACAGTGCTAAGTACTCCCAACTCTATCAACAATGTAGGTTTTACCAGTTTTCTAAGTCTCTCTTATTTTCTTGTACTTAAACTTCGAATTTTCTGTGTAAACCTCTGTAACTTCTCTAGGTAGATGAATCACTGTGTACTTTCTCTTGTTTCTATCTGTTACCGATCTTGAGAAACTCATACATTCTCTTTTCACTATTTCCCGGTCTTAGAGAAGTAGATTTCTTTCGGCGAAAGTGGTGTTTTCACAGTGTTAAGTACTCCCAACTCTATCAACCATGTAGGTTTTACCAGTTTTCTAAGTCTCTCTTATTTTCTTTTACTTACACTTGGAATTCTCTGTGTAAACCTCTGTAACTTCTCTAGGTAGATGAATCACTGTGTACTTTCTCTTGTTTCTATCTGTTACCAATTTTGAGAAACTCATACATTCTCTTTTCACTGTTTCCCGGTCTTAGAGAAGTAGTTTTCTTTCGGCGAAAGTGCTGTTTTCACAGTGCTAAGTACTCCCAACTCAATCAACAATGTAGGTTTTACCAGTTTTCTAAGTCTCTCTTATTTTCTTGTACTTATACTTGGAATTCCCTTTGTAAACCTCTGTAACTTCTCTAGGTAGGTGAATCACTGTGTACTTTCTCTTGTTTCTATCTGTTTCCAATCTTGAGAAACTCATACATTCTCTGTTCACTGTTTCACGGACATAGAAAGCCAGATTTCTTTCGGCGAAAGTGCTGTTTTCACAGTGCTAAGTACTCCCAACTCTATCCACAATGTAGGTTTTACCAGTTTTCTAAGTCTCTCTTATTTTCTAGTACTTATACTTGGAATTCTCTGTGTAAACCTCTGTAACTTTTCTAGGTACATGAATCACTGTGTAGTTTCTCTTGTTTCTATCTGTTACCAATCTTGAGAAACTGATACATTCCCTTTTCATTGTTTCACGGACATAGAAATCTAAATTTCTTTCGGCGAAAGTGCTGTTTACACAGTGCTAAGTACTCCCAACTCTATCAACAATGTAGGTTTTACCAGTTTTCTAAGTCTCTCTTATTTTCTTGTACTTATGCTTGGAATTCTCTGTGTAAACCTCTGTAACTTTTCTAGGTAGATGAATCACTGCGTACTTTCTCTTGTTTCTATCTGTTACCAATCCTGAGAAACTCATACATTCTCTGTTCACTGATTCCCAGTATTAGAGAAGTAGATTTCTTTCTGCGAAAGTGCTGTTTTCACAGTGCTAAGTACTCCCAACTCTATCAACAATGTAGGTTTAACCAGTTTTCTAAGTCTCTCTTATTTTCTTGTACTTATACTTGGAATTCTCTGTGTAAACCTCTGTAACTTTTCTAGGTAGATGAATCACCGTGTACTTTTTCTTGTTTCTATCTGTTACCAATCCTAAGAAACTCATACAATCTCTGTTCACTGATTCCCAGTCTTAGAGAAGTAGATTTCTTTTGGCGAAAGTGCTGTTTTCACAGTGCTAAGTACTCCCAACTCTATCCACAATGTAGCTTTTACCATTTTTCTAAGTCTCTCTTATTCTCTTGTACTTACACATGTACTTCTCTGTGCAAACTTCTGTAACTTCTCTAGGTAGATGAATCACTGTGTACCTTCTCTTGTTTCTGTCTGTTACCAATCTTGAGAAACTCATACATTCTCTTTTCACTGTTTCCCCGTCTTAGAGAAGGAGATTTCTTTCTACGAAAGTGCTGTTTTCACAGTGCTAAGTACTCCCAACTCTATCAACAATGTAGGTTTCACCAGTTTTCTAAGTCTCTCTTATTTTCTTGTACTTGTACTTGGAATTCTCTGTGTAAACCTTTGTAACTTTTCTAGGTAGATGAATCACTGTGTACTTTCTCTTGATTCTATCTGTTACAAATCTTTAGAAACTCATACATTCTCTGTTCACTGTTTCACGAACTTAGAGAACTAAATTTCTTTTGGGGAAAGTGCTGTTTTCACAGTGCTAAGTACTCCCAACTCTATCAACAATGTAGGTTTTACCAGTTTTCTAAGTATCTCTTATTTTCTTGTACTTATACTTGGAATTCGCTGTGTAAACCTCTGTAACTTTTCCAGGTAGATGAATCACTGTGTACTTTCTCTTGATTCTATCTGTTACCAGTCTTGAGAAACTCGTACATTCTCTGTTCACTGTTTCCCAGTCTTAGAGTAGTAGATTTCTTTCTGCGAAAGTGGTGTTTTCACAGTGCTAAGTACTCCCAACTCTATCAACAATGTAGGTTTTACCAGTTTTCTAAGTCTCTCTTATTTTCTTGTACTTATACTTGGAATTCTCTGTGTAAACCTCTGTAACTTTTTCAGGTAGATGAATCACTGTGTACTTTCTCTTGTTTCTATCTATTACCAATCTTGAGAAACTCATACATTCTCTGTTCACTGTTACACGGACTTAGAGAACTAAATTTCTTTCGGTGAAAGTGCTGTTTTCACAGTGCTAAGTACTCCCAACTCTATCAACAATGTAGGTTTTACCAGTTTTCTAAGTCTCTCTTATTTTCTTGTACTTATACTTGGAATTCTCTGTGTAAACCTCTGTAACTTTTCCAGGTAGATGAATCACTGCGTACTTTCTCTTGTTTCTATCTGTTACCAATCTTGAGAAACTCATACATTCTCTGTTCACTGATTCCCAGTCTTAGAGAAGTAGATTTCTTTCGGCGAAAGTGCTGTTTTCACAGTGCTAAGTACTCCCAACTCTATCAACAATTTAGGTTTTACCAGTTTTCTAAGTCTCTCTTATTTTCTTGTACTTATACCTGGAATTCTCTGTGTAAACCTCTGCAACTTTTCTAGGTAGATGAATCACTGTGTACTTTCTCTTGTTTCTATCTGTTACCAAACATGAGAAACTCATACATTCTCTTTTCACTGTTTCACGGACTTAGAGAACTTAATTTCCTACGGCGAAAGTGCTGTTTTCACAGAGCTAAGTACTCCGAACTCTATCAACAATGTAGGTTTTACCAGTTTTCTAAGTCTCTCTTATTTTCTTGTACTTATACTTGGAATTCTCTGTGTAAACCTCTGTAACTTTTCTAGGTAGATGAATCACTGTGTACTTTCTCTTGTTTCTATCTGTTACCAAACTTGAGAAACTCATACATTCTCTGTCCACTGTTTCCCAGTCTTAGAGAAGTAGATTTCTTTCTGCAAAAGTGCTGTTTTCACAGTGCTAAGTACTCCCAACTCTATCAACAATGTAGGTTTTACCAGTTTTCTAAGTCTCTCTTATTTTCTTGTACTTATGCTTGGAATTCTCTGTGTAAACCTCTGTAACTTTTCTAGGTAGATGAATCACTGCGTACTTTCTCTTGTTTCTATCTGTTACCAATCCTGAGAAACTCATACATTCTCTGTTCACTGATTCCCAGTCTTAGAGAAGTAGATTTCTTTTGGCGAAAGTGCTGTTTTCACAGTGCTACGTATTCCCAACTCTATCCACAATGTATCTTTTACCAGTTTTCTAAGTCTCTCTTATTTTCTAGTACTTAAACTTGGAATTTTCTGTGTAAACCTCTGTAACTTCTCTAGGTAGATGAATCACTGTGTACTTTCTCTTGTTTCTATCTGTTACCAAACTTGACAAACTCATACATTCTCTTTTCACTGTTTCCCGGTCTTAGAGAAGTAGATTTCTTTCGGCGAAAGTGCTGTTTTCACAGTGCTAATTACTCCCAACTCAATCAACAATGTAAGTTTTACCAGTTTTACAAGTCTCTCTTATTTTCTTGTACTTAAACTTGGAATTTTCTGTGTAAACCTCTGTAACTTCTCTAGGTAGATGAATCACTGTGTACTTCTTTTGTTTCTATCTGTTACTAATCTTGAGAAACTCATACATTCAATTTTAGCTGTTTCCCGGTGTTA
The DNA here is from genome assembly GCA_028571685.1 of Heterohyrax brucei. Taxonomy (NCBI): domain Eukaryota; kingdom Metazoa; phylum Chordata; class Mammalia; order Hyracoidea; family Procaviidae; genus Heterohyrax; species Heterohyrax brucei. The sequence goes on along the minus strand of CM053145.1, from coordinate 4,070,643 downwards.
GAGAAGTAGATTTCTTTCGGCGAAAGTACTGTTTTCACAGTGCTAAGTACTCCCAACTCTATCAACAATGTAGGTTTTACCAGTTTTCTAAGTCTCTCTTATTTTCTTGTACTTATACTTCGAATTCTCTGTGTAAACCTATGTAACTTCTCTAGGTAGATGAATCACTGTGTACTTTCTCATGTTTCTATCTGTTACCAATCTTGAGAAACTCATACATTGTCTTTTCCCTGTTTCCCGGTCTTAGAGAAGTAGATTTCTTTCGGCGAAAGTGCTGTTTTCACACTGCTAAGTATTCCCAACTCAATCAACAATGTAAGTTTTACCAGTTTTCTAAGTCTCTCTTATTTTCTTGTACTTAAACTTGGAATTTTCTGTGTAAACCTCTGTAACTTCCCTAGGTAGATGAATCACTGTGTACTTCTTTTATTTCTATCTGTTACCAATCTTGAGAAACTCATACATTCTCTTTTCACTGTTTCCCGGTCTTAGAGAAGTAGATTTCTTTCGGCGAAAGTGCTGTTTTCATAGTGCTAATTACTACCAACTCAATCAACAATGTAAGTTTTACCAGTTTTATAAGTCTCTCTTATTTTCTTGTACTTAAACTTGGAATTTTCTGTGTAAACCTCTGTAACTTCTCTAGGTAGATGAATCACTGTGTACTTTCTCTTGTTTCTATCTGTTATCAATCTTGAGAAACTCATACATTCTCTGTTCACTGTATCCCAGTCTTAGAGAAGTAGATTTCTTTCTGCAAAAGTGCTGTTTTCACAGTGCTAAGTACTCCCAACTCTATCAACAATGTAGGTTTAACCAGTTTTCTAAGTCTCTCTTATTTTCTTGTACTTATACTTGGAATTCTCTGTGTAAACCTCTGTAACTTTTCTAGGTAGATGAATCACTGTGTACTTTCTCTTGTTTCTATCTATTAGCACTCTTGAGAAACTCATACATTCTCTGTTCACTGTTTCACGGACTTAGAGAACTAAATTTCTTTCGGCGAAAGTGCTGTTTTCACAGCGCTAAGTACTCCCACCTCTATCAACAATGTAGGTTTTACCAGGTTTCTAAGTCTCTCTTGTTTTCTTCTACTTGTACTTCGAATTCTCTGTGTAAACCTCTGTAACTTTTCTAGGTAGATGAATCACTGTGTACTTTCTCTTGTTTCTATCTGTTACCAATCTTTAGAAACTCATACATTCTCTGTTCACTGTTTCACGGACTTAGAGAACTAAATTTCTTTCGGCGAAAGTGCTGTTTTCACAGTGCTAAGTACTCCCAACTCTATCAACAATGTAGGTTTTACCAGTTTTCTAAGTCTCTCTCATTTTCTTGTACTTATACTTGGAATTCGCTGTGTAAACCTCTGTAACTTTTCTAGGTAGATGAATCACTGTGTATTTTCTCTTCTTTCTATCTGTTACCAATCTTGAGAAACTCAGACATTCTCTGTTCACTCTTTCGCGGACTTAGAGAACTAAATTTCTTTCGGCGAAAGTGCTGTTTTCACACTGCTAAGTACTCCCAACTCCATCAACAATGTAGGTTTTACCAGTTTTCTAAGTATCTCTTATTTTCTTGTACTTATACCTGGAATTCTCTGTGTAAACCTCTGTAACTTTTCTAGGTAGATGAAACACTGCGTACTTTCTCTTGTTTCTATCTGTTACCAATCTCGAGAAACTCATACATTCTCTATTAACTGATTCCCAGTATGATAGAAGTAGATTTCTTTCGGCGAAAGTGCTGTTTTCTCAGTGCTAAGTACTCCCAACTCTATCCACAATGTAGGTTTTACCAGTTTTCTAAGTCTCTCTTATTTTCTTGTACTTATACATGTACTTCTCTTTGTAAATTTCTGTAACTTTTCTAGATAGATGAATCACTGTGTACTTTCTCTAGTTTCTATCTGTTACCAATCTTGAGAAACTCATACATTCTCTGTTCACTGTTTCTCAGTCTTAGATAAGTAGATTTCTTTCTGCGAAAGTGCTGTTTTCACAGTGCTAAGTACTCCGAACTCTATCCACAATATAGGTTTTACCAGTTTTCTAAGTCTCTCTTATTTTCTTGTACTTATACTTGGAATTCTCTATGTAAACCTCTGTAACTTTTCTAGGTAGATGAATCACTGTGTACTTTCTCTTGTTTCTATCTGTTACCAGTCTTGAGAAACTCGTACATTCTCTGTTCACTGTTTCCCAGTCTTAGACAAGTAGATTTCTTTCTGCGAAAGTGCTGTTTTCACAGTGCTAAGTACTCCCAACTCTATCAACAATGTAGGTTTTACCAGTTTTCTAAGTCTCTCTTATTTTCTTGTTCTTATGCTTGGAATTCTCTGTGTAAACCTCTGTAACTTTTCTAGGTAGATGAATCACTGTGTACTTTCTCTTGTTTGTATCTGTTACCAATCCTGAGAAACTCATACATTCTCTGTTCACTGATTCCCAGTCTTAGAGAAGTAGATTTCTTTTGGCGAAAGTGCTGTTTTCACAGTGCTAAGTACTCCCAACTCTATCCACAATGTATCTTTTACCAGTTTTCTAAGTCTCTCTTACTTTCTTGTACTTACACATGTGCTTCTCTGTGTAAACTTCTGTAACTTCTCTAGGTAGATGAATCACTGTGTACTTTCTCTTGTTTCTATCTGTTACCAATCTTGAGATACTCATACATTCTCTGTTCACTGTTTCCCCGTCTTAGGGTAGATTTCTTTCTGCGAAAGTGCTGTTTTCACAGTGCTAAGTACTCCCAACTCTATCAACAATGTAGGTTTTACCAGTTTTCTAAGTCTCTCTTATTTTCTTGTACTTGTACTTGGATTTCTCTGTGTAAACCTCTGTACCTTTTCTAGGTAGATGAATCACTGTGTACTTTCTCTTCTTTCTGTCTGTTACCAATCTTGAGAAACTCATACATTCTCTGTTCACTGTTTCCCGGTCTTAGAGAAGCAGATTTCCTTCTGTGAAAATGCTGTTTTCACAGTGCTAAGTACTCCCAACTCTATCAACAATGTAGGTTTTACCAGTTTTCTAAGTCTCTCTTATTTGCTTGTACTAATATTTGGAATTCTCTGTGTAAACCTCTGTAACTTCTCTAGGTAGATGAATCACTGTGTACTTTCTCTTGTTTCTATCTGTTACCAATCTTGAGAAACTCATACATTCTCTTTTGACTGTTTCCCGGTCTTAGAGAATTAGATTTCTTTCGGTGAAAGTGCTGTTTTCACAGTGCTAAGTACTCCCAACTCAATCAACAACGTAAGTTTTACCAGTTTTCTAAGTCTCTCTTATCTTCTATTACTTATACTTGGAATTTTCTGTGTAAACCTCTGTAACTTCTCTAGGTAGATGAATCACTGTGTACTTTCTCTTGTTTCTATCTGTTACCAATCTTGAGAAACTCATACATTCTCTGTTAACTGTTTCGCGGTCTTAGAGAAGTAGAATTCTTTCTGCGAAAGTTCTGTTTTCACAGTGCTAACTACTCTCAACTCTATCAACAATGTATGTTTTACCAGTTTTCTAAGTCTCTCTTATTTTCTTGTACTTATATTTGGAATTCTCTGTGTAAACCTCTATAACTTCTCTAGGTAGATGAATCACTGTGTACTTTCTCTTCTTTCTATCTGTTACCAATCTTGAGAAACTCATACATTCTCTGTTCACTGTTTCCCGGTTTTAGAGAAGCAGATTTCTTTCTGTGAAAGTGCTGTTTTCACAGTGCTAAGTACTCCCAACTCTATCAACAATGTAGGTTTTACCAGTTTTCTAAGTCTCTGTTATTTTCTTGTACTTAAACTTGGAATTTTCTTTGTAAACCTCTGTAACTTCTCTAGGTAGATGAATCACTGTGTACTTCTTTTGTTTCTATCTGTTACTAATCTTGAGAAACTCATACATTCTCTGTTACCTGTTTCCTGGTGTTAGAGAAGTAGATTTCTTTCGGCGAAAGTGCTGTTTTCACAGTGCTAAGTACTCCCAACTCTATGAACAACGTAGGTTTTACCAGTTTTCTAAGTCTCTCTTATTTTCTTGTACTTATACTTGGAATTCTCTGTGTAAACCTCTGTAACTTCTCTAGGTAGATGAATCACTGTGTACTTTCTCTTGTTTCTATCTGTTACCAATCTTGAGAAACTCATACATTCACTTTTCACTGTTTCCCGGTCTCAGAGAAGTAGATTTCTTTCGGCGAAGGTGCTGTTTTCACAGTGCTAACTACTCCCAACTCTATCAACAATGTAGGTTTTACCAGTTTTCTAAGTCTCTCTTATTTTCTTGTACTTATACTTGGAATTCTCTGTGTAAATCTCTGTAACATCTCTAGGTAGCTGAATCACTGTGTACTTTCTCTTGTTTCTATCTGTTACCAATCTTGAGAAACTCATACATTCTCTGTTCACTGATTCCCAGTCTTAGAGAAGTAGATTTCTTTCGGCGAAAGTGCTGTTTTCACAGTGCTAAGTACTCCCAACTCTATCCACAATGTATCTTTTACCAGTTTTCTAAGTCTCTCTTACTTTCTTATACCTACACATGTACTTCTCTGTGTAAACTTCTGTAACTTCTCTAGGTAGATGAAGCACTGTATATTTTCTCTTGTTTCTATCTGTTACCAATCTTGAGAAACTCATACATTCTCTGTTCACTGTTTCACGGACTTAGAGAACTAAATTTCCTTCGGCGAAAGTGCTGTTTTCACAGTGCTAAGTACTCCCAACTCTATCAACAATGTAGGTTTTACCAGTTTTCTAAGTCTCTCTTATTTTCTTGTACTTATACTTGGAATTCTCTGTGTAAACCTCTGTAACTTCTCTAGGTAGATGAATCACTGTGTACTTTCTCTTGTTTCTATCTGTTACCAGTCTTGAGAAACTCGTACATTCTCTGTTCACTGTTTCCCAGTCTTAGAGAAGTAGATTTCTTTCTGTGAAAGTGCTCTTTTCACAGTGCTAAGTACTCCCAACTCTATCAACAATGTAGGTTTTACCAGTTTTCTAAGTCTCTCTTCTTTTCTTCTACTTATACCTGGAATTCTCTGTGTAAACCTCTGTAACTTTTCTAGGTAGATGAATCACTGTGTAGTTTCTCTTGTTTCTATCTGTTACCAATCTTGAGAAACTGATACATTCTCTTTTCACTGTTTCACGGACTTAGAAAACTAAATTTCTTTCGGGGAAAGTGCTGTTTTCACACTGCTAAGTACTCCCAACTCTATCAACAATGTAGGTTTTACCAGTTTTCTAAGTCTCTCTTATTTTCTTGTACTTATACTTGGAATTCTCGGTGTAAACCTCTGTATCTTCTCTAGGTAGATGAATCACTGTGTACTTTCTCTTGTTTCTATCTGTTACCAATCTTGAGAAACTCATACATTCTCTTTTCACTGTTTCCCGGTCTTAGAGAAGTAGATTTCTTTCGGCGAAAGTGCTGTTTTCACAGTGCTAAGTACTCCCAACTCAATCAACAATGTAAGTTTTACCAGTTTTCTAAGTCTCTCTTATTTTCTTGTACTTAAACTTGGAATTTTCTGTGTAAACCTCTGTAACTTCTCTAGGTAGATGAATCACTGTGTATTTCTTTTGTTTCTATCTGTTACTAATATTGAGAAACTCATACATTCTCTGTTACCTGTTTTCTGGTGTTAGAGAAGTAGATTTCTTTCGGCGAAAGTGCTGTTTACACAGTGCTAAGTACTGTCAACTCTATCAACAATGTAGGTTTTACCAGTTTTCTAAGTCTCTCTTATTTTCTTGTACTTATACTTGGAATTCTCTGTGTAAACCTCTGTAACTTCTCTAGGTAGATGAATCACTGTGTACTTTCTCTTGTTTCTATCTGTCACCAATCTTGAGAAACTCATACATTCTCTTTTCACTGTTTCACGGTCTTAGAGAAGTAGATTTCTTTCGGCGAAAGTGCTGTTTTCACAGTGCTAAGTACTCCCAACTCTATCAACAATGTAGGTTTTGCCGGTTTTCTAAGACTCTCTTATTTTCTTGTACTTATACTTGGAATTCTCTGTGTAAATCTTTGTAACATCTCTAGGTAGGTGAATCACTGTGTACTTTCTCTTGTTTCTATCTGTTACCAATCTTGAGAAACTCATACATTCTCTTTTGACTGTTTCCCGGTCTTAGAGAAGTAGATTTCTTTCGGCGAAAGTGCTGTTTTCACAGTGCTAAGTACTCCCAACTCAATCAACAATGTAAGTTTTACCAGTTTCCTAAGTCTCTCTTATTTTCTTGTACTTAAACTTGGAATTTTCTGTGTAAACCTCTGTAACTTCTCTAGGTAGATGAATCACTATGTACTTCTTTTGTTTCTATCTGTTACTAATCTTGAGAAACTCATACATTCTCTGTTAACTGTTTCGCGGTCTTAGAGAAATAGATTTCTTTCTGCGAAAGTGCTGTTTTCACAGTGCTAACTACTCCCAACTCTATACAACAATGTAGGTTTTACCAGTTTTCTAAGTCTCTCTTATTTTCTTGTACTTATACTTGGAATTCTCTTTGTAAACCTCTGTAAGTTTTCTAGGTAGATGAATCACTGTGTACTTTCTCTTTTTTCTATATGTTACCAATCTTCAGAAACTCATACATTCTCTTTTCACTGTTTCACGGACTTAGAGAAGTAGATTTCTTTCGGCGAATGTGCTGTTTTCACAGTGCTAAGTACTCCCAACTCAATCAACAATGTAACTTTTACCAGTTTTCTAAGTCTCTCTTATCTTCTTTTACTTATACTTGGAATTTTCTGTGTAAACCTCTGTAACTTCTCTAGGTAGATGAATCACTGTGTACTTTCTTTTGTTTCTATCTGTTACCAATCTTGAGAAACTCATACATTCTCTTTTCACTGTTTCCTGGTCTTAGAGAAGGAGATTTCTTTCGGCGAAAGTGCTGTTTAAACAGTAGTAAGTACTCCCAACTCTATCAACAATGTAGGTTTTACCAGTTTTCTAAGTCTCTCTTATTTTCCTGTACTTATACTTGGAATTTTCTGTGTAAACCTCTGTAACTTCTATAGGTAGATGAATCACTGTGTACTTCTTTTGTTTCTATCTGTTACTAATATTGAGAAACTCGTACATTCTCTGTTACCTGTTTCTTGGTGTTAGAGAGGTAGATTTCTTTCGGCGAAAGTGCTGTTTTCACAGTGCTAAGTACTCTCAACTCTATCAACAATGTAAGTTTTACCAGTTTTCTAAGTCTCTCTTATTTTCTTGTACTTAAACTTGGAATTTTCTGTGTGAACCTCTGTAACTTTTCTAGGTAGATGAATCACTGTGTACTTCTTTTGTTTCTATCTGTTACTAATCTTGAGAAACTCATACATTCTCTGTTACCTGTTTCCTGGTGTTACAGAAGTAGATTTCTTTCGGCGAAAGTGCTGTTTTCACAGTGCTAAGTACTACCAACTCTATCAACAATGTAGGTTTTACCAGTTCTCTAAGTCTCTCCCATTTTCTTGTATTTGTACTTGGAATTCTCTGTGTAAACCTCTGTAAGTTCTCTAGGTAGATGAATCACTGTGTACTTTCTCTTGTTTCTATCTGTTACCAATCTTGAGAAACTCATACATTCTCTGTTCCCTGTTTCCCAGTGTAAGAGATGTAGATTTCTTTCGGCGAAAGTGCTGTTTTCACAGTGCTAAGTACTCCCAACTCTATCAACAATGTAGGTTTTACCAGTTTTCTAAGTCTCTCTTATTTTCTTCTACTTATACTTGGAATTCTCTGTGTAAATCTCTATGACTTCTCTAGGTAGATGAATCACTGTGTACTTTCTCTTGTTTCTATCTGTTAACAATTTTGAGAAACTCATACATTACCTTTTCACTGTTTCCCGGTCTTAGAGAAGTAGACTTCTTTCGGCGAAAGTGCTGTTTCCACAATGCTAAGTACTCCCAACTCTATCAACAATGTAAGTTTTACCACTTTTCTAAGTCTCTCTTATCTTCTATTACTTATCGTGGGAATTTTCTGTGTAAACCTCTGTAACTTCTCTAGGTAGATGAATCACTGTGTACTTTCTCTTGTTTCTATCTGTTACCAATCTTGAGAAACTCATACATTCTCTTTTCACTGTTTCCCGGTCTTAGAGAAGTAGATTTCTTTCGGCGAAAGTACTGTTTTCACAGTGCTAAGTACTCCCAACTCTATCAACAATGTAGGTTTTACCAGTTTTCTAAGTCTGTCTTATTTTCTTGTATTTATACTTGGAATTCTCTGTGTAAATCTTTGTAACTTCTCTAGGTAGGTTAATCACTGTGTACTTTCTCTTGTTTCTATCTGTTACCAATCTCGAGAAACTCATACATTCTCTTTTAACTGTTTCCCGGTCTTAGACAAGTAGATTTCTTTCCGCGAAAGTGCTGTTTTCACAGTGCTAAGTACTCCCAACTCAATCAACAATGTAAGTTTTACCAGTTTCCTAAGACTCTCTTGTCTTCTTTTACTTATACTTGGAATTTTCTGTGTAAACCTCTGTAACTTCTCTAGGCAGATGAATCACTGTGTACTTCTTTTGTTTCTATCTGTTACTAATCTTGAGAATCTCATACATTCTCCGTTAACTGTTTCGCGGTCTTAGAGAAGTAGATTTCTTTCTGCGAAAGTGCTGTTTTCACACTGCTAACTACTCCCAACTCTATCAACAATGTAGGTTTTACAAGGTTTCTAAGTCTCTCTTATTTTCTTGTACTTATATTTGGAATTTTCTAGGTAAACCTCTGTAACTTCTCTAGGTAGATGAATCACTGTGTACTTTCTCTTGTTTCTATCTGTTACCAATCTTGAGAAACTCATACATTCCCTTTTCCCTGTTTCCCGGTGTTAGAGAAGTAGATTTCTTTCGGCGAAAGTGCTGTTTTCACAGTGCTAACTACTCCGAACTCTATCAACAATGTAGGTTTTACCAGTTTTCTAAGTCTCTCTTATTTTCTTGTGCTTATACTTGGAATTCTCTGTGTAAACCTCTGTAACTTCTCTAGGTAGATGAATCACTGTGTACTTTCTCTTTTTTCTATCTGTTACCAATCTTGAGAAACTCATACATTCTCTTTTGACTGTTTCCCGGTCTTAGAGAAGTAGATTTCTTTCGGCGAAAGTGCTCTTTTCACAGTGCTAAGTACTCCCAACTCAATCAACAATGTAAGTTTTACCAGTTTCCTAAGTCTCTCTTATCTTCTTTTACTTATACTTGGAATTTTCTGTGTAAACCTCTGTAACTTCTCTAGGTAGATGAATCACTGTGTACTTCTTTTGTTTCTATCTGTTACGAATCTTGAGAAACTCATACATTCTCTGTTAACTGTTTCGCGGTCTTAGAGAAGTAGATTTCTTTCTGCGAAAGTGCTGTTTTCACAGTGCTAAGTACTCCGAAATCTATCAACAATGTAGGTTTTACCAGTTTTCTAAGTCTCTCTTATTTTCTTGTACTTATACTTGGAATTCTCTGTGTAAACCTCTGTAACTTCTCTCGGTAAATGAATCACTGTGTACTTTCTTTTGTTTCTATCTGTTACCAATCTTGATAAACTCATACATTCTCTTTTCACTGTTTCTCGGTCTTAGAGAAGTAGATTTCTTTCGGCGAAAGTGCTGTTTTCACAGTGCTAAGTACTCCCAACTCTATCAACAATGTAGGTTTTACCACTTTTCTAAGTCTCTCTTATTTTCTTGTACTTATACTTGGAATTCTCTTTGTAAACCTCTGTAAGTTCTCTAGGTAGATGAATCACTGTGTACTTTCTCTTGTTTCTATCTGTTACCAATCTTGAGAAACTAATACTTCCTCTGTTGCCTGTTTCCCGGTCTTAGAGAAGTAGATTTCTTTCGGCGAAAGTGCTGTTTTAACAGTGGTAACTACTCCCAACTCTATCAACGATGTAGGTTTTACCAGTTTTCTAAGTCTCTCTTATTTTCTTGTACTTATACTAGGAATTCTCTGTGTAAACCTCTGTAACTTCCCTAGGTAGATCAATCACTGTGTACTTTCTCTTCTTTCTATCTGTTACCAATCTTGAGAAACTCATACATTCTCTTTTCCCTGTTTCCCGGTCTTAGAGAAGTAGATTTCTTTCGGCGAAAGTGCTGTTTTCACAGTGCTAAGTACTCCCAACTCAATCAACAATGTAAGTTTTACCAGTTTTCTAAGTCTCTCTTATTTTCTTGTACTTAAACTTGGAATTTTCTGTGTAAACCTCTGTAACTTCTCTAGGTAGATGAATCACTGTGTACTTCTTTTGTTTCTATCTGTTACTAATATTGAGAAACTCATACATTCTCTGTTTCCTGTTTCCTGGTGTTAGAGAAGTAGATTTCTTTCGGCGAAAGTGCTGTTTTCACAGTGCTAAGTACTCCCAACTCTATCAACAATGTACGTTTTACCAGTTTTCTAAGTCTCTCTTATTTTCTTGTACTTATACTTGGAATTCTCTGTGTAAATCTTTGTAACTTCTCTAGGTAGGTTAATCACTGTGTACTTTCTCTTGTTTCTATCTGTTACCAATCTTGAGAAACTCATACATTCTCTTTTGACTGTTTCCCGGTCTTAGAGAAGTAGATTTCTTTTGGCGAAAGTGCTGTTTTCACAGTGCTAAGTACTCCCAACTCAATCAACAATGTAAGTTTTACCAGTTTCCTAAGTCTCTCTTATCTTCTTTTACTTATACTTGGAATTTTCTGTGTAAACCTCTGTAACTTCTCTAGGTAGATGAATCACTGTGTACTTCTTTTGTTTCTATCTGTTACTAATCTTGAGAAACTCATACATTCTCTGTTAACTGTTTCGCGGTCTTAGAGAAGTAGATTTCTTTCTGCGAAAGTGCTGTTTTCACAGTGCTAACTACTCCCAACTATATACAACAATGTAGGTTTTACCAGTTTTCTAAGTCTCTCTTATTTTCTTGTACTTATACTTGCAATTCTCTTTGTAAACCTCTGTAAGTTTTCTAGGTAGATGAATCACTGTGTACTTTCTCTTTTTTCTATCTGTTACCAATCTTCAGAAACTCATACATTCTCTTTTCACTGTTTCACGGACTTAGAGAAGTAGATTTCTTTCGGCGAATGTGCTGTTTTCACAGTGCTAAGTACTCCCAACTCAATCAACAATGTAACTTTTACCAGTTTTCTAAGTCTCTCTTATCTTCTTTTACTTATACTTGGAATTTTCTGTGTAAACCTCTGTAACTTCTCTAGGTAGATGAATCACTGTGTACTTTCTCTTGTTTCTATCTGTTACCAATCTTTAGAAACTCATACATTCTCTTTGCAATGTTTCCCGGTCTTAGAGAAGTAGATTTCTTTCGGCGAAAGTGCTGTTTTCACAGTGCTAAGTACTCCCAACTCTATCAACAATGTAGGTTTTACCAGTTTTCTAAGTCTCTCTTATTTTCTTGTACTTATACTTGGAATTCTCTGTGTAAATCTCTGTAACTTCTCTAGGTAGCTGAATCACTGTGTACTTTCTCCTGTTTCTATCTGTTACCAATCTTGAGAAACTCATACATTTTCTTTTGACTGTTTCCCGGTCTTAGAGAAGTAGATTTCTTTCGGCGAAAGTGCTGTTTTCACAGTGCTAAGTACTCGCAACTCAATCAACAATGTAAGTTTTACCAGTTTTCTAAGTCTCTCTTATTTTCTTGTACTTAAACTTGGAATTTTCTGTGTAAACCTCTGTAACTTCTCTAGGTAGATGAATCACTGTGTACTTCTTTTGTTTCTATCTGTTACTAACCTTAGAAACTCATGCATTCTCTGTTACCTGTTTCCCGGTGTTAGAGAAGTAGATTTCTTTCGGCGAAAGTGCTGTTTTCACAGTGCTAAGTACTCCCAACTCTATCAACAGTGTAGGTTTTACCAGTTTTCTAAGTCTCTCTTATTTTCTTGTACTTCTACTTGGAATTCTCTGTGTAAACCTCTGTAACTTCTCTAGGTAGATGAATCACTGTGTACTTTCTCTTGTTTCTATCTGTTACCAATCTTGAGAAACTCATACATTCTCTGTTCCCTGTTTCCCGGTGTTAGAGAAGTAGATTTCTTTCTGCGAAAGTGCTTTTTTCACATGGCTAAGTACTCCCAACTCTATCAACAATGTAGGTTTTACCAGTTTTCTAAGTCTCTCTTATTTTCTTGTACTTATACTTGGAATTCTCTGTGTAAACCTCTGTAACTTCTCTAGGTAGATGAATCACTGTGTACTTTCTCTTGTTTCTATCTGTTACCAATCTTGAGAAACTCATACATTCTCTTTTCACTGTTTCCCGGTCTTAGAGAAGTAGATTCCTTTCGGCGAAAGTGCTGTTTTCACAGTGCTAAGTACTCCCAACTCTGTCAACAATGTAGGTTTTACCAGTTTTCTAAGTCTCTCTTATTTTCTTGTACTTATACATGGAATTCTCTGTGTAAACCTCCGTAACTTCTCTAGGTAGATGAATCAATGTGTACTTTCTCTTGTTTCTATGTGTTACCAATCTTGAAAAACTCATACATTCCCTGTTCACTGTTTCCCGGTCTTAGAGAAGTAGATTTCTTTCGGCGAGTGTGCAGTTTTCACAGTGCTAAGTACTCCCAACTCTATCAACAATGTAGGTTTTACCAGTTTTCTAAGTCTCTCTTATTTTCTTGTACTTATACTTGGAATTCTCTGTGTAAACCTCTGTAACTTCTCTAGGTAGATGAATCACTGTGTACTTTCTCTTGTTTCTATCTGTTACCAATCTTGAGAAACTCATACATTCTCTCTTCCCTGTTTCCCGGTCTTAGAGAAGTAGATTTCTTTCTGCGAAAGTACTCTTTTAACAGTGCTAAGTACTCCCAACTCTATCAATAATGTAGGTTTTACCAGTTTTCTAAGTCTCTCTTATTTTCTTGTACTTATACTTGGAATTCTCTGTGTAAACCTCTGTAAGTTCTCTAGGTAGATGAATCAATGTGTACTTTCTCTTGTTTCTATGTGTTACCAATCTTGAGAAACTCATACATTCTCTGTTCACTGTTTGACGGATTTAGAGAAGTAGATTTCTTTCAGCAAAAGTGCTGTTTTCACAGTGCTAAGTACTCCCAACTCTATCAACAATGTAGGTTTTACCGGTTTTCTAAGTCTCTCTTATTTTCTTGTACTTATACTTGGAATTCTCTGTGTAAACCTCTGTAAGTTCTCTAGGTAGATGAATCAATGTGTACTTTCTCTTGTTTCTATGTGTTACCAATCTTGAGAAACTCATACATTCTCTGTTCACTGTTTCCCGGTCTTAGAGAAGTAGATTTCTTTCGGCGAGAGTGCTGTTTTCACAGTGCTAAGTACTCCCAACTCTGTCAACAATGTAGGTTTTACCAGTTTTCTAAGTCTCTCTTATTTTCTTGTACTTATACATGGAATTCTCTGTGTAAACCTCTGTAACTTCTCTAGGTAGATGAATCAATGTGTACTTTCTCTTGTTTCTATGTGTTACCAATCTTGAGAAACTCATACATTCTCTGTTCACTGTTTCCCGGTCTTAGAGAAGTAGATTTCTTTCGACGAGAGTGCAGTTTTCACACTGCTAAGTACTCCCAACTCTATCAACAATGTAGGTTTTACCAGTTTTCTAAGTCTCTCTTATTTTCTTGTACTTATACTTGGAATTCTCTGTGTAAACCTCTGTAAGTTCTCTAGGTAGATGAATCAATGTGTACTTTCTCTTGTTTCTATGTGTTACCAATCTTGAGAAACTCATACATTCTCTGTTCACTGTTTCCCGGTCTTAGAGAAGTAGATTTCTTTCGGCGAGAGTGCTGTTTTCACAGTGCTAAGTACTCCCAACTCTATCAACAATGTAGGTTTTACCAGTTTTCTAAGTCTCTCTTATTTTCTTGTACTTATACTTGGAATTCTCTGTGTAAACCTCTGTAACTTCTCTAGGTAAATGAATCACTGTGTACTTTCTCTTGTTTCTATCTGTTACCAATCTTGAGAAACTGATACATTCTCTTTTCACTGTTTCACGGACTTAGAGAAGTAGATTTCTTTCAGCAAAAGTGCTGTTTTCACAGTGCTAAGTACTCCCAACTCTATCAACAATGTAGGTTTTACCAGTTTTCTAAGTCTCTCTTATTTTCTTGTACTTATACTTGGAATTCTCTGTGTAAACCTCTGTAACTTCTCTAGGTAGATGAATCACTGTGTACTTTCTCTTCTTTCTATCTGTTACCAATCATGAGAAACTCATACATTCTCTGTTCACTGTTTCCCGGTCTTAGAGAAGTAGATTTCTTTCGGCGAAAGTGCTGTTTTCACACTGCTAAGTACTCCCAACTCTATCAACAATGTAGGTTTTACCAGTTTTCTAAATCTCTCTTATTTTCTTGCACTTATACTTGGAATTCTCTGTGTAAAACTCTGTAACTTCTCTAGGTAGATGAATCACTGTGTACTTTCTCTTGTTTCTATCTGTTCCCAGTCTTGAGAAACTCATACATTCTCTTTTCACTGTTTCCCGGTCTTAGAGAAGTAGATTTCTTTCAGCAAAAGTGCTGTTTTCACAGTGCTAAGTACTCCCAACTCTATCAACAATGTAAGTTTTACCAGTTTTCTAAGTCTCTCTTATCTTCTTTTACTTATACTTGGAATTTTCTGTGCAAACCTCTGTAACTTCTCTAGGTAGATGAATCACTGTGTACTTTCTTTTGTTTCTATCTGTTACCAATCTTGAGAAACTCATACATTCTCTTTTCACTGTTTCCTGGTCTTAGAGAAGTAGATTTCTTTCGGCGAAAGTGCTGTTTTCACAGTGCTAAGTACTCCCAACTCTATCAACAATGTAGGTTTTACCAGTTTTCTAAGTCTCTCTTATTTTCTTGTACTTATACTTGGAATTCTCTGTGTAAACCTCTGTAACTTCTCTAGGTAGATGAATGACTGTGTACTTTCTCTTGTTTCTATCTGTTACCAATCTTGAGAAACTCATAATTCTCTCTTCCCTGTTTCCCGGTCTTAGAGAAGTAGATTTCTTTCTGCGAAAGTACTCTTTTAACAGTGCTAAGTACTCCCAACTCTATCAATAATGTAGGTTTTACCAGTTTTCTAAGTCTCTCTTATTTTCTTGTACTTATACTTGGAATTCTCTGTGTAAACCTCTGTAACTTCTCTAGGTAGATGAATCACTGTGTACTTGCTCTTGTTTCTATCTGTTACCAATCTTGAGAAACTCATACATTCTCTCTTTCCTGTTTCCCGGTCTTAGAGAAGTAGATTTCTTTCTGCGAAAGTACTGTTTTAACAGTGCTAAGTACTCCCAACTCTATCAATAATGTAGGTTTTACCAGTTTTCTAAGTCTCTCTTATTTTCTTGTACTTAAACTTGGAATTCTCTGTGTAAACCTCTGTAACTTCTCTAGGTAGATGAATCACTGTGTACTTTCTCTTGTTTCTATCTGTTACGAATCTTGTGAAACTCATACATTCTCTGTTCACTCTTTCCCGGTCTTAGAGAAGTAGATTTCTTTCGGCGAGAGTGCTGTTTTCACAGTGCTAAGTACTCCCACCTCTATCAACAATGTAGGTTTTACCAGTTTTCTAAGTCTCTCTTATTTTCTTGTACTTATACTTGGAATTCTCTGTGTAAACCTCTGTAACTTCTCTAGGTAGATGAATCACTGTGTACTTTCTCTTGTTTCTATCTGTTACCAATCTTGAGAAACTGATACATTCTCTTTTCACTGTTTCACGGACTTAGAGAAGTAGATTTCTTTCAGCAAAAGTGCTGTTTTCACAGTGCTAAGTACTCCCAACTCTATCAACAATGTAGGTTTTACCAGTTTTCTAAGTCTCTCTTATTTTCTTGTACTTTTACTTGGAATTCTCTGTGTAAACCTCTGTAACTTCTCTAGGTAGATGAATCACTCTGTACTTTCTCTTCTTTCTATCTGTTACCAATCATGGGAAACTCATACATTCTCTTTTCACTGTTTACCGGTCTTAGAGAAGGAGATTTCTTTCGGCGAAAGTGCTGTTTTCACAGTGCTAAGTACTCCCAACTCTATCAACAATGTAGGTTTTACCAGTTTTCTAAATCTCTCTTATTTTCTTGTACTTATACTTGGAATTCTCTGTGTAAAACTCTGTAACTTCTCTAGGTAGATGAATCACTGTGTACTTTCTCTTGTTTCTATCTGTTCCCAGTCTTGAGAAACTCATACATTCTCTTTTCACTGTTTCCCGGTCTTAGAGAAGTAGATTTCTTTCGGCGAAAGTGCTGTTTTCACTGTGCTAAGTACTCCCAACTCTATCAACAATGTAAGTTTTACCAGTTTTCTAAGTCTCTCTTATCTTCTTTTACTTATACTTGGAATTTTCTGTGCAAACCTCTGTAACTTCTCTAGGTAGATGAATCACTGTGTACTTTCTTTTGTTTCTATCTGTTACCAATCTTGAGAAACTCATACATTCTCTTTTCACTGTTTCCTGGTCTTAGAGAAGTAGATTTCTTTCGGCGAAAGTGCTGTTTTCACAGTGCTAAGTACTCCCAACTCTATCAACAATGTAGGTTTTACCAGTTTTCTAAGTCTCTCTTATTTTCTTGTACTTATACTTGGAATTCTCTGTGTAAACCTCTGTAACTTCTCTAGGTAGACGAATCACTGTGTACTTTCTCTTGTTTCTATCTGTTACCAATCTTGAGAAACTCATACATTCTCTCTTTCCTGTTTCCCGGTCTTAGAGAAGTAGATTTCTTTCTGCGAAAGTACTCTTTTAACAGTGCTAAGTACTCCCAACTCTATCAATAATGTAGGTTTTACCAGTTTTCTAAGTCTCTCTTATTTTCTTGTACTTATACTTGGAATTCTCTGTGTAAACCTCTGTAACTTCTCTAGGTAGATGAATCACTGTGTACTTGCTCTTGTTTCTATCTGTTACCAATCTTGAGAAACTCATACATTCTCTCTTTCCTGTTTCCCGGTCTTAGAGAAGTAGATTTCTTTCTGCGAAAGTACTGTTTTAACAGTGCTAAGTACTCCCAACTCTATCAATAATGTAGGTTTTACCAGTTTTCTAAGTCTCTCTTATTTTCTCGTACTTATACTTGGAATTCTCTGTGTAAACCTCTGTAACTTCTCTAGGTAGATGAATCACTGTGTACTTTCTCTTGTTTCTATCTGTTACGAATCTTGAGAAACTCAAACATTCTCTTTTCACTGTTTCCCGGTCTTAGAGAAGTAGATTTCTTTCGGCGAAAGTGCTGTTTTCACAGTGCTAAGTACTCCCAACTCTATCAACAATGTAGGTTTTACCAGTTTTCTAAGTCTCTCTTATTTTCTTCTACTTATACTTGGAATTCTCTGTGTAAACCTCTGTAACTTCTCTAGGTAGATGAATCAATGTGTACTTTCTCTTGTTTCTATGTGTTACCAATCTTGAGAAACTCATACATTCTCTGTTCACTGTTTCCCGGTCTTAGAGAAGTAGATTTCTTTCGGCGAGAGTGCTGTTTTCACAGTGCTAAGTACTCCCAACTCTATCAACAATGTAGGTTTTACCAGTTTTCTAAGTCTCTCTTATTTTTTTGTACTTATACTTGGAATTCTCTGTGTAAACCTCTGTAACTTCTCTAGTTAGCTGAATCACTGTGTACTTTCTCTTGTTTCTATCTGTAACCAATCTTGAGAAACTCATACATTTTCTTTTGACTGTTTCCCGGTCTTAGAGAAGTAGATTTCTTTCGGCGAAAGTGCTGTTTTCACAGTGCTAAGTACTCCCAACTCAATCAACAATGTAAGTTTTACCAGTTTTCTAAGTCTCTCTTATTTTCTTGTACTTAAACTTGGAATTTTCTGTGTGAACCTCTGTAACTTTTCTAGGTAGATGAATCACTGTGTATTTCTTTTGTTTCTCTCTGTTACTAATCTTGAGAAACTCATACATTCTCTTTCACCTGTTTCCTGGTGTTACAGAAGTAGATTTCTTTTGGCGAAAGTGCTGTTTTCACAGAGCTAAGTACTCTCAACTCTATCAACAATGTAGGTTTTACCAGTTTTCTAAGTCTCTCTTATTTTCTTGTACTTATACTTGGAATTCTCTGTGTAAACCTCTGTAACTTCTCTAGGTAGATGAATCACTGTGTACTTTCTCTTGTTTCTATCTGTTACGAATCTTGAGAAACTCATACATTCTCTTTTCACTGTTTCCCGGTCTTAGAGAAGTAGATTTCTTTCGGCGAAAGTGCTGTTTTCACAGTGCTAAGCACTCCCAACTCTATCAACAATGTAGGTTTTACCAGTTTTCTAAGTCTCTCTTATTTTCTTGTACTTATACTTGGAATTCTCTGTGTAAATCTCTGTAACTTCTCTAGGTAGCTGAATCACTGTGTACTTTCTCTTGTTTCTATCTGTAACCAATCTTGAGAAACTCATACATTTACTTTTGACTGTTTCCCGGTCTTAGAGAAGTAGATTTCTTTCGGCGAAAGTGCTGTTTTCACAGTGCTAAGTACTCCCAACTCAATCAACAATGTAAGTTTTACCAGTTTTCTAAGTCTCTCTTATTTTCTTGTACTTAAACTTGGAATTTTATGTGTAAACCTCTGTAACTTCTCTAGGTAGATGAATCACTGTGTACTTCTTTTGTTTCTATCTGTTACTAACCTTGAGAAACTCATACATTCTCTGTTACCTGTTTCCCGGTGTTAGAGAAGTAGATTTCTTTCGGAGAAAGTGCTGTTTTCCCAGTGCTAAGTACTCCCAACTCTATCAACAATGTACGTTTTACCAGTTTTCTAAGTCTCTCTTATTTTCTTGTACTTATACTTGGAATTCTCTGTGTAAATCTTTGTAACTTCTCTAGGTAGGTTAATCACTGTGTACTTTCTCTTGTTTCTATCTGTTACCAATCTTGAGAAACTCATACATTCTCTTTTGACTGTTTCCCGGTCTTAGAGAAGTAGATTTCTTTTGGCGAAAGTGCTGTTTTCACAGTGCTAAGTACTCCCAACTCAATCAACAATGTAAGTTTTACCAGTTTCCTAAGTCTCTCTTATCTTCTTTTACTTATACTTGGAATTTTCTGTGTAAACCTCTGTAACTTCTCTAGGTAGATGAATCTCTGTGTACTTCTTTTGTTTCTATCTGTTACTAATCTTGAGAAACTCATACATTCTCTGTTAACTGTTTCGCGGTCTTAGAGAAGTAGATTTCTTTCTGCGAAAGTGCTGTTTTCACAGTGCTAACTACTCCCAACTCTATACAACAATGTAGGTTTTACCAGTTTTCTAAGTCTCTCTTATTTTCTTGTACTTATACTTGGAATTCTCTTTGTAAACCTCTGTAAGTTTTCTAGGTAGATGAATCACTGTGTACTTTCTCTTTTTTCTATCTGTTACCAATCTTCAGAAACTCATACATTCTCTTTTCACTGTTTCACGGACTTAGAGAAGTAGATTTCTTTCGGCGAATGTGCTGTTTTCACAGTGCTAAGTACTCCCAACTCAATCAACAATGTAACTTTTACCAGTTTTCTAAGTCTCTCTTATCTTCTTTTACTTATACTTGGAATTTTCTGTGTAAACCTCTGTAACTTCTCTAGGTAGATGAATCACTGTGTACTTTCTCTTGTTTCTATCTGTTACCAATCTTTAGAAACTCATACATTCTCTTTGCAATGTTTCCCGGTCTTAGAGAAGTAGATTTCTTTCGGCGAAAGTGCTGTTTTCACAGTGCTAAGTACTCCCAACTCTATCAACAATGTAGGTTTTACCAGTTTTCTAAGTCTCTCTTATTTTCTTGTACTTATACTTGGAATTCTCTGTGTAAATCTCTGTAACTTCTCTAGGTAGCTGAATCACTGTGTACTTTCTCCTGTTTCTATCTGTTACCAATCTTGAGAAACTCATACATTTTCTTTTGACTGTTTCCCGGTCCTAGAGAAGTAGATTTCTTTCGGCGAAAGTGCTGTTTTCACAGTGCTAAGTACTCGCAACTCAATCAACAATGTAAGTTTTACCAGTTTTCTAAGTCTCTCTTATTTTCTTGTACTTAAACTTGGAATTTTCTGTGTAAACCTCTGTAACTTCTCTAGGTAGATGAATCACTGTGTACTTCTTTTGTTTCTATCTGTTACTAACCTTAGAAACTCATGCATTCTCTGTTACCTGTTTCCCGGTGTTAGAGAAGTAGATTTCTTTCGGCGAAAGTGCTGTTTTCACAGTGCTAAGTACTCCCAACTCTATCAACAGTGTAGGTTTTACCAGTTTTCTAAGTCTCTCTTATTTTCTTGTACTTCTACTTGGAATTCTCTGTGTAAACCTCTGTAACTTCTCTAGGTAGATGAATCACTGTGTACTTTCTCTTGTTTCTATCTGTTACCAATCTTGAGAAACTCATACATTCTCTGTTCCCTGTTTCCCGGTGTTAGAGAAGTAGATTTCTTTCTGCGAAAGTGCTTTTTTCACATGGCTAAGTACTCCCAACTCTATCAACAATGTAGGTTTTACCAGTTTTCTAAGTCTCTCTTATTTTCTTGTACTTATACTTCGAATTCTCTGTGTAAACCTCTGTAACTTCTCTAGGTAGATGAATCACTGTGTACTTGCTCTTGTTTCTATCTGTTACCAATCTTGAGAAACTCATACATTCTCTATTCCCTGTTTCCCAGTCTTAGAGAAGTAGATTTCTTTCTGCGAAAGTACTGTTTTAACAGTGCTAAGTACTCCCAACTCTATCAATAATGTAGGTTTTACCAGTTTTCTAAGTCTCTCTTATTTTCTTGTACTTATACTTGGAATTCTCTGTGTAAATCTTTGTAACTTCTCTAGGTAGGTTAATCACTGTGTATTTTCTCTTGTTTCTATCTGTTACCAATCTTGAGAAACTCATACATTCTCTTTTGACTGTTTCCCGGTCTTAGAGAAGTAGATTTCTTTTGGCGAAAGTGCTGTTTTCACAGTGCTAAGTACTCCCAACTCAATCAACAATGTAAGTTTTACCAGTTTCCTAAGTCTCTCTTATCTTCTTTTACTTATACTTGGAATTTTCTGTGTAAACCTCTGTAACTTCTCTAGGTAGATGAATCACTGTGTACTTCTTTTGTTTCTATCTGTTACTAATCTTGAGAAACTCATACATTCTCTGTTAACTGTTTCGCGGTCTTAGAGAAGTAGATTTCTTTCTGCGAAAGTGCTGTTTTCACAGTGCTAAGTACTCCCAACTCTATACAACAATGTAGGTTTTACCAGTTTTCTAAGTCTCTCTTATTTTCTTGTACTTATACTTGGAATTCTCTTTGTAAACCTCTGTAAGTTTTCTAGGTAGATGAATCACTGTGTACTTTCTCTTTTTTCTATCTGTTACCAATCTTCAGAAACTCATACATTCTCTTTTCACTGTTTCACGGACTTAGAGAAGTAGATTTCTTTCGGCGAATGTGCTGTTTTCACAGTGCTAAGTACTCCCAACTCAATCAACAATGTAACTTTTACCAGTTTTCTAAGTCTCTCTTATCTTCTTTTACTTATACTTGGAATTTTCTGTGTAAACCTCTGTAACTTCTCTAGGTAGATGAATCACTGTGTACTTTCTCTTGTTTCTATCTGTTACCAATCTTTAGAAACTCATACATTCTCTTTGCAATGTTTCCCGGTCTTAGAGAAGTAGATTTCTTTCGGCGAAAGTGCTGTTTTCACAGTGCTAAGTACTCCCAACTCTATCAACAATGTAGGTTTTACCAGTTTTCTAAGTCTCTCTTATTTTCTTGTACTTATACTTGGAATTCTCTGTGTAAATCTCTGTAACTTCTCTAGGTAGCTGAATCACTGTGTACTTTCTCCTGTTTCTATCTGTTACCAATCTTGAGAAACTCATACATTTTCTTTTGACTGTTTCCCGGTCTTAGAGAAGTAGATTTCTTTCGGCGAAAGTGCTGTTTTCACAGTGCTAAGTACTCGCAACTCAATCAACAATGTAAGTTTTACCAGTTTTCTAAGTCTCTCTTATTTTCTTGTACTTAAACTTGGAATTTTCTGTGTAAACCTCTGTAACTTCTCTAGGTAGATGAATCACTGTGTACTTCTTTTGTTTCTATCTGTTACTAACCTTAGAAACTCATGCATTCTCTGTTACCTGTTTCCCGGTGTTAGAGAAGTAGATTTCTTTCAGCGAAAGTGCTGTTTTCACAGTGCTAAGTACTCCCAACTCTATCAACAGTGTAGGTTTTACCAGTTTTCTAAGTCTCTCTTATTTTCTTGTACTTCTACTTGGAATTCTCTGTGTAAACCTCTGTAACTTCTCTAGGTAGATGAATCACTGTGTACTTTCTCTTGTTTCTATCTGTTACCAATCTTGAGAAACTCATACATTCTCTGTTCCCTGTTTCCCGGTGTTAGAGAAGTAGATTTCTTTCTGCGAAAGTGCTTTTTTCACATGGCTAAGTACTCCCAACTCTATCAACAATGTAGGTTTTACCAGTTTTCTAAGTCTCTCTTATTTTCTTGTACTTATACTTCGAATTCTCTGTGTAAACCTCTGTAACTTCTCTAGGTAGATGAATCACTGTGTACTTGCTCTTGTTTCTATCTGTTACCAATCTTGAGAAACTCATACATTCTCTATTCCCTGTTTCCCAGTCTTAGAGAAGTAGATTTCTTTCTGCGAAAGTACTGTTTTAACAGTGCTAAGTACTCCCAACTCTATCAATAATGTAGGTTTTACCAGTTTTCTAAGTCTCTCTTATTTTCTTGTACTTATACTTGGAATTCTCTGTGTAAACCTCTGTAACTTCTCTAGGTAGATGAATCACTGTGTACTTTCTCTTGTTTCTATCTGTTACCAATCTTGAGAAACTCATACATTCTCTTTTCACTGTTTCCCGGTCTTAGAGAAGTAGATTCCTTTCGGCGAAAGTGCTGTTTTCACAGTGCTAAGTACTCCCAACTCTGTCAACAATGTAGGTTTTACCAGTTTTCTAAGTCTCTCTTATCTTCTTTTACTTATACTTGGAATTTTCTGTGTAAACCTCTGTAACTTCTCTAGGTAGATGAATCACTGTGTACTTTCTTTTGTTTCTATCTGTTACCAATCTTGAGAAACTCATACATTCTCTGTTACCTGTTTCCTGGTGTTACAGAAGTTGATTTCTTTCGGCGAAAGTGCTGTTTTCACAGAGATAAGTACTCTCAACTCTATCAACAATGTAGGTTTTACCAGTTTTCTAAGTCTCTCTTATTTTCTTGTACTTATACTTGGAATTCTCTGTGTAAACCTCTGTAACTTCTCTAGGTAGATGAATCACTGTGTACTTGCTCTTGTTTCTATCTGTTACCAATCTTGAGAAACTCATACATTCTCTCTTTCCTGTTTCCCGGTCTTAGAGAAGTAGATTTCTTTCTGCGAAAGTACTGTTTTCACAGTGCTAAGTACTCCCAACTCTATCAATAATGTAGGTTTTACCAGTTTTCTAAGTCTCTGTTATTTTCTCGTACTTATACTTGGAATTCTCTGTGTAAACCTCTGTAACTTCTCTAGGTAGATGAATCACTGTGTACTTTCTCTTGTTTCTATCTGTTACCAATCTTGAGAAACTCATACATTCTCTCTTCCCTGTTTCCCGGTCTTAGAGAAGTAGATTTCTTTCTGCGAAAGTACTCTTTTAACAGTGCTAAGTACTCCCAACTCTATCAATAATGTAGGTTTTACCAGTTTTCTAAGTCTCTCTTATTTTCTTGTACTTATACTTGGAATTCTCTGTGTAAACCTCTGTAAGTTCTCTAGGTAGATGAATCAATGTGTACTTTCTCTTGTTTCTATGTGTTACCAGTCTTGAGAAACTCATACATTCTCTGTTCACTGTTTCCCGGTCTTAGAGAAGTGGATTTCTTTCGGCGAGAGTGCTGTTTTCACAGTGCTAAGTACTCCCAACTCTATCAACAATGTAGGTTTTACCAGTTTTCTAAGTCTCTCTTATTTTCTTGTACTTATACTTGGAATTCTCTGTGTAAACCTCTGTAACTTCTCTAGGTAGATGAATCACTGTGTACTTTCTCTTGTTTCTATCTGTTACCAATCTTGAGAAACTCATACATTCTCTTTTCACTTTTTCACGGATTTAGAGAAGTAGATTTCTTTCAGCAAAAGTGCTGTTTTCACAGTGCTAAGTACTCCCAACTCTATCAACAATGTAGGTTTTACCAGTTTTCTAAGTCTCTCTTATTTTCTTGTACTTATACTTGGAATTCTCTGTGTAAACCTCTGTAACTTCTCTAGGTAGATGAATCACTGTGTACTTTCTCTTGTTTCTATCTGTTTCCAATCTTGAGAAACTCATACATTCTCTCTTCCCTGTTTCCCGGTCTTAGAGAAGTAGATTTCTTTCTGCGAAAGTACTCTTTTAACAGTGCTAAGTACTCCCAACTCTATCAATAATGTAGGTTTTACCAGTTTTCTAAGTCTCTCTTATTTTCTTGTACTTATACTTGGAATTCTCTGTGTAAACCTCTGTAAGTTCTCTAGGTAGATGAATCAATGTGTACTTTCTCTTGTTTCTATGTGTTACCAATCTTGAGAAACTCATACATTCTCTGTTCACTGTTTCACGGATTTAGAGAAGTAGATTTCTTTCAGCAAAAGTGCTGTTTTCTCAGTACTAAGTACTCCCAACTCTATCAACAATGTAGGTTTTACCAGTTTTCTAAGTCTCTCTTATTTTCTTGTACTTATACTTGGAATTCTCTGTGTAAACCTCTGTAAGTTCTCTAGGTAGATGAATCAATGTGTACTTTCTCTTGTTTCTATGTGTTACCAATCTTGAGAAACTCATACATTCTCTGTTCACTGTTTCCCGGTCTTAGAGAAGTAGATTTCTTTCAGCGAGAGTGCTGTTTTCACAGTGCTAAGTACTCCCAACTCTATCAACAATGTAGGTTTTACCAGTTTTCTAAGTCTCTCTTATTTTCTTGTACTTATACTTGGAATTCTCTGTGTAAACCTCTGTAACTTCTCTAGGTAAATGAATCACTGTGTACTTTCTCTTGTTTCTATCTGTTACCAATCTTGAGAAACTGATACATTCTCTTTTCACTGTTTCACGGACTTAGATAAGTAGATTTCTTTCAGCAAAAGTGCTGTTTTCACAGTGCTAAGTACTCCCAACTCTATCAACAATGTAGGTTTTACCAGTTTTCTAAGTCTCTCTTATTTTCTTGTACCTATACTTGGAATTCTCTGTGTAAACCTCTGTAACTTCTCTAGGTAGATGAATCACTGTGTACTTTCTCTTCTTTCTATCTGTTACCAATCATGAGAAACTCATACATTCTCTGTTCACTGTTTCCCGGTCTTAGAGAAGTAGATTTCTTTCGGCGAAAGTGCTGTTTTCACACTGCTAAGTACTCCCAACTCTATCAACAATGTAGGTTTTACCAGTTTTCTAAATCTCTCTTATTTTCTTGTACTTATACTTGGAATTCTCTGTGTAAAACTCTGTAACTTCTCTAGGTAGATGAATCACTGTGTACTTTCTCTTGTTTCTATCTGTTCCCAGTCTTGAGAAACTCATACATTCTCTTTTCACTGTTTCCCGGTCTTAGAGAAGTAGATTTCTTTCGGCGAAAGTGCTGTTTTCACAGTGCTAAGTACTCCCAACTCAATCAACAATGTAAGTTTTACCAGTTTTCTAAGTCTCTCTTATCTTCTTTTACTTATACTTGGAATTTTCTGTGCAAACCTCTGTAACTTCTCTAGGTAGATGAATCACTGTGTACTTTCTTTTGTTTCTATCTGTTACCAATCTTGAGAAACTCATACATTCTCTTTTCACTGTTTCCTGGTCTTAGAGTAGTAGATTTCTTTCGGCGAAAGTACTCTTTTAACAGTGCTAAGTACTCGCAACTCTATCAATAATGTAGGTTTTACCAGTTTTCTAAGTCTCTCTTATTTTCTTGTACTTATACTTGGAATTCTCTGTGTAAACCTCTGTAACTTCTCTAGGTAGATGAATCACTGTGTACTTGCTCTTGTTTCTATCTGTTACCAATCTTGAGAAACTCATACATTCTCTCTTTCCTGTTTCCCGGTCTTAGAGAAGTAGATTTCTTTCTGCGAAAGTACTGTTTTAACAGTGCTAAGTACTCCCAACTCTATCAATAATGTAGGTTTTTCCAGTTTTCTAAGTCTCTCTTATTTTCTTGTACTTATACTTGGAATTCTCTGTGTAAACCTCTGTAACTTCTCTAGGTAGATGAATCAATGTGTACTTTCTCTTCTTTCTATCTGTTACCAATCATGAGAAACTCATACATTCTCTGTTCACTGTTTCCCGGTCTTAGAGAAGTAGATTTCTTTCGGCGAAAGTGCTGTTTTCACAGTGCTAAGTACTCCCAACTCTATCAACAATGTAGGTTTTACCAGTTTTCTAAATCTCTCTTATTTTCTTGTACTTATACTTGGAATTCTCTGTGTAAAACTCTGTAACTTCTCTAGGTAGATGAATCACTGTGTACTTTCTCTTGTTTCTATCTGTTCCCAGTCTTGAGAAACTCATACATTCTCTTTTCACTGTTTCCCGGTCTTAGAGAAGTAGATTTCTTTCGGCGAAAGTGCTGTTTTCACAGTGCTAAGTACTCCCAACTCTATCAACAATGTAAGTTTTACCAGTTTTCTAAGTCTCTCTTATCTTCTTTTACTTATACTTGGAATTTTCTGTGCAAACCTCTGTAACTTCTCTAGGTAGATGAATCACTGTGTACTTCTTTTGTTTCTATCTGTTACTAATCTTGAGAAACTCATACATTCTCTGTTACCTGTTTCCCGGTGTTAGAGAAGTAGATTTCTTTCGGCGAAAGTGCTGTTTTCACAGTGCTAAGTACTCCCAACTCTATCAACAATGTAGGTTTCACCAGTTTTCTAAGTCTGTCTTATTTTCTTGTACTTATACTTGGAATTCTCTGTGTAAACCTCTGTAACTTCTCTAGGTAGATGAATCACTGTGTACTTTCTCTTGTTTCTATCTGTTACCAATCTTGAGAAACTCATACATTCTCTTTTCACTGTTTCCCGGTCTTAGAGAAGTAGATTTCGTTGGCGAAAGTGCTGTTTTCACACTGCTAAGTACTAACAACTCTTTCAACAATGTAGGTTTTACCAGTTTTCTAAGTCTCTCTCACTTTCTTGTACTTATACTTGGAATTCTCTGTGTAAACCTCTGTAAGTTCTCTAGGTAGATGAATCACTGTGTAGTTTCTCTTGTTTCTATCTGTTACCAATCTTGAGAAACTCATACTTTCTCTTTTCATTGTTTCCCGGTCTTAGAGAAGTAGATTTCTTTCAGCGAAAGTGCTGTTTTCACAGTGGTAACTACTCCCAACTCTATCAACAATGTAAGTTTTACGAGTTTTCTAAGTCTCTCTTATCTTCTTTTACTTATACTTGGAATTTTCTGTGCAAACCTCTGTAACTTCTCTAGGTAGATGAATCACTGTGTACTTTCTTTTGTTTCTATCTGTTACCAATCTTGAGAAACTCATACATTCTCTTTTCACTGTTTCCTGGTCTTAGAGAAGTAGATTTCTTTCGGCAAAAGTGCTGTTTTCACAGTGCTAAGTACTCCCAACTCTATCAACAATGTAGGTTTTACCAGTTTTCTAAGTCTCTCTTATTTTCTTGTACTTATACTTGGAATTCTCTCTGTAAACCTGTGTAACTTCTCTAGGTAGATGAATCACTGTGTACTTTCTCTTGTTTCTATCTGTCACCAATCTTGAGAAACTCATACATTCTCTCTTCCCTGTTTCCCGGTCTAAGAGAAGTAGATTTCTTTCTGCGAAAGTACTGTTTTAACAGTGCTAAGTACTCCCAACTCTATCAATAATGTAGGTTTTACCAGTTTTCTAAGTCTCTCTTATTTTCTTGTACTTATACTTGGAATTTTCTGTGTAAACCTCTGTAACTTCTCTAGGTAGATGAATCACTGTGTACTTTCTCTTGTTTCTATCTGTTACCAATCTTGAGAAACTCATACATTATCTCTTTCCTGTTTCCCGGTCTTAGAGAAGTAGATTTCTTTCTGGGAAAGTACTGTTTTAACAGTGCTAAGTACTCCCAACTCTATCAATAATGTAGTTTTTACCAGTTTTCTAAGTCTCTCTTATTTTCTTGTACTTATACTTGGAATTCTCTGTGTAAACCTCTGTAACTTCTCTAGGTAGATGAATCACTGTGTACTTTCTCTTGTTTCTATCTGTTACGAATCTGGAGAAACTCATACATTCTCTTTTCACTGTTTCCCGGTCTTAGAGAATTAGATTTCTTTCGGCGAAAGTGCTGTTTTCACAGAGCTAAGCACTCCCAACTCTATCAACAATGTAGGTTTTACCAGTTTTCTAAGTCTCTCTTATGTTCTTGTACTTATACTTGGAATTCTCTGTGTAAATCTCTGTAACTTCTCTAGGTAGCTGAATCACTGTGTACTTTCTCTTGTTTCTATCTGTAACCAATCTTGAGAAACTCATACATTTTCTTTTGACTGTTTCCCGGTCTTAGAGAAGTAGATTTCTTTCGGCGAAAGTGCTGTTTTCACAGTGCTAAGTACTCCCAACTCAATCAACAATGTAAGTTTTACCAGTTTTCTAAGTCTCTCTTATTTTCTTGTACTTAAACTTGGAATTTTCTGTGTGAACCTCTGTAACTTTTCTAGGTAGATGAATCACTGTGTATTTCTTTTGTTTCTCTCTGTTACTAATCTTGAGAAACTCATACATTCTCTTTCACCTGTTTCCTGGTGTTACAGAAGTAGATTTCTTTCGGCGAAAGTGCTGTTTTCACAGAGCTAAGTACTCTCAACTCTATCAACAATGTAGGTTTTACCAGTTTTCTAAGTCTCTCTTATTTTCTTGTACTTATACTTGGAATTCTCTGTGTAAACCTCTGTAACTTCTCTAGGTAGATGAATCACTGTGTACTTTCTCTTGTTTCTATCTGTTACGAATCTTGAGAAACTCATACATTCTCTTTTCACTGTTTCCCGGTCTTAGAGAAGTAGATTTCTTTCGGCGAAAGTGCTGTTTTCACAGTGCTAAGCACTCCCAACTCTATCAACAATGTAGGTTTTACCAGTTTTCTAAGTCTCTCTTATTTTCTTGTACTTATACTTGAATTCTCTGTGTAAATCTCTGTAACTTCTCTAGGTAGCTGAATCACTGTGTACTTTCTCTTGTTTCTATCTGTAACCAATCTTGAGAAACTCATACATTTACTTTTGACTGTTTCCCGGTCTTAGAGAAGTAGATTTCTTTCGGCGAAAGTGCTGTTTTCACAGTGCTAAGTACTCCCAACTCAATCAACAATGTAAGTTTTACCAGTTTTCTAAGTCTCTCTTATTTTCTTGTACTTAAACTTGGAATTTTATGTGTAAACCTCTGTAACTTCTCTAGGTACATGAATCACTGTGTACTTCTTTTGTTTCTATCTGTTACTAACCTTGAGAAACTCATACATTCTCTGTTACCTGTTTCCCGGTGTTAGAGAAGTAGATTTCTTTCGGAGAAAGTGCTGTTTTCCCAGTGCTAAGTACTCCCAACTCTATCAACAATGTAGGTTTTACCAGTTTTGTAAGTCTCTCTTATTTTCTTGTACTTATACTTGGAATTCTTTGTGTAAAACTCTGTAACTTCTCTAGGTTTGTTGATTCACTGTGTACTTTCTCTTGTTTCTATCTGTTACCAATCTTGAGAAACTCATACATTCACTTTTCACTGTTTCCCGGTCTTAGAGAAGTAGATTTCTTTCAGCGAAAGTGCTGTTTTCACAGTGCTAAGTACTCCCAACTCAATCAACAATGTAAGTTTTACCACTTTTCTAAGTCTCTCTTATCTTCTTTTACTTATACTTGGAATTTTCTGTGTAAACCTCTGTAACTTCTCTAGGTAGATGAATCACTGTGTACTTTCTCTTATATCTATCTGTTACCAATCTTGAGAAACTCACACATTCTCTTTTCACTGTTTCCCGGTCTTAGAGAAGTAGATTTCTTTCGGCGAAAGTGCTGTTTTCACAGTGCTAAGTACTCCCAACTCTATCAACAATGTAGGTTTTACCAGTTTTCTAAGTCTCTCTTATCTTCTTTTACTTATACTTGGAATTTTCTGTGTAAACCTCTGTAACTTCTCTAGGTAGATGAATCACTGTGTACTTTCTTTTGTTTCTATCTGTTACCAATCTTGAGAAACTCATACATTCTCTGTTACCTGTTTCCTGGTGTTACAGAAGTTGATTTCTTTCGGCGAAAGTGCTGTTTTCACAGAGATAAGTACTCTCAACTCTATCAACAATGTAGGTTTTACCAGTTTTCTAAGTCTCTCTTATTTTCTTGTACTTATACTTGGAATTTTCTGTGTAAACCTCTGTAACTTCTCTAGGTAGATGAATCACTGTGTACTTTCTTTTGTTTCTATCTGTTACCAATCTTGAGAAACTCATACATTCTCTGTTACCTGTTTCCTGGTGTTACAGAAGTAGATTTCTTTCGGCGAAAGTGCTGTTATCACAGAGCTAAGTACTCTCAACTCTATCAACAATGTAGGTTTTACCAGTTTTCTAAGTCTCTCTTATTTTCTTGTACTTATACTTGGAATTCTCTGTGTAAACCTCTGTAACTTCTCTAGGTAGATGCATCACTGTGTACTTTCTCTTGTTTCTATCTGTTACCAATCTTGAGAAACTCATACATTCTCTTTTCACTATTTCCCGGTCTTAGAGAAGTAGATTTATTTCGGCGAAAGTGCTGTTTTCACAGTGCTAAGTACTCCCAACTCAATCAACAATGTAAGTTTAACCAATTTTCTAAGTCTCTCTTATTTTCTTGTACTTAAACTTGGAATTTTCTGTGTAAACCTCTGTTACTTCTCTAGGTAGATTAATCACTGTGTACTTCTTTTGTTTCTATCTGTTACTAATCTTGAGAAACTCATGCATTCTCTGTTACCAGTTTCCCGGTGTTAGAGAAGTAGATTTCTTTCGGCGAAAGTGCTGTTTTCACAGTGCTAAGTACTCCCAACTCTATCAACAATGTAGGTTTTACCAGTTTTCTAAGTCTCTCTTATTTTCTTGTACTTATACTTGGAATTCTCAGTGTAAACCTCTGTAACTTCTCTAGGTAGATGAATCACTGTGTACTTTCTATTGTTTCTATCTTTTATCAATCTTGAGAAACTCATACATTCTCTGTTCACTGTTTCCCGGTCTTAGAGAAGTAGATTTCTTTCGGCGAAAGTGCTGTTTTCACAGTGCTAAGTACTCCGAACACTATCAACAATGTAGGTTTTACCAGTTTTCTAAGTCTCTCTTATTTTCTTGTACTTATACTTGGAATTCTCTGTGTAAACCTCTGTAACTTCTCCAGGTAGATGAATCACTGTGTACTTTCTCTTGTTTCTATCTGTTACCAATCTTGAGAAACTCATACATTCTCTGTTCCCTGTTTCCCGGTGTTAGAGAAGTAGATTTATTTCTGCGAAAGTGCTGTTTTCACAGTGCTAAGTACTCCCAACTCTATCAACAGTGTAGGTTTTACCAGGTTTCTAAGTCTCTCTTATTTTCTTGTACTTATACTTGGAATTCTCTGTGTAAAGCTCTGTAACTTCTCTAGGTAGATGAATCACTGTGTACTTTCTATTGTTTCTATCTGTTACCAATCTTGAGAAACTCATACATTCTCTGTTCCCTGTTTCCCGGTGTTAGAGAAGTAGATTTCTTTCTGCGAAAGTGCTGTTTTCACAGTGCTAAGTACTCCCAACTCTATCAACAATGTAGGTTTTACCAGTTTTCTAAGTCTCTCTTATTTTCTTGTACTTATACTTGGAATTCTCTGTGTAAACCTCTGTAACTTCTCTAGGTAGATGAATCACTGTGTACTTTCTCTTGTTTCTATCTGTTACCAATCTTGAGAAACTCATACATTCTCTCTTCCCTGTCTCCCGGTCTTAGAGAAGTAGATTTCTTTCTGCGAAAGTACTGTTTTAACAGTGCTAAGTACTCCCAACTCTATCAATAATGTAGGTTTTACCAGTTTTCTAAGTCTCTCTTATTTTCTTGTACTTATACTTGGAATTTTCTGTGTAAACCTCTGTAACTTCTCTAGGTAGATGAATCACTGTGTACTTTCTCTTGTTTCTATCTGTTACCAATCTTGAGAAACTCATACATTCACTCTTTCCTGTTTCCCGGTCTTAGAGAAGTAGATTTCTTTCTGGGAAAGTACTGTTTTAACAGTGCTAAGTACTCCCAACTCTATCAATAATGTAGGTTTTACCAGTTTTCTAAGTCTCTCTTATTTTCTTGTACTTATACTTGGAATTCTCTGTGTAAACCTCTGTAACTTCTCTAGGTAGATGAATCACTGTGTACTTTCTCTTGTTTCTATCTGTTACGAATCTGGAGAAACTCATACATTCTCTTTTCACTGTTTCCCGGTCTTAGAGAAGTAGATTTCTTTCGGCGAAAGTGCTGTTTTCACAGTGCTAAGCACTCCCAACTCTATCAACAATGTAGGTTTTACCAGTTTTCTAAGTCTCTCTTATGTTCTTGTACTTATACTTGGAATTCTCTGTGTAAATCTCTGTAACTTCTCTAGGTAGCTGAATCACTGTGTACTTTCTCTTGTTTCTATCTGTAACCAATCTTGAGAAACTCATACATTTTCTTTTGACTGTTTCCCGGTCTTAGAGAAGTAGATTTCTTTCGGCGAAAGTGCTGTTTTCACAGTGCTAAGTACTCCCAACTCAATCAACAATGTAAGTTTTACCAGTTTTCTAAGTCTCTCTTATTTTCTTGTACTTAAACTTGGAATTTTATGTGTAAACCTCTGTAACTTCTCTAGGTAGATGAATCACTGTGTACTTCTTTTGTTTCTATCTGTTACTAACCTTGAGAAACTCATACATTCTCTGTTACCTGTTTCCCGGTGTTAGAGAAGTAGATTTCTTTCGGAGAAAGTGCTGTTTTCCCAGTGCTAAGTACTCCCAACTCTATCAACAATGTAGGTTTTACCAGTTTTGTAAGTCTCTCTTATTTTCTTGTACTTATACTTGGAATTCTTTGTGTAAAACTCTGTAACTTCTCTAGGTTTGTTGATTCACTGTGTACTTTCTCTTGTTTCTATCTGTTACCATTCTTGAGAAACTCATACATTCACTTTTCACTGTTTCCCGGTCTTAGAGAAGTAGATTTCTTTCAGCGAAAGTGCTGTTTTCACAGTGCTAAGTACTCCCAACTCAATCAACAATGTAAGTTTTACCATTTTTCTAAGTCTCTCTTATCTTCTTTTACTTATACTTGGAATTTTCTGTGTAAACCTCTGTAACTTCTCTAGGTAGATGAATCACTGTGTACTTTCTCTTATATCTATCTGTTACCAATCTTGAGAAACTCACACATTCTCTTTTCACTGTTTCCCGGTCTTAGAGAAGTAGATTTCTTTCGGCGAAAGTGCTGTTTTCACAGTGCTAAGTACTCCCAACTCTATCAACAATGTAGGTTTTACCAGTTTTCTAAGTCTCTCTTATCTTCTTTTACTTATACTTGGAATTTTCTGTGTAAACCTCTGTAACTTCTCTAGGTAGATGAATCACTGTGTACTTTCTTTTGTTTCTATCTGTTACCAATCTTGAGAAACTCATACATTCTCTGTTACCTGTTTCCTGGTGTTACAGAAGTGGATTTCTTTCGACGAAAGTGCTGTTTTCACAGAGATAAGTACTCTCAACTCTATCAACAATGTAGGTTTTACCAGTTTTCTAAGTCTCTCTTATTTTCTTGTACTTATACTTGGAATTTTCTGTGTAAACCTCTTTAACTTCTCTAGGTAGATGAATCACTGTGTACTTTCTTTTGTTTCTATCTGTTACCAATCTTGAGAAACTCATACATTCTCTGTTCACTGTTTCCCGGTCTTAGAGAAGTAGATTTCTTTCGGCGAAAGTGCTGTTTTCACAGTGCTAAGTACTCCGAACACTATCAACAATGTAGGTTTTACCAGTTTTCTAAGTCTCTCTTATTTTCTTGTACTTATACTTGGAATTCTCTGTGTAAACCTCTGTAACTTCTCCAGGTAGATGAATCACTGTGTACTTTCTCTTGTTTCTATCTGTTACCAATCTTGAGAAACTCATACATTCTCTGTTCCCTGTTTCCCGGTGTTAGAGAAGTAGATTTATTTCTGCGAAAGTGCTGTTTTCACAGTGCTAAGTACTCCCAACTCTATCAACAGTGTAGGTTTTACCAGGTTTCTAAGTCTCTCTTATTTTCTTGTACTTATACTTGGAATTCTCTCTGTAAACCTCTGTAACTTCTCTAGGTAGATGAATCACTGTGTACTTTCTCTTGTTTCTATCTGTTACCAATCTTGAGAAACTCATACATTCTCTGTTCCCTGTTTCCCGGTGTTAGAGAAGTAGATTTCTTTCTGCGAAAGTGCTGTTTTCACAGTGCTAAGTACTCCCAACTCTATCAACAATGTAGGTTTTACCAGTTTTCTAAGTCTCTCTTATTTTCTTGTACTTATACTTGGAATTCTCTGTGTAAACCTCTGTAACTTCTCTAGGTAGATGAATCACTGTGTACTTTCTCTTGTTTCTATCTGTTACCAATCTTGAGAAACTCATACATTCTCTCTTCCCTGTCTCCCGGTCTTAGAGAAGTAGATTTCTTTCTGCGAAAGTACTGTTTCAACAGTGCTAAGTACTCCCAACTCTATCAATAATGTAGGTTTTACCAGTTTTCTAAGTCTCTCTTATTTTCTTGTACTTATACTTGGAATTTTCTGTGTAAACCTCTGTAACTTCTCTAGGTAGATGAATCACTGTGTACTTTCTCTTGTTTCTATCTGTTACCAATCTTGAGAAACTCATACATTCTCTCTTTCCTGTTTCCCGGTCTTAGAGAAGTAGATTTCTTTCTGGGAAAGTACTGTTTTAACAGTGCTAAGTACTCCCAACTCTATCAATAATGTAGGTTTTACCAGTTTTCTAAGTCTCTCTTATTTTCTTGTACTTATACTTGGAATTCTCTGTGTAAACCTCTGTAACTTCTCTAGGTAGATGAATCACTGTGTACTTTCTCTTGTTTCTATCTGTTACGAATCTGGAGAAACTCATACATTCTCTTTTCACTGTTTCCCGGTCTTAGAGAAGTAGATTTCTTTCGGCGAAAGTGCTGTTTTCACAGTGCTAAGCACTCCCAACTCTATCAACAATGTAGGTTTTACCAGTTTTCTAAGTCTCTCTTATGTTCTTGTACTTATACTTGGAATTCTCTGTGTAAATCTCTGTAACTTCTCTAGGTAGCTGAATCACTGTGTACTTTCTCTTCTTTCTATCTGTAACCAATCTTGAGAAACTCATACATTTTCTTTTGACTGTTTCCCGGTCTTAGAGAAGTAGATTTCTTTCGGCGAAAGTGCTGTTTTCACAGTGCTAAGTACTCCCAACTCAATCAACAATGTAAGTTTTACCAGTTTTCTAAGTCTCTCTTATTTTCTTGTACTTAAACTTGGAATTTTCTGTGTGAACCTCTGTAACTTTTCTAGGTAGATGAATCACTGTGTATTTCTTTTGTTTCTATCTGTTACTAATCTTGAGAAACTCATACATTCTCTTTCACCTGTTTCCTGGTGTTACAGAAGTAGATTTCTTTCGGTGAAACTGCTGTTTTCACAGAGCTAAGTACTCTCAACTCTATCAACAATGTAGGTTTTACCAGTTTTCTAAGTCTCTCTTATTTTCTTGTACTTATACTTGGAATTCTCTGTGTAAACCTCTGTAACTTCTCTAGGTAGATGAATCACTGTGTACTTTCTCTTGTTTCTATCTGTTACGAATCTTGAGAAACTCATACATTCTCTTTTCACTGTTTCCCGGTCTTAGAGAAGTAGATTTCTTTCGGCGAAAGTGCTGTTTTCACAGTGCTAAGCACTCCCAACTCTATCAACAATGTAGGTTTTACCAGTTTTCTAAGTCTCTCTTATTTTCTTGTACTTATACTTGGAATTCTCTGTGTAAATCTCTGTAACTTCTCTAGGTAGCTGAATCACTGTGTACTTTCTCTTGTTTCTATCTGTAACCAATCTTGAGAAACTCATACATTTACCTTTGACTGTTTCCCGGTCTTAGAGAAGTAGATTTCTTTCGGCGAAAGTGCTGTTTTCACAGTGCTAAGTACTCCCAACTCAATCAACAATGTAAGTTTTACCTGTTTTCTAAGTCTCTCTTATTTTCTTGTACTTAAACTTGGAATTTTATGTGTAAACCTCTGTAACTTCTCTAGGTAGATGAATCACTGTGTACTTCTTTTGTTTCTATCTGTTACTAACCTTGAGAAACTCATACATTCTCTGTTACCTGTTTCCCGGTGTTAGAGAAGTAGATTTCTTTCGGAGAAAGTGCTGTTTTCCCAGTGCTAAGTACTCCCAACTCTATCAACAATGTAAGTTTTACCACTTTTCTAAGTCTCTCTTATCTTCTTTTACTTATACTTGGAATTTTCTGTGTAAACCTCTGTAACTTCTCTAGGTAGATGAATCACTGTGTACTTTCTCTTGTTTCTATCTGTTACCAATCTTGAGAAACTCACACATTCTCTTTTCACTGTTTCCCGGTCTTAGAGAAGTAGATTTCTTTAGGCGAAAGTGCTGTTTTCACAGCGCTAAGTACTCCCAACTCTATCAACAATGTAGGTTTTACCAGTTTTCTAAGTCTCTCTTATCTTCTTTTACTTATACTTGGAATTTTCTGTGTAAACCTCTG
Organism: Heterohyrax brucei; assembly: GCA_028571685.1. Lineage (NCBI taxonomy): Eukaryota > Metazoa > Chordata > Mammalia > Hyracoidea > Procaviidae > Heterohyrax > Heterohyrax brucei. The sequence goes on along the minus strand of CM053145.1, from coordinate 4,033,873 downwards.
TAACTTCTCTAGGTAGATGAATCACTGTGTACTTTCTTTTGTTTCTATCTGTTACCAATCTTGAGAAACTCATACATTCTCTGTTACCTGTTTCCTGGTGTTACAGAAGTTGATTTCTTTCGGCGAAAGTGCTGTTTTCACAGAGCTAAGTACTCTCAACTCTATCAACAATGTAGGTTTTACCAGTTTTCTAAGTCTCTCTTATTTTCTTGTACTTATACTTGGAATTCTATGTGTAAACCTCTGTAACTTCTCTAGGTAGATGAATCACTGTGTACTTTCTTTTGTTTCTATCTGTTACCAATCTTGAGAAACTCATACATTCTCTGTTACCTGTTTCCTGGTGTTACAGAAGTAGATTTCTTTCGGCGAAAGTGCTGTTATCACAGAGCTAAGTACTCTCAACTCTATCAACAATGTAGGTTTTACCAGTTTTCTAAGTCTCTCTTATTTTCTTGTACTTATACTTGGAATTCTCTGTGTAAACCTCTGTAACTTCTCTAGGTAGATGAATCACTGTGTACTTTCTCTTGTTTCTATCTGTTACCAATCTTGAGAAACTCATACATTCTCTTTTCACTATTTCCCGGTCTTAGAGAAGTAGATTTATTTCGGCGAAAGTGCTGTTTTCACAGTGCTAAGTACTCCCAACTCAATCAACAATGTAAGTTTTACCAGTTTTCTAAGTCTCTCTTATTTTCTTGTACTTAAACTTGGAATTTTCTGTGTAAACCTCTGTAACTTCTCTAGGTAGATTAATCACTGTGTACTTCTTTTGTTTCTATCTGTTACTAATCTTGAGAAACTCATGCATTCTCTGTTACCAGTTTCCCGGTGTTAGAGAAGTAGATTTCTTTCGGCGAAAGTGCTGTTTTCACAGTGCTAAGTACTCCCAACTCTATCAACAATGTAGGTTTTACCAGTCTTCTAAGACTCTCTTATTTTCTTGTACTTATACTTGGAATTCTCAGTGTAAACCTCTGTAACTTCTCTAGGTAGATGAATCACTGTGTACTTTCTATTGTTTCTATCTGTTATCAATCTTGAGAAACTCATACATTCTCTGTTCACTGTTTCCTGGTCTTACAGAAGTAGATTTCTTTCGGCGAAAGTGCTGTTTTCACAGTGCTAAGTACTCCCAACTCTATCAACAATGTAGGTTTTACCAGTTTTCTAAGTCTCTCTTATTTTCTTGTACTTATACTTGGAATTCTCTGTGTAAACCTCTGTAACTTCTCCAGGTAGATGAATCACTGTGTACTTTCTCTTGTTTCTATCTGTTACCAATCTTGAGAAACTCATACATTCTCTGTTCCCTGTTTCCCGGTGTTAGAGAAGTAGATTTATTTCTGCGAAAGTGCTGTTTTCACAGTGCTAAGTACTCCCAACTCTATCAACAGTGTAGGTTTTACCAGGTTTCTAAGTCTCTCTTATTTTCTTGTACTTATACTTGGAATTCTCTGTGTAAACCTCTGTAACTTCTCTAGGTAGATGAATCACTGTGTACTTTCTCTTGTTTCTATCTGTTACCAATCTTGAGAAACTCATACATTCTCTGTTCCCTGTTTCCCGGTCTTAGAGAAGTAGATTTCTTTCTGCGAAAGTGCTGTTTTCACAGTGCTAAGTACTCCCAACTCTATCAACAATGTAGGTTTTACCAGTTTTCTAAGTCTCTCTTATTTTCTTGTACTTATACTTGGAATTCTCTGTGTAAATCTCTGTAACTTCTCTAGGTAGCTGAATCACTGTGTACTTTCTCTTGTTTCTATCTGTAACCAATCTTGAGAAACTCATACATTTTCTTTTGACTGTTTCCCGGTCTTAGAGAAGTAGATTTCTTTCGGCGAAAGTGCTGTTTTCACAGTGCTAAGTACTCCCAACTCAATCAACAATGTAAGTTTTACCAGTTTTCTAAGTCTCTCTTATTTTCTTGTACTTAAACTTGGAATTTTCTGTGTGAACCTCTGTAACTTTTCTAGGTAGATGAATCACTGTGTATTTCTTTTGTTTCTATCTGTTACTAATCTTGAGAAACTCATACATTCTCTTTCACCTGTTTCCTGGTGTTACAGAAGTAGATTTCTTTCGGTGAAACTGCTGTTTTCACAGAGCTAAGTACTCTCAACTCTATCAACAATGTAGGTTTTACCAGTTTTCTAAGTCTCTCTTATTTTCTTGTACTTATACTTGGAATTCTCTGTGTAAACCTCTGTAACTTCTCTAGGTAGATGAATCACTGTGTACTTTCTCTTGTTTCTATCTGTTACGAATCTTGAGAAACTCATACATTCTCTTTTCACTGTTTCCCGGTCTTAGAGAAGTAGATTTCTTTCGGCGAAAGTGCTGTTTTCACAGTGCTAAGCACTCCCAACTCTATCAACAATGTAGGTTTTACCAGTTTTCTAAGTCTCTCTTATTTTCTTGTACTTATACTTGGAATTCTCTGTGTAAATCTCTGTAACTTCTCTAGGTAGCTGAATCACTGTGTACTTTCTCTTGTTTCTATCTGTAACCAATCTTGAGAAACTCATACATTTACCTTTGACTGTTTCCCGGTCTTAGAGAAGTAGATTTCTTTCGGCGAAAGTGCTGTTTTCACAGTGCTAAGTACTCCCAACTCAATCAACAATGTAAGTTTTACCTGTTTTCTAAGTCTCTCTTATTTTCTTGTACTTAAACTTGGAATTTTATGTGTAAACCTCTGTAACTTCTCTAGGTAGATGAATCACTGTGTACTTCTTTTGTTTCTATCTGTTACTAACCTTGAGAAACTCATACATTCTCTGTTACCTGTTTCCCGGTGTTAGAGAAGTAGATTTCTTTCGGAGAAAGTGCTGTTTTCCCAGTGCTAAGTACTCCCAACTCTATCAACAATGTAAGTTTTACCACTTTTCTAAGTCTCTCTTATCTTCTTTTACTTATACTTGGAATTTTCTGTGTAAACCTCTGTAACTTCTCTAGGTAGATGAATCACTGTGTGCTTTCTCTTGTTTCTATCTGTTACCAATCTTGAGAAACTCACACATTCTCTTTTCACTGTTTCCCGGTCTTAGAGAAGTAGATTTCTTTAGGCGAAAGTGCTGTTTTCACAGCGCTAAGTACTCCCAACTCTATCAACAATGTAGGTTTTACCAGTTTTCTAAGTCTCTCTTATCTTCTTTTACTTATACTTGGAATTTTCTGTGTAAACCTCTGTAACTTCTCTAGGTAGATGAATCACTGTGTACTTTCTTTTGTTTCTATCTGTTACCAATCTTGAGAAACTCATACATTCTCTGTTACCTGTTTCCTGGTGTTACAGAAGTTGATTTCTTTCGGCGAAAGTGCTGTTTTCACAGAGCTAAGTACTCTCAACTCTATCAACAATGTAGGTTTTACCAGTTTTCTAAGTCTCTCTTATTTTCTTGTACTTATACTTGGAATTCTATGTGTAAACCTCTGTAACTTCTCTAGGTAGATGAATCACTGTGTACTTTCTTTTGTTTCTATCTGTTACCAATCTTGAGAAACTCATACATTCTCTGTTACCTGTTTCCTGGTGTTACAGAAGTAGATTTCTTTCGGCGAAAGTGCTGTTATCACAGAGCTAAGTACTCTCAACTCTATCAACAATGTAGGTTTTACCAGTTTTCTAAGTCTCTCTTATTTTCTTGTACTTATACTTGGAATTCTCTGTGTAAACCTCTGTAACTTCTCTAGGTAGATGAATCACTGTGTACTTTCTCTTGTTTCTATCTGTTACCAATCTTGAGAAACTCATACATTCTCTTTTCACTATTTCCCGGTCTTAGAGAAGTAGATTTATTTCGGCGAAAGTGCTGTTTTCACAGTGCTAAGTACTCCCAAGTCAATCAACAATGTAAGTTTTACCAGTTTTCTAAGTCTCTCTTATTTTCTTGTACTTAAACTTGGAATTTTGTGTGTAAACCTCTGTAACTTCTCTAGGTAGATTAATCACTGTGTACTTCTTTTGTTTCTATCTGTTACTAATCTTGAGAAACTCATGCATTCTCTGTTACCAGTTTCCCGGTGTTAGAGAAGTAGATTTCTTTCGGCGAAAGTGCTGTTTTCACAGTGCTAAGTACTCCCAACTCTATCAACAATGTAGGTTTTACCAGTTTTCTAAGTCTCTCTTATTTTCTTGTACTTATACTTGGAATTCTCTGTGTAAACCACTGTAACTTCTCTAGGTAGATGAATCACTGTGTACTTTCTCTTGTTTCTATCTGTTACCAATCTTGAGAAACTCATACATTCTCTATTCACTGTTTCACGGTCTTAGAGAAGTAGATTTCTTTCGCCGAAAGTGCTGTTTTCACAGTGCTAAGTTCTCTCAACTCAATCAACAATGTAACTTTTACCAGTTTCCTAAGTCTCTCTTATCTTCTTTACTTATACTTGGAAATTTCTGTGTAAATCTCTGTAACTTCTCTAGGTAGATGAATCACTGTGTACTTCTTTTGTTTCTATCTGTTACTAATCTTGAGAAACTCATACATTCTCTGTTAACTGTTTCGCGGTCTTAGAGAAGTAGATTTCTTTCTGCGAAAGTGCTGTTTTCACAGTGCTAACTACTCCCAACTCTATCAACAATGTAGGTTTTACCAGTTTTCTAAGTCTCTCTTATTTTCTTGTACTTATACTTGGAATTCTCTGTGTAAACCTCTGTAACTTCTCTAGGTAGATGAATCACTGTGTACTTTCTCTTGTTTCTATCTGTTACCAATCTTGAGAAACTCATACATTCTCTCTTCCCTGTTTCCCGGTGTTAGAGAAGTAGATTTCTTTCGGAGAAAGTGTTGTTTTCACAGGGCTAAGTACTCCCAACTCTATCAACAATGTAGGTTTTACCAGTTTTCTAAGTCTCTCTTATTTTCTTGTACTTATACTTGGAATTCTCTGTGTAAACCTCTGTAACTTCTCTACTTAGATGAATCACTGTGTACTTTCTCTTGTTTCTATCTGTTACCAATCTTGAGAAATTCATACATTCTCTTTTCACTGTTTCCCAGTCTTAGAGAAGTAGATTTCTTTCGGCGAAAGGGCTGTTTTCACAGTGCTAAGTACTCCCAACTCAATCAACAATGTAAGTTTTACCAGTTTTCTAAGTCTCTCTTATTTTCTTGTACTTAAACGTGGAATTTTCTGTGTAAACCTCTGTAACTTCTCTAGGTAGAGGAATCATTGTGTACTTCTTTTGTTTCTATCTGTTACTAATCCTGAGAAACTCATACATTCTCTGTTACCTTTTTTCTGGTGTTAGAGAAGTAGATTTCTTTCGGCGAAAGTGCTGTTTTCACAGTGCTAAGTACTCTCAACTCTATCAACAATGTAGGTTTTACCAGTTTTCTAAGTCTCTCTTATTTTCTTGTACTTATACTTGGAATTCTATGTGTAAACCTCTGTAACTTCTCTAGGTAGATGAATCACTGTGTACTTTCTCTTGTTTCTATCTGTTACCAATCTTGAGAAACTCATACATTCTCTCTTCCCTGTTTCCCGGTGTTAGAGAAGTAGATTTCTTTCGGCGAAAGTGCTGTTTTCACAGTGCTAAGTACTCCCAACTCTATCAACAATGTAGGTTTTACCAGTTTTCTAAGTCTCTCTTATTTTCTTGTACTTATACTTGGAATTCTCTGTGTAAACCTCTGTAACTTCTCTAGGTAGATGAATCACTGTGTACTTTCTCTTGTTTCTATCTGTTACCAATTTTGAGAAACTCATACATTCTCTTTTCCCTGTTCCCGGTCTTAGAGAAGTAGATTTCTTTCGACGAAAGTGCTGTTTTCACAGTTCTAAGTACTCCCAACTCAATCAACAATGTAAGTTTTACCAGTTTTCTAAGTCTCTCTTATTTTCTTGTACTTAAACTTGGAATTTTCTGTGTAAACCTCTGTAACTTCTCTAGGTAGATGAATCACTGTGTACTTTCTCTTCTTTCTATCTGTTACCAATCATGAGAAACTCATACATTCTCTGTTCACTGTTTCCCGGTCTTAGAGAAGTAGATTTCTTTCGTCGAAAGTGCTGTTTTCACAGTGCTAAGTACTCCCAACTCTATCAACAATGTAGGTTTTACCAGTTTTCTAAGTCTCTCTTATTTTCTTGTACTAATACTTGGAATTCTCTGTGTAAACCTCTGTAACTTCTCTAGGTAGAGGAATCACTGTGTACTTCTTTTGTTTCTATCTGTTACCAATCTTGAGAAACTCATACATTCTCTCTTCCCTGTTTCCCGGTGTTAGAGAAGTAGATTTCTTTCGCCGAAAGTGTTGTTTTCACAGTGCTAAGTACTCCCAACTCTATCAACAATGTAGGTTTTACCAGTTTTCTAAGTCTCTCTTATTTTTTGTACTTATACTTGGAATTCTCTGTGTAAACCTCTGTAACTTCTCTAGGTAGATGAATCACTGTGTACTTTCTCTTGTTTCTATCTGTTACCAATCTTGAGAAACTCATACATTCTCTATTCACTGTTTCACGGTCTTAGAGAAGTAGATTTCTTTCGCCGAAAGTGCTGTTTTCACAGTGCTAAGTTCTCTCAACTCAATCAACAATGTAACTTTTACCAGTTTCCTAAGTCTCTCTTATCTTCTTTTACTTATACTTGGAAATTTCTGTGTAAATCTCTGTAACTTCGCTAGGTAGATGAATCACTGTGTACTTCTTTTGTTTCTATCTGTTACTAATCTTGAGAAACTCATACATTCTCTGTTAACTGTTTCGCGGTCTTAGAGAAGTAGATTTCTTTCTGCGAAAGTGCTGTTTTCACAGTGCTAACTGCTCCCAACTCTATCAATAATGTAGGTTTTACCAGTTTTCTAAGTCTCTCTTATTTTCTTGTACTTATACTTGGAATTCTCTGTGTAAACCTCTGTAACTTCTCTAGGTAGATGAATCACTGTGTACTTTCTCTTGTTTCTATCTGTTACCAATTTTGAGAAACTCATACATTCTCTTTTCACTGTTTCCCGGTCTTAGAGAAGTAGATTTCTTTCCGGGAGAGTGCTGTTTTCACAGTGCTAAGTACTCCCAACTCTATCAACAATGTAGGTTTTACCAGTTTTCTAAGTCTCTCTTATTTTCTTGTACTTAAACTTGGAATTTTCTGTGTAAACCTCTGTAACTTTTCTATGTGGATGAATCACTGTGTACTTTCTCTTGTTTCTATCTGTTACCAATCTTGAGAAACTCATACATTCTCTCTTCCCTGTTTCCCGGTGTTAGAGAAGTAGATTTCTTTCGGAGAAAGTGCTGTTTTCACAGGGCTAAGTACTCCCAACTCTATCAACAATGTAGGTTTTACCAGTTTTCTAAGTCTCTCTTATTTTCTTGTACTTATACTTGGAATTCTCTGTGTAAACCTCTGTAACTTCTCTAGGTAGATGAATCACTGTGTACTTTCTCTTGTTTCTATCTGTTACCAATTTTGAGAAACTCATACATTCTCTTTTCCCTGTTCCCGGTCTTAGAGAAGTAGATTTCTTTCGACGAAAGTGCTGTTTTCACAGTTCTAAGTACTCCCAACTCAATCAACAATGTAAGTTTTACCAGTTTTCTAAGTCTCTCTTATTTTCTTGTACTTAAACTTGGAATTTTCTGTGTAAACCTCTGTAACTTCTCTAGGTAGATGAATCAATGTGTACTTTCTCTTCTTTCTATCTGTTACCAATCATGAGAAACTCATACATTCTCTGTTCACTGTTTCCCGGTCTTAGAGAAGTAGCTTTCTTTCGGCGAAAGAGCTGTTTTCACAGTGCTAAGTACTCCCAACTCTATCAACAATGTAGGTTTTACCAGTTTTCTAAGTCTCTCTTATTTTCTTGTACTTATACTTGGAATTCTCTGTGTAAACGTCTGCAACTTCTCTAGGTCGACGAATCACTGTGTACTTTCTCTTGTTTCTATCTGTTACCAATCTTGAGAGACTCATACATTCTCTCTTCCCTGTTTCCCGGTGTTACAGAAGTAGATTTCTTTCGGCGAAAGTGTTGTTTTCACAGTGCTAAGTACTCCCAACTCTATCAACAATGTAGGTTTTACCAGTTTTCTAAGTCTCTCTTATTTTCTTCTACTTATACTTGGAATTCTCTGTGTAAACCTCTGTAACTTCTCTAGGTAGATGAATCACTGTGTACTTTCTCTTGTTTCTATCTTTTAACAATCTTGAGAAACTCATACATTCTCTATTCACTGTTTCACGGTCTTAGAGAAGTAGATTTCTTTCGCCGAAAGCGCTGTTTTCACAGTGCTAAGTTCTCCCAACTCAATCAACAATGTAACTTTTACCAGTTTCCTAAGTCTCTCTTATCTTCTTTTACTTATACTTGGAAATTTCTGTGTAAATCTCTGTAACTTCTCTAGGTAGATGAATCACTGTGTACTTCTTTTGTTTCTATCTGTTACTAATCTTGAGAAACTCATACATTCTCTGTTAACTGTTTCGCGGTCTTAGAGAAGTAGATTTCTTTCGGCGAAAGTGCTGTTTTCACAGTGCTAACTACTCCCAACTCTATCAACAATGTAGGTTTTACTAGTTTTCTAAGTCTCTCTTATTTTCTTGTACTTATACTTGAAATTCTCTGTGTAAACCTCTGTAACTTCTCTAGGTAGATGAATCACTGTGCACTTTCTCTTGTTTCTATCTGTTACCAATTTTGAGAAACTCATACATTCTCTTTTCACTGTTTCCCGGTCTTAGAGAAGTAGATTTCTTTCCGGGAGAGTGCTGTTTTCACAGTGCTAAGTACTCCCAACTCTATCAACAATGTAGGTTTTACCAGTTTTCTAAGTCTCTCTTATTTTCTTTTACTTATACTTGGAATTATCTGTGTAAACCTCTGTAACTTCTCTAGGTAGATGAATCACTGTGTACTATCTCTTGTTTCTATCTGTTACCAATCTTCAGAAACTCATACATTCTCTTTTCCCTTTTTCCCGGTCTTAGAGAAGTAGATTTCTTTCGGCGAAAGTGCTGTTTTCACAGTGCTAAGTACTCCCAACTCTATCAACAATGTAGGTTTTACCAGTTTTCTAAGTCTCTCTTATTTTCTTGTACTTATACTTGGAATTCTCTGTGTAAACCTCTGTAACTTCTCTAGGTAGATGAATCACTGTGTACTTTCTCTTGTTTCTATCTGTTACCAATTTTGAGAAAGTCTTACACTCTCTTTTCACTGTTTCCCGGTCTTAGAGAAGTAGATTTCTTTCGGCGAAAGTGCTGTTTTCACAATGCTAAGTACTCCCAACTCTATCAACAATGTAGGTTTTACCAGTTTTCTAAGTCTCTCTCATTTTCTTGTACTTATACTTGGAATTCTCTGTGTAAACCTCTGTAACTTCTCTAGGTAGATGAATCACTGTGTACTTTCTCTTGTTTCTATCTGTTACCAATCTTGAGAAACTCATACATTCTCTTTTCCCTGTTTCCCGGTCTTAGAGAAGTAGAATTTTTTCGGCGAAAGTGCTGTTTTCACAGTGCTAAGTACTCCCAACTCAATCAACAATGTAAGTTTTACCAATTTTCTAAGTCTCTCTTATTTTCTTGTACTTAAACTTGGAATTTTCTGTGTAAACCTCTGTAACTTCTCTAGGTAGATGAATCACTGTGTACTTCTTTTGTTTCTATCTGTTACTAATCTTGAGAAACTCATACATTCTCTGTTACCTGTTTCCCGGTGTTAGAGAAGTAGATTTCTTTGGGCGAAAGTGCTGTTTTCACAGTGCTAAGTACTCTCAACTCTATCAACAATGTAGGTTTTACCAGTTTTCTAAGTCTCTCTTATTATCTTGTACTTATACTTGGAATTCTCTGTGTAAACCTCTGTAACTTCTCTAGGTAGATGAATCACTGTGTACTTTCTCTTGTTTCTATCTGTTACCAATCTTGAGAAACTCATGCATTCTCTTTTCACTGTTTCCCGGTCTTAGAGAAGTAGATTTCTTTCGGCAAAAGTGCTGTTTTCACAGTGCTAAGTACTCCCAACTCTATCAACAATGTAGGTTTTACCAGTTTTCTAAGTCTCTCTTATTTTCTTGTACTTATACTTGGAATTCTCTGTGTAAACCTCTGTAACTTCTCTAGGTAGATGAATCACTGTGTACCTTCTCTTTGTTCTATCTGTTACCAATCTTGAGAAACTCATACATTCTCTTTTCACTGTTTCACGGCCTTAGAGAAATAGATTTCTTTCAGCGAAAGTGCTGTTTTCACAGTGCTAAGTACTCCCAACTCAATCAACAATGTAAGTTTTACCAGTTTTCTAAGTCTCTCTTATCTTCTTTTACTTATACTTGGAATTTTCTGTGTAAACCTCTGTAACTTCTCTAGGTAGATGAATCACTGTGTACCTTCTTTTGTTTCTATCTGTTACCAATCTTGAGAAACTCATACATTCTCTTTTCACTGTTTCACGGTCTTAGAGAAGTAGATTTCTTTCAGCGAAAGTGCTGTTTTCACAGTGCTAAGTACTCCCAACTCTATCAACAATGTAGGTTTTACCAGTTTTCTAAGTGTCTCTTATTTTCTCGTACTTATACTTGGAATTCTCTGTGTAAACCTGTGTAAGTTCTCTAGGTAGATGAATCACTGTGTACTTTCTCTTGTTTCTATGTTACCAATCTTGAGAAACTCATACATTCTCTGTTCCCTGTTTCCCAGTGTTAGAGAAGTAGATTTCTTTCTGCGAAAGTGCTGTTTTCACAGTGCTAAGTACTCCCAACTCTATCAACGATGTAGCTTTTACCAGTTTTCTAAGTCTCTCTTATTTTCTTGTAATTATACTTGGAATTCTCTGTGTAAACCTCTGTAACTTCTCTAGGTAGATGAATCACTGTGTACTTTCTCTTGTTTCTATCTGTTACCAATCTTGAGAAACTCATACATTCTCTTTTCACTGTTTCCCGGTCTTAGAGAATTAGATTTCTTTCGGCGAAAGTGCTGTTTTCACAGTGCTAAGTACTCCCAACTCTATCAACAATGTAGGTTTTACCAGTTTTCTAAGTCTCTCTTATTTTCTTTTACTTATACTTGGAATTCTCTGTGTAACCTCTGTAACTTCTCTAGGTAGATGAATCACTGTGTACTTTCTCTTGTTTCTATCTGTTACCAATCTTGATAAACTCATACATTCTCTTTTCACTGTTTCCCGGTCTTAGAGAAGTAGATTTCTTTCGGCGAAAGTGCTGTTTTCACAGTGCTAAGTACTCCCAACTCTATCAACAACGTAGGTTTTACCAGTTTTCTAAGTCTCTCTCATTTTCTTGTACTTATACTTGGAATTCTCTGTGTAAACCTCTGTAACTTCTCTAGGTAGATGAATCACTGTGTACTTTCTCTTGTTTCTATCTGTTACCAATCTTGAGAAACTCATACATTCTCTTTTCCCTGTTTCCCGGTCTTAGAGAAGTAGATTTCTTTCCGCGAAAGTGCTGTTTTCACAGTGCTAAGTACTCCCAACTCAATCAACAATGTAAGTTTTACCAGTTTTCTAAGTCTCTCTTATTTTCTTGTACTTAAACTTGGAATTTTCTGTGTAAACCTCTGTAACTTCTCTAGGTAGATGAATCACTGTGTACTTCTTTTGTTTCTATCTGTTACTAATCTTGAGAAAGTCATACATTCTCTGTTACCTGTTTCCCGGTGTTAGAGAAGTAGATTTCTTTGGGCGAAAGTGCTGTTTTCACAGTGCTAAGTACTCTCAACTCTATCAACAATGTAGGTTTTACCAGTTTTCTAAGTCTCTCTTATTTTCTTGTACTTATACTTGGAATTCTCTGTGTAAACCTCTGTAACTTCTCTAGGTAGATGAATCACTGTGTACTTTCTCTTGTTTCTATCTGTTACCAATCTTGAGAAACTCATGCATTCTCTTTTCACTGTTTCCCGGTCTTAGAGAAGTAGATTTCTTTCGGCGAAAGAGCTGTTTTCACAGTGCTAAGTACTCCCAACTCTATCAACAATGTAGGTTTTACCAGTTTTCTAAGTCTCTCTTATTTTCTTGTACTTATACTTGGAATTCTCTGTGTAAACCTCTGTAACTTCTCTAGGTAGATGAATCACTGTGTACTTTCTCTTGTTTCTATCTGTTACCAATCTTCAGAAACTCAGACATTCTCTTCTCACTGTTTCACGGTCTTAGAGAAGTAGATTTCTTTCGCCGAAAGTGCTGTTTTCACAGTGCTAAGATCTCCCAACTCAATCAACAATGTAACTTTTACCAGTTTCCTAAGTCTCTCTTATCTTCTTTTACTTATACTTGGAAATTTCTGTGTAAATCTCTGTAACTTCTCTAGCTAGATGAATCACTGTGTATTTCTTTTGTTTCTATCTGTTACTAATCTTGAGAAACTCATACATTCTCTGTTAACTGTTTCGCGGTCTTAGAGAAGTAGATTTCTTTCTGCGAAAGTGCTGTTTAAACAGTACTAAGTACTCTCAACTCTATCAACAATGTAGGTTTTTACCAGTTTTCTAAGTCTCTCTTATTGTCTTGTACTTATACTTGGAATTCTCTGTGTAAACCTTTGTAACTTCTCTAGGTAGATGAATCACTGTGTACTTTCTCTTGTTTCTATCTTTTAACAATCTTGAGAAACTCATACATTCTCTTTTGACTGTTTCGTGGTCTTAGAGAAGTAGATTTCTTTCAGCGAAAGTGCTGTTTTCACAGTGCTAAGTACTCCCAACTCTATCAACAATGTAGGTTTTACCAGTTTTCTAAGTCTCTCTTATTTTCTTGTACTTATACTTGGAATTCTCTGTGTAAACCTCTGTAACTTCTCTAGGTAGATGAATCACTGTGTACCTTCTCTTGTTTCTATCTGTTACCAATCTTGAGAAACTCATACTTTCTCTTTTCACTGTTTCACGGTCTTAGAGAAATAGATTTCTTTCAGCGAAAGTGCTGTTTTCACAGTGCTAAGTACTCCCAACTCAATCAACAATGTAAGTTTTACCAGTTTTCTAAGTCTCTCTTATTTTCTTGTACTTATACTTGGAATTCTCTGTGTAAACCTCTGTAACTTCTCTAGGTAGAGGAATCACTGTGTACTTCTTTTGTTTCTATCTGTTACCAATCTTGAGAAATTCATACATTCTCTTTTCACTGTTTCCCGGTCTTAGAGAAGTAGATTTCTTTCGGCGAAAGGGCTGTTTTCACAGTGCTAAGTACTCCCAACTCTATCAACAATGTAAGTTTTACCAGATTTCTAAGTCTCTCTTATCTTCTTTTACTTATACTTGGAATTCTCTGTGTAAACCTCTGTAACTTCTCTAGGTAGATGAATCACTGTGTACTTTCTCTTGTTTCTATCTGTTAGCAATCTTGAGAAACTCATACATTCTCTTTTCACTGTTTCCCGGTCTTAGAGAAGTAGTCTTCTTTCGGCGAAAGTGCTGTTTTCACAGTGCTAAGTACTCCCAACTCTATCAACAATGTGGTTTTACCAGTTTTCCAAGTCTCTCTTATTTTCTTGTACTTATACTTGGAATTCTCTGCGTTAACCTCTGTAACTTCTCTAGCTAGATGAATCACTGTGTACTTTCTCTTGTTTCTATCTTTTAACAATCTTGAGAAACTCATACATTCTCTTTTCACTGTTTCGTGGTCTTAGAGAAGTAGATTTCTTTCAGCGAAAGTGCTGTTTTCACAGTGCTAAGTACTCCCAACTCTATCAACAATGTAGGTTTTACCAGTTTTCTAAGTCTCTCTTATTTCTTGTACTTATACTTGGAATTCTCTGTGTAAACCTCTGTAACTTCTCTAGTTAGATGAATCACTGTGTACTTTCTCTTGTTTCTATCTGTTACCAATCTTGACAAATTCATACATTCTCTTTTCACTGTTTCCCGGTCTTAGAGAAGTAGATTTCTTTCGGCGAAAGGGCTGTTTTCACAGTGCTAAGTACTCCCAACTCAATCAACAATGTAAGTTTTACCAGTTTTCTAAGTCTCTCTTATTTTCTTGTACTTATACTTGGAATTCTCTGTGTAAACCTCTGTAACTTCTCTAGGTAGAGGAATCACTGTGTACTTCTTTTGTTTCTATCTGTTACTAATCCTGAGAAACTCATACATTATCTGTTACCTTTTTTCTGGTGTTAGAGAAGTAGATTTCTTTCGGCGAAAGTGCTGTTTTCACAGTGCTAAGTACTCTCAACTCTATCAACAATGTAGGTTTTACCAGTTTTCTAAGTCTCTCTTATTTTCTTGTACTTATACTTGGAATTCTCTGTGTAAACCTCTGCAACTTCTCTAGGTAGACGAATCACTGTGTACTTTCTCTTGTTTCTATCTGTTACCAATCTTGAGAGACTCATACATTCTCTCTTCCCTGTTTCCCGGTGTTACAGAAGTAGATTTCTTTCGGCGAAAGTGTTGTTTTCACAGTGCTAAGTACTCCCAACTCTATCAACAATGTAGGTTTTACCAGTTTTCTAAGTCTCTCTTATTTTCTTGTACTTATACTTGGAATTCTCTGTGTAAACCTCTGTAACTTCTCTAGGTAGGATGAATCACTGTGTACTTTCTCTTGTTTCTATCTGTTACCAATCTTGAGAAACTCATACATTCTCTATTCACTGTTTCACGGTCTTAGAGAAGTAGATTTCTTTCGCCGAAAGCGCTGTTTTCACAGTGCTAAGTTCTCCCAACTCAATCAACAATGTAACTTTTACCAGTTTCCTAAGTCTGTCTTATCTTCTTTTACTTATACTTGGAAATTTCTGTGTAAATCTCTGTAACTTCTCTAGGTAGATGAATCACTGTGTACTTCTTTTGTTTCTATCTGTTACTAATCTTGAGAAACTCATACATTCTCTGTTAACTGTTTCGCGGTCTTAGAGAAGTAGATTTCTTTCTGCGAAAGTGCTGTTTTCACAGTGCTAACTACTCCCAACTCTATCAACAATGTAAGTTTTACTAGTTTTCTAAGTCTCTCTTATTTTCTTGTACTTATACTTGAAATTCTCTGTGTAAACCTCTGTAACTTCTCTAGGTAGATGAATCACTGTGTACTTTCTCTTGTTTCTATCTGTTACCATTTTGAGGAACTCATACATTCTCTTTTCACTGTTTCCCGGTCTTAGAGAAGTAGATTTCTTTCCGGGAGAGTGCTGTGTTCACAGTGCTAAGTACTCCCAACTCTATCAACAATGTAGGTTTTACCAGTTTTCTAAGTCTCTCTTATTTTCTTTTACTTATACTTGGAATTATCTGTGTAAACCTCTGTAACTTCTCTAGGTAGATGAATCACTGTGTACTTTCTCTTGTTTCTATCTGTTACCAATCTTCAGAAACTCATATATTCTCTTTTCCCTTTTTCCCGGTCTTAGAGAAGTAGATTTCTTTCGGCGAAAGTGCTGTTTTCACAGTGCTAAGTACTCCCAACTCTATCAACAATGTAGGTTTTACCAGTTTTCTAAGTCTCTCCTATTTTCTTGTACTTATACTTGGAATTCTCTGTGTAAACCTCTGTAACTTCTCTAGGTAGATGAATCACTGTGTACTTTCTCTTGTTTCTATCTGTTACCAATTTTGTGAAAGTCTTACACTCTCTTTTCACTGTTTCCCGGTCTTAGAGAAGTAGATTTCTTTCGGCGAAAGTGCTGTTTTCACAATGCTAAGTACTCCCAACTCTATCAACAATGTAGGTTTTACCAGTTTTCTAAGTCTCTCTCATTTTCTTGTACTTATACTTGGAATTCTCTGTGTAAACCTCTGTAACTTCTCTAGGTAGATGAATCACTGGTGTACTTTCTCTTGTTTCTATCTGTTACCAATCTTGAGAAACTCATACATTCTCTTTTCCCTGTTTCCCGGTCTTAGAGAAGTAGATTTCTTTCGGCGAAAGTGCTGTTTTCACAGTGCTAAGTACTCCCAACTCAATCAACAATGTAAGTTTTACCAATTTTCTAAGTCTCTCTTATTTTCTTGTACTTAAACTTGGAATTTTCTGTGTAAACCTCTGTAACTTCTCTAGGTAGATGAATCACTGTGTACTTCTTTTGTTTCTATCTGTTACTAATCTTGAGAAACTCATACATTCTCTGTTACCTGTTTCCCGGTGTTAGAGAAGTAGATTTCTTTGGGCGAAAGTGCGTTTTCACAGTGCTAAGTACTCTCAACTCTATCAACAATGTAGGTTTTACCAGTTTTCTAAGTCTCTCTTATTATCTTGTACTTATACTTGGAATTCTCTGTGTAAACCTCTGTAACTTCTCTAGGTAGATGAATCACTGTGTACTTTCTCTTGTTACTATCTGTTACCAATCTTGAGAAACTCATGCATTCTCTTTTCACTGTTTCCCGGTCTTAGAGAAGTAGATTTCTTTCGGCAAAAGTGCTGTTTTCACAGTGCTAAGTACTCCCAACTCTATCAACAATGTAGGTTTTACCAGTTTTCTAAGTCTCTCTTATTTTCTTGTACTTATACTTGGAATTCTCTGTGTAAACCTCTGTAATTTCTCTAGGTAGATGAATCACTGTGTACCTTCTCTTTGTTCTATCTGTTACCAATCTTGAGAAACTCATACATTCTCTTTTCACTGTTTCACGGCCTTAGAGAAATAGATTTCTTTCAGCGAAAGTGCTGTTTTCACAGTGCTAAGTACTCCCAACTCAATCAACAATGTAAGTTTTACCAGTTTTCTAAGTCTCTCTTATCTTCTTTTACTTATACTTGGAATTTTCTGTGTAAACCTCTGTAACTTCTCTAGGTAGATGAATAACTGTGTACCTTCTTTTGTTTCTATCTGTTACCAATCTTGAGAAACTCATACATTCTCTTTTCACTGTTTCACGGTCTTAGAGAAGTAGATTTCTTTCAGTGAAAGTGCTGTTTTCACAGTGCTAAGTACTCTCAACTCTATCAACAATGTAGGTTTTACCAGTTTTCTAAGTCTCTCTTATTTTCTCGTAATTATACTTGGAATTCTCTGTGTAAACCTGTGTAAGTTCTCTAGGTAGATGAATCACTGTGTACTTTCTCTTGTTTCTATGTTACCAATCTTGAGAAACTCATACATTCTCTGTTCCCTGTTTCCCAGTGTTAGAGAAGTAGATTTCTTTCTGCGAAAGTGCTGTTTTCACAGTGCTAAGTACTCCCAACTCCATCAACGATGTAGCTTTTACCAGTTTTCTAAGTCTCTCTTATTTTCTTGTAATTATACTTGGAATTCTCTGTGTAAACCTCTGTAACTTCTCTAGGTAGATGAATCACTGTGTACTTTCTCTTGTTTCTATCTGTTACCAATCTTGAGAAACTCATACATTCTCTTTTCACTGTTTCCCGGTCTTAGAGAATTACATTTCTTTCGGCGAAAGTGCTGTTTTCACAGTGCTAAGTACTCCCAACTCTATCAACAATGTAGGTTTTACCAGTTTTCTAAGTCACTCTTATTTTCTTGTACTTATACTTGGAATTCTCTGTGTAAACCTCTGTAACTTCTCTACTTAGATGAATCACTGTGTACTTTCTCTTGTTTCTATCTGTTACCAATCTTGAGAAATTCATACATTCTCTTTTCACTGTTTCCCGGTCTTAGAGAAGTAGATTTCTTTCGGCGAAAGGGCTGTTTTCACAGTGCTAAGTACTCCCAACTCAATCAACAATGTAAGTTTTACCAGTTTTCTAAGTCTCTCTTATTTTCTTGTACTTAAACTTGGAATTTTCTGTGTAAACCTCTGTAACTTCTCTAGGTAGAGGAATCATTGTGTACTTCTTTTGTTTCTATCTGTTACTAATCCTGAGAAACTCATACATTCTCTGTTACCTTTTTTCTGGTGTTAGAGAAGTAGATTTCTTTCGGCGAAAGTGCTGTTTTCACAGTGCTAAGTACTCTCAACTCTATCAACAATGTAGGTTTTACCAGTTTCCTAAGTCTCTCTTATTTTCTTGTACTTATACTTGGAATTCTCTGTGTAAACCTGTGTAACTTCTCTAGGTAGATGAATCACTGTGTACTTTCTCTTGTTTCTATCTGTTACCAATCTTGAGAAACTCATACATTCTCTCTTCCCTGTTTCCCGGTGTTAGAGAAGTAGATTTCTTTCGGCGAAAGTGTTGTTTTCACAGTGCTAAGTACTCCCAACTCTATCAACAATGTAGGTTTTACCAGTTTTCTAAGTCTCTCTTATTTTCTTTTACTTATACTTGGAATTCTCTGTGTAAACCTCTGTAACTTCTCTAGGTAGATGAATCACTGTGTACTTTCTCTTGTTTCTATCTGTTACCAATTTTGAGAAACTCATACATTCTCTTTTCCCTGTTTCCCTGTCTTAGAGAAGTAGATTTCTTTCTGCGAAAGTGCTGTTTTCACAGTGCTAACTACTCCCAACTCTATCAATAATGTAGGTTTTACCAGTTTTCTAAGTCTCTCTTATTTTCTTTTACTTATACTTGGAATTCTCTGTGTAAACCTCTGTAACTTCTCTAGGTAGATGAATCACTGTGTACTTGCTCTTGTTTCTATCTGTTACCAATTTTGAGAAACTCATACATTCTCTTTTCACTGTTTCCCGGTCTTAGAGAAGTAGATTTCTTTCGGCGAAAGTGCTGTTTTCACAGTGCTAAGTACTCCCAACTCAATCAACAATGTAAGTTTTACCAGTTTTCTAAGTCTCTCTTATTTTCTTGTACTTAAACTTGGAATTTTCTGTGTAAACCTCTGTAACTTCTCTAGGTAGATGAATCACTGTGTACTTTCTCTTCTTTCTATCTGTTACCAATCATGAGAAACTCATACATTCTCTGTTCACTGTTTCCCGGTCTTAGAGAAGTAGATTTCTTTCGGGGAGAGTGCTGTTTTCACAGTGCTAAGTACTCCCAACTCTATCAACAATGTAGGTTTTACCAGTTTTCTAAGTCTCTCTTATTTTCTTGTACTTAAACTTGGAATTTTCTGTGTAAACCTCTGTTACTTTTCTAGGTGGATGAATCACTGTGTACTTTCTCTTGTTTCTATCTGTTACCAATCTTGTGAAACTCATACATTCTCTCTTCCCTGTTTCCCGGTGTTAGAGAAGTAGATTTCTTTCGGAGAAAGTGCTGTTTTCACAGGGCTAAGTACTCCCAACTCTATCAACAATGTAGGTTTTACCAGTTTTCTAAGTCTCTCTTATTTTCTTGTACTTATACTTGGAATTCTCTGTGTAAACCTCTGTAACTTCTCTAGGTAGAAGAATCACTGTGTACTTTCTCTTGTTTCTATCTGTTACCAATTTTGAGAAACTCATACATTCTCTTTTCACTGTTTCCCGGTCTTAGAGAAGTAGATTTCTTTCGGCGAAAGGGCTGTTTTCACAGTGCTAAGTACTCCCAACTCAATCAACAATGTAAGTTTTACCAGTTTTCTAAGTCTCTCTTATTTTCTTGTACTTATACTTGGAATTCTCTGTGTAAACCTCTGTAACTTCTGTAGGTAGAGGAATCACTGTGTACTTCTTTTGTTTCTATCTGTTACTAATCCTGAGAAACTCATACATTATCTGTTACCTTTTTTCTGGTGTTAGAGAAGTAGATTTCTTTCGGCGAAAGTGCTGTTTTCACAGTGCTAAGTACTCTCAACTCTATCAACAATGTAGGTTTTACCAGTTTTCTAAGTCTCTCTTATTTTCTTGTACTTATACTTGGAATTCTCTGTGTAAACCTCTGCAACTTCTCTAGGTAGACGAATCACTGTGTACTTTCTCTTGTTTCTATCTGTTACCAATCTTGAGAGACTCATACATTCTCTCTTCCCTCTTTCCCGGTGTTACAGAAGTAGATTTCTTTCGGCGAAAGTGTTGTTTTCACAGTGCTAAGTACTCCCAACTCTATCAACAATGTAGGTTTTACCAGTTTTCTAAGTCTCTCTTATTTTCTTGTACTTATACTTGGAATTCTCTGTGTAAACCTCTGTAACTTTTCTAGGTAGATGAATCTCTGTGTACTTTCTCTTGTTTCTATATGTTACCAATCTTGAGAAACTCATACATTCTCTATTCACTGTTTCACGGTCTTAGAGAAGTAGATTTCTTTCGCCGAAAGCGCTGTTTTCACAGTGCTATGTTCTCCCAACTCAATCAACAATGTAACTTTTACCAGTTTCCTAAGTCTCTCTTATCTTCTTTTACTTATACTTGGAAATTTCTGTGTAAATCTCTGTAACTTCTCTAGGTAGATGAATCACTGTGTACTTCTTTTGTTTCTATCTGTTACTAATCTTGAGAAACTCATACATTCTCTGTTAACTGTTTCGCGGTCTTAGAGAAGTAGATTTCTTTCTGCGAAAGTGCTGTTTTCACAGTGCTAACTACTCCCAACTCTATCAACAATGTAGGTTTTACTAGTTTTCTAAGTCTCTCTCATTTTCTTGTACTTATACTTGAAATTCTCTGTGTAAACCTCTGTAACTTCTCTAGGTAGATGAATCACTGTGTACTTTCTCTTGTTTCTATCTGTTACCAATTTTGAGAAACTCATACATTCTCTTTTCACTGTTTCCCGGTCTTAGAGAAGTATATTTCTTTCCGGGAGAGTGCTGTTTTCACAGTGCTAAGTACTCCCAACTCTATCAACAATGTAGGTTTTACCAGTTTTCTAAGTCTCTCTTGTTTTCTTTTACTTATACTTGGAATTATCTGTGTAAACCTCTGTTACTTCTCTAGGTAGATGAATCACTGTGTACTTTCTCTTGTTTCTATCTGTTACCAATCTTCAGAAACTCATACATTCTCTTTTCCCTTTTTCCCGGTCTTAGAGAAGTAGATTTCTTTCGGCGAAAGTGCGGTTTTCACAGTGCTAAGTACTCCCAAATCTATCAACAATGTAGGTTTTACCAGTTTTCTA
The DNA here is from genome assembly GCA_028571685.1 of Heterohyrax brucei. Lineage (NCBI taxonomy): Eukaryota > Metazoa > Chordata > Mammalia > Hyracoidea > Procaviidae > Heterohyrax > Heterohyrax brucei. The sequence continues at coordinate 4,013,045 of CM053145.1, read as the reverse complement.
AGTCTCTCTTATTTTCTTGTACTTATACTTGGAATTCTCTGTGTAAACCTCTGTAACTTCTCTAGGTAGATGAATCACTGTGTACTTTCTCTTGTTTCTATCTGTTACCAATTTTGAGAAAGTCTTACACTCTCTTTTCACTGTTTCCCGGTCTTAGAGAAGTAGATTTCTTTCGGCGAAAGTGCTGTTTTCACAATGCTAAGTACTCCCAACTCTATCAACAATGTAGGTTTTACCAGTTTTCTAAGTCTCTCTCATTTTCTTGTACTTATACTTGGAATTCTCTGTGTAAACCTCTGTAACTTCTCTAGGTAGATGAATCACTGTGTACTTTCTCTTGTTTCTATCTGTTACCAATCTTCAGAAACTCATACATTCTCTTTTCCCTGTTTCCCGGTCTTAGAGAAGTAGATTTCTTTCTGCGAAAGTGCTGTTTTCACAGTGCTAAGTACTCCCAACTCTATCAACAATGTAGGTTTTACCAGTTTTCTAAGTCTCTCTTATTTTCTTGTACTTATACTTGGAATTCTCTGTGTAAACCTCTGTAAGTTCTCTAGGTAGATGAATCACTGTGTACTTTCTCTTGTTTCTATCTGTTACCAATCTTGAGAAACTCATACATTCTCTTTTCCCTGTTTCCCTTTCTTAGAGAAGTAGATTTCTTTCGGCGAAAGTGCTGTTTTCACAGTGCTAAGTACTCCCAACTCAATCAACAATGTAAGTTTTACCAGTTTTCTAAGTCTCTCTTATTTTGTTGTACTTAAACTTGGAATTTTCTGTGTAAAACTCTGTAACTTCTTTAGGTAGATGAATCACTGTGTACTTCTTTTGTTTCTATCTGTTACTAATCCTGAGAAACTCATACATTCTCTGTTACCTGTTTCCCTATGTTAGAGAAGTAGATTTCTTTCGGCGAAAGTGCTGTTTTCACAGTGCTAAGTACTCCCAACTCTATCAACAATGTAGGTTTTACCAGTTTTCTAAGTCTCTCTTATTTTCTTGTACTTATACTTGGAGTTCTCTGTGTAAACCTCTGTAATTTCTCTAGGTAGATGAATCACTGTGTACCTTCTCTTGTTTCTATCTGTTACCAATCTTGAGAAACTCATACATTCTCTTTTCACTGTTTCACGGTCTTAGAGAAATAGATTTCTTTCAGCGAAAGTGCTGTTTTCACAGTGCTAAGTACTCCCAACTCAATCAACAATGTAAGTTTTACCAGTTTTCTAAGTCTCTCTTATCTTCTTTTACTTATACTTGGAATTTTCTGTGTAAACCTCTGTAACTTCTCTAGGTTGATGAATCACTCTGTACTTTCTTTTGTTTCTATCTGTTACCAATCTTGAGAAACTCATACATTCTCTTTTCACTGTTTTCCGGTCTTAGAGAAGTAGATTTCTTTCAGCGAAAGTGCTGTTTTCACAGTGCTAAGTACTCCCAACTCTATCAACAATGTAGGTTTTACCAGTTTTCTAAGTCTCTCTTATTTTCTCGTACTTATACTTGGAATTTTCTGTGTAAACCTGTGTAAGTTCTCTAGGTAGATGAATCACTGTGTACTTTCTCTTGTTTCTATCTGTTACCAATCTTGAGAAACTCATACATTCTCTGTTCCCTGTTTCCCGGTGTTAGAGAAGTTGATTTCTTTCTGCGAAAGTGCTGTTTTCACAGTGCTAAGTACTCCCAACTCTATCAACGATATAGGTTTTACCAGTTTTCTAAGTCTCTCTTATTTTCTTGTACTTATACTTGGAATTCTCTGTGTAAACCTCTGTAACTTCTCTAGGTAGATGAATCACTGTGTACTTTCTCTTGTTTCTATCTGTTACCAATCTTGAGAAACTCATACATTCTCTTTTCCCTATTTCCCTTTCTTAGAGAAGTAGATTTCTTTCGGCGAAAGTGCTGTTTTCACAGTGCTAAGTACTCCCAACTCAATCAACAATGTAAGTTTTACCAGTTTTCTAAGTCTCTCTTATTTTGTTGTACTTAAACTTGGAATTTTCTGTGTAAAACTCTGTATCTTCTTTAGGTAGATGAATCACTGTGTACTTCTTTTGTTTCTATCTGTTACTAATCTTGAGAAACTCATACATTCTCTGTTACCTGTTTCCCGGTGTTAGAGAAGTAGATTTCTTTCGGCGAAAGTGCTGTTTTCACAGTGCTAAGTACTCTCAACTCTATCAACAATGTAGGTTTTACCAGTTTTCTAAGTCTCTCTTATTTTCTTGTACTTATACTTGGAATTCTCTGTGTAAACCTCTGTAACTTCTCTAGGTAGATGAATCACTGTGTACCTTCTCTTGTTTCTATCTGTTACCAATCTTGAGAAACTCATACTTTCTCTTTTCACTGTTTCACGGTCTTAGAGAAATAGATTTCTTTCAGCGAAAGTGCTGTTTTCACAGTGCTAAGTACTCCCAACTCAATCAACAATGTAAGTTTTACCAGTTTTCTAAGTCTCTCTTATCTTCTTTTACTTATACTTGGAATTTTCTGTGTAAACCTCTATAACTTCTCTAGGTAGATGAATCACTGTGTACTTTCTTTTGTTTCTATCTGTTACCAATCTTGAGAAACTCATACATTCTCTGTACCTGTTTCCTGGTGTTACAGAAGTAGATTTCTTTCGGCGAAAGTGCTGTTATCACAGAGCTAAGTACTCTCAACTCTATCAACAATGTAGGTTTTACCAGTTTTCTAAGTCTCTCTTATTTTCTTGTACTTATACTTGGAATTCTCTGTGTAAACCTCTGTAACTTCTCTAGGTAGATGAATCACTGTGTACTTTCTCTTGTTTCTATCTGCTACCAATCTTGAGAAACTCATACATTCTCTTTTCACTATTTCCCGGTCTTAGAGAAGTAGATTTATTTCGGCGAAAGTGCTGTTTTCACAGTGCTAAGTACTCCCAACTCAATCAACAATGTAAGTTTTACCAGTTTTCTAAGTCTCTCTTATTTTCTTGTACTTAAACTTGGAATTTTCTGTGTAAACCTCTGTAACTTCTCTAGGTAGATGAATCACTGTGTACTTCTTTTGTTTCTATCTGTTACTAATCTTGAGAAACTCATGCATTCTCTGTTACCAGTTTCCCGGTGTTAGAGAAGTAGATTTCTTTCGGCGAAAGTGCTGTTTTCACAGTGCTAAGTACTCCCAACTCTATCAACAATGTAGGTTTTACCAGTTTTCTAAGTCTCTCTTATTTTCTTGTACTTATACTTGGAATTCTCAGTGTAAACCTCTGTAACTTCTCTAGGTAAATGAATCACTGTGTACTTTCTATTGTTTCTATCTGTTATCAATCTTGAGAAACTCATACATTCTCTGTTCACTGTTTCCCGGTCTTAGAGAAGTAGATTTCTTTCGGCGAAAGTGCTGTTTTCACAGTGCTAAGTACTCCCAACTCTATCAACAATGTAGGTTTTACCAGTTTTCTAAGTCTCTCTTATTTTCTTGTACTTATACTTGGAATTCTCTGTGTAAACCTCTGTAACTTCTCTAGGTAGATGAATCACTGTGTACTTTCTCTTGTTTCTATCTGTTACCAATCTTGAGAAACTCATACATTCTCTATTCACTGTTTCACGGTCTTAGAGAAGTAGATTTCTTTCGCCGAAAGTGCTGTTTTCACAGTGCTAAGTTCTCTCAACTCAATCAACAATGTAACTTTTACCAGTTTCCTAAGTCTCTCTTATCTTCTTTACTTATACTTGGAAATTTCTGTGTAAATCTCTGTAACTTCTCTAGGTAGATGAATCACTGTGTACTTCTTTTGTTTCTATCTGTTACTAATCTTGAGAAACTCATACATTCTCTGTTAACTGTTTCGCGGTCTTAGAGAAGTAGATTTCTTTCTGCGAAAGTGCTGTTTTCACAGTGCTAACTACTCCCAACTCTATCAACAATGTAGGTTTTACCAGTTTTCTAAGTCTCTCTTATTTTCTTGTACTTATACTTGGAATTCTCTGTGTAAACCTCTGTAACTTCTCTAGGTAGATGAATCACTGTGTACTTTCTCTTGTTTCTATCTGTTACCAATCTTGAGAAACTCATACATTCTCTCTTCCCTGTTTCCCGGTGTTAGAGAAGTAGATTTCTTTCGGAGAAAGTGCTGTTTTCCCAGGGCTAAGTACTCCCAACTCTATCAACAATGTAGGTTTTACCAGTTTTCTAAGTCTCTCTTATTTTCTTGTACTTATACTTGGAATTCTCTGTGTAAACCTCTGTAACTTCTCTACTTAGATGAATCACTGTGTACTTTCTCTTGTTTCTATCTGTTACCAATCTTGAGAAATTCATACATTCTCTTTTCACTGTTTCCCGGTCTTAGAGAAGTAGATTTCTTTCAGCGAAAGGGCTGTTTTCACAGTGCTAAGTACTCCCAACTCAATCAACAATGTAAGTTTTACCAGTTTTCTAAGTCTCTCTTATTTTCTTGTACTTAAACGTGGAATTTTCTGTGTAAACCTCTCTAACTTCTCTAGGTAGAGGAATCATTGTGTACTTCTTTTGTTTCTATCTGTTACTAATCCTGAGAAACTCATACATTCTCTGTTACTTTTTTCTGGTGTTAGAGAAGTAGCTTTCTTTCGGTGAAAGTGCTGTTTTCACAGTGCTAAGTACTCTCAACTCTATCAACAATGTAGGTTTTACCAGTTTCGTAAGTCTCTCTTATTTTCTTGTACTTATACTTGGAATTCTCTGTGTAAACCTCTGTAACTTCTCTAGGTAGATGAATCACTGTGTACTTTCTCTTGTTTCTATCCGTTACCAATCTTGAGAAACTCATACATTCTCTCTTCCCTGTTTCCCGGTGTTAGAGAAGTAGATTTCTTTCGGCGAAAGTGTTGTTTTCACAGTGCTAAGTACTCCCAACTCTATCAACAATGTAGGTTTTACCAGTTTTCTAAGTCTCTCTCATTTTCTTGTACTTATACTTGGAATTCTCTGTGTAAACCTCTGTAACTTCTCTAGGTAGATGAATCACTGTGTACTTTCTCTTGTTTCTATCTGTTACCAATCTTCAGAAACTCATACATTCTCTTTTCCCTGTTTCCCGGTATTAGAGAAGTAGATTTCTTTCTGCGAAAGTGCTGTTTTTACAGTGCTAAGTACTCCCAACTCTATCAACAATGTAGGTTTTACCAGTTTTCTAAGTCTCTCTTATTTTCTTGTACTTATACTTGGAATTCTCTGTGTAAACCTCTGTAAGTTCTCTAGGTAGATGAATCACTGTGTACTTTCTCTTGTTTCTATCTGTTACCAATCTTGAGAAACTCATACATTCTCTTTTCGCTGTTTCCCTTTCTTAGAGAAGTAGATTTCTTTCGGCGAAAGTGCTGTTTTCACAGTGCTAAGTACTCCCAACTCAATCAACAATGTAAGTTTTACCAGTTTTCTAAGTCTCTCTTATTTTGTTGTACTTAAACTTGGAATTTTCTGTGTAAAACTCTGTAACTTCTTTAGGTAGATGAATCACTGTGTACTTCTTTTGTTTCTATCTGTTACTAATCCTGAGAAACTCATACATTCTCTGTTACCTGTTTCCCTATGTTAGAGAAGTAGATTTCTTTCGGCGAAAGTGCTGTTTTCACAGTGCTAAGTACTCCCAACTCTATCAACAATGTAGGTTTTACCAGTTTTCTAAGTCTCTCTTATTTTCTTGTACTTATACTTGGAGTCCTCTGTGTAAACCTCTGTAATTTCTCTAGGTAGATGAATCACTGTGTACCTTCTCTTGTTTCTATCTGTTACCAATCTTGAGAAACTCATACATTCTCTTTTCACTGTTTCACGGTCTTAGAGAAATAGATTTCTTTCAGCGAAAGTGCTGTTTTCACAGTGCTAAGTACTCCCAACTCAATCAACAATGTAAGTTTTACCAGTTTTCTAAGTCTGTCTTATCTTCTTTTACTTATACTTGGAATTTTCTGTGTAAACCTCTGTAACTTCTCTAGGTTGATGAATCACTCTGTACTTTCTTTTGTTTCTATCTGTTACCAATCTTGAGAAACTCATACATTCTCTTTTCACTGTTTTCCGGTCTTAGAGAAGTAGATTTCTTTCAGCGAAAGTGCTGTTTTCAGAGTGCTAAGTACTCCCAACTCTATCAACAATGTAGGTTTTACCAGTTTTCTAAGTCTCTCTTATTTTCTCGTACTTATACTTGGAATTTTCTGTGTAAACCTGTGTAAGTTCTCTAGGTAGATGAATCACTGTGTACTTTCTCTTGTTTCTATCTGTTACCAATCTTGAGAAACTCATACATTCTCTGTTCCCTGTTTCCCGGTGTTAGAGAAGTTGATTTCTTTCTGCGAAAGTGCTGTTTTCACAGTGCTAAGTACTCCCAACTCTATCAACGATATAGGTTTTACCAGTTTTCTAAGTCTCTCTTATTTTCTTGTACTTATACTTGGAATTCTCTGTGTAAACCTCTGTAACTTCTCTAGGTAGATGAATCACTGTGTACTTTCTCTTGTTTCTATCTGTTACCAATCTTGAGAAACTCATACATTCTCTTTTCCCTATTTCCCTTTCTTAGAGAAGTAGATTTCTTTCGGCGAAAGTGCTGTTTTCACAGTGCTAAGTACTCCCAACTCAATCAACAATGTAAGTTTTACCAGTTTTCTAAGTCTCTCTTATTTTGTTGTACTTAAACTTGGAATTTTCTGTGTAAAACTCTGTAACTTCTTTAGGTAGATGAATCACTGTGTACTTCTTTTGTTTCTATCTGTTACTAATCTTGAGAAACTCATACATTCTCTGTTACCTGTTTCCCGGTGTTAGAGAAGTAGATTTCTTTCGGCGAAAGTGCTGTTTTCACAGTGCTAAGTACTCTCAACTCTATCAACAATGTAGGTTTTACCAGTTTTCTAAGTCTCTCTTATTTTCTTGTACTTATACTTGGAATTCTCTGTGTAAACCTCTGTAACTTCTCTAGGTAGATGAATCACTGTGTACCTTCTCTTGTTTCTATCTGTTACCAATCTTGAGAAACTCATACTTTCTCTTTTCACTGTTTCACGGTCTTAGAGAAATAGATTTCTTTCAGCGAAAGTGCTGTTTTCACAGTGCTAAGTACTCCCAACTCAATCAACAATGTAAGTTTTACCAGTTTTCTAAGTCTCTCTTATCTTCTTTTACTTATACTTGGAATTTTCTGTGTAAACCTCTATAACTTCTCTAGGTAGATGAATCACTGTGTACTTTCTTTTGTTTCTATCTGTTACCAATCTTGAGAAACTCATACATTCTCTGTACCTGTTTCCTGGTGTTACAGAAGTAGATTTCTTTCGGCGAAAGTGCTGTTATCACAGAGCTAAGTACTCTCAACTCTATCAACAATGTAGGTTTTACCAGTTTTCTAAGTCTCTCTTATTTTCTTGTACTTATACTTGGAATTCTCTGTGTAAACCTCTGTAACTTCTCTAGGTAGATGAATCACTGTGTACTTTCTCTTGTTTCTATCTGCTACCAATCTTGAGAAACTCATACATTCTCTTTTCACTATTTCCCGGTCTTAGAGAAGTAGATTTATTTCGGCGAAAGTGCTGTTTTCACAGTGCTAAGTACTCCCAACTCAATCAACAATGTAAGTTTTACCAGTTTTCTAAGTCTCTCTTATTTTCTTGTACTTAAACTTGGAATTTTCTGTGTAAACCTCTGTAACTTCTCTAGGTAGATGAATCACTGTGTACTTCTTTTGTTTCTATCTGTTACTAATCTTGAGAAACTCATGCATTCTCTGTTACCAGTTTCCCGGTGTTAGAGAAGTAGATTTCTTTCGGCGAAAGTGCTGTTTTCACAGTGCTAAGTACTCCCAACTCTATCAACAATGTAGGTTTTACCAGTTTTCTAAGTCTCTCTTATTTTCTTGTACTTATACTTGGAATTCTCAGTGTAAACCTCTGTAACTTCTCTAGGTAGATGAATCACTGTGTACTTTCTATTGTTTCTATCTGTTATCAATCTTGAGAAACTCATACATTCTCTGTTCACTGTTTCCCGGTCTTAGAGAAGTAGATTTCTTTCGGCGAAAGTGCTGTTTTCACAGTGCTAAGTACTCCCAACTCTATCAACAATGTAGGTTTTACCAGTTTTCTAAATCTCTCTTATTTTCTTGTACTTATACTTGGAATTCTCTGTGTAAACCTCTGTAACTTCTCTAGGTAGATGAATCACTGTGTACTTTCTCTTGTTTCTATCTGTTACCAATCTTGAGAAACTCATACATTCTCTATTCACTGTTTCACGGTCTTAGAGAAGTAGATTTCTTTCGCCGAAAGTGCTGTTTTCACAGTGCTAAGTTCTCTCAACTCAATCAACAATGTAACTTTTACCAGTTTCCTAAGTCTCTCTTATCTTCTTTACTTATACTTGGAAATTTCTGTGTAAATCTCTGTAACTTCTCTAGGTAGATGAATCACTGTGTACTTCTTTTGTTTCTATCTGTTACTAATCTTGAGAAACTCATACATTCTCTGTTAACTGTTTCGCGGTCTTAGAGAAGTAGATTTCTTTCTGCGAAAGTGCTGTTTTCACAGTGCTAACTACTCCCAACTCTATCAACAATGTAGGTTTTACCAGTTTTCTAAGTCTCTCTTATTTTCTTGTACTTATACTTGGAATTCTCTGTGTAAACCTCTGTAACTTCTCTAGGTAGATGAATCACTGTGTACTTTCTCCTGTGTCTATCTGTTACCAATCTTGAGAAACTCATACATTCTCTCTTCCCTGTTTCCCGGTGTTAGAGAAGTAGATTTCTTTCGGAGAAAGTGCTGTTTAAACAGTACTAAGTACTCTCAACTCTATCAACAATGTAGGTTTTACCAGTTTTCTAAGTCTCTCTTATTTTCTTGTACTTATACTTGGAATTCTCTGTGTAAACCTCTGTAACTTCTCTACTTAGATGAATCACTGTGTACTTTCTCTTGTTTCTATCTGTTACCAATTTTGAGAAACTCATACATTCTCTTTTCAATTTTTCCCGGTCTTAGAGAAGTAGATTTCTTTGGGGGAGAGTGCTGTTTTCACAGTGCTAAGTAATCCCAACTCTATCAACAATGTAGGTTTTACCAGTTTTCTAAGTCTCTCTTATTTTCTTGTACTAATACTTGGAATTCTCTGTGTAAACCTCTGTAACTTCTCTAGGTAGATGAATCACTGTGTACTTTCTCTTGTTTCTATCTGTTACCAATCTTGAGAAACTCATACATTCTCTCTTCCCTGTTTCCCGGTGTTAGAGAAGTAGATTTCTTTCGGCGAAAGTGTTGTTTTCACAGTGCTAAGTACTCCCAACTCTATCAACAATGTAGGTTTTACCAGTTTTCTAAGTCTCTCTTATTTTTTGTACTTATACTTGGAATTCTCTGTGTAAACCTCTGTAACTTCTCTAGGTAGATGAATCACTGTGTACTTTCTCTTGTTTCTATCTGTTACCAATCTTGAGAAACTCATACATTCTCTCTTCCCTGTTTCCCGGTGTTAGAGAAGTAGATTTCTTTCGGCGAAAGTGTTGTTTTCACAGTGCTAAGTACTCCCAACTCTATCAACAATGTAGGTTTTACCAGTTTTCTAAGTGTCTCTTATTTTCTTGTACTTATACTTGGAATTCTATGTGTAAACCTCTGTAACTTCTCTAGGTAGATGAATCACTGTGTACTTTCTCTTGTTTCTATCTGTTACCAATCTTGAGAAACTCATACATTCTCTCTTCCCTGTTTCCCGGTGTTAGAGAAGTAGATTTCTTTCGGCGAAAGTGCTGTTTTCACAGTGCTAAGTACTCCCAACTCTATCAACAATGTAGGTTTTACCAGTTTTCTAAGTCTCTCTTATTTTCTTGTACTTATACTTGGAATTCTCTGTGTAAACCTCTGTAACTTCTCTAGGTAGATGAATCACTGTGTACCTTCTCTTGTTTCTATCTGTTACCAATTTTGAGAAACTCATACATTCTCTTTTCCCTGTTCCCGGTCTTAGAGAAGTAGATTTCTTTCGACGAAAGTGCTGTTTTCACAGTGCTAAGTACTCCCAACTCAATCAACAATGTAAGTTTTACCAGTTTTCTAAGTCTGTCTTATTTTCTTGTACTTAAACTTGGAATTTTCTGTGTAAACCTCTGTAACTTCTCTAGGTAGATGAATCACTGTGTACTTTCTCTTCTTTCTATCTGTTACCAATCATGAGAAACTCATACATTCTCTGTTCACTGTTTCCCGGTCTTAGAGAAGTAGATTTCTTTCGGCGAAAGTGCTGTTTTCACAGTGCTAAGTACTCCCAACTCTATCAACAATGTAGGTTTTACCAGTTTTCTAAGTCTCTCTTATTTTCTTGTACTTATACTTGGAATTCTCTGTGTAAACCTCTGTAACTTCTCTACGTAGGTGAATCACTGTGTACTTTCTCTTGTTTCTATCTGTTACCAATTTTGAGAAACTCATACATTCTCTTTTCACTGTTTCCCGGTCTTAGAGAAGTAGATTTCTTTCGGGGAGAGTGCTGTTTTCACAGTGCTAAGTAATCCCAACTCTATCAACAATGTAGGTTTTACCAGTTTTCTAAGTCTCTCTTATTTTCTTGTACTAATACTTGGAATTCTCTGTGTAAACCTCTGTAACTTCTCTAGGTAGATGAATCACTGTGTACTTTCTCTTGTTTCTATCTGTTACCAATCTTGAGAAACTCATACATTCTCTCTTCCCTGTTTCCCGGTGTTAGAGAAGTAGATTTCTTTCGGCGAAAGTGTTGTTTTCACAGTGCTAAGTACTCCCAACTCTATCAACAATGTAGGTTTTACCAGTTTTCTAAGTCTCTCTTATTTTTTGTACTTATACTTGGAATTCTCTGTGTAAACCTCTGTAACTTCTCTAGGTAGATGAATCACTGTGTACTTTCTCTTGTTTCTATCTGTTACCAATCTTGAGAAACTCATACATTCTCTATTCACTGTTTCACGGTCTTAGAGAAGTAGATTTCTTTCGCCGAAAGTGCTGTTTTCACAGTGCTAAGTTCTCTCAACTCAATCAACAATGTAACTTTTACCAGTTTCCTAAGTCTCTCTTATCTTCTTTTACTTATACTTGGAAATTTCTGTGTAAATCTCTGTAACTTCGCTAGGTAGATGAATCACTGTGTACTTCTTTTGTTTCTATCTGTTACTAATCTTGAGAAACTCATACATTCTCTGTTAACTGTTTCGCGGTCTTAGAGAAGTAGATTTCTTTCTGCGAAAGTGCTGTTTTCACAGTGCTAACTGCTCCCAACTCTATCAATAATGTAGGTTTTACCAGTTTTCTAAGTCTCTCTTATTTTCTTGTACTTATACTTGGAATTCTCTGTGTAAACCTCTGTAACTTCTCTAGGTAGATGAATCACTGTGTACTTTCTCTTGTTTCTATCTGTTACCAATTTTGAGAAACTCATACATTCTCTTTTCACTGTTTCCCGGTCTTAGAGAAGTAGATTTCTTTCCGGGAGAGTGCTGTTTTCACAGTGCTAAGTACTCCCAACTCTATCAACAATGTAGGTTTTACCAGTTTTCTAAGTCTCTCTTATTTTCTTGTACTTAAACTTGGAATTTTCTGTGTAAACCTCTGTAACTTTACTAGGTGGATGAATCACTGTGTACTTTCTCTTGTTTCTATCTGTTACCAATCTTGAGAAAGTCATACATTCTCTCTTCCCTGTTTCCCGGTGTTAGAGAAGTAGATTTCTTTCGGAGAAAGTGCTGTTTTCACAGGGCTAAGTACTCCCAACTCTATCAACAATGTAGGTTTTACCAGTTTTCTAAGTCTCTCTTATTTTCTTGTACTTATACTTGGAATTCTCTGTGTAAACCTCTGTAACTTCTCTAGGTAGAAGAATCACTGTGTACTTTCTCTTGTTTCTATCTGTTACCAATTTTGAGAAACTCATACATTCTCTTTTCACTGTTTCCCGGTCTTAGAGAAGTAGATTTCTTTCCGGGAGAGTGCTGTTTTCACAGTGCTAAGTACTCCCAACTCTATCAACAATGTAGGTTTTACCAGTTTTCTAAGTCTCTCTTATTTTCTTTTACTTATACTTGGAATTATCTGTGTAAACCTCTGTAACTTCTCTAGGTAGATGAATCACTGTGTACTTTCTCTTGTTTCTATCTGTTACCAATCTTCAGAAACTCATACATTCTCTTTTCCCTTTTTCCCGGTCTTAGAGAAGTAGATTTCTTTCGGCGAAAGTGCTGTTTTCACAGTGCTAAGTACTCCCAACTCTATCAACAATGTAGGTTTTACCAGTTTTCTAAGTCTCTCTTATTTTCTTGTACTTATACTTGGAATTCTCTGTGTAAACCTCTGTAACTTCTCTAGGTAGATGAATCACTGTGTACTTTCTCTTGTTTCTATCTGCTACCAATCTTGAGAAACTCATACATTCTCTTTTCACTATTTCCCGGTCTTAGAGAAGTAGATTTATTTCGGCGAAAGTGCTGTTTTCACAGTGCTAAGTACTCCCAACTCAATCAACAATGTAAGTTTTACCAGTTTTTTAAGTCTCTCTTATTTTCTTGTACTTAATCTTGGAATTTTCTGTGTAAACCTCTGTAACTTCTCTAGGTAGATTAATCACTGTGTACTTCTTTTGTTTCTATCTGTTACTAATCTTGAGAAACTCATGCATTCTCTGTTACCAGTTTCCCGGTGTTAGAGAAGTAGATTTCTTTCGGCGAAAGTGCTGTTTTCACAGTGCTAAGTACTCCCAACTCTATCAACAATGTAGGTTTTACCAGTTTTCTAAGTCTCTCTTATTTTCTTGTACTTATACTTGGAATTCTCAGTGTAAACCTCTGTAACTTCTCTAGGTAGATGAATCACTGTGTACTTTCTATTGTTTCTATCTGTTATCAATCTTGAGAAACTCATACATTCTCTGTTCACTGTTTCCCGGTCTTAGACAAGTAGATTTCTTTCGGCGAAAGTGCTGTTTTCACAGTGCTAAGTACTCCCAACTCTATCAACAATGTAGGTTTTACCAGTTTTCTAAGTCTCTCTTATTTTCTTGTACTTATACTTGGAATTCTCTGTGTAAACCTCTGTAACTTCTCTAGTTAGATGAATCACTGTGTACTTTCTCTTGTTTCTATCTGTTACCAATCTTGAGAAACTCTTACATTCTCTATTCACTGTTTCACGGTCTTAGAGAAGTAATTTTCTTTCGCCGAAAGTGCTGTTTTCACAGTGCTAAGTTCTCTCAACTCAATCAACAATGTAACTTTTACCAGTCTCCTAAGTCTCTCTTATCTTCTTTACTTATACTTGGAAATTTCTGTGTAAATCTCTGTAACTTCTCTAGGTAGATGAATCACTGTGTACTTCTTTTGTTTCTATCTGTTACTAATCTTGAGAAACTCATACATTCTCTGTTAACTGTTTCGCGGTCTTAGAGAAGTAGATTTCTTTCTGCAAAAGTGCTGTTTTCACAGTGCTAACTACTCCCAACTCTATCAACAATGTAGGTTTTACCAGTTTTCTAAGTCTCTCTTATTTTCTTGTACTTATACTTGGAATTCTCTGTGTAAACCTCTGTAACTTCTCTAGGTAGATGAATCACTGTGTACTTTCTCTTGTTTCTATCTGTTACCAATCTTGAGAAACTCATACATTCTCTCTTCCCTGTTTCCCGGTGTTAGAGAAGTAGATTTCTTTCGGAGAAAGTGCTGTTTTCACAGGGCTAAGTACTCCCAACTCTATCAACAATGTAGGTTTTACCAGTTTTCTAAGTCTCTCTTATTTTCTTGTACTTATACTTGGAATTCTCTGTGTAAACCTCTGTAACTTCTCTACTTAGATGAATCACTGTGTACTTTCTCTTGTTTCTATCTGTTACCAATCTTGAGAAATTCATACATTCTCTTTTCACTGTTTCCCGGTCTTAGAGAAGTAGATTTCTTTCGGCGAAAGGGCTGTTTTCACAGTGCTAAGTACTCCCAACTCTATCAACAATGTAAGTTTTACCAGTTTTCTAAGTCTCTCTTATTTTCTTGTACTTAAACGTGGAATTTTCTGTGTAAACCTCTGTAACTTCTCTAGGTAGAGGAATCATTGTGTACTTCTTTTGTTTCTATCTGTTACTAATCCTGAGAAACTCATACATTCTCTGTTACCTTTTTTCTGGTGTTAGAGAAGTAGATTTCTTTCGGCGAAAGTGCTGTTTTCACAGTGCTAAGTACTCTCAACTCTATCAACAATGTAGGTTTTACCAGTTTCCTAAGTCTCTCTTATTTTCTTGTACTTATACTTGGAATTCTCTGTGTAAACCTCTGTAACTTCTCTAGGTAGATGAATCACTGTGTACTTTCTCTTGTTTCTATCTGTTACCAATCTTGAGAAACTCATACATTCTCTCTTCCCTGTTTCCCGGTGTTAGAGAAGTAGATTTCTTTCGGCGAAAGTGTTGTTTTCACAGTGCTAAGTACTCCCAACTCTATCAACAATGTAGGTTTTACCAGTTTTCTAAGTCTCTCTTATTTTCTTGTACTTATACTTGGAATTCTATGTGTAAACCTCTGTAACTTCTCTAGGTAGATGAATCACTGTGTACTTTCTCTTGTTTCTATCTGTTACCAATCTTGAGAAACTCATACATTCTCTATTCACTGTTTCACGGTCTTAGAGAAGTAGATTTCTTTCGCCGAAAGCGCTGTTTTCACAGTGCTAAGTTCTCCCAACTCAATCAACAATGTAACTTTTACCAGTTTCCTAAGTCTCTCTTATCTTCTTTTACTTATACTTGGAAATTTCTGTGTAAATCTCTGTAACTTCTCTAGGTAGATGAATCACTGTGTACTTTCTCTTGTTTCTATCTGTTACCAATCTTGAGAAACTCATACATTCTCTCTTCCCTGTTTCCCGGTGTTAGAGAAGTAGATTTCTTTCGGCGAAAGTGCTGTTTTCACAGTGCTAAGTACTCCCAACTCTATCAACAATGTAGGTTTTACCAGTTTTCTAAGTCTCTCTTATTTTCTTGTACTTATACTTGGAATTCTCTGTGTAAACCTCTGTAACTTCTCTAGGTAGATGAATCACTGTGTACTTTCTCTTGTTTCTATCTGTTACCAATTTTGAGAAACTCATACATTCTCTTTTCCCTGTTCCCGGTCTTAGAGAAGTAGATTTCTTTCGACGAAAGTGCTGTTTTCACAGTGCTAAGTACTCCCAACTCAATCAACAATGTAAGTTTTACCAGTTTTCTAAGTCTCTCTTATTTTCTTGTACTTAAACTTGGAATTTTCTGTGTAAACCTCTGTAACTTCTCTAGGTAGATGAATCACTGTGTACTTTCTCTTCTTTCTATCTGTTACCAATCATGAGAAACTCATACATTCTCTGTTCACTGTTTCCCGGTCTTAGAGAAGTAGATTTCTTTCGGCGAAAGTGCTGTTTTCACAGTGCTAAGTACTCCCAACTCTATCAACAATGTAGGTTTTACCAGTTTTCTAAGTCTCTCTTATTTTCTTGTACTTATACTTGGAATTCTCTGTGTAAACCTCTGTAACTTCTCTACGTAGGTGAATCACTGTGTACTTTCTCTTGTTTCTATCTGTTACCAATTTTGAGAAACTCATACATTCTCTTTTCACTGTTTCCCGGTCTTAGAGAAGTAGATTTCTTTCGGGGAGAGTGCTGTTTTCACAGTGCTAAGTAATCCCAACTCTATCAACAATGTAGGTTTTACCAGTTTTCTAAGTCTCTCTTATTTTCTTGTACTAATACTTGGAATTCTCTGTGTAAACCTCTGTAACTTCTCTAGGTAGATGAATCACTGTGTACTTTCTCTTGTTTCTATCTGTTACCAATCTTGAGAAACTCATACATTCTCTCTTCCCTGTTTCCCGGTGTTAGAGAAGTAGATTTCTTTCGGCGAAAGTGTTGTTTTCACAGTGCTAAGTACTCCCAACTCTATCAACAATGTAGGTTTTACCAGTTTTCTAAGTCTCTCTTATTTTTTGTACTTATACTTGGAATTCTCTGTGTAAACCTCTGTAACTTTTCTAGGTAGATGAATCACTGTGTACTTTCTCTTGTTTCTATCTGTTACCAATCTTGAGAAACTCATACATTCTCTATTCACTGTTTCACGGTCTTAGAGAAGTAGATTTCTTTCGCCGAAAGCGCTGTTTTCACAGTGCTAAGTTCTCCCAACTCAGTCAACAATGTAACTTTTACCAGTTTCCTAAGTCTCTCTTATCTTCTTTTACTTATACTTGGAAATTTCTGTGTAAATCTCTGTAACTTCTCTAGGTAGATGAATCACTGTGTACTTCTTTTGTTTCTATCTGTTACTAATCTTGAGAAACTCATACATTCTCTGTTAACTGTTTCGCGGTCTTAGAGAAGTAGATTTCTTTCTGCGAAAGTGCTGTTTTCACAGTGCTAACTGCTCCCAACTCTATCAATAATGTAGGTTTTACCAGTTTTCTAAGTCTCTCTTATTTTCTTGTACTTATACTTGGAATTCTCTGTGTAAACCTCTGTAACTTCTCTAGGTAGATGAATCACTGTGTACTTTCTCTTGTTTCTATCTGTTACCAATTTTGAGAAACTCATACATTCTCTTTTCACTGTTTCCCGGTCTTAGAGAAGTAGATTTCTTTCCGAGAGAGTGCTGTTTTCACAGTGCTAAGTACTCCCAACTCTATCAACAATGTAGGTTTTACCAGTTTTCTAAGTCTCTCTTATTTTCTTGTACTTAAACTTGGAATTTTCTGTGTAAACCTCTGTAACTTTACTAGGTGGATGAATCACTGTGTACTTTCTCTTGTTTCTATCTGTTACCAATCTTGAGAAAGTCATACATTCTCTCTTCCCTGTTTCCCGGTGTTAGAGAAGTAGATTTCTTTCGGAGAAAGTGCTGTTTTCACAGGGCTAAGTACTCCCAACTCTATCAACAATGTAGGTTTTACCAGTTTTCTAAGTCTCTCTTATTTTCTTGTACTTATACTTGGAATTCTCTGTGTAAACCTCTGTAACTTCTCTAGGTAGAAGAATCACTGTGTACTTTCTCTTGTTTCTATCTGTTACCAATTTTGAGAAACTCATACATTCTCTTTTCACTGTTTCCCGGTCTTAGAGAAGTAGATTTCTTTCCGGGAGAGTGCTGTTTTCACAGTGCTAAGAACTCCCAACTCTATCAACAATGTAGGTTTTACCAGTTTTCTAAGTCTCTCTTATTTTCTTTTACTTATACTTGGAATTATCTGTGTAAACCTCTGTAACTTCTCTAGGTAGATGAATCACTGTGTACTTTCTCTTGTTTCTATCTGTTACCAATCTTCAGAAACTCATACATTCTCTTTTCCCTTTTTCCCGGTCTTAGAGAAGTAGATTTCTTTCGGCGAAAGTGCTGTTTTCACAGTGCTAAGTACTCCCAACTCTATCAACAATGTAGGTTTTACCAGTTTTCTAAGTCTCTCTTATTTTCTTGTACTTATACTTGGAATTCTCTGTGTAAACCTCTGTAACTTCTCTAGGTAGATGAATCACTGTGTACTTTCTCTTGTTTCTATCTGCTACCAATCTTGAGAAACTCATACATTCTCTTTTCACTATTTCCCGGTCTTAGAGAAGTAGATTTATTTCGGCGAAAGTGCTGTTTTCACAGTGCTAAGTACTCCCAACTCAATCAACAATGTAAGTTTTACCAGTTTTCTAAGTCTCTCTTATTTTCTTGTACTTAATCTTGGAATTTTCTGTGTAAACCTCTGTAACTTCTCTAGGTAGATTAATCACTGTGTACTTCTTTTGTTTCTATCTGTTACTAATCTTGAGAAACTCATGCATTCTCTGTTACCAGTTTCCCGGTGTTAGAGAAGTAGATTTCTTTCGGCGAAAGTGCTGTTTTCACAGTGCTAAGTACTCCCAACTCTATCAACAATGTAGGTTTTACCAGTTTTCTAAGTCTCTCTTATTTTCTTGTACTTATACTTGGAATTCTCAGTGTAAACCTCTGTAACTTCTCTAGGTAGATGAATCACTGTGTACTTTCTATTGTTTCTATCTGTTATCAATCTTGAGAAACTCATACATTCTCTGTTCACTGTTTCCCGGTCTTAGACAAGTAGATTTCTTTCGGCGAAAGTGCTGTTTTCACAGTGCTAAGTACTCCCAACTCTATCAACAATGTAGGTTTTACCAGTTTTCTAAGTCTCTCTTATTTTCTTGTACTTATACTTGGAATTCTCTGTGTAAACCTCTGTAACTTCTCTAGGTAGATGAATCACTGTGTACTTTCTCTTGTTTCTATCTGTTACCAATCTTGAGAAACTCATACATTCTCTATTCACTGTTTCACGGTCTTAGAGAAGTAATTTTCTTTCGCCGAAAGTGCTGTTTTCACAGTGCTAAGTTCTCTCAACTCAATCAACAATGTAACTTTTACCAGTCTCCTAAGTCTCTCTTATCTTCTTTACTTATACTTGGAAATTTCTGTGTAAATCTCTGTAACTTCTCTAGGTAGATGAATCACTGTGTACTTCTTTTGTTTCTATCTGTTACTAATCTTGAGAAACTCATACATTCTCTGTTAACTGTTTCGCGGTCTTAGAGAAGTAGATTTCTTTCTGCAAAAGTGCTGTTTTCACAGTGCTAACTACTCCCAACTCTATCAACAATGTAGGTTTTACCAGTTTTCTAAGTCTCTCTTATTTTCTTGTACTTATACTTGGAATTCTCTGTGTAAACCTCTGTAACTTCTCTAGGTAGATGAATCACTGTGTACTTTCTCTTGTTTCTATCTGTTACCAATCTTGAGAAACTCATACATTCTCTCTTCCCTGTTTCCCGGTGTTAGAGAAGTAGATTTCTTTCGGAGAAAGTGCTGTTTTCACAGGGCTAAGTACTCCCAACTCTATCAACAATGTAGGTTTTACCAGTTTTCTAAGTCTCTCTTATTTTCTTGTACTTATACTTGGAATTCTCTGTGTAAACCTCTGTAACTTCTCTACTTAGATGAATCACTGTGTACTTTCTCTTGTTTCTATCTGTTACCAATCTTGAGAAATTCATACATTCTCTTTTCACTGTTTCCCGGTCTTAGAGAAGTAGATTTCTTTCGGCGAAAGGGCTGTTTTCACAGTGCTAAGTACTCCCAACTCTATCAACAATGTAAGTTTTACCAGTTTTCTAAGTCTCTCTTATTTTCTTGTACTTAAACGTGGAATTTTCTGTGTAAACCTCTGTAACTTCTCTAGGTAGAGGAATCATTGTGTACTTCTTTTGTTTCTATCTGTTACTAATCCTGAGAAACTCATACATTCTCTGTTACCTTTTTTCTGGTGTTAGAGAAGTAGATTTCTTTCGGCGAAAGTGCTGTTTTCACAGTGCTAAGTACTCTCAACTCTATCAACAATGTAGGTTTTACCAGTTTCCTAAGTCTCTCTTATTTTCTTGTACTTATACTTGGAATTCTCTGTGTAAACCTCTGTAACTTCTCTAGGTAGATGAATCACTGTGTACTTTCTCTTGTTTCTATCTGTTACCAATCTTGAGAAACTCATACATTCTCTCTTCCCTGTTTCCCGGTGTTAGAGAAGTAGATTTCTTTCGGCGAAAGTGTTGTTTTCACAGTGCTAAGTACTCCCAACTCTATCAACAATGTAGGTTTTACCAGTTTTCTAAGTCTCTCTTATTTTCTTGTACTTATACTTGGAATTCTATGTGTAAACCTCTGTAACTTCTCTAGGTAGATGAATCACTGTGTACTTTCTCTTGTTTCTATCTGTTACCAATCTTGAGAAACTCATACATTCTCTATTCACTGTTTCACGGTCTTAGAGAAGTAGATTTCTTTCGCCGAAAGCGCTGTTTTCACAGTGCTAAGTTCTCCCAACTCAATCAACAATGTAACTTTTACCAGTTTCCTAAGTCTCTCTTATCTTCTTTTACTTATACTTGGAAATTTCTGTGTAAATCTCTGTAACTTCTCTAGGTAGATGAATCACTGTGTACTTTCTCTTGTTTCTATCTGTTACCAATCTTGAGAAACTCATACATTCTCTCTTCCCTGTTTCCCGGTGTTAGAGAAGTAGATTTCTTTCGGCGAAAGTGCTGTTTTCACAGTGCTAAGTACTCCCAACTCTATCAACAATGTAGGTTTTACCAGTTTTCTAAGTCTCTCTTATTTTCTTGTACTTATACTTGGAATTCTCTGTGTAAACCTCTGTAACTTCTCTAGGTAGATGAATCACTGTGTACTTTCTCTTGTTTCTATCTGTTACCAATTTTGAGAAACTCATACATTCTCTTTTCCCTGTTCCCGGTCTTAGAGAAGTAGATTTCTTTCGACGAAAGTGCTGTTTTCACAGTGCTAAGTACTCCCAACTCAATCAACAATGTAAGTTTTACCAGTTTTCTAAGTCTCTCTTATTTTCTTGTACTTAAACTTGGAATTTTCTGTGTAAACCTCTGTAACTTCTCTAGGTAGATGAATCACTGTGTACTTTCTCTTCTTTCTATCTGTTACCAATCATGAGAAACTCATACATTCTCTGTTCACTGTTTCCCGGTCTTAGAGAAGTAGATTTCTTTCGGCGAAAGTGCTGTTTTCACAGTGCTAAGTACTCCCAACTCTATCAACAATGTAGGTTTTACCAGTTTTCTAAGTCTCTCTTATTTTCTTGTACTTATACTTGGAATTCTCTGTGTAAACCTCTGTAACTTCTCTACGTAGGTGAATCACTGTGTACTTTCTCTTGTTTCTATCTGTTACCAATTTTGAGAAACTCATACATTCTCTTTTCACTGTTTCCCGGTCTTAGAGAAGTAGATTTCTTTCGGGGAGAGTGCTGTTTTCACAGTGCTAAGTAATCCCAACTCTATCAACAATGTAGGTTTTACCAGTTTTCTAAGTCTCTCTTATTTTCTTGTACTAATACTTGGAATTCTCTGTGTAAACCTCTGTAACTTCTCTAGGTAGATGAATCACTGTGTACTTTCTCTTGTTTCTATCTGTTACCAATCTTGAGAAACTCATACATTCTCTCTTCCCTGTTTCCCGGTGTTAGAGAAGTAGATTTCTTTCGGCGAAAGTGTTGTTTTCACAGTGCTAAGTACTCCCAACTCTATCAACAATGTAGGTTTTACCAGTTTTCTAAGTCTCTCTTATTTTTTGTACTTATACTTGGAATTCTCTGTGTAAACCTCTGTAACTTTTCTAGGTAGATGAATCACTGTGTACTTTCTCTTGTTTCTATCTGTTACCAATCTTGAGAAACTCATACATTCTCTATTCACTGTTTCACGGTCTTAGAGAAGTAGATTTCTTTCGCCGAAAGCGCTGTTTTCACAGTGCTAAGTTCTCCCAACTCAGTCAACAATGTAACTTTTACCAGTTTCCTAAGTCTCTCTTATCTTCTTTTACTTATACTTGGAAATTTCTGTGTAAATCTCTGTAACTTCTCTAGGTAGATGAATCACTGTGTACTTCTTTTGTTTCTATCTGTTACTAATCTTGAGAAACTCATACATTCTCTGTTAACTGTTTCGCGGTCTTAGAGAAGTAGATTTCTTTCGGCGAAAGTGCTGTTTTCACAGTGCTAACTACTCCCAACTCTATCAACAATGTAGGTTTTACTAGTTTTCTAAGTCTCTCTTATTTTCTTGTACTTATACTTGAAATTCTCTGTGTAAACCTCTGTAACTTCTCTAGGTAGATGAATCACTGTGTACTTTCTCTTGTTTCTATCTGTTACCAATTTTGAGAAACTCATACATTCTCTTTTCACTGTTTCCCGGTCTTAGAGAAGTAGATTTCTTTCCGGGAGAGTGCTGTTTTCACAGTGCTAAGTACTCCCAACTGTATCAACAATGTAGGTTTTACCAGTTTTCTAAGTCTCTCTTATTTTCTTTTACTTATACTTGGAATTATCTGTGTAAACCTCTGTAACTTCTCTAGGTAGATGAATCACTGTGTACTTTCTCTTGTTTCTATCTGTTACCAATCTTGAGAAACTCATACATTCTCTTTTCCCTTTTTCCCGGTCTTAGAGAAGTAGATTTCTTTCGGCGAAAGTGCTGTTTTCACAGTGCTAAGTACTCCCAACTCTATCAACAATGTAGGTTTTACCAGTTTTCTAAGTCTCTCTTATTTTCTTGTACTTATACTTGGAATTCTCTGTGTAAACCTCTGTAACTTCTCTACGTAGGTGAATCACTGTGTACTTTCTCTTGTTTCTATCTGTTACCAATTTTGAGAAAGTCTTACACTCTCTTTTCACTGTTTCCCGGGCTTAGAGAAGTAGATTTCTTTCGGCGAAAGTGCTGTTTTCACAATGCTAAGTACTCCCAACTCTATCAACAATGTAGGTTTTACCAGTTTTCTAAGTCTCTCTCATTTTCTTGTACTTATACTTGGAATTCTCTGTGTAAACCTCTGTAACTTCTCTAGGTAGATGAATCACTGTGTACTTTCTCTTGTTTCTATCTGTTACCAATCTTGAGAAACTCATACATTCTCTTTTCCCTGTTTCCCGGTCTTAGAGAAGTAGATTTCTTTCGGCGAAAGTGCTGTTTTCACAGTGCTAAGTACTCCCAACTCAATCAACAATGTAAGTTTTACCAATTTTCTAAGTCTCTCTTATTTTCTTGTACTTAAACTTGGAATTTTCTGTGTAAACCTCTGTAACTTCTCTAGGTAGATGAATCACTGTGTACTTTCTCTTGTTTCTATGTTACCAATCTTGAGAAACTCATACATTCTCTGTTCCCTGTTTCCCAGTGTTAGAGAAGTAGATTTCTTTCTGCGAAAGTGCTGTTTTCACAGTGCTAAGTACTCCCAACTCTATCAACGATGTAGCTTTTACCAGTTTTCTAAGTCTCTCTTATTTTCTTGTAATTATACTTGGAATTCTCTGTGTAAACCTCTGTAACTTCTCTAGGTAGATGAATCACTGTGTACTTTCTCTTGTTTCTATCTGTTACCAATCTTGAGAAACTCATACATTCTCTTTTCACTGTTTCCCGGTCTTAGAGAATTAGATTTCTTTCGGCGAAAGTGCTGTTTTCACAGTGCTAAGTACTCCCAACTCTATCAACAATGTAGGTTTTACCAGTTTTCTAAGTGTCTCTTATTTTCTTTTACTTATACTTGGAATTCTCTGTGTAACCTCTGTAACTTCTCTAGGTAGATGAATCACTGTGTACTTTCTCTTGTTTCTATCTGTTACCAATCTTGATAAACTCATACATTCTCTTTTCACTGTTTCCCGGTCTTAGAGAAGTAGATTTCTTTCGGCGAAAGTGCTGTTTTCACAGTGCTAAGTACTCCCAACTCTATCAACAACGTAGGTTTTACCAGTTTTCTAAGTCTCTCTCATTTTCTTGTACTTATACTTGGAATTCTCTGTGTAAACCTCTGTAACTTCTCTAGGTAGATGAATCACTGTGTACTTTCTCTTGTTTCTATCTGTTACCAATCTTGAGAAACTCATACATTCTCTTTTCCCTGTTTCCCGGTCTTGGAGAAGTAGATTTCTTTCGGCGAAAGTGCTGTTTTCACAGTGCTAAGTACTCCCAACTCAATCAACAATGTAAGTTTTACCAGTTTTCTAAGTCTCTCTTATTTTCTTGTACTTAAACTTGGAATTTTCTGTGTAAACCTCTGTAACTTCTATAGGTAGATGAATCACTGTGTACTTCTTTTGTTTCTATCTGTTACTAATCTTGAGAAAGTCATACATTCTCTGTTACCTGTTTCCCGGTGTTAGAGAAGTAGATTTCTTTGGGCGAAAGTGCTGTTTTCACAGTGCTAAGTACTCTCAACTCTATCAACAATGTAGGTTTTACCAGTTTTCTAAGTCTCTCTTATTTTCTTGTACTTATACTTGGAATTCTCTGTGTAAACCTCTGTAACTTCTCTAGGTAGATGAATCACTGTGTACTTTCTCTTGTTTCTATCTGTTACCAATCTTGAGAAACTCATGCATTCTCTTTTCACTGTTTCCCGGTCTTAGAGAAGTAGATTTCTTTCGGCGAAAGAACTGTTTTCACAGTGCTAAGTACTCCCAACTCTATCAACAATGTAGGTTTTACCAGTTTTCTAAGTCTCTCTTATTTTCTTGTACTTATACTTGGAATTCTCTGTGTGAACCTCTGTAACTTCTCTAGGTAGATGAATCACTGTGTACTTTCTCTTGTTTCTATCTGTTACCAATCTTCAGAAACTCATACATTCTCTTTTTACTGTTTCACGGTCTTAGAGAAGTAGATTTCTTTCGCCGAAAGTGCTGTTTTCACAGTGCTAAGTTCTCCCAACTCAATCAACAATGTAACTTTTACCAGTTTCCTAAGTCTCTCTTATCTTCTTTTACTTATACTTGGAAATTTCTGTGTAAATCTCTGTAACTTCTCTAGCTAGATGAATCACTGTGTATTTCTTTTGTTTCTATCTGTTACTAATCGTGAGAAACTCATACATTCTCTGTTAAGTGTTTCGCGGTCTTAGAGAAGTAGATTTCTTTCTGCGAAAGTGCTGTTTTCACAGTGCTAACTACTCCCAACTCTCTCAACAATGTAGGTTATACCAGTTATCTAAGTCTCTCTTATTTTCTTGTACTTATACTTGGAATTCTCTGTGTAAACCTCTGTAACTTCTCTAGGTAGATGAATCACTGTGTACTTTCTCTTGTTTCTATCTGTTACCAATCTTGAGAAACTCATACATTCTCTCTTCCCTGTTTCCCGGTGTTAGAGAAGTAGATTTCTTTCGGAGAAAGTGCTGTTTTCACAGTGCTAAGTACTCCCAACTCTATCAACAATGTAGGTTTTACCAGTTTTCTAAGTCTCTCTTATTTTCTTGTACTTATACTTGGAATTCTCTGTGTAAACCTCTGTAACTTCTCTAGGTAGATGAATCACTGTGTACTTTCTCTTGTTTCTATCTGTTACCAATCTTGAGAAACTCATACATTCTCTTTTCACTGTTTCCCGGTCTTACAGAAGTAGTCTTCTTTCGGCGAAAGTGCTGTTTTCACAGTGCTAAGTACTCCCAACTCTATCAACAATGTGGGTTTTACCAGTTTTCCAAGTCTCTCTTATTTTCTTGTACTTATACTTGGAATTCTCTGCGTAAACCTCTGTAACTTCTCTAGGTAGATGAATCACTGTGTACTTTCTCTTCTTTCTATCTGTTACCAATCTTGAGAAACTCATACATTCTCTGTTCACTGTTTCGCGGTCTTGGAAAAGTAGATTTCTTTCTGCGAAAGTGCTGTTTTCACAGTGCTAACTACTCCCAACTCTATCAACAATGTAGGTTTTACCAGTTTTCTAAGTCTCTCTTATTGTCTTGTACTTATACTTGGAATTCTCTGTGTAAACCTTTGTAACTTCTCTAGGTAGATGAATCACTGTGTACTTTCTCTTGTTTCTATCTTTTAACAATCTTGAGAAACTCATACATTCTCTTTTCACTGTTTCGTTGTCTTAGAGAAGTAGATTTCTTTCGGCGAAAGTGCTGTTTTCACAGTGCTAAGTACTCCCAACTCAATCAACAATGTAAGTTTTACCAGTTTTCTAAGTCTCTCTTATTTTCTTGTACTTAAACTTGGAATTTTCTGTGTAAACCTCTGTAACTTCTCTAGGTAGATGAATCACTGTGTACTTCTTTTGTTTCTATCTGTTACTAATCTTGAGAAAGTCATACATTCTCTGTTACCTGTTTCCCGGTGTTAGAGAAGTAGATTTCTTTGGGCGAAAGTGCTGTTTTCACAGTGCTAAGTACTCTCAACTCTATCAACAATGTAGGTTTTACCAGTTTTCTAAGTCTCTCTTATTTTCTTGTACTTACACTTGGAATTCTCTGTGTAAACCTCTGTAACTTCTCTAGGTAGATGAATCACTGTGTACTTTCTCTTGTTTCTATCTGTTACCAATCTTGAGAAACTCATGCATTCTCTTTTCACTGTTTCCCGGTCTTAGAGAAGTAGAATTCTTTCGGCGAAAGAGCTGTTTTCACAGTGCTAAGTACTCCCAACTCTATCAACAATGTAGGTTTTACCAGTTTTCTAAGTCTCTCTTATTTTCTTGTACTTATACTTGGAATTCTCTGTGTAAACCTCTGTAACTTCTCTAGGTAGATGAATCACTGTGTACTTTCTCTTGTTTCTATCTGTTACCAATCTTCAGAAACTCATACATTCTCTTTTCACTGTTTCACGGTCTTAGAGAAGTAGATTTCTTTCGACGAAAGTGCTGTTTTCACAGTGCTAAGTTCTCCCAACTCAATCAACAATGTAACTTTTACCAGTTTCCTAAGTCTCTCTTATCTTCTTTTACTTATACTTGGAAATTTCTGTGTAAACCTGTGTAAGTTCTCTAGGTAGATGAATCACTGTGTACTTTCTCTTGTTTCTATGTTACCAATCTTGAGAAACTCATACATTCTCTGTTCCCTGTTTCCCACTGTTAGAGAAGTAGATTTCTTTCTGCGAAAGTGCTGTTTTCACAGTGCTAAGTACTCCCAACTCTATCAACGATGTAGCTTTTACCAGTTTTCTAAGTCTCTCTTATTTTCTTGTAATTATACTTGGAATTCTCTGTGTAAACCTCTGTAACTTCTCTAGGTAGATGAATCACTGTGTACTTTCTCTTGTTTCTATCTGTTACCAATCTTGAGAAACTCATACATTCTCTTTTCACTGTTTCCCGGTCTTAGAGAATTAGATTTCTTTCGGCGAAAGTGCTGTTTTCACAGTGCTAAGTACTCCCAACTCTATCAACAACGTAGGTTTTACCAGTTTTCTAAGTCTCTCTCATTTTCTTGTACTCATACTTGGAATTCTCTGTGTAAACCTCTGTAACTTCTCTAGGTAGATGAATCACTGTGTACTTTCTCTTGTTTCTATCTGTTACCAATCTTGAGAAACTCATACATTCTCTTTTCCCTGTTTCCCGGTCTTAGAGAAGTAGATTTCTTTCGGCGAAAGTGCTGTTTTCACAGTGCTAAGTTCTCTCAACTCAATCAACAATGTAACTTTTACCAGTTTCCTAAGTCTCTCTTATCTTCTTTACTTATACTTGGAAATTTCTGTGTAAATTTCTGTAACTTCTCTAGGTAGATGAATCACTGTGTACTTCTTTTGTTTCTATCTGTTACTAATCTTGAGAAACTCATACATTCTCTGTTAACTGTTTGCGGTCTTAGAGAAGTAGATTTCTTTCTGCGAAAGTGCTGTTTTCACAGTGCTAACTACTCCCAACTCTATCAACAATGTAGGTTTTACCAGTTTTCTAAGTCTCTCTTATTTTCTTGTACTTATACTTGGAATTCTCTGTGTAAACCTCTGTAACTTCTCTAGGTAGATGAATCACTGTGTACTTTCTCTTGTTTCTATCTGTTACCAATCATGAGAAACTCATACATTCTCTGTTCACTGTTTCCCGGTCTTAGAGAAGTAGATTTCTTTCGGGGAGAGTGCTGTTTTCACAGTGCTAAGTACTCCCAACTCTATCAACAATGTAGGTTTTACCAGTTTTCTAAGTCTCTCTTATTTTCTTGTACTTAAACTTGGAATTTTCTGTGTAAACCTCTGTAACTTCTCTAGGTAGAGGAATCACTGTGTACTTCTTTTGTTTCTATCTGTTACTAATCCTGAGAAACTCATACATTCTCTGTTACCTTTTTTCTTTTGTTAGAGAAGTAGATTTCTTTCGGCGAAAGTACTGTTTTCACAGTGCTAAGTACTCCCAACTCTATCAACAATGTAGGTTTTACCAGTTTTCTAAGTCTCTCTTATTTTCTTGTACTAATACTTGGAATTCTCTGTGTAAACCTCTGTAACTTCTCTAGGTAGATGAATCACTGTGTACTTTCTCTTGTTTCTATCTGTTACCAATCTTGAGAAACTCATACATTGTCTCTTCCCTGTTTCCCGGTGTTAGAGAAGTAGATTTCTTTCGGCGAAAGTGCTGTTTTCACAGTGCTAAGTACTCCCAACTCTATCAACAATGTAGGTTTTACCAGTTTTCTAAGTCTCTCTTATTTTTTGTACTTATACTTGGAATTTTCTGTGTAAACCTCTGTAACTTCTCTAGGTAGATGAATCACTGTGTACTTTCTCTTGTTTCTATCTGTTACCAATCTTGAGAAACTCATACATTCTTTATTCACTGTTTCACGGTCTTAGAGAAGTAGATTTCTTTCGCCGAAAGTGCTGTTTTCACAGTGCTAAGTTCTCTCAACTCAATCAACAATGTAACTTTTACCAGTTTCCTAAGTCTCTCTTATCTTCTTTTACTTATACTTGGAAATTTCTGTGTAAATCTCTGTAACTTCTCTAGGTAGATGAATCACTGTGTACTTCTTTTGTTTCTATCTGTTACTAATCTTGAGAAACTCATACATTCTCTGTTAACTGTTTCGCGGTCTTAGAGAAGTAGATTTCTTTCTGCGAAAGTGCTGTTTTCACAGTGCTAACTACTCCCAACTCTATCAATAATGTAGGTTTTACCAGTTTTCTAAGTCTCTCTTATTTTCTTGTACTTATACTTGGAATTCTCTGTGTAAACCTCTGTAACTTCTCTAGGTAGATGAATCACTGTGTACTTGCTCTTGTTTCTATCTGTTACCAATTTTGAGAAACTCATACATTCTCTTTTCACTGTTTCCCGGTCTTAGAGAAGTAGATTTCTTTCCGGGAGAGTGCTGTTTTCACAGTGCTAAGTACTCCCAACTCTATCAACAATGTAGGTTTTACCAGTTTTCTAAGTCTCTCTTATTTTCTTGTACTTAAACTTGGAATTTTCTGTGTAAACCTCTGTTACTTTTCTAGGTGGATGAATCACTGTGTACTTTCTCTTGTTTCTATCTGTTACCAATCTTGTGAAACTCATACATTCTCTCTTCCCTGTTTCCCGGTGTTAGAGAAGTAGATTTCTTTCGGAGAAAGTGCTGTTTTCACAGGGCTAAGTACTCCCAACTCTATCAACAATGTAGGTTTTACCAGTTTTCTAAGTCTCTCTTATTTTCTTGTACTTATACTTGGAATTCTCTGTGTAAACCTCTGTAACTTCTCTAGGTAGAAGAATCACTGTGTACTTTCTCTTGTTTCTATCTGTTACCAATTTTGAGAAACTCATACATTCTCTTTTCACTGTTTCCCGGTCTTAGAGAAGTAGACTTCTTTCGGCGAAAGTGCTGTTTTCACAGTGCTAAGTACTCCCAACTCTATCAACAATGTAGGTTTTACCAGTTTTCTAAGTCTCTCTTATTTTCTTGTACTTATACCTGGAATTCTCTGTGGAAACCTCTGTAACTTCTCTAGGTAGATGAATCACTGTGTACTTTCTCTTGTTTCTATCTGTTACCAATCTTGAGAAACTCATACATTCTCTTTTCCCTGTTTCCCGGTCTTAGAGAAGTAGATTTCTTTCGGCGAAAGTGCTGTTTTCACAGTGCTAAGTACTCTCAACTCAATCAACAATGTAAGTTTTACCAGTTTTCTAAGTCTCTCTTATTTTCTTGTACTTAAACTTGGAAATATCTGTGTAAACCTTTGTAACTTCTCTAGGTAAATGAATCACTGTGTACTTTCTCTTCTTTCTATCTGTTACCAATCATGAGAAACTCATACATTATCTGTTCACTGTTTCCCGGTCTTAGAGAAGTAGATTTCTTTCTGCGAAAGTGCTGTTTTCACAGTGCTAAGTACTCCCAACTCTATCAACAATGTGGGTTTTACCAGTTTTCTAAGTCTCTCTTATTTTCTTGTACTTATACTTGGAATTCTCTGTGTAAACCTCTGTAACTTCTCTAGGTAGATGAATCACTGTGTACTTTCTCTTGTTTCTATCTGTTACCAATCTTGAGAAACTCATACATTCTCTCTTCCCTGTTTCTCGGTGTTAGAGAAGTAGATTTCTTTCGGCGAAAGTGCTGTTTTCACAGTGCTAAGTACTCCCAACTCTATCAACAATGTAGGTTTTACCAATTTTCTAAGTCTCTCTTATTTTCTTGTACTTATACTTGGAATTCTCTGTGTAAACCTCTGTAACTTCTCTACTTAGATTAATGACTGTGTACTTTCTCTTGTTTCTATCTGTTACCAATCTTGAGAAATTCATACATTCTCTTTTCACTGTTTCCCGGTCTTAGAGAAGTAGATTTCTTTCGGCGAAAGGGCTGTTTTCACAGTGCTAAGTACTCCCAACTCAATCAACAATGTAAGTTTTACCAGTTTTCTAAGTCTCTCTTATTTTCTTGTACTTATACTTGGAATTCTCTGTGTAAACCTCTGTAACTTCTGTAGGTAGAGGAATCACTGTGTACTTCTTTTGTTTATATCTGTTACTAATCCTGAGAAACTCATACATTATCTGTTACCTTTTTTCTGGTGTTAGAGAAGTAGATTTCTTTCGGCGAAAGTGCTGTTTTCACAGTGCTAAGTACTCTCAACTCTATCAACAATGTAGGTTTTACCAGTTTTCTAAGTCTCTCTTATTTTCTTGTACTTATACTTGGAATTCTCTGTGTAAACCTCTGCAAATTCTCTAGGTCGACGAATCACTGTGTACTTTCTCTTGTTTCTATCTGTTACCAATCTTGAGAGACTCATACATTCTCTCTTCCCTGTTTCCCGGTGTTACAGAAGTAGATTTCTTTCGGCGAACGTGTTGTTTTCACAGTGCTAAGTACTCCCAACTCTATCAACAATGTAGGTTTTACCAGTTTTCTAAGTCTCTCTTATTTTCTTGTACTTATACTTGGAATTCTCTGTGTAAACCTCTGTAACTTCTCTAGGTAGATGAATCACTGTGTACTTTCTCTTGTTTCTATCTGTTACCAATCTTGAGAAACTCATACATTCTCTATTCACTGTTTCACGGTCTTAGAGAAGTAGATTTCTTTCGCCGAAAGCGCTGTTTTCACAGTGCTAAGTTCTCCCAACTCAATCAACAATGTAACTTTTACCAGTTTCCTAAGTCTCTCTTATCTTCTTTTACTTATACTTGGAAATTTCTGTGTAAATCTCTGTAACTTCTCTAGGTAGATGAATCACTGTGTACTTCTTTTGTTTCTATCTGTTACTAATCTTGAGAAACTCATACATTCTCTGTTAACTGTTTCGCGGTCTTAGAGAAGTAGATTTCTTTCTGCGAAAGTGCTGTTTTCACAGTGCTAACTACTCCCAACTCTATCAACAATGTAGGTTTTACTAGTTTTCTAAGTCTCTCTTATTTTCTTGTACTTATACTTGAAATTCTCTGTGTAAACCTCTGTAACTTCTCTAGGTAGATGAATCACTGTGTACTTTCTCTTGTTTCTATCTGTTACCAATTTTGAGAAACTCATACATTCTCTTTTCACTGTTTCCCGGTCTTAGAGAAGTAGATTTCTTTCCGGGAGAGTGCTGTTTTCACAGTGCTAAGTACTCCCAACTCTATCAACAATGTAGGTTTTACCAGTTTTCTAAGTCTCTCTTATTTTCTTTTACTTATACTTGGAATTATCTGTGTAAACCTCTGTTACTTCTCTAGGTAGAAGAATCACTGTGTACTTTCTCTTGTTTCTATCTGTTACCAATCTTCAGAAACTCATACATTCTCTTTTCCCTTTTTCCCGGTCTTAGAGAAGTAGATTTCTTTCGGCGAAAGTGCGGTTTTCACAGTGCTAAGTACTCCCAAATCTATCAACAATGTAGGTTTTACCAGTTTTCTAAGTCTCTCTTATTTTCTTGTACTTATACTTGGAATTCTCTGTGTAAACCTCTGTAACTTCTCTAGGTAGATGAATCACTGTGTACTTTCTCTTGTTTCTATCTGTTACCAATTTTGAGAAAGTCTTACACTCTCTTTTCACTGTTTCCCGGTCTTAGAGAAGTAGATTTCTTTCGTCGAAAGTGCTGTTTTCACAATGCTAAGTACTCCCAACTCTATCTACAATGTAGGTTTTACCAGTTTTCTAAGTCTCTCTCATTTTCTTGTACTTATACTTGGAATTCTCTGTGTAAACCTCTGTAACTTCTCTAGGTAGATGAATCACTGTGTACTTTCTCTTGTTTCTATCTGTTACCAATCTTCAGAAACTCATACATTCTCTTTTCCCTGTTTCCCGGTCTTAGAGAAGTAGATTTCTTTCGGCGAAAGTGCTGTTTTCACAGTGCTAAGTACTCCCAACTCTATCAACAATGTAGGTTTTACCAGTTTTCTAAGTCACTCTTATTTTCTTGTACTTATACTTGGAATTCTCTGTGTAAACCTCTGTAAGTTCTCTAGGTAGATGAATCACTGTGTACTTTCTCTTGTTTCTATCTGTTACCAATCTTGAGAAACTCATACATTCTCTTTACCCTGTTTCCCTTTCTTAGAGAAGTAGATTTCTTTCGGCGAAAGTGCTGTTTTCACAGTGCTAAGTACTCCCAACTCAATCAACAATGTAAGTTTTACCAGTTTTCTAAGTCTCTCTTATTTTGTTGTACTTAAACTTGGAATTTTCTGTGTAAAACTCTGTAACTTCTTTAGGTAGATGAATCACTGTGTACTTCTTTTGTTTCTATCTGTTACCAATCTTGAGAAACTCATACATTCTCTGTTCCCTGTTTCCGGTGGTAGAGAAGTAGATTTCTTTCTGCGAAAGTGCTGTTTTCACAGTGCTAACTAATCCCAACTCTATCAACAATGTAGGTTTTACCACTTTTATAACTCTCTCTTATTTTCTTGTACTTATACTTGGAATTCTCTGTTTAAACCTTTGTAACTTCTCTAGGTAGATGAATCACTGTGTACTTTCTCTTGTTTCTATCTGTTAACAATCTTGAGAAACTCATATATTCTCTTTTCACTGTTTCGCGGTCTTAGAGAAGTAGATTTCTTTCAGCGAAAGTGCTGTTTTCACAGTGCTAAGTACTCCTAACTCTATGAACAATGTAGGTTTTACCAGTTTTCTAAGTCTCTCTTATTTTCTTGTACTTATACTTGGAATTCTCTGTGTAAACCTCTGTAATTTCTCTAGGTAGATGAATCACTGTGTGCCTTCTCTTGTTTCTATCTGTTACCAATCTTGAGAAACTCATACATTCTCTTTTCACTGTTTCACGGTCTTAGAGAAATAGATTTCTTTCAGCGAAAGTGCTGTTTTCACAGTGCTAAGTACTCCCAACTCAATCAACAATGTAAGTTTTACCAGTTTTCTAAGTCTCTCTTATCTTCTTTTACTTATACTTGGAATTTTCTGTGTAAACCTCTGTAACTTCTCTAGGTTGATGAATCACTCTGTACTTTCTTTTGTTTCTATCTGTTACCAATCTTGAGAAACTCATACATTCTCTTTTCACTGTTTTCCGGTCTTAGAGAAGTAGATTTCTTTCAGCGAAAGTGCTGTTTTCACAGTGCTAAGTACTCCCAACTCTATCAACAATGTAGGTTTTACCAGTTTTCTAAGTCTCTCTTATTTTCTTGTACTTATACTTGGAATTCTCTGTGTAAACCTCTGTAATTTCTCTAGGTAGATGAATCACTGTGTACT
This sequence comes from Heterohyrax brucei, assembly GCA_028571685.1. Lineage (NCBI taxonomy): Eukaryota > Metazoa > Chordata > Mammalia > Hyracoidea > Procaviidae > Heterohyrax > Heterohyrax brucei. Next base: position 3,979,553 of record CM053145.1, on the reverse strand, counting down.
TTCTCTTGTTTCTATCTGTTACCAATCTTGAGAAACTCATACTTTCTCTTTTCCCTGTTTCCCGGTCTTAGAGAAGTAGATTTCTTTCGGCGAAAGTGCTGTTTTCACAGTGCTAAGTACTCCCAACTCAATCAACAATGTAAGTTTTACCAGTTTTCTAAGTCTCTCTCATTTTCTTGTACTTAAACTTGGAAATATCTGTGTAAACCTTTGTAACTTCTCTAGGTAGATGAATCACTGTGTACTTTCTCTTCTTTCTATCTGTTACCAATCATGAGAAACTCATACATTCTCTTTTCCCTTTTTCCCGGTCTTAGAGAAGTAGATTTCTTTCTGCGAAAGTGCTGTTTTCACAGTGCTAAGTACTCCCAACTCTATCAACAATGTAGGTTTTACCAGTTTTCTAAGTCTCTCTTATTTTCTTGTACTTATACTTGGAATTCTCTGTGTAAACCTCTGTAACTTCTCTAGGTAGATGAATCACTGTGTACTTTCTCTTGTTTCTATCTGTTACCAATCTTGAGAAACTCATACATTCTCTCTTCCCTGTTTCTCGGTGTTAGAGAAGTAGATTTCTTTCGGCGAAAGTGCTGTTTTAACAGTGCTAAGTACTCCCAACTCTATCAACAATGTAGGTTTTACCAATTTTCTAAGTCTCTCTTATTTTCTTGTACTTATACTTGGAATTCTCTGTGTAAACCTCTGTAACTTCTCTAGGTAGAGGAATCACTGTGTACTTCTTTTGTTTCTATCTCTTACTAATCCTGAGAAACTCATACATTATCTGTTACCTTTTTTCTGGTGTTAGAGAAGTAGATTTCTTTCGGCGAAAGTGCTGTTTTCACAGTGCTAAGTACTCTCAACTCTATCAACCATGTAGGTTTTACCAGTTTTCTAAGTCTCTCTTATTTTCTTGTACTTATACTTGGAATTCTCTGTGTAAACGTCTGCAACTTCTCTAGGTCGACGAATCACTGTGTACTTTCTCTTGTTTCTATCTGTTACCAATCTTGAGAGACTCATATATTCTCTCTTCCCTGTTTCCCGGTGTTACAGAAGTAGATTTCTTTCGGCGAAAGTGTTGTTTTCACAGTGCTAAGTACTCCCAACTCTATCAACAATGTAGGTTTTACCAGTTTTCTAAGTCTCTCTTATTTTCTTGTACTTATACTTGGAATTCTCTGTGTAAACCTCTGTAACTTCTCTAGGTAGATGAATCACTGTGTACTTTCTCTTGTTTCTATCTGTTACCAATCTTGAGAAACTCATACATTCTCTATTCACTGTTTCACGGTCTTAGAGAAGTAGATTTCTTTCGCCGAAAGCGCTGTTTTCACAGTGCTAAGTTCTCCCAACTCAATCAACAATGTAACTTTTACCAGTTTCCTAAGTCTCTCTTATCTTCTTTTACTTATACTTGGAAATTTCTGTGTAAATCTCTGTAACTTCTCTAGGTAGATGAATCACTGTGTACTTCTTTTGTTTCTATCTGTTACTAATCTTGAGAAACTCATACATTCTCTGTTAACTGTTTCGCGGTCTTAGAGAAGTAGATTTCTTTCGGCGAAAGTGCTGTTTTCACAGTGCTAACTACTCCCAACTCTATCAACAATGTAGGTTTTACTAGTTTTCTAAGTCTCTCTTATTTTCTTGTACTTATACTTGAAATTCTCTGTGTAAACCTCTGTAACTTCTCTAGGTAGATGAATCACTGTGTACTTTCTCTTGTTTCTATCTGTTACCAATTTTGAGAAACTCATACATTCTCTTTTCACTGTTTCCCGGTCTTAGAGAAGTAGATTTCTTTCCGGGAGAGTGCTGTTTTCACAGTGCTAAGTACTCCCAACTCTATCAACAATGTAGGTTTTACCAGTTTTCTAAGTCTCTCTTATTTTCTTTTACTTATACTTGGAATTATCTGTATAAACCTCTGTTACTTCTCTAGGTAGAAGAATCACTGTGTACTTTCTCTTGTTTCTATCTGTTACCAATCTTCAGAAACTCATACATTCTCTTTTCCCTTTTTCCCGGTCTTAGAGAAGTAGATTTCTTTCGGCGAAAGTGCGGTTTTCACAGTGCTAAGTACTCCCAAATCTATCAACAATGTAGGTTTTACCAGTTTTCTAAGTCTCTCTTATTTTCTTGTACTTATACTTGGAATTCTCTGTGTAAACCTCTGTAACTTCTCTAGGTAGATGAATCACTGTGTACTTTCTCTTGTTTCTATCTGTTACCAATTTTGAGAAAGTCTTACACTCTCTTTTCACTGTTTCCCGGTCTTAGAGAAGTAGATTTCTTTCGTCGAAAGTGCTGTTTTCACAATGCTAAGTACTCCCAACTCTATCTACAATGTAGGTTTTACCAGTTTTCTAAGTCTCTCTCATTTTCTTGTACTTATACTTGGAATTCTCTGTGTAAACCTCTGTAACTTCTCTAGGTAGATGAATCACTGTGTACTTTCTCTTGTTTCTATCTGTTACCAATCTTCAGAAACTCATACATTCTCTTTTCCCTGTTTCCCGGTCTTAGAGAAGTAGATTTCTTTCGGCGAAAGTGCTGTTTTCACAGTGCTAAGTACTCCCAACTCTATCAACAATGTAGGTTTTACCAGTTTTCTAAGTCACTCTTATTTTCTTGTACTTATACTTGGAATTCTCTGTGTAAACCTCTGTAAGTTCTCTAGGTAGATGAATCACTGTGTACTTTCTCTTGTTTCTATCTGTTACCAATCTTGAGAAACTCATACATTCTCTTTACCCTGTTTCCCTTTCTTAGAGAAGTAGATTTCTTTCGGCGAAAGTGCTGTTTTCACAGTGCTAAGTACTCCCAACTCAATCAACAATGTAAGTTTTACCAGTTTTCTAAGTCTCTCTTATTTTGTTGTACTTAAACTTGGAATTTTCTGTGTAAAACTCTGTAACTTCTTTAGGTAGATGAATCACTGTGTACTTCTTTTGTTTCTATCTGTTACCAATCTTGAGAAACTCATACATTCTCTGTTCCCTGTTTCCGGTGTTAGAGAAGTAGATTTCTTTCTGCGAAAGTGCTGTTTTCACAGTGCTAACTAATCCCAACTCTATCAACAATGTAGGTTTTACCACTTTTATAACTCTCTCTTATTTTCTTGTACTTATACTTGGAATTCTCTGTTTAAACCTTTGTAACTTCTCTAGGTAGATGAATCACTGTGTACTTTCTCTTGTTTCTATCTGTTAACAATCTTGAGAAACTCATATATTCTCTTTTCACTGTTTCGCGGTCTTAGAGAAGTAGATTTCTTTCAGCGAAAGTGCTGTTTTCACAGTGCTAAGTACTCCTAACTCTATGAACAATGTAGGTTTTACCAGTTTTCTAAGTCTCTCTTATTTTCTTGTACTTATACTTGGAATTCTCTGTGTAAACCTCTGTAATTTCTCTAGGTAGATGAATCACTGTGTGCCTTCTCTTGTTTCTATCTGTTACCAATCTTGAGAAACTCATACATTCTCTTTTCACTGTTTCACGGTCTTAGAGAAATAGATTTCTTTCAGCGAAAGTGCTGTTTTCACAGTGCTAAGTACTCCCAACTCAATCAACAATGTAAGTTTTACCAGTTTTCTAAGTCTCTCTTATCTTCTTTTACTTATACTTGGAATTTTCTGTGTAAACCTCTGTAACTTCTCTAGGTTGATGAATCACTCTGTACTTTCTTTTGTTTCTATCTGTTACCAATCTTGAGAAACTCATACATTCTCTTTTCACTGTTTTCCGGTCTTAGAGAAGTAGATTTCTTTCAGCGAAAGTGCTGTTTTCACAGTGCTAAGTACTCCCAACTCTATCAACAATGTAGGTTTTACCAGTTTTCTAAGTCTCTCTTATTTTCTTGTACTTATACTTGGAATTCTCTGTGTAAACCTCTGTAATTTCTCTAGGTAGATGAATCACTGTGTACTTTCTCTTGTTTCTATCTGTTACCAATCTTGAGAAACTCATACATTCTCTTTTCCCTGTTTCCCGGTCTTAGAGAAGTAGATTTCTTTCGGCGAAAGTGCTGTTTTCAATGTGCTAAGTACTCCCAACTCAATCAACAATGTAAGTTTTACCAGTTTTCTAAGTCTCTCTTATTTTCTTGTACTTAAACTTGGAAATATCTGTGTAAACCTTTGTAACTTCTCTAGGTAGATGAATCACTGTGTACTTTCTCTTCTTTCTATCTGTTACCAATCATGAGAAACTCATACATTCTCTTTTCCCTTTTTCCCGGTCTTAGAGAAGTAGATTTCTTTCTGCGAAAGTGCTGTTTTCACAGTGCTAAGTACTCCCAACTCTATCAACAATGTAGGTTTTACCAGTTTTCTAAGTCTCTCTTATTTTCTTGTACTTATACTTGGAATTCTCTGTGTAAACCTCTGTAACTTCTCTAGGTAGATGAATCACTGTGTACTTTCTCTTGTTTCTATCTGTTACCAATCTTGAGAAACTCATACATTCTCTCTTCCCTGTTTCTCGGTGTTAGAGAAGTAGATTTCTTTCGGCGAAAGTGCTGTTTTAACAGTGCTAAGTACTCCCAACTCTATCAACAATGTAGGTTTTACCAATTTTCTAAGTCTCTCTTATTTTCTTGTACTTATACTTGGAATTCTCTGTGTAAACCTCTGTAACTTCTCTAGGTAGAGGAATCACTGTGTACTTCTTTTGTTTCTATCTCTTACTAATCCTGAGAAACTCATACATTATCTGTTACCTTTTTTCTGGTGTTAGAGAAGTAGATTTCTTTCGGCGAAAGTGTTGTTTTCACAGTGCTAAGTACTCCCAACTCTATCAACAATGTAGGTTTTACCAGTTTTCTAAGTCTCTCTTATTTTCTTGTACTTATACTTGGAATTCTCTGTGTAAACCTCTGTAACTTCTCTAGGTAGATGAATCACTGTGTACTTTCTCTTGTTTCTATCTGTTACCAATCTTGAGAAACTCATACATTCTCTATTCACTGTTTCACGGTCTTAGAGAAGTAGATTTCTTTCGCCGAAAGCGCTGTTTTCACAGTGCTAAGTTCTCCCAACTCAATCAACAATGTAACTTTTACCAGTTTCCTAAGTCTCTCTTATCTTCTTTTACTTATACTTGGAAATTTCTGTGTAAATCTCTGTAACTTCTCTAGGTAGATGAATCACTGTGTACTTCTTTTGTTTCTATCTGTTACTAATCTTGAGAAACTCATACATTCTCTGTTAACTGTTTCGCGGTCTTAGAGAAGTAGATTTCTTTCGGCGAAAGTGCTGTTTTCACAGTGCTAACTACTCCCAACTCTATCAACAATGTAGGTTTTACTAGTTTTCTAAGTCTCTCTTATTTTCTTGTACTTATACTTGAAATTCTCTGTGTAAACCTCTGTAACTTCTCTAGGTAGATGAATCACTGTGTACTTTCTCTTGTTTCTATCTGTTACCAATTTTGAGAAACTCATACATTCTCTTTTCACTGTTTCCCGGTCTTAGAGAAGTAGATTTCTTTCCGGGAGAGTGCTGTTTTCACAGTGCTAAGTACTCCCAACTCTATCAACAATGTAGGTTTTACCAGTTTTCTAAGTCTCTCTTATTTTCTTTTACTTATACTTGGAATTATCTGTGTAAACCTCTGTAACTTCTCTAGGTAGATGAATCACTGTGTACTTTCTCTTGTTTCTATCTGTTACCAATCTTCAGAAACTCATACATTCTCTTTTCCCTTTTTCCCGGTCTTAGAGAAGTAGATTTCTTTCGGCGAAAGTGCTGTTTTCACAGTGCTAAGTACTCCCAACTCTATCAACAATGTAGGTTTTACCAGTTTTCTAAGTCTCTCTTATTTTCTTGTACTTATACTTGGAATTCTCTGTGTAAACCTCTGTAACTTCTCTAGGTAGATGAATCACTGTGTACTTTCTCTTGTTTCTATCTGTTACCAATTTTGAGAAAGTCTTACACTCTCTTTTCACTGTTTCCCGGTCTTAGAGAAGTAGATTTCTTTCGGCGAAAGTGCTGTTTTCACAATGCTAAGTACTCCCAACTCTATCAACAATGTAGGTTTTACCAGTTTTCTAAGTCTCTCTCATTTTCTTGTACTTATACTTGGAATTCTCTGTGTAAACCTCTGTAACTTCTCTAGGTAGATGAATCACTGTGTACTTTCTCTTGTTTCTATCTGTTACCAATCTTGAGAAACTCATACATTCTCTTTTCCCTGTTTCCCGGTCTTAGAGAAGTAGATTTCTTTCGGCGAAAGTGCTGTTTTCACAGTGCTAAGTACTCCCAACTCAATCAACAATGTAAGTTTTACCAATTTTCTAAGTCTCTCTTATTTTCTTGTACTTAAACTTGGAATTTTCTGTGTAAACCTCTGTAACTTCTCTAGGTAGATGAATCACTGTGTACTTCTTTTGTTTCTATCTGTTACTAATCTTGAGAAACTCATACATTCTCTGTTACCTGTTTCCCGGTGTTAGAGAAGTAGATTTTTTTGGGCGAAAGTGCTGTTTTCACAGTGCTAAGTACTCTCAACTCTATCAACAATGTAGGTTTTACCAGTTTTCTAAGTCTCTCTTATTATCTTGTACTTATACTTGGAATTCTCTGTGTAAACCTCTGTAACTTCTCTAGGTAGATGAATCACTGTGTACTTTCTCTTGTTTCTATCTGTTACCAATCTTGAGTAACTCATGAATTCTCTTTTCACTGTTTCCCGGTCTTAGAGAAGTAGATTTCTTTCGGCAAAAGTGCTGTTTTCACAGTGCTACATACTCCCAACTCTATCAACAATGTAGGTTTTACCAGTTTTCTAAGTCTCTCTTATTTTCTTGTACTTATACTTGGAATTCTCTGTGTAAACCTCTGTAACTTCTCTAGGTAGATGAATCACTGTGTACCTTCTCTTTGTTCTATCTGTTACCAATCTTGAGAAACTCATACATTCTCTTTTCACTGTTTCACGGCCTTAGAGAAATAGATTTCTTTCAGCGAAAGTGCTGTTTTCACAGTGCTAAGTACTCCCAACTCAATCAACAATGTAAGTTTTACCAGTTTTCTAAGTCTCTCTTATCTTCTTTTACTTATACTTGGAATTTTCTGTGTAAACCTCTGTAACTTCTCTAGGTAGATGAATCACTGTGTACCTTCTTTTGTTTCTATCTGTTACCAATCTTGAGAAACTCATACATTCTCTTTTCACTGTTTCACGGTCTTAGAGAAGTAGATTTCTTTCAGCGAAAGTGCTGTTTTCACAGTGCTAAGTACTCCCAACTCTATCAACAATGTAGGTTTTACCAGTTTTCTAAGTCTCTCTTATTTTCTCGTACTTATACTTGGAATTCTCTGTGTAAACCTGTGTAAGTTCTCTAGGTAGATGAATCACTGTGTACTTTCTCTTGTTTCTATGTTACCAATCTTGAGAAACTCATACATTCTCTGTTCCCTGTTTCCCAGTGTTACAGAAGCAGATTTCTTTCTGCGAAAGTGCTGTTTTCACAGTGCTAAGTACTCCCAACTCTATCAACGATGTAGCTTTTACCAGTTTTCTAAGTCTCTCTTATTTTCTTGTAATTATACTTGGAATTCTCTGTGTAAACCTCTGTAACTTCTCTAGGTAGATGAATCACTGTGTACTTTCTCTTGTTTCTATCTGTTACCAATCTTGAGAAACTCATACATTCTCTTTTCACTGTTTCCCGGTCTTAGAGAATTAGATTTCCTTCGGCGAAAGTGCTGTTTTCACAGTGCTAAGTACTCCCAACTCTATCAACAATGTAGGTTTTACCAGTTTTCTAAGTCTCTCTTATTTTCTTTTACTTATACTTGGAATTCTCTGTGTAACCTCTGTAACTTCTCTAGGTAGATGAATCACTGTGTACTTTCTCTTGTTTCTATCTGTTACCAATCTTGATAAACTCATACATTCTCTTTTCACTGTTTCCCGGTCTTAGAGAAGTAGATTTCTTTCGGCGCAAGTGCTGTTTTCACAGTGCTAAGTACTCCCAACTCTATCAACAACGTAGGTTTTACCAGTTTTCTAAGTCTCTCTCATTTTCTTGTACTTATACTTGGAATTCTCTGTGTAAACCTCTGTAACTTCTCTAGGTAGATGAATCACTGTGTACTTTCTCTTGTTTCTATCTGTTACCAATCTTGAGAAACTCATACATTCTCTTTTCCCTGTTTCCCGGTCTTAGAGAAGTAGATTTCTTTCGGCGAAAGTGCTGTTTTCACAGTGCTAAGTACTCCCAACTCAATCAACAATGTAAGTTTTACCAGCTTTCTAAGTCTCTCTTATTTTCTTGTACTTAAACTTGGAATTTTCTGTGTAAACCTCTGTAACTTCTCTAGGTAGATGAATCACTGTGTACTTCTTTTGTTTCTATCTGTTACTAATCTTGAGAAAGTCATACATTCTCTGTTACCTGTTTCCCGGTGTTAGAGAAGTAGATTTCTTTGGGCGAAAGTGCTGTTTTCACAGTGCTAAGTACTCTCAACTCTATCAACAATGTAGGTTTTACCAGTTTTCTAAGTCTCTCTTATTTTCTTGTACTTATACTTGGAATTCTCTGTGTAAACCTCTGTAACTTCTCTAGGTAGATGAATCACTGTGTACTTTCTCTTGTTTCTATCTGTTACCAATCTTGAGAAACTCATGCATTCTCTTTTCACTGTTTCCCGGTCTTAGAGAAGTAGATTTCTTTCGGCGAAAGAGCTGTTTTCACAGTGCTAAGTACTCCCAACTCTATCAACAATGTAGGTTTTACCAGTTTTCTAAGTCTCTCTTATTTTCTTGTACTTATACTTGGAATTCTCTGTGTAAACCTCTGTAACTTCTCTAGGTAGATGAATCACTGTGTACTTTCTCTTGTTTCTATCTGTTACCAATCTTCAGAAACTCATACATTCTCTTTTCACTGTTTCACGGTCTTAGACAAGTAGATTTCTTTCGCCGAAAGTGCTGTTTTCACAGTGCTAAGTTCTCCCAACTCAATCAACAATGTAACTTTTACCAGTTTCCTAAGTCTCTCTTATCTTCTTTTACTTATACTTGGAAATTTCTGTGTAAATCTCTGTAACTTCTCTAGCTAGATGAATCACTGTGTATTTCTTTTGTTTCTATCTGTTACTAATCTTGAGAAACTCATACATTCTCTGTTAACTGTTTCGCGGTCTTAGAGAAGTAGATTTCTTTCTGCGAAAGTGCTGTTTTCACAGTGCTAACTACTCCCAACTCTCTCAACAATGTAGGTTTTACCAGTTATCTAAGTCTCTCTTATTTTCTTGTACTTATACTTGGAATTCTCTGTGTAAACCTCTGTAACTTCTCTAGGTAGATGAATCACTGTGTACTTTCTCTTGTTTCTATCTGTTACCAATCTTGAGAAACTCATACATTCTCTCTTCCCTGTTTCCCGGTGTTAGAGAAGTAGATTTCTTTCGGAGAAAGTGCTGTTTTCACAGTGCTAAGTACTCCCAACTCTATCAACAATGTAGGTTTTACCAGTTTTCTAAGTCTCTCTTATTTTCTTGTACTTATACTTGGAATTCTCTGTGTAAACCTCTGCAACTTCTCTAGGTAGATGAATCACTGTGTACTTTCTCTTGTTTCTATCTGTTACCAATTTTGAGAAACTCATACATTCTCTTTTCACTGTTTCCCGGTCTTAGAGAAGTAGACTTCTTTCGACGAAAGTGCTGTTTTCACAGTGCTAAGTACTCCCAACTCTATCAACAATGTAGGTTTTATCAGTTTTCTAAGTCTCTCTTATTTTCTTGTACTTATACTTGGAATTCTCTGCGTAAACCTCTGTAACTTCTCTAGGTAGATGAATCACTGTGTACTTTCTCTTGTTTCTATCTGTTACCAATCTTGAGAAACTCATACATTCTCTGTTCACTGTTTCGCGGTGTTAGAGAAGTAGATTTCTTTCAGTGAAAGTGCTGTTTTCACAGTGCTAAGTACTCCCAACTCTATCAACAATGTAAGTTTTACCAGATTTCTAAGTCTCTCTTATCTTCTTTTACTTATACTTGGAATTCTCTGTGTAAACCTCTGTAACTTCTCTAGGTAGATGAATCACTGTGTACTTTCTCTTGTTTCTATCTGTTACCAATCTTGAGAAACTCATACATTCTCTTTTCACTGTTTCCCGGTCTTACAGAAGTAGTCTTCTTTCGGCGAAAGTGCTGTTTTCACAGTGCTAAGTACTCCCAACTCTATCAACAATGTGGGTTTTACCAGTTTTCCAAGTCTCTCTTATTTTCTTGTACTTATACTTGGAATTCTCTGCGTAAACCTCTGTAACTTCTCTAGGTAGATGAATCACTGTGTACTTTCTCTTGTTTCTATCTTTTAACACTCTTGAGAAACTCATACATTCTCTTTTCACTGTTTCGTGGTCTTAGAGAAGTAGATTTCTTTCAGCGAAAGTGCTGTTTTCACAGTGCTAAGTACTCCCAACTCTATCAACAATGTAGGTTTTACCAGTTTTCTAAGTCTCTCTTATTTTCTTGTACTTATACTTGGAATTCTCTGTGTAAACCTCTGTAACTTCTCTACTTAGATGAATCACTGTGTACTTTCTCTTCTTTCTATCTGTTACCAATCTTGAGAAATTCATACATTCTCTTTTCACTGATTCCCGGTCTTAGAGAAGTAGATTTCTTTCGGCGAAAGTGCTGTTTTCACAGTGCTAAGTACTCCCAACTCTATCAACAATGTAGGTTTTACCAGTTTTCTAAGTCTCTCTTATTTTCTCGTACTTATACTTGGAATTCTCTGTGTAAACCTGTGTAAGTTCTCTAGCTAGATGAATCACTGTGTACTTTCTCTTGTTTCTATGTTACCAATCTTGAGAAACTCATACATTCTCTGTTCCCTGTTTCCCAGTGTTAGAGAAGTAGATTTCTTTCTGCGAAAGTGCTGTTTTCACAGTGCTAAGTACTCCCAACTCTATCAACGATGTAGCTTTTACCAGTTTTCTAAGTCTCTCTTATTTTCTTGTAATTATACTTGGAATTCTCTGTGTAAACCTCTGTAACTTCTCTAGGTAGATGAATCACTGTGTACTTTCTCTTGTTTCTATCTGTTACCAATCTTGAGAAACTCATACATTCTCTTTTCACTGTTTCCCGGTCTTAGAGAATTAGATTTCTTTCGGCGAAAGTGCTGTTTTCACAGTGCTAAGTACTCCCAACTCTATCAACAACGTAGGTTTTACCAGTTTTCTAAGTCTCTCTCATTTTCTTGTACTCATACTTGGAATTCTCTGTGTAAACCTCTGTAACTTCTCTAGGTAGATGAATCACTGTGTACTTTCTCTTGTTTCTATCTGTTACCAATCTTGAGAAACTCATACATTCTCTTTTCCCTGTTTCCCGGTCTTAGAGAAGTAGATTTCTTTCGGCGAAAGTGCTGTTTTCACAGTGCTAAGTTCTCTCAACTCAATCAACAATGTAACTTTTACCAGTTTCCTAAGTCTCTCTTATCTTCTTTACTTATACTTGGAAATTTCTGTGTAAATTTCTGTAACTTCTCTAGGTAGATGAATCACTGTGTACTTCTTTTGTTTCTATCTGTTACTAATCTTGAGAAACTCATACATTCTCTGTTAACTGTTTCGCGGTCTTAGAAAAGTAGATTTCTTTCTGCGAAAGTGCTGTTTTCACAGTGCTAACTACTCCCAACTCTATCAACAATGTAGGTTTTACCAGTTTTCTAAGTCTCTCTTATTTTCTTGTACTTATACTTGGAATTCTCTGTGTAAACCTCTGTAACTTCTCTAGGTAGATGAATCACTGTGTACTTTCTCTTGTTTCTATCTGTTACCAATCTTGAGAAACTCATGCATTCTCTTTTCACTGTTTCCCGGTCTTAGAGAAGTAGATTTCTTTCGGCGAAAGAGCTGTTTTCACAGTGCTAAGTACTCCCAACTCTATCAACAATGTAGGTTTTACCAGTTTTCTAAGTCTCTCTTATTTTCTTGTACTTATACTTGGAATTCTCTGTGTAAACCTCTGTAACTTCTCTAGGTAGATGAATCACTGTGTACTTTCTCTTGTTTCTATCTGTTACCAATCTTCAGAAACTCATACATTCTCTTTTCACTGTTTCACGGTCTTAGAGAAGTAGATTTCTTTCGCCGAAAGTGCTGTTTTCACAGTGCTAAGTTCTCCCAACTCAATCAACAATGTAACTTTTACCAGTTTCCTAAGTCTCTCTTATCTTCTTTTACTTATACTTGGAAATTTCTGTGTAAATCTCTGTAACTTCTCTAGCTAGATGAATCACTGTGTATTTCTTTTGTTTCTATCTGTTACTAATCTTGAGAAACTCATACATTCTCTGTTAACTGTTTCGCGGTCTTAGAGAAGTAGATTTCTTTCTGCGAAAGTGCTGTTTTCACAGTGCTAACTACTCCCAACTCTCTCAACAATGTAGGTTTTACCAGTTTTCTAAGTCTCTCTTATTTTCTTGTACTTATACTTGGAATTCTCTGTGTAAACCTCTGTAACTTCTCTAGGTAGATGAATCACTGTGTACTTTCTCTTGTTTCTATCTGTTACCAATCTTGAGAAACTCATACATTCTCTCTTCCCAGTTTCCCGGTGTTAGAGAAGTACATTTCTTTCGGAGAAAGTGCTGTTTTCACAGTGCTAAGTACTCCCAACTCTATCAACAATGTAGGTTTTACCAGTTTTCTAAGTCTCTCTTATTTTCTTGTACTTATACTTGGAATTCTCTGTGTAAACCTCTGTAACTTCTCTAGGTAGATGAATCACTGTGTACTTTCTCTTGTTTCTATCTGTTACCAATTTTGAGAAACTCATACATTCTCTTTTCACTGTTTCCCGGTCTTAGAGAAGTAGACTTCTTTCGACGAAAGTGCTGTTTTCACAGTGCTAAGTACTCCCAACTCTATCAACAATGTAGGTTTTATCAGTTTTCTAAGTCTCTCTTATTTTCTTGTACTTATACTTGGAATTCTCTGCGTAAACCTCTGTAACTTCTCTAGGTAGATGAATCACTGTGTACTTTCTCTTGTTTCTATCTGTTACCAATCTTGAGAAACTCATACATTCTCTGTTCACTGTTTCGCGGTGTTAGAGAAGTAGATTTCTTTCAGTGAAAGTGCTGTTTTCACAGTGCTAAGTACTCCCAACTCTATCAACAATGTAAGTTTTACCAGATTTCTAAGTCTCTCTTATCTTCTTTTACTTATACTTGGAATTCTCTGTGTAAACCTCTGTAACTTCTCTAGGTAGATGAATCACTGTGTACTTTCTCTTGTTTCTATCTGTTACCAATCTTGAGAAACTCATACATTCTCTTTTCACTGTTTCCCGGTCTTACAGAAGTAGTCTTCTTTCGGCGAAAGTGCTGTTTTCACAGTGCTAAGTACTCCCAACTCTATCAACAATGTGGGTTTTACCAGTTTTCCAAGTCTCTCTTATTTTCTTGTACTTATACTTGGAATTCTCTACGTAAACCTCTGTAACTTCTCTAGGTAGATGAATCACTGTGTACTTTCTCTTCTTTCTATCTGTTACCAATCTTGAGAAACTCATACATTCTCTGTTCACTGTTTCGCAGTCTTGGAAAAGTAGATTTCTTTCTGCGAAAGTGCTGTTTTCACAGTGCTAACTACTCCCAACTCTATCAACAATGTAGGTTTTACCAGTTTTCTAAGTCTCTCTTATTGTCTTGTACTTATACTTGGAATTCTCTGTGTAAACCTTTGTAACTTCTCTAGGTAGATGAATCACTGTGTACTTTCTCTTGTTTCTATCTTTTAACAATCTTGAGAAACTCATACATTCTCTTTTCACTGTTTCGTGGTCTTAGAGAAGTAGATTTCTTTCAGCGAAAGTGCTGTTTTCACAGTGCTAAGTACTCCCAACTCTATCAACAATGTAGGTTTTACCAGTTTTCTAAGTCTCTCTTATTTTCTCGTACTTATACTTGGAATTCTCTGTGTAAACCTGTGTAAGTTCTCTAGCTAGATGAATCACTGTGTACTTTCTCTTGTTTCTATGTTACCAATCTTGAGAAACTCATACATTCTCTGTTCCCTGTTTCCCAGTGTTAGAGAAGTAGATTTCTTTCTGCGAAAGTGCTGTTTTCACAGTGCTAAGTACTCCCAACTCTATCAACGATGTAGCTTTTACCAGTTTTCTAAGTCTCTCTTATTTTCTTGTAATTATACTTGGAATTCTCTGTGTAAACCTCTGTAACTTCTCTAGGTAGATGAATCACTGTGTACTTTCTCTTGTTTCTATCTGTTACCAATCTTGAGAAACTCATACATTCTCTTTTCACTGTTTCCCGGTCTTAGAGAATTAGATTTCTTTCGGCGAAAGTGCTGTTTTCACAGTGCTAAGTACTCCCAACTCTATCAACAACGTAGGTTTTACCAGTTTTCTAAGTCTCTCTCATTTTCTTGTACTCATACTTGGAATTCTCTGTGTAAACCTCTGTAACTTCTCTAGGTAGATGAATCACTGTGTACTTTCTCTTGTTTCTATCTGTTACCAATCTTGAGAAACTCATACATTCTCTTTTCCCTGTTTCCCGGTCTTAGAGAAGTAGATTTCTTTCGGCGAAAGTGCTGTTTTCACAGTGCTAAGTTCTCTCAACTCAATCAACAATGTAACTTTTACCAGTTTCCTAAGTCTCTCTTATCTTCTTTACTTATACTTGGAAATTTCTGTGTAAATTTCTGTAACTTCTCTAGGTAGATGAATCACTGTGTACTTCTTTTGTTTCTATCTGTTACTAATCTTGAGAAACTCATACATTCTCTGTTAACTGTTTCGCGGTCTTAGAAAAGTAGATTTCTTTCTGCGAAAGTGCTGTTTTCACAGTGCTAACTACTCCCAACTCTATCAACAATGTAGGTTTTACCAGTTTTCTAAGTCTCTCTTATTTTCTTGTACTTATACTTGGAATTCTCTGTGTAAACCTCTGTAACTTCTCTAGGTAGATGAATCACTGTGTACTTTGTCTTGTTTCTATCTGTTACCAATTTTGAGAAACTCATACATTCTCTTTTCACTGTTTCCCGGTCTTAGAGAAGTAGATTTCTTTCCGGGAGAGTGCTGTTTTCACAGTGCTAAGTACTCCCAACTCTATCAACAATGTAGGTTTTACCAGTTTTCTAAGTCTCTCTTATTTTCTTGTACTTAAACTTGGAATTTTCTGTGTAAACCTTTGTAACTTTTCTAGGTAGATGAATCACTGTGTACTTTCTCTTGTTTCTATCTCTTACCAATCTTGAGAAACTCATACATTCTCTCTTCCCTGTTTCCCGGTGTTAGAGAAGTAGATTTCTTTCGGAGAAAGTGCTGTTTTCACAGGGCTAAGTACTCCCAACTCTATCAACAATGTAGGTTTTACCAGTTTTCTAAGTCACTCTTATTTTCTTGTACTTATACTTGGAATTCTCTGTGTAAACCTCTGTAACTTCTCTACTTAGATGAATCACTGTGTACTTTCTCTTGTTTCTATCTGTTACCAATCTTGAGAAATTCATACATTCTCTTTTCACTGTTTCCCGGTCTTAGAGAAGTAGATTTCTTTCGGCGAAAGGGCTGTTTTCACAGTGCTAAGTACTCCCAACTCAACCAACAATGTAAGTTTTACCAGTTTTCTAAGTCTCTCGTATTTTCTTGTACTTAAACTTGGAATTTTCTGTGTAAACCTCTGTAACTTCTCTAGGTAGATGAATCACTGTGTACTTTCTCTTCTTTCTATCTGTTATCAATCATGAGAAACTCATACATTCTCTGTTCACTGTTTCCCGGTCTTAGAGAAGTAGATTTCTTTCGGGGAGAGTGCTGTTTTCACAGTGCTAAGTACTCCCAACTCTATCAACAATGTAGGTTTTACCAGTTTTCTAAGTCTCTCTTATTTTCTTGTACTTAAACTTGGAATTTTCTGTGTAAACCTCTGTAACTTCTCTAGGTAGAGGAATCACTGTGTACTTCTTTTGTTTCTATCTGTTACTAATCCTGAGAAACTCATACATTCTCTGTTACCTTTTTTCTGGTGTTAGAGAAGTAGATTTCTTTCGGCGAAAGTACTGTTTTCACAGTGCTAAGTACTCCCAACTCTATCAACAATGTAGGTTTTACCAGTTTTCTAAGTCTCTCTTATTTTCTTGTACTAATACTTGGAATTCTCTGTGTAAACCTCTGTAACTTCTCTAGGTAGATGAATCACTGTGTACTTTCTCTTGTTTCTATCTGTTACCAATCTTGAGAAACTCATACATTGTCTCTTCCCTGTTTCCCGGTGTTAGAGAAGTAGATTTCTTTCGGCGAAAGTGCTGTTTTCACAGTGCTAAGTACTCCCAACTCTATCAACAATGTAGGTTTTACCAGTTTTCTAAGTCTCTCTAATTTTTTGTACTTATACTTGGAATTTTCTGTGTAAACCTCTGTAACTTCTCTAGGTAGATGAATCACTGTGTACTTTCTCTTGTTTCTATCTGTTACCAATCTTGAGAAACTCATACATTCTTTATTCACTGTTTCACGGTCTTAGAGAAGTAGATTTCTTTCTCCGAAAGTGCTGTTTTCACAGTGCTAAGTTCTCTCAACTCAATCAACAATGTAACTTTTACCAGTTTCCTAAGTCTCTCTTATCTTCTTTTACTTATACTTGGAAATTTCTGTGTAAATCTCTGTAACTTCTCTAGGTAGATGAATCACTGTGTACTTCTTTTGTTTCTATCTGTTACTAATCTTGAGAAACTCATACATTCTCTGTTAACTGTTTCGCGGTCTTAGAGAAGTAGATTTCTTTCTGCGAAAGTGCTGTTTTCACAGTGCTAACTACTCCCAACTCTATCAATAATGTAGGTTTTACCAGTTTTCTAAGTCTCTCTTATTTTCTTGTACTTATACTTGGAATTCTCTGTGTAAACCTCTGTAACTTCTCTAGGTAGATGAATCACTGTGTACTTGCTCTTGTTTCTATCTGTTACCAATTTTGAGAAACTCATACATTCTCTTTTCACTGTTTCCCGGTCTTAGAGAAGTAGATTTCGTTCCGGGAGAGTGCTGTTTTCACAGTGCTAAGTACTCCCAACTCTATCAACAATGTAGGTTTTACCAGTTTTCTAAGTCTCTCTTATTTTCTTGTACTTAAACTTGGAATTTTCTGTGTAAACCTCTGTTACTTTTCTAGGTGGATGAATCACTGTGTACTTTCTCTTGTTTCTATCTGTTACCAATCTTGTGAAACTCATACATTCTCTCTTCCCTGTTTCCCAGTGTTAGAGAAGTAGATTTCTTTCGGAGAAAGTGCTGTTTTCACAGGGCTAAGTACTCCCAACTCTATCAACAATGTAGGTTTTACCAGTTTTCTAAGTCTCTCTTATTTTCTTGTACTTATACTTGGAATTCTCTGTGTAAACCTCTGTAACTTCTCTAGGTAGAAGAATCACTGTGTACTTTCTCTTGTTTCTATCTGTTACCAATTTTGAGATACTCATACATTCTCTTTTCACTGTTTCCCGGTCTTAGAGAAGTAGACTTCTTTCGGCGAAAGTGCTGTTTTCACAGTGCTAAGTACTCCCAACTCTATCAACAATGTAGGTTTTACCAGTTTTCTAAGTCTCTCTTATTTTCTTGTAGTTATACCTGGAATTCTCTGTGGAAACCTCTGTAACTTCTCTAGGTAGATGAATCACTGTGTACTTTCTCTTGTTTCTATCTGTTACCAATCTTGAGAAACTCATACATTCTCTTTTCCCTGTTTCCCGGTCTTAGAGAAGTAGATTTCTTTCGGCGAAAGTGCTGTTTTCACAGTGCTAAGTACTCTCAACTCAATCAACAATGTAAGTTTTACCAGTTTTCTAAGTCTCTCTTATTTTCTTGTACTTAAACTTGGAAATATCTGTGTAAACCTTTGTAACTTCTCTAGGTAAATGAATCACTGTGTACTTTCTCTTCTTTCTATCTGTTACCAATCATGAGAAACTCATACATTATCTGTTCACTGTTTCCCGGTCTTAGAGAAGTAGATTTCTTTCTGCGAAAGTGCTGTTTTCACAGTGCTAAGTACTCCCAATTCTATCAACAATGTAGGTTTTACCAGTTTTCTAAGTCTCTCTTATTTTCTTGTACTTATACTTGGAATTCTCTGTGTAAACCTCTGTAACTTCTCTAGGTAGATGAATCACTGTGTACTTTCTCTTGTTTCTATCTGTTACCAATCTTGAGAAACTCATACATTCTCTCTTCCCTGTTTCTCGGTGTTAGAGAAGTAGATTTCTTTCGGCGAAAGTGCTGTTTTCACAGTGCTAAGTACTCCCAACTCTATCAACAATGTAGGTTTTACCAATTTTCTAAGTCTCTCTTATTTTCTTGTACTTATACTTGGAATTCTCTGTGTAAACCTCTGTAACTTCTCTACTTAGATGAATGACTGTGTACTTTCTCTTGTTTCTATCTGTTACCAATCTTGAGAAATTCATACATTCTCTTTTCACTGTTTCCCGGTCTTAGAGAAGTAGATTTCTTTCGGCGAAAGGGCTGTTTTCACAGTGCTAACTACTCCCAACTCAATCAACAATGTAAGTTTTACCAGTTTTCTAAGTCTCTCTTATTTTCTTGTACTTATACTTGGAATTCTCTGTGTAAACCTCTGTAACTTCTGTAGGTAGAGGAATCACTGTGTACTTCTTTTGTTTCTATCTGTTACTAATCCTGAGAAACTCATACATTATCTGTTACCTTTTTTCTGGTGTTAGAGAAGTAGATTTCTTTCGGCGAAAGTGCTGTTTTCACAGTGCTAAGTACTCTCAACTCTATCAACAATGTAGGTTTTACCAGTTTTCTAAGTCTCTCTTATTTTCTTGTACTTATACTTGGAATTCTCTGTGTAAACCTCTGCAACTTCTCTAGGTAGACGAATCACTGTGTACTTTCTCTTGTTTCTATCTGTTACCAATCTTGAGAGACTCATACATTCTCTCTTCCCTGTTTCCCGGTGTTACAGAAGTAGATTTCTTTCGGCGAAAGTGTTGTTTTCACAGTGCTAAGTACTCCCAACTCTATCAACAATGTAGGTTTTACCAGTTATCTAAGTCTCTCTTATTTTCTTGTACTTATACTTGGAATTCTGAGTGTAAACCTCTGTAACTTCTCTAGGTAGATGAATCACTGTGTACTTTCTCTTGTTTCTATCTGTTACCAATCTTGAGAAACTCATACATTCTCTATTCACTGTTTCACGGTCTTAGAGAAGTAGATTTCTTTCGCCGAAAGCGCTGTTTTCACAGTGCTAAGTTCTCCCAACTCAATCAACAATGTAACTTTTACCAGTTTCCTAAGTCTCTCTTATCTTCCTTAACTTATACTTGGAAATTTCTGTGTAAATCTCTGTAACTTCTCTAGGTAGATGAATCACTGTGTACTTCTTTTGTTTCTATCTGTTACTAATCTTGAGAAACTCATACATTCTCTGTTAACTGTTTCGCGGTCTTAGAGAAGTAGATTTCTTTCTGCGAAAGTGCTGTTTTCACAGTGCTAACTACTCCCAACTCTATCAACAATGTAGGTTTTACTAGTTTACTAAGTCTCTCTTATTTTCTTGTACTTATACTTGAAATTCTCTGTGTAAACCTCTGTAACTTCTCTAGGTAGATGAATCACTGTGTACTTTCTCTTGTTTCTATCTGTTACCAATTTTGAGAAACTCATACATTCTCTTTTCACTGTTTCCCGGTCTTAGAGAAGTAGATTTCTTTCCGGGAGAGTGCTGTTTTCACAGTGCTAAGTACTCCCAACTCTATCAACAATGTAGGTTTTACCAGTTTTCTAAGTCTCTCTTATTTTCTTTTACTTATACTTGGAATTATCTGTGTAAACCTCTGTTACTTCTCTAGGTAGAAGAATCACTGTGTACTTTCTCTTGTTTCTATCTGTTACCAATCTTCAGAAACTCATACATTCTCTTTTCCCTTTTTCCCGGTCTTAGAGAAGTAGATTTCTTTCGGCGAAAGTGCGGTTTTCACAGTGCTAAGTACTCCCAAATCTATCAACAATGTAGGTTTTACCAGTTTTCTAAGTCTCTCTTATTTTCTTGTACTTATACTTGGAATTCTCTGTGTAAACCTCTGTAACTTCTCTAGGTAGATGAATCACTGTGTACTTTCTCTTGTTTCTATCTGTTACCAATTTTGAGAAAGTCTTACACTCTCTTTTCACTGTTTCCCGGTCTTAGAGAAGTAGATTTCTTTCTGCGAAAGTGCTGTTTTCACAGTGCTAAGTACTCCCAACTCTATCAACGATGTAGCTTTTACCAGTTTTCTAAGTCTCTCTTATTTTCTTGTAATTATACTTGGAATTCTCTGTGTAAACCTCTGTAACTTCTCTAGGTAGATGAATCACTGTGTACTTTCTCTTGTTTCTATCTCTTACCAATCTTGAGAAACTCATACATTCTCTTTTCACTGTTTCCCGGTCTTAGAGAAGTAGATTTCTTTCGGCGAAAGTGCTGTTTTCACAGTGCTAAGTACTCCCAACTCTATCAACAATGTAGCTTTTACCAGTTTTCTAAGTCTCTCTTATTTTCTTTTACTTATACTTGGAATTCTCCGTGTAAACCTCTGTAACTTCTCTAGGTAGATGAATCACTGTGTACTTTCTCTTGTTTCTATCTGTTACCAATTTTGAGAAAGTCTTACACCCTCTTTTCACTGTTTCCCGGTCTTAGAGAAGTAGATTTCTTTCGGCGAAAGTGCTGTTTTCACAGTGCTAAGTACTCCCAACTCTATCAACAACGTAGGTTTTACCAGTTTTCTAAGTCTCTCTTATTTTCTTGTACTTATACTTGGAATTCTCTGCGTAAACCTCTGTAACTTCTCTAGGTAGATGAATCACTGTGTACTTTCTCTTCTTTCTATCTGTTACCAATCTTGAGAAACTCATACATTCTCTGTTCACTGTTTCGCGGTCTTAGAGAAGTAGATTTCTTTCTGCGAAAGTGCTGTTTTCACAGTGCTAACTACTCCCAACTCTATCAACAATGTAGGGTTTACCAGTTTTCTAAGTCTCTCTCATTTTCTTGTACTTATACTTGGAATTCTCTGTGTAAACCTGTGTAACTTCTCTAGGTAGATGAATCACTGTGTCCTTTCTTTTGTATCTATCTGTTACCAATCTTGAGAAACTCATACACTCTCTGTTCCCTGTTTCCCGGTGTTAGAGAAGTAGATTTCTTTCTGCGAAAGTGCTGTTTTCACAGTGCTAAGTACTCCCAACTCTATCAACAATGTAGGTTTTACCAGTTTTCTAAGTCTCTCTTATTTTCTTGTACTTATACTTGGAATTCTCTGTGTAAACCTCTGCAACTTCTCTAGGTAGATGAATCACTGTGTACTTTCTCTTGTTTCCATCTGTTACCAATTTTGAGAAACTCATACATTATCTTTTCACTGTTTCCCGGTCTTAGAGAAGTAGCCTTCTTTCGGCGAAAGTGCTGTTTTCACAGTGCTAAGTACTCCCAACTCTATCAACAATGTAGGTTTTACCAGTTTTCCAAGTCTCCCTTATTTTCTTGTACTTATACTTGGAATTCTCTGCGTAAACCTCTGTAACTTCTCAAGGTAGATGAATCACTGTGCAATTTCTCTTCTTTCTATCTGTTACCAATCTTGAGAAACTCATAAATTCTCTGTTCACTGTTTCGCGGTCTTAGAAAAGTAGATTTCTTTCTGCGAAAGTGCTGTTTTCACAGTGGTAACTACTCCCAACTCTATCAACAATGTAGGTTTTACCACTTTTCTAAGTCTCTCTTATTTTCTTGTACTTATACTTGGAATTCTCTGTTTAAACCTTTGTAACTTCTCTAGGTAGATGAATCACTGTGTACTTTCTCTTGTTTCTATCTGTTAACAATCTTGAGAAACTCATACATTCTCTTTTCACTGTTTCGCGGTCTTAGAAAAGTAGATTTCTTTCAGCGAAAGTGCTGTTTTCACAGTGCTAAGTACTCCCAACTCTATCAACAATGTAGGTTTTACCAGTTTTCTAAGTCTCTCTTATTTTCTTGTACTTATACCTGGAATTCTCTGTGTAAACCTCTGTAATTTCTCTAGCCAGATGAATCACTGTGTACCTTCTCTTGTTTCTATCTGTTACCAATTTTGAGAAACTCATACATTCTCTTTTCACTGTTTCACGGTCTTAGAGAAATAGATTTCTTTCAGCGAAAGTGCTGTTTTCACAGTGCTAAGTACTCCCAACTCAATCAACAATGTAAGGTTTACCAGATTTCTAAGTCTCTCTTATCTTCTTGTACTTATACTTGGAATTTTCTGTGTAAACCTCTGTAACTTCTCTAGGTTGATGAATCACTCTGTACTTTCTTTTGTTTCTATCTGTTACCAATCTTGAGAAACTCACACATTCTCTTTTCACTGTTTCCCGGTCTTAGAGAAGTAGATTTCTTTCAGCGAAAGTGCTGTTTTCACAGTGCTAAGTACTCCCAACTCTATCAACAATGTAGGTTTTACCAGTTTTCTAAGTCTCTCTTATTTTCTCGTACTTATACTTGGAATTTTCTGTGTAAACCTCTGTAACTTCTCTAGGTAGATGAATCACTGTGTACTTTCTCTTGTTTCTATCTGTTACCAATCTTGAGAAACTCATACATTCTCTGTTCCCTGTTTCCCGGTCTTACAGAAGTAGATTTCTTTCTGCGAAAGTGCTGTTTTCACACTGCTAAGTACTCCCAACTCTATCAACGATGTAGGTTTTACCAGTTTTCTAAGTCTCTCTTATTTTCTTGTACTTATACTTGGAATTCTCTGTGTAAACCTCTGTAACTTCTCTAGGTAGATGAATCACTGTGTACTGTCTCTTGTTTCTGTCTGTTACCAATTTTGAGAAACTCATACATTCTCTTTTCACTGTTTCCCGGTGTTAGAGAAGTAGATTTCTTTCGCCGAAAGTGCTGTTTTAACAGTGCTAAGTTCTCCCAACTCAATCAACAATGTAACTTTTACCAGTTTCCTAAGACTCTCTTATCTTCTTTTACTTACACTTGGAAATTTCTGTGTAAATCTCTGTAACTTCTCTAGGTAGATGAATCACTGTGTACTTCTTTTGTTTCTATCTGTTACTAATCTTGAGAAACTCATACATTCTCTGTTCACGGTTTCGCGGTCTTAGAGAAGTAGTTTTCTTTCTGCGAAAGTGCTGTTTTCACAGTGCTAACTACTCCCAACTCTATCAACAATGTAGGTTTTACCAGTTTTCTAAGTCTCTCTTATTTTCTTGTACTTATACTTGGAATTCTCTGTGTAAACCTCTGTAACTTCTCTAGGTAGATGAATCACTGTGTACTTTCTCTTGTTTCTATCTGTTACCAATCTTGAGAAACTCATACATTCTCTTTTCACTGTTTCACGGTCTTAGAGAAGTAGATTTCTTTCGGCGAAAGTGCTGTTTTCACAGTGCTAAGTACTCTCAACTCTATCAACAATGTAGGTTTTACCAGTTTTCTAAGTCTCTCTTATTTTCTTGTACTTATACTTGGAATTCTCTGTGTAAACCTCTGTAACTTCTCTAGGTAGATGAATCACTCTGTACTTTCTCTTGTTTCTATCTGTTACCAATCTTGAGAACCTCATACATTCTCTTTTCACTGTTTCCCGGTCTTAGAGAAGTAGATTTCTTTCGGCGAAAGTGCTGTTTTCACAGTGCTAAGTACTCCCAACTCTATCAACAATGTAGGTTTTACCAGTTTTCTAAGTCTCTCTTATTTTCTTGTACTTATACTTGGAATTCTCTGTGTAAACCTCTGTAACTTCTCTAGGTAGATGAATCACTGTGTACTTTCTCTTGTTTCTATCTGTTACCAATTTTGAGAAACTCATACATTCTCTTTTCACTGTTTCCCGGTGTTAGAGAAGTAGATTTCTTTCGCCGAAAGTGCTGTTTTCACAGTGCTAAGTTCTCCCAACTCAATCAACAATGTAACTTTTACCAGTTTCCTAAGTCTCTCTTATCTTCTTTTACTTATACTTGGAAATTTCTGTGTAAATCTCTGTAACTACTCTAGGTAGATGAATCACTGTGTACTTCTTTTGTTTCTATCTGTTACTAATCTTGAGAAACTCACACATTCTCTGTTAACTGTTTCGCGGTCTTAGAGAAGTAGATTTCTTTCTGCGAAAGTGCTGTTTTCACAGTGCTAACTACTCCCAACTCTATCAACAATGTAGGTTTTACCAGTTTTCTAAGTCTCTCTTATTTTCTTGTACTTATACTTGGAATTCTCTGTGTAAACCTCTGTAACTTCTCTAGGTAGATGAATCACTGTGTACTTTCTCTTGTTTCTATCTGTCACCAATTTTGAGAAACTCATACATTCACTTTTCACTGTTTCCCGGTCTTAGAGAAGTAGACTTCTTTCGGCGAATGTGCTGTTTTCACAGTGCTAAGTACTCCCAACTCTATCAACAATGTAGGTTTTATCAGTTTTCTAAGTCTCTCTTATTTTCTTGTACTTATATTTGGAATTCTCTGCGTAAACCTCTGTAACTTCTCTAGGTAGATGAATCACTGTGTACTTTCTCTTCTTTCTATCTGTTACCAATCTTGAGAAACACATACATTCTATGTTCACTGTTTCGCGGTCTTAGAGAAGTACATTTCTTTCGGCGAAAGTGCTGTTTTCACAGTGCTATGTACTCCCAACTCAATCAACAATGTAAGTTTTACCAGTTTTCTAAGTCTCTCTTATCTTCTTTTACTTATACTTTGAATTTTCTGTGTAAACCTCTGTAACATCTCTAGGTAGATGAATCACTGTGTACTTTCTCTTGTTTCTATCTGATACCAATCTTGAGAAACTCATACATTCCTGTTACCTGTTTCCCGGTGTTAGAGAAGTAGATTTCTTTCAGCGAAAGTGCCGTTTTCACAGTGCTAAGTACTAACAACTCTATCAACAATGTAGGTTTTACCACTTTTCTCAGTCTCTCTTATTTTCTTGTACTTATACTTGGAATTCTCTTTGTAAACCTCTGTAACTTCTCTAGGTAGATGAATCACTGTGTACTTTCTCTTGTTTCTATCTGTTACCAATTTTGAGAAAGTCTTACATTCTCTTTTCACTGTTTCCCGGTCTTAGAGAAGTAGATTTCTTTCGGCGAAAGTGCTGTTTTCACAGTGCTAGGTACTCCCAACTCTATCAACAATGTAGGTTTTACCAGTTTTCTAAGTCTCTCTCATTTTCTTATACTTATACTTGGAATTCTCTGTGTAAACCTCTATAACTTCTCTAGGTAGATGAATCACTGTGTACTTTCTCTTGTTTCTATCTGTTACCAATCTTGAGAAACTCATACATTCTCTGTTCCCTGTTTCCCGGTGTTAGAGAAGTAGATTTCTTTCGGCGAAAGTGCTGTTTTCACAGTGCTAAGTACTCTCAACTCTATCAACAATGTAGGTTTTACCAGTTTTCTAAGTCTCTCTTATTTTCTTGTACTTATACTTGGAATTCTCTGTGTAAACCTCTATAACTTCTCTAGGTAGATGAATCACTGTGTACTTTCTCTTGTTTCTATCTGTTACCAATCTTGAGAAACTCATACATTCTCTTTTCCCTGTTTCCCGGTCTTAGAGATGTAGATTTCTTTCGGCGAAAGTGCTGTTTTCACAGTGCTAAGTACTCCCAACTCAATCAACAATGTAAGTTTTACCAGTTTTCTAAGTCTCTCTTATCTTCTTTTACTTATACTTGAAATTTTCTGTGTAAACCTGTGTAACTTCTCTAGGTAGATGAATCACTGTGTACTTTCTTTTGTTTCTATCTGTTACCAATCTTGAGAAACTCATACATTCTCTTTTCACTGTTTCCCGGTCTTAGAGAAGTAGATTTCTTTCAGCCAAAGTGCTGTTTTCACAGTGCTAAGTACTCCCAACTCTATCAACAATGTAGGTTTTACCAGTTTTCTAAGTCTCTCTTATTTTCTTGTAGTTATACTTGGAATTCTCTGTGTAAACCTCTGTAACTTCTCTAGGTAGATGAATCACTGTGTACTTTCTGTTGTTTCTATCTGTTACCAATCTTGAGAAACTCATACATTCTCTGTTACCTGCTTCCCGGTGTTAGAGAAGTAGATTTCTTTTTGCGAAAGTGCTGTTTTCACAGTGCTAAGTACTCCCAACTCTATCAACGATGTAGGTTTTACCACTTTTCTAAGTCTCTCTTATTTTCATGTACTTATACTTGGAATTCTCTGTGTAAACCTCTGTAACTTCTCTAGGTAGATGAATCACTGTGTACTTTCTCTTGTTTCTATCTGTTACCAATCTTGAGAAACTCATACATTCTCTGTTCACTGTTTCCCGGTCTTAGAGAAGTAGATTTCTTTCTGCGAAAGTGCTGTTTTCACAGTGCTAAGTACTCCCAACTCTATCAACAATGTAGGTTTTACCAGTTTTCTAAGTCTCTCTTATTTTCTTGTACTTATACTTGGAATTCTCTGTGCAAACCTCTGTAACTTCTCTAGGTAGATGAATCACTGTGTACTTTCTCTTGTTTCTATCTGTTACCAATCTTGAGAAACTCATACATTCTCTTTTCCCTGTTTCCCTGTCTTAGAGAAGTAGATTTCTTTCGGCGAAAGTGCTGTTTTCACAGTGCTAAGTACTCCCAACTCAATCAACAATGTAAGTTTTAAAAGTTTTCTAAGTCTCTCTTATTTTGTTGTACTTAAACTTGGAATTTTCTGTGCAAACCTCTGTAACTTCTCTAGGTAGATGAATCACTGTGTACTTCTTTTGTTTCTATCTGTTACTAATCTTGAGAAACTCATACATTCTCTGTTTCCTGTTTCCTGGTGTTAGAGAAGTAGATTTCTTTCGGCGAAAGTGCTGTTTTCACAGTGCTAAGTACTCTCAACTCTATCAACAATGTAGGTTTTACCAGTTTTCTAAGTCTCTCTTATTTTCTTGTACTTATACTTGGAATTCTCTGTGTAAACCTCTGTAACTTCTCTAGGTAGATGAATCACTGTGTACTTTCTCTTGTTTCTATCTGTTGCCAATCTTGAGAAACTCATACATTCTCTGTTCCCTGTATCCCGGTCTTAGAGAAGTAGATTTCTTTCGGCGAAAGTGCTGTTTTCACAGTGCTAAGTACTCCCAACTCAATCAACAATGTAAGTTTTACCAGTTTTCTAGGTCTCTCTTATTTTCTTGTACTTAAACTTAGAATTTTCTGTGTAAACCTCTGTAACTTCTCTAGGTAGATGAATCACTGTGTACTTCTTTTGTTTCTATCTGTTACTAATCTTGAGAAACTCATACATTCTCTGTTCACTGTTTCCCGGTCTTAGAGAAGTAGATTTCTTTCTGTGAAAGTGCTGTTTTCACAGTGCTAACTACTCCCAACTCTATCAACAGTGTAGGTTTTACCAGTTTTCTAAGTCTCTCTTATTTTCTTGTACTTATACTTGGAATTCTCTATGTAAACTTCTGTAACTTCTCTAGCTAGATGAATCACTGTGTACTTTCTCTTGTTTCTATCTTTTACCAATTTTGAGAAACTCATACATTATCTTTTCACTGTTTCCCGGTCTTAGAGAAGTAGATTTCTTTCGGAGAGAGTGCTGTTTTCACAGTGCTAAGTACTCCGAACTCTATCAACAATGTAAGTTTTACCAGTTTTCTAAGTCTCCCTTATTTTCTTTTACTTATACTTGGAATTCTCTGTGTAAACCTCTGTAAGTTCTCTAGGTAGATGAATCACTGTGTACTTTCTCTTGTTTCTGTCTGTTACCAATTTTGAGAAACTCATACATTCTCTTTTCTCTGTTTCCCGGTGTTAGAGAAGTAGATTTCTTTCGCCGAAAGTGCTGTTTTAACAGTGCTAAGTTCTCCCAACTCAATCAACAATGTAACTTTTACCAGTTTCCTAAGACTCTCTTATCTTCTTTTACTTACACTTGGAAATT
The DNA here is from genome assembly GCA_028571685.1 of Heterohyrax brucei. Classification (NCBI taxonomy): domain Eukaryota; kingdom Metazoa; phylum Chordata; class Mammalia; order Hyracoidea; family Procaviidae; genus Heterohyrax; species Heterohyrax brucei. Next base: position 3,951,589 of record CM053145.1, on the reverse strand, counting down.
TCTGTGTAAATCTCTGTAACTTCTCTAGGTAGATGAATCACTGTGTACTTCTTTTGTTTCTATCTGTTACTAATCTTGAGAAACTCATACATTCTCTGTTCACGGTTTCGCGGTCTTAGAGAAGTAGTTTTCTTTCTGCGAAAGTGCTTTTTTCACAGTGCTAACTACTCCCAACTCTATCAACAATGTAGGTTTTACCAGTTTTCTAAGTCTCTCTTATTTTCTTGTACTTATACTTGGAATTCTCTGTGTAAACCTCTGTAACTTCTCTAGGTAGATGAATCACTGTGTACTTTCTCTTGTTTCTATCTGTTACCAATCTTGAGAAACTCATAGATTCTCTTTTCACTGTTTCACGGTCTTAGAGAAGTAGATTTCTTTCGGCGAAAGTGCTGTTTTCACAGTGCTAAGTACTCTCAACTCTATCAACAATGTAGGTTTTACCAGTTTTCTAAGTCTCTCTTATTTTCTTGTACTTATACTTGGAATTCTCTGTGTAAACCTCTGTAACTTCTCTAGGTAGATGAATCACTGTGTACTTTCTCTTGTTTCTATCTGTTACCAATCTTGAGAACCTCATACATTCTCTTTTCACTGTTTCCCGGTCTTAGAGAAGTAGATTTCTTTCGGCGAAAGTGCTGTTTTCACAGTGCTAAGTACTCCCAACTCTATCAACAATGTAGGTTTTACCAGTTTTCTAAGTCTGTCTTATTTTCTTGTACTTATACTTGGAATTCTCTGTGTAAACCTCTGTAACTTCTCTAGGTAGATGAATCACTGTGTACTTTCTCTTGTTTCTATCTGTAACCAATCTTGAGAAACTCATACATTCTCTTTTCACTGTTTCCCGGTGTTAGAGAAGTAGATTTCTTTCGCCGAAAGTGCTGTTTTCACAGTGCTAAGTTCTCCCAACTCAATCAACAATGTAACTTTTACCAGTTTCCTAAGTCTCTCTTATATTCTTTTACTTATACTTGGAAATTTCTGTGTAAATCTCTGTAACTACTCTAGGTAGATGAATCACTGTGTACTTCTTTTGTTTCTATCTGTTACTAATCTTGAGAAACTCACACATTCTCTGTTAACTGTTTCGCGGTCTTAGAGAAGTAGATTTCTTTCTGCGAAAGTGCTGTTTTCACAGTGCTAACTACTCCCAACTCTATCAACAATGTAGGTTTTACCAGTTTTCTAAGTCTCTCTTATTTTCTTGTACTTATACTTGGAATTCTCTGTGTAAACCTCTGTAACTTCTCTAGGTAGATGAATCACTGTGTATTTTCTCTTGTTTCTATCTGTCACCAATTTTGAGAAACTCATACATTCACTTTTCACTGTTTCCCGGTCTTAGAGAAGTAGACTTCTTTCGGCGAATGTGCTGTTTTCACAGTGCTAAGTACTCCCAACTCTATCAACAATGTAGGTTTTATCAGTTTTCTAAGTCTCTCTTATTTTCTTGTACTTATACTTGGAATTCTCTGCGTAAACCTCTGTAACTTCTCTAGGTAGATGAATCACTGTGTACTTTCTCTTCTTTCTATCTGTTACCAATCTTGAGAAACACATACATTCTCTGTTCACTGTTTCGCGGTCTTAGAGAAGTACATTTCTTTCGGCGAAAGTGCTGTTTTCACAGTGCTATGTACTCCCAACTCAATCAACAATGTAAGTTTTACCAGTTTTCTAAGTCTCTCTTATCTTCTTTTACTTATACTTGGAATTTTCTATGTAAACCTCTGTAACATCTCTAGGTAGATGAATCCCTGTGTACTTTCTCTTGTTTCTATCTGTTACCAATCTTGAGAAACTCATACATTCCTGTTACCTGTTTCCCGGTGTCAGAGAAGTAGATTTCTTTCAGCGAAAGTGCTGTTTTCACAGTGCTAAGTACTCCCAACTCTATCAACAATGTAGGTTTTACCACTTTTCTCAGTCTCTCTTATTTTCTTGTACTTATACTTGGAATTCTCTTTGTAAACCTCTGTAACTTCTCTAGGTAGATGAATCACTGTGTACTTTCTCTTGTTTCTATCTGTTACCAATTTTGAGAAAGTCTTACATTCTCTTTTCACTGTTTCCCGGTCTTAGAGAAGTAGATTTCTTTCGGCGAAAGTGCTGTTTTCACAGTGCTAGGTACTCCCAACTCTATCAACAATGTAGGTTTTACCAGTTTTCTAAGTCTCTCTCATTTTCTTATACTTATACTTGGAATTCTCTGTGTAAACCTGTGTAAGTTCTCTAGGTAGATGAATCACTGTGTACTTTCTCTTGTTTCTATCTGTTACCAATCTTGAGAAACTCATACATTCTCTGTTCCCTGTTTCCCGGTGTTAGAGAAGTAGATTTCTTTCGGCGAAAGTGCTGTTTTCACAGTGCTAAGTACTCTCAACTCTATCAACAATGTAGGTTTTACCAGTTTTCTAAGTCTCTCTTATTTTCTTGTACTTATACTTGGAATTCTCTGTGTAAACCTCTATAACTTCTCTAGGTAGATGAATCACTGTGTACTTTCTCTTGTTTCTATCTGTTACCAATCTTGAGAAACTCATACATTCTCTTTTCCCTGTTTCCCGGTCTTAGAGAAGTAGATTTCTTTCGGCGAAAGTGCTGTTTTCACAGTGCTAAGTACTCCCAACTCAATCAACAATGTAAGTTTTACCAGTTTTCTAAGTCTCTCTTATCTTCTTTTACTTATACTTCAAATTTTCTGTGTAAACCTGTGTAACTTCTCTAGGTAGATGAATCACTGTGTACTTTCTTTTGTTTCTATCTGTTACCAATCTTGAGAAACTCATACATTCTCTTTTCACTGTTTCCCGGTCTTAGAGAAGTAGATTTCTTTCAGCCAAAGTGCTGTTTTCACAGTGCTAAGTACTCCCAACTCTATCAACAATGTAGGTTTTACCAGTTTTCTAAGTCTCTCTTATTTTCTTGTACTTATACTTGGAATTCTCTGTGTAAACCTCTGTAACTTCTCTAGGTAGATGAATCACTGTGTACTTTCTGTTGTTTCTATCTGTTACCAATCTTGAGAAACTCATACATTCTCTGTTGCCTGCTTCCCGGTGTTAGAGAAGTAGATTTCTTTTTGCGAATGTGCTGTTTTCACAGTGCTAAGTACTCCCAACTCTATCAACGATGTAGGTTTTACCACTTTTCTAAGTCTCTCTTATTTTCATGTACTTATACTTGGAATTCTCTGTGTAAACCTCTGTAACTTCTCTAGGTAGATGAATCACTGTGTACTTTCTCTTGTTTCTATCTGTTACCAATCTTGAGAAACTCATACATTCTCTGTTCACTGTTTCCCGGTCTTAGAGAAGCAGATTTCTTTCTGCGAAAGTGCTGTTTTCACAGTGCTAAGTACTCCCAACTCTATCAACAATGTAGGTTTTACCAGTTTTCTAAGTCTCTCTTATTTTCTTGTACTTATACTTGGAATTCTCTGTGCAAACCTCTGTAACTTCTCTAGGTAGATGAATCACTGTGTACTTTCTCTTGTTTCTATCTGTTACCAATCTTGAGAAACTCATACATTCTCTTTTCCCTGTTTCCCTGTCTTAGAGAAGTAGATTTCTTTCGGCGAAAGTGCTGTTTTCACAGTGCTAAGTACTCCCAACTCAATCAACAATGTAAGTTTTACCAGTTTTCTAAGTCTCTCTTATTTTGTTGTACTTAAACTTGGAATTTTCTGTGCAAACCTCTGTAACTTCTCTAGGTAGATGAATCACTGTGTACTTCTTTTGTTTCTCTCTGTTACTAATCTTGAGAAACTCATACATTCTCTGTTACCTGTTTCCCGGTGTTAGAGAAGTAGATTTCTTTCGGCGAAAGTGCTGTTTTCACAGTGCTAAGTACTCCCAACTCTATCAACAATGTAGGTTTTACCAGTTTTCTAAGTCTCTCTTATTTTCTTGTACTTATACTTGGAATTCTCTGTGTAAACCTCTGTAACTTCTCTAGGTAGATGAATCACTGTGTACTTTCTCTTGTTTCTATCTGTTACCAATTTTGAGAAACTCATACATTCTCTTTTCACTGTTTCCCGGTGTTAGAGAAGTAGATTTCTTTCGCCGAAAGTGCTGTTTTCACAGTGCTAAGTTCTCCCAACTCAATCAACAATGTAACTTTTACCAGTTTCCTAAGTCTCTCTTATCTTCTTTTACTTATACTTGGAAATTTCTGTGTAAATCTCTGTAACTACTCTAGGTAGATGAATCACTGTGTACTTCTTTTGTTTCTATCTGTTACTAATCTTGAGAAACTCACACATTCTCTGTTAACTGTTTCGCGGTCTTAGAGAAGTAGATTTCTTTCTGCGAAAGTGCTGTTTTCACAGTGCTAACTACTCCCAACTCTATCAACAATGTAGGTTTTACCAGTTTTCTAAGTCTCTCTCATTTTCTTGTACTTATACTTGGAATTCTCTGTGTAAACCTCTGTAACTTCTCTAGGTAGATGAATCACTGTGTACTTTCTCTTGTTTCTATCTGTCACCAATTTTGAGAAACTCATACATTCACTTTTCACTGTTTCCCGGTCTTAGAGAAGTAGACTTCTTTCGGCGAATGTGCTGTTTTCACAGTGCTAAGTACTCCCAACTCTATCAACAATGTAGGTTTTATCAGTTTTCTAAGTCTCTCTTATTTTCTTGTACTTATATTTGAATTCTCTGCGTAAACCTCTGTAACTTCTCTAGGTAGATGAATCACTGTGTACTTTCTCTTCTTTCTATCTGTTACCAATCTTGAGAAACACATACATTCTATGTTCACTGTTTCGCGGTCTTAGAGAAGTACATTTCTTTCGGCGAAAGTGCTGTTTTCACAGTGCTATGTACTCCCAACTCAATCAACAATGTAAGTTTTACCAGTTTTCTAAGTCTCTCTTATCTTCTTTTACTTATACTTTGAATTTTACCTCTGTAACATCTCTAGGTAGATGAATCACTGTGTACTTTCTCTTGTTTCTATCTGATACCAATCTTGAGAAACTCATACATTCCTGTTACCTGTTTCCCGGTGTTAGAGAAGTAGATTTCTTTCAGCGAAAGTGCCGTTTTCACAGTGCTAAGTACTAACAACTCTATCAACAATGTAGGTTTTACCACTTTTCTCAGTCTCTCTTATATTCTTGTACTTATACTTGGAATTCTCTTTGTAAACCTCTGTAACTTCTCTAGGTAGATGAATCACTGTGTACTTTCTCTTGTTTCTATCTGTTACCAATTTTGAGAAAGTCTTACATTCTCTTTTCACTGTTTCCCGGTCTTAGAGAAGTAGATTTCTTTCGGCGAAAGTGCTGTTTTCACAGTGCTAGGTACTCCCAACTCTATCAACAATGTAGGTTTTACCAGTTTTCTAAGTCTCTCTCATTTTCTTATACTTATACTTGGAATTCTCTGTGTAAACCTCTATAACTTCTCTAGGTAGATGAATCACTGTGTACTTTCTCTTGTTTCTATCTGTTACCAATCTTGAGAAACTCATACATTCTCTGTTCCCTGTTTCCCGGTGTTAGAGAAGTAGATTTCTTTCGGCGAAAGTGCTGTTTTCACAGTGCTAAGTACTCTCAACTCTATCAACAATGTAGGTTTTACCAGTTTTCTAAGTCTCTCTTATTTTCTTGTACTTATACTTGGAATTCTCTGTGTAAACCTCTATAACTTCTCTAGGTAGATGAATCACTGTGTACTTTCTCTTGTTTCTATCTGTTACCAATCTTGAGAAACTCATACATTCTCTTTTCCCTGTTTCCCGGTCTTAGAGAAGTAGATTTCTTTCGGCGAAAGTGCTGTTTTCACAGTGCTAAGTACTCCCAACTCAATCAACAATGTAAGTTTTACCAGTTTTCTAAGTCTCTCTTATCTTCTTTTACTTATACTTGAAATTTTCTGTGTAAACCTGTGTAACTTCTCTAGGTAGATGAATCACTTTGTACTTTCTTTTGTTTCTATCTGTTACCAATCTTGAGAAACTCATACATTCTCTTTTCACTGTTTCCCGGTCTTAGAGAAGTAGATTTCTTTCAGCCAAAGTGCTGTTTTCACAGTGCTAAGTACTCCCAACTCTATCAACAATGTAGGTTTTACCAGTTTTCTAAGTCTCTCTTATTTTCTTGTAGTTATACTTGGAATTCTCTGTGTAAACCTCTGTAACTTCTCTAGGTAGATGAATCACTGTGTACTTTCTGTTGTTTCTATCTGTTACCAATCTTGAGAAACTCATACATTCTCTGTTACCTGCTTCCCGGTGTTAGAGAAGTAGATTTCTTTTTGCGAAAGTGCTGTTTTCACAGTGCTAAGTACTCCCAACTCTATCAACGATGTAGGTTTTACCACTTTTCTAAGTCTCTCTTATTTTCATGTACTTATACTTGGAATTCTCTGTGTAAACCTCTGTAACTTCTCTAGGTAGATGAATCACTGTGTACTTTCTCTTGTTTCTATCTGTTACCAATCTTGAGAAACTCATACATTCTCTGTTCACTGTTTCCCGGTCTTAGAGAAGTAGATTTCTTTCTGCGAAAGTGCTGTTTTCACAGTGCTAAGTACTCCCAACTCTATCAACAATGTAGGTTTTACCAGTTTTCTAAGTCTCTCTTATTTTCTTGTACTTATACTTGGAATTCTCTGTGCAAACCTCTGTAACTTCTCTAGGTAGATGAATCACTGTGTACTTTCTCTTGTTTCTATCTGTTACCAATCTTGAGAAACTCATACATTCTCTTTTCCCTGTTTCCCTGTCTTAGAGAAGTAGATTTCTTTCGGCGAAAGTGCTGTTTTCACAGTGCTAAGTACTCCCAACTCAATCAACAATGTAAGTTTTAAAAGTTTTCTAAGTCTCTCTTATTTTGTTGTACTTAAACTTGGAATTTTCTGTGCAAACCTCTGTAACTTCTCTAGGTAGATGAATCACTGTGTACTTCTTTTGTTTCTATCTGTTACTAATCTTGAGAAACTCATACATTCTCTGTTTCCTGTTTCCTGGTGTTAGAGAAGTAGATTTCTTTCGGCGAAAGTGCTGTTTTCACAGTGCTAAGTACTCTCAACTCTATCAACAATGTAGGTTTTACCAGTTTTCTAAGTCTCTCTTATTTTCTTGTACTTATACTTGGAATTCTCTGTGTAAACCTCTGTAACTTCTCTAGGTAGATGAATCACTGTGTACTTTCTCTTGTTTCTATCTGTTGCCAATCTTGAGAAACTCATACATTCTCTTTTCCCTGTATCCCGGTCTTAGAGAAGTAGATTTCTTTCGGCGAAAGTGCTGTTTTCACAGTGCTAAGTACTCCCAACTCAATCAACAATGTAAGTTTTACCAGTTTTCTAGGTCTCTCTTATTTTCTTGTACTTAAACTTAGAATTTTCTGTGTAAACCTCTGTAACTTCTCTAGGTAGATGAATCACTGTGTACTTCTTTTGTTTCTATCTGTTACTAATCTTGAGAAACTCATACATTCTCTGTTCACTGTTTCCCGGTCTTAGAGAAGTAGATTTCTTTCTGTGAAAGTGCTGTTTTCACAGTGCTAACTACTCCCAACTCTATCAACAGTGTAGGTTTTACCAGTTTTCTAAGTCTCTCTTATTTTCTTGTACTTATACTTGGAATTCTCTATGTAAACTTCTGTAACTTCTCTAGCTAGATGAATCACTGTATACTTTCTCTTGTTTCTATCTTTTACCAATTTTGAGAAACTCATACATTATCTTTTCACTGTTTCCCGGTCTTAGAGAAGTAGATTTCTTTCGGAGAGAGTGCTGTTTTCACAGTGCTAAGTACTCCGAACTCTATCAACAATGTAAGTTTTACCAGTTTTCTAAGTCTCCCTTATTTTCTTTTACTTATACTTGGAATTCTCTGTGTAAACCTCTGTAAGTTCTCTAGGTAGATGAATCACTGTGTACTTTCTCTTGTTTCTGTCTGTTACCAATTTTGAGAAACTCATACATTCTCTTTTCTCTGTTTCCCGGTGTTAGAGAAGTAGATTTCTTTCGCCGAAAGTGCTGTTTTAACAGTGCTAAGTTCTCCCAACTCAATCAACAATGTAACTTTTACCAGTTTCCTAAGACTCTCTTATCTTCTTTTACTTACACTTGGAAATTTCTGTGTAAATCTCTGTAACTTCTCTAGGTAGATGAATCACTGTGTACTTCTTTTGTTTCTATCTGTTACTAATCTTGAGAAACACATACATTCTCTGTTCACGGTTTCGCGGTCTTAGAGAAGTAGTTTTCTTTCTGCGAAAGTGCTTTTTTCACAGTGCTAACTACTCCCAACTCTATCAACAATGTAGGTTTTACCAGTTTTCTAAGTCTCTCTTATTTTCTTGTACTTATACTTGGAATTCTCTGTGTAAACCTCTGTAACTTCTCTAGGTAGATGAATCACTGTGTACTTTCTCTTGTTTCTATCTGTTACCAATCTTGAGAAACTCATACATTCTCTTTTCACTGTTTCACGGTCTTAGAGAAGTAGATTTCTTTCGGCGAAAGTGCTGTTTTCACAGTGCTAAGTACTCTCAACTCTATCAACAATGTAGGTTTTACCAGTTTTCTAAGTCTCTCTTATTTTCTTGTACTTATACTTGGAATTCTCTGTGTAAACCTCTGTAACTTCTCTAGGTAGATGAATCACTGTGTACTTTCTCTTGTTTCTATCTGTTACCAATCTTGAGAACCTCATACATTCTCTTTTCACTGTTTCCCGGTCTTAGAGAAGTAGATTTCTTTCGGCGAAAGTGCTGTTTTCACAGTGCTAAGTACTCCCAACTCTATCAACAATGTAGGTTTTACCAGTTTTCTAAGTCTGTCTTATTTTCTTGTACTTATACTTGGAATTCTCTGTGTAAACCTCTGTAACTTCTCTAGGTAGATGAATCACTGTGTACTTTCTCTTGTTTCTATCTGTTACCAATTTTGAGAAACTCATACATTCTCTTTTCACTGTTTCCCGGTGTTAGAGAAGTAGATTTCTTTCGCCGAAAGTGCTGTTTTCACAGTGCTAAGTTCTCCCAACTCAATCAACAATGTAACTTTTACCAGTTTCCTAAGTCTCTCTTATATTCTTTTACTTATACTTGGAAATTTCTGTGTAAATCTCTGTAACTACTCTAGGTAGATGAATCACTGTGTACTTCTTTTGTTTCTATCTGTTACTAATCTTGAGAAACTCACACATTCTCTGTTAACTGTTTCGCGGTCTTAGAGAAGTAGATTTCTTTCTGCGAAAGTGCTGTTTTCACAGTGCTAACTACTCCCAACTCTATCAACAATGTAGGTTTTACCAGTTTTCTAAGTCTCTCTTATTTTCTTGTACTTATACTTGGAATTCTCTGTGTAAACCTCTGTAACTTCTCTAGGTAGATGAATCACTGTGTACTTTCTCTTGTTTCTATCTGTCACCAATTTTGAGAAACTCATACATTCACTTTTCACTGTTTCCCGGTCTTAGAGAAGTAGACTTCTTTCGGCGAATGTGCTGTTTTCACAGTGCTAAGTACTCCCAACTCTATCAACAATGTAGGTTTTATCAGTTTTCTAAGTCTCTCTTATTTTCTTGTACTTATACTTGGAATTCTCTGCGTAAACCTCTGTAACTTCTCTAGGTAGATGAATCACTGTGTACTTTCTCTTCTTTCTATCTGTTACCAATCTTGAGAAACACATACATTCTCTGTTCACTGTTTCGCGGTCTTAGAGAAGTACATTTCTTTCGGCGAAAGTGCTGTTTTCACAGTGCTATGTACTCCCAACTCAATCAACAATGTAAGTTTTACCAGTTTTCTAAGTCTCTCTTATCTTCTTTTACTTATACTTGGAATTTTCTATGTAAACCTCTGTAACATCTCTAGGTAGATGAATCCCTGTGTACTTTCTCTTGTTTCTATCTGTTACCAATCTTGAGAAACTCATACATTCCTGTTACCTGTTTCCCGGTGTTAGAGAAGTAGATTTCTTTCAGCGAAAGTGCTGTTTTCACAGTGCTAAGTACTCCCAACTCTATCAACAATGTAGGTTTTACCAGTTTTCTAAGTCTCTCTCATTTTCTTATACTTATACTTGGAATTCTCTGTGTAAACCTGTGTAAGTTCTCTAGGTAGATGAATCACTGTGTACTTTCTCTTGTTTCTATCTGTTACCAATCTTGAGAAACTCATACATTCTCTGTTCCCTGTTTCCCGGTGTTAGAGAAGTAGATTTCTTTCGGCGAAAGTGCTGTTTTCACAGTGCTAAGTACTCTCAACTCTATCAACAATGTAGGTTTTACCAGTTTTCTAAGTCTCTCTTATTTTCTTGTACTTATACTTGGAATTCTCTGTGTAAACCTCTATAACTTCTCTAGGTAGATGAATCACTGTGTACTTTCTCTTGTTTCTATCTGTTACCAATCTTGAGAAACTCATACATTCTCTTTTCCCTGTTTCCCGGTCTTAGAGAAGTAGATTTCTTTCGGCGAAAGTGCTGTTTTCACAGTGCTAAGTACTCCCAACTCAATCAACAATGTAAGTTTTACCAGTTTTCTAAGTCTCTCTTATCTTCTTTTACTTATACTTCAAATTTTCTGTGTAAACCTGTGTAACTTCTCTAGGTAGATGAATCACTGTGTACTTTCTTTTGTTTCTATCTGTTACCAATCTTGAGAAACTCATACATTCTCTTTTCACTGTTTCCCGGTCTTAGAGAAGTAGATTTCTTTCGGCGAAAGGGCTGTTTTCACAGTGCTAAGTACTCCCAACTCAATCAACAATGTAAGTTTTACCAGTTTTCTAAGTCTCTCTTATTTTCTTGTACTTAAACTTGGAATTTTCTGTGTAAACCTCTGTAACTTCTCTAGGTAGAGGAATCATTGTGTACTTCTTTTGTTTCTATCTGTTACTAATCCTGAGAAACTCATACATTCTCTGTTACCTTTTTTCTGGTGTTAGAGAAGTAGATTTCTTTCGGCGAAAGTGCTGTTTTCACAGTGCTAAGTACTCTCAACTCTATCAACAATGTAGGTTTTACCAGTTTCCTAAGTCTCTCTTATTTTCTTGTACTTATACTTGGAATTCTCTGTGTAAACCTCTGTAACTTCTCTAGGTAGATGAATCACTGTGTACCTTCTCTTGTTTCTATCTGTTACCAATCTTGAGAAACTCATACTTTCTCTTTTCACTGTTTCACGGTCTTAGAGAAATAGATTTCTTTCAGCGAAAGTGCTGTTTTCACAGTGCTAAGTACTCCCAACTCAATCAACAATGTAAGTTTTACCAGTTTTCTAAGTCTCTCTTATCTTCTTTTACTTATACTTGGAATTTTCTGTGTAAACCTCTATAACTTCTCTAGGTAGATGAATCACTGTGTACTTTCTTTTGTTTCTATCTGTTACCAATCTTGAGAAACTCATACATTCTCTGTACCTGTTTCCTGGTGTTACAGAAGTAGATTTCTTTCGGCGAAAGTGCTGTTATCACAGAGCTAAGTACTCTCAACTCTATCAACAATGTAGGTTTTACCAGTTTTCTAAGTCTCTCTTATTTTCTTGTACTTATACTTGGAATTCTCTGTGTAAACCTCTGTAACTTCTCTAGGTAGATGAATCACTGTGTACTTTCTCTTGTTTCTATCTGCTACCAATCTTGAGAAACTCATACATTCTCTTTTCACTATTTCCCGGTCTTAGAGAAGTAGATTTATTTCGGCGAAAGTGCTGTTTTCACAGTGCTAAGTACTCCCAACTCAATCAACAATGTAAGTTTTACCAGTTTTCTAAGTCTCTCTTATTTTCTTGTACTTAAACTTGGAATTTTCTGTGTAAACCTCTGTAACTTCTCTAGGTAGATTAATCACTGTGTACTTCTTTTGTTTCTATCTGTTACTAATCTTGAGAAACTCATGCATTCTCTGTTACCAGTTTCCCGCTGTTAGAGAAGTAGATTTCTTTCGGCGAAAGTGCTGTTTTCACAGTGCTAAGTACTCCCAACTCTATCAACAATGTAGGTTTTACCAGTTTTCTAAGTCTCTCTTATTTTCTTGTACTTATACTTGGAATTCTCAGTGTAAACCTCTGTAACTTGTCTAGGTAGATGAATCACTGTGTACTTTCTATTGTTTCTATCTGTTATCAATCTTGAGAAACTCATACATTCTCTGTTCACTGTTTCCCGGTCTTAGAGAAGTAGATTTCTTTCGGCGAAAGTGCTGTTTTCACAGTGCTAAGTACTCCCAACTCTATCAACAATGTAGGTTTTACCAGTTTTCTAAGTCTCTCTTATTTTCTTGTACTTATACTTGGAATTCTCTGTGTAAACCTCTGTAACTTCTCTAGGTAGATGAATCACTGTGTACTTTCTCTTGTTTCTATCTGTTACCAATCTTGAGAAACTCATACATTCTCTATTCACTGTTTCACGGTCTTAGAGAAGTAGATTTCTTTCGCCGAAAGTGCTGTTTTCACAGTGCTAAGTTCTCTCAACTCAATCAACAATGTAACTTTTACCAGTTTCCTAAGTCTCTCTTATCTTCTTTACTTATACTTGGAAATTTCTGTGTAAATCTCTGTAACTTCTCTAGGTAGATGAATCACTGTGTACTTCTTTTGTTTCTATCTGTTACTAATCTTGAGAAACTCATACATTCTCTGTTAACTGTTTCGCGGTCTTAGAGAAGTAGATTTCTTTCTGCGAAAGTGCTGTTTTCACAGTGCTAACTACTCCCAACTCTATCAACAATGTAGGTTTTACCAGTTTTCTAAGTCTCTCTTATTTTCTTGTACTTATACTTGGAATTCTCTGTGTAAACCTCTGTAACTTCTCTAGGTAGATGAATCACTGTGTACTTTCTCTTGTTTCTATCTGTTACCAATCTTGAGAAACTCATACATTCTCTCTTCCCTGTTTCCCGGTGTTAGAGAAGTAGATTTCTTTCGGAGAAAGTGCTGTTTTCCCAGGGCTAAGTACTCCCAACTCTATCAACAATGTAGGTTTTACCAGTTTTCTAAGTCTCTCTTATTTTCTTGTACTTATACTTGGAATTCTCTGTGTAAACCTCTGTAACTTCTCTACTTAGATGAATCACTGTGTACTTTCTCTTGTTTCTATCTGTTACCAATCTTGAGAAATTCATACATTCTCTTTTCACTGTTTCCCGGTCTTAGAGAAGTAGATTTCTTTCGGCGAAAGGGCTGTTTTCACAGTGCTAAGTACTCCCAACTCAATCAACAATGTAAGTTTTACCAGTTTTCTAAGTCTCTCTTATTTTCTTGTACTTAAACGTGGAATTTTCTGTGTAAACCTCTGTAACTTCTCTAGGTAGAGGAATCATTGTGTACTTCTTTTGTTTCTATCTGTTACTAATCCTGAGAAACTCATACATTCTCTGTTACTTTTTTCTGGTGTTAGAGATGTAGCTTTCTTTCGGTGAAAGTGCTGTTTTCACAGTGCTAAGTACTCTCAACTCTATCAACAATGTAGGTTTTACCAGTTTCGTAAGTCTCTCTTATTTTCTTGTACTTATACTTGGAATTCTCTGTGTAAACCTCTGTAACTTCTCTAGGTAGATGAATCACTGTGTACTTTCTCTTGTTTCTATCTGTTACCAATCTTGAGAAACTCATACATTCTCTCTTCCCTGTTTCCCGGTGTTAGAGAAGTAGATTTCTTTCGGCGAAAGTGTTGTTTTCACAGTGCTAAGTACTCCCAACTCTATCAACAATGTAGGTTTTACCAGTTTTCTAAGTCTCTCTCATTTTCTTGTACTTATACTTGGAATTCTCTGTGTAAACCTCTGTAACTTCTCTAGGTAGATGAATCACTGTGTACTTTCTCTTGTTTCTATCTGTTACCAATCTTCAGAAACTCATACATTCTCTTTTCCCTGTTTCCCGGTCTTAGAGAAGTAGATTTCTTTCTGCGAAAGTGCTGTTTTCACAGTGCTAAGTACTCCCAACTCTATCAACAATGTAGGTTTTACCAGTTTTCTAAGTCTCTCTTATTTTCTTGTACTTATACTTGGAATTCTCTGTGTAAACCTCTGTAAGTTCTCTAGGTAGATGAATCACTGTGTACTTTCTCTTGTTTCTATCTGTTACCAATCTTGAGAAACTCATACATTCTCTTTTCCCTGTTTCCCTTTCTTAGAGAAGTAGATTTCTTTCGGCGAAAGTGCTGTTTTCACAGTGCTAAGTACTCCCAACTCAATCAACAATGTAAGTTTTACCAGTTTTCTAAGTCTCTCTTATTTTGTTGTACTTAAACTTGGAATTTTCTGTGTAAAACTCTGTAACTTCTTTAGGTAGATGAATCACTGTGTACTTCTTTTGTTTCTATCTGTTACTAATCTTGAGAAACTCATACATTCTCTGTTACCTGTTTCCCGGTGTTAGAGAAGTAGATTTCTTTCGGCGAAAGTGCTGTTTTCACAGTGCTAAGTACTCTCAACTCTATCAACAATGTAGGTTTTACCAGTTTTCTAAGTCTCTCTTATTTTCTTGTACTTATACTTGGAATTCTCTGTGTAAACCTCTGTAACTTCTCTAGGTAGATGAATCACTGTGTACCTTCTCTTGTTTCTATCTGTTACCAATCTTGAGAAACTCATACTTTCTCTTTTCACTGTTTCACGGTCTTAGAGAAATAGATTTCTTTCAGCGAAAGTGCTGTTTTCACAGTGCTAAGTACTCCCAACTCAATCAACAATGTAAGTTTTACCAGTTTTCTAAGTCTCTCTTATCTTCTTTTACTTATACTTGGAATTTTCTGTGTAAACCTCTATAACTTCTCTAGGTAGATGAATCACTGTGTACTTTCTTTTGTTTCTATCTGTTACCAATCTTGAGAAACTCATACATTCTCTGTACCTGTTTCCTGGTGTTACAGAAGTAGATTTCTTTCGGCGAAAGTGCTGTTATCACAGAGCTAAGTACTCTCAACTCTATCAACAATGTAGGTTTTACCAGTTTTCTAAGTCTCTCTTATTTTCTTGTACTTATACTTGGAATTCTCTGTGTAAACCTCTGTAACTTCTCTAGGTAGATGAATCACTGTGTACTTTCTCTTGTTTCTATCTGCTACCAATCTTGAGAAACTCATACATTCTCTTTTCACTATTTCCCGGTCTTAGAGAAGTAGATTTATTTCGGCGAAAGTGCTGTTTTCACAGTGCTAAGTACTCCCAACTCAATCAACAATGTAAGTTTTACCAGTTTTCTAAGTCTCTCTTATTTTCTTGTACTTAAACTTGGAATTTTCTGTGTAAACCTCTGTAACTTCTCTAGGTAGATTAATCACTGTGTACTTCTTTTGTTTCTATCTGTTACTAATCTTGAGAAACTCATGCATTCTCTGTTACCAGTTTCCCGGTGTTAGAGAAGTAGATTTCTTTCGGCGAAAGTGCTGTTTTCACAGTGCTAAGTACTCCCAACTCTATCAACAATGTAGGTTTTACCAGTTTTCTAAGTCTCTCTTATTTTCTTGTACTTATACTTGGAATTCTCAGTGTAAACCTCTGTAACTTCTCTAGGTAGATGAATCACTGTGTACTTTCTATTGTTTCTATCTGTTATCAATCTTGAGAAACTCATACATTCTCTGTTCACTGTTTCCCGGTCTTAGAGAAGTAGATTTCTTTCGGCGAAAGTGCTGTTTTCACAGTGCTAAGTACTCCCAACTCTATCAACAATGTAGGTTTTACCAGTTTTCTAAGTCTCTCTTATTTTCTTGTACTTATACTTGGAATTCTCTGTGTAAACCTCTGTAACTTCTCTAGGTAGATGAATCACTGTGTACTTTCTCTTGTTTCTATCTGTTACCAATCTTGAGAAACTCATACATTCTCTATTCACTGTTTCACGGTCTTAGAGAAGTAGATTTCTTTCGCCGAAAGTGCTGTTTTCACAGTGCTAAGTTCTCTCAACTCAATCAACAATGTAACTTTTACCAGTTTCCTAAGTCTCTCTTATCTTCTTTACTTATACTTGGAAATTTCTGTGTAAATCTCTGTAACTTCTCTAGGTAGATGAATCACTGTGTACTTCTTTTGTTTCTATCTGTTACTAATCTTGAGAAACTCATACATTCTCTGTTAACTGTTTCGCGGTCTTAGAGAAGTAGATTTCTTTCTGCGAAAGTGCTGTTTTCACAGTGCTAACTACTCCCAACTCTATCAACAATGTAGGTTTTACCAGTTTTCTAAGTCTCTCTTATTTTCTTGTACTTATACTTGGAATTCTCTGTGTAAACCTCTGTAACTTCTCTAGGTAGATGAATCACTGTGTACTTTCTCTTGTTTCTATCTGTTACCAATCTTGAGAAACTCATACATTCTCTCTTCCCTGTTTCCCGGTGTTAGAGAAGTAGATTTCTTTCGGAGAAAGTGCTGTTTAAACAGTACTAAGTACTCTCAACTCTATCAACAATGTAGGTTTTACCAGTTTTCTAAGTCTCTCTTATTTTCTTGTACTTATACTTGGAATTCTCTGTGTAAACCTCTGTAACTTCTCTACTTAGATGAATCACTGTGTACTTTCTCTTGTTTCTATCTGTTACCAATCTTGAGAAATTCATACATTCTCTTTTCACTGTTTCCCGGTCTTAGAGAAGTAGATTTCTTTCGGCGAAAGGGCTGTTTTCACAGTGCTAAGTACTCCCAACTCAATCAACAATGTAAGTTTTACCAGTTTTCTAAGTCTCTCTTATTTTCTTGTACTTAAACGTGGAATTTTCTGTGTAAACTTCTGTAACTTCTCTAGGTAGAGGAATCATTGTGTACTTCTTTTGTTTCTATCTGTTACTAATCCTGAGAAACTCATACATTCTCTGTTACTTTTTTCTGGTGTTAGAGAAGTAGATTTCTTTCGGTGAAAGTGCTGTTTTCACAGTGCTAAGTACTCTCAACTCTATCAACAATGTAGGTTTTACCAGTTTCCTAAGTCTCTCTTATTTTCTTGTACTTATACTTGGAATTCTCTGTGTAAACCTCTGTAACTTCTCTAGGTAGATGAATCACTGTGTACTTTCTCTTGTTTCTATCTGTTACCAATCTTGAGAAACTCATACATTCTCTCTTCCCTGTTTCCCGGTGTTAGAGAAGTAGATTTCTTTCGGCGAAAGTGTTGTTTTCACAGTGCTAAGTACTCCCAACTCTATCAACAATGTAGGTTTTACCAGTTTTCTAAGTCTCTCTTATTTTCTTGTACTTATACTTGGAATTCTATGTGTAAACCTCTGTAACTTCTCTAGGTAGATGAATCACTGTGTACTTTCTCTTGTTTCTATCTGTTACCAATCTTGAGAAACTCATACATTCTCTCTTCCCTGTTTCCCGGTGTTAGAGAAGTAGATTTCTTTCGGCGAAAGTGCTGTTTTCACAGTGCTAAGTACTCCCAACTCTATCAACAATGTAGGTTTTACCAGTTTTCTAAGTCTCTCTTATTTTCTTGTACTTATACTTGGAATTCTCTGTGTAAACCTCTGTAACTTCTCTAGGTAGATGAATCACTGTGTACCTTCTCTTGTTTCTATCTGTTACCAATTTTGAGAAACTCATACATTCTCTTTTCCCTGTTCCCGGTCTTAGAGAAGTAGATTTCTTTCGGCGAAAGTGCTGTTTTCACAGTGCTAAGTACTCCCAACTCAATCAACAATGTAAGTTTTACCAGTTTTCTAAGTCTCTCTTATTTTCTTGTACTTAAACTTGGAATTCTCTGTGTAAACCTCTGTAACTTCTCTAGGTAGATGAATCACTGTGTACTTTCTCTTCTTTCTATCTGTTACCAATCATGAGAAACTCATACATTCTCTGTTCACTGTTTCCCGGTCTTAGAGAAGTAGATTTCTTTCGGCGAAAGTGCTGTTTTCACAGTGCTAAGTACTCCCAACTCTATCAACAATGTAGGTTTTACCAGTTTTCTAAGTCTCTCTTATTTTCTTGTACTTATACTTGGAATTCTCTGTGTAAACCTCTGTAACTTCTCTACGTAGGTGAATCACTGTGTACTTTCTCTTGTTTCTATCTGTTACCAATTTTGAGAAACTCATACATTCTCTTTTCAGTTTTTCCCGGTCTTAGAGAAGTAGATTTCTTTGGGGGAGAGTGCTGTTTTCACAGTGCTAAGTACTCCCAACTCTATCAACAATGTAGGTTTTACCAGTTTTCTAAGTCTCTCTTATTTTCTTGTACTAATACTTGGAATTCTCTGTGTAAACCTCTGTAACTTCTCTAGGTAGATGAATCACTGTGTACTTTCTCTTGTTTCTATCTGTTACCAATCTTGAGAAACTCATACATTCTCTCTTCCCTGTTTCCCGGTGTTAGAGAAGTAGATTTCTTTCGGCGAAAGTGTTGTTTTCACAGTGCTAAGTACTCCCAACTCTATCAACAATGTAGGTTTTACCAGTTTTCTAAGTCTCTCTTATTTTTTGTACTTATACTTGGAATTCTCTGTGTAAACCTCTGGAACTTCTCTAGGTAGATGAATCACTGTGTACTTTCTCTTGTTTCTATCTGTTACCAATCTTGAGAAACTCATACATTCTCTCTTCCCTGTTTCCCGGTGTTAGAGAAGTAGATTTCTTTCGGCGAAAGTGTTGTTTTCACAGTGCTAAGTACTCCCAACTCTATCAACAATGTAGGTTTTACCAGTTTTCTAAGTCTCTCTTATTTTCTTGTACTTATACTTGGAATTCTATGTGTAAACCTCTGTAACTTCTCTAGGTAGATGAATCACTGTGTACTTTCTCTTGTTTCTATCTGTTACCAATCTTGAGAAACTCATACATTCTCTCTTCCCTGTTTCCCGGTGTTAGAGAAGTAGATTTCTTTCGGCGAAAGTGCTGTTTTCACAGTGCTAAGTACTCCCAACTCTATCAACAATGTAGGTTTTACCAGTTTTCTAAGTCTCTCTTATTTTCTTGTACTTATACTTGGAATTCTCTGTGTAAACCTCTGTAACTTCTCTAGGTAGATGAATCACTGTGTACCTTCTCTTGTTTCTATCTGTTACCAATTTTGAGAAACTCATACATTCTCTTTTCCCTGTTCCCGGTCTTAGAGAAGTAGATTTCTTTCGACGAAAGTGCTGTTTTCACAGTGCTAAGTACTCCCAACTCAATCAACAATGTAAGTTTTACCAGTTTTCTAAGTCTGTCTTATTTTCTTGTACTTAAACTTGGAATTTTCTGTGTAAACCTCTGTAACTTCTCTAGGTAGATGAATCACTGTGTACTTTCTCTTCTTTCTATCTGTTACCAATCATGAGAAACTCATACATTCTCTGTTCACTGTTTCCCGGTCTTAGAGAAGTAGATTTCTTTCGGCGAAAGTGCTGTTTTCACAGTGCTAAGTACTCCCAACTCTATCAACAATGTAGGTTTTACCAGTTTTCTAAGTCTCTCTTATTTTCTTGTACTTATACTTGGAATTCTCTGTGTAAACCTCTGTAACTTCTCTACGTAGGTGAATCACTGTGTACTTTCTCTTGTTTCTATCTGTTACCAATTTTGAGAAACTCATACATTCTCTTTTCACTGTTTCCCGGTCTTAGAGAAGTAGATTTCTTTCGGGGAGAGTGCTGTTTTCACAGTGCTAAGTAATCCCAACTCTATCAACAATGTAGGTTTTACCAGTTTTCTAAGTCTCTCTTATTTTCTTGTACTAATACTTGGAATTCTCTGTGTAAACCTCTGTAACTTCTCTAGGTAGATGAATCACTGTGTACTTTCTCTTGTTTCTATCTGTTACCAATCTTGAGAAA
Organism: Heterohyrax brucei; assembly: GCA_028571685.1. NCBI lineage: Eukaryota > Metazoa > Chordata > Mammalia > Hyracoidea > Procaviidae > Heterohyrax > Heterohyrax brucei. Next base: position 3,931,862 of record CM053145.1, on the reverse strand, counting down.
CTCATACATTCTCTCTTCCCTGTTTCCCGGTGTTAGAGAAGTAGATTTCTTTCGGCGAAAGTGTTGTTTTCACAGTGCTAAGTACTCCCAACTCTATCAACAATGTAGGTTTTACCAGTTTTCTAAGTCTCTCTTATTTTTTGTACTTATACTTGGAATTCTCTGTGTAAACCTCTGTAACTTCTCTAGGTAGATGAATCACTGTGTACTTTCTCTTGTTTCTATCTGTTACCAATCTTGAGAAACTCATACATTCTCTATTCACTGTTTCACGGTCTTAGAGAAGTAGATTTCTTTCGCCGAAAGTGCTGTTTTCACAGTGCTAAGTTCTCTCAACTCAATCAACAATGTAACTTTTACCAGTTTCCTAAGTCTCTCTTATCTTCTTTTACTTATACTTGGAAATTTCTGTGTAAATCTCTGTAACTTCGCTAGGTAGATGAATCACTGTGTACTTCTTTTGTTTCTATCTGTTACTAATCTTGAGAAACTCATACATTCTCTGTTAACTGTTTCGCGGTCTTAGAGAAGTAGATTTCTTTCTGCGAAAGTGCTGTTTTCACAGTGCTAACTGCTCCCAACTCTATCAATAATGTAGGTTTTACCAGTTTTCTAAGTCTCTCTTATTTTCTTGTACTTATACTTGGAATTCTCTGCGTAAACCTCTGTAACTTCTCTAGGTAGATGAATCACTGTGTACTTTCTCTTGTTTCTATCTGTTACCAATTTTGAGAAACTCATACATTCTCTTTTCACTGTTTCCCGGTCTTAGAGAAGTAGATTTCTTTCCGGGAGAGTGCTGTTTTCACAGTGCTAAGTACTCCCAACTCTATCAACAATGTAGGTTTTACCAGTTTTCTAAGTCTCTCTTATTTTCTTGTACTTAAACTTGGAATTTTCTGTGTAAACCTCTGTAACTTTACTAGGTGGATGAATCACTGTGTACTTTCTCTTGTTTCTATCTGTTACCAATCTTGAGAAAGTCATACATTCTCTCTTCCCTGTTTCCCGGTGTTAGAGAAGTAGATTTCTTTCGGAGAAAGTGCTGTTTTCACAGGGCTAAGTACTCCCAACTCTATCAACAATGTAGGTTTTACCAGTTTTCTAAGTCTCTCTTATTTTCTTGTACTTATACTTGGAATTCTCTGTGTAAACCTCTGTAACTTCTCTAGGTAGAAGAATCACTGTGTACTTTCTCTTGTTTCTATCTGTTACCAATTTTGAGAAACTCATACATTCTCTTTTCACTGTTTCCCGGTCTTAGAGAAGTAGATTTCTTTCCGGGAGAGTGCTGTTTTCACAGTGCTAAGTACTCCCAACTCTATCAACAATGTAGGTTTTACCAGTTTTCTAAGTCTCTCTTATTTTCTTTTACTTATACTTGGAATTATCTGTGTAAACCTCTGTAACTTCTCTAGGTAGATGAATCACTGTGTACTTTCTCTTGTTTCTATCTGTTACCAATCTTCAGAAACTCATACATTCTCTTTTCCCTTTTTCCCGGTCTTAGAGAAGTAGATTTCTTTCGGCGAAAGTGCTGTTTTCACAGTGCTAAGTACTCCCAACTCTATCAACAATGTAGGTTTTACCAGTTTTCTAAGTCTCTCTTATTTTCTTGTACTTATACTTGGAATTCTCTGTGTAAACCTCTGTAACCTCTCTAGGTAGATGAATCACTGTGTACTTTCTCTTGTTTCTATCTGCTACCAATCTTGAGAAACTCATACATTCTCTTTTCACTATTTCCCGGTCTTAGAGAAGTAGATTTATTTCGGCGAAAGTGCTGTTTTCACAGTGCTAAGTACTCCCAACTCAATCAACAATGTAAGTTTTACCAGTTTTCTAAGTCTCTCTTATTTTCTTGTACTTAATCTTGGAATTTTCTGTGTAAACCTCTGTAACTTCTCTAGGTAGATTAATCACTGTGTACTTCTTTTGTTTCTATCTGTTACTAATCTTGAGAAACTCATGCATTCTCTGTTACCAGTTTCCCGGTGTTAGAGAAGTAGATTTCTTTCGGCGAAAGTGCTGTTTTCACAGTGCTAAGTACTCCCAACTCTATCAACAATGTAGGTTTTACCAGTTTTCTAAGTCTCTCTTATTTTCTTGTACTTATACTTGGAATTCTCAGTGTAAACCTCTGTAACTTCTCTAGGTAGATGAATCACTGTGTACTTTCTATTGTTTCTATCTGTTATCAATCTTGAGAAACTCATACATTCTCTGTTCACTGTTTCCCGGTCTTAGACAAGTAGATTTCTTTCGGCGAAAGTGCTGTTTTCACAGTGCTAAGTACTCCCAACTCTATCAACAATGTAGGTTTTACCAGTTTTCTAAGTCTCTCTTATTTTCTTGTACTTATACTTGGAATTCTCTGTGTAAACCTCTGTAACTTCTCTAGGTAGATGAATCACTGTGTACTTTCTCTTGTTTCTATCTGTTACCAATCTTGAGAAACTCATACATTCTCTATTCACTGTTTCACGGTCTTAGAGAAGTAATTTTCTTTCGCCGAAAGTGCTGTTTTCACAGTGCTAAATTCTCTCATCTCAATCAACAATGTAACTTTTACCAGTCTCCTAAGTCTCTCTTATCTTCTTTACTTATACTTGGAAATTTCTGTGTAAATCTCTGTAAATTCTCTAGGTAGATGAATCACTGTGTACTTCTTTTGTTTCTATCTGTTACTAATCTTGAGAAACTCATACATTCTCTGTTAACTGTTTCGCGGTCTTAGAGAAGTAGATTTCTTTCTGCAAAAGTGCTGTTTTCACAGTGCTAACTACTCCCAACTCTATCAACAATGTAGGTTTTACCAGTTTTCTAAGTCTCTCTTATTTTCTTGTACTTATACTTGGAATTCTCTGTGTAAACCTCTGTAACTTCTCTAGGTAGATGAATCACTGTGTACTTTCTCTTGTTTCTATCTGTTACCAATCTTGAGAAACTCATACATTCTCTCTTCCCTGTTTCCCGGTGTTAGAGAAGTAGATTTCTTTCGGAGAAAGTGCTGTTTTCACAGGGCTAAGTACTCCCAACTCTATCAACAATGTAGGTTTTACCAGTTTTCTAAGTCTCTCTTATTTTCTTGTACTTATACTTGGAATTCTCTGTGTAAACCTCTGTAACTTCTCTACTTAGATGAATCACTGTGTACTTTCTCTTGTTTCTATCTGTTACCAATCTTGAGAAATTCATACATTCTCTTTTCACTGTTTCCCGGTCTTAGAGAAGTAGATTTCTTTCGGCGAAAGGGCTGTTTTCACAGTGCTAAGTACTCCCAACTCTATCAACAATGTAAGTTTTACCAGTTTTCTAAGTCTCTCTTATTTTCTTGTACTTAAACGTGGAATTTTCTGTGTAAACCTCTGTAACTTCTCTAGGTAGAGGAATCATTGTGTACTTCTTTTGTTTCTATCTGTTACTAATCCTGAGAAACTCATACATTCTCTGTTACCTTTTTTCTGGTGTTAGAGAAGTAGATTTCTTTCGGCGAAAGTGCTGTTTTCACAGTGCTAAGTACTCTCAACTCTATCAACAATGTAGGTTTTACCAGTTTCCTAAGTCTCTCTTATTTTCTTGTACTTATACTTGGAATTCTCTGTGTAAACCTCTGTAACTTCTCTAGGTAGATGAATCACTGTGTACTTTCTCTTGTTTCTATCTGTTACCAATCTTGAGAAACTCATACATTCTCTCTTCCCTGTTTCCCGGTGTTAGAGAAGTAGATTTCTTTCGGCGAAAGTGTTGTTTTCACAGTGCTAAGTACTCCCAACTCTATCAACAATGTAGGTTTTACCAGTTTTCTAAGTCTCTCTTATTTTCTTGTACTTATACTTGGAATTCTATGTGTAAACCTCTGTAACTTCTCTAGGTAGATGAATCACTGTGTACTTTCTCTTGTTTCTATCTGTTACCAATCTTGAGAAACTCATACATTCTCTATTCACTGTTTCACGGTCTTAGAGAAGTAGATTTCTTTCGCCGAAAGCGCTGTTTTCACAGTGCTAAGTTCTCCCAACTCAATCAACAATGTAACTTTTACCAGTTTCCTAAGTCTCTCTTATCTTCTTTTACTTATACTTGGAAATTTCTGTGTAAATCTCTGTAACTTCTCTAGGTAGATGAATCACTGTGTACTTTCTCTTGTTTCTATCTGTTACCAATCTTGAGAAACTCATACATTCTCTCTTCCCTGTTTCCCGGTGTTAGAGAAGTAGATTTCTTTCGGCGAAAGTGCTGTTTTCACAGTGCTAAGTACTCCCAACTCTATCAACAATGTAGGTTTTACCAGTTTTCTAAGTCTCTCTTATTTTCTTGTACTTATACTTGGAATTCTCTGTGTAAACCTCTGTAACTTCTCTAGGTAGATGAATCACTGTGTACTTTCTCTTGTTTCTATCTGTTACCAATTTTGAGAAACTCATACATTCTCTTTTCCCTGTTCCCGGTCTTAGAGAAGTAGATTTCTTTCGACGAAAGTGCTGTTTTCACAGTGCTAAGTACTCCCAACTCAATCAACAATGTAAGTTTTACCAGTTTTCTAAGTCTCTCTTATTTTCTTGTACTTAAACTTGGAATTTTCTGTGTAAACCTCTGTAACTTCTCTAGGTAGATGAATCACTGTGTACTTTCTCTTCTTTCTATCTGTTACCAATCATGAGAAACTCATACATTCTCTGTTCACTGTTTCCCGGTCTTAGAGAAGTAGATTTCTTTCGGCGAAAGTGCTGTTTTCACAGTGCTAAGTACTCCCAACTCTATCAACAATGTAGGTTTTACCAGTTTTCTAAGTCTCTCTTATTTTCTTGTACTTATACTTGGAATTCTCTGTGTAAACCTCTGTAACTTCTCTACGTAGGTGAATCACTGTGTACTTTCTCTTGTTTCTATCTGTTACCAATTTTGAGAAACTCATACATTCTCTTTTCACTGTTTCCCGGTCTTAGAGAAGTAGATTTCTTTCGGGGAGAGTGCTGTTTTCACAGTACTAAGTAATCCCAACTCTATCAACAATGTAGGTTTTACCAGTTTTCTAAGTCTCTCTTATTTTCTTGTACTAATACTTGGAATTCTCTGTGTAAACCTCTGTAACTTCTCTAGGTAGATGAATCACTGTGTACTTTCTCTTGTTTCTATCTGTTACCAATCTTGAGAAACTCATACATTCTCTCTCCCCTGTTTCCCGGTGTTAGAGAAGTAGATTTCTTTCGGCGAAAGTGTTGTTTTCACAGTGCTAAGTACTCCCAACTCTATCAACAATGTAGGTTTTACCAGTTTTCTAAGTCTCTCTTATTTTTTGTACTTATACTTGGAATTCTCTGTGTAAACCTCTGTAACTTTTCTAGGTAGATGAATCACTGTGTACTTTCTCTTGTTTCTATCTGTTACCAATCTTGAGAAACTCATACATTCTCTATTCACTGTTTCACGGTCTTAGAGAAGTAGATTTCTTTCGCCGAAAGCGCTGTTTTCACAGTGCTAAGTTCTCCCAACTCAGTCAACAATGTAACTTTTACCAGTTTCCTAAGTCTCTCTTATCTTCTTTTACTTATACTTGGAAATTTCTGTGTAAATCTCTGTAACTTCTCTAGGTAGATGAATCACTGTGTACTTCTTTTGTTTCTATCTGTTACTAATCTTGAGAAACTCATACATTCTCTGTTAACTGTTTCGCGGTCTTAGAGAAGTAGATTTCTTTCGGCGAAAGTGCTGTTTTCACAGTGCTAACTACTCCCAACTCTATGAACAATGTAGGTTTTACTAGTTTTCTAAGTCTCTCTTATTTTCTTGTACTTATACTTGAAATTCTCTGTGTAAACCTCTGTAACTTCTCTAGGTAGATGAATCACTGTGTACTTTCTCTTGTTTCTATCTGTTACCAATTTTGAGAAACTCATACATTCTCTTTTCACTGTTTCCCGGTCTTAGAGAAGTAGATTTCTTTCCGGGAGAGTGCTGTTTTCACAGTGCTAAGTACTCCCAACTGTATCAACAATGTAGGTTTTACCAGTTTTCTAAGTCTCTCTTATTTTCTTTTACTTATACTTGGAATTATCTGTGTAAACCTCTGTAACTTCTCTAGGTAGATGAATCACTGTGTACTTTCTCTTGTTTCTATCTGTTACCAATCTTGAGAAACTCATACATTCTCTTTTCCCTTTTTCCCGGTCTTAGAGAAGTAGATTTCTTTCGGCGAAAGTGCTGTTTTCACAGTGCTAAGTACTCCCAACTCTATCAACAATGTAGGTTTTACCAGTTTTCTAAGTCTCTCTTATTTTCTTGTACTTATACTTGGAATTCTCTGTGTAAACCTCTGTAACTTCTCTAGGTAGATGAATCACTGTGTACTTTCTCTTGTTTCTATCTGTTACCAATTTTGAGAAAGTCTTACACTCTCTTTTCACTGTTTCCCGGGCTTAGAGAAGTAGATTTCTTTCTGCGAAAGTGCTGATTTCACAATGCTAAGTACTCCCAACTCTATCAACAATGTAGGTTTTACCAGTTTTCTAAGTCTCTCTCATTTTCTTGTACTTATACTTGGAATTCTCTGTGTAAACCTCTGTAACTTCTCTAGGTAGATGAATCACTGTGTACTTTCTCTTGTTTCTATCTGTTACCAATCTTGAGAAACTCATACATTCTCTTTTCCCTGTTTCCCGGTCTTAGAGAAGTAGATTTCTTTCGGCGAAAGTGCTGTTTTCACAGTACTAAGTACTCCCAACTCAATCAACAATGTAAGTTTTACCAATTTTCTAAGTCTCTCTTATTTTCTTGTACTTAAACTTGGAATTTTCTGTGTAAACCTCTGTAACTTCTCTAGGTAGATGAATCACTGTGTACTTCTTTTGTTTCTATCTGTTACTAATCTTGAGAAACTCATACATTCTCTGTTACCTGTTTCCCGGTGTTAGAGAAGTAGATTTCTTTGGGCGAAAGTGCTGTTTTCACAGTGCTAAGTACTCTCAACTCTATCAACAATGTAGGTTTTACCAGTTTTCTAAGTCTCTCTTATTATCTTGTACTTATACTTGGAATTCTCTGTGTAAACCTCTGTAACTTCACTAGGTAGATGAATCACTGTGTACTTTCTCTTGTTTCTATCTGTTACCAATCTTGAGAAACTCATGAATTCTCTTTTCACTGTTTCCCGGTCTTAGAGAAATAGATTTCTTTCGGCAAAAGTGCTGTTTTCACAGTGCTAAGTACTCCCAACTCTATCAACAATGTAGGTTTTACCAGTTTTCTAAGTCTCTCTTATTTTCTTGTACTTATACTTGGAATTCTCTGTGTAAACCTCTGTAACTTCTCTAGGTAGATGAATCACTGTGTACCTTCTCTTTGTTCTATCTGTTACCAATCTTGAGAAACTCATACATTCTCTTTTCACTGTTTCACGGCCTTAGAGAAATAGATTTCTTTCAGCGAAAGTGCTGTTTTCACAGTGCTAAGTACTCCCAACTCAATCAACAATGTAAGTTTTACCAGTTTTCTAAGTCTCTCTTATCTTCTTTTACTTATACTTGGAATTTTCTGTGTAAACCTCTGTAACTTCTCTAGGTAGATGAATCACTGTGTACTTTCTCTTGTTTCTATGTTACCAATCTTGAGAAACTCATACATTCTCTGTTCCCTGTTTCCCAGTGTTAGAGAAGTAGATTTCTTTCTGCGAAAGTGCTGTTTTCACAGTGCTAAGTACTCCCAACTCTATCAACGATGTAGCTTTTCCAGTTTTCTAAGTCTCTCTTATTTTCTTGTAATTATACTTGGAATTCTCTGTGTAAACCTCTGTAACTTCTCTAGGTAGATGAATCACTGTGTACTTTCTCTTGTTTCTATCTGTTACCAATCTTGAGAAACTCATACATTCTCTTTTCACTGTTTCCCGGTCTTAGAGAATTAGATTTCTTTCGGCGAAAGTGCTGTTTTCACAGTGCTAAGTACTCCCAACTCTATCAACAATGTAGGTTTTACCAGTTTTCTAAGTGTCTCTTATTTTCTTTTACTTATACTTGGAATTCTCTGTGTAACCTCTGTAACTTCTCTAGGTAGATGAATCACTGTGTACTTTCTCTTTTTTCTATCTGTTACCAATCTTGATAAACTCATACATTCTCTTTTCACTGTTTCCCGGTCTTAGAGAAGTAGATTTCTTTCGGCGAAAGTGCTGTTTTCACAGTGCTAAGTACTCCCAACTCTATCAACAACGTAGGTTTTACCTGTTTTCTAAGTCTCTCTCATTTTCTTGTACTTATACTTGGAATTCTCTGTGTAAACCTCTGTAACTTCTCTAGGTAGATGAATCACTGTGTACTTTCTCTTGTTTCTATCTGTTACCAATCTTGAGAAACTCATACATTCTCTTTTCCCTGTTTCCCGGTCTTGGAGAAGTAGATTTCTTTCGGCGAAAGTGCTGTTTTCACAGTGCTAAGTACTCCCAACTCAATCAACAATGTAAGTTTTACCAGTTTTCTAAGTCTCTCTTATTTTCTTGTACTTAAACTTGGAATTTTCTGTGTAAACCTCTGTAACTTCTATAGGTAGATGAATCACTGTGTACTTCTTTTGTTTCTATCTGTTACTAATCTTGAGAAAGTCATACATTCTCTGTTACCTGTTTCCCGGTGTTAGAGAAGTAGATTTCTTTGGGCGAAAGTGCTGTTTTCACAGTGCTAAGTACTCTCAACTCTATCAACAATGTAGGTTTTACCAGTTTTCTAAGTCTCTCTTATTTTCTTGTACTTATACTTGGAATTCTCTGTGTAAACCTCTGTAACTTCTCTAGGTAGATGAATCACTGTGTACTTTCTCTTGTTTCTATCTGTTACCAATCTTGAGAAACTCATGCATTCTCTTTTCACTGTTTCCCGGTCTTAGAGAAGTAGATTTCTTTCGGCGAAAGAGCTGTTTTCACAGTGCTAAGTACTCCCAACTCTATCAACAATGTAGGTTTTACCAGTTTTCTAAGTCTCTCTTATTTTCTTGTACTTATACTTGGAATTCTCTGTGTGAACCTCTGTAACTTCTCTAGGTAGATGAATCACTGTGTACTTTCTCTTGTTTCTATCTGTTACCAATCTTCAGAAACTCATACATTCTCTTTTTACTGTTTCACGGTCTTAGAGAAGTAGATTTCTTTCGCCGAAAGTGCTGTTTTCACAGTGCTAAGTTCTCCCAACTCAATCAACAATGTAACTTTTACCAGTTTCCTAAGTCTCTCTTATCTTCTTTTACTTATACTTGGAAATTTCTGTGTAAATCTCTGTAACTTCTCTAGCTAGATGAATCACTGTGTATTTCTTTTGTTTCTATCTGTTACTAATCGTGAGAAACTCATACATTCTCTGTTAAGTGTTTCGCGGTCTTAGAGAAGTAGATTTCTTTCTGCGAAAGTGCTGTTTTCACAGTGCTAACTACTCCCAACTCTCTCAACAATGTAGGTTTTACCAGTTATCTAAGTCTCTCTTATTTTCTTGTACTTATACTTGGAATTCTCTGTGTAAACCTCTGTAACTTCTCTAGGTAGATGAATCACTGTGTACTTTCTCTTGTTTCTATCTGTTACCAATCTTGAGAAACTCATACATTCTCTCTTCCCTGTTTCCCGGTGTTAGAGAAGTAGATTTCTTTCGGAGAAAGTGCTGTTTTCACAGTGCTAAGTACTCCCAACTCTATCAACAATGTAGGTTTTACCAGTTTTCTAAGTCTCTCTTATTTTCTTGTACTTATACTTGGAATTCTCTGTGTAAACCTCTGTAACTTCTCTAGGTAGATGAATCACTGTGTACTTTCTCTTGTTTCTATCTGTTACCAATCTTGAGAAACTCATACATTCTCTTTTCACTGTTTCCCGGTCTTACAGAAGTAGTCTTCTTTCGGCGAAAGTGCTGTTTTCACAGTGCTAAGTACTCCCAACTCTATCAACAATGTGGGTTTTACCAGTTTTCCAAGTCTCTCTTATTTTCTTGTACTTATACTTGGAATTCTCTGCGTAAACCTCTGTAACTTCTCTAGGTAGATGAATCACTGTGTACTTTCTCTTCTTTCTATCTGTTACCAATCTTGAGAAACTCATACATTCTCTGTTCACTGTTTCGCGGTCTTGGAAAAGTAGATTTCTTTCTGCGAAAGTGCTGTTTTCACAGTGCTAACTACTCCCAACTCTATCAACAATGTAGGTTTTACCAGTTTTCTAAGTCTCTCTTATTGTCTTGTACTTATACTTGGAATTCTCTGTGTAAACCTTTGTAACTTCTCTAGGTAGATGAATCACTGTGTACTTCTTTTGTTTCTATCTGTTACTAATCTTGAGAAACTCATACATTCTCTGTTACCTGTTTCCCGGTGTTAGAGAAGTAGATTTCTTTGGGCGAAAGTGCTGTTTTCACAGTGCTAAGTACTCTCAACTCTATCAACAATGTAGGTTTTACCAGTTTTCTAAGTCTCTCTTATTTTCTTGTACTTACACTTGGAATTCTCTGTGTAAACCTCTGTAACTTCTCTAGGTAGATGAATCACTGTGTACTTTCTCTTGTTTCTATCTGTTACCAATCTTGAGAAACTCATGCATTCTCTTTTCACTGTTTCCCGGTCTTAGAGAAGTAGAATTCTTTCGGCGAAAGTGCTGTTTTCACAGTGCTAAGTACTCCCAACTCTATCAACAATGTAGGTTTTACCAGTTTTCTAAGTCTCTCTTATTTTCTTGTACTTATACTTGGAATTCTCTGTGTAAACCTCTGTAACTTCTCTAGGTAGATGAATCACTGTGTACTTTCTCTTGTTTCTATCTGTTACCAATCTTCAGAAACTCATACATTCTCTTTTCACTGTTTCACGGTCTTAGAGAAGTAGATTTCTTTCGCCGAAAGTGCTGTTTTCACAGTGCTAAGTTCTCCCAACTCAATCAACAATGTAACTTTTACCAGTTTCCTAAGTCTCTCTTATCTTCTTTTACTTATACTTGGAAATTTCTGTGTAAACCTGTGTAAGTTCTCTAGGTAGATGAATCACTGTGTACTTTCTCTTGTTTCTATGTTACCAATCTTGAGAAACTCATACATTCTCTGTTCCCTGTTTCCCACTGTTAGAGAAGTAGATTTCTTTCTGCGAAAGTGCTGTTTTCACAGTGCTAAGTACTCCCAACTCTATCAACGATGTAGCTTTTACCAGTTTTCTAAGTCTCTCTTATTTTCTTGTAATTATACTTGGAATTCTCTGTGTAAACCTCTGTAACTTCTCTAGGTAGATGAATCACTGTGTACTTTCTCTTGTTTCTATCTGTTACCAATCTTGAGAAACTCATACATTCTCTTTTCACTGTTTCCCGGTCTTAGAGAATTAGATTTCTTTCGGCGAAAGTGCTGTTTTCACAGTGCTAAGTACTCCCAACTCTATCAACAACGTAGGTTTTACCAGTTTTCTAAGTCTCTCTCATTTTCTTGTACTCATACTTGGAATTCTCTGTGTAAACCTCTGTAACTTCTCTAGGTAGATGAATCACTGTGTACTTTCTCTTGTTTCTATCTGTTACCAATCTTGAGAAACTCATACATTCTCTTTTCCCTGTTTCCCGGTCTTAGAGAAGTAGATTTCTTTCGGCGAAAGTGCTGTTTTCACAGTGCTAAGTTCTCTCAACTCAATCAACAATGTAACTTTTACCAGTTTCCTAAGTCTCTCTTATCTTCTTTACTTATACCTGGAAATTTCTGTGTAAATTTCTGTAACTTCTCTAGGTAGATGAATCACTGTGTACTTCTTTTGTTTCTATCTGTTACTAATCTTGAGAAACTCATACATTCTCTGTTAACTGTTTGCGGTCTTAGAGAAGTAGATTTCTTTCTGCGAAAGTGCTGTTTTCACAGTGCTAACTACTCCCAACTCTATCAACAATGTAGGTTTTACCAGTTTTCTAAGTCTCTCTTATTTTCTTGTACTTATACTTGGAATTCTCTGTGTAAACCTCTGTAACTTCTCTAGGTAGATGAATCACTGTGTACTTTCTCTTGTTTCTATCTGTTACCAATCATGAGAAACTCATACATTCTCTGTTCACTGTTTCCCGGTCTTAGAGAAGTAGATTTCTTTCGGGGAGAGTGCTGTTTTCACAGTGCTAAGTACTCCCAACTCTATCAACAATGTAGGTTTTACCAGTTTTCTAAGTCTCTCTTATTTTCTTGTACTTAAACTTGGAATTTTCTGTGTAAACCTCTGTAACTTCTCTAGGTAGAGGAATCACTGTGAACTTCTTTTGTTTCTATCTGTTACTAATCCTGAGAAACTCATACATTCTCTGTTACCTTTTTTCTGGTGTTAGAGAAGTAGATTTCTTTCGGCGAAAGTACTGTTTTCACAGTGCTAAGTACTCCCAACTCTATCAACAATGTAGGTTTTACCAGTTTTCTAAGTCTCTCTTATTTTCTTGTACTAATACTTGGAATTCTCTGTGTAAACCTCTGTAACTTCTCTAGGTAGATGAATCACTGTGTACTTTCTCTTGTTTCTATCTGTTACCAATCTTGAGAAACTCATACATTGTCTCTTCCCTGTTTCCCGGTGTTAGAGAAGTAGATTTCTTTCGGCGAAAGTGCTGTTTTCACAGTGCTAAGTACTCCCAACTCTATCAACAATGTAGGTTTTACCAGTTTTCTAAGTCTCTCTTATTTTTTGTACTTATACTTGGAATTTTCTGTGTAAACCTCTGTAACTTCTCTAGGTAGATGAATCACTGTGTACTTTCTCTTGTTTCTATCTGTTACCAATCTTGAGAAACTCATACATTCTTTATTCACTGTTTCACGGTCTTAGAGAAGTAGATTTCTTTCGCCGAAAGTGCTGTTTTCACAGTGCTAAGTTCTCTCAACTCAATCAACAATGTAACTTTTACCAGTTTCCTAAGTCTCTCTTATCTTCTTTTACTTATACTTGGAAATTTCTGTGTAAATCTCTGTAACTTCTCTAGGTAGAGGAATCACTGTGTACTTCTTTTGTTTCTATCTGTTACTAATCTTGAGAAACTCATACATTCTCTGTTAACTGTTTCGCGGTCTTAGAGAAGTAGATTTCTTTCTGCGAAAGTGCTGTTTTCACAGTGCTAACTACTCCCAACTCTATCAATAATGTAGGTTTTACCAGTTTTCTAAGTCTCTCTTATTTTCTTGTACTTATACTTGGAATTCTCTGTGTAAACCTCTGTAACTTCTCTAGGTAGATGAATCACTGTGTACTTGCTCTTGTTTCTATCTGTTACCAATTTTGAGAAACTCATACATTCTCTTTTCACTGTTTCCCGGTCTTAGAGAAGTAGATTTCTTTCCGGGAGAGTGCTGTTTTCACAGTGCTAAGTACTCCCAACTCTATCAACAATGTAGGTTTTACCAGTTTTCTAAGTCTCTCTTATTTTCTTGTACTTAAACTTGGAATTTTCTGTGTAAACCTCTGTTACTTTTCTAGGTGGATGAATCACTGTGTACTTTCTCTTGTTTCTATCTGTTACCAATCTTGTGAAACTCATACATTCTCTCTTCCCTGTTTCCCGGTGTTAGAGAAGTAGATTTCTTTCGGAGAAAGTGCTGTTTTCACAGGGCTAAGTACTCCCAACTCTATCAACAATGTAGGTTTTACCAGTTTTCTAAGTCTCTCTTATTTTCTTGTACTTATACTTGGAATTCTCTGTGTAAACCTCTGTAACTTCTCTAGGTAGAAGAATCACTGTGTACTTTCTCTTGTTTCTATCTGTTACCAATTTTGAGAAACTCATACATTCTCTTTTCACTGTTTCCCGGTCTTAGAGAAGTAGACTTCTTTCGGCGAAAGTGCTGTTTTCACAGTGCTAAGTACTCCCAACTCTATCAACAATGTAGGTTTTACCAGTTTTCTAAGTCTCTCTTATTTTCTTGTACTTATACCTGGAATTCTCTGTGGAAACCTCTGTAACTTCTCTAGGTAGATGAATCACTGTGTACTTTCTCTTGTTTCTATCTGTTACCAATCTTGAGAAACTCATACATTCTCTTTTCCCTGTTTCCCGGTCTTAGAGAAGTAGATTTCTTTCGGCGAAAGTGCTGTTTTCACAGTGCTAAGTACTCTCAACTCAATCAACAATGTAAGTTTTACCAGTTTTCTAAGTCTCTCTTATTTTCTTGTACTTAAACTTGGAAATATCTGTGTAAACCTTTGTAACTTCTCTAGGTAAATGAATCACTGTGTACTTTCTCTTCTTTCTATCTGTTACCAATCATGAGAAACTCATACATTATCTGTTCACTGTTTCCCGGTCTTAGAGAAGTAGATTTCTTTCTGCGAAAGTGCTGTTTTCACAGTGCTAAGTACTCCCAACTCTATCAACAATGTGGGTTTTACCAGTTTTCTAAGTCTCTCTTATTTTCTTGTACTTATACTTGGATTTCTCTGTGTAAACCTCTGTAACTTCTCTAGGTAGATGAATCACTGTGTACTTTCTCTTGTTTCTATCTGTTACCAATCTTGAGAAACTCATACATTCTCTCTTCCCTGTTTCTCGGTGTTAGAGAAGTAGATTTCTTTCGGCGAAAGTGCTGTTTTCACAGTGCTAAGTACTCCCAACTCTATCAACAATGTAGGTTTTACCAATTTTCTAAGTCTCTCTTATTTTCTTGTACTTATACTTGGAATTCTCTGTGTAAACCTCTGTAACTTCTCTACTTAGATTAATGACTGTGTACTTTCTCTTGTTTCTATCTGTTACCAATCTTGAGAAATTCATACATTCTCTTTTCACTGTTTCCCGGTCTTAGAGAAGTAGATTTCTTTCGGCGAAAGGGCTGTTTTCACAGTGCTAAGTACTCCCAACTCAATCAACAATGTAAGTTTTACCAGTTTTCTAAGTCTCTCTTATTTTCTTGTACTTATACTTGGAATTCTCTGTGTAAACCTCTGTAACTTCTGTAGGTAGAGGAATCACTGTGTACTTCTTTTGTTTCTATCTGTTACTAATCCTGAGAAACTCATACATTATCTGTTACCTTTTTTCTGGTGTTAGAGAAGTAGATTTCTTTCGGCGAAAGTGCTGTTTTCACAGTGCTAAGTACTCTCAACTCTATCAACAATGTAGGTTTTACCAGTTTTCTAAGTCTCTCTTATTTTCTTGTACTTATACTTGGAATTCTCTGTGTAAACCTCTGCAAATTCTCTAGGTAGACGAATCACTGTGTACTTTCTCTTGTTTCTATCTGTTACCAATCTTGAGAGACTCATACATTCTCTCTTCCCTGTTTCCCGGTGTTACAGAAGTAGATTTCTTTCGGCGAACGTGTTGTTTTCACAGTGCTAAGTACTCCCAACTCTATCAACAATGTAGGTTTTACCAGTTTTCTAAGTCTCTCTTATTTTCTTGTACTTATACTTGGAATTCTCTGTGTAAACCTCTGTAACTTCTCTAGGTAGATGAATCACTGTGTACTTTCTCTTGTTTCTATCTGTTACCAATCTTGAGAAACTCATACATTCTCTATTCACTGTTTCACGGTCTTAGAGAAGTAGATTTCTTTCGCCGAAAGCGCTGTTTTCACAGTGCTAAGTTCTCCCAACTCAATCAACAATGTAACTTTTACCAGTTTCCTAAGTCTCTCTTATCTTCTTTTACTTATACTTGGAAATTTCTGTGTAAATCTCTGTAACTTCTCTAGGTAGATGAATCACTGTGTACTTCTTTTGTTTCTATCTGTTACTAATCTTGAGAAACTCATACATTCTCTGTTAACTGTTTCGCGGTCTTAGAGAAGTAGATTTCTTTCTGCGAAAGTGCTGTTTTCACAGTGCTAACTACTCCCAACTCTATCAACAATGTAGGTTTTACTAGTTTTCTAAGTCTCTCTTATTTTCTTGTACTTATACTTGAAATTCTCTGTGTAAACCTCTGTAACTTCTCTATGTAGATGAATCACTGTGTACTTTCTCTTGTTTCTATCTGTTACCAATTTTGAGAAACTCATACATTCTCTTTTCACTGTTTCCCGGTCTTAGAGAAGTAGATTTCTTTCCGGGAGAGTGCTGTTTTCACAGTGCTAAGTACTCCCAACTCTATCAACAATGTAGGTTTTACCAGTTTTCTAAGTCTCTCTTATTTTCTTTTACTTATACTTGGAATTATCTGTGTAAACCTCTGTTACTTCTCTAGGTAGAAGAATCAATGTGTACTTTCTCTTGTTTCTATCTGTTACCAATCTTCAGAAACTCATACATTCTCTTTTCCCTTTTTCCCGGTCTTAGAGAAGTAGATTTCTTTCGGCGAAAGTGCGGTTTTCACAGTGCTAAGTACTCCCAAATCTATCAACAATGTAGGTTTTACCAGTTTTCTAAGTCTCTCTTATTTTCTTGTACTTATACTTGGAATTCTCTGTGTAAACCTCTGTAACTTCTCTAGGTAGATGAATCACTGTGTACTTTCTCTTGTTTCTATCTGTTACCAATTTTGAGAAAGTCTTACACTCTCTTTTCACTGTTTCCCGGTCTTAGAGAAGTAGATTTCTTTCGTCGAAAGTGCTGTTTTCACAATGCTAAGTACTCCCAACTCTATCTACAATGTAGGTTTTACCAGTTTTCTAAGTCTCTCTCATTTTCTTGTACTTATACTTGGAATTCTCTGTGTAAACCTCTGTAACTTCTCTAGGTAGATGAATCACTGTGTACTTTCTCTTGTTTCTATCTGTTACCAATCTTCAGAAACTCATACATTCTCTTTTCCCTGTTTCCCGGTCTTAGAGAAGTAGATTTCTTTCGGCGAAAGTGCTGTTTTCACAGTGCTAAGTACTCCCAACTCTATCAACAATGTAGGTTTTACCAGTTTTCTAAGTCTCTCTTATTTTCTTGTACTTAAACTTGGAATTTTCTGTGTAAACCTCTGTAACTTCTCTAGGTAGAGGAATCACTGTGAACTTCTTTTGTTTCTATCTGTTACTAATCCTGAGAAACTCATACATTCTCTGTTACCTTTTTTCTGGTGTTAGAGAAGTAGATTTCTTTCGGCGAAAGTACTGTTTTCACAGTGCTAAGTACTCCCAACTCTATCAACAATGTAGGTTTTACCAGTTTTCTAAGTCTCTCTTATTTTCTTGTACTAATACTTGGAATTCTCTGTGTAAACCTCTGTAACTTCTCTAGGTAGATGAATCACTGTGTACTTTCTCTTGTTTCTATCTGTTACCAATCTTGAGAAACTCATACATTGTCTCTTCCCTGTTTCCCGGTGTTAGAGAAGTAGATTTCTTTCGGCGAAAGTGCTGTTTTCACAGTGCTAAGTACTCCCAACTCTATCAACAATGTAGGTTTTACCAGTTTTCTAAGTCTCTCTTATTTTTTGTACTTATACTTGGAATTTTCTGTGTAAACCTCTGTAACTTCTCTAGGTAGATGAATCACTGTGTACTTTCTCTTGTTTCTATCTGTTACCAATCTTGAGAAACTCATACATTCTTTATTCACTGTTTCACGGTCTTAGAGAAGTAGATTTCTTTCGCCGAAAGTGCTGTTTTCACAGTGCTAAGTTCTCTCAACTCAATCAACAATGTAACTTTTACCAGTTTCCTAAGTCTCTCTTATCTTCTTTTACTTATACTTGGAAATTTCTGTGTAAATCTCTGTAACTTCTCTAGGTAGAGGAATCACTGTGTACTTCTTTTGTTTCTATCTGTTACTAATCTTGAGAAACTCATACATTCTCTGTTAACTGTTTCGCGGTCTTAGAGAAGTAGATTTCTTTCTGCGAAAGTGCTGTTTTCACAGTGCTAACTACTCCCAACTCTATCAATAATGTAGGTTTTACCAGTTTTCTAAGTCTCTCTTATTTTCTTGTACTTATACTTGGAATTCTCTGTGTAAACCTCTGTAACTTCTCTAGGTAGATGAATCACTGTGTACTTGCTCTTGTTTCTATCTGTTACCAATTTTGAGAAACTCATACATTCTCTTTTCACTGTTTCCCGGTCTTAGAGAAGTAGATTTCTTTCCGGGAGAGTGCTGTTTTCACAGTGCTAAGTACTCCCAACTCTATCAACAATGTAGGTTTTACCAGTTTTCTAAGTCTCTCTTATTTTCTTGTACTTAAACTTGGAATTTTCTGTGTAAACCTCTGTTACTTTTCTAGGTGGATGAATCACTGTGTACTTTCTCTTGTTTCTATCTGTTACCAATCTTGTGAAACTCATACATTCTCTCTTCCCTGTTTCCCGGTGTTAGAGAAGTAGATTTCTTTCGGAGAAAGTGCTGTTTTCACAGGGCTAAGTACTCCCAACTCTATCAACAATGTAGGTTTTACCAGTTTTCTAAGTCTCTCTTATTTTCTTGTACTTATACTTGGAATTCTCTGTGTAAACCTCTGTAACTTCTCTAGGTAGAAGAATTACTGTGTACTTTCTCTTGTTTCTATCTGTTACCAATTTTGAGAAACTCATACATTCTCTTTTCACTGTTTCCCGGTCTTAGAGAAGTAGACTTCTTTCGGCGAAAGTGCTGTTTTCACAGTGCTAAGTACTCCCAACTCTATCAACAATGTAGGTTTTACCAGTTTTCTAAGTCTCTCTTATTTTCTTGTACTTATACCTGGAATTCTCTGTGGAAACCTCTGTAACTTCTCTAGGTAGATGAATCACTGTGTACTTTCTCTTGTTTCTATCTGTTACCAATCTTGAGAAACTCATACATTCTCTTTTCCCTGTTTCCCGGTCTTAGAGAAGTAGATTTCTTTCGGCGAAAGTGCTGTTTTCACAGTGCTAAGTACTCTCAACTCAATCAACAATGTAAGTTTTACCAGTTTTCTAAGTCTCTCTTATTTTCTTGTACTTAAACTTGGAAATATCTGTGTAAACCTTTGTAACTTCTCTAGGTAAATGAATCACTGTGTACTTTCTCTTCTTTCTATCTGTTACCAATCATGAGAAACTCATACATTATCTGTTCACTGTTTCCCGGTCTTAGAGAAGTAGATTTCTTTCTGCGAAAGTGCTGTTTTCACAGTGCTAAGTACTCCCAACTCTATCAACAATGTGGGTTTTACCAGTTTTCTAAGTCTCTCTTATTTTCTTGTACTTATACTTGGATTTCTCTGTGTAAACCTCTGTAACTTCTCTAGGTAGATGAATCACTGTGTACTTTCTCTTGTTTCTATCTGTTACCAATCTTGAGAAACTCATACATTCTCTCTTCCCTGTTTCTCGGTGTTAGAGAAGTAGATTTCTTTCGGCGAAAGTGCTGTTTTCACAGTGCTAAGTACTCCCAACTCTATCAACAATGTAGGTTTTACCAATTTTCTAAGTCTCTCTTATTTTCTTGTACTTATACTTGGAATTCTCTGTGTAAACCTCTGTAACTTCTCTACTTAGATTAATGACTGTGTACTTTCTCTTGTTTCTATCTGTTACCAATCTTGAGAAATTCATACATTCTCTTTTCACTGTTTCCCGGTCTTAGAGAAGTAGATTTCTTTCGGCGAAAGGGCTGTTTTCACAGTGCTAAGTACTCCCAACTCAATCAACAATGTAAGTTTTACCAGTTTTCTAAGTCTCTCTTATTTTCTTGTACTTATACTTGGAATTCTCTGTGTAAACCTCTGTAACTTCTGTAGGTAGAGGAATCACTGTGTACTTCTTTTGTTTCTATCTGTTACTAATCCTGAGAAACTCATACATTATCTGTTACCTTTTTTCTGGTGTTAGAGAAGTAGATTTCTTTCGGCGAAAGTGCTGTTTTCACAGTGCTAAGTACTCTCAACTCTATCAACAATGTAGGTTTTACCAGTTTTCTAAGTCTCTCTTATTTTCTTGTACTTATACTTGGAATTCTCTGTGTAAACCTCTGCAAATTCTCTAGGTAGACGAATCACTGTGTACTTTCTCTTGTTTCTATCTGTTACCAATCTTGAGAGACTCATACATTCTCTCTTCCCTGTTTCCCGGTGTTACAGAAGTAGATTTCTTTCGGCGAACGTGTTGTTTTCACAGTGCTAAGTACTCCCAACTCTATCAACAATGTAGGTTTTACCAGTTTTCTAAGTCTCTCTTATTTTCTTGTACTTATACTTGGAATTCTCTGTGTAAACCTCTGTAACTTCTCTAGGTAGATGAATCACTGTGTACTTTCTCTTGTTTCTATCTGTTACCAATCTTGAGAAACTCATACATTCTCTATTCACTGTTTCACGGTCTTAGAGAAGTAGATTTCTTTCGCCGAAAGCGCTGTTTTCACAGTGCTAAGTTCTCCCAACTCAATCAACAATGTAACTTTTACCAGTTTCCTAAGTCTCTCTTATCTTCTTTTACTTATACTTGGAAATTTCTGTGTAAATCTCTGTAACTTCTCTAGGTAGATGAATCACTGTGTACTTCTTTTGTTTCTATCTGTTACTAATCTTGAGAAACTCATACATTCTCTGTTAACTGTTTCGCGGTCTTAGAGAAGTAGATTTCTTTCTGCGAAAGTGCTGTTTTCACAGTGCTAACTACTCCCAACTCTATCAACAATGTAGGTTTTACTAGTTTTCTAAGTCTCTCTTATTTTCTTGTACTTATACTTGAAATTCTCTGTGTAAACCTCTGTAACTTCTCTAGGTAGATGAATCACTGTGTACTTTCTCTTGTTTCTATCTGTTACCAATTTTGAGAAACTCATACATTCTCTTTTCACTGTTTCCCGGTCTTAGAGAAGTAGATTTCTTTCCGGGAGAGTGCTGTTTTCACAGTGCTAAGTACTCCCAACTCTATCAACAATGTAGGTTTTACCAGTTTTCTAAGTCTCTCTTATTTTCTTTTACTTATACTTGGAATTATCTGTGTAAACCTCTGTTACTTCTCTAGGTAGAAGAATCAATGTGTACTTTCTCTTGTTTCTATCTGTTACCAATCTTCAGAAACTCATACATTCTCTTTTCCCTTTTTCCCGGTCTTAGAGAAGTAGATTTCTTTCGGCGAAAGTGCGGTTTTCACAGTGCTAAGTACTCCCAAATCTATCAACAATGTAGGTTTTACCAGTTTTCTAAGTCTCTCTTATTTTCTTGTACTTATACTTGGAATTCTCTGTGTAAACCTCTGTAACTTCTCTAGGTAGATGAATCACTGTGTACTTTCTCTTGTTTCTATCTGTTACCAATTTTGAGAAAGTCTTACACTCTCTTTTCACTGTTTCCCGGTCTTAGAGAAGTAGATTTCTTTCGTCGAAAGTGCTGTTTTCACAATGCTAAGTACTCCCAACTCTATCTACAATGTAGGTTTTACCAGTTTTCTAAGTCTCTCTCATTTTCTTGTACTTATACTTGGAATTCTCTGTGTAAACCTCTGTAACTTCTCTAGGTAGATGAATCACTGTGTACTTTCTCTTGTTTCTATCTGTTACCAATCTTCAGAAACTCATACATTCTCTTTTCCCTGTTTCCCGGTCTTAGAGAAGTAGATTTCTTTCGGCGAAAGTGCTGTTTTCACAGTGCTAAGTACTCCCAACTCTATCAACAATGTAGGTTTTACCAGTTTTCTAAGTCACTCTTATTTTCTTGTACTTATACTTGGAATTCTCTGTGTAAACCTCTGTAAGTTCTCTAGGTAGATGAATCACTGTGTACTTTCTCTTGTTTCTATCTGTTACCAATCTTGAGAAACTCATACATTCTCTTTACCCTGTTTCCCTTTCTTAGAGAAGTAGATTTCTTTCGGCGAAAGTGCTGTTTTCACAGTGCTAAGTACTCCCAACTCAATCAACAATGTAAGTTTTACCAGTTTTCTAAGTCTCTCTTATTTTGTTGTACTTAAACTTGGAATTTTCTGTGTAAAACTCTGTAACTTCTTTAGGTAGATGAATCACTGTGTACTTCTTTTGTTTCTATCTGTTACCAATCTTGAGAAACTCATACATTCTCTGTTCCCTGTTTCCGGTGTTAGAGAAGTAGATTTCTTTCTGCGAAAGTGCTGTTTTCACAGTGCTAACTAATCCCAACTCTATCAACAATGTAGGTTTTACCACTTTTATAACTCTCTCTTATTTTCTTGTACTTATACTTGGAATTCTCTGTTTAAACCTTTGTAACTTCTCTAGGTAGATGAATCACTGTGTACTTTCTCTTGTTTCTATCTGTTAACAATCTTGAGAAACTCATATATTCTCTTTTCACTGTTTCGCGGTCTTAGAGAAGTAGATTTCTTTCAGCGAAAGTGCTGTTTTCACAGTGCTAAGTACTCCTAACTCTATGAACAATGTAGGTTTTACCAGTTTTCTAAGTCTCTCTTATTTTCTTGTACTTATACTTGGAATTCTCTGTGTAAACCTCTGTAATTTCTCTAGGTAGATGAATCACTGTGTGCCTTCTCTTGTTTCTATCTGTTACCAATCTTGAGAAACTCATACATTCTCTTTTCACTGTTTCACGGTCTTAGAGAAATAGATTTCTTTCAGCGAAAGTGCTGTTTTCACAGTGCTAAGTACTCCCAACTCAATCAACAATGTAAGTTTTACCAGTTTTCTAAGTCTCTCTTATCTTCTTTTACTTATACTTGGAATTTTCTGTGTAAACCTCTGTAACTTCTCTAGGTTGATGAATCACTCTGTACTTTCTTTTGTTTCTATCTGTTACCAATCTTGAGAAACTCATACATTCTCTTTTCACTGTTTTCCGGTCTTAGAGAAGTAGATTTCTTTCAGCGAAAGTGCTGTTTTCACAGTGCTAAGTACTCCCAACTCTATCAACAATGTAGGTTTTACCAGTTTTCTAAGTCTCTCTTATTTTCTTGTACTTATACTTGGAATTCTCTGTGTAAACCTCTGTAACTTCTCTAGGTAGATGAATCACTGTGTACTTTCTCTTGTTTCTATCTGTTACCAATCTTGAGAAACTCATACATTCTCTTTTCCCTGTTTCCCGGTCTTATAGAAGTAGATTTCTTTCGGCGAAAGTGCTGTTTTCACAGTGCTAAGTACTCCCAACTCAATCAACAATGTAAGTTTTACCAGTTTTCTAAGTCTCTCTTATTTTCTTGTACTTAAACTTGGAAATATCTGTGTAAACCTTTGTAACTTCTCTAGGTAGATGAATCACTGTGTACTTTCTCTTCTTTCTATCTGTTACCAATCATGAGAAACTCATACATTCTCTTTTCCCTTTTTCCCGGTCTTAGAGAAGTAGATTTCTTTCTGCGAAAGTGCTGTTTTCACAGTGCTAAGTACTCCCAACTCTATCAACAATGTAGGTTTTACCAGTTTTCTAAGTCTCTCTTATTTTCTTATACTTATACTTGGAATTCTCTGTGTAAACCTCTGTAACTTCTCTAGGTAGATGAATCACTGTGTACTTTCTCTTGTTTCTATCTGTTACCAATCTTGAGAAACTCATACATTCTCTCTTCCCTGTTTCTCGGTGTTAGAGAAGTAGATTTCTTTCGGCGAAAGTGCTGTTTTAACAGTGCTAAGTACTCCCAACTCTATCAACAATGTAGGTTTTACCAATTTTCTAAGTCTCTCTTATTTTCTTGTACTTATACTTGGAATTCTCTGTGTAAACCTCTGTAACTTCTCTACTTAGATGAATCACTGTGTACTTTCTCTTGTTTCTATCTGTTACCAATCTTGAGAAATTCATACATTCTCTTTTCACTGTTTCCCGGTCTTAGAGAAGTAGATTTCTTTTGGCGAAAGGGCTGTTTTCACAGTGCTAAGTACTCCCAACTCAATCAACAATGTAAGTTTTACCAGTTTTCTAAGTCTCTCTTATTTTCTTGTACTTATACTTGGAATTCTCTGTGTAAACCTCTGTAACTTCTCTAGGTAGAGGAATCACTGTGTACTTCTTTTGTTTCTATCTCTTACTAATCCTGAGAAACTCATACATTATCTGTTACCTTTTTTCTGGTCTTAGAGAAGTAGATTTCTTTCGGCGAAAGTGCTGTTTTCACAGTGCTAAGTACTCTCAACTCTATCAACCATGTAGGTTTTACCAGTTTTCTAAGTCTCTCTTATTTTCTTGTACTTATACTTGGAATTCTCTGTGTAAACGTCTGCAACTTCTCTAGGTCGACGAATCACTGTGTACTTTCTCTTGTTTCTATCTGTTACCAATCTTGAGAGACTCATATATTCTCTCTTCCCTGTTTCCCGGTGTTACAGAAGTAGATTTCTTTCGGCGAAAGTGTTGTTTTCACAGTGCTAAGTACTCCCAACTCTATCAACAATGTAGGTTTTACCAGTTTTCTAAGTCTCTCTTATTTTCTTGTACTTATACTTGGAATTCTCTGTGTAAACCTCTGTAACTTCTCTAGGTAGATGAATCACTGTGTACTTTCTCTTGTTTCTATCTGTTACCAATCTTGAGAAACTCATACATTCTCTATTCACTGTTTCACGGTCTTAGAGAAGTAGATTTCTTTCGCCGAAAGCGCTGTTTTCACAGTGCTAAGTTCTCCCAACTCAATCAACAATGTAACTTTTACCAGTTTCCTAAGTCTCTCTTATCTTCTTTTACTTATACTTGGAAATTTCTGTGTAAATCTCTGTAACTTCTCTAGGTAGATGAATCACTGTGTACTTCTTTTGTTTCTATCTGTTACTAATCTTGAGAAACTCATACATTCTCTGTTAACTGTTTCGCGGTCTTAGAGAAGTAGATTTCTTTCGGCGAAAGTGCTGTTTTCACAGTGCTAACTACTCCCAACTCTATCAACAATGTAGGTTTTACTAGTTTTCTAAGTCTCTCTTATTTTCTTGTACTTATACTTGAAATTCTCTGTGTAAACCTCTGTAACTTCTCTAGGTAGATGAATCACTGTGTACTTTCTCTTGTTTCTATCTGTTACCAATTTTGAGAAACTCATACATTCTCTTTTCACTGTTTCCCGGTCTTAGAGAAGTAGATTTCTTTCCGGGAGAGTGCTGTTTTCACAGTGCTAAGTACTCCCAACTCTATCAACAATGTAGGTTTTACCAGTTTTCTAAGTCTCTCTTATTTTCTTTTACTTATACTTGGAATTATCTGTGTAAACCTCTGTAACTTCTCTAGGTAGATGAATCACTGTGTACTTTCTCTTGTTTCTATCTGTTACCAATCTTCAGAAACTCATACATTCTCTTTTCCCTTTTTCCCGGTCTTAGAGAAGTAGATTTCTTTCGGCGAAAGTGCTGTTTTCACAGTGCTAAGTACTCCCAACTCTATCAACAATGTAGGTTTTACCAGTTTTCTAAGTCTCTCTTATTTTCTTGTACTTATACTTGGAATTCTCTGTGTAAACCTCTGTAACTTCTCTAGGTAGATGAATCACTGTGTACTTTCTCTTGTTTCTATCTGTTACCAATTTTGAGAAAGTCTTACACTCTCTTTTCACTGTTTCCCGGTCTTAGAGAAGTAGATTTCTTTCGGCGAAAGTGCTGTTTTCACAATGCTAAGTACTTCCAACTCTATCAACAATGTAGGTTTTACCAGTTTTCTAAGTCTCTCTCATTTTCTTGTACTTATACTTGGAATTCTCTGTGTAAACCTCTGTAACTTCTCTAGGTAGATGAATCACTGTGTACTTTCTCTTGTTTCTATCTGTTACCAATCTTGAGAAACTCATACATTCTCTTTTCCCTGTTTCCCGGTCTTAGAGAAGTAGATTTCTTTCGGCGAAAGTGCTGTTTTCACAGTGCTAAGTACTCCCAACTCAATCAACAATGTAAGTTTTACCAATTTTCTAAGTCTCTCTTATTTTCTTGTACTTAAACTTGGAATTTTCTGTGTAAACCTCTGTAACTTCTCTAGGTAGATGAATCACTGTGTACTTCTTTTGTTTCTATCTGTTACTAATCTTGAGAAACTCATACATTCTCTGTTACCTGTTTCCCGGTGTTAGAGAAGTAGATTTCTTTGGGCGAAAGTGCTGTTTTCACAGTGCTAAGTACTCTCAACTCTATCAACAATGTAGGTTTTACCAGTTTTCTAAGTCTCTCTTATTATCTTGTACTTATACTTGGAATTCTCTGTGTAAACCTCTGTAACTTCTCTAGGTAGATGAATCACTGTGTACTTTCTCTTGTTTCTATCTGTTACCAATCTTGAGTAACTCATGAATTCTCTTTTCACTGTTTCCCGGTCTTAGAGAAGTAGATTTCTTTCGGCAAAAGTGCTGTTTTCACAGTGCTAAGTACTCCCAACTCTATCAACAATGTAGGTTTTACCAGTTTTCTAAGTCTCTCTTATTTTCTTGTACTTATACTTGGAATTCTCTGTGTAAACCTCTGTAACTTCTCTAGGTAGATGAATCACTGTGTACCTTCTCTTTGTTCTATCTGTTACCAATCTTGAGAAACTCATACATTCTCTTTTCACTGTTTCACGGCCTTAGAGAAATAGATTTCTTTCAGCGAAAGTGCTGTTTTCACAGTGCTAAGTACTCCCAACTCAATCAACAATGTAAGTTTTACCAGTTTTCTAAGTCTCTCTTATCTTCTTTTACTTATACTTGGAATTTTCTGTGTAAACCTCTGTAACTTCTCTAGGTAGATGAATCACTGTGTACCTTCTTTTGTTTCTATCTGTTACCAATCTTGAGAAACTCATACATTCTCTTTTCACTGTTTCACGGTCTTAGAGAAGTAGATTTCTTTCAGCGAAAGTGCTGTTTTCACAGTGCTAAGTACTCCCAACTCTATCAACAATGTAGGTTTTACCAGTTTTCTAAGTCTCTCTTATTTTCTCGTACTTATACTTGGAATTCTCTGTGTAAACCTGTGTAAGTTCTCTAGGTAGATGAATCACTGTGTACTTTCTCTTGTTTCTATGTTAACAATCTTGAGAAACTCATACATTCTCTGTTCCCTGTTTCCCAGTGTTACAGAAGCAGATTTCTTTCTGCGAAAGTGCTGTTTTCACAGTGCTAAGTACTCCCAACTCTATCAACAATGTAGGTTTTACCAGTTTTCTAAGTGTCTCTTATTTTCTTTTACTTATACTTGGAATTCTCTGTGTAACCTCTGTAACTTCTCTAGGTAGATGAATCACTGTGTACTTTCTCTTTTTTCTATCTGTTACCAATCTTGATAAACTCATACATTCTCTTTTCACTGTTTCCCGGTCTTAGAGAAGTAGATTTCTTTCGGCGAAAGTGCTGTTTTCACAGTGCTAAGTACTCCCAACTCTATCAACAACGTAGGTTTTACCTGTTTTCTAAGTCTCTCTCATTTTCTTGTACTTATACTTGGAATTCTCTGTGTAAACCTCTGTAACTTCTCTAGGTAGATGAATCACTGTGTACTTTCTCTTGTTTCTATCTGTTACCAATCTTGAGAAACTCATACATTCTCTTTTCCCTGTTTCCCGGTCTTGGAGAAGTAGATTTCTTTCGGCGAAAGTGCTGTTTTCACAGTGCTAAGTACTCCCAACTCAATCAACAATGTAAGTTTTACCAGTTTTCTAAGTCTCTCTTATTTTCTTGTACTTAAACTTGGAATTTTCTGTGTAAACCTCTGTAACTTCTATAGGTAGATGAATCACTGTGTACTTCTTTTGTTTCTATCTGTTACTAATCTTGAGAAAGTCATACATTCTCTGTTACCTGTTTCCCGGTGTTAGAGAAGTAGATTTCTTTGGGCGAAAGTGCTGTTTTCACAGTGCTAAGTACTCTCAACTCTATCAACAATGTAGGTTTTACCAGTTTTCTAAGTCTCTCTTATTTTCTTGTACTTATACTTGGAATTCTCTGTGTAAACCTCTGTAACTTCTCTAGGTAGATGAATCACTGTGTACTTTCTCTTGTTTCTATCTGTTACCAATCTTGAGAAACTCATGCATTCTCTTTTCACTGTTTCCCGGTCTTAGAGAAGTAGATTTCTTTCGGCGAAAGAGCTGTTTTCACAGTGCTAAATACTCCCAACTCTATCAACAATGTAGGTTTTACCAGTTTTCTAAGTCTCTCTTATTTTCTTGTACTTATACTTGGAATTCTCTGTGTGAACCTCTGTAACTTCTCTAGGTAGATGAATCACTGTGTACTTTCTCTTGTTTCTATCTGTTACCAATCTTCAGAAACTCATACATTCTCTTTTTACTGTTTCACGGTCTTAGAGAAGTAGATTTCTTTCGCCGAAAGTGCTGTTTTCACAGTGCTAAGTTCTCCCAACTCAATCAACAATGTAACTTTTACCAGTTTCCTAAGTCTCTCTTATCTTCTTTTACTTATACTTGGAAATTTCTGTGTAAATCTCTGTAACTTCTCTAGCTAGATGAATCACTGTGTATTTCTTTTGTTTCTATCTGTTACTAATCGTGAGAAACTCATACATTCTCTGTTAAGTGTTTCGCGGTCTTAGAGAAGTAGATTTCTTTCTGCGAAAGTGCTGTTTTCACAGTGCTAACTACTCCCAACTCTCTCAACAATGTAGGTTTTACCAGTTATCTAAGTCTCTCTTATTTTCTTGTACTTATACTTGGAATTCTCTGTGTAAACCTCTGTAACTTCTCTAGGTAGATGAATCACTGTGTACTTTCTCTTGTTTCTATCTGTTACCAATCTTGAGAAACTCATACATTCTCTCTTCCCTGTTTCCCGGTGTTAGAGAAGTAGATTTCTTTCGGAGAAAGTGCTGTTTTCACAGTGCTAAGTACTCCCAACTCTATCAACAATGTAGGTTTTACCAGTTTTCTAAGTCTCTCTTATTTTCTTGTACTTATACTTGGAATTCTCTGTGTAAACCTCTGTAACTTCTCTAGGTAGATGAATCACTGTGTACTTTCTCTTGTTTCTATCTGTTACCAATCTTGAGAAACTCATACATTCTCTTTTCACTGTTTCCCGGTCTTACAGAAGTAGTCTTCTTTCGGCGAAAGTGCTGTTTTCACAGTGCTAAGTACTCCCAACTCTATCAACAATGTGGGTTTTACCAGTTTTCCAAGTCTCTCTTATTTTCTTGTACTTATACTTGGAATTCTCTGTGTAAACCTCTGTAACTTCTCTAGGTAGATGAATCACTGTGTACTTTCTCTTCTTTCTATCTGTTACCAATCTTGAGAAACTCATACATTCTCTGTTCACTGTTTCGCGGTCTTGGAAAAGTAGATTTCTTTCTGCGAAAGTGCTGTTTTCACAGTGCTAACTACTCCCAACTCTATCAACAATGTAGGTTTTACCAGTTTTCTAAGTCTCTCTTATTGTCTTGTACTTATACTTGGAATTCTCTGTGTAAACCTTTGTAACTTCTCTAGGTAGATGAATCACTGTGTACTTCTTTTGTTTCTATCTGTTACTAATCTTGAGAAAGTCATACATTCTCTGTTACCTGTTTCCCGGTGTTAGAGAAGTAGATTTCTTTGGGCGAAAGTGCTGTTTTCACAGTGCTAAGTACTCTCAACTCTATCAACAATGTAGGTTTTACCAGTTTTCTAAGTCTCTCTTATTTTCTTGTACTTACACTTGGAATTCTCTGTGTAAACCTCTGTAACTTCTCTAGGTAGATGAATCACTGTGTACTTTCTCTTGTTTCTATCTGTTACCAATCTTGAGAAACTCATGCATTCTCTTTTCACTGTTTCCCGGTCTTAGAGAAGTAGAATTCTTTCGGCGAAAGAGCTGTTTTCACAGTGCTAAGTACTCCCAACTCTATCAACAATGTAGGTTTTACCAGTTTTCTAAGTCTCTCTTATTTTCTTGTACTTATACTTGGAATTCTCTGTGTAAACCTCTGTAACTTCTCTAGGTAGATGAATCACTGTGTACTTTCTCTTGTTTCTATCTGTTACCAATCTTCAGAAACTCATACATTCTCTTTTCACTGTTTCACGGTCTTAGAGAAGTAGATTTCTTTCGCCGAAAGTGCTGTTTTCACAGTGCTAAGTTCTCCCAACTCAATCAACAATGTAACTTTTACCAGTTTCCTAAGTCTCTCTTATCTTCTTTTACTTATACTTGGAAATTTCTGTGTAAACCTGTGTAAGTTCTCTAGGTAGATGAATCACTGTGTACTTTCTCTTGTTTCTATGTTACCAATCTTGAGAAACTCATACATTCTCTGTTCCCTGTTTCCCACTGTTAGAGAAGTAGATTTCTTTCTGCGAAAGTGCTGTTTTCACAGTGCTAAGTACTCCCAACTCTATCAACGATGTAGCTTTTACCAGTTTTCTAAGTCTCTCTTATTTTCTTGTAATTATACTTGGAATTCTCTGTGTAAACCTCTGTAACTTCTCTAGGTAGATGAATCACTGTGTACTTTCTCTTGTTTCTATCTGTTACCAATCTTGAGAAACTCATACATTCTCTTTTCACTGTTTCCCGGTCTTAGAGAATTAGATTTCTTTCGGCGAAAGTGCTGTTTTCACAGTGCTAAGTACTCCCAACTCTATCAACAACGTAGGTTTTACCAGTTTTCTAAGTCTCTCTCATTTTCTTGTACTCATACTTGGAATTCTCTGTGTAAACCTCTGTAACTTCTCTAGGTAGATGAATCACTGTGTACTTTCTCTTGTTTCTATCTGTTACCAATCTTGAGAAACTCATACATTCTCTTTTCCCTGTTTCCCGGTCTTAGAGAAGTAGATTTCTTTCGGCGAAAGTGCTGTTTTCACAGTGCTAAGTTCTCTCAACTCAATCAACAATGTAACTTTTACCAGTTTCCTAAGTCTCTCTTATCTTCTTTACTTATACTTGGAAATTTCTGTGTAAATTTCTGTAACTTCTCTAGGTAGATGAATCACTGTGTACTTCTTTTGTTTCTATCTGTTACTAATCTTGAGAAACTCATACATTCTCTGTTAACTGTTTGCGGTCTTAGAGAAGTAGATTTCTTTCTGCGAAAGTGCTGTTTTCACAGTGCTAACTACTCCCAACTCTATCAACAATGTAGGTTTTACCAGTTTTCTAAGTCTCTCTTATTTTCTTGTACTTATACTTGGAATTCTCTGTGTAAACCTCTGTAACTTCTCTAGGTAGATGAATCACTGTGTACTTTCTCTTGTTTCTATCTGTTACCAATCATGAGAAACTCATACATTCTCTGTTCACTGTTTCCCGGTCTTAGAGAAGTAGATTTCTTTCGGGGAGAGTGCTGTTTTCACAGTGCTAAGTACTCCCAACTCTATCAACAATGTAGGTTTTACCAGTTTTCTAAGTCTCTCTTATTTTCTTGTACTTAAACTTGGAATTTTCTGTGTAAACCTCTGTAACTTCTCTAGGTAGAGGAATCACTGTGAACTTCTTTTGTTTCTATCTGTTACTAATCCTGAGAAACTCATACATTCTCTGTTACCTTTTTTCTGGTGTTAGAGAAGTAGATTTCTTTCGGCGAAAGTACTGTTTTCACAGTGCTAAGTACTCCCAACTCTATCAACAATGTAGGTTTTACCAGTTTTCTAAGTCTCTCTTATTTTCTTGTACTAATACTTGGAATTCTCTGTGTAAACCTCTGTAACTTCTCTAGGTAGATGAATCACTGTGTACTTTCTCTTGTTTCTATCTGTTACCAATCTTGAGAAACTCATACATTGTCTCTTCCCTGTTTCCCGGTGTTAGAGAAGTAGATTTCTTTCGGCGAAAGTGCTGTTTTCACAGTGCTAAGTACTCCCAACTCTATCAACAATGTAGGTTTTACCAGTTTTCTAAGTCTCTCTTATTTTTTGTACTTATACTTGGAATTTTCTGTGTAAACCTCTGTAACTTCTCTAGGTAGATGAATCACTGTGTACTTTCTCTTGTTTCTATCTGTTACCAATCTTGAGAAACTCATACATTCTTTATTCACTGTTTCACGGTCTTAGAGAAGTAGATTTCTTTCGCCGAAAGTGCTGTTTTCACAGTGCTAAGTTCTCTCAACTCAATCAACAATGTAACTTTTACCAGTTTCCTAAGTCTCTCTTATCTTCTTTTACTTATACTTGGAAATTTCTGTGTAAATCTCTGTAACTTCTCTAGGTAGAGGAATCACTGTGTACTTCTTTTGTTTCTATCTGTTACTAATCTTGAGAAACTCATACATTCTCTGTTAACTGTTTCGCGGTCTTAGAGAAGTAGATTTCTTTCTGCGAAAGTGCTGTTTTCACAGTGCTAACTACTCCCAACTCTATCAATAATGTAGGTTTTACCAGTTTTCTAAGTCTCTCTTATTTTCTTGTACTTATACTTGGAATTCTCTGTGTAAACCTCTGTAACTTCTCTAGGTAGATGAATCACTGTGTACTTGCTCTTGTTTCTATCTGTTACCAATTTTGAGAAACTCATACATTCTCTTTTCACTGTTTCCCGGTCTTAGAGAAGTAGATTTCTTTCCGGGAGAGTGCTGTTTTCACAGTGCTAAGTACTCCCAACTCTATCAACAATGTAGGTTTTACCAGTTTTCTAAGTCTCTCTTATTTTCTTGTACTTAAACTTGGAATTTTCTGTGTAAACCTCTGTTACTTTTCTAGGTGGATGAATCACTGTGTACTTTCTCTTGTTTCTATCTGTTACCAATCTTGTGAAACTCATACATTCTCTCTTCCCTGTTTCCCGGTGTTAGAGAAGTAGATTTCTTTCGGAGAAAGTGCTGTTTTCACAGGGCTAAGTACTCCCAACTCTATCAACAATGTAGGTTTTACCAGTTTTCTAAGTCTCTCTTATTTTCTTGTACTTATACTTGGAATTCTCTGTGTAAACCTCTGTAACTTCTCTAGGTAGAAGAATCACTGTGTACTTTCTCTTGTTTCTATCTGTTACCAATTTTGAGAAACTC
This sequence comes from Heterohyrax brucei, assembly GCA_028571685.1. NCBI lineage: Eukaryota > Metazoa > Chordata > Mammalia > Hyracoidea > Procaviidae > Heterohyrax > Heterohyrax brucei. The sequence goes on along the minus strand of CM053145.1, from coordinate 3,899,192 downwards.
ATACATTCTCTTTTCACTGTTTCCCGGTCTTAGAGAAGTAGACTTCTTTCGGCGAAAGTGCTGTTTTCACAGTGCTAAGTACTCCCAACTCTATCAACAATGTAGGTTTTACCAGTTTTCTAAGTCTCTCTTATTTTCTTGTACTTATACCTGGAATTCTCTGTGGAAACCTCTGTAACTTCTCTAGGTAGATGAATCACTGTGTACTTTCTCTTGTTTCTATCTGTTACCAATCTTGAGAAACTCATACATTCTCTTTTCCCTGTTTCCCGGTCTTAGAGAAGTAGATTTCTTTCGGCGAAAGTGCTGTTTTCACAGTGCTAAGTACTCTCAACTCAATCAACAATGTAAGTTTTACCAGTTTTCTAAGTCTCTCTTATTTTCTTGTACTTAAACTTGGAAATATCTGTGTAAACCTTTGTAACTTCTCTAGGTAAATGAATCACTGTGTACTTTCTCTTCTTTCTATCTGTTACCAATCATGAGAAACTCATACATTATCTGTTCACTGTTTCCCGGTCTTAGAGAAGTAGATTTCTTTCTGCGAAAGTGCTGTTTTCACAGTGCTAAGTACTCCCAACTCTATCAACAATGTGGGTTTTACCAGTTTTCTAAGTCTCTCTTATTTTCTTGTACTTATACTTGGATTTCTCTGTGTAAACCTCTGTAACTTCTCTAGGTAGATGAATCACTGTGTACTTTCTCTTGTTTCTATCTGTTACCAATCTTGAGAAACTCATACATTCTCTCTTCCCTGTTTCTCGGTGTTAGAGAAGTAGATTTCTTTCGGCGAAAGTGCTGTTTTCACAGTGCTAAGTACTCCCAACTCTATCAACAATGTAGGTTTTACCAATTTTCTAAGTCTCTCTTATTTTCTTGTACTTATACTTGGAATTCTCTGTGTAAACCTCTGTAACTTCTCTACTTAGATTAATGACTGTGTACTTTCTCTTGTTTCTATCTGTTACCAATCTTGAGAAATTCATACATTCTCTTTTCACTGTTTCCCGGTCTTAGAGAAGTAGATTTCTTTCGGCGAAAGGGCTGTTTTCACAGTGCTAAGTACTCCCAACTCAATCAACAATGTAAGTTTTACCAGTTTTCTAAGTCTCTCTTATTTTCTTGTACTTATACTTGGAATTCTCTGTGTAAACCTCTGTAACTTCTGTAGGTAGAGGAATCACTGTGTACTTCTTTTGTTTCTATCTGTTACTAATCCTGAGAAACTCATACATTATCTGTTACCTTTTTTCTGGTGTTAGAGAAGTAGATTTCTTTCGGCGAAAGTGCTGTTTTCACAGTGCTAAGTACTCTCAACTCTATCAACAATGTAGGTTTTACCAGTTTTCTAAGTCTCTCTTATTTTCTTGTACTTATACTTGGAATTCTCTGTGTAAACCTCTGCAAATTCTCTAGGTAGACGAATCACTGTGTACTTTCTCTTGTTTCTATCTGTTACCAATCTTGAGAGACTCATACATTCTCTCTTCCCTGTTTCCCGGTGTTACAGAAGTAGATTTCTTTCGGCGAACGTGTTGTTTTCACAGTGCTAAGTACTCCCAACTCTATCAACAATGTAGGTTTTACCAGTTTTCTAAGTCTCTCTTATTTTCTTGTACTTATACTTGGAATTCTCTGTGTAAACCTCTGTAACTTCTCTAGGTAGATGAATCACTGTGTACTTTCTCTTGTTTCTATCTGTTACCAATCTTGAGAAACTCATACATTCTCTATTCACTGTTTCACGGTCTTAGAGAAGTAGATTTCTTTCGCCGAAAGCGCTGTTTTCACAGTGCTAAGTTCTCCCAACTCAATCAACAATGTAACTTTTACCAGTTTCCTAAGTCTCTCTTATCTTCTTTTACTTATACTTGGAAATTTCTGTGTAAATCTCTGTAACTTCTCTAGGTAGATGAATCACTGTGTACTTCTTTTGTTTCTATCTGTTACTAATCTTGAGAAACTCATACATTCTCTGTTAACTGTTTCGCGGTCTTAGAGAAGTAGATTTCTTTCTGCGAAAGTGCTGTTTTCACAGTGCTAACTACTCCCAACTCTATCAACAATGTAGGTTTTACTAGTTTTCTAAGTCTCTCTTATTTTCTTGTACTTATACTTGAAATTCTCTGTGTAAACCTCTGTAACTTCTCTAGGTAGATGAATCACTGTGTACTTTCTCTTGTTTCTATCTGTTACCAATTTTGAGAAACTCATACATTCTCTTTTCACTGTTTCCCGGTCTTAGAGAAGTAGATTTCTTTCCGGGAGAGTGCTGTTTTCACAGTGCTAAGTACTCCCAACTCTATCAACAATGTAGGTTTTACCAGTTTTCTAAGTCTCTCTTATTTTCTTTTACTTATACTTGGAATTATCTGTGTAAACCTCTGTTACTTCTCTAGGTAGAAGAATCAATGTGTACTTTCTCTTGTTTCTATCTGTTACCAATCTTCAGAAACTCATACATTCTCTTTTCCCTTTTTCCCGGTCTTAGAGAAGTAGATTTCTTTCGGCGAAAGTGCGGTTTTCACAGTGCTAAGTACTCCCAAATCTATCAACAATGTAGGTTTTACCAGTTTTCTAAGTCTCTCTTATTTTCTTGTACTTATACTTGGAATTCTCTGTGTAAACCTCTGTAACTTCTCTAGGTAGATGAATCACTGTGTACTTTCTCTTGTTTCTATCTGTTACCAATTTTGAGAAAGTCTTACACTCTCTTTTCACTGTTTCCCGGTCTTAGAGAAGTAGATTTCTTTCGTCGAAAGTGCTGTTTTCACAATGCTAAGTACTCCCAACTCTATCTACAATGTAGGTTTTACCAGTTTTCTAAGTCTCTCTCATTTTCTTGTACTTATACTTGGAATTCTCTGTGTAAACCTCTGTAACTTCTCTAGGTAGATGAATCACTGTGTACTTTCTCTTGTTTCTATCTGTTACCAATCTTCAGAAACTCATACATTCTCTTTTCCCTGTTTCCCGGTCTTAGAGAAGTAGATTTCTTTCGGCGAAAGTGCTGTTTTCACAGTGCTAAGTACTCCCAACTCTATCAACAATGTAGGTTTTACCAGTTTTCTAAGTCACTCTTATTTTCTTGTACTTATACTTGGAATTCTCTGTGTAAACCTCTGTAAGTTCTCTAGGTAGATGAATCACTGTGTACTTTCTCTTGTTTCTATCTGTTACCAATCTTGAGAAACTCATACATTCTCTTTACCCTGTTTCCCTTTCTTAGAGAAGTAGATTTCTTTCGGCGAAAGTGCTGTTTTCACAGTGCTAAGTACTCCCAACTCAATCAACAATGTAAGTTTTACCAGTTTTCTAAGTCTCTCTTATTTTGTTGTACTTAAACTTGGAATTTTCTGTGTAAAACTCTGTAACTTCTTTAGGTAGATGAATCACTGTGTACTTCTTTTGTTTCTATCTGTTACCAATCTTGAGAAACTCATACATTCTCTGTTCCCTGTTTCCGGTGTTAGAGAAGTAGATTTCTTTCTGCGAAAGTGCTGTTTTCACAGTGCTAACTAATCCCAACTCTATCAACAATGTAGGTTTTACCACTTTTATAACTCTCTCTTATTTTCTTGTACTTATACTTGGAATTCTCTGTTTAAACCTTTGTAACTTCTCTAGGTAGATGAATCACTGTGTACTTTCTCTTGTTTCTATCTGTTAACAATCTTGAGAAACTCATATATTCTCTTTTCACTGTTTCGCGGTCTTAGAGAAGTAGATTTCTTTCAGCGAAAGTGCTGTTTTCACAGTGCTAAGTACTCCTAACTCTATGAACAATGTAGGTTTTACCAGTTTTCTAAGTCTCTCTTATTTTCTTGTACTTATACTTGGAATTCTCTGTGTAAACCTCTGTAATTTCTCTAGGTAGATGAATCACTGTGTGCCTTCTCTTGTTTCTATCTGTTACCAATCTTGAGAAACTCATACATTCTCTTTTCACTGTTTCACGGTCTTAGAGAAATAGATTTCTTTCAGCGAAAGTGCTGTTTTCACAGTGCTAAGTACTCCCAACTCAATCAACAATGTAAGTTTTACCAGTTTTCTAAGTCTCTCTTATCTTCTTTTACTTATACTTGGAATTTTCTGTGTAAACCTCTGTAACTTCTCTAGGTTGATGAATCACTCTGTACTTTCTTTTGTTTCTATCTGTTACCAATCTTGAGAAACTCATACATTCTCTTTTCACTGTTTTCCGGTCTTAGAGAAGTAGATTTCTTTCAGCGAAAGTGCTGTTTTCACAGTGCTAAGTACTCCCAACTCTATCAACAATGTAGGTTTTACCAGTTTTCTAAGTCTCTCTTATTTTCTTGTACTTATACTTGGAATTCTCTGTGTAAACCTCTGTAACTTCTCTAGGTAGATGAATCACTGTGTACTTTCTCTTGTTTCTATCTGTTACCAATCTTGAGAAACTCATACATTCTCTTTTCCCTGTTTCCCGGTCTTAGAGAAGTAGATTTCTTTCGGCGAAAGTGCTGTTTTCACAGTGCTAAGTACTCCCAACTCAATCAACAATGTAAGTTTTACCAGTTTTCTAAGTCTCTCTTATTTTCTTCTACTTAAACTTGGAAATATCTGTGTAAACCTTTGTAACTTCTCTAGGTAGATGAATCACTGTGTACTTTCTCTTCTTTCTATCTGTTACCAATCATGAGAAACTCATACATTCTCTTTTCCCTTTTTCCCGGTCTTAGAGAAGTAGATTTCTTTCTGCGAAAGTGCTGTTTTCACAGTGCTAAGTACTCCCAACTCTATCAACAATGTAGGTTTTACCAGTTTTCTAAGTCTCTCTTATTTTCTTATACTTATACTTGGAATTCTCTGTGTAAACCTCTGTAACTTCTCTAGGTAGATGAATCACTGTGTACTTTCTCTTGTTTCTATCTGTTACCAATCTTGAGAAACTCATACATTCTCTCTTCCCTGTTTCTCGGTGTTAGAGAAGTAGATTTCTTTCGGCGAAAGTGCTGTTTTAACAGTGCTAAGTACTCCCAACTCTATCAACAATGTAGGTTTTACCAATTTTCTAAGTCTCTCTTATTTTCTTGTACTTATACTTGGAATTCTCTGTGTAAACCTCTGTAACTTCTCTACTTAGATGAATCACTGTGTACTTTCTCTTGTTTCTATCTGTTACCAATCTTGAGAAATTCATACATTCTCTTTTCACTGTTTCCCGGTCTTAGAGAAGTAGATTTCTTTTGGCGAAAGGGCTGTTTTCACAGTGCTAAGTACTCCCAACTCAATCAACAATGTAAGTTTTACCAGTTTTCTAAGTCTCTCTTATTTTCTTGTACTTATACTTGGAATTCTCTGTGTAAACCTCTGTAACTTCTCTAGGTAGAGGAATCACTGTGTACTTCTTTTGTTTCTATCTCTTACTAATCCTGAGAAACTCATACATTATCTGTTACCTTTTTTCTGGTGTTAGAGAAGTAGATTTCTTTCGGCGAAAGTGCTGTTTTCACAGTGCTAAGTACTCTCAACTCTATCAACCATGTAGGTTTTACCAGTTTTCTAAGTCTCTCTTATTTTCTTGTACTTATACTTGGAATTCTCTGTGTAAACGTCTGCAACTTCTCTAGGTCGACGAATCACTGTGTACTTTCTCTTGTTTCTATCTGTTACCAATCTTGAGAGACTCATATATTCTCTCTTCCCTGTTTCCCGGTGTTACAGAAGTAGATTTCTTTCGGCGAAAGTGTTGTTTTCACAGTGCTAAGTACTCCCAACTCTATCAACAATGTAGGTTTTACCAGTTTTCTAAGTCTCTCTTATTTTCTTGTACTTATACTTGGAATTCTCTGTGTAAACCTCTGTAACTTCTCTAGGTAGATGAATCACTGTGTACTTTCTCTTGTTTCTATCTGTTACCAATCTTGAGAAACTCATACATTCTCTATTCACTGTTTCACGGTCTTAGAGAAGTAGATTTCTTTCGCCGAAAGCGCTGTTTTCACAGTGCTAAGTTCTCCCAACTCAATCAACAATGTAACTTTTACCAGTTTCCTAAGTCTCTCTTATCTTCTTTTACTTATACTTGGAAATTTCTGTGTAAATCTCTGTAACTTCTCTAGGTAGATGAATCACTGTGTACTTCTTTTGTTTCTATCTGTTACTAATCTTGAGAAACTCATACATTCTCTGTTAACTGTTTCGCGGTCTTAGAGAAGTAGATTTCTTTCGGCGAAAGTGCTGTTTTCACAGTGCTAACTACTCCCAACTCTATCAACAATGTAGGTTTTACTAGTTTTCTAAGTCTCTCTTATTTTCTTGTACTTATACTTGAAATTCTCTGTGTAAACCTCTGTAACTTCTCTAGGTAGATGAATCACTGTGTACTTTCTCTTGTTTCTATCTGTTACCAATTTTGAGAAACTCATACATTCTCTTTTCACTGTTTCCCGGTCTTAGAGAAGTAGATTTCTTTCCGGGAGAGTGCTGTTTTCACAGTGCTAAGTACTCCCAACTCTATCAACAATGTAGGTTTTACCAGTTTTCTAAGTCTCTCTTATTTTCTTTTACTTATACTTGGAATTATCTGTGTAAACCTCTGTAACTTCTCTAGGTAGATGAATCACTGTGTACTTTCTCTTGTTTCTATCTGTTACCAATCTTCAGAAACTCATACATTCTCTTTTCCCTTTTTCCCGGTCTTAGAGAAGTAGATTTCTTTCGGCGAAAGTGCTGTTTTCACAGTGCTAAGTACTCCCAACTCTATCAACAATGTAGGTTTTACCAGTTTTCTAAGTCTCTCTTATTTTCTTGTACTTATACTTGGAATTCTCTGTGTAAACCTCTGTAACTTCTCTAGGTAGATGAATCACTGTGTACTTTCTCTTGTTTCTATCTGTTACCAATTTTGAGAAAGTCTTACACTCTCTTTTCACTGTTTCCCGGTCTTAGAGAAGTAGATTTCTTTCGGCGAAAGTGCTGTTTTCACAATGCTAAGTACTCCCAACTCTATCAACAATGTAGGTTTTACCAGTTTTCTAAGTCTCTCTCATTTTCTTGTACTTATACTTGGAATTCTCTGTGTAAACCTCTGTAACTTCTCTAGGTAGATGAATCACTGTGTACTTTCTCTTGTTTCTATCTGTTACCAATCTTGAGAAACTCATACATTCTCTTTTCCCTGTTTCCCGGTCTTAGAGAAGTAGATTTCTTTCGGCGAAAGTGCTGTTTTCACAGTGCTAAGTACTCCCAACTCAATCAACAATGTAAGTTTTACCAATTTTCTAAGTCTCTCTTATTTTCTTGTACTTAAACTTGGAATTTTCTGTGTAAACCTCTGTAACTTCTCTAGGTAGATGAATCACTGTGTACTTCTTTTGTTTCTATCTGTTACTAATCTTGAGAAACTCATACATTCTCTGTTACCTGTTTCCCGGTGTTAGAGAAGTAGATTTCTTTGGGCGAAAGTGCTGTTTTCACAGTGCTAAGTACTCTCAACTCTATCAACAATGTAGGTTTTACCAGTTTTCTAAGTCTCTCTTATTATCTTGTACTTATACTTGGAATTCTCTGTGTAAACCTCTGTAACTTCTCTAGGTAGATGAATCACTGTGTACTTTCTCTTGTTTCTATCTGTTACCAATCTTGAGTAACTCATGAATTCTCTTTTCACTGTTTCCCGGTCTTAGAGAAGTAGATTTCTTTCGGCAAAAGTGCTGTTTTCACAGTGCTAAGTACTCCCAACTCTATCAACAATGTAGGTTTTACCAGTTTTCTAAGTCTCTCTTATTTTCTTGTACTTATACTTGGAATTCTCTGTGTAAACCTCTGTAACTTCTCTAGGTAGATGAATCACTGTGTACCTTCTCTTTGTTCTATCTGTTACCAATCTTGAGAAACTCATACATTCTCTTTTCACTGTTTCACGGCCTTAGAGAAATAGATTTCTTTCAGCGAAAGTGCTGTTTTCACAGTGCTAAGTACTCCCAACTCAATCAACAATGTAAGTTTTACCAGTTTTCTAAGTCTCTCTTATCTTCTTTTACTTATACTTGGAATTTTCTGTGTAAACCTCTGTAACTTCTCTAGGTAGATGAATCACTGTGTACCTTCTTTTGTTTCTATCTGTTACCAATCTTGAGAAACTCATACATTCTCTTTTCACTGTTTCACGGTCTTAGAGAAGTAGATTTCTTTCAGCGAAAGTGCTGTTTTCACAGTGCTAAGTACTCCCAACTCTATCAACAATGTAGGTTTTACCAGTTTTCTAAGTCTCTCTTATTTTCTCGTACTTATACTTGGAATTCTCTGTGTAAACCTGTGTAAGTTCTCTAGGTAGATGAATCACTGTGTACTTTCTCTTGTTTCTATGTTACCAATCTTGAGAAACTCATACATTCTCTGTTCCCTGTTTCCCAGTGTTACAGAAGCAGATTTCTTTCTGCGAAAGTGCTGTTTTCACAGTGCTAAGTACTCCCAACTCTATCAACGATGTAGCTTTTACCAGTTTTCTAAGTCTCTCTTATTTTCTTGTAATTATACTTGGAATTCTCTGTGTAAACCTCTGTAACTTCTCTAGGTAGATGAATCACTGTGTACTTTCTCTTGTTTCTATCTGTTACCAATCTTGAGAAACTCATACATTCTCTTTTCACTGTTTCCCGGTCTTAGAGAATTAGATTTCTTTCGGCGAAAGTGCTGTTTTCACAGTGCTAAGTACTCCCAACTCTATCAACAATGTAGGTTTTACCAGTTTTTTAAGTCTCTCTTATTTTCTTTTACTTATATTTGGAATTCTCTGTGTAACCTCTGTAACTTCTCTAGGTAGATGAATCACTGTGTACTTTCTCTTGTTTCTATCTGTTACCAATCTTGATAAACTCATACATTCTCTTTTCACTGTTTCCCGGTCTTAGAGAAGTAGATTTCTTTCGGCGCAAGTGCTGTTTTCACAGTGCTAAGTACTCCCAACTCTATCAACAACGTAGGTTTTACCAGTTTTCTAAGTCTCTCTCATTTTCTTGTACTTATACTTGGAATTCTCTGTGTAAACCTCTGTAACTTCTCTAGGTAGATGAATCACTGTGTACTTTCTCTTGTTTCTATCTGTTACCAATCTTGAGAAACTCATACATTCTCTTTTCCCTGTTTCAAGGTCTTAGAGAAGTAGATTTCTTTCGGCGAAAGTGCTGTTTTCACAGTGCTAAGTACTCCCAACTCAATCAACAATGTAAGTTTTACCAGCTTTCTAAGTCTCTCTTATTTTCTTGTACTTAAACTTGGAATTTTCTGTGTAAACCTCTGTAACTTCTCTAGGTAGATGAATCACTGTGTACTTCTTTTGTTTCTATCTGTTACTAATCTTGAGAAAGTCATACATTCTCTGTTACCTGTTTCCCGGTGTTAGAGAAGTAGATTTCTTTGGGCGAAAGTGCTGTTTTCACAGTGCTAAGTACTCTCAACTCTATCAACAATGTAGGTTTTACCAGTTTTCTAAGTCTCTCTTATTTTCTTGTACTTATACTTGGAATTCTCTGTGTAAACCTCTGTAACTTCTCTAGGTAGATGAATCACTGTGTACTTTCTCTTGTTTCTATCTGTTACCAATCTTGAGAAACTCATGCATTCTCTTTTCACTGTTTCCCGGTCTTAGAGAAGTAGATTTCTTTCGGCGAAAGAGCTGTTTTCACAGTGCTAAGTACTCCCAACTCTATCAACAATGTAGGTTTTACCAGTTTTCTAAGTCTCTCTTATTTTCTTGTACTTATACTTGGAATTCTCTGTGTAAACCTCTGTAACTTCTCTAGGTAGATGAATCACTGTGTACTTTCTCTTGTTTCTATCTGTTACCAATCTTCAGAAACTCATACATTCTCTTTTCACTGTTTCACGGTCTTAGAGAAGTAGATTTCTTTCGCCGAAAGTGCTGTTTTCACAGTGCTAAGTTCTCCCAACTCAATCAACAATGTAACTTTTACCAGTTTCCTAAGTCTCTCTTATCTTCTTTTACTTATACTTGGAAATTTCTGTGTAAATCTCTGTAACTTCTCTAGCTAGATGAATCACTGTGTATTTCTTTTGTTTCTATCTGTTACTAATCTTGAGAAACTCATACATTCTCTGTTAACTGTTTCGCGGTCTTAGAGAAGTAGATTTCTTTCTGCGAAAGTGCTGTTTTCACAGTGCTAACTACTCCCAACTCTCTCAACAATGTAGGTTTTACCAGTTATCTAAGTCTCTCTTATTTTCTTGTACTTATACTTGGAATTCTCTGTGTAAACCTCTGTAACTTCTCTAGGTAGATGAATCACTGTGTACTTTCTCTTGTTTCTATCTGTTACCAATCTTGAGAAACTCATACATTCTCTCTTCCCTGTTTCCCGGTGTTAGAGAAGTAGATTTCTTTCGGAGAAAGTGCTGTTTTCACAGTGCTAAGTACTCCCAACTCTATCAACAATGTAGGTTTTACCAGTTTTCTAAGTCTCTCTTATTTTCTTGTACTTATACTTGGAATTCTCTGTGTAAACCTCTGTAACTTCTCTAGGTAGATGAATCACTGTGTACTTTCTCTTGTTTCTATCTGTTACCAATTTTGAGAAACTCATACATTCTCTTTTCACTGTTTCCCGGTCTTAGAGAAGTAGACTTCTTTCGACGAAAGTGCTGTTTTCACAGTGCTAAGTACTCCCAACTCTATCAACAATGTAGGTTTTATCAGTTTTCTAAGTCTCTCTTATTTTCTTGTACTTATACTTGGAATTCTCTGCGTAAACCTCTGTAACTTCTCTAGGTAGATGAATCACTGTGTACTTTCTCTTGTTTCTATCTGTTACCAATCTTGAGAAACTCATACATTCTCTGTTCACTGTTTCGCGGTGTTAGAGAAGTAGATTTCTTTCAGTGAAAGTGCTGTTTTCACAGTGCTAAGTACTCCCAACTCTATCAACAATGTAAGTTTTACCAGATTTCTAAGTCTCTCTTATCTTCTTTTACTTATACTTGGAATTCTCTGTGTAAACCTCTGTAACTTCTCTAGGTAGATGAATCACTGTGTACTTTCTCTTGTTTCTATCTGTTACCAATCTTGAGAAACTCATACATTCTCTTTTCACTGTTTCCCGGTCTTACAGAAGTAGTCTTCTTTCGGCGAAAGTGCTGTTTTCACAGTGCTAAGTACTCCCAACTCTATCAACAATGTGGGTTTTACCAGTTTTCCAAGTCTCTCTTATTTTCTTGTACTTATACTTGGAATTCTCTGCGTAAACCTCTGTAACTTCTCTAGGTAGATGAATCACTGTGTACTTTCTCTTGTTTCTATCTTTTAACACTCTTGAGAAACTCATACATTCTCTTTTCACTGTTTCGTGGTCTTAGAGAAGTAGATTTCTTTCAGCGAAAGTGCTGTTTTCACAGTGCTAAGTACTCCCAACTCTATCAACAATGTAGGTTTTACCAGTTTTCTAAGTCTCTCTTATTTTCTTGTACTTATACTTGGAATTCTCTGTGTAAACCTCTGTAACTTCTCTACTTAGATGAATCACTGTGTACTTTCTCTTCTTTCTATCTGTTACCAATCTTGAGAAATTCATACATTCTCTTTTCACTGATTCCCGGTCTTAGAGAAGTAGATTTCTTTCGGCGAAAGTGCTGTTTTCACAGTGCTAAGTACTCCCAAGTCAATCAACAATGTAAGTTTTACCAATTTTCTAAGTCTCTCTTATTTTCTTGTACTTAAACTTGGAATTTTCTGTGTAAACCTCTGTAACTTCTCTACGTAGATGAATCACTGTGTACTTCTTTTGTTTCTATCTGTTACTAATCTTGAGAAACTCATACATTCTCTGTTACCTGTTTCCCGGTGTTAGAGAAGTAGATTTCTTTGGGCGAAAGTGCTGTTTTCACAGTGCTAAGTACTCTCAACTCTATCAACAATGTAGGTTTTACCAGTTTTCTAGGTCTCTCTTATTATCTTGTACTTATACTTGGAATTCTCTGTGTAAACCTCTGTAACTTCTCTAGGTAGATGAATCACTGTGTACTTTCTCTTGTTACTATCTGTTACCAATCTTGAGAAACTCATGCATTCTCTTTTCACTGTTTCCCGGTCTTAGAGAAGTAGATTTCTTTCGTCAAAAGTGCTGTTTTCACAGTGCTAAGTACTCCCAACTCTATCAACAATGTAGGTTTTACCAGTTTTCTAAGTCTCTCTTATTTTCTTGTACTTAAACTTGGAATTTTCTGTGTAAACCTTTGTAACTTTTCTAGGTAGATGAATCACTGTGTACTTTCTCTTGTTTCTATCTCTTACCAATCTTGAGAAACTCATACATTCTCTCTTCCCTGTTTCCCGGTGTTAGAGAAGTAGATTTCTTTCGGAGAAAGTGCTGTTTTCACAGGGCTAAGTACTCCCAACTCTATCAACAATGTAGGTTTTACCAGTTTTCTAAGTCACTCTTATTTTCTTGTACTTATACTTGGAATTCTCTGTGTAAACCTCTGTAACTTCTCTACTTAGATGAATCACTGTGTACTTTCTCTTGTTTCTATCTGTTACCAATCTTGAGAAATTCATACATTCTCTTTTCACTGTTTCCCGGTCTTAGAGAAGTAGATTTCTTTCGGCGAAAGGGCTGTTTTCACAGTGCTAAGTACTCCCAACTCAACCAACAATGTAAGTTTTACCAGTTTTCTAAGTCTCTCGTATTTTCTTGTACTTAAACTTGGAATTTTCTGTGTAAACCTCTGTAACTTCTCTAGGTAGATGAATCACTGTGTACTTTCTCTTCTTTCTATCTGTTATCAATCATGAGAAACTCATACATTCTCTGTTCACTGTTTCCCGGTCTTAGAGAAGTAGATTTCTTTCGGGGAGAGTGCTGTTTTCACAGTGCTAAGTACTCCCAACTCTATCAACAATGTAGGTTTTACCAGTTTTCTAAGTCTCTCTTATTTTCTTGTACTTAAACTTGGAATTTTCTGTGTAAACCTCTGTAACTTCTCTAGGTAGAGGAATCACTGTGTACTTCTTTTGTTTCTATCTGTTACTAATCCTGAGAAACTCATACATTCTCTGTTACCTTTTTTCTGGTGTTAGAGAAGTAGATTTCTTTCGGCGAAAGTACTGTTTTCACAGTGCTAAGTACTCCCAACTCTATCAACAATGTAGGTTTTACCAGTTTTCTAAGTCTCTCTTATTTTCTTGTACTAATACTTGGAATTCTCTGTGTAAACCTCTGTAACTTCTCTAGGTAGATGAATCACTGTGTACTTTCTCTTGTTTCTATCTGTTACCAATCTTGAGAAACTCATACATTGTCTCTTCCCTGTTTCCCGGTGTTAGAGAAGTAGATTTCTTTCGGCGAAAGTGCTGTTTTCACAGTGCTAAGTACTCCCAACTCTATCAACAATGTAGGTTTTACCAGTTTTCTAAGTCTCTCTAATTTTTTCTACTTATACTTGGAATTTTCTGTGTAAACCTCTGTAACTTCTCTAGGTAGATGAATCACTGTGTACTTTCTCTTGTTTCTATCTGTTACCAATCTTGAGAAACTCATACATTCTTTATTCACTGTTTCACGGTCTTAGAGAAGTAGATTTCTTTCTCCGAAAGTGCTGTTTTCACAGTGCTAAGTTCTCTCAACTCAATCAACAATGTAACTTTTACCAGTTTCCTAAGTCTCTCTTATCTTCTTTTACTTATACTTGGAAATTTCTGTGTAAATCTCTGTAACTTCTCTAGGTAGATGAATCACTGTGTACTTCTTTTGTTTCTATCTGTTACTAATCTTGAGAAACTCATACATTCTCTGTTAACTGTTTCGCGGTCTTAGAGAAGTAGATTTCTTTCTGCGAAAGTGCTGTTTTCACAGTGCTAACTACTCCCAACTCTATCAATAATGTAGGTTTTACCAGTTTTCTAAGTCTCTCTTATTTTCTTGTACTTATACTTGGAATTCTCTGTGTAAACCTCTGTAACTTCTCTAGGTAGATGAATCACTGTGTACTTGCTCTTGTTTCTATCTGTTACCAATTTTGAGAAACTCATACATTCTCTTTTCACTGTTTCCCGGTCTTAGAGAAGTAGATTTCGTTCCGGGAGAGTGCTGTTTTCACAGTGCTAAGTACTCCCAACTCTATCAACAATGTAGGTTTTACCAGTTTTCTAAGTCTCTCTTATTTTCTTGTACTTAAACTTGGAATTTTCTGTGTAAACCTCTGTTACTTTTCTAGGTGGATGAATCACTGTGTACTTTCTCTTGTTTCTATCTGTTACCAATCTTGTGAAACTCATACATTCTCTCTTCCCTGTTTCCCAGTGTTAGAGAAGTAGATTTCTTTCGGAGAAAGTGCTGTTTTCACAGGGCTAAGTACTCCCAACTCTATCAACAATGTAGGTTTTACCAGTTTTCTAAGTCTCTCTTATTTTCTTGTACTTATACTTGGAATTCTCTGTGTAAACCTCTGTAACTTCTCTAGGTAGAAGAATCACTGTGTACTTTCTCTTGTTTCTATCTGTTACCAATTTTGAGATACTCATACATTCTCTTTTCACTGTTTCCCGGTCTTAGAGAAGTAGACTTCTTTCGGCGAAAGTGCTGTTTTCACAGTGCTAAGTACTCCCAACTCTATCAACAATGTAGGTTTTACCAGTTTTCTAAGTCTCTCTTATTTTCTTGTAGTTATACCTGGAATTCTCTGTGGAAACCTCTGTAACTTCTCTAGGTAGATGAATCACTGTGTACTTTCTCTTGTTTCTATCTGTTACCAATCTTGAGAAACTCATACATTCTCTTTTCCCTGTTTCCCGGTCTTAGAGAAGTAGATTTCTTTCGGCGAAAGTGCTGTTTTCACAGTGCTAAGTACTCTCAACTCAATCAACAATGTAAGTTTTACCAGTTTTCTAAGTCTCTCTTATTTTCTTGTACTTAAACTTGGAAATATCTGTGTAAACCTTTGTAACTTCTCTAGGTAAATGAATCACTGTGTACTTTCTCTTCTTTCTATCTGTTACCAATCATGAGAAACTCATACATTATCTGTTCACTGTTTCCCGGTCTTAGAGAAGTAGATTTCTTTCTGCGAAAGTGCTGTTTTCACAGTGCTAAGTACTCCCAATTCTATCAACAATGTAGGTTTTACCAGTTTTCTAAGTCTCTCTTATTTTCTTGTACTTATACTTGGAATTCTCTGTGTAAACCTCTGTAACTTCTCTAGGTAGATGAATCACTGTGTACTTTCTCTTGTTTCTATCTGTTACCAATCTTGAGAAACTCATACATTCTCTCTTCCCTGTTTCTCGGTGTTAGAGAAGTAGATTTCTTTCGGCGAAAGTGCTGTTTTCACAGTGCTAAGTACTCCCCACTCTATCAACAATGTAGGTTTTACCAATTTTCTAAGTCTCTCTTATTTTCTTGTACTTATACTTGGAATTCTCTGTGTAAACCTCTGTAACTTCTCTACTTAGATGAATGACTGTGTACTTTCTCTTGTTTCTATCTGTTACCAATCTTGAGAAATTCATACATTCTCTTTTCACTGTTTCACGGTCTTAGAGAAGTAGATTTCTTTCGGCGAAAGGGCTGTTTTCACAGTGCTAAGTACTCCCAACTCAATCAACAATGTAAGTTTTACCAGTTTTCTAAGTCTCTCTTATTTTCTTGTACTTATACTTGGAATTCTCTGTGTAAACCTCTGTAACTTCTGTAGGTAGAGGAATCACTGTGTACTTCTTTTGTTTCTATCTGTTACTAATCCTGAGAAACTCATACATTATCTGTTACCTTTTTTCTGGTGTTAGAGAAGTAGATTTCTTTCGGCGAAAGTGCTGTTTTCACAGTGCTAAGTACTCTCAACTCTATCAACAATGTAGGTTTTACCAGTTTTCTAAGTCTCTCTTATTTTCTTGTACTTATACTTGGAATTCTCTGTGTAAACCTCTGCAACTTCTCTAGGTAGACGAATCACTGTGTACTTTCTCTTGTTTCTATCTGTTACCAATCTTGAGAGACTCATACATTCTCTCTTCCCTGTTTCCCGGTGTTACAGAAGTAGATTTCTTTCGGCGAAAGTGTTGTTTTCACAGTGCTAAGTACTCCCAACTCTATCAACAATGTAGGTTTTACCAGTTTTCTAAGTCTCTCTTATTTTCTTGTACTTATACTTGGAATTCTCTGTGTAAACCTCTGTAACTTCTCTAGGTAGATGAATCACTGTGTACTTTCTCTTGTTTCTATCTGTTACCAATCTTGAGAAACTCATACATTCTCTATTCACTGTTTCACGGTCTTAGAGAAGTAGATTTCTTTCGCCGAAAGCGCTGTTTTCACAGTGCTAAGTTCTCCCAACTCAATCAACAATGTAACTTTTACCAGTTTCCTAAGTCTCTCTTATCTTCTTTAACTTATACTTGGAAATTTCTGTGTAAATCTCTGTAACTTCTCTAGGTAGATGAATCACTGTGTACTTCTTTTGTTTCTATCTGTTACTAATCTTGAGAAACTCATACATTCTCTGTTAACTGTTTCGCGGTCTTAGAGAAGTAGATTTCTTTCTGCGAAAGTGCTGTTTTCACAGTGCTAACTACTCCCAACTCTATCAACAATGTAGGTTTTACTAGTTTTCTAAGTCTCTCTTATTTTCTTGTACTTATACTTGAAATTCTCTGTGTAAACCTCTGTAACTTCTCTAGGTAGATGAATCACTGTGTACTTTCTCTTGTTTCTATCTGTTACCAATTTTGAGAAACTCATACATTCTCTTTTCACTGTTTCCCGGTCTTAGAGAAGTAGATTTCTTTCCGGGAGAGTGCTGTTTTCACAGTGCTAAGTACTCCCAACTCTATCAACAATGTAGGTTTTACCAGTTTTCTAAGTCTCTCTTATTTTCTTTTACTTATACTTGGAATTATCTGTGTAAACCTCTGTTACTTCTCTAGGTAGAAGAATCACTGTGTACTTTCTCTTGTTTCTATCTGTTACCAATCTTCAGAAACTCATACATTCTCTTTTCCCTTTTTCCCGGTCTTAGAGAAGTAGATTTCTTTCGGCGAAAGTGCGGTTTTCACAGTGCTAAGTACTCCCAAATCTATCAACAATGTAGGTTTTACCAGTTTTCTAAGTCTCTCTTATTTTCTTGTACTTATACTTGGAATTCTCTGTGTAAACCTCTGTAACTTCTCTAGGTAGATGAATCACTGTGTACTTTCTCTTGTTTCTATCTGTTACCAATTTTGAGAAAGTCTTACACTCTCTTTTCACTGTTTCCCGGTCTTAGAGAAGTAGATTTCTTTCGGCGAAAGTGCTGTTTTCACAATGCTAAGTACTCCCAACTCTATCAACAATGTAGGTTTTACCAGTTTTCTAAGTCTCTCTCATTTTCTTGTACTTATACTTGGAATTCTCTGTGTAAACCTCTGTAACTTCTCTAGGTAGATGAATCACTGTGTACTTTCTCTTGTTTCTATCTGTTACCAATCTTGAGAAACTCATACATTCTCTTTTCCCTGTTTCCCTTTCTTAGAGAAGTAGATTTCTTTCGGCGAAAGTGCTGTTTTCACAGTGCTAAGTACTCCCAACTCAATCAACAATGTAAGTTTTACCAGTTTTCTAAGTCTCTCTTATTTTGTTGTACTTAAACTTGGAATTTTCTGTGTAAAACTCTGTAACTTCTTTAGGTAGATGAATCACTGTGTACTTCTTTTGTTTCTATCTGTTACTAATCTTGAGAAACTCATACATTCTCTGTTACCTGTTTCCCGGTGTTAGAGAAGTAGATTTCTTTCGGCGAAAGTGCTGTTTTCACAGTGCTAAGTACTCTCAACTCTATCAACAATGTAGGTTTTACCAGTTTTCTAAGTTTCTCTTATTTTCTTGTACTTATACTTGGAATTCTCTGTGTAAACCTCTGTAACTTCTCTAGGTAGATGAATCACTGTGTACCTTCTCTTGTTTCTATCTGTTACCAATCTTGAGAAACTCATACTTTCTCTTTTCACTGTTTCACGGTCTTAGAGAAATAGATTTCTTTCAATGAAAGTGCTGTTTTCACAGTGCTAAGTACTCCCAACTCAATCAACAATGTAAGTTTTACCAGTTTTCTAAGTCTCTCTTATCTTCTTTTACTTATACTTGGAATTTTCTGTGTAAACCTCTATAACTTCTCTAGGTAGATGAATCACTGTGTACTTTCTTTTGTTTCTATCTGTTACCAATCTTGAGAAACTCATACATTCTCTTTTCACTGTTTCACGGTCTTAGAGAAGTAGATTTCTTTCAGCGAAAGTGCTGTTTTCACAGTGCTAAGTACTCCCAACTCTATCAACAATGTAGGTTTTACCAGTTTTCTAAGTCTCTCTTATTTTCTCGTACTTATACTTGGAATTCTCTGTGTAAACCTGTGTAAGTTCTCTAGGTAGATGAATCACTGTGTACTTTCTCTTGTTTCTATCTGTTACCAATCTTGAGAAACTCATACATTCTCTGTACCTGTTTCCTGGTGTTAGAGAAGTAGATTTCTTTCTGCGAAAGTGCTGTTTTCACAGTGCTAAGTACTCCCAACTCTATCAACGATGTACGTTTTACCAGTTTTCTAAGTCTCTCTTATTTTCTTGTACTTATACTTGGAATTCTCTGTGTAAACCTCTGCAACTTCTCTAGTTAGATGAATCACTGTGTACCTTCTCTTGTTTCTATCTGTTACCAATCTTGAGAAACTCATACATTCTCTTTTCACTGTTTCCCGGTCTTAGAGAAGTAGATCTCTTTCGGCGAAAGTGCTGTTTTCACAGTGCTAAGTACTCCCAACTCTATCAACAATGTAGGTTTTACCAGTTTTCTAAGTCTCTCTTATTTTCTTGTACTTAAACTGGGAATTCTCTCTGTAAACCTCTGTAACTTTTCTAGGTAGATGAATCACTGTGTACTTTCTCTTGTTTCTATCTGTTACCAATCTTGAGAAACTCATACATTCTCTTTTCACTGTTTCACGGTCTTAGAGAAGTAGATTTCTTTCAGCGAAAGTGCTGTTTTCACAGTGCTAAGTACTCCCAACTCAATCAACAATGTAAGGTTTACCAGATTTCTAAGTCTCTCTTATCTTCTTTTACTTATACTTGGAATTCTCTGTGTAAACCTCTGTAACTTCTCTAGGTAGATGAATCACTGTGTACTTTCTCTTGTTTCTATCTGTTACCAATTTTGAGAAAGTCATACATTCTCTTTTCACTATTTCCCGGTCTTAGAGAAGTAGATTTCTTTCTGCGAAAGTGCTGTTTTCACAGTTCTAAGTACTCCCAACTCTATCAACAATGTAAGTTTTACCAGTTTTCTAAGTCTCTCTCATTTTCTTGTACTTATACTTGGAATTCTCTGTGTAAACCTGTGTAACTTCTCTAGGTAGATGAATCACTGTGTCCTTTCTTTTGTTTCTATCTGTTACCAATCTTGAGAAACTCATACATTCTCTGTTCCCTGTTTCCCGGTGTTAGAGAAGTAGATTTCTTTCTGCGAAAGTGCTGTTTTCACAGTGCTAACTACTCCCAACTCTATCAACAATGTAGGTTTTACCACTTTTATAACTCTCTCTTATTTTCTTGTACTTATACTTGGAATTCTCTGTTTAAACCTTTGTAACTTCTCTAGGTAGATGAATCACTGTGTACTTTCTCTTGTTTCTATCTGTTAACAATCTTGAGAAACTCATATAGTCTCTTTTCACTGTTTCGCGGTCTTAGAGAAGTAGATTTCTTTCAGCGAAAGTGCTGTTTTCACAGTGCTAAGTACTCCCAACTCTATGAACAATGTAGGTTTTACCAGTTTTCTAAGTCTCTCTTATTTTCTTGTACTTATACTTGGAATTCTCTGTGTAAACCTCTGTAATTTCTCTAGGTAGATGAATCACTGTGTGCCTTCTCTTGTTTCTATCTGTTACCAATCTTGAGAAACTCATACATTCTCTTTTCACTGTTTCACGGTCTTAGAGAAATAGATTTCTTTCAGCGAAAGTGCTGTTTTCACAGTGCTAAGTACTCCCAACTCAATCAACAATGTAAGTTTTACCAGTTTTCTAAGTCTCTCTTATCTTCTTTTACTTATACTTGGAATTTTCTGTGTAAACCTCTGTAACTTCTCTAGGTTGATGAATCACTCTGTACTTTCTTTTTTTTCTATCTGTTACCAATCTTGAGAAACTCATACATTCTCTTTTCACTGTTTTCCGGTCTTAGAGAAGTAGATTTCTTTCAGCGAAAGTGCTGTTTTCACAGTGCTAAGTACTCCCAACTCTATCAACAATGTAGGTTTTACCAGTTTTCTAAGTCTCTCTTATTTTCTTGTACTTATACTTGGAATTGTCTGTGTAAACCTCTGTAATTTCTCTAGGTAGATGAATCACTGTGTACCTTCTCTTGTTTCTATCTGTTACCAATCTTGAGAAACTCATACATTCTCTTTTCACTGTTTCACGGTCTTAGAGAAATAGATTTCTTTCAGCGAAAGTGCTGTTTTCACAGTGCTAAGTACTCCCAACTCAATCAACAATGTAAGTTTTACCAGTTTTCTAAGTCTCTCTTATCTTCTTTTACTTATACTTGGAATTTTCTGTGTAAACCTCTGTAACTTCTCTAGGTTGATGAATCACTCTGTACTTTCTTTTGTTTCTATCTGTTACCAATCTTGAGAAACTCATACATTCTCTTTTCACTGTTTCCCGGTCTTAGACAAGTAGATTTCTTTCAGCGAAAGTGCTGTTTTCACAGTGCTAAGTACTCCCAACTCTATCAACAATGTAGGTTTTACCAGTTTTCTAAGTCTCTCTTATTTTCTCGTACTTATACTTGGAATTTTCTGTGTAAACCTGTGTAAGTTCTCTAGGTAGATGAATCACTGTGTACTTTCTCTTGTTTCTATCTGTTACCAATCTTGAGAAACTCATACATTCTCTGTTCCCTGTTTCCCGGTGTTAGAGAAGTAGATTTCTTTCTGCGAAAGTGCTGTTTTCACAGTGCTAAGTACTCCCAACTCTATCAACGATGTAGGTTTTACCAGTTTTCTAAGTCTCTCTTATTTTCTTGTACTAATACTTGGAATTCTCTGTGTAAACCTCTGTAACTTCTCTAGGTAGATGAATCACTCTGTACTGTCTCTTGTTTCTATCTGTTACCAATCTTGAGAAACTCATACATTCTCTTTTCACTGTTTCCCGGTCTTAGAGAAGTAGATTTCTTTCGGCGAAAGTGCTGTTTTCACATTGCTAAGTACTCCCAACTCTATCAACAATGTAGGTTTTACCAGTTTTCTAAGTCTCTCTTATTTTCTTTTCTTATACTTGGAATTATCTGTGTAAACCTCTGTAACTTCTCTAGGTAGATGAATCACTGTGTACTTTCTCTTGTTTCTATCTGTTACCAATCTTCAGAAACTCATACATTCTCTTTTCCCTGTTTCCCGGTGTTAGAGAAGTAGATTTCTTTCTGCGAAAGTGCTGTTTTCACAGTGCTAAGTACTCCCAACTCTATCAACAATGTAGGTTTTACCAGTTTTCTAAGTCTCTCTTATTTTCTTGTACTTATACTTGGAATTCTCTGTGTAAACCTCTGTAAGTTCTCTAGCTAGATGAATCACTATGTACTTTCTCTTGTTTCTATCTGTTACCAATCTTGAGAAACTCATACATTCTCTTTTCCCTGTTTCCCTTTCTTAGAGAAGTAGATTTCTTTCGGCGAAAGTGCTGTTTTCACAGTGCTAAGTACTCCCAACTCAATCAACAATGTAAGTTTTACCAGTTTTCTAAGTCTTTCTTATTTTGTTGTACTTAAACTTGGAATTTTCTGTGTAAAACTCTGTAACTTCTTTAGGTAGATGAATCACTGTGTACTTCTTTTGTTTCTATCTGTTACTAATCTTGAGAAACTCATACATTCTCTGTTACCTGTTTCCCGGTGTTAGAGAAGTAGATTTCTTTCGGCGAAAGTGCTGTTTTCACAGTGCTAAGTACTCTCAACTCTATCAACAATGTAGGTTTTACCAGTTTTCTAAGTCTCTCTTGTTTTCTTGTACTTATACTTGGAATTCTCTGTGTAAACCTCTGTAACTTGTCTAGGTAGATGAATCACTGTGTACTTTCTCTTGTTTCTATCTGTTACCAATCTTGAAAAACTCATACATTCTCTTTTCACTGTTTCCCGATCTTAGAGTAGTAGATTTCTTTCGGCGAAAGTGCTGTTTTCACAGTGCTAAGTAGTCCGTACTCTATCAACTATGTAGGTTTTACCAGTTTTCTAAGTCTCTCTTATTTTCTTGTACTTACACTTGGAATTCTCTGTGTAAACCTCTGTAACTTCTCTAGGTAGATGAATCACTGTGTACTTTCTTTTGTTTCTATCTGTTACCAATCTTGAGAAACTCATACATTCTCTTTTCACTGTTTCCCGGTCTTAGAGAAGTAGATTTCTTTCGCCGAAAGTGCTGTTTTCACAGTACTAAGTTCTCCCAACTCAATCAACAATGTAACTTTTACCAGTTTCCTAAGTCTCTGTTATCTTCTTTTACTTATACTTGGAAATTTCTGTGTAAATCTCTGTAACTTCTCTAGGTAGATGAATCACTGTGTACTTCTTTTGTTTCTATCTGTTACTAATCTTGAGAAACTCATACATTCTCTGTTAACTGTTTCGCGGTCTTAGAGAAGTAGATTTCTTTCTGCGAAAGTGCTGTTTTCACAGTGCTAACTACTCCCAACTCTATCAACAGTGTAGGTTTTACCAGTTTTCTAAGTCTCTCTTATTTTCTTGTACTTATACTTGGAATTCTCTATGTAAACGTCTGTAACTTCTCTAGCTAGATGAATCACTGTGTACTTTCTCTTGTTTCTATCTTTTACCAATTTTGAGAAACTCATACATTATCTTTTCACTGTTTCCCGGTCTTAGAGAAGTAGATTTCTTTCGGAGAGAGTGCTGTTTTCACAGTGCTAAATACTCCCAACTCTATCAACAATGTAGGTTTTACCAGTTTTCTAAGTCTCCCTTATTTTCTTTTACTTATACTTGGAATTCTCTGTGTAAACCTCTGTAAGTTCTCTAGGTAGATGAATCACTGTGTACTTTCTCTTGTTTCTGTCTGTTACCAATTTTGAGAAACTCATACATTCTCTTTTCACTGTTTCCCGGTGTTAGAGAAGTAGATTTCTTTCGCCGAAAGTGCTGTTTTAACAGTGCTAAGTTCTCCCAACTCAATCAACAATGTAACTTTTACCAGTTTCCTAAGACTCTCTTATCTTCTTTTACTTACACTTGGAAATTTCTGTGTAAATCTCTGTAACTTCTCTAGGTAGATGAATCACTGTGTACCTCTTTTGTTTCTATCTGTTACTAATCTTGAGAAACTCATACATTCTCTGTTACCTGGTTCCCGGTGTTAGAGAAGTAGATTTCTTTCGGTGAAAGTGCTGTTTTCACAGTGCTAAGTACTCTCAACTCAATCAACAATGTCAGTTTTACCAGTTTTCTAAGTCTCTCTTATTTTCTTGTACTTATACTTGGAATTCTCTGTGTAAACCTCTGTAACTTCTCTAGGTAGATGAATCACTGTGTACTTTCTCTTGTTTCTATCTGTTACCAATCTTGAGAAACTCATACATTCTCTTTTCACTGTTTCCCGGTCTTAGAGAAGTAGATTTCTTTCGGCGAAAGTGCTGTTTTCACAGTGCTAAGTACTCCCAACTCTATCAACAATGTAGGTTTTCCCAGTTTTCTAAGTCTCTCTTATTTTCTTTTACTTATACTTGGAATTCTCTGTCTAAACCTCTGTAACTTCTCTTGGTAGATGAATCACTGTGTACTTTCTCTTGTTTCTATCTGTTACCAATTTTGAGAAAGTCTTACACTCTCTTTTCACTGTTTCCCGGTCTTAGAGAAGTAGATTTCTTTCCGCGAAAGTGCTGTTTTCACAGTGCTAAGTACTCCCAACTCTATCAACAACGTAGGTTTTACCAGTTTTCTAAGTCTCTCTCATTTTCTTGTACTTATACTTGGAATTCTCTGTGTAAACCTCTGTAACTTCTCTAGGTAGATGAATCACTGTGTACTTTCTCTTGTTTCTATCTGTTACCAATCTTGAGAAACTCATACATTCTCTTTTCACTGTTTCCTGGTCTTAGAGAAGTATATTTCTTTCGGCGAATGTGCTGCTTTCACAGTGCTAAGTACTCCCAACTCAATCAACAATGTAAGTTTTACCAGTTTTCTAAGTCTCTCTTATTTTCTTGTACTTAAACTTGGAATTTTCTGTGTAAACCTCTGTAACTTCTCTAGGTAGATGAATCACTGTGTACTTTCTCTTGTTTCTATCTGTTACCAATTTTGAGAAACTCATACATTCTCTTTTCACTGTTTCCCGGTCTTAGAGAAGTAGACTTCTTTCGGCGAAAGTGCTGTTTTCACAGTGCTAAGTACTCCCAACTCTATCAACAATGTAGGTTTTATCAGATTTCTAAGTGTCTCTTATTTTCTTGTACTTATACTTGGAATTTTCTGCGTAAACCTCTGTAACTTCTCTAGGTAGATGAATCACTGTGTACTTTCTCTTCTTTCTATCTGTTACCAATCTTGAGAAACTCATACATTCTCTGTTCACTATTTCGCGGTCTTAGAGAAGTAGATTTCTTTCGGCTAAAGTGCTGTTTTCACAGTGCTAAGTACTCCCAACTCAATCAACAATGTAGGTTTTACCAGTTTTCTAAGTCTCTCTTATTTTCTTGTACTTATACTTGGAATTCTCTGTGTAAACCTCTGTAATTTCTCTAGGTAGATGAATCACTGTGTACCTTCTCTTGTTTCTATCTGTTACCAATCTTGAGAAACTCATACATTCTCTTTTCACTGTTTCACGGTCTTAGAGAAATAGATTTCTTTCAGCGAAAGTGCTGTTTTCACAGTGCTAAGTACTCCCAACTCAATCAACAATGTAAGTTTTACCAGTTTTCTAAGTCTCTCTTATCTTCTCTTACTTATACTTGGAATTTTCTGTGTAAACCTCTGTAACTTCTCTAGGTTGATGAATCACTCTGTACTTTCTTTTGTTTCTATCTGTTACCAATCTTGAGAAACTCATACATTCTCTTTTCACTGTTTCCCGGTCTTAGAGAAGTAGATTTCTTTCAGCGAAAGTGCTGTTTTCACAGTGCTAAGTACTCCCAACTCTATCAACAATGTAGGTTTTACCAGTTTTCTAAGTCTCTCTTATTTTCTCGTACTTATACTTGGAATTTTCTGTGTAAACCTGTGTAAGTTCTCTAGGTAGATGAATCACTGTGTACTTTCTCTTGTTTCTATCTGTTACCAATTTTGAGAAACTCATACATTCTCTGTTCCCTGTTTCCCGGTGTTAGAGAAGTAGATTTCTTTCTGCGAAAGTGCTGTTTTCACAGTGCTAAGTACTCCCAACTCTATCAACGATGTAGGTTTTACCAGTTTTCTAAGTCTCTCTTATTTTCTTGTACTTATACTTGGAATTCTCTGTGTAAACCTCTGTAACTTCTCTAGGTAGATGAATCACTGTGTACTGTCTCTTGTTTCTATCTGTTACCAATCTTGAGAAACTCATACATTCTCTTTTCACTGTTTCCTGGTCTTAGAGAAGTAGATTTCTTTCGGCGAAAGTGCTGTTTTCACAGTGCTAAGTACTCCCAACTCTATCAACAATGTAGGTTTTACCAGTTTTCTAAGTCTCTCTTATTTTCTTTTACTTATACTTGGAATTATCCGTGTAAACCTCTGTAACTTCTCTAGGTAGATGAATCACTGTGTACTTTCTCTTGTTTCTATCTGTTACCAATCTTCAGAAACTCATACATTCTCTTTTCCCTGTTTCCCGGTGTTAGAGAAGTAGATTTCTTTCTGCGAAAGTGCTGTTTTCACAGTGCTAAATACTCCCAACTCTATCAACAATGTAGGTTTTACCAGTTTTCTAAGTCTCTCTTATTTTCTTGTACTTCTACTTGGAATTCTCTGTGTAAACCTCTGTAACTTCTCTAGGTAGATGAATCACTGTGTACTTTCTCTTGTTTCTATCTGTTACCAATCTTGAGAAACTCATGCATTCTCTTTTCACTGTTTCCCGGTCTTAGAGAAGTAGATTTCTTTCGGCTAAAGTGCTGTTTTCACAGTGCTAAGTACTCCCTACTCTATCAACAATGTAGGTTTTACCAGTTTTCTAAGTCTCTCTTATCTTCTTTTACTTATACTTGGAATTCTCTGTGTAAACCTCTGTAACTTCTCTAGGTAGATGAATCACTGTGTACCTTCTCTTTGTTCTATCTGTTACCAATCTTGAGAAACTCATACATTCTCTTTTCACGGTTTCACGGCCTTAGAGAAATAGATTTCTTTCAGCGAAAGTGCTGTTTTCACAGTGCTAAGTACTCCCAACTCAATCAATAATGTAAGTTTTACCATTTTTCTAAGTCTCTCTTATCTTCTTGTACTTATACTTGGAATTTTCTGTGTAAACCTCTGTAACTTCTCTAGGTAGATGAATCACTGTGTACCTTCTTTTGTTTCTATCTGTTACCAATCTTGAGAAACTCATACATTCTCTTTTCACTGTTTCACGGTCTTAGAGAAGTAGATTTCTTTCAGCGAAAGTGCTGTTTTCACAGTGCTAAGTACTCCCAACTCTATCAACAATGTAGGTTTTACCAGTTTTCTAAGTCTCTCTTATTTTCTCGTACTCATACTTGGAATTCTCTGTGTAAACCTGTGTAAGTTCTATAGGTAGATGAATCACTGTGTACTTTCTCTTGTTTCTATCTGTTACCAATCTTGAGAAACTCATACATTCTCTGTTCCCTGTTTCCCAGTGTTAGAGAAGTAGATTTCTTTCTGCGAAAGTGCTGTTTTCACAGTGCTAAGTACTCCCAACTCTATCAACGATGTAGCTTTTACCAGTTTTCTAAGTCTCTCTTATTTTCTTGTAATTATACTTGGAATTCTCTGTGTAAACCTCTGTAACTTCTCTAGGTAGATGAATCACTGTGTACTTTCTCTTGTTTCTATCTCTTACCAATCTTGAGAAACTCATACATTCTCTTTTCACTGTTTCCCGGTCTTAGAGAAGTAGATTTCTTTCGGCGAAAGTGCTGTTTTCACAGTGCTAAGTACTCCCAACTCTATCAACAATGTAGCTTTTACCAGTTTTCTAAGTCTCTCTTATTTTCTTTTACTTATACTTGGAATTCTCCGTGTAAACCTCTGTAACTTCTCTAGGTAGATGAATCACTGTGTACTTTCTCTTGTTTCTATCTGTTACCAATTTTGAGAAAGTCTTACACCCTCTTTTCACTGTTTCCCGGTCTTAGAGAAGTAGATTTCTTTCGGCGAAAGTGCTGTTTTCACAGTGCTAAGTACTCCCAACTCTATCAACAACGTAGGTTTTACCAGTTTTCTAAGTCTCTCTTATTTTCTTGTACTTATACTTGGAATTCTCTGCGTAAACCTCTGTAACTTCTCTAGGTAGATGAATCACTGTGTACTTTCTCTTCTTTCTATCTGTTACCAATCTTGAGAAACTCATACATTCTCTGTTCACTGTTTCGCGGTCTTAGAGAAGTAGATTTCTTTCGGCGAAAGTGCTGTTTTCACAGTGCTAACTACTCCCAACTCTATCAACAATGTAGGTTTTATCAGTTTTCTAAGTCTCTCTTATTGTCTTGTACTTATACTTGGAATTCTCTGTGTAAACCTTTGTAACTTCTCTAGGTAGATGAATCACTGTGTACTTTCTCTTGTTTCTATCTGTTAACAATCTTGAGAAACTCATACATTCTCTATTCACTGTTTCGTGGTCTTAGAGAAGTAGATTTCTTTCAGCGAAAGTGCTGTTTTCACAGTGCTAAGTACTCCCAACTCTATCAACAATGTAGGTTTTACCAGTTTTCTAAGTCTCTCTTATTTTCTTGTACTTATACTTGGAATTCTCTGTGTAAACCTCTGTAACTTCTCTAGGTAGATGAATCACTGTGTACCTTCTCTTGTTTCTATCTGTTACCAATCTTGAGAAACTCATACTTTCTCTTTTCACTGTTTCACGGTCTTAGAGAAATAGATTTCTTTCAGCGAAAGTGCTGTTTTCACAGTGCTAAGTACTCCCAACTCAATCAACAATGTAAGTTTTACCAGTTTTCTAAGTCTCTCTTATTTTCTCGTACTTATACTTGGAATTCTCTGTGTAAACCTGTGTAAGTTCTCTAGGTAGATGAATCACTGTGTACTTTCTCTTGTTTCTATCTGTTACCAATCTTGAGAAACTCATACATTCTCTGTTCCCTGTTTCCCGGTGATAGAGAAGTAGATTTCTTTCTGCGAAAGTGCTGTTTTCACAGTGCTAAGTACTCCCAACTCTATCAACGATGTACGTTTTACCAGTTTTCTAAGTCTCTCTTATTTTCTTGTACTTATACTTGGAATTCTCTGTGTAAACCTTTGCAACTTCTCTAGGTAGATGAGTCACTGAGTACTTTCTCTTGTTTCTATCTGTTACCAATTTTGAGAAACTCATACATTATCTTTTCACTGTTTCCCGGTCTTAGAGAAATAGCCTTCTTTCAGCGAAAGTGCTGTTTTCACAGTGCTAAGTACTCCCAACTCTATCAACAATGTAGGTTTTACCAGTTTTCCAAGTCTCTCTTATTTTCTTGTACTTATACTTGGAATTCTCTGCGTAAACCTCTGTAACTTCTCTAGGTAGATGAATCACTGTGTACTTTCTCTTCTTTCTATCTGTTACCAATCTTGAGAAACTCATACATTCTCTTTTCACTGTTTCACGGTCTTAGAGAAGTAGATTTTTTTCGGAGAAAGTGCTGTTTTCACAGTGCTAAGTACTCCGAACTCTATCAACAATGTAGGTTTTACCAGTTTTCTAAGTCTCTCTTATTTTCTTGTACTTATACTTGGAATTCTCTGTGTAAACCTCTGTAACTTCTCTAGGTAGATGAATCACTGTGTACTTTCTCTTCTTTCTATCTGTTACCAATCTTGAGAAACTCATACATTCTCTTTTCACTGTTTCACGGTCTTAGAGAAGTAGATTTCTTTCGCCGAAAGTGCTGTTTTCACAGTGCTAAGTTCTCCCAACTCAATCAACAATGTAACTTTTACCAGTTTCCTAAGTCTCTCTTATCTTCTTTTACTTATACTTGGAAATTTCTGTGTAAATCTCTGTAACTCCTCTAGGTAGATGAATCACTGTGTACTTCTTTTGTTTCTATCTGTTACTAATCTTGAGAAACTCATACATTCTCTGTTAACTGTTTCGCGGTTTTAGAAAAGTAGATTTCTTTCTGCGAAAGTGCTGTTTTCACAGTGCTAACTACTCCCAACTCTATCAACAATGTAGGGTTTACCAGTTTTCTAAGTCTCTCTCATTTTCTTGTACTTATACTTGGAATTCTCTGTGTAAACCTGTGTAACTTCTCTAGGTAGATGAATCACTGTGTCCTTTCTTTTGTATCTATCTGTTACCAATCTTGAGAAACTCATACACTCTCTGTTCCCTGTTTCCCGGTGTTAGAGAAGTAGATTTCTTTCTGCGAAAGTGCTGTTTTCACAGTGCTAAGTACTCCCAACTCTATCAACAATGTAGGTTTTACCAGTTTTCTAAGTCTCTCTTATTTTCTTGTACTTATACTTGGAATTCTCTGTGTAAACCTCTGCAACTTCTCTAGGTAGATGAATCACTGTGTACTTTCTCTTGTTTCCATCTGTTACCAATTTTGAGAAACTCATACATTATCTTTTCACTGTTTCCCGGTCTTAGAGAAGTAGCCTTCTTTCGGCGAAAGTGCTGGTTTCACAGTGCTAAGTACTCCCAACTCTATCAACAATGTAGGTTTTACCAGTTTTCCAAGTCTCCCTTATTTTCTTGTACTTATACTTGGAATTCTCTGCGTAAACCTCTGTAACTTCTCTAGGTAGATGAATCACTGTGCAATTTCTCTTCTTTCTATCTGTTACCAATCTTGAGAAACTCATAAATTCTCTGTTCACTGTTTCGCGGTCTTAGAAAAGTAGATTTCTTTCTGCGAAAGTGCTGTTTTCACAGTGGTAACTACTCCCAACTCTATCAACAATGTAGGTTTTACCACTTTTCTAAGTCTCTCTTATTTTCTTGTACTTATACTTGGAATTCTCTGTTTAAACCTTTGTAACTTCTCTAGGTAGATGAATCACTGTGTACTTTCTCTTGTTTCTATCTGTTAACAATCTTGAGAAACTCATACATTCTCTTTTCACTGTTTCGCGGTCTTAGAGAAGTAGATTTCTTTCAGCGAAAGTGCTGTTTTCACAGTGCTAAGTACTCCCAACTCTATCAACAATGTAGGTTTTACCAGTTTTCTAAGTCTCTCTTATTTTCTTGTACTTATACCTGGAATTCTCTGTGTAAACCTCTGTAATTTCTCTAGCCAGATGAATCACTGTGTACCTTCTCTTGTTTCTATCTGTTACCAATTTTGAGAAACTCATACATTCTCTTTTCACTGTTTCACGGTCTTAGAGAAATAGATTTCTTTCAGCGAAAGTGCTGTTTTCACAGTGCTAAGTACTCCCAACCCAATCAACAATGTAAGGTTTACCAGATTTCTAAGTCTCTCTTATCTTCTTGTACTTATACTTGGAATTTTCTGTGTAAACCTCTGTAACTTCTCTAGGTTGATGAATCACTCTGTACTTTCTTTTGTTTCTATCTGTTACCAATCTTGAGAAACTCACACATTCTCTTTTCACTGTTTCCCGGTCTTAGAGAAGTAGATTTCTTTCAGCGAAAGTGCTGTTTTCACAGTGCTAAGTACTCCCAACTCTATCAACAATGTAGGTTTTACCAGTTTTCTAAGTCTCTCTTATTTTCTCGTACTTATACTTGGAATTTTCTGTGTAAACCTCTGTAACTTCTCTAGGTAGATGAATCACTGTGTACTTTCTCTTGTTTCTATCTGTTACCAATCTTGAGAAACTCATACATTCTCTGTTCCCTGTTTCCCGGTCTTACAGAAGTAGATTTCTTTCTGCGAAAGTGCTGTTTTCACACTGCTAAGTACTCCCAACTCTATCAACGATGTAGGTTTTACCAGTTTTCTAAGTCTCTCTTATTTTCTTGTACTTATACTTGGAATTATCTGTGTAAACCTCTGTAACTTCTGTAGGTCGATGAATCACTGTGTACTTTCTCTTGTTTCTATCTGTTGCCAATCTTGAGAAACTCATACATTCTCTTTTCCCTGTTTCCCGGTCTTACAGAAGTAGATTTCTTTCGGCGAAAGTGCTGTGTTCACAGTGCTAAGTACTCCCAACTCAATCAACAATGTAAGTTTTACCAGTTTTCTAGGTCTCTCTTATTTTCTTGTACTTAAACTTAGAATTTTCTGTGTAAACCTCTGTAACTTCTCTAGGTAGATGAATCACTGTGTACTTCTTTTGTTTCTATCTGTTACTAATCTTGAGAAACTCATATATTCTCTGTTAACTGTTTCGCGGTCTTAGAGAAGTAGATTTCTTTCTGCGAAAGTGCTGTTTTCACAGTGCTAACTACTCCCAACTCTATCAACAGTGTAGGTTTTACCAGTTTTCTAAGTCTCTCTTATTTTCTTGTACTTATACTTGGAATTCTCTATGTAAACTTCTGTAACTTCTCTAGCTAGATGAATCACTGTGTACTTTCTCTTCTTTCTATCTTTTACCAATTTTGAGAAACTCATACATTATCTTTTCACTGTTTCCCGGTCTTAGAGAAGTAGATTTCTTTCGGAGAGAGTGCTGTTTTCACAGTGCTAAGTACTCCCAACTCTATCAACAATGTAAGTTTTACCAGTTTTCTAAGTCTCCCTTATTTTCTTTTACTTATACTTGGAATTCTCTGTGTAAACCTCTGTAAGTTCTCTAGGTAGATGAATCACTGTGTACTTTCTCTTGTTTCTGTCTGTTACCAATTTTGAGAAACTCATACATTCTCTTTTCACTGTTTCCCGGTGTTAGAGAAGTAGATTTCTTTCGCCGAAAGTGCTGTTTTAACAGTGCTAAGTTCTCCCAACTCAATCAACAATGTAACTTTTACCAGTTTCCTAAGACTCTCTTATCTTCTTTTACTTACACTTGGAAATTTCTGTGTAAATCTCTGTAACTTCTCTAGGTAGATGAATCACTGTGTACTTCTTTTGTTTCTATCTGTTACTAATCTTGAGAAACTCATACATTCTCTGTTCACGGTTTCGCGGTCTTAGAGAAGTAGTTTTCTTTCTGCGAAAGTGCTGTTTTCAC
This sequence comes from Heterohyrax brucei, assembly GCA_028571685.1. Lineage (NCBI taxonomy): Eukaryota > Metazoa > Chordata > Mammalia > Hyracoidea > Procaviidae > Heterohyrax > Heterohyrax brucei. The sequence goes on along the minus strand of CM053145.1, from coordinate 3,866,923 downwards.
AGTGCTAACTACTCCCAACTCTATCAACAATGTAGGTTTTACCAGTTTTCTAAGTCTCTCTTATTTTCTTGTACTTATACTTGGAATTCTCTGTGTAAACCTCTGTAACTTCTCTAGGTAGATGAATCACTGTGTACTTTCTCTTGTTTCTATCTGTTACCAATCTTGAGAAACTCATACATTCTCTTTTCACTGTTTCTCGGTCTTAGAGAAGTAGATTTCTTTCGGCGAAAGTGCTGTTTTCACAGTGCTAAGTACTCTCAACTCTATCAACAATGTAGGTTTTACCAGTTTTCTAAGTCTCTCTTATTTTCTTGTACTTATACTTGGAATTCTCTGTGTAAACCTCTGTAACTTCTCTAGGTAGATGAATCACTGTGTACTTTCTCTTGTTTCTATCTGTTACCAATCTTGAGAACCTCATACATTCTCTTTTCACTGTTTCCCGGTCTTAGAGAAGTAGATTTCTTTCGGCGAAAGTGCTGTTTTCACAGTGCTAAGTACTCCCAACTCTATCAACAATGTAGGTTTTACCAGTTTTCTAAGTCTCTCTTATTTTCTTGTACTTATACTTGGAATTCTCTGTGTAAACCTCTGTAACTTTTCTAGGTAGATGAATCACTGTGTACTTTCTCTTGTTTCTATCTGTTACCAATTTTGAGAAACTCATACATTCTCTTTTCACTGTTTCCCGGTGTTAGAGAAGTAGATTTCTTTCGCCGAAAGTGCTGTTTTCACAGTGCTAAGTTCTCCCAACTCAATCAACAATGTAACTTTTACCAGTTTCCTAAGTCTCTCTTATCTTCTTTTACTTATACTTGGAAATTTCTGTGTAAATCTCTGTAACTACTCTAGGTAGATGAATCACTGTGTACTTCTTTTGTTTCTATCTGTTACTAATCTTGAGAAACTCACACATTCTCTGTTAACTGTTTCGCGGTCTTAGAGAAGTAGATTTCTTTCGGCGAAAGTGCTGTTTTCACAGTGCTAACTACTCCCAACTCTATCAACAATGTAGGTTTTACCAGTTTTCTAAGTCTCTCTTATTTTCTTGTACTTATACTTGGAATTCTCTGTGTAAACCTCTGTAACTTCTCTAGGTAGATGAATCACTGTGTACTTTCTCTTGTTTCTATCTGTCACCAATTTTGAGAAACTCATACATTCACTTTTCACTGTTTCCCGGTCTTAGAGAAGTAGACTTCTTTCGGCGAATGTGCTGTTTTCACAGTGCTAAGTACTCCCAACTCTATCAACAATGTAGGTTTTATCAGTTTTCTAAGTCTCTCTTATTTTCTTGTACTTATATTTGGAATTCTCTGCGTAAACCTCTGTAACTTCTCTAGGTAGATGAATCACTGTGTACTTTCTCTTCTTTCTATCTGTTACCAATCTTGAGAAACACATACATTCTATGTTCACTGTTTCGCGGTCTTAGAGAAGTACATTTCTTTCGGCGAAAGTGCTGTTTTCACAGTGCTATGTACTCCCAACTCAATCAACAATGTAAGTTTTACCAGTTTTCTAAGTCTCTCTTATCTTCTTTTACTTATACTTTGAATTTTCTGTGTAAACCTCTGTAACATCTCTAGGTAGATGAATCACTGTGTACTTTCTCTTGTTTCTATCTGATACCAATCTTGAGAAACTCATACATTCCTGTTACCTGTTTCCCGGTGTTAGAGAAGTAGATTTCTTTCAGCGAAAGTGCCGTTTTCACAGTGCTAAGTACTAACAACTCTATCAACAATGTAGGTTTTACCACTTTTCTCAGTCTCTCTTATTTTCTTGTACTTATACTTGGAATTCTCTGTGTAAACCTCTATAACTTCTCTAGGTAGATGAATCACTGTGTACTTTCTCTTGTTTCTATCTGTTACCAATCTTGAGAAACTCATACATTCTCTTTTCCCTGTTTCCCGGTCTTAGAGATGTAGATTTCTTTCGGCGAAAGTGCTGTTTTCACAGTGCTAAGTACTCCCAACTCAATCAACAATGTAAGTTTTACCAGTTTTCTAAGTCTCTCTTATCTTCTTTTACTTATACTTGAAATTTTCTGTGTAAACCTGTGTAACTTCTCTAGGTAGATGAATCACTGTGTACTTTCTTTTGTTTCTATCTGTTACCAATCTTGAGAAACTCATACATTCTCTTTTCACTGTTTCCCGGTCTTAGAGAAGTAGATTTCTTTCAGCCAAAGTGCTGTTTTCACAGTGCTAAGTACTCCCAACTCTATCAACAATGTAGGTTTTACCAGTTTTCTAAGTCTCTCTTATTTTCTTGTAGTTATACTTGGAATTCTCTGTGTAAACCTCTGTAACTTCTCTAGGTAGATGAATCACTGTGTACTTTCTGTTGTTTCTATCTGTTACCAATCTTGAGAAACTCATACATTCTCTGTTACCTGCTTCCCGGTGTTAGAGAAGTAGATTTCTTTTTGCGAAAGTGCTGTTTTCACAGTGCTAAGTACTCCCAACTCTATCAACGATGTAGGTTTTACCACTTTTCTAAGTCTCTCTTATTTTCATGTAGTTATACTTGGAATTCTCTGTGTAAACCTCTGTAACTTCTCTAGGTAGATGAATCACTGTGTACTTTCTCTTGTTTCTATCTGTTACCAATCTTGAGAAACTCATACATTCTCTGTTCACTGTTTCCCGGTCTTAGAGAAGTAGATTTCTTTCTGCGAAAGTGCTGTTTTCACAGTGCTAAGTACTCCCAACTCTATCAACAATGTAGGTTTTACCAGTTTTCTAAGTCTCTCTTATTTTCTTGTACTTATACTTGGAATTCTCTGTGCAAACCTCTGTAACTTCTCTAGGTAGATGAATCACTGTGTACTTTCTCTTGTTTCTATCTGTTACCAATCTTGAGAAACTCATACATTCTCTTTTCCCTGTTTCCCTGTCTTAGAGAAGTAGATTTCTTTCGGCGAAAGTGCTGTTTTCACAGTGCTAAGTACTCCCAACTCAATCAACAATGTAAGTTTTAAAAGTTTTCTAAGTCTCTCTTATTTTGTTGTACTTAAACTTGGAATTTTCTGTGCAAACCTCTGTAACTTCTCTAGGTAGATGAATCACTGTGTACTTCTTTTGTTTCTATCTGTTACTAATCTTGAGAAACTCATACATTCTCTGTTTCCTGTTTCCTGGTGTTAGAGAAGTAGATTTCTTTCGGCGAAAGTGCTGTTTTCACAGTGCTAAGTACTCTCAACTCTATCAACAATGTAGGTTTTACCAGTTTTCTAAGTCTCTCTTATTTTCTTGTACTTATACTTGGAATTCTCTGTGTAAACCTCTGTAACTTCTCTAGGTAGATGAATCACTGTGTACTTTCTCTTGTTTCTATCTGTTGCCAATCTTGAGAAACTCATACATTCTCTGTTCCCTGTATCCCGGTCTTAGAGAAGTAGATTTCTTTCGGCGAAAGTGCTGTTTTCACAGTGCTAAGTACTCCCAACTCAATCAACAATGTAAGTTTTACCAGTTTTCTAGGTCTCTCTTATTTTCTTGTACTTAAACTTAGAATTTTCTGTGTAAACCTCTGTAACTTCTCTAGGTAGATGAATCACTGTGTACTTCTTTTGTTTCTATCTGTTACTAATCTTGAGAAACTCATACATTCTCTGTTCACTGTTTCCCGGTCTTAGAGAAGTAGATTTCTTTCTGTGAAAGTGCTGTTTTCACAGTGCTAACTACTCCCAACTCTATCAACAGTGTAGGTTTTACCAGTTTTCTAAGTCTCTCTTATTTTCTTGTACTTATACTTGGAATTCTCTATGTAAACTTCTGTAACTTCTCTAGCTAGATGAATCACTGTGTACTTTCTCTTGTTTCTATCTTTTACCAATTTTGAGAAACTCATACATTATCTTTTCACTGTTTCCCGGTCTTAGAGAAGTAGATTTCTTTCGGAGAGAGTGCTGTTTTCACAGTGCTAAGTACTCCCAACTCTATCAACAATGTAAGTTTTACCAGTTTTCTAAGTCTCCCTTATTTTCTTTTACTTATACTTGGAATTCTCTGTGTAAACCTCTGTAAGTTCTCTAGGTAGATGAATCACTGTGTACTTTCTCTTGTTTCTGTCTGTTACCAATTTTGAGAAACTCATACATTCTCTTTTCTCTGTTTCCCGGTGTTAGAGAAGTAGATTTCTTTCGCCGAAAGTGCTGTTTTAACAGTGCTAAGTTCTCCCAACTCAATCAACAATGTAACTTTTACCAGTTTCCTAAGACTCTCTTATCTTCTTTTACTTACACTTGGAAATTTCTGTGTAAATCTCTGTAACTTCTCTAGGTAGATGAATCACTGTGTACTTCTTTTGTTTCTATCTGTTACTAATCTTGAGAAACTCATACATTCTCTGTTCACGGTTTCGCGGTCTTAGAGAAGTAGTTTTCTTTCTGCGAAAGTGCTTTTTTCACAGTGCTAACTACTCCCAACTCTATCAACAATGTAGGTTTTACCAGTTTTCTAAGTCTCTCTTATTTTCTTGTACTTATACTTGGAATTCTCTGTGTAAACCTCTGTAACTTCTCTAGGTAGATGAATCACTGTGTACTTTCTCTTGTTTCTATCTGTTACCAATCTTGAGAAACTCATACATTCTCTTTTCACTGTTTCACGGTCTTAGAGAAGTAGATTTCTTTCGGCGAAAGTGCTGTTTTCACAGTGCTAAGTACTCTCAACTCTATCAACAATGTAGGTTTTACCAGTTTTCTAAGTCTCTCTTATTTTCTTGTACTTATACTTGGAATTCTCTGTGTAAACCTCTGTAACTTCTCTAGGTAGATGAATCACTGTGTACTTTCTCTTGTTTCTATCTGTTACCAATCTTGAGAACCTCATACATTCTCTTTTCACTGTTTCCCGGTCTTAGAGAAGTAGATTTCTTTCGGCGAAAGTGCTGTTTTCACAGTGCTAAGTACTCCCAACTCTATCAACAATGTAGGTTTTACCAGTTTTCTAAGTCTGTCTTATTTTCTTGTACTTATACTTGGAATTCTCTGTGTAAACCGCTGTAACTTCTCTAGGTAGATGAATCACTGTGTACTTTCTCTTGTTTCTATCTGTAACCAATCTTGAGAAACTCATACATTCTCTTTTCACTGTTTCCCGGTGTTAGAGAAGTAGATTTCTTTCGCCGAAAGTGCTGTTTTCACAGTGCTAAGTTCTCCCAACTCAATCAACAATGTAACTTTTACCAGTTTCCTAAGTCTCTCTTATATTCTTTTACTTATACTTGGAAATTTCTGTGTAAATCTCTGTAACTACTCTAGGTAGATGAATCACTGTGTACTTCTTTTGTTTCTATCTGTTACTAATCTTGAGAAACTCACACATTCTCTGTTAACTGTTTCGCGGTCTTAGAGAAGTAGATTTCTTTCTGCGAAAGTGCTGTTTTCACAGTGCTAACTACTCCCAACTCTATCAACAATGTAGGTTTTACCAGTTTTCTAAGTCTCTCTTATTTTCTTGTACTTATACTTGGAATTCTCTGTGTAAACCTCTGTAACTTCTCTAGGTAGATGAATCACTGTGTATTTTCTCTTGTTTCTATCTGTCACCAATTTTGAGAAACTCATACATTCACTTTTCACTGTTTCCCGGTCTTAGAGAAGTAGACTTCTTTCGGCGAATGTGCTGTTTTCACAGTGCTAAGTACTCCCAACACTATCAACAATGTAGGTTTTATCAGTTTTCTAAGTCTCTCTTATTTTCTTGTACTTATACTTGGAATTCTCTGCGTAAACCTCTGTAACTTCTCTAGGTAGATGAATCACTGTGTACTTTCTCTTCTTTCTATCTGTTACCAATCTTGAGAAACACATACATTCTCTGTTCACTGTTTCGCGGTCTTAGAGAAGTACATTTCTTTCGGCGAAAGTGCTGTTTTCACAGTGCTATGTACTCCCAACTCAATCAACAATGTAAGTTTTACAAGTTTTCTAAGTCTCTCTTATCTTCTTTTACTTATACTTGGAATTTTCTATGTAAACCTCTGTAACATCTCTAGGTAGATGAATCCCTGTGTACTTTCTCTTGTTTCTATCTGTTACCAATCTTGAGAAACTCATACATTCCTGTTACCTGTTTCCCGGTGTCAGAGAAGTAGATTTCTTTCAGCGAAAGTGCTGTTTTCACAGTGCTAAGTACTCCCAACTCTATCAACAATGTAGGTTTTACCACTTTTCTCAGTCTCTCTTATTTTCTTGTACTTATACTTGGAATTCTCTTTGTAAACCTCTGTAACTTCTCTAGGTAGATGAATCACTGTGTACTTTCTCTTGTTTCTATCTGTTACCAATTTTGAGAAAGTCTTACATTCTCTTTTCACTGTTTCCCGGTCTTAGAGAAGTAGATTTCTTTCGGCGAAAGTGCTGTTTTCACAGTGCTAGGTACTCCCAACTCTATCAACAATGTAGGTTTTACCAGTTTTCTAAGTCTCTCTCATTTTCTTATCCTTATACTTGGAATTCTCTGTGTAAACCTGTGTAAGTTCTCTAGGTAGATGAATCACTGTGTACTTTCTCTTGTTTCTATCTGTTACCAATCTTGAGAAACTCATACATTCTCTGTTCCCTGTTTCCCGGTGTTAGAGAAGTAGATTTCTTTCGGCGAAAGTGCTGTTTTCACAGTGCTAAGTACTCTCAACTCTATCAACAATGTAGGTTTTACCAGTTTTCTAAGTCTCTCTTATTTTCTTGTACTTATACTTGGAATTCTCTGTGTAAACCTCTATAACTTCTCTAGGTAGATGAATCACTGTGTACTTTCTCTTGTTTCTATCTGTTACCAATCTTGAGAAACTCATACATTCTCTTTTCCCTGTTTCCCGGTCTTAGAGAAGTAGATTTCTTTCGGCGAAAGTGCTGTTTTCACAGTGCTAAGTACTCCCAACTCAATCAACAATGTAAGTTTTACCAGTTTTCTAAGTCTCTCTTATCTTCTTTTACTTATACTTCAAATTTTCTGTGTAAACCTGTGTAACTTCTCTAGGTAGATGAATCACTGTGTACTTTCTTTTGTTTCTATCTGTTACCAATCTTGAGAAACTCATACATTCTCTTTTCACTGTTTCCCGGTCTTAGAGAAGTAGATTTCTTTCAGCCAAAGTGCTGTTTTCACAGTGCTAAGTACTCCCAACTCTATCAACAATGTAGGTTTTACCAGTTTTCTAAGTCTCTCTTATTTTCTTGTACTTATACTTGGAATTCTCTGTGTAAACCTCTGTAACTTCTCTAGGTAGATGAATCACTGTGTACTTTCTGTTGTTTCTATCTGTTACCAATCTTGAGAAACTCATACATTCTCTGTTCCCTGCTTCCCGGTGTTAGAGAAGTAGATTTCTTTTTGCGAATGTGCTGTTTTCACAGTGCTAAGTACTCCCAACTCTATCAACGATGTAGGTTTTACCACTTTTCTAAGTCTCTCTTATTTTCATGTACTTATACTTGGAATTCTCTGTGTAAACCTCTGTAACTTCTCTAGGTAGATGAATCACTGTGTACTTTCTCTTGTTTCTATCTGTTACCAATCTTGAGAAACTCATACATTCTCTGTTCACTGTTTCCCGGTCTTAGAGAAGCAGATTTCTTTCTGCGAAAGTGCTGTTTTCACAGTGCTAAGTACTCCCAACTCTATCAACAATGTAGGTTTTACCAGTTTTCTAAGTCTCTCTTATTTTCTTGTACTTATACTTGGAATTCTCTGTGCAAACCTCTGTAACTTCTCTAGGTAGATGAATCACTGTGTACTTTCTCTTGTTTCTATCTGTTACCAATCTTGAGAAACTCATACATTCTCTTTTCCCTGTTTCCCTGTCTTAGAGAAGTAGATTTCTTTCGGCGAAAGTGCTGTTTTCACAGTGCTAAGTACTCCCAACTCAATCAACAATGTAAGTTTTACCAGTTTTCTAAGTCTCTCTTATTTTGTTGTACTTAAACTTGGAATTTTCTGTGCAAACCTCTGTAACTTCTCTAGGTAGATGAATCACTGTGTACTTCTTTTGTTTCTCTCTGTTACTAATCTTGAGAAACTCATACATTCTCTGTTACCTGTTTCCCGGTGTTAGAGAAGTAGATTTCTTTCGGCGAAAGTGCTGTTTTCACAGTGCTAAGTACTCCCAACTCTATCAACAATGTAGGTTTTACCAGTTTTCTAAGTCTCTCTTATTTTCTTGTACTTATACTTGGAATTCTCTGTGTAAACCTCTGTAACTTCTCTAGGTAGATGAATCACTGTGTACTTTCTCTTGTTTCTATCTGTTACCAATTTTGAGAAACTCATACATTCTCTTTTCACTGTTTCCCGGTGTTAGAGAAGTAGATTTCTTTCGCCGAAAGTGCTGTTTTCACAGTGCTAAGTTCTCCCAACTCAATCAACAATGTAACTTTTACCAGTTTCCTAAGTCTCTCTTATCTTCTTTTACTTATACTTGGAAATTTCTGTGTAAATCTCTGTAACTACTCTAGGTAGATGAATCACTGTGTACTTCTTTTGTTTCTATCTGTTACTAATCTTGAGAAACTCACACATTCTCTGTTAACTGTTTCGCGGTCTTAGAGAAGTAGATTTCTTTCTGCGAAAGTGCTGTTTTCACAGTGCTAACTACTCCCAACTCTATCAACAATGTAGGTTTTACCAGTTTTCTAAGTCTCTCTTATTTTCTTGTACTTATACTTGGAATTCTCTGTGTAAACCTCTGTAACTTCTCTAGGTAGATGAATCACTGTGTACTTTCTCTTGTTTCTATCTGTCACCAATTTTGAGAAACTCATACATTCACTTTTCACTGTTTCCCGGTCTTAGAGAAGTAGACTTCTTTCGGCGAATGTGCTGTTTTCACAGTGCTAAGTACTCCCAACTCTATCAACAATGTAGGTTTTATCAGTTTTCTAAGTCTCTCTTATTTTCTTGTACTTATATTTGGAATTCTCTGCGTAAACCTCTGTAACTTCTCTAGGTAGATGAATCACTGTGTACTTTCTCTTCTTTCTATCTGTTACCAATCTTGAGAAACACATACATTCTATGTTCACTGTTTCGCGGTCTTAGAGAAGTACATTTCTTTCGGCGAAAGTGCTGTTTTCACAGTGCTATGTACTCCCAACTCAATCAACAATGTAAGTTTTACCAGTTTTCTAAGTCTCTCTTATCTTCTTTTACTTATACTTTGAATTTTACCTCTGTAACATCTCTAGGTAGATGAATCACTGTGTACTTTCTCTTGTTTCTATCTGATACCAATCTTGAGAAACTCATACATTCCTGTTACCTGTTTCCCGGTGTTAGAGAAGTAGATTTCTTTCAGCGAAAGTGCCGTTTTCACAGTGCTAAGTACTAACAACTCTATCAACAATGTAGGTTTTACCACTTTTCTCAGTCTCTCTTATATTCTTGTACTTATACTTGGAATTCTCTTTGTAAACCTCTGTAACTTCTCTAGGTAAATGAATCACTGTGTACTTTCTCTTGTTTCTATCTGTTACCAATTTTGAGAAAGTCTTACATTCTCTTTTCACTGTTTCCCGGTCTTAGAGAAGTAGATTTCTTTCGGCGAAAGTGCTGTTTTCACAGTGCTAGGTACTCCCAACTCTATCAACAATGTAGGTTTTACCAGTTTTCTAAGTCTCTCTCATTTTCTTATACTTATACTTGGAATTCTCTGTGTAAACCTGTGTAAGTTCTCTAGGTAGATGAATCACTGTGTACTTTCTCTTGTTTCTATCTGTTACCAATCTTGAGAAACTCATACATTCTCTGTTCCCTGTTTCCCGGTGTTAGAGAAGTAGATTTCTTTGGGCGAAAGTGCTGTTTTCACAGTGCTAAGTACTCTCAACTCTATCAACAATGTAGGTTTTACCAGTTTTCTAAGTCTCTCTTATTTTCTTGTACTTATACTTGGAATTCTCTGTGTAAACCTCTATAACTTCTCTAGGTAGATGAATCACTGTGTACTTTCTCTTGTTTCTATCTGTTACCAATCTTGAGAAACTCATACATTCTCTTTTCCCTGTTTCCCGGTCTTAGAGAAGTAGATTTCTTTCGGCGAAAGTGCTGTTTTCACAGTGCTAAGTACTCCCAACTCAATCAACAATGTAAGTTTTACCAGTTTTCTAAGCCTCTCTTATCTTCTTTTACTTATACTTGAAATTTTCTGTGTAAACCTGTGTAACTTCTCTAGGTAGATGAATCACTGTGTACTTTCTTTTGTTTCTATCTGTTACCAATCTTGAGAAACTCATACATTCTCTTTTCACTGTTTCCCGGTCTTAGAGAAGTAGATTTCTTTCAGCCAAAGTGCTGTTTTCACAGTGCTAAGTACTCCCAACTCTATCAACAATGTAGGTTTTACCAGTTTTCTAAGTCTCTCTTATTTTCTTGTACTTATACTTGGAATTCTCTGTGTAAACCTCTGTAACTTCTCTAGGTAGATGAATCACTGTGTACTTTCTGTTGTTTCTATCTGTTACCAATCTTGAGAAACTCATACATTCTCTGTTCCCTGCTTCCCGGTGTTAGAGAAGTAGATTTCTTTTTGCGAATGTGCTGTTTTCACAGTGCTAAGTACTCCCAACTCTATCAACGATGTAGGTTTTACCACTTTTCTAAGTCTCTCTTATTTTCATGTACTTATACTTGGAATTCTCTGTGTAAACCTCTGTAACTTCTCTAGGTAGATGAATCACTGTGTACTTTCTCTTGTTTCTATCTGTTACCAATCTTGAGAAACTCATACATTCTCTGTTCACTGTTTCCCGGTCTTAGAGAAGCAGATTTCTTTCTGCGAAAGTGCTGTTTTCACAGTGCTAAGTACTCCCAACTCTATCAACAATGTAGGTTTTACCAGTTTTCTAAGTCTCTCTTATTTTCTTGTACTTATACTTGGAATTCTCTGTGCAAACCTCTGTAACTTCTCTAGGTAGATGAATCACTGTGTACTTTCTCTTGTTTCTATCTGTTACCAATCTTGAGAAACTCATACATTCTCTTTTCCCTGTTTCCCTGTCTTAGAGAAGTAGATTTCTTTCGGCGAAAGTGCTGTTTTCACAGTGCTAAGTACTCCCAACTCAATCAACAATGTAAGTTTTACCAGTTTTCTAAGTCTCTCTTATTTTGTTGTACTTAAACTTGGAATTTTCTGTGCAAACCTCTGTAACTTCTCTAGGTAGATGAATCACTGTGTACTTCTTTTGTTTCTATCTGTTACTAATCTTGAGAAACTCATACATTCTCTGTTACCTGTTTCCCGGTGTTAGAGAAGTAGATTTCTTTCGGCGAAAGTGCAGTTTTCACAGTGCTAAGTACTCTCAACTCTATCAACAATGTAGGTTTTACCAGTTTTCTAAGTCTCTCTTATTTTCTTGTACTTATACTTGGAATTCTCTGTGTAAACCTCTGTAACTTCTCTAGGAAGATGAATCACTGTGTACTTTCTCTTGTTTCTATGTGTTGCCAATCTTGAGAAACTCATACATTCTCTTTTCCCTGTTTCCCGGTCTTAGAGAAGTAGATTTCTTTCGGCGAAAGTGCTGTTTTCACAGTGCTAAGTACTCCCAACTCAATCAACAATGTAAGTTTTACCATTTTTCTAGGTCTCTCTTATTTTCTTGTACTTAAACCTAGAATTTTCTGTGTAAACCTCTGTAACTTCTCTAGGTAGATGAATCACTGTGTACTTCTTTTGTTTCTATCTGTTACTAATCTTGAGAAACTCATACATTCTCTGTTAACTGTTTCGCGGTCTTAGAGAAGTAGATTTCTTTCTGTGAAAGTGCTGTTTTCACAGTGCTAACTAATCCCAACTCTATCAACAGTGTAGGTTTTACCAGTTTTCTAAGTCTCTCTTATTTTCTTGTACTTATACTTGGAATTCTCTATGTAAACTTCTGTAACTTCTCTAGCTAGATGAATCACTGTGTACTTTCTCTTGTTTCTATCTTTTACCAATTTTGAGAAACTCATACATTATCTTTTCACTGTTTCCCGGTCTTAGAGAAGTAGATTTCTTTCGGAGAAAGTGCTGTTTTCACAGTGCTAAGTACTCCCAACTCTATCAACAATGTAAGTTTTACCAGTTTTCTAAGTCTCCCTTATTTTCTTTTACTTATACTTGGAATTCTCTGTGTAAACCTCTGTAAGTTCTCTAGGTAGATGAATCACTGTGTACTTTCTCTTGTTTCTGTCTGTTACCAATTTTGAGAAACTCATACATTCTCTTTTCACTGTTTACCGGTGTTAGAGAAGTAGATTTCTTTCGCCGAAAGTGCTGTTTTAACAGTGCTAAGTTCTCCCAACTCAATCAACAATGTAACTTTTACCAGTTTCCTAAGACTCTCTTATCTTCTTTTACTTACACTTGGAAATTTCTGTGTAAATCTCTGTAACTTCTCTAGGTAGATGAATCACTGTGTACTTCTTTTGTTTCTATCTGTTACTAATCTTGAGAAACTCATACATTCTCTGTTCACGGTTTCGCGGTCTTAGAGAAGTAGTTTTCTTTCTGCGAAAGTGCTGTTTTCACAGTGCTAACTACTCCCAACTCTATCAACAATGTAGGTTTTACCAGTTTTCTAAGTCTCTCTTATTTTCTTGTACTTATACTTGGAATTCTCTGTGTAAACCTCTGTAACTTCTCTAGGTAGATGAATCACTGTGTACTTTCTCTTGTTTCTATCTGTTACCAATCTTGAGAAACTCATACATTCTCTTTTCACTGTTTCACGGTCTTAGAGAAGTAGATTTCTTTCGGCGAAAGTGCTGTTTTCACAGTGCTAAGTACTCTCAACTCTATCAACAATGTAGGTTTTACCAGTTTTCTAAGTCTCTCTTATTTTCTTGTACTTATACTTGGAATTCTCTGTGTAAACCTCTGTAACTTCTCTAGGTAGATGAATCACTGTGTACTTTCTCTTGTTTCTATCTGTTACCAATCTTGAGAACCTCATACATTCTCTTTTCACTGTTTCCCGGTCTTAGAGAAGTAGATTTCTTTCGGCGAAAGTGCTGTTTTCACAGTGCTAAGTACTCCCAACTCTATCAACAATGTAGGTTTTACCAGTTTTCTAAGTCTCTCTTATTTTCTTGTACTTATACTTGGAATTCTCTGTGTAAACCTCTGTAACTTCTCTAGGTAGATGAATCACTGTGTACTTTCTCTTGTTTCTATCTGTTACTAATCTTGAGAAACTCATACATTCTCTGTTACCTGTTTCCCGGTGTTAGAGAAGTAGATTTCTTTCGGCGAAAGTGCTGTTTTCACAGTGCTAAGTACTCTCAACTCTATCAACAATGTAGGTTTTACCAGTTTTCTAAGTCTCTCTTATTTTCTTGTACTTATACTTGGAATTCTGTGTGTAAACCTCTGTAACTTCTCTAGGTAGATGAATCACTGTGTACTTTCTCTTGTTTCTATCTGTTACCAATCTTGAAAAACTCATACATTCTCTTTTCACTGTTTCCCGATCTTAGAGTAGTAGATTTCTTTCGGCGAAAGTGCTGTTTCCACACTGCTAAGTAGTCCCTACTCTATCAACTATGTAGGTTTTACCAGTTTTCTAAGTCTCTCTTATTTTCTTGTACTTATACTTGTAATTCTCTGTGTAAACCTCTGTAACTTCTCTAGGTAGATGAATCACTGTGTACTTTCTCTTGTTTCTATCTGTTACCAATCTTGAGAAACTCATACATTCTCTTTTCACTGTTTCCCGGTCTTAGAGAAGTAGATTTCTTTCGCCGAAAGTGCTGTTTTCACAGTACTAAGTTCTCCCAACTCAATCAACAATGTAACTTTTACCAGTTTCCTAAGTCTCTGTTATCTTCTTTTACTTATACTTAGAAATTTCTGTGTAAATCTCTGTAACTTCTCTAGGTAGATGAATCACTGTGTACTTCTTTTGTTTCTATCTGTTACTAATCTTGAGAAACTCATACATTCTCTGTTAACTGTTTCGCGGTCTTAGAGAAGTAGATTTCTTTCTGCGAAAGTGCTGTTTTCACAGTGCTAACTACTCCCAACTCTATCAACAGTGTGGTTTTTACCAGTTTTCTAAGTCTCTCTTATTTTCTTGTACTTATACTTGGAATTCTCTATGTAAACGTCTGTAACTTCTCTAGCTAGATGAATCACTGTGTACTTTCTCTTGTTTCTATCTTTTACCAATTTTGAGAAACTCATACATTATCTTTTCACTGTTTCCCGGTCTTAGAGAATTAGATTTCTTTCGGCGAGAGTGCTGTTTTCACAGTGCTAAGTACTCCCAACTCTATCAACAATGTAGGTTTTACCAGTTTTCTAAGTCTCCCTTATTTTCTTTTACTTATACTTGGAATTCTCTGTGTAAACCTCTGTAACTTCTCTAGGTAGATGGATCACTGCGTACTTTCTCTTGTTTCTATCTGTTACCAATTTTGAGAAAGTCTTACACTCTCTTTTCACTGTTTCCCGGTCTTAGAGAAGTAGATTTCTTTCGGCGAAAGTGCTGTTTTCACAGTGCTAAGTACTCCAAACTCAATCAACAATGTAAGTATTACCAGTTTTCTAAGTCTCTCTTATTTTCTTGTACTTAAACTTGGAATTTTCTGTGTAAACCTCTGTAACTTCTCTAGGTAGATGAATCACTGTGTACTTCTTTTGTTTCTATCTGTTACTAATCTTGAGAAACTCATACATTCTCTGTTACCTGTTTCCCGGTGTTAGAGAAGTAGATTTCTTTGGGCGAAAGTGCTGTTTTCACAGTGCTAAGTACTCTCAACTCTATCAACAATGTAGGTTTTACCAGTTTTCTAAGTCTCTCTTATTTTCTTGTACTTATACTTGGAATTCTCTGTGTAAACCTCTGTAACTTCTCTAGGTAGATGAATCACTGTGTACTTTCTCTTGTTTCTATCTGTTACCAATCTTGAGAAACTCATGCATTCTCTTTTCACTGTTTCCCGGTCTTAGAGAAGTAGATTTCTTTCGGCGAAAGTGCTGTTTTCACAGTGCTAAGTACTCCCTACTCTATCAACAATGTAGGTTTTACCAGTTTTCTAAGTCTCTCTTATCTTCTTTTACTTATACTTGGAATTCTCTGTGTAAACCTCTGTAACTTCTCTAGGTAGATGAATCACTGTGTACCTTCTCTTTGTTCTATCTGTTACCAATCTTGAGAAACTCATACATTCTCTTTTCACGGTTTCACGGCCTTAGAGAAATAGATTTCTTTCAGCGAAAGTGCTGTTTTCACAGTGCTAAGTACTCCCAACTCAATCAATAATGTAAGTTTTACCATTTTTCTAAGTCTCTCTTATCTTCTTGTACTTATACTTGGAATTTTCTGTGTAAACCTCTGTAACTTCTCTAGGTAGATGAATCACTGTGTACCTTCTTTTGTTTCTATCTGTTACCAATCTTGAGAAACTCATACATTCTCTTTTCACTGTTTCACGGTCTTAGAGAAGTAGATTTCTTTCAGCGAAAGTGCTGTTTTCACAGTGCTAAGTACTCCCAACTCTATCAACAATGTAGGTTTTACCAGTTTTCTAAGTCTCTCTTATTTTCTCGTACTCATACTTGGAATTCTCTGTGTAAACCTGTGTAAGTTCTCTAGGTAGATGAATCACTGTGTACTTTCTCTTGTTTCTATCTGTTACCAATCTTGAGAAACTCATACATTCTCTGTTCCCTGTTTCCCAGTGTTAGAGAAGTAGATTTCTTTCTGCGAAAGTGCTGTTTTCACAGTGCTAAGTACTCCCAACTCTATCAACGATGTAGCTTTTACCAGTTTTCTAAGTCTCTCTTATTTTCTTGTAATTATACTTGGAATTCTCTGTGTAAACCTCTGTAACTTCTCTAGGTAGATGAATCACTGTGTACTTTCTCTTGTTTCTATCTGTTACCAATCTTGAGAAACTCATACATTCTCTTTTCACTGTTTCCCGGTCTTAGAGAAGTAGATTTCTTTCGGCGAAAGTGCTGTTTTCACAGTGCTAAGTACGCCCAACTCTATCAACAATGTAGCTTTTACCAGTTTTCTAAGTCTCTCTTATTTTCTTTTACTTATACTTGGAATTCTCCGTGTAAACCTCTGTAACTTCTCTAGGTAGATGAATCACTGTGTACTTTCTCTTGTTTCTATCTGTTACCAATTTTGAGAAAGTCTTACACCCTCTTTTCACTGTTTCCCGGTCTTAGAGAAGTAGATTTCTTTCGGCGAAAGTGCTGTTTTCACAGTGCTAAGTACTCCCAACTCTATCAACAACGTAGGTTTTACCAGTTTTCTAAGTCTCTCTTATTTTCTTGTACTTATACTTGGAATTCTCTGCGTAAACCTCTGTAACTTCTCTAGGTAGATGAATCACTGTGTACTTTCTCTTCTTTCTATCTGTTACCAATCTTGAGAAACTCATACATTCTCTGTTCACTGTTTCGCGGTCTTAGAAAAGTAGATTTCTTTCTGCGAAAGTGCTGTTTTCACAGTGCTAACTACTCCCAACTCTATCAACAATGTAGGTTTTATCAGTTTTCTAAGTCTCTCTTATTGTCTTGTACTTATACTTGGAATTCTCTGTGTAAACCTTTGTAACTTCTCTAGGTAGATGAATCACTGTGTACTTTCTCTTGTTTCTATCTGTTAACAATCCTGAGAAACTCATACATTCTCTTTTCACTGTTTCGTGGTCTTAGAGAAGTAGATTTCTTTCAGCGAAAGTGCTGTTTTCACAGTGCTAAGTACTCCCAACTCTATCAACAATGTAGGTTTTACCAGTTTTCTAAGTCTCTCTTATTTTCTTGTACTTATACTTGGAATTCTCTGTGTAAACCTTTGCAACTTCTCTAGGTAGATGAGTCACTGAGTACTTTCTCTTGTTTCTATCTGTTACCAATTTTGAGAAACTCATACATTATCTTTTCACTGTTTCCCGGTCTTAGAGAAATAGCCTTCTTTCAGCGAAAGTGCTGTTTTCACAGTGCTAAGTACTCCGAACTCTATCAACAATGTAGGTTTTACCAGTTTTCTAAGTCTCTCTTATTTTCCTGTACTTATACTTGGAATTCTCTGTGTAAACCTCTGTAACTTCTCTAGGTAGATGAATCACTGTGTACTTTCTCTTCTTTCTATCTGTTACCAATCTTGAGAAACTCATACATTCTCTTTTCACTGTTTCACGGTCTTAGAGAAGTAGATTTCTTTCGCCGAAAGTGCTGTTTTCACAGTGCTAAGTTCTCCCAACTCAATCAACAATGTAACTTTTACCAGTTTCCTAAGTCTCTCTTATCTTCTTTTACTTATACTTGGAAATTTCTGTGTAAATCTCTGTAACTTCTCTAGGTAGATGAATCACTGTGTACTTCTTTTGTTTCTATCTGTTACTAATCTTGAGAAACTCATACATTCTCTGTTAACTCTTTCGCGGTTTTAGAAAAGTAGATTTCTTTCTGCGAAAGTGCTGTTTTCACAGTGCTAACTACTCCCAACTCTATCAACAATGTAGGTTTTACCAGTTTTCTAAGTCTCTCTTATTTTCTTGTACTTATACTTGGAATTCTCTGTGTAAACCTCTGTAACTTCTCTAGGTAGATGAATCACTGTGTACTTTCTCTTATTTCTATCTGTTACCAATCTTGAGAAACTCATACATTATCTCTTCCCTGTTTCCCGGTGTTAGAGAAGTAGATTTCTTTCGCAGAAAGTGCTGTTTTCACAGTGCTAAGTACTCCGAACTCTATCAACAATGTAGGTTTTACCAGTTTTCTAAGTCTCTCTTATTTTCTTGTACTTATACTTGGAATTCTCTGTGTAAACCTCTGTAACTTCTCTAGGTAGATGAATCACTGTGTACTTTCTCTTGTTTCTATCTGTTGCCAATCTTGAGAAACTCATACATTCTCTTTTCCCTGTTTCCCGGTCTTAGAGAAGTAGATTTCTTTCGGCGAAAGTGCTGTTTTCACAGTGCTAAGTACTCCCAACTCAATCAACAATGTAAGTTTTACCATTTTTCTAGGTCTCTCTTATTTTCTTGTACTTAAACTTAGAATTTTCTGTGTAAACCTCTGTAACTTCTCTAGGTAGATGAATCACTGTGTACTTCTTTTGTTTCTATCTGTTACTAATCTTGAGAACCTCATACATTCTCTGTTAACTGTTTCGCGGTCTTAGAGAAGTAGATTTCTTTCTGTGAAAGTGCTGTTTTCACAGTGCTAACTACTCCCAACTCTACCAACAGTGTAGGTTTTACCAGTTTTCTAAGTCTCTCTTATTTTCTTGTACTTATACTTGGAATTCTCTATGTAAACTTCTGTAACTTCTCTAGCTAGATGAATCACTGTGTACTTTCTCTTGTTTCTATCTTTTACCAATTTTGAGAAACTCATACATTATCTTTTCACTGTTTCCCGGTCTTAGAGAAGTAGATTTCTTTCGGAGAAAGTGCTGTTTTCACAGTGCTAAGTACTCCCAACTCTATCAACAATGTAAGTTTTACCAGTTTTCTAAGTCTCCCTTATTTTCTTTTACTTATACTTGGAATTCTCTGTGTAAACCTCTGTAAGTTCTCTAGGTAGATGAATCACTGTGTACTTTCTCTTGTTTCTGTCTGTGACCAATTTTGAGAAACTCATACATTCTCTTTTCACTGTTTCCCGGTGTTAGAGAAGTAGATTTCTTTCGCCGAAAGTGCTGTTTTAACAGTGCTAAGTTCTCCCAACTCAATCAACAATGTAACTTTTACCAGTTTCCTAAGACTCTCTTATCTTCTTTTACTTACACTTGGAAATTTCTGTGTAAATCTCTGTAACTTCTCTAGGTAGATGAATCACTGTGTACTTCTTTTGTTTCTATCTGTTACTAATCTTGAGAAACTCATACATTCTCTGTTCACGGTTTCGCGGTCTTAGAGAAGTAGTTTTCTTTCTGCGAAAGTGCTGTTTTCACAGTTCTAACTACTCCCAACTCTATCAACAATGTAGGTTTTACCAGTTTTCTAAGTCTCTCTTATCTTCTTTTACTTATACTTGGAATTTTCTGTGTAAACCTCTGTAACATCTCTAGGTAGATGAATCACTGTGTACTTTCTCTTGTTTCTATCTGTTACCAATCTTGAGAAACTCATACATTCCTGTTACCTGTTTCACGGATTTAGAGAAGTAGATTTCTTTCAGCGAAAGTGCTGTTTTCACAGTGCTAAGTACTCTCAACTCTATCAACAATGTAGGTTTTATCAGTTTTCTCAGTCTCTCTTATTTTCTTGTACTTATACTTGGAATTCCTGTGTAAACCTCTGTAACTTCTCTAGGTAGATGAATCACTGTGTACTTTCTCTTGTTTCTATCTCTTACCAATTTTGAGAAAGTCTTACATTCTCTTTTCACGGTTTCCCGGTCTTAGAGAAGTAGATTTCTTTCGGCGAAAGTGCTGTTTTCACAGTGCGAGGTACTCCCAACTCTATCAACAATGTAGGTTTTACCAGTTTTCTAAGTCTCTCTCATTTTCTTATGCTTATACGTGGAATTCTCTGGGTAAACCTGTGTAAGTTCTCTAGGTAGATGAATCACTGTGTACTTTCTCTTGTTTCTATCTGTTACCAATCTTGAGAAACTCATACATTCTCTGTTCCCTGTTTCCCGGTGTTAGAGAAGTAGATTTCTTTCTGCGAAAGTGCTGTTTTCACAGTGCTAAGTACTCTCAACTCTATCAACAATGTAGGTTTTACCAGTTTTCTAAGTCTCTCTTATTTTCTTGTACTTATACTTGGAATTCTCTGTGTAAACCTCTGTAACTTCTCTAGGTAGATGAATCACTGTGTACTTTCTCTTGTTTCTATCTGTTACCAATCTTGAGAAACTCATATATTCTCTTTTCACTGTTTTCCGGTCTTAGAGAACTAGATTTCTTTCGGCGAAAGTGCTGTTTTCACAGTGCTAAGTACTCCCAACTCAATCAACAATGTAAGTTTTACCAGTTTTCTAAGTCTCTCTTTTTTTCTTGTACTTAAACTTGGAATTTTCTGTGTAAACCTCTGTAACTTCTCTAGGTAGATGAATCACTGTGTACTTTCTCTTGTTTCTATCTGTTACAAATTTTGAGGAACTCATACATTCTCTTTTCACTGTTTCCCCGTCTTAGAGAAGTAGACTTCTTTTGGCGAAATTGCTGTTTTCACAGTGTTAAGTACCCCAACTCTATCAACAATGTAGGTTTTACCAGTTTTCTAAGTCTCTCTTATTTTCTTGTACTTATACTTGGAATTCTCTGCGTAAACTTCTGTAACTTCTCTAGGTAGATGAATCACTGTGTACTTTCTCTTGTTTCTATCTGTTACCAATCTTGAGAAACTCATACATTCTCTTTTCACTGTTTCACGGTCTTAGAGAAGTAGATTTCTTTCAGCGAAAGTGCTGTTTTCACAGTGCTAAGTACTCCCAACTCAATCAACAATGTAAGTTTTACCAGTTTTCTAAGTCTCTCTTATCTTCTTTTACTTATACTTGGAATTTTCTGTGTAAACCTCTGTAACTTCTCTAGGTAGATGAATCACTGTGTACTTTCTTTTGTTTCTATCTGTTACCAATCTTGAGAAACTCATACATTCTCTTTTCACTGTTTCCCGGTCTTAGAGAAGTAGATTTCTTTCAGCCAAAGTGCTGTTTTCACAGTGCTAAGTACTCCCAACTCTATCAACAATGTAGGTTTTACCAGTTTTCTAAGTCTCTCTTATTTTCTTGTACTTATACTTGGAATTCTCTGTGTAAACCTCTGTAACTTCTCTAGGTAGATGAATCACTGTGTACTTTCTCTTGTTTCTATCTGTTACCAATTTTGAGGAACTCATACATTCTCTTTTCACTGTTTCCCCGTCTTAGAGAAGTAGACTTCTTTTGGCAAAAGTGCTGTTTTCACAGTACTAAGTACCCCCAACTCTATCAACAATGTAGGTTTTACCAGTTTTCTAAGTCTCTCTTATTTTCTTGTACTTATACTTGGAATTCTCTGCGTAAACTTCTGTAACTTCTCTAAGTAGATGAATCACTGTGTAGTTTCTCTTGTTTCTATCTGTTACCAATCTTGAGAAACTCATACATTCCTGTTACCTGTTTCACGGATTTAGAGAAGTAGATTTCTTTCAGCGAAAGTGCTGTTTTCACAGTGCTAAGTACTCTCAACTCTATCAACAATGTAGGTTTTATCAGTTTTCTCAGTCTCTCTTATTTTCTTGTACTTATACTTGGAATTCCTGTGTAAACCTCTGTAACTTCTCTAGGTAGATGAATCACTGTGTACTTTCTCTTGTTTCTATCTCTTACCAATTTTGAGAAAGTCTTACATTCTCTTTTCACGGTTTCCCGGTCTTAGAGAAGTAGATTTCTTTCGGCGAAAGTGCTGTTTTCACAGTGTGAGGTACTCCCAACTCTATCAACAATGTAGGTTTTACCAGTTTTCTAAGTCTCTCTCATTTTCTTATACTTATACGTGGAATTCTCTGGGTAAACCTGTGTAAGTTCTCTAGGTAGATGAATCACTGTGTACTTTCTCTTGTTTCTATCTGTTACCAATCTTGAGAAACTCATACATTCTCTGTTCCCTGTTTCCCGGTGTTAGAGAAGTAGATTTCTTTCTGCGAAAGTGCTGTTTTCACAGTGCTAAGTACTCTCAACTCTATCAACAATGTAGGTTTTACCAGTTTTCTAAGTCTCTCTTATTTTCTTGTACTTATACTTGGAATTCTCTGTGTAAACCTCTGTAACTTCTCTAGGTAGATGAATCACTGTGTACTTTCTCTTGTTTCTATCTGTTACCAATCTTGAGAAACTCATATATTCTCTTTTCACTGTTTTCCGGTCTTAGAGAACTAGATTTCTTTCGGCGAAAGTGCTGTTTTCACAGTGCTAAGTACTCCCAACTCAATCAACAATGTAAGTTTTACCAGTTTTCTAAGTCTCTCTTTTTTTCTTGTACTTAAACTTGGAATTTTCTGTGTAAACCTCTGTAACTTCTCTAGGTAGATGAATCACTGTGTACTTTCTCTTGTTTCTATCTGTTACAAATTTTGAGGAACTCATACATTCTCTTTTCACTGTTTCCCCGTCTTAGAGAAGTAGACTTCTTTTGGCGAAATTGCTGTTTTCACAGTGTTAAGTACCCCAACTCTATCAACAATGTAGGTTTTACCAGTTTCCTAAGTCTCTCTTATTTTCTTGTACTTATACTTGGAATTCTCTGCGTAAACTTCTGTAACTTCTCTAGGTAGATGAATCACTGTGTACTTTCTCTTGTTTCTATCTGTTACCAATCTTGAGAAACTCATACATTCTCTTTTCACTGTTTCACGGTCTTAGAGAAGTAGATTTCTTTCAGCGAAAGTGCTGTTTTCACAGTGCTAAGTACTCCCAACTCAATCAACAATGTAAGTTTTACCAGTTTTCTAAGTCTCTCTTATCTTCTTTTACTTATACTTGGAATTTTCTGTGTAAACCTCTGTAACTTCTCTAGGTAGATGAATCACTGTGTACTTTCTTTTGTTTCTATCTGTTACCAATCTTGAGAAACTCATACATTCTCTTTTCACTGTTTCCCGGTCTTAGAGAAGTAGATTTCTTTCAGCCAAAGTGCTGTTTTCACAGTGCTAAGTACTCCCAACTCTATCAACAATGTAGGTTTTACCAGTTTTCTAAGTCTCTCTTATTTTCTTGTACTTATACTTGGAATTCTCTGTGTAAACCTCTGTAACTTCTCTAGGTAGATGAATCACTGTGTACTTTCTCTTGTTTCTATCTGTTACCAATTTTGAGGAACTCATACATTCTCTTTTCACTGTTTCCCCGTCTTAGAGAAGTAGACTTCTTTTGGCAAAAGTGCTGTTTTCACAGTACTAAGTACCCCCAACTCTATCAACAATGTAGGTTTTACCAGTTTTCTAAGTCTTATTTTCTTGTACTTATACTTGGAATTCTCTGCGTAAACTTCTGTAACTTCTCTAAGTAGATGAATCACTGTGTAGTTTCTCTTGTTTCTATCTGTTACCAATCTTGAGAAACTCATACATTCTCTTTTCACTGTTTCACGGTCTTAGAGAAGTAGATTTCTTTCAGCGAAAGTGCTGTTTTCACAGTGCTAAGTACTCCCAACTCAATCAACAATGTAAGTTTTACCAGTTTTCTAAGTCTCTCTTATCTTCTTTTACTTATACTTGGAATTTTCTGTGTAAACCTCTGTAACTTCTCTAGGTAGATGAATCACTGTGTACTTTCTTTTGTTTCTATCTGTTACCAATCTTGAGAAACTCATACATTCTCTTTTCACTGTTTTCCGGTCTTAGAGAAGTAGATTTCTTTCAGCCAAAGTGCTGTTTTCACAGTGCTAAGTACTCCCAACTCTATCAACAATGTAGGTTTTACCAGTTTTCTAAGTCTCTCTTATTTTCTTGTACTTATACTTGGAATTCTCTGTGTAAACCTCTGTAACTTCTCTAGGTAGATGAATCACTGTGTACTTTCTGTTGTTTCTATCTGTTACCAATCTTGAGAAACTCATACATTCTCTGTTCCCTGTTTCCCGGTGTTAGAGAAGTAGATTTCTTTTTGCGAAAGTGCTGTTTTAACAGTGCTAAGTACTCCCAATTCTATCAACGATGTAGGTTTTACCAGTGTTCTAAGTCTCTCTTATTTTCATGTACTAATACTTGGAATTCTCTGTGTAAACCTCTGTAACTTCTCTAGGTAGATGAATCACTGTGTACTTTCTCTTGTTTCTATCTGTTACCAATCTTGACAAACTCATACATTCTCTGTTCACTGTTTCCCGGTCTTATAGAAGTAAATTTCTTTCGGCGAAAGTGCTGTTTTCACAGTGCTAAGTACTCACAACTCTATCAACAATGTAGGTTTTACCAGTTTTCTAAGTCTCTCTTATTTTCTTGTACTTATACTTGGAATTCTCTGTGTAAACCTCTGTAACTTCTCTAGGTAGATGAATCACTGTGTACTTTCTCTTGTTTCTATCTGTTACCAATCTTGAGAAACTCATACATTTTCTTTTCACTGTTTCCCGGTCTTAGAGAAGTAGATTTCTTTCAGCGAAAGTGCTGTTTTCACAGTGCTAAGTACTCCCAACTCTATCAACAATGTAGGTTTTACGAGTTTTCTAAGTCTCTCTTATTTTCTTGTACTTATCCTTGGAATTCTCTGCGTAAACCTCTGTAACTTCTCTAGGTAGATGAATCACTGTGTACTTTCTCTTGTTTCAATCTGTTACCAATCTTGAGAAACTCACACATTCTCTTTTCACTGTTTCCCGGTCTTAGAGAAGTACATTTCTTTCAGCGAAAGTGCTGTTTTCACAGTGCTAAGTACTCCCAACTCTATCAACAATGTAGGTTTTACGAGTTTTCTAAGTCTCTCTTATTTTCTTGTACTTATACTTGGAATTCTCTGTGTAAACCTCTGTAACTTCTCTAGGTAGATGAATCACTGTGTACTTTTTCTTGTTTCTATCTGTTACCAATCTTGAGAAACTCATACATTCTCTTTTCCCTGTTTCCCGGTCTTAGAGAAGTAGATTTCTTTCAGCGAAAGTGCTGTTTTCACAGTGCTAAGTACTCCCAACTCAATCAACAATGTAAGTTTTACCAGTTTTCTAGGTCTGTCTTATTTTCTTGTACTTAAACTTAGAATTTTATGTGTAAACCTGTGTAACTTCTCTAGGTAGATGAATCACTGTGTACTTCTTTTGTATCTATCTGTTACTAATCTTAAGAAACTCATACATTCTCTGTTACCTGTTTCCCGGTGTTAGAGAAGTAGATTTCTTTCGGCGAAAGTGCTGTTTTCACAGTGCTAAGTACTCCCAACTCTATCAACAATGTAGGTTTTACCAGTTTTCTAAGTCTCTCTTATTTTCTTGTACTTATACTTGGAATTCTCTGCGTAAACCTCTGTAACTTCTCTAAGTAGATGAATCACTGTGTACTTTCTCTTGTTTCTATCTGTTACCAATCTTGAGAAACTCATACATTCTCTTTTCCCTGTTTCCCGGTCTTAGAGAAGTAGATTTCTTTCGGCGAAAGTGCTGTTTTCACAGTACTAAGTTCTCCCAAGTCAATCAACAATGTAACTTTTACCAGTTTTCTAAGTCTCTCTTATCTTCTTTTACTTATACTTGGAAATTTCTGTGTAAATCTCTGTAACTTCTCTAGGTAGATGAATCACTGTGTACTTCTTTTGTTTATATCTGTTACTAATCTTTAGAAACTCATACATTCTCTGTTAACTGTTTCGCGGTCTTAGAGAAGTAGATTTCTTTCTGCGAAAGTGCTGTTTTCACAGTGCTAACTACTCCCAACTCTATCAACAGTGTAGGTTTTACCAGTTTTCTAAGTCTCTCTTATTTTCTTGTACTTATACTTGGAATTCTCTGTGTAAACCTCTGTAACTTCTCTAGCTAGATGAATCACAGTGTACTTTCTCTTGTTTCTATCTGTTACCAATTTTGAGAAACTCACACATTATCTTTTCACTGTTTCCCAGTCTTAGAGAAGTAGATTTCTTTCGGAGAGAGTGCTGTTTTCACAGTGCTGAGTACTCCCAACTCTATCAACAATATAGGTTTTACCAGTTTTCTAAGTCTCCCTTATTTTCTTTTACTTATACTTGGAATTTTGTGTGTAAACCTCTGTAAGTTCTCTAGGTAGATGAATCACTGTGTACTTTCTCTTGTTTCTGTCTGTTACCAATTTTGAGAAACTCATACATTCTCTTTTCACTGTTTCCCGGTCTTAGAGAAGTAGATTTCTTTCAGCGAAAGTGCTGTTTTCACAGTGCTAAGTACTCCCAACTCTATCAACAATGTAGGTTTTACCAGTTTTCTAAGTCTCTCTTATTTTCTTTTACTTCTACTTGGAATTCTCTGTGTAAACCTCTGTAACTTCTCTAGGTAGATGAATCACTGTGTACTTTCTCTTGTTTCTATCTGTTACCAATCTTGAGAAACTCATACATTCTCTTTTCACTGTTTCACGGTCTTAGAGAAGTAGATTTCTTTCGGCGAAAGTTCTGTTTTCACAGTGCTAAGTACTCCCAACTCTATCAACAATGTAGGTTTTACCAGTTTTCTAAGTCTCTCTTATTTTCTTGTACTTATACTTGGAATTCTCTGTGTAAACCTCTGTAACTTCTCTAGGTAGATGAATCACTGTGTACTTTCTCTTGTTTCTATCTGTTACCAATTTTGAGAAACTCATACATTCTCTTTTCACTGTTTCCCGGTGTTAGAGAAGTAGATTTCTTTTTGCGAAAGTGCTGTTTTCACAGTGCTAAGTTCTCCCAACTCAATCAACAATGTAACTTTTACCAGTTTCCTAAGTCTCTCTTATCTTCTTTTACTTATACTTGGAAATTTCTGTGTAAATCTCTGTAACTACTCTAGGTAGATGAATCACGGTGTACTTTTTTGTTTCTATCTGTTACTAATCTTGAGAAACTCATACATTGTCTGTTAACTGTTTCGCGGTCTTAGAGAAGTAGATTTCTTTCTGCGAAAGTGCTGTTTTCACAGTGCTAACTACTCCCAACTCTATCAACAGTGTAGGTTTTACCAGTTTTCTAAGTCTCTCTTATTTTCTTGTACTTATACTTGGAATTCTCTGTGTAAACCTCTGTAACTTCTCTAGCTAGATGAATCACAGTGTACTTTCTCTTGTTTCTATCTGTTACCAATTTTGAGAAACTCACACATTATCTTTTCACTGTTTCCCAGTCTTAGAGAAGTAGATTTCTTTCGGAGAGAGTGCTGTTTTCACAGTGCTGAGTACTCCCAACTCTATCAACAATATAGGTTTTACCAGTTTTCTAAGTCTCCCTTATTTTCTTTTACTTATACTTGGAATTCTCTGTGTAAACCTCTGTAAGTTCTCTAGGTAGATGAATCACTGTGTACTTTCTCTTGTTTCTATCTCTCACCAATTTTGAGAAACTCATACATTCACTTTTCACTGTTTCCCAGTCTTAGAGAAGTAGACTTCTTTCGGCGAATGTGCTGTTTTCACAGTGCTAAGTACTCCCAACTCTATCAACAATGTAGGTTTTATCAGTTTTCTAAGTCTCTCTTATTTTCTTGTACTTATACTTGGAATTCTCTGCGTAAACCTCTGTAACTTCTCTAGGTAGATGAATCACTGTGTACTTTCTCTTCTTTCTATCTGTTACCAATCTTGAGAAACACATACATTCTCTGTTGACTGTTTCGCTGTCTTAGAGAAGTACATTTCTTTCGGCGAAAGTGCTGTTTTCACAGTGCTATGTACTCCCAACTCAATCAACAATGTAAGTTTTACCAGTTTTCTAAGTCTCTCTTATCTTCTTTTACCTATACTTGGAATTTTCTGTGTAAACCTCTGTAACATCTCTAGGTAGATGAATCACTGTGTACTTTCTCTTGTTTCTATCTGTTACCAATCTTGAGAAACTCATACATTCCTGTTACCTGTTTCCCGGTGTTAGAGAAGTAGATTTCTTTCAGCGAAAGTGCTGTTTTCACAGTGCTAAGTACTCCCAACTCTATCAACAATGTAGGTTTTATCACTTTTCTCAGTCTCTCTTATTTTCTTGTACTTATACTTGGAATTCTCTTTGTAAACCTCTGTAACTTCTCTAGGTAGATGAATCACTGTGTACTTTCTCTTGTTTCTATCTGTTACCAATTTTGAGAAAGTCTTACATTCTCTTTTCACTGTTTCCCGGTCTTAGAGAAGTAGATTTCTTTCGGCGAAAGTGCTGTTTTCACAGTGCTAGGTACTCCCAACTCTATCAACAATGTAGGTTTTACCAGTTTTCTAAGTCTCTCTCATTTTCTTATACTTATACTTGGAATTCTCTGTGTAAACCTGTGTAAGTTCTCTAGGTAGATGAATCACTGTGTACTTTCTCTTGTTTCTATCTGTTACCAATCTTGAGAAACTCATACATTCTCTGTTCCCTGTTTCCAGGTGTTAGAGAAGTAGATTTCTTTCGGCGAAAGTGCTGTTTTCACAGTGCTAAGAACTCTCAACTCTATCAACAATGTAGGTTTTACCAGTTTTCTAAGTCTCTCTTATTTTCTTGTATTTATACTTGGAATTCTCTGTGTAAACCTCTATAACTTCTCTAGGTAGATGAATCACTGTGTACTTTCTCTTGTTTCTATCTGTCACCAATCTTGAGAAACTCATACATTCTCTTTTCACTGTTTCACGGTCTTAGAGAAGTAGATTTCTTTCGGCGAAAGTGCTGTTTTCACAGTGCTAAGTACTCCCAACTCAATCAACAATGTAAGTTTTACCAGTTTTCTAAGTCTCTCTTATCTTCTTTTACTTATACTTGAAATTTTCTGTGTAAACCTGTGTAACTTCTCTAGCTAGATGAATCACTGTGTACTTTCTTTTGTTTCTATCTGTTACCAATCTTGAGAAACTCATACATTCCCTTTTCCCTGTTTCCCGGTCTTAGAGAAGTAGATTTCTTTCAGCCAAAGTGCTGTTTTCACAGTGCTAAGTACTCCCAACTCTATCAACAATGTAGGTTTTACCAGTTTTCTAAGTCTCTCTTATTTTCTTGTACTTATACTTGGAATTCTCTGTGTAAACCTCTGTAACTTCTCTAGGTAGATGAATCACTGTGTACTTTCTGTTGTTTCTATCTGTTACCAATCTTGAGAAACTCATACATTCTCTGTTCCCTGCTTCCCGGTGTTAGAGAAGTAGATTTCTTTTTGCGAAAGTGCTGTTTTCACAGTGCTAAGTACTCCCAACTCTATCAACGATGTAGGTTTTACCACTTTTCTAAGTCTCTCTTATTTTCATGTACTTATACTTGGAATTCTCTGTGTAAACCTCTGTGACTTCTCTAGGTAGATGAATCACTGTGTACTTTCTCTTGTTTCTATCTGTTACCAATCTGAGAAACTCATACATTCTCTGTTCACTGTTTCCCGGTCTTAGAGAAGTAGATTTCTTTCTGCGAAAGTGCTGTTTTCACAGTGCTAAGTACTCCCAACTCTATCAACAATGTAGGTTTTACCAGTTTTCTAAGTCTCTCTTATTTTCTTGTACTTATACTTGGAATTCTCTGTGCAAACCTCTGTAACTTCTCTAGGTAGATGAATCACTGTGTACTTTCTCTTGTTTCTATCTGTTACCAATCTTGAGAAACTCATACATTCCCTTTCATTGTTTCCTGGTCTTAGGGAAGTAGAATTCTTTCGGCGAAAGTGCTGTTTCCACAGTGCTAAGTACTCCCAACTCTATCAACAATGTAGGTTTTACCAGTTTTCTAAGTCTCTCTTATTTTCTTGTACTTATACTTGGAATTCTCTGTGTAAACCTCTGTAACTTCTCTAGGTAGATGAATCACTGTGTACTTTCTCTTGTTTCTATCTGTTACCAATCTTGAGAAACTCATATATTCTCTTTTCACTGTTTCACGGTCTTAGAGAAGTAGATTTCTTTCGCCGAAAGTGCTGGTTTCACAGTGCTAAGTTCTCCCAACTCAATCAACAATGTAACTTCTACCAGTTTCCTAAGTCTCTCTTATCTTCTTTTACTTCTACTTGGAATTTTCTGTGTAAACCTCTGTAACTTCTCTAGGTAGATGAATCACTGTGTACTTTCTTTTGTTTCTATCTGTTACCAATCTTGAGAAACTCATAGATTCTCTTTTCACTGTTTCCCGGTCTTAGAGAAGTAGATTTCTTTCGGCGAAAGTGCTGTTTTCACAGTGCTAAGTACTCCCAACTCTATCAACAATGTAGGTTTTATCAGTTTTCTAAGTCTCTCACATTTTCTTGTACTTATACTTGGAATTCTCTGTGTAAACCTGTGTAAGTTCTCTAGGTAGATGAATCACTGTGTACTTTCTTTTGTTTCTATCTGTTACCAATCTTGAGAAACTCATACATTCTCTGTTCCCTGTTTCCCGGTGTTAGAGAATTAGATTTCTTTCTGCGAAAGTGCTGTTTTCACAGTGCTAAGTACTCCCAACTCTATCAACGATGTAGGTTTTACCAGATTTCTAAGTCTCTCTTATTTTCTTGTACTTATACTTGGAATTCTCTGTGGAAACCTCTGCAACTTCTCTAGGTAGATGAATCACTGTGTACTTTCTCTTGTTTCTATCTGTTACCAATTTTGAGAAACTCATGCATTCTCTTTTCACTGTTTCCCGGTCTTAGAGAAGTAGCCTTCTTTCGGCGAAAGTGCTGTTTTCACAGTGCTAGGTACTCCCAACTCTATCAACAATGTAGGTTTTACCAGTTTTCTAAGTCTCTCTCATTTTCTTATACTTATACGTGGAATTTCCTGGGTAAACCTGTGTAAGTTCTCTAGGTAGATGAATCACTGTGTACTTTCTCTTGTTTCTATCTGTTACCAATCTTGAGAAACTCATACATTCTCTGTTCCCTGTTTCCCGGTGTTAGAGAAGTAGATTTCTTTCTGCGAAAGTGCTGTTTTCACAGTGCTAAGTACTCTCAACTCTATCAACAATGTAGGTTTTACCAGTTTTCTAAGTCTCTCTTATTTTCTTGTACTTATACTTGGAATTCTCTGTGTAAACCTCTGTAACTTCTATAGGTAGATGAATCACTGTGTACTTTCTCTTGTTTCTATCTGTTACCAATCTTGAGAAACTCATATATTCTCTTTTCACTGTTACCCGGTCTTAGAGAACTAGATTTCTTTCGGTGAAAGTGCTGTTTTCACAGTGCTAAGTACTCCCAACTCAATCAACAATGTAAGTTTTACCAGTTTTCTAAGTCTCTCTTTTTTTCTTGTACTTCAACTTGGAATTTTCAGTGTAAACCTCTGTAACTTCTCTAGGTAGATGAATCACTGTGTACTTTCTCGTTTCCATCTTTTACCAATTTTGAGGAACTCATACATTCTCTTTTCACTGTTTCCCCGTCTTAGAGAAGTAGACTTCTTTTGGCAAAAGTGCTGTTTTCACAGTACTAAGTACCCCCAACTCTATCAACAATGTAGGTTTTACCAGTTTTCTAAGTCTCTCTTATTTTCTTGTACTTATACTTGGAATTCTCTGCGTAAACTTCTGTAACTTCTCTAGGTAGATGAATCACTGTGTACTTTCTCTTGTTTCTATCTGTTACCAATCTTGAGAAACTCATACATTCTCTTTTCACTGTTTCCCGGTCTTAGAGAAGTAGATTTCTTTCAGCGAAAGTGCTGTTTTCACAGTGCTAAGTACTCCCAACTCAATCAACAATGTAAGTTTTACCAGTTTTCTAAGTCTCTCTTATCTTCTTTTACTTATACTTGGAATTTTCTGTGTAAACCTCTGTAACTTCTCTAGGTAGATGAATCACTGTGTACTTTCTTTTGTTTCTATCTGATACCAATCTTGAGAAACTCATACATTCTCTTTTCACTGTTTCCCGGTCTTAGAGAAGTAGATTTGTTTCAGCCAAAGTGCTGTTTTCACAGTGCTAAGTACTCCCAACTCTATCAACAATGTAGGTTTTACCAGTTTTCTAAGTCTCTCTTATTTTCTTGTACTTATACTTGGAATTCTCTGTGTAAACCTCTGTAACTTCTCTAGGTAGATGAATCACTGTGTACTTTCTCTTGTTTCTATCTGTTACCAATTTTGAGGAACTCATACATTCTCTTTTCACTGTTTCCCCGTCTTAGAGAAGTAGACTTCTTTTGGCGAAAGTGCTGTTTTCACAGTGCTAAGTTCCCCCAACTCTATCAACAATGTAGGTTTTACCAGTTTTCTAAGTCTCTCTTATTTTCTTGTACTTATACTTGGAATTCTCTGCGTAAACTTCTGTAACTTCTCTAAGTAGATGAATCACTGTGTACTGTCTCTTGTTTCTATCTGTTACCAATCTTGAGAAACTCATACATTCTCTTTTCACTGTTTCACGGTCTTAGAGAAGTAGATTTCTTTCAGCGAAAGTGCTGTTTTCACAGTGCTAAGTACTCCCAACTCAATCAACAATGTAAGTTTTACCAGTTTTCTAAGTCTCTCTTATCTTCTTTTACTTATACTTGGAATTTTCTGTGTAAACCTCTGTAACTTCTCTAGGTAGATGAATCACTGTGTACTTTCTTTTGTTTCTATCTGTTCCCAATCTTGAGAAACTCATACATTCTCTTTTCACTGTTTCCCGGTCTTAGAGAAGTAGATTTCTTTCAGCCAAAGTGCTGTTTTCACAGTGCTAAGTACTCCCAACTCTATCAGCAATGTAGGTTTTACCAGTTTTCTAAGTCTCTCTTATTTTCTTGTACTTATACTTGGAATTCTCTGTGTAAACCTCTGTAACTTCTCTAGGTAGATGAATCACTGTGTACTTTCTGTTGTTTCTATCTGTTACCAATCTTGAGAAACTCATACATTCTCTGTTCCCTGTTTCCCGATGTTAGAGAAGTAGATTTCTTTTTGCGAAAGTGCTGTTTTCACAGTGCTAAGTACTCCCAACTCTATCAACGATGTAGGTTTTACCAGTTTTCTAAGTCTCTCTTATTTTCATGTACTTATACTTGGTATTCTCTGTGTAAACCTCTGTAACTTCTCTAGGTAGATGAATCACTGTGTACTTTCTATTGTTTCTATCTGTTACCAATCTTGAGAAACTCATACATTCTCTGTTCACTGTTTCCCGGTCTTATAGAAGTAAATTTCTTTCGGCGAAAGTGCTGTTTTCACAGTGCTAAGTACTCCCAACTCTATCAACAATGTAGGTTTTACCAGTTTTCTAAGTCTCTCTTATTTTCTTGTACTTATACTTGGAATTCTCTGTGCAAACGTCTGTAACTTCTCTAGGTAGATGAATCACAGTGTACTTTCACTTGTTTCTATCTGTTACCAATCTTGAGAAACTCATACATTCTCTTTTCACTGTTTCAAGGTCTTAGAGAAATAGATTTCTTTCGCCGAAACTGCTGTTTTCACAGTGCTAAATTATCCCAACTCAGTCAACAATGTAACTTTTACCAGTTTCCTAAGTCTCTCTTATCTTCTTTTACTTATACTTGGAAATTTCTGTGTAAATCTCTGTAACTTCTCTAGGTAGATGAATCACTGTGTACTTCTTTTGTTTCTATCTGTTACTAATCTTGAGAAACTCATACATTCTCTGTTAACTGTTTCGCGGTCTTAGAGAAGTAGATTTCATTCTGCGAAAGTGCTGTTTTCACAATGCTAACTACTCCCAACTCTATCAACAATGTAGGTTTTACCAGTTTTCTAAGTCTCTCTTATTTTCTTGTACTTATACTTGGAATTCTCTGTGTAAACCTCTGTAACTTCTCTAGGTAGATGAATCACTGTGTACTTTCTCTTGTTTCTATCTGTTACCAATTTTGAGAAACTCATAAATTCTCTTTTCACTGTTTCCCGGTCTTAGAGAAGTAGACTTCTTTCGGCGAATGTGCTCTTTTCACAGTGCTAAGTACTCCCAACTCTATCAACAATGTAGGTTTTATCAGTTTTCTAAGTCTCTCTTATATTCTTGTACTTATACTTGGAATTCTCTGCGTAAACC
The DNA here is from genome assembly GCA_028571685.1 of Heterohyrax brucei. Taxonomy (NCBI): domain Eukaryota; kingdom Metazoa; phylum Chordata; class Mammalia; order Hyracoidea; family Procaviidae; genus Heterohyrax; species Heterohyrax brucei. The sequence continues at coordinate 3,833,412 of CM053145.1, read as the reverse complement.
TCTGTAACTTCTCTAGGTAGATGAATCACTGTGTACTTTCTCTTCTTTCTATCTGTTACCAATCTTGAGAAACACATACATTCTCTGTTCACTATTTCGCGGTCTTAGAGAAGTAGATTTCTTTTGGCGAAAGTGCTGTTTTCACAGTGCTATGCACTCCCAACTCAATGAACAATGTAAGTTTTACCAGTTTTCTAACTCTCTCTTATCTTCTTTTACTTATACTTGGAATTTTCTGTGTAAACCTCTGTAACATATCTAGGTACATGAATCACTGTGTACTTTCTCTTGTTTCTATCTGTTACCAATCTTGAGACACTCATACATTCCTTGTTACCTGTTTCCCGGTGTTAGACAAGTAGATTTCTTTCAGCGAAAGTGCTGTTTTCACAGTGCTAAGTACTCCCAACTCTATCAACAATGTAGGTTTTACCAGTTTTCTCAGTCTCTCTTATTTTCTTGTACTTATACTTGGAATTCTCTGTGTAAACCTCTGTAACTTCTCTAGATAGATGAATCACTGTGTACTTTCTCTTGTTTCTATCTCTTACCAATTTTGAGAAAGTCTTACATTCTCTTTTCACTGTTTCCCGGACTTAGAGAAGTAGATTTCTTTCGGCGAAAGTGCTGTTTTCACAGTGCTAAGTACCCCCAACTCTATCAACAATGTAGGTTTTACCAGTTTTCTAAGTCTCTCTTATTTTCTTGTACTTATACTTGGAATTCTCTGCGTAAACTTCTGTAACTTCTCTAGGTAGATGAATCACTGTGTACTTTCTCTTGTTTCTATCTGTTACCAATCTTGAGAAACTCATACATTCTCTTTTCACTGTTTCACGGTCTTAGAGAAGTAGATTTCTTTCAGCGAAAGTGCTGTTTTCACAGTGCTAAGTACTCCCGACTCAATCAACAATGTAAGTTTTACCAGTTTTCTAAGTCTCTCTTATCTTCTTTTACTTATACTTGGAATTTTCTGTGTAAACCTCTGTAACTTCTCTAGGTAGATGAATCACTGTGTACTTTCTTTTGTTTCTATCTGATACCAATCTTGAGAAACTCATACATTCTCTTTTCACTGTTTCCCGGTCTTAGAGAAGTAGATTTCTTTCAGCCAAAGTGCTGTTTTCACAGTGCTAAGTACTCCCAACTCTATCAACAATGTAGGTTTTACCAGTTTTCTAAGTCTCTCTTATTTTCTTGTACTTATACTTGGAATTCTCTGTGTAAACCTCTGTAACTTCTCTAGGTAGATGAATCACTGTGTACTTTCTCTTGTTTCTATCTGTTACCAATTTTGAGGAACTCATACATTCTCTTTTCACTGTTTCCCCGTCTTAGAGAAGTAGACTTCTTTTGGCGAAAGTGCTGTTTTCACAGTGCTAAGTACCCCCAACTCTATCAACAATGTAGGTTTTACCAGTTTTCTAAGTCTCTCTTATTTTCTTGTACTTATACTTGGAATTCTCTGCGTAAACTTCTGTAACTTCTCTAAGTAGATGAATCACTGTGTACTGTCTCTTGTTTCTATCTGTTACCAATCTTGAGAAACTCATACATTCTCTTTTCACTGTTTCACGGTCTTAGAGAAGTAGATTTCTTTCAGCGAAAGTGCTGTTTTCACAGTGCTAAGTACTCCCAACTCAATCAACAATGTAAGTTTTACCAGTTTTCTAAGTCTCTCTTATCTTCTTTTACTTATACTTGGAATTTTCTGTGTAAACCTCTGTAACTTCTCTAGGTAGATGAATCACTGTGTACTTTCTTTTGTTTCTATCTGTTCCCAATCTTGAGAAACTCATACATTCTCTGTTCACTGTTTCCCGGTCTTATAGAAGTAAATTTCTTTCGGCGAAAGTGCTGTTTTCACAGTGCTAAGTACTCCCAACTCTATCAACAATGTAGGTTTTACCAGTTTTCTAAGTCTCTCTCATTTTCTTGTACTTATACTTGGAATTCTCTCTGTAAACCTGTGTAAGTTCTCTAGGTAGATGAAACACTGTGTACTTTCTTTTGTTTCTATCGGTTACCAATCTTGAGAAACTCATACATTCTCTGTTCCCTGTTTCCCGGTGTTAGAGAAGTTGATTTCTTTCTGCGAAAGTGCTGTTTTCACAATGCTAAGTACTCCCAACTCTATCAACGATGTAGGTTTTACTAGTTTTCAAAGTCTCTCTTATTTTCTTGTACTTATACTTGGAATTCTCTGTGTAAACCTCTGCAACTTCTCTAGGTAGATGAATCACTGTGTACATTCTCTTGTGTCTATCTGTTACCAATTTTGAGAAACTCATACATTATCTTTTCACTGTTTCCCGGTCTTAAAGAAGTAGCCTTCTTTCGGCGAAAGTGCTGTTTTCACAGTGCTAAGTACTCCCAACTCTTTCAACAATGTAGGTTTTACCAGTTTTTTAAGTCTCTCTTATTTTCTTGTACTTATACTTGGAATTCTCTGCGTAAACCTCTGTAACTTCTCTAGGTAGATGAATCACAGTGTACTTTCTCTTCTTTCTATCTGTTACCAATCTTGAGAAACTCATACATTCTCTGTTCACTGTTTCGCGGTTTTAGAAAAGTAGATTTCTTTCTTCAAAAGTGCGGTTTTCACAGTGCTAAGTACTCCCAACTCTATCAACAATGTAGGTTTTACCAGTTTTCTAAGTCTCTCTTATTTTCTTGTACTTATACTTGGAATTCTCTGTGTAAATCTCTGTAACTTCTCTAGGTAGATGAATCACTGTGTACTTTCTCTTGTTTCTATCTGTTACCAATCTTGAGAAACTCATACATTCTCTTTTCACTGTTTCCCGGTCTTAGAGAAGTAGATTTCTTTCGGCGAAAGTGCTGTTTTCACAGTGCTAAGTACTCCCAACTCAATCAACAATGTAAATTTTACCAGTTTTCTAAGTCTCTCTTATTTTCTTGTACTTAAACTTGGAATTTTCTGTGTAAACCTCTGTAACTTTTCCAGGTAGATGAATCACTGTGTACTTCTTTTGTTTCTATCTGTTACTAATCCTGAGAAACTCATACATTCTCTGTTACCTCTTTTCTGGTGTTAGAGAAGTAGATTTCTTTCAGCGAAAGTGCTGTTTTCACAGTGCTAAGTACTCTCAACTCTATCAACAATGTAGGTTTTACCAGTTTCCTAAGTCTCTCTTATCTTCTTTTACTTGTACTTGGAAATTTCTGTGTAAATCTCTGTAACTTCTCTAGGTAGATGAATCACTGTGTACTTCTTTTGTTTCTATCTGTTACTAATCTTGAGAAACTCATACATTCTCTGTTAACTGTTTCGCGGTCGTAGAGAAGTAGATTTCTTTCTGCGAAAGTGCTGTTTTCACAGTGCTAAGGACTCCCAACTCAATCAACAATGTAAGTTTTACCAGTTTTCTAAGTCTCTCTTATCTTCTTTTACTTATACTTGGAATTCTCTGTGTAAACCTCTGCAACTTCTCTAGGTAGATGAATCACTGTGTACTTTCTCTTGTTTCTATCTGTTACCAATTTTGAGAAACTCATACATTATCTTTTCACTGTTTTCCGGTCTTAGAGAAGTAGCCTTCTTTCGGCGAAAGTGCTGTTTTCACAGTGCTAAGTACTCCCAACTCAATCAACAATGTAAGTTTTACCACTTTTCTAAGTCTCTCTTATCTTCTTTTACTTATACTTGGAATTTTCTGTGTAAACCTCTGTAACTTCTCTAGGTAGATGAATCACTGTGTACTTTCTTTTGTTTCTATCTGTTACCAATCTTGAGAAACTCATACATTCTCTGTTCCCTGTTTCCCGGTGTTAGAGAAGTAGATTTCTTTCCGCGAAAGTGCTGTTTTCACAGTGCTAAGTACTCCCAACTCTATCAACGATGTAGGTTTTACCAGTTTTCTAAGTGTCTCTTATTTTCTTTTACTTATACTTGGAGTTCTCTGTGTAAACCTCTGTAAGTTCTCTAGGTAGATGAATTACTGTGTACTTTCTCTTGTTTCTATCTGTTACCAATTTTGAGAAACTCATACATTCTCTTTTCACAGTTTCACGGTCTTAGAGAAGTAGATTTCTTTCGGCGAAAGTGCCGTTTTCACAGTGCTAAGTACTCCCAACTCAATCAACAATGTAAGTTTTACCAGTTCCCTAAGTCTCCCTTATCTTCTTTTACTTATACTTGGAATTTTCTGTTTAAACCTCTGTAACTTCTCTAGGTAGATGAATCCCTGTGTACTCTCCTTTGTTTCTATCTGTTACCAATCTTGAGAAACTCATACATTTTCTTTTTACTGTTTCCCGGTCTTAGAGAAGTAGATTTCCTTCTGCGAAAGTGCTGTTTTCACAGTGCTAAGTACTCCCAACTCTATCAACAATGTAGGTTTTACCAGTTTTCTAAGTCTCTCTTATTTTCTTGTACTTATACTTGGAATTCTCTGTGTAAACCTCTGTAACTTCTCTAGGTAGATGAATCACTGTGTACTTTCTCTTGTTTCAATCTGTTACCAATCTTGAGAAACTCATACATTCTCTTTTCCCTGTTTCCCGGTCTTAGAGAAGTAGATTTCTTTCGGCGAAAGTGCTGTTTTCACAGTGCTAGTTACTCCCAACTCAATCAACAATGTAAGTTTTACCAGTTTCTAAGTCTCTCTTATTTTCTTGTACTTAAACTTGGAATTTTCTGTGTAAACCTCTGTAACTTTTCTAGGTAGATGAATCACTGTGTACTTCTTTTGTTTCTATCTGTTACTAATCCTGAGAAACTCATACATTCTCTGTTACCTGTTTCCTGGTGTTAGAGAAGTAGATTTCTTTTGCGAAAGTGCTGTTTTCACAGTGCTAAGTACTCTCAACTCTATCAACAATGTAGGTTTTACCAGTTTTCTAAGTCTCTCTTATTTTCTTGTACTTATACTTGGAATTCTCTGCGTAAACCTCTGTAACTTCTCTAGGTTGATGAATCACTGTGTACTTTCTCCTGTTTCTATCTGTTACCAATCTTGAGAAACTCATACATTCTCTGTTCACTGTTTCGCGGTCTTAGAGAAGTAGATTTCTTTCGGCGAAAGTGCTGTTTTCACAGTGCTAAGTACTCCCAACTCAATCAACAATGTAAGTTTTACCAGTTTTCTAAGTCTCTCTTATCTTCTTTTACTTATACTTGGAATTTTCTGTGTAAACCTCTGTAACTTCTCTAGGTAGATGAATCACTGTGTACTTTCTCTTATTTCTATCTGTTACGAATCTTGAGAAACTCATACATTCTCTGTTACCTGTTTCCCGGTGTTAGAGAAGTGAATTTCTTTCAGCGAAAGTGCTGTTTTCACAGTGCTAAGTACTCCCAACTCTATCAACAATGTAGGTTTTACCAGTTTTCTAAGTCTCTCTTATTTTCTTGTACTTATACTTGGCATTCTCTGTGTAAACCTCGGCAACTTCTCTAGGTAGATGAATCACTGTGTACATTCTCTTGTTTCTATCTGTTACCAATTTTGAGAAACTCATACATTATCTTTTCACTGTTTCCCGGTCTTAAAGAAGTAGCCTTCTTTCGGCGAAAGTGCTGTTTTCACAGTGCTAAGTACTCCCAACTCTTTCAACAATGTAGGTTTTACCAGTTTTCTAAGTCTCTCTTATTTTCTTGTACTTATACTTGGAATTCTCTGCGTAAACCTCTGTAACTTCTCTAGGTAGATGAATCACAGTGTACTTTCTCTTCTTTCTATCTGTTACCAATCTTGAGAAACTCATACATTCTCTGTTCACTGTTTCGCTGTTTTAGAAAAGTAGATTTCTTTCTGCGAAAGTGCGGTTTTCACAGTGCTAAGTACTCCCAACTCTATCAACAATGTAGGTTTTACCAGTTTTCTAAGTCTCTCTTATTTTCTTGTACTTATACTTGGAATTCTCTGTGTAAACCTCTGTAACTTCTCTAGGTAGATGAATCACTGTGTACTTTCTCTTGTTTCAATCTGTTACCAATCTTGAGAAACTCATACATTCTTTTTTCACTGTTACCCGGTCTTAGAGAAGTAGATTTCTTTCGGCGAAAGTGCTGTTTTCACAGTGCTAATTATTCCCAACTCAATCAACAATGTAAGTTTTACCAGTTTCTAAGTCTCTCTTATTTTCTTGTACTTAAACTTGGAATTTTCTGTGTAAACCTCTGTAACTTTTCTAGGTAGATAAATCACTGTGTACTTCTTTTGTTTCTATCTGTTACTAATCCTGAGAAACTCATACATTCTCTGTTACCTGTTTCCTGGTGTTAGAGAAGTAGATTTCTTTCGGCGAAAGTGCTGTTTTCACAGTGCTAAGTACTCCCAACTCTATCAACAATGTAGGTTTTACCAGTTTTCTAAGTCTCTCTCATTTTCTTGTACTTATACTTGGAATTCTCTGTGTAAACCTGTGTAAGTTCTCTAGGTAGATGGATCACTGTGTTCTTTCTTTTGTTTCTATCTGTTACCAATCTTGAGAAACTCATACATTCTCTGTTCCCTGTTTCCCGGTGTTAGAGAAGTAGATTTCTTTCTGCGAAAGTGCTGTTTTCACACTGCTAAGTACTCCCAACTCTACCAACGATGTAGGTTTTACCAGTTTTCTAAGTCTCTCTTATTTTCTTGTACTTATACTTGGAATTCTCTGTGTAAACCTCTGCAACTTCTCTAGGTAGATGAATCACTGTGTACTTTCTCTTGTTTCTCTCTGTTACCAATTTTGAGAAACTCATACATTATCTTTTCACTGTTTCCCGGTCTTAGAGAAGTAGCCTTCTTTCGGCGAAAGTGCTGTTTTCACAGTGCTAAGTACTCCCAACTCTATCAACAATGTAGGTTTTACCAGTTTTCCAAGTCTCTCTTATTTTCTTGTACTTATACTTGGAATTCTCTGCGTAAACCTCTGTAACTTCCCTAGGTAGATGAATCACTGTGTACTTTCTCTTCTTTCTATCTGTTACCAATCTTGAGAAACTCATACATTCTCTGTTCACTGTTTCGCAGTCTTAGAGAAGTAGATTTCTTTCTGCGAAAGTGCGGTTTTCACAGTGCTAACTACTCCGAACTCTATCAACATTGTAGGTTTTACCAGTTTTCTAAGTCTCTCTTATTTTCTTGTACTTATACTTGGAATTCTCTGTGTAAACCTCTGTAACTTCTCTAGGTAGATGAATCACTGTGTACTTTCTCTTGTTTCTCTCTGTTACCAATTTTGAGAAACTCATACATTATCTTTTCACTGTTTCACGGTCTTAGAGAAGTAGATTTCTTTCAGCGAAAGTGCTGTTTTCACAGTGCTAAGTACTCTCAACTCTATCAACAATGTAGGTTTTATCTGTTTTCTAAGTCTCTCTTATTTTCTTGTACTTATACTTGGAATTCTCTGCGTAAACCTCTGTAACTTCTCTAGGTAGATGAATCACTGTGTACTTTCTCTTCTTTCTATCTGTTACCAATCTTGAGAAACACATACATTCTCTGTTCACTGTTTCGCGGTCTTAGAGAAGTAGATTTCTTTCGGCGAAACTGCTGTTTTCACAGTGCTAAGTACTCCCAACTCAATCAACAATGTAAGTTTTACCAGTTTTCTAAGTCTCTCTTATCTTCTTTTACTTATACTTGGAATTTTCTGTGTAAACCACTGTAACTTCTCTAGGTAGATGAATCACTGTGTACTTTCTCTTGTTTCTATCTGTTACCAATTTTGAGAAAGTCTTTCATTCTCTTTTCACTGTTTCCCGGTCTTAGAGAAGTAGATTTCTTTCGGCGAAACTGCTGTTATCACAGTGCTATGTACTCCCAACTCAATCAACAATGTAAGTTTTACCAGTTTTCTAAGTCTCTCTCATTTTCTTGTACTTATACTTGGAATTCTCTGTGTAAACTTGTGTAAGTTCTCTAGGTAGATGAATCACTGTGTACTTTCTGTTGTTTCTATCTGTTACCAATCTTGAGAAACTCATACATTCTGTGTTCACTGTTTCCCGGTCTTAGAGAAGTAGATTTCTTTCGGCGAAAGTGCTGTTTTCACAGTGCTAAGTACTCCCATCTCAATCAACAATGTAAGTTTTACCAGTTTTCTAAGTCTCTCTTATTTTCTTGTACTTAAACTTGGAATTTTCTGTGTAAACCTCTGTAACTTCTCTAGGTAGATGAATCACTGTGTACTTTCTCTTGTTTCTATCTGTTACCAATCTTGAGAAACTCATACATTCTCTTTTCACTGTTTCACTGTCTTAGAGAAGTAGATTTCTTTCAGCGAAAGTGCTGTTTTCACAGTGCTAAGTACTCCCAACTCAATCAACAATGTAAGTTATACCAGTTTTCTAAGTCTCTCTTATCTTCTTTTACTTATACTTGGAATTTTCTGTGTAAACCTTTGTAACTTCTCTAGGTAGATGAATCACTGTGTACTTTCTTTTGTTTCTATCTGTTACCAATTTTGAGAAAGTCATACATTCTCTTTTCACTGTTTCCCGGTCTTAGAGAAGTAGATTTCTTTAGCCAAAGTGCTGTTTTCACAGTGCTAAGTACTCCCAACTCTATCAACAATGTAGGTTTTACCAGTTTTCTAAGTCTCTCTCATTTTCTTGTACTTATTCTTGGAATTCTCTGTGTAAACCTGTGTAAGTTCTCTAGGTAGATGAATCACTGTGTACTTTCTCTTGTTTCTATCTGTTACCAATCTTGAGAAACTCATACATTCTCTGTTCACTGTTTCCCGGTCTTAGAGAAGTAGATTTCTTTCTGTGAAAGTGCTGTTTTCACAGGGCTACGTACTCCCAACTCTATCAACAATGTAGGTTTTACCAGTTTTCTAAGTCTCTCTTATATTCTTGTACTTATACTTGGAATTCTCTCTGTAAACCTCTTTAACTTCTCTAGGTAGATGAATCACTGTGTATTTTCTCTTCTTTCTATCTGTTACCAATCTTGAGAAACTCATACATTCTCTGTTCCCTGTTTTCCTGTGTTAGAGAAGTAGATTTCTTTTGGCGAAAGTGCTGTTTTCACAGTGCTAAGTACTCCCAACTGTATCAACAATGTAGGTTTTACCAGTTTTCTAAGTCTCTCTTATTTTCTTGTACTTATACTTGGCATCCTCTGTGTAAACCTCTGTAATTTCTCTAGGTAGATGAATCACTGTGTACTTTCTCCTGTTTCTATCTGTTACCAATCTTGAGAAACTCATACATTCTCTTTTCACTGTTTCCCGGTCTTAGAGAAGTAGATTTCTTTCAGCGAAAGTGCTGTTTTCACAGTGCTAAGTACTCCCAACTCTATCAACAATGTAGGTTTTGCCAGTTGTCTAAGTCTCTCTTATTTTCTTTTACTTATACTTGGAATTCTCTGTGTAAACCTCTGTAACTTCTCTAGGTAGATGAATCACTGTGTACTTTCTCTTGTTTCTATCTGTTACCAATCTTGAGAAACTCATACATTCTCTTTTCACAGTTTCACGGTCTTAGAGAAGTAGATTTCTTTCGGCGAAAGTGGTGTTTTCACAGTGCTAAGTACTCCCAACTCAATCAACAATGTAAGTTTTACCAGTTTCCTAAGTCTCCCTTATCTTCTTTTACTTATACTTGGAATTTTCTGTGTAAACCTCTGTAACTTCTCTAGGTAAATGAATCACTGTTTACTCTCCTTTGTTTCTATCTGTTACCAATCTTGAGCAACTCATACATTTTCTTTTTACTGTTTCCCGGTCTTAGAGAAGTAGATTTCCTTCTGCGAAAGTGCTGTTTTCACAGTGCTAAGTACTCTCAACTCTATCAACAATGTAGGTTTTACCAGTTTTCTAAGTCTCTCTTATCTTCTTTTACTTATACTTGGAATTTTCTGTGTAAACCTCTCTAAGTTCTCTAGGTAGATGAATCACTGTGTACTTTCTTTTGTTTCTACCTGTTACCAATCTTGAGAAACTCATACATTCTCTTTTCACTGTTTCACGGTCTTAGAGAAGTAGATTTCTTTCGGCGAAAGTGCTGTTTTCACAGTGCTAAGTACTCCCAACTCTATCAACAATGTAGGTTTTTCCAGTTTTCTAAGTTTCTCTTATTTTCTTGTACTTATACTTGGAATTCTCTGTGTAAACCTCTGTAACTTCTCTAGGTAGATGAATCACTCTGTACTTTCTCTTGTTTCTATATGTTACCAATTTAGAGAAAGTCTTACACTCCCTTTTCACTGTTTCCCTGTCTTAGAGAAGTAGATTTCTTTCGGCGAAAGTGCTGTTTTCACAGTGCTAAGCACTCCCAACTCTATCAACAATGTAGGTTTTACCAGTTTTCTAAGTCTCTCTCATTTTCTTGTACTTATACTTGGAATTCTCCGTGTAAACCTGTGTAAGTTCTCTAGGTAGATGAATCAGTGTGTACTTTCTCTTGTTTCTATCTGTTACCAATCTTGAGAAACTCATACATTCTCTGTTCCCTGTTTCCCGGTGTTAGAGAAGTAGATTTCTTTCTGCGAAAGTGCTCTTTTCACAGTGCTAAGTACTCCCAACTCTATCAACGATGTAGGTTTTACCAGTTTTCTAAGTCTCTCTTATTTTCTTGTACTTATACTTGGAATTCTCTGTGTAAACCTCTGTAACTTCTCTAGGTAGATGAATCACTGTGTACTTTCTCTTGTTTCTATCTGTTACAAATCTTGAGAAACTCATACATTCTCTTTTCCCTGTTTCCCGGTCTTAGAGAAGTAGATTTCTTTCGGCGAAAGTGCTGTTTTCACAGTGCTAATTTCTCCCAACTCAATCAACAATGTAACTTTTACCAGTTTCCTAAGTCTCTCTTATCTTCTTTTACTTATACTTGGAAATTTCTGTGTAAATCTCTGTAACTTCTCTAGGTAGATGAATCACTGTGTACTTCCTTTGGTTCTATCTGTTACTAATCTTGAGAAACTCATACATTCTCTGTTAACTGTTTCGCGGTCTTAGAGAAGTAGATTTCTTTCTGCGAAAGTGCTGTTTTCACAGTGCTAACTACTCCCAACTCTATCAACAATGTAGGTTTTACCAGTTTTCTAAGTCTCTCTTATTTTGCTGTACTTATACTTGGAATTCTCTGTGTAAACCTGTGTAAGTTCTCTAGCTAGATGGATCACTGTGTACTTTCTCTTGTTTCTATCTGTTACCAATTTTGAGAAACTCATACATTCTCTTTTCACTGTTTCCCGGTCTTAGAGAAGTAGATTTCTTTCGGGGAGAGTGCTGTTTTCACAGTGCTAAGTACTCCCAACTCTATCAACAATGTAGGTTTTACCAGTTTTCTAAGTGTCTCTTATTTTCTTGTACTTATACTTGGAATTCTCTGTGTAAACCTCTGTAACTTTTTTACGTAGATGAATCTCTGTGTATTTTCTCTTTTTTCTATCTGTTACCAATCTTGAGAAACTCATACATTCTCTGTTCACTGTTTCTCGGTCTCAGAGAAGTAGATTTCTTTCTGCGAAAGTGCTCTTTTCACAGTGCTAAGTACTCCCAACTCTATCAACAATGTAGGTTTTACCAGTTTTCTAAGTCTCTCTTATTTTCTTGTACTTATACTTGGAATTCTCTGTGTAAACCTCTGTAACTTCTCTAGGTAGATGAATCACTGTGTACTTTCTCTTGTTTCTATCTGTTACCAATCTTGAGAAACTCATACATTCTCTTTTCACTGTTTCCCGGTCTTAGAGAAGTAGATTTCTTTCGGCGAAAGTGCTGTTTTCACAGTGCTAAGTATTCCCAACTCTATCAACAATGTAGGTTTTACCAGGTTTCTAAGTCTCTCTTATTTTCTTTTACTTATACTTGGAGTTCTCTGTGTAAACCTCTGTAAGTTCTCTAGGTAGATGAATTACTGTGTACTTTCTCTTGTTTCTATCTGTTACCAATTTTGAGAAACTCATACATTCTCTTTTCACTGTTTCCCGGTCTTAGAGAAGTAGACTTCTTTCGGCGAAAGTGCTGTTTTCACAGAGCTAAGTACTCCCAACTCTATCAACAATATAGGTTTTATCAGTTTTCTAAGTCTCTCTTATTTTCTTGTACTTATACTTGGAATTCTCTGCGTAAACCTCTGTAACTTCTCTAGGTAGATGAATCACTGTGTACTTTCTCTTCTTTCTATCTGTTACCAATCTTGAGAAACTCATACATTCTCTGTTCACTGTTTCGCGGTCTTAGAGAAGTAGATTTCTTTCGGCGAAAGTGCTGTTTTCACAGTGCTAAGTACTCCCAACTCAATCAACAATGTAAGTTTTACCAGTTTTCTAAGTCTCTCTTCTTTTACTTATACTTGAAATTTTCTGTGTAAACCTCTGTAACTTCTCTAGGTTGATGAATCACTGTGTACTTTCTCTTGTTTCTATCTGTTACCAATCTAGAGAAACTCATACATTCTCTGTTACCTGTTTCCCGGTGTTAGAGAAGTAGATTTCTTTCGGCGAAAGTGCTGTTTTCACAGTGCTAAGTACTCCCAACTCTATCAACAATGTAGGTTTTACCAGTTTTCTAAGTCTCTCTTATTTTCTTGTACTTATACTTGGAATTCTCTGTGTAAACCTCTGTAACTTCTCTAGCTAGATGAATCACTGTGTACCTTCTCTTGTTTCTATCTGTTACCAATTTTGAGAAACTCATACATTCTCTGTTCCCTGTCTCCCGGTGTTAGAGAAGTAGATTTCTTTCTGCGAAAGTGCTGTTTTCACAGTGCTAAGTACTCCCAACTCTATCAACGATGTAGGTTTTACCAGTTTTCTAAGTCTCTCTTATTTTCTTGTACTTATACTTGGAATTCTCTGTGTAAACCTCTGTTAATTCTCTAGGTAGATGAATCACTGTGTACTTTCTCTTGTTTCTATCTGTTACCAAGAAACTCATACATTCTGTTTTCACTGTTTCCCGGTGTTAGAGAAGTAGATTTCGTTCGGCGAAAGTGCTGTTTTCACAGTGCTAAGTACTCCCAACTCTATCAACAATGTAGGTTTTACCAGTTTTCTAAGTCTCTCTTATTTTCTTTTACTTATTTTTGGCATTCTCTGTGTAAACCTCTGTAACTTCTCTAGGTAGATGAATCACTGTGTACTTTCTCTTGTTTCTATCTGTTACCAATTTTGAGAAACTCATACATTCCCTTTACACTGTTTCCCGGTCGTAGAGAAGTAGACTTCTTTCGGCGAAAGTGCTGTTTTCACAGTGCTAAGTACTCCCAACTCTATCAACAATGTAGGTTTTACCAGTTTTTTAAGTCTCTCTCATTTTCTTGTACTTATACTTGGAATTCTCTGCATAAACCTCTGTAACTTCTCTAGGTAGATGAATCACTGTGTACTTTCTCTTCTTTCTATCTGTTACCAATCTTGAGAAACTCATACATTCTCTGTTCACTGTTTCCCGGTCTTAGAGAAGTAGATTTCTTACTGTGAAAGTGCTGTTTTCACAGTGCTAACTACTCCCAACTCTATCAACAATGTAGGTTTTACCAGTTTTCTAAGTCTCTCTTATTTTCTTGTACTTATACTTGGAATTCTCTGCGTAAACCTCTGTAACTTCTCTAGGTAGATGAATCACTGTGTACTTTCTCTTGTTTCTATCTTTTACCAATCTTGAGAAACACATACATTCTCTTTTCACTGTTTCCCGGTCTTAGAGAAGTAGATTTCTTTCGGCGAAAGTGCTGTTTTCACAGTGCTAAGTATTCCCAACTCTATCAACAATGTAGGTTTTACCAGGTTTCTAAGTCTCTCTTATTTTCTTTTACTTATACTTGGAGTTCTCTGTGTAAACCTCTGTAAGTTCTCTAGGTAGATGAATTACTGTGTACTTTCTCTTGTTTCTATCTGTTACCAATTTTGAGAAACTCATACATTCTCTTTTCACTGTTTCCCGGTCTTAGAGAAGTAGACTTCTTTCGGCGAAAGTGCTGTTTTCACAGAGCTAAGTACTCCCAACTCTATCAACAATATAGGTTTTATCAGTTTTCTAAGTCTCTCTTATTTTCTTGTACTTATACTTGGAATTCTCTGCGTAAACCTCTGTAACTTCTCTAGGTAGATGAATCACTGTGTACTTTCTCTTCTTTCTATCTGTTACCAATCTTGAGAAACTCATACATTCTCTGTTCACTGTTTCGCGGTCTTAGAGAAGTAGATTTCTTTCGGCGAAAGTGCTGTTTTCACAGTGCTAAGTACTCCCAACTCAATCAACAATGTAAGTTTTACCAGTTTTCTAAGTCTCTCTTCTTTTACTTATACTTGAAATTTTCTGTGTAAACCTCTGTAACTTCTCTAGGTTGATGAATCACTGTGTACTTTCTCTTGTTTCTATCTGTTACCAATCTAGAGAAACTCATACATTCTCTGTTACCTGTTTCCCGGTGTTAGAGAAGTAGATTTCTTTCGGCGAAAGTGCTGTTTTCACAGTGCTAAGTACTCCCAACTCTATCAACAATGTAGGTTTTACCAGTTTTCTAAGTCTCTCTTATTTTCTTGTACTTATACTTGGAATTCTCTGTGTAAACCTCTGTAACTTCTCTAGCTAGATGAATCACTGTGTACTTTCTCTTGTTTCTATCTGTTACCAATTTTGAGAAACTCATACATTCTCTTTTCACTGTTTCCCGGTCTTAGAGAAGTAGATTTCTTTCGGTGAAAGTGCTGTTTTCACAGTGCTAAGTACTCCCAACTCTATCAACAATGTAGGTTTTACCAGTTTTCTAAGTCTCTCTCATTTTCTTGTACTTATACTTGGAATTCTCTGGGTAAACCTTTGTAAGTTCTCTAGGTAGATGAATCACTGTGTACTTTCTCTTGTTTCTATCTGTTACCAATCTTGAGAAACTCATACATTCTCTGTTCCCTGTCTCCCGGTGTTAGAGAAGTAGATTTCTTTCTGCGAAAGTGCTGTTTTCACAGTGCTAAGTACTCCCAACTCTATCAACGATGTAGGTTTTACCAGTTTTCTAAGTCTCTCTTATTTTCTTGTACTTATACTTGGAATTCTCTGTGTAAACCTCTGTTAATTCTCTAGGTAGATGAATCACTGTGTACTTTCTCTTGTTTCTATCTGTTACCAAGAAACTCATACATTCTGTTTTCACTGTTTCCCGGTGTTAGAGAAGTAGATTTCGTTCGGCGAAAGTGCTGTTTTCACAGTGCTAAGTACTCCCAACTCTATCAACAATGTAGGTTTTACCAGTTTTCTAAGTCTCTCTTATTTTCTTTTACTTATTTTTGGCATTCTCTGTGTAAACCTCTGTAACTTCTCTAGGTAGATGAATCACTGTGTACTTTCTCTTGTTTCTATCTGTTACCAATTTTGAGAAACTCATACATTCTCTTTACACTGTTTCCCGGTCGTAGAGAAGTAGACTTCTTTCGGCGAAAGTGCTGTTTTCACAGTGCTAAGTACTCCCAACTCTATCAACAATGTAGGTTTTACCAGTTTTTTAAGTCTCTCTCATTTTCTTGTACTTATACTTGGAATTCTCTGCATAAACCTCTGTAACTTCTCTAGGTAGATGAATCACTGTGTACTTTCTCTTCTTTCTATCTGTTACCAATCTTGAGAAACTCATACATTCTCTGTTCACTGTTTCCCGGTCTTAGAGAAGTAGATTTCTTTCTGCGAAAGTGCTGTTTTCACAGTGCTAACTACTCCCAACTCTATCAACAATGTAGGTTTTACCAGTTTTCTAAGTCTCTCTTATTTTCTTGTACTTATACTTGGAATTCTCTGCGTAAACCTCTGTAACTTCTCTAGGTAGATGAATCACTGTGTACTTTCTCTTGTTTCTATCTTTTACCAATCTTGAGAAACACATACATTCTCTTTTCACTGTTTCCCGGTCTTAGAGAAGTAGATTTCTTTCGGCGAAAGTGCTGTTTTCACAGTGCTAAGTACTCCCAACTCAATCAACAATGTAGGTTTTACCAGTTTTCTAAGTCTCTCTTATTCTCTTGTACTTATACTTGGAATTATCTCTGTAAACCTCTGTAACTTCTCTAGGTCGATGAAGCACTGTGTACTTTCTTGTTTCTATCTGTTACCAATCTTGAGAAACTCATACATTCTCTTTTCACTGTTTCCCGGTCTTAGAGAAGTAGGTTTCTTTCGGCGAAAGTGCTGTTTTCACAGTGCTAAGTACTCCCAACTCTATCAACAATGTAGGTTTTACCAGTTTTCTAAATCTCTCTTATTTTCTTGTACTTATACTTGGAATTATCTGTGTAAACCTCTGTAACTTCTCTAGGTAGATGAATCACTGTGTACTTTCTCTTGTTTCTATCTATTACCAATCTTGAGAAACTCATACATTCTCGTTTCACTGTTTCCCGGTCTTCGAGAAGTAGGTTTCTTTCGGCGAAAGTGCTGTTTTCACAGTGCTAAGTACTCTCAACTCTATCAACAATGTAGGTTTTACCAGTTTTCTAAGTCTCTCTTATTTTCTTGTACTTATACTTGGAATTCTCTGTGTAAACCTCTGTAACTTCTCTAGGTAGATGAATCACTGTGTACTTTCTCTTGTTTCTATCTATTACCAATCTTGAGAAACTCATACATTCTCTTTTCACTGTTTCCCGGTGTTAGAGAAGTAGATTTCTTTCGGCGAAAGTGCTGTTTTCACAGTGGTAAGTACTCCCAACTCAATCAACACTGTAAGTTTTACCAGTTTTCTAAGTCTCTCTTATTTTCTTGTAGTTAAACTTGGAATTTTCTGTGTAAACCTCTGTAACTTTTCTAGGTAGATGAATCACTGTGTACTTCTTTCGTTTCTATCTGTTACTAATCCTAAGAAACTCATACATTCTCCGTTACCTGTTTCCTGGTGTTAGAGAAGTAGATTTCTTTAGGCGAAAGTGCTGTTTTCACAGTGCTAAGTACTCTCAACTCTATCAACAATGTAGGTTTTACCAGTTTTCTAAGTCTCTCTTATTTTCTTGTACTTATACTTGGAATTCTCTGTGTAAACCTCTGTAACTTCTCTAGGTAGATGAATCACTGTGTACTTTCTCTTATTTCTATCTGTAACCAATCTTGAGAAACTCATACATTCTCTCTTCCCTGTTTCCCGGTGTTAGAGAAGTAGATTTCTTTCGGCGAAAGTGCTGTTTTCACAGTGCTAAGTACTCCCAACTCTATCAACAATGTAGGTTTTACCAGTTTTTTAAGTCTCTCTCATTTTCTTGTACTTATACTTGGAATTCTGTGTGTAAACCTGTGTAAGATCTCTAGGTAGATGAATCACTGTGTACTTTCTCTTGTTTCTATCTGTTACCAATCGTCAGAAACTCATACATTCTCTGTTCCCTGTTTCCCGGTCTGAGAGAAGCAGATTTCTTTCGGCGAAAGTGCTGTTTTCACAGTGCTAAGTACTCTCAACTCTATCAAGAATGTAGGTTTTACCAGTTTTCTAAGTCTCTCTTATTTTCTTGTACTTATACTTGCAATTCTCTGTGTAAACCTCTGGAACTTCTCTAGGTAGATGAATCACTGTGTACTTTCTCTTGTTTCTATCTGTTACCAATTTTGAGAAACTCATACATTCTCTTTTCACTGTTTCCCGATCTTAGAGAAATAGATTTTTCGGCGAAAGTGCTGTTTTCACAGTGCTAAGTACTCCCAACTCTATCAACAATGTAGGTTTTTCCAGTTTTCTAAGTCTCTCTTATTTTCTTGTACTTATACTTGGAATTCTCTGTGTAAACCTCTGTAACGTCTCTAGGTAGATGAATCACTGTGTACTTCTTTTGTTTCTATCTGTTACTAATCCTGAGAAACTCATACATTCTCTGTTACCTGTTTCCTGGTGTTAGAGAAGTAGATTTCTTTCTGCGAAAGTGATGTTTTCACCATGCTAAGTACTCCCAACTCTATCAGCAATGTAGGTTTTACAGTTTTCTTAGTATCTCTTATTTTCTTGTAGTTATATCTGGAATTCTCTGTCTAAACCTCCGTAACTTCTCTAGGTAGAAGAATCACAGTGTACTTTCTCTTTTTTATATCTGTTACCAAATTAAAGAAACTCATACATTCCCTGTTCACTGTTTCGCGATCTCAGAGAAGTAGATTTCTTTCTGCGAAAGTGATGTTTTCACAATGCTAAGTACTTCCAACTCTATCAGCAATGTAGGTTTCACCAGTTTTCTTAATATTTCTTATTTTCTTGTAGCTATACTTCGAATTCTCTGTGTAAACCTCTGTAACTTCTCTCGCTAGAAGAATCACTGTGTACTTTCCTCTGTTTCTATCTGTTACCAGTCTTAAGAAACTGATACATTCTTTAGTCACTGTTTCGCTGTCTAAGAGAAGTCGATTTCTGTCTCCGAAAATGATGCTTTCACAATGCTAAGTACTCCCAACTCTATCAGCAATGTGTTTTTACCAGTTTTCTAAGTCTGTGTTATTTTCTTCTAGTTATAGTTGGAATTCTCTGTGTAAACCTCTGTAACTTCTCTAGGTAGAGGAATCACTGTGTACTTTCTCTTGTTTCTGCCTGTTACCAATCTTCAGAAACTCAAAGATTCTCTGTTCACTGTTTCCCGGTATTAGAGAAGTAAATTTCTTTCAGCGAAAGTGCTGTTTTCACAGTGCTAAGTTCTCCCAACTCTATCAACAATGCAGGTTTTTCCAGTTTTCTAAGTCTCTCTTATTTTCTTGTACTTATACTTGGAATTCTCTGTGTAAACCTCTGTAACTTCTCTAGGTAGACGAATCACTGTGTACTTTCTCTTGTTTCTATCTGTTACCAATCTTGAGAAATTCTTACATTCTCTGTTGTTTCTTTCCCGGTCTTAGAGAAGTAGATTTCTTTGTGCGAAAGTGCTGTTTTCACAGTGCTAAGTACTCCCAACTCTATCACAAATGTAGGTTTTTCCAGTTTTATAAGTCTCTCTTATTTTCTTGTAGTTCTACTTGGACTTCTCTGTGTAAAGCTCTGTAACTTCTCTAGGTAGATGAATCACTGTGTACTTTCTCTTCTTTCTATCTGTTACCAATCTTGAGAAACTCATTAATTCTCTGTTCACTGTTTCCCGGTCTTAGAGAAGGAGATTTCTTTGTGCTAAAGTGCTGTTTTCACAGTGCTAAGTACTCCAAACTCTATGAACAATGTAGGTTTTTCCAGTTTTCTAAGTCTCTCTTATTTTCTTGTACTTATACTTGGAATTCTGTGTGTAAACCTCTGTAACTTCTCTAGGTAGACGAATCATTGTGTTCTGTGTTCTTTCTCTTGTTTCTATCTGTTACCAATCTTGAGAAACTCATAGATTCTCTGTTCACTGTTTCCCGGTATTAGAGAAGTAAATTTCTTTCAGCGAAAGTGCTGTTTTCACAGTGCTAAGTTCTGCCAACTCTATCAACAATGCAGGTTTTTCCAGTTTTCTAAGTCTCTCTTATTTTCTTGTACTTATACTTGGAATTCTCTGTGTAAACCTCTGTAACTTCTCTAGGTAGACGAATCACTGTGTACTTTCTCTTGTTTCTATCTGTTACCAGTCTTGAGAAATTCATACATTCTCTGTTGTTTCTTTCCCGGTCTTAGAGAAGTAGATTTCTTTGTGCGAAAGTCCTGTTTTCACAGTGCTAAGTACTCCCAACTCTATCAACAGTGTAGGTTTTACCAGTATTCTAAGTCTCTCTTATTTTCTTCTACTTATACTTGGAATTCTCTGTGTAAACCTCTGTAGCTTCTCTAGGTACATGAATCACTGTGCACTTTCTCTTGTTTCTATCTGTTACCAATCTACAGAAACTCATACTTTCTCTGTTCACTGTTTCGCGGATTAGGAAAGTGGATTTCTTTATGCGAAAGTGCTGTTTTCACAGTGCTAAGTACTCCCAACTCTATCAACAATGTAGGTTCTACCCGTTATCTAAGTCTCTCTTATTTTCTTGTACTTATACTTGGAATTCTCTGTGTAAACTTCTGTAACTTCTCTAGATAGATGAATCACTGTGTACTTTCTCTTGTTTCTATCTGTTACCAATCTTGAGAAACTCATACATTCTCTGTTCACTGTTTCCTGGTCTTAGAGAAGTAGATTTCTTTGTGCGAAAGTGCTGTTTTCACAGTGCTAAGTACTCCCAACTCTATCAACAGTGTAGGTTCTACCCGTTATCTAAGTCTCTCTTATTTTCTTGTACTTATACTTGGAATTCTCTGTGTAAAACTCTGTAACTTCTCTAGATAGATGAATCACTGTGTACTTTCTCTTGTTTCTATCTGTTACCAATCTTGAGAAAGTCATACATTCTCTGTTCACTGTTTCCCGGTCTTACAGAAGTAGATTTCTTTGTGCGAAAGTGCTGTTTTCACAGTGCTAAGTACTCCCAACTCTATCAACAATGTAGGTTCTACCCGTTATCTAAGTCTCTCTTATTTTCTTGTACTTATACTTGGAATTCTCTGTGTAAACCTCTGTAACTTCTCTAGATAGAAGAATCACTGTGTACTTTCTCTTGTTTCCATCTGTTACCAATCTTTAGAAACTCATGCATTCTCTGTTCACTGTTTCGCGGTCTTAGAGAAGCAGATTTGTTTCTCCGAAAGTGAAGTTTTCACAATGCTAAGTACTCCCAACTGTATCAGCAATGTACGTTTTACTAGTTATCTAAGTCTCTCCTATTTTCTTGTGGTTATACTTGGAATTTTCTGTGTAAACCTCTGTAACTTCTCTAGGTAGAAGAATAACTATGTACTTTCTCTTGTTTTCATCAGTTACCAATCTTAAGAAACTCATACTTCTGTGTTAACTTTTTTGCGGTCTTAGAGAAGTAGATTTCATTCTGCGAAAGTGATGTTTTCACAATGCTAAGTACTCCCAACTCTATCACCAATGTAGGTTTTACCAGTTTTCATATTGTCTCTTATTTTCTTGTAGTTATACATGGAATGCTCTGTGTACACCTCTGTAACTTCTTTAGGTAGAGGAATCACTGTGTACTTTCTCTTGTTTCTATCTGTTACCAATCTTAAGAAACTCATACATTCTCTGTTCACTGTTTCGTGGTCTTACAGAAGTAAATTTCTTTCTGTGAAACTCATGTTTTCACAATACTAAGTACTCCCAACTCTATAAGCAATGTAAGTTTTAACAGTTTTCTAAGTCTCTCTTATTTTCTTGTGGTTATATTAGGAATTCTCTGTGTAAACCTCTGTAACTTCTCTAGGTAGAAGAATCACTGTGTACATTCTCTTGTTTCTATCTCTTACCAATCGCAAGAAACTCATACATTCTCTGTTCACTGTTTCGTGGTCTTAGAGAATTAGATTTCTTTCTGCGAAAGCGATGTTTTCACAATGCTAAGTACTCCCAACTTTAAGGGAAATGTAGGTTTTAACAGTTTTCTAAATCTATTATTTTCTTGTAGTTATACTTCGAATTCTCAATCCTCTGTAA
The DNA here is from genome assembly GCA_028571685.1 of Heterohyrax brucei. Taxonomy (NCBI): domain Eukaryota; kingdom Metazoa; phylum Chordata; class Mammalia; order Hyracoidea; family Procaviidae; genus Heterohyrax; species Heterohyrax brucei. The sequence goes on along the minus strand of CM053145.1, from coordinate 3,812,044 downwards.
CTTCTCTATATAGATGAATCACAGTGTACTTTCTCTTGTTTCTATCTGTTACCAATCTTAAGAAACTCATACATTCTCTGTTCACTGTTTCGTGGTCTTACAGAAGTCAATTTCTATCTGCGAAAGTGATGTTTTCACAATGCTAAGTACTCCCATCTGTATCTGCAATGTAGGTTTCACCACTTTTCTTAGTATCTCTTATTTTCTTGTAGTTATACTTGGAAGTCTCTGTGTAAACCTCTGTAACTTCTACAGGTAGAAGAATCACTGTGTACGTTCTCTTGTTGCTATCTGTTACCAATCTTAAGAAACTCATCCATTCTCTGTTCACTTTTTCGCGGTTTTAGAGAAGTAGATTTCATTCTGCGAAACTGACGTTTTCACAATACTAAGTACTCCCAACTCTATCAGCAATGTAGGTTTTAGCAGTTTTCTTAGTCTCTCTTATTTTCTTGTGGTTATACTTGGAATTCTCTGTGTAAACCTCTGTAACTTGTCGAGGTAGAAGAATTACTGTGTACTTTCTGTTGTTTCTATCTGTTACCAATCTTAAGAAAATGATACATTCTCTGTTCGCTGTTTCGCGGTCTTAGACAAGTGGATTTCTTTCCGCGAAAGTGATGTTTTCACAATGGTAAGTACTCCCAACTCTGTCAGCAATGTAGGTTTTACCACTTTTCTTAGTATCTCTTATTTTTTTGTAGTTATATATGAAATTCTCTTTGTAAACCTGTGTAACTTCTCTAGGTAGATGAATCACTGTGTACTTTCTCTTCTTTCTGTCTGTTACCAATCTTAAGAAACTCATACATTCTCTGTTCACTATTTCGCGGTCTTAGATAAGTAGAATTCTTTCTGCAAAGTGATGTTTTCACAATGTACGTACGCCCAACTCTATAAGCAATGTTGTTTTTACCAGTTTTCTAAGTCTCTCTTATTTTCCTGTAGGTATCGTTGGAGTTCGCAGTGTAAACCTCTGTAACTTCTCTAGATAGATTAATCACTGTGTACGTTCTCTTGTTTCTATCTTTTACCAATCTTAAGAAACTCATACATTTTCTCTTCACTGTTTCGCGGTCTTAGAGAAGTCCATTTCTGGCTCCGAAAGTGATGTTTTCACAATGCTAAGTACTCCCAAGTCTATCACCAATGATGTTTTTCCCAGTTTTCTAACTAACTTATTTTCTTGTAGTTATAGTTGGAATTCTCTGTGTACACCTCTGTAACTTCTCTAGGTAGAGGAATCATTGTGTACTTTTTCTTGTTTCTATCTGTTACCAATCTTAAGAAACTCATACATTCTCTGTTCACTGTTTCGCAGTCTTAGAGAAGTAGATTTCTTTCTGCTAAAGTGATGTTTTCACAGTGTTACGTACTCCCAACTCTATCAGCAATGGAGGTTTTGCCAGTTTTCTAAGTCTCTCTTATTTTGTTGTGGTTATACTTGGAATTCTCTGTGTAAACCTGTGTGACTTCTCTAGGTAGAGGAATCACTGTGTACTTTCTCTTGTTTCTATCTGTTACCAATCTTAAGAAACTCATACATTCTCTGTTCACTGTTTCGTGGTATTAGGGAAGTAGATTTCTTTCTGCGAAAGTGATGTTTTCACAATGCTAAGTACTCCCAACTCTATCAGCAATGTAGGTTTTACCAGTTTTCTTAGTATCTCTTATTTTCTTGTAGTTATACTTGGAAATCTCTGTGTAAACCTCTGTAACTTCTGTACGTAGAAGAATCACTGTGTACTTTGGTTTCTATCTGTTACCAATCTTGAGAAACTCATTCATTCTCTGTTCACTGTTTCCCGGTCTTAGAGAAGGAGATTTCTTTGTGCTAAAGTGCTGTTTTCACAGTGCTAAGTACTCCAAACTCTATCAGCAATGTAGGTTTTTCCAGTTTTCTAAGTCTCTCTTATTTTCTTGTACTTATACTTGGAATTCTGTGTGTAAACCTCTGTAACTTCTCTAGGTAGATGAATCATTGTGTTCTGTGTTCTTTCTCTTGTTTCTATCTGTTACCAATCTTGAGAAACTCATAGATTCTCTGTTCACTGTTTCCCGGTATTAGAGAAGTAAATTTCTTTCAGCGAAAGTGCTGTTGTCACAGTGCTAAGTTCTCCCAACTCTATCAACAATGCAGGTTTTTCCAGTTTTCTAAGTCTCTCTTATTTTCTTGTACTTATACTTGGAATTCTCTGTGTAAACCTCTGTAACTTCTCTAGGTAGACGAATCACTGTGTACTTTCTCTTGTTTCTACCTGTTACCAGTCTTGAGAAATTCATACATTCTCTGTTGTTTCTTTCCCGGTCTTAGAGAAGTAGATTTCTTTGTGCGAAAGTCCTGTTTTCACAGTGCTAAGTACTCCCAACTCTATCAACAGTGTAGGTTTTACCAGTATTCTAAGTCTCTCTTATTTTCTTCTACTTATACTTGGAATTCTCTGTGTAAACCTCTGTAGCTTCTCTAGGTACATGAATCACTGTGCACTTTCTCTTGTTTCTATCTGTTACCAATCTACAGAAACTCATACTTTCTCTGTTCACTGTTTCGCGGATTAGGAAATTGGATTTCTTTATGCGAAAGTGCTGTTTTCACAGTGCTAAGTACTCCCAACTCTATCAACAATGTAGGTTCTACCCGTTATCTAAGTCTCTCTTATTTTCTTGTACTTATACTTGGAATTCTCTGTGTAAACTTCTGTAACTTCTCTAGATAGATGAATCACTGTGTACTTTCTCTTGTTTCTATCTGTTACCAATCTTGAGAAACTCATACATTCTCTGTTCACTGTTTCCTGGTCTTAGAGAAGTAGATTTCTTTGTGCGAAAGTGCTGTTTTCACAGTGCTAAGTACTCCCAACTGTATCAACAGTGTAGGTTCTACCCGTTATCTAAGTCTCTCTTATTTTCTTGTACTTATACTTGGAATTCTCTGTGTAAAACTCTGTAACTTCTCTAGATAGATGAATCACTGTGTACTTTCTCTTGTTTCTATCTGTTACCAATCTTGAGAAACTCATACATTCTCTGTTCACTGTTTCCCGGTCTTACAGAAGTAGATTTCTTTGTGCGAAAGTGCTGTTTACACAGTGCTAAGTACTCCCAACTCTATCAACAATGTAGGTTCTACCCGTTATCTAAGTCTCTCTTATTTTCTTGTACTTATACTTGGAATTCTCTGTGTAAACCTCTGTAACTTCTCTAGATAGAAGAATCACTGTGTACTTTCTCTTGTTTCCATCTGTTACCAATCTTTAGAAACTCATGCATTCTCTGTTCACTGTTTCGCGGTCTTAGAGAAGCAGATTTGTTTCTCCGAAAGTGAAGTTTTCACAATGCTAAGTACTCCCAACTGTATCAGCAATGTACGTTTTACTAGTTATCTAAGTCTCTCCTATTTTCTTGTGGTTATACTTGGAATTTTCTGTGTAAACCTCTGTAACTTCTCTAGGTAGAAGAATAACTATGTACTTTCTCTTGTTTTCATCAGTTACCAATCTTAAGAAACTCATACTTCTGTGTTAACTTTTTTGCGGTCTTAGAGAAGTAGATTTCATTCTGCGAAAGTGATGTTTTCACAATGCTAAGTACTCCCAACTCTATCACCAATGTAGGTTTTACCAGTTTTCATATTGTCTCTTATTTTCTTGTAGTTATACATGGAATGCTCTGTGTACACCTCTGTAACTTCTTTAGGTAGAGGAATCACTGTGTACTTTCTCTTGTTTCTATCTGTTACCAATCTTAAGAAACTCATACATTCTCTGTTCACTGTTTCGTGGTCTTACAGAAGTAAATTTCTTTCTGTGAAACTCATGTTTTCACAATACTAAGTACTCCCAACTCTATAAGCAATGTAAGTTTTAACAGTTTTCTAAGTCTCTCTTATTTTCTTGTGGTTATATTAGGAATTCTCTGTGTAAACCTCTGTAACTTCTCTAGGTAGAAGAATCACTGTGTACATTCTCTTGTTTCTATCTCTTACCAATCTCATGAAACTCATACATTCTCTGTTCACTGTTTCGTGGTCTTAGAGAATTAGATTTCTTTCTGCGAAAGCGATGTTTTCACAATGCTAAGTACTCCCAACTTTAAGGGAAATGTAGGTTTTAACAGTTTTCTAAATCTATTATTTTCTTGTAGTTATACTTCGAATTCTCAATCCTCTGTAACTTCTCTATATAGATGAATCACAGTGTACTTTCTCTTGTTTCTATCTGTTACCAATCTTAAGAAACTCATACATTCTCTGTTCACTGTTTCGTGGTCTTACAGAAGTCAATTTCTATCTGCGAAAGTGATGTTTTCACAATGCTAAGTACTCCCATCTGTATCTGCAATGTAGGTTTCACCACTTTTCTTAGTATCTCTTATTTTCTTGTAGTTATACTTGGAAGTCTCTGTGTAAACCTCTGTAACTTCTACAGGTAGAAGAATCACTGTGTACGTTCTCTTGTTGCTATCTGTTACCAATCTTAAGAAACTCATCCATTCTCTGTTCACTTTTTCGCGGTTTTAGAGAAGTAGATTTCATTCTGCGAAACTGACGTTTTCACAATACTAAGTACTCCCAACTCTATCAGCAATGTAGGTTTTAGCAGTTTTCTTAGTCTCTCTTATTTTCTTGTGGTTATACTTGGAATTCTCTGTGTAAACCTCTGTAACTTCTCGAGGTAGAAGAATTACTGTGTACTTTCTCTTCTTTCTATCTGTTACCAATCTTAAGAAAATGATACATTCTCTGTTCGCTGTTTCGCGGTCTTAGACAAGTGGATTTCTTTCTGCGAAAGTGATGTTTTCACAATGGTAAGTACTCCCAACTCTGTCAGCAATGTAGGTTTTACCACTTTTCTTAGTATCTCTTATTTTTTTGTAGTTATATATGAAATTCTCTTTGTAAACCTGTGTAACTTCTCTAGGTAGATGAATCACTGTGTACTTTCTCTTCTTTCTGTCTGTTACCAATCTTAAGAAACTCATACATTCTCTGTTCACTATTTCGCGGTCTTAGATAAGTAGAATTCTTTCTGCAAAAGTGATGTTTTCACAATGTACGTACTCCCAACTCTATAAGCAATGTTGTTTTTACCAGTTTTCTAAGTCTCTCTTATTTTCCTGTAGGTATCGTTGGAGTTCGCAGTGTAAACCTCTGTAACTTCTCTAGGTAGATTAATCACTGTGTACGTTCTCTTGTTTCTATCTTTTACCAATCTTAAGAAACTCATACATTTTCTCTTCACTGTTTCGCGGTCTTAGAGAAGTCCATTTCTGGCTCCGAAAGTGATGTTTTCACAATGCTAAGTACTCCCAAGTCTATCACCAATGATGTTTTTCCCAGTTTTCTAACTAACTTATTTTCTTGTAGTTATAGTTGGAATTCTCTGTGTACACCTCTGTAACTTCTCTAGGTAGAGGAATCATTGTGTACTTTTTCTTGTTTCTATCTGTTACCAATCTTAAGAAACTCATACATTCTCTGTTCACTGTTTCGCAGTCTTAGAGAAGTAGATTTCTTTCTGCTAAAGTGATGTTTTCACAGTGTTACGTACTCCCAACTCTATCAGCAATGGAGGTTTTGCCAGTTTTCTAAGTCTCTCTTATTTTGTTGTGGTTATACTTGGAATTCTCTGTGTAAACCTGTGTGACTTCTCTAGGTAGAGGAATCACTGTGTACTTTCTCTTGTTTCTATCTGTTACCAATCTTAAGAAACTCATACATTCTCTGTTCACTGTTTCGTGGTATTAGGGAAGTAGATTTCTTTCTGCGAAAGTGATGTTTTCACAATGCTAAGTACTCCCAACTCTATCAGCAATGTAGGTTTTACCAGTTTTCTTAGTATCTCTTATTTTCTTGTAGTTATACTTGGAAATCTCTGTGTAAACCTCTGTAACTTCTGTACGTAGAAGAATCACTGTGTACTTTGGTTTCTATCTGTTACCAATCTTAGAAAACTCATACATTCTCTGTTCACTGTTTCTTGGTCTTAGAGTAGTAAATTTCTTTCTGCGAAAGTGATGTTTTCACAATGCTAAGTACTCCCAACTCTATCAGCAATGTACGTTTGACCAATTTTCTAAGTCTCTCTTAATTTCTTGTGGTTATACTTGAAATTCTCTGTGTAAACCTCTGTAACTTCTCTAGGTAGAAGAATCACTATGTCCTTTCTCTTGATTCTATATGTTACCAATCTTAAGAAACTCATACATTCTGAGTTCACTATTTCACGGTCTTAGAGAAGTAGATTTCTTTCTCCGAAAGTGATGTTTTCACAATGCTAATTACTTCCAACTCTATCAGCAATATAGGTTTTACCAGTTTTCTTAGTATCTCTTATTTTCTTGTAGTTATTGTTGGAATTCTCTGTGTAAACCTCTGTAACTTCTCTAGGTAGACGAATCACTTTGTACTTTCTCTTGTTTCTATCTGTTACCAATCTTAAGAAACTCATACATTCTCTGTTCACTGTTTCGCGGTCTTAGAGAAGTAGATTTATTTTTCCGAAAATGATGTTTTCACAATGCTATGTTCTTACAAATCTATCAGCAATGTAGGATTTACCAGTTTTCTTAGTATCTCTTATTTTCTTGTAGTTATACTTGGAATTCTCTGTGTAAACGTCTGTAACTTTTCTAGGTAGAAGAATCACTTTGTACTTTCTCTTGTTTCTATCTGTTACCAATCTTAAGAAATTCATACATTCTCTGTTCACTGTTTCGTGGTCTTAGATAAGTAGATTTCTTTCTGTGAAAGTGATGTTTCAAAATGCTAAGTACTGCCAACTCTATCAGCAATGTAGGTTTTACCAGTTTTCTTAGTATCTCTTATTTTCTTGTGGTTATGCTTGGAATTCTCTGTGTCAACCGCTCTAACTTCTCTAGGTAGAGGAATCACTGTGTACTTTCCCTTGTTTCTATCTGTTACCAATCGTAGGTGACTCATACATTCTCTATTCACTATTTCACAGTCTTAGAGAAGTAGACTTCTTTCTGCGAAAGTCATGTTTTCACAATACTAAGTACTCGTAACTCTATGAGCAATGTTGTTTTTACCAGTTTTCTAAGTCTCTCTTATTTTTTTGTGGTTATACTTGGAATTCTGTGTGTAAACATCTGTAACTTCTCTAGGTAGAAGAATCTCTGTCTACTTTCTCTTTTTTCTGTCTGTCACCAATCTCAGGAAACTCATAAATTCTCTGTTCCCAGTTTCGTGGTCTTTGAGAAGTAGATTTCTTTCTGCGAAAGTGATGTTTTCACAATGCCATGTGCTCCCAACTTTATCAGCAAAGTAGGTTTTACCAGATTTCTTAGTATCTCTTATTTTCTCGTAGTTATACTTGGAATTCTCTGTGAAAATCACTGTAACTTCTCTAGGTAGAAGAATCACTGTGTACTTTGTCTTGTTTCTGTCTGTTACCAATCTCAAGAAACTCAAACATTCTCTGTTCACTGCTTCACGGTCTTAGAGAAATAGATTTCTCTCTGCAAAAGTGCTGTTTTCACAGTGCTAAGTACTCCCAACTCTATCAACAATATTGGTCTTACCAGATTTCTACGTCTCTCTTATTTTCTTCTAGTTATACTTGGATTTCTCTCTGTAAACCTCTGTAAATTTTCTAGGTAGATGAATCACTGTGAAATTTCTCTTGTTTCTATCTGTTACCAGTCTTTAGAAACTGATGCATTCTCTGTTCACTGTTTCTCGGCCTTAGACAAGTAGATTTCTTTCTGCCAAAGTGCTGTTTTCACAGTGCTAAGTACTCCCAACTCTATCAACAATGTAGGTTTTACCAGTTTTATAAGTCTCTCTTATTTTCTTAGAGTTATACTTGGCATTCTGTGTGTAAACCTCTGTAACGTCTCTAGGTAGATGAATCACTGTGTACTTTCTCTTCTTTCTATCTGTTACCAATCTAGAGAAACTCATACATTCACTATTCACTGTTTCGCGGTCTTAGAGAAGGAGATTTCTTTCTGCGAAAGTGCTGTTTTCACACTGCTAAGTACTCCGAACTCTATCAACAATGTAGGTTTTACCAGTTATCTAAGTCTCACTTATATTCTTAGAGTTATACTTGGAATTCTGTGTGTAAACCTCTGTAACTGATGTAGGTAGATGAATCACTGTGTACCTTCTCTTCTTTCTATCTGTTACCAATCTTGAGAAACTCATACATTCTCTGTTCACTGTTTCGCGGTCTTAGAGAAGTAAATTTCTTTCTGCGAAAGTGCTGCTTTCACAGTGCTAAGTACTCCCAACTCTATCAACAATGTAGGTTTTTCCAGTTTTCTATGTCTCTCTTATTTTCTTGTACTTCTGCATTGAATTCTCTGTGTAAACTTCTGTAACTTCTCTAGGTAGATGAATCACTGTTTACTTTCTCTTGTTTCTATCTGTTAACAATCTTGAGAAACTCATACATACTCTGTTCACTGATTCCCGTCTTTGAGAAGTAGATTTCTTTGTGCGAAAGTGCTGTTTTTACACTGCTAGGTACTCCCAACACTATCAACAATGTAGGTTTTACCATTTTTCTTAATCTCTGTTATTTTCTTGTACTTATACTTGAACTTCTCTGTGTAAACCTCTGTAACTTCGTTAGGTAGATGAATCACTGGGTACTTTCTCTTATTTCTATCTGTTACCAATCTAGAGAAACTCATACATTCTCTGCTCACGGTTTCGCGGTCTTAGACAATTAGATTTCTTTCTGCGAAAGTGCTGTTTTCAAAGTGCTAATTACTCCCAACTCTATCAACAAAGTAGGTTTTACCACTTTCATAGGTGTCTCTTATTTTCTTAGAGTTATACTTGGAATTCTGTGTGTAAACCTCTGTAACTTCTCTAGGTAGATGAATCACTGTGTACTTTCTCTTCTTTCTATCTGTTACCAATCTTGAGAAACTCATACATTCTCTGTTCACTGTTTCCCGGTCTTAGAGAAGTAGATTTCTATCTGTGAAAGTGCTGTTTTCACAGTGCTAAGTACCCCCAACTCTATCAACAGTGTAGGTTTTTCCACTTTTCTAAGTGTCTCTTATTTTCTTGTACTTATACTTGGAATTCTCTGTGTAAATCTCTGTAACTTCTCTAGGTACATGAATCACTGTGTAATTTCTCTTGTTTCTATCTGTTATCAATCTTGAGAAACTCATACATTCTCTGTTGACTGTTTCCCGGTCTTAGAGAAGTAAATTTCTTTCTGGGAAAGTGCTGCTTTCACAGTGCTAAGTACTGCCAACTCTCGTAACAATGTAGGTTTTTCCAGTTTTCTAAGTCTCTTTTATTTTCTTGTAGTTATACTTGGACTTCTCTGTGTAAACCTATGTAAATTCTGTAGGTAGAAGAATCACTGTGTACTTTCTCTTGTTTCTATCTTTTACCAGTCTTGAGAAACTCATGCATTCTCTGTTCACTGTTTCCCGGTCTTAGAGCAGTAGATTTCTTTCTGGGATAGTGCTGTTTTCACAGTGCTAAGTACCCCCAACTCTATCAACAGTGTAGGTTTTACCAGTTTTCTAAGTCTCTCTTATTTTCTTCTACTTATACTGGGAATTCTCCGTGGAAACCTCTGTAACTTCTCTAGGTAGATGAATCACTGTGTAGTTTCCATTGTTTCTATCTGTTACCATTCGAGAGAAACTCATACATTCTCTCTTCACTGTTTCACGGTCTTAGTGAAGTAAATTTCTTTCTGTGAAAGTGCTGTTTTCACATTGCTAAGTACTCCCAACTCTATCAACAATGAAGGTTTTACTAGTTTTGTAAATCTCTCTTATTTTCTTGTACTTATACTTGGACTTCTCTGTGTGAAACTCTGTAACTTCTCTAGGTAGATTAATCACTGTGTACTTTCTCTTCTTTCTATCTGTTACCAATCTTGAGAAACTCAAACATTCTCGGTTCACTGTTTCGCGGTCTTAGAGAAGTAGATTTCTTTCTGCGAAAGTGGTATTTCCACAGTGCTAAGTACTCCGAACTCTATCAACAATGTAGGTTTTACCAGTTTTCTAAGTTTCTCTTATTTTCTTAGAGTTATACTTGGAATTCTGTGTGTAAACCGCTGTAACTTCTGTAGGTAGATGAATCACTGTGTACTTTGTCTTCTTTCTATCTGTTACCAATCTTTAGAAACTCATACATTCTCTGCTCACTGTTTCGCGGTCTTAGAAAAGTAGATTTCTTTCTTCCAAAGTGCTGTTTTCACAGTGCTAAGTACTCCCAACTCTACTGTGGTGGTCAGGATTATGTCAACTTGGCTACTACCTATTTGGCTGCTGTATTAAGTGGCAGGGTGGGGTTTATGGTGGCTCCCTGTCCCTCGGCTCTCATCTCGTGACTCTGGACTTACTAGTTCAACATTTGCGTGCTAGAGGGTGGGAGTGCGGCCGTGGGCCCATGCTCACGGAATTCACTGGTCTTACCATGTTCCCCATCATCCTGAAGCAGGTGGCTTGATAGAACGATGGAATGGTCTCCTGAAGACACAATTACGCTGCCAGCTAGGTGGCAGTACCTTGCAGGTTTGGGGAAACGTTCTCCAGGAAGCTGTGTATGCTCTAAACCAGCGTCCAATATACGGTGCTGTTTCTCCTATTGCCAGGATTCATGGGTCCAGGAATCAAGGGGTGGAAACGGGAGTGGCACCACTCACTGTTACCCCTAGTGACCCACTTGCAAGATTTTTGCTTCCTGTCCCCATGACTTTATGTTCTGCAGGACTAAATGTCTTAGTTCCGAAGGGAGGAATGCTGCCGCCTGGAGACACATCAACGATTCCACTGAACTGGAAGCTAAAATTGCCACCAGGCCATTTTCGGCTCCTTGTACCTCTGGATCAACAGACAAAGAAGGGAGTTACAATACTGGCCAGTGTGATTGATCCTGACTATGAAGATGAAATTGGATTGACATTACATAACGGAAGTAAAGAAGAGTATGTTTGGAATGCAGGAGATCCCTTAGGACGCCTCCTAGTACTACCATGTCCTGTGATTAAGGTCAATGGAAAACTACAGCAACCCAACTCCAAAATGAGTGATAATAGCCCAGACCCTTCAGGAATGAAGGTTTGGGTCACCTCACCAGGCAAGGAACCACAACCAGCTGAGGTACTTGCTGAGGGCAAAGGGAATACAGAATGGGTTGTAGAAGAAGGTAGTTCTGAATATCAGTTACGGCCACGCGACCAGTTGCAGAAACGAGGACTGTAATTGCTATGAGTATTCCTGCTTTGTATGTGTGTATTGGATATTTTGTTTACTTATGAAACATAAGATGTAAATGGGTTAATGCATTTTCAGTTGTACATGTGTTAGTTATATCATGTTGACATAAGTATGAATTTGTAACTGTACCCCTTCAGAGACTGTGCATGGTAAGGTGAGATGTGTGCAGATGCCAAGTTGACAAGGGGTGGACTGTGGTGGTCAGGATTATGTCAACTTGGCTACTACCTATTTGGCTGCTGTATTAAGTGGCAGGGCGGGGTTTGTGGTGGCTCCCTGCCCCTCGGCTCTCATCTCGTGACCCTGGACTACAGCTGCTGATCGCTCACGTGGCCAGGAGCTCCTGCTCTCTTGTTCCAGCATCTGGTTCCGGGACTTGAGCCAGCGGCTGTTGGGCTCATCAGTCCTTACAGTCGGCACGTGAGAGGCCTGCTCCCTGACCTGCCAATCCTGCGCTCGCCAGCCTCTGCTCAGTCCTGCTCCCTGACCTGCCGATCCTGGGTTCTCCGGCCTCTGTCACTTCGCCTCGCCACCAGCTTGGGATCCACCGACCTCCAGCCTCTGTTGCATCGTCTCGCCGCCAGCTTGGGATCCACTGACCCACACAACCGGTGATCTGCAACTCTGGTCTCTGACTTGCTGACCTTGGGTTCCTCAGCTTCCCTGGACACGTGAGGCTTGTGCCAGAGCTTGGGACATTCAGCTTCTGTGATTACGTGAGCTGTTTCCTATATTTGTATCTATCTATCTATCTGTCTCTCTATATATATTATAAATCTTTCCTTATACCGACACGTGTTACTGGTTTTGCTTCCCTAGAAAACCCAGCCTAAGACATCTATCAACAATGTAGGTTTTTTCAGTTTTCTAAGTCTCTCTTATTTTCTTGTACTTATACTTGGAATTCTCTGTGTAAACCTCTGTAACTTCTCTAGGTAGATGAATCACTGTCTACTTTCTCTTCTTTCTATCTGTTACCAATCTAGAGAAACTCATACATTCTCTGTTCACTGTTTGCCGGTCTTAGAGAAGTAGATTTCTTTCTGCGAACGTGCTGTTTTCACAGTGCTAAGTACTCCCAACTCTATCAACAATGTAGGTTTTTCCAGTTATGTAAGTGTCTCGTATTTTCTTAGAGTTATACTTGGAATTCTGTGTGTAAACCTCTGTACCTTCTCTAGGTTGATGAATCACTGTGTACTTTCTCTTGTTTCTATCTGTTACCAATCTTGTGAAACTCATACATTCTCTGTTCACTGTTTCACGTTCTTAGAGAAGTAAATTTCTTTCTGTGAAAGTGCTGTTTTCACAGTGCTAAGTACTCCCCACTCTATCAAAGTTGTAGGTTATACCAGTTTTCTAAGTCTCTCTTATTTTGTTGTACTTATACTTGGACTTCTGTGTGTAAACCTCTGAAACTTCTCTAGGTAGATGAATCACTGTGTACTTTCTCTTCTTTCTAACAGTTACAAATCTTGAGAAACCATACATTCTCTGTTCACTGTTTCACGGTCTTAGAGAACAAGATTTCTCTCTCTGAAAGTGCTGCTTTCAGAGTGCTAGGTACTCCCCACTCTATCAACAATGTACGTTTTACCAGTTTTATCAGTCTCGCTTATTACAGTTATACTTGGAATTCTGTGTTTAAACCTCTGTAACTTCTCTAAGTAGATGAATCACTGTGTACTTTCTCTTCTTTCTATCTGTTACCAATCTAGAGAAGCTCATAAATTCTCTGTTCACTGTTTCGTGGTCTTAGAGACGTAGATTTCTCTCTGCGAAAATGCTGTTTTCACAGTGATAAGTACTCCCAACTCTATCAACAATGTAGGTTTTACCAGTTTTATAAGTCTGTCTTATTTTCTTAGAGTTATACTTGGAATTCTGTGTGTAAACCTCTGTAACTTCTCTAGGTAGATGAATCACTGTGTATTTTCTCTTCTTTCTATCTGTTACCAATGTAGAGAAAGTCATACATTCTCTGTTCACTGTTTCGTGGTCTTAGAGATGTAGATTTCTTTCTGAGAAAGTGCTGTTTTCACTGGGCTAAGTACTTCCAACTAATCAACAATGTAGGTTTTACCACTTTTATAAGTGTCTCTTATTTTCTTAGAGTTATACTTGGAATTCTGTTTGTAAACCTCTGTAACTTCTCTAGGTAGATGAATCACTGTGTACTTTCTCTTCTTTCTATCTGTTACCAATCTAGAGAAACTCATACATTCTCTGTTCACGTTTTCGCGGTCTTAGAGAAGTAGATTTCTTTCTGCGAAAGTGCTGTTTTCACAGTGCTAAGTACTCCCAACTCTATTAACAATGTAGGTTTTTCCAGGTTTCTAAGTCTCTCTTATTTTCTTGTACTTGTACTTGGACTTCTCTGTGTAAACCTCTGTAACTTCTCCAGGTAGATGAATCACTGTGTACTTTCTCTTGTTTCTATCTGTTACCAATCTAGAGAAACTCATACATTCTCTGTTCACGTTTTCGCGGTCTTGGAGAAGTAGATTTCTTTCTGCGAAAGTGCTGTTTTCACAGTGCTAAGTACTTCAAAATCTATCAACAATGTAGGTTTTACCACTTTTATAAGTGGCTCTTATTTTCTTAGAGTTATACTTGGAATTCTGTGTGTAAACCTCTGTAACTTCTCTAGGTAGATGAATCACTGTGTACTTTCTCTTCTTTCTATCTGTTACCAATCTGCATAAACTCATACATTCTCTGTTCACTGTTTCCCGGTCTTAGAGAAGTAGATTTCTTTCTGCGAAAGTGCTGTTTTCACAGTGCTAAGTACTCCCAACTCTATCAACAATGTAGGTTTTTCCAGTTTTCTAAGTCTCTCTTATTTTCTTGTACTTATACTTGGAATTCTCTGTGTAAACCTCTGTAACTTATCTAGGTAGATGAATCACTGTGTACTTTCTCTTCTTTCTATCTGTTTCCAATCTAGAGAAACTCATACATTCTCTTTTTACTGTTTCGCGGTCGTAGAGAATAGATTTCTTTCTGTGAAAGTGCTTTTTTCACAGTGCTAAGTACTCCTAACTCTATCAACAATGTAGGTTTTACCAGTTTTCTAAGTCTCTCTTATTTTCTTGTACTTATACTTGGACTTCTCTGTGTAAACCTCTGTAACTTCTCTACGTAGATGACTCATTGTGTTCTTTCTCTTGTTTCTATCTGTTACCAACCTTGAGAAACTCATAAATTCTCTGTTCAGTGTTTCCTGGTCTTAGAGAAGTTGATTTCGTTCTGCAAAAGTGCTGTTTTCACAGTGCTAAGTACTCCCAACTCTATCAACAATGTAGGCTTTTCTATTTTTCTAGGTCTCTCTTATTTTCTTGTACTTATACTTGGAATTCTCTGTGTAAACCTCTGTAACTTCTCTAGGTAGATGAATCACTATGTACTTTCTCTTCTTTCTATCTGTTACCAATCTAGAGAAACTCATACATTCTCTGTTCACTGTTTCGCGGTCTTAGAGAAGTAGATTTCTTTCTGCGAAAGTGCTGCTTTCACAGTGCTAAGTACTCCCAAATCTATCAACAATGTAGGTTTTATCAGTTTTCTAAGTCTCTCTTATTTTCTTGTACTTATACTTCGACTTGTCTCTGTGAAACTCTGTAACTTCTCTAGGTAGATGAATCACTGTGTACTTCCTATTCTTTCTATCTGTTACCAAACTTGAGAAACTCATACATTCTCTGTTCACTGTTTCGCGGGCTTAGAGAAGTAGATTTCTTTGTTCGACAGTGCTGTTTTCACAGTGCTAAGTACTCCCAACTCTATCAACAATGTAGGTTTTACCACTTTTCTAAGTCTCTCTTATTTTCTTGTACTTATACTTGGACTTCTCTGTGTAAACCTCTGTAACTTCTCTAGGTAGATGAATCACTGTGTACTTTCTCTTGTTTCTATCTGTTACCAATATTGAGAAACTCATACATTCTCTGTTTACTGTTTCCCGGTCTTAGAGAAGTAGATTTCTTTCTGCGAAAGTGCCGTTTTCACAGTGCTAAGTACTCCCAACTCTATCAACAATGTAGGTTTTTCCAGTTTTCTTAGTCTCTCTTATTTTCTTGTAGTTATACTTGGAATTCTCTGTGTAAACCTCTGTAACTTCTCTAGGTAGATGAATCACTGTGTACTTTCTCTTGTTTCTATCTGTTACCACTGTTGAGAAACTCATACCTTCTCTGTTCACTGTTTCGCGGTTTTAGAGAAGTAGATTTCTTTCTGCGAAAGTGGTGTTTTCACAGTGCTAAGTACTTCCAACTCTATCAACAAGGTAGGTTTTACGACTTTTATAAGTGTCTCTTATTTTCTTAGAGTTATTCTTGGAATTCTATGTGTAAACCTCTGTAACTTCTCTAGGTAGATGAATCACTGCGTACTTTCTCTTCTTTCTATCTGTTACCAGTCTATAGAAACTCATACATTCTCTGTTCACGTTCTCGCTGTCTTAGAGAAGTAGATTTCTTTCTGGCAAAGTGCTGTTTTCACAGTGCTAAGTACTCCCAACTCTATCAACATTGTAGATTTTTCCAGTTTTCTAAGTCTCTCTTATTTTCTTGTACTTGTACTTGGAGTTCTCTGTGTAAACCTCTGTAACTTCTCCAGGTAGATGAATCACTGTGTACTTTCTCTTGTTTCTATCTGTTACCAATCTTGTGAAACTCATACATTCTCTGTTCACTGTTTCACGTTCTTAGAGAAGTAAATTTCTTTCTGTGAAAGTGCTGTTTTCACAGTGCTAAGTACTCCCCACTCTATCAAAGTTGTAGGTTATACCAGTTTTCTAAGTCTCTCTTATTTTGTTGTACTTATACTTGGACTTCTGTGTGTAAACCTCTGAAACTTCTCTAGGTAGATGAATCACTGTGTACTTTCTCTTCTTTCTAACAGTTACAAATCTTGAGAAACCATACATTCTCTGTTCACTGTTTCACGGTCTTAGAGAACAAGATTTCTCTCTCTGAAAGTGCTGCTTTCAGAGTGCTAGGTACTCCCCACTCTATCAACAATGTACGTTTTACCAGTTTTATCAGTCTCGCTTATTACAGTTATACTTGGAATTCTGTGTTTAAACCTCTGTAACTTCTCTAAGTAGATGAATCACTGTGTACTTTCTCTTCTTTCTATCTGTTACCAATCTAGAGAAGCTCATAAATTCTCTGTTCACTGTTTCGTGGTCTTAGAGACGTAGATTTCTCTCTGCGAAAATGCTGTTTTCACAGTGATAAGTACTCCCAACTCTATCAACAATGTAGGTTTTACCAGTTTTATAAGTCTGTCTTATTTTCTTAGAGTTATACTTGGAATTCTGTGTGTAAACCTCTGTAACTTCTCTAGGTAGATGAATCACTGTGTATTTTCTCTTCTTTCTATCTGTTACCAATGTAGAGAAAGTCATACATTCTCTGTTCACTGTTTCGTGGTCTTAGAGATGTAGATTTCTTTCTGAGAAAGTGCTGTTTTCACTGGGCTAAGTACTTCCAACTAATCAACAATGTAGGTTTTACCACTTTTATAAGTGTCTCTTATTTTCTTAGAGTTATACTTGGAATTCTGTTTGTAAACCTCTGTAACTTCTCTAGGTAGATGAATCACTGTGTACTTTCTCTTCTTTCTATCTGTTACCAATCTAGAGAAACTCATACATTCTCTGTTCACGTTTTCGCGGTCTTAGAGAAGTAGATTTCTTTCTGCGAAAGTGCTGTTTTCACAGTGCTAAGTACTCCCAACTCTATTAACAATGTAGGTTTTTCCAGGTTTCTAAGTCTCTCTTATTTTCTTGTACTTGTACTTGGACTTCTCTGTGTAAACCTCTGTAACTTCTCCAGGTAGATGAATCACTGTGTACTTTCTCTTGTTTCTATCTGTTACCAATCTAGAGAAACTCATACATTCTCTGTTCACGTTTTCGCGGTCTTGGAGAAGTAGATTTCTTTCTGCGAAAGTGCTGTTTTCACAGTGCTAAGTACTTCAAAATCTATCAACAATGTAGGTTTTACCACTTTTATAAGTGGCTCTTATTTTCTTAGAGTTATACTTGGAATTCTGTGTGTAAACCTCTGTAACTTCTCTAGGTAGATGAATCACTGTGTACTTTCTCTTCTTTCTATCTGTTACCAATCTGCATAAACTCATACATTCTCTGTTCACTGTTTCCCGGTCTTAGAGAAGTAGATTTCTTTCTGCGAAAGTGCTGTTTTCACAGTGCTAAGTACTCCCAACTCTATCAACAATGTAGGTTTTTCCAGTTTTCTAAGTCTCTCTTATTTTCTTGTACTTATACTTGGAATTCTCTGTGTAAACCTCTGTAACTTATCTAGGTAGATGAATCACTGTGTACTTTCTCTTCTTTCTATCTCTTTCCAATCTAGAGAAACTCATACATTCTCTTTTTACTGTTTCGCGGTCGTAGAGAATAGATTTCTTTCTGTGAAAGTGCTTTTTTCACAGTGCTAAGTACTCCTAACTCTATCAACAATGTAGGTTTTACCAGTTTTCTAAGTCTCTCTTATTTTCTTGTACTTATACTTGGACTTCTCTGTGTAAACCTCTGTAACTTCTCTACGTAGATGACTCATTGTGTTCTTTCTCTTGTTTCTATCTGTTACCAACCTTGAGAAACTCATAAATTCTCTGTTCAGTGTTTCCTGGTCTTAGAGAAGTTGATTTCGTTCTGCAAAAGTGCTGTTTTCACAGTGCTAAGTACTCCCAACTCTATCAACAATGTAGGCTTTTCTATTTTTCTAGGTCTCTCTTATTTTCTTGTACTTATACTTGGAATTCTCTGTGTAAACCTCTGTAACTTCTCTAGGTAGATGAATCACTATGTACTTTCTCTTCTTTCTATCTGTTACCAATCTAGAGAAACTCATACATTCTCTGTTCACTGTTTCGCGGTCTTAGAGAAGTAGATTTCTTTCTGCGAAAGTGCTGCTTTCACAGTGCTAAGTACTCCCAAATCTATCAACAATGTAGGTTTTATCAGTTTTCTAAGTCTCTCTTATTTTCTTGTACTTATACTTCGACTTGTCTCTGTGAAACTCTGTAACTTCTCTAGGTAGATGAATCACTGTGTACTTCCTATTCTTTCTATCTGTTACCAAACTTGAGAAACTCATACATTCTCTGTTCACTGTTTCGCGGGCTTAGAGAAGTAGATTTCTTTGTTCGACAGTGCTGTTTTCACAGTGCTAAGTACTCCCAACTCTATCAACAATGTAGGTTTTACCACTTTTCTAAGTCTCTCTTATTTTCTTGTACTTATACTTGGACTTCTCTGTGTAAACCTCTGTAACTTCTCTAGGTAGATGAATCACTGTGTACTTTCTCTTGTTTCTATCTGTTACCAATATTGAGAAACTCATACATTCTCTGTTTACTGTTTCCCGGTCTTAGAGAAGTAGATTTCTTTCTGCGAAAGTGCCGTTTTCACAGTGCTAAGTACTCCCAACTCTATCAACAATGTAGGTTTTTCCAGTTTTCTTAGTCTCTCTTATTTTCTTGTAGTTATACTTGGAATTCTCTGTGTAAACCTCTGTAACTTCTCTAGGTAGATGAATCACTGTGTACTTTCTCTTGTTTCTATCTGTTACCACTGTTGAGAAACTCATACCTTCTCTGTTCACTGTTTCGCGGTTTTAGAGAAGTAGATTTCTTTCTGCGAAAGTGGTGTTTTCACAGTGCTAAGTACTTCCAACTCTATCAACAAGGTAGGTTTTACGACTTTTATAAGTGTCTCTTATTTTCTTAGAGTTATTCTTGGAATTCTATGTGTAAACCTCTGTAACTTCTCTAGGTAGATGAATCACTGCGTACTTTCTCTTCTTTCTATCTGTTACCAGTCTATAGAAACTCATACATTCTCTGTTCACGTTCTCGCTGTCTTAGAGAAGTAGATTTCTTTCTGCCAAAGTGCTGTTTTCACAGTGCTAAGTACTCCCAACTCTATCAACATTGTAGATTTTTCCAGTTTTCTAAGTCTCTCTTATTTTCTTGTACTTGTACTTGGAGTTCTCTGTGTAAACCTCTGTAACTTCTCCAGGTAGATGAATCACTGTGTACTTTCTCTTGTTTCTATCTGTTACCAATCTTGTGAAACTCATACATTCTCTGTTCACTGTTTCACGTTCTTAGAGAAGTAAATTTCTTTCTGTGAAAGTGCTGTTTTCACAGTGCTAAGTACTCCCCACTCTATCAAAGTTGTAGGTTATACCAGTTTTCTAAGTCTCTCTTATTTTGTTGTACTTATACTTGGACTTCTGTGTGTAAACCTCTGAAACTTCTCTAGGTAGATGAATCACTGTGTACTTTCTCTTCTTTCTAACAGTTACAAATCTTGAGAAACCATACATTCTCTGTTCACTGTTTCACGGTCTTAGAGAACAAGATTTCTCTCTCTGAAAGTGCTGCTTTCAGAGTGCTAGGTACTCCCCACTCTATCAACAATGTACGTTTTACCAGTTTTATCAGTCTCGCTTATTACAGTTATACTTGGAATTCTGTGTTTAAACCTCTGTAACTTCTCTAAGTAGATGAATCACTGTGTACTTTCTCTTCTTTCTATCTGTTACCAATCTAGAGAAGCTCATAAATTCTCTGTTCACTGTTTCGTGGTCTTAGAGACGTAGATTTCTCTCTGCGAAAATGCTGTTTTCACAGTGATAAGTACTCCCAACTCTATCAACAATGTAGGTTTTACCAGTTTTATAAGTCTGTCTTATTTTCTTAGAGTTATACTTGGAATTCTGTGTGTAAACCTCTGTAACTTCTCTAGGTAGATGAATCACTGTGTATTTTCTCTTCTTTCTATCTGTTACCAATGTAGAGAAAGTCATACATTCTCTGTTCACTGTTTCGTGGTCTTAGAGATGTAGATTTCTTTCTGAGAAAGTGCTGTTTTCACTGGGCTAAGTACTTCCAACTAATCAACAATGTAGGTTTTACCACTTTTATAAGTGTCTCTTATTTTCTTAGAGTTATACTTGGAATTCTGTTTGTAAACCTCTGTAACTTCTCTAGGTAGATGAATCACTGTGTACTTTCTCTTCTTTCTATCTGTTACCAATCTAGAGAAACTCATACATTCTCTGTTCACGTTTTCGCGGTCTTAGAGAAGTAGATTTCTTTCTGCGAAAGTGCTGTTTTCACAGTGCTAAGTACTCCCAACTCTATTAACAATGTAGGTTTTTCCAGGTTTCTAAGTCTCTCTTATTTTCTTGTACTTGTACTTCGACTTCTCTGTGTAAACCTCTGTAACTTCTCCAGGTAGATGAATCACTGTGTACTTTCTCTTGTTTCTATCTGTTACCAATCTAGAGAAACTCATACATTCTCTGTTCACGTTTTCGCGGTCTTGGAGAAGTAGATTTCTTTCTGCGAAAGTGCTGTTTTCACAGTGCTAAGTACTTCAAAATCTATCAACAATGTAGGTTTTACCACTTTTATAAGTGGCTCTTATTTTCTTAGAGTTATACTTGGAATTCTGTGTGTAAACCTCTGTAACTTCTCTAGGTAGATGAATCACTGTGTACTTTCTCTTCTTTCTATCTGTTACCAATCTGCATAAACTCATACATTCTCTGTTCACTGTTTCCCGGTCTTAGAGAAGTAGATTTCTTTCTGCGAAAGTGCTGTTTTCACAGTGCTAAGTACTCCCAACTCTATCAACAATGTAGGTTTTTCCAGTTTTCTAAGTCTCTCTTATTTTCTTGTACTTATACTTGGAATTCTCTGTGTAAACCTCTGTAACTTCTCTAGGTAGATGAATCACTGTGTACTTTCTCTTCTTTCTATCTGTTTCCAATCTAGAGAAACTCATACATTCTCTTTTTACTGTTTCGCGGTCGTAGAGAATAGATTTCTTTCTGTGAAAGTGCTTTTTTCACAGTGCTAAGTACTCCTAACTCTATCAACAATGTAGGTTTTACCAGTTTTCTAAGTCTCTCTTATTTTCTTGTACTTATACTTGGACTTCTCTGTGTAAACCTCTGTAACTTCTCTACGTAGATGACTCATTGTGTTCTTTCTCTTGTTTCTATCTGTTACCAACCTTGAGAAACTCATAAATTCTCTGTTCAGTGTTTCCTGGTCTTAGAGAAGTTGATTTCGTTCTGCAAAAGTGCTGTTTTCACAGTGCTAAGTACTCCCAACTCTATCAACAATGTAGGCTTTTCTATTTTTCTAGGTCTCTCTTATTTTCTTGTACTTATACTTGGAATTCTCTGTGTAAACCTCTGTAACTTCTCTAGGTAGATGAATCACTATGTACTTTCTCTTCTTTCTATCTGTTACCAATCTAGAGAAACTCATACATTCTCTGTTCACTGTTTCGCGGTCTTAGAGAAGTAGATTTCTTTCTGCGAAAGTGCTGCTTTCACAGTGCTAAGTACTCCCAAATCTATCAACAATGTAGGTTTTATCAGTTTTCTAAGTCTCTCTTATTTTCTTGTACTTATACTTCGACTTGTCTCTGTGAAACTCTGTAACTTCTCTAGGTAGATGAATCACTGTGTACTTCCTATTCTTTCTATCTGTTACCAAACTTGAGAAACTCATACATTCTCTGTTCACTGTTTCGCGGGCTTAGAGAAGTAGAT
This sequence comes from Heterohyrax brucei, assembly GCA_028571685.1. NCBI lineage: Eukaryota > Metazoa > Chordata > Mammalia > Hyracoidea > Procaviidae > Heterohyrax > Heterohyrax brucei. Next base: position 3,790,211 of record CM053145.1, on the reverse strand, counting down.
TTCTTTGTTCGACAGTGCTGTTTTCACAGTGCTAAGTACTCCCAACTCTATCAACAATGTAGGTTTTACCACTTTTCTAAGTCTCTCTTATTTTCTTGTACTTATACTTGGACTTCTCTGTGTAAACCTCTGTAACTTCTCTAGGTAGATGAATCACTGTGTACTTTCTCTTGTTTCTATCTGTTACCAATATTGAGAAACTCATACATTCTCTGTTTACTGTTTCCCGGTCTTAGAGAAGTAGATTTCTTTCTGCGAAAGTGCCGTTTTCACAGTGCTAAGTACTCCCAACTCTATCAACAATGTAGGTTTTTCCAGTTTTCTTAGTCTCTCTTATTTTCTTGTAGTTATACTTGGAATTCTCTGTGTAAACCTCTGTAACTTCTCTAGGTAGATGAATCACTGTGTACTTTCTCTTGTTTCTATCTGTTACCACTGTTGAGAAACTCATACCTTCTCTGTTCACTGTTTCGCGGTTTTAGAGAAGTAGATTTCTTTCTGCGAAAGTGGTGTTTTCACAGTGCTAAGTACTTCCAACTCTATCAACAAGGTAGGTTTTACGACTTTTATAAGTGTCTCTTATTTTCTTAGAGTTATTCTTGGAATTCTATGTGTAAACCTCTGTAACTTCTCTAGGTAGATGAATCACTGCGTACTTTCTCTTCTTTCTATCTGTTACCAGTCTATAGAAACTCATACATTCTCTGTTCACGTTCTCGCTGTCTCAGAGAAGTAGATTTCTTTCTGCCAAAGTGCTGTTTTCACAGTGCTAAGTACTCCCAACTCTATCAACATTGTAGATTTTTCCAGTTTTCTAAGTCTCTCTTATTTTCTTGTACTTGTACTTGGAGTTCTCTGTGTAAACCTCTGTAACTTCTCCAGGTAGATGAATCACTGTGTACTTTCTCTTGTTTCTATCTGTTACCAATCTAGAGAAACTCATACATTCTCTGTTCACGTTTTCCCGGTCTTAAAGAAGTAGATTTCTTTCTGCGAAAGTGCTGTTTTCACCGTGCTAAGTACTCCCAACTCTATCAACAATATAGGTTTTACCAGTATTCTAAGTGTCTCTTATTTTCTTGTACTTATACTTGGATTTATCTGTGTAAACCTCTGTAATTTCTCTAAGAAGATGAATCACTGTGTACTTTCTCTTCCTTCTATCTGTTACCAATCTTGTGAAACTCAGACATTCTCTGTTCACTGTTTCCCGGTCTTAGAGAAGTAGATTTCTTTGTGCGAAAGTGCTGATTTCACAATGCTAAGTACTCCAAACTCTATCAACAATGTATGTTTTACCAGTTTTCTAAGTCTCTCTTATTTTCTTGTACTTATACTTGGACTTCTCTGTGGAAACCTCTGTAACTTCTCTAGTTAGAAGAATCACTGTGTACTTTCTCTTGTTTTTATCTGTTTCCATTCTAGAGAAACTCATACATTATCTGTTCACTGTTTCACGTTCTTAGAGAAGTAGATTTCTTTCTGTGTAAGTGCTGTTTTCACAGTGCTAAGTACTCCCCACTCTATCAAAATTGTAGGTTATACCAGTTTTCTAAGTCTCTCTTATTTTCTTGTACTTATACTTGGAATTCTGTGTGTAAACCTCTGTAACTTCTCTAGGTAGATGAATCACTGTGTACTTTCTCTTCTTTCTAACAGTTACATATCTTGAGAAACCATACATTCTCTGTTCACTGTGTCACGCTCATAGAGAATTAGATTTCTTTCTCTGAAAGTGCTGTTTTCAAAGTGCTAGGTACTCCCCACTCTATCAACAATGTAGGTTTTACCAGTTTTATCAGTCTCTCTAATTTTCTTGTACTTATACTTGGAATTCTGTGTGTAAACCTCTGTAACTTCTCTAGGTAGATGAATCACTCTGTACTTTCCCTTCTTTCTATCTGTTACCAATCTAGAGAAACTCATACATTCTCTGATCACGTTTTCGCGGTCTTAGAGAAGTAGATTTCTTTCTGCGAAAGTGCTGTTTTCACAGTGCTAAGTACTCCCAAACCTATCAACAATGTAGGTTTTACCAGTTTTCTAAGTCTTTCTTATTTTCTTGTACTTATACTTCGACTTCTCTGTGTGAACTTCTGTAACTTCTCTAGGTAGATGAATCACTGTGTACTTTCTCTTCTTTCTATCTGTTACCAAACTTGAGAAACTCATACATTCTCTGTTCACTGTTTCGCGGGCTTAGAGACGTAGATTTCTTTCTTCGAAAGTGATGTTTTCACAGTGCTAAGTACTCCCAACTCTATCAACAATGTAGGTTTTACCAGTTTTCTAAATCTGTCTTATTTTCTTAGTGTTATACTTGGAATTCTGTGTGTAAACCCCTGTAACTTCTCTAGGTAGATGAATCACTGTGTACTTTCTCTTCTTTCTATCTGTTACCAATCTTAAGAAACTCATACATTCTCTGTTCACTGTTTCGTGGTCTTAGAGAAGTCAATTGCTTTCTGCAGAAGTGATGTTTTCACAATGCTAAGTACTCCCAACTCTATCTGCAATGTAGTTTTTACCAGTTTTCTTAATATCTCTGATTTTCTTGTAGCCATACTTCGAATACTCTGTGTAACCCTCTGTAACTTCTCAAGCTAGAGGAGTCACTATGTACTTAATCTTGTTTCTATCTGTTACCAGTCTTAAAAAACTGATACATTCTCTGGTCACTGTTTCACGGTCTTAGAGAAGTAAATTGCTACTGCGAATGTGATGTTTTCACAATGCTAAGTACTCCCAACTCTATCAGCAAAGTAGATTTTTACAGTTTTCTAAGACTTTCTTATTTTCTTGTAGTTATACTTTGAATTCTCTAGGTAAATCTCTGTAATATCTTTGGGTAGATGAATCACTGTGTACTTTCTCTTGTTTCCATCTATTAGCAATCTACCGAAACTCATACATTCTCTGGGCACTGTTTCTGGGTCTTAAAGAAGTAGATTTCTTTCTCCGAATGTGATGTTTTCACAATGCTAAGTAGTTCCAACTCTATCAGCAATGTTGTTTTTAAAAGTTTTCTAAGTCTCTCTTATTTTCTTGTAGTTATAGTTGGAGTTCTCTGTGTAAACCTCTGTAACTTCTCTAGGGAGGTGAATCACTGTGTACTTTCTCTTTTTTCTATCAGTTACCAATCTTAAAAAACTCATATATTCTCTGTTCACTGTTTCGCGGTCTTAGAGAAGTAGATTTCTTTCTGCGACAGTGATGTTTTCACAATGCTAGGTATTCCCAACAGAGTTTTACACAGAGATTTCCAAGTATAACTACAAGAAAATAAGAGATACTTAGAAAACTGGTAAAACCTACATTGATTGAAGAGTTCGGAGTACTTAGCATTTTGAAAACATCACTTTCGGAGAAAGAAATCTACTTCTCTAAGACCGCGAAACTGTGAACAGAGAATGTATGAGTTTCTTAAGATTGGTAACAGATGGAAACAAGAGAAAGTACCCAGTGATTCTTCTACCTAGAGAAGTTACAGAGGTTTACACAGAGAATTCCAAGTATAACTACAAGAAAATAAGAGATACTATGAAAACTGGTAAAACCTACATTGCTGATAGAGTTGGGAGTACTTAGCATTGTGAAAACATCACTTTCGCAACTCTATCAAAGAAATATTGTACGCTGTTCACGGATACCTGAAGAACTGAAATGGTGCAAAGGTCTCTTTCCCGAAAGCCATCCACTTCTCTAAGACACTCCGAATAGCAGTCCTAGCATCATTTTCACCCTGTTAGCAGATGATACGATTGCAAATGCTTAGAATCGCAAGAAATCTCTAAGTAAACCCAATTCTCAGGATACGTGAGAAACCTGAGTGAATCAGTAGGGTTCCTTTATACTAACAACGAGCCAGTGGTTGGAGAACTTGTCAGTTCCATACGATTTACCGCAGATATTAAGAACAGAAACGACCCGGGAATTAATCTATACACAGAATCGACAGAGTTTTACACAGAGACCTCTAAGCCCTAACTAGAAGCATCTAAGAGACACTTAGATAAAAGGAAAATTCTACGTTGTTTGTGGGGCTAGGAAGACTTAACTTTGGGAAAAGGTCTGTTTCCAAGAAAGCCATCTCCCTTCGTAAATGGTACTGATTTGATAATTTCTTCGTTAACAGTCTTCGTTGTTGGTATAAAGGAATCCTACTGCTTTACTTCTGTTTATCTTGTATCCTGAGACTCTGCTGAACTCTTCTGTCAGTTTGAGTAGTTTGCTTCTAGATTCCTTGGGATTCTCTGCGTATACAATCGTGTCAGACGAGGAATTTGCTCCAGAGCCAACAAGGCAGAAAGCCTTCCCCTGGAGCAGACATCCTAAATTCGGATTTGTAGCCTACCAGACTGTGTCAGAATAAACCTCCCTTTATTAAAGCCGAAAAAAAATAAGAAAAGCGCTCTCCTGGGAGCAGGCTCTGGCTCACAGGCTAAGAAATAGGTCCAGCTGCGGCCACCGTATCCAAGATGGCGTCCTCCACCCAGGCAGCAGACAGAAAGCTAAAGGTTCCCAGAGGTAGTGATTCCTGTGATTGTGTTGCAGGACCCCCAAAGCCGGTGGCACTAGGTAAATTACTGCTTTGCTATCGGAGAAGCGCTGGCCTGTTTCCGGGTGCTGGCTCCCAGGCTAAGAATGAGGTCCCGCTATTATCTCGGTAGCCAGCATGGCGTCCCGCTTACTGACTGCAAAACCCCGTACCAACGCCGCTGAGGCAGATATAAAACGACAGGCTCAAAGTGGCTGGATTCAATGAGTCCCAAGCCTGGCTCTGAAAATATGGGAGTTTCGTCTGCCTGTCCCCCCAGCAGCGTGTCTGAGTCTAGCCGCTAGGCAAGACCCTGCTCTGCCGGCCGGCCGAGACAGAGGAAAAAAAAAAAAAGTCAAAATGGTGAGTTTCCCTTCAGTCCGTGAGATCTAGGGATAGGCAGGTGCGGCAGTCAGCGAAAGAGAGGAGGTTTTTCGCTCACTGGAATGAAGTCCCGATTAACAGCCCTGTGCCGTGTCCTGGGGCTGATTAGGTGACCAGAAGTCTCCGTTCGATGATCAGTTCAGGTCTTGGTTTTCAGAGGGATATAAGAAGACCTGTGCTTAGTCCGTCAGCTTGACTCCGACTCCTCCATTACTATTTCTATGTTTAGTTAGGTTTGGGTCAATTTTTTTTTTTATTAATTTAACATGACTGAGTGACAGTGTGCATTCCCGTATAAATTTACATGCCCGCCTATATGCAGCTTCCGCTGCTCTCCTTGCTCGGTGACAGCACACTCTTCCTTTCTGCTCCATACATGTCTCATCCTCCCGACAGTCTCCTTTCCCCTCCTCTCCACCCACTCCCCTTACTCCAGCCAGAGGTCAGCAGGATGATACCCTATAGCTGCACAGAACTGTGTCTCTGATAAGCAGCATACAGATGGGTCATTTTTTTAATCCAACCTGCCACTCTCCATTTCTTTATTGGTGCATTTAGCCCATTTACATTCAGTGGGATTAATGAAGTATATGAGCTGTGTATGTGCTGTCATTTTGATGTCCTTTTTGTGTGTTGCAGTTTCTTTGTTCCCTTTAATTTTCTGTGCTGAGTTTTTTTCTTTATGTGTTTTCATGTTTTGCAGTATTAGTGATTTGTATTTGCTGAGACCTTGTGTTTCCCTTGTTTTTTATTTTGATGTATAGGATTGATCGTTTCCTTGGTAGTTACCTTAGTATTCACCCTCATTTTTTCCAGAATTAAACTAGTCTTTAATTGGCTTATGTTGCCCTGACTTCCTATCCGTATGAAAGATTTCTGACTACATTTTCTTTGGGGTATCTCTTTTTTACTATAATGTTTACACAATGACATCACTGTTTCCCTGTTTTCACTGTTTTGCCTATAATTTACTTTGGTGATTCCACTATTTGTGTTGATATCCAGCTGTTCAGTCAGGTGTCCCGGTCTTGAGTTATTACCTGGTGGTATTAGTATTCTAAGCAAAGGACTGCCTTTAGTATTTCTGATAGTTTGGGTTTAATTTTGGCAAATCCCCTAACTTTCTTTATCTTTTCTTTTTATTTATTTAACATGACTGAGTGAAAATGTACCTTCCCGTATAAATTTACATGCCTGCCTATATTGCAGCTTCCACTGCTCTCCCTGACCGGTGACAGCACACTCTTCCTCTCTGCTCCATACATGTCTCATCCTGCCAACCGTCTCCTTTCCCCTCCTCTCCACCCACTCTCCTTCCTCCAGCCAGAGGTCAGCAGGATGATATCCTATAGATGTATAGAACCATAAAGGGCATCCAGTATACGTTCCCTCTGCATCGCCAACTCCAACCGATTCGTGTCTGAAGAGTGGACCTTCGTTATGACTTATCGGCAAGGGCCAGGGGCCATGCTCTCAGGGGATCCCCGAAACCGCTGGACCATCAACGGAGGTCTTTTAGTGGAGACCTCAGGGTGCCCACCTTTTTATTCTTGTGTTGCCAGTGTGACTCAACTTGGTGAGCTCCATCACTGCTATCACTGGTGGTGGCCGGGCACCATCCGGTTCTTCTGGTCCCACGTCGCTGTAGGCACCCACTCATGTGGGTCTCTCTATCTTCTAGGTTGTCTTTACCCCATGTCATTTTGGTCCTCGGTGAGCATCTGTTCCTGCTGAGTTGGGACCGTTTGCTGCGCCCTCGGATGGTAGCTCTTAATTCCCCAGGTGCCACTCACCAATGTAGGGTGCGTGCAGAGAGCCCCCTTAGCGAAACGCCGGTTTTGTCAATTGGCCTCGATTTCGCCTAAGAGCATGGTCCCATGCCCCCTGCCCCAGCTACTCTGTCCTTGCAATATTGGCTTAAGGTGGACGGGGTAGTCAAGCTATGCTGAACTCCACTTAATGTTGTTCTTGTTTGTAATGTGTGCTGTCACCGATCTCTCCCAACCAGATTTCTAGCAACCATCTAATCTAAACCCTCCCCTCCTCGTCCTCCCTCCCTCCCCTCCCTTGCAGCTGTCAAAGAGTCTTTTCTTCTACATACAAGTCTGCTTTCGAGACCTTATCGCAGAGGTCCCATACAAGTTTTGTCCTGGGCATCTGGGTTGATTCCATCTGTTTGCTATCGTGGACTGTGCTGAGATAAACATTCTTGTGCATGTGTCCATTGATGCCAAAGGCCTTGCTTCTGTAGGATATATTCCATGTAGTGGAATGACTGGGTCAAATGGTATGTCAATATCCCATCTTTTTTAAGGAAGCACCAGATTGCTTTCCAAAGAGGCTGGACCATTTTGCAAGCCCACCGACAGTGTAGGAGAGTTCCACTTTCTCCACAGCCTCTCCAGCACTTGTTGTTTTGTGTTTTCTGGATCACGGCCACCCTTGTTGGGGTGAGATGGTATCTCACTGTAGTCTTGATTTGAATTTCTTTACTAACTAAAGATCATGAACATGTCCGCATGTGCTCTGGGGCTGCCTGGATCTGCTCTTTAGTGAAATGTCTGTCCATCTCCTCTGCCCATCGCTTAATTGGATGATGTATCTTCTTCTTATTGATATTTTGTAGTATCTTATAGATTGCGGAGATCAGGCGTCGGTCTGACATGGAGTTGCCAAATATTTTTTCCCATTCTGCAGGTGCTCTTTTAATTCTGTTAATAAAGCCTTTGGATGAGCCAAAGTGTTTGATTCTTAATAGTTTCCATTTAGCTATTTTCTCTTGTGTTGATTGTGGTTTGTTTGACAGATTTTGGAGTCTGTCCACATGGTGTATTAAAACCTCCATTGTTATTCCTACCTTTCCTTGGATGAGCTTTATCGTTTCAGTTTTGACATCTAGGTCCTTTATCCGGTTGGAGTTGGTTTTTGCATAAGGTGTAAGATCCGGATCTTGTTTCAGTTTCATGGGGATGGATATCCAATTTTGCCAGCAGCATTTGTTGAAGATACCGTTGTTACCCCCGTTTAATGTCTTAGGGCCTTTGTCGAATATCAGTTGTTCACAGGCAGAGGGTGTCATCTCTGGGGTCTCCGTTCTGTTCCATTGATCGATCTGTCTGTTCTTATACCAGTACTGGGCTGTTTTGACCACCGTGGCAGTGTAATGTGTAATGTGTTCTAAAGTCAGGTAATGAGAGGCCTCCCCGTGTGTTCTTCTTCTTTAGTAGTACCTTGCTTAACCGGGGCTGCTTCCCTTTCCAAACAAAATTGGTGATTTGTTTCTCCAACTCATTAAAAAATGTCACCGGAAGTTGTATTGGGATGGCACTATATAGATAGATTGCTTTGGGTAACATAGACATTTTCCCAATGTTAAGTCTTCCTATCTCCATGAACAACGGAGATTTTTCCATTTATCTAAGTGTCTCTTAGTCTCTTCCGGTTAGGACTTGGAGTTCTCTGTGTCAAACTCTGTAGCTTCTGTGTATAGATTAATTCCTAGGTCCTTTCTGTTCTTCATATCTGTGGTAAATCGTATGGAACTGTCGATTTCTCCAATCACTGTCTTGTTGTTGGTGTCTCTTGTATCCTGAGAATTTGCTGATGTCTCGTATCACTTAGAGGCTTTACTTAGAGATTCCTTGGGAATCTAAGCACTTGCAATCGTGTCATCTGCTAACAGCGCAAAAACGAACCTGGAACTTGTACTGGGACTGCCTTAGAGAAGCGGATTGCTTTCCGGGAAAGAGACCCTTGTACAATGTGAAATCTTCCTATCTCCGTAAACAGTGTAGATTTTTCCATTTCTCTAAGTCTCTCTTAGTTTCTTGTGGTTCAGACCGGTAGATCTCTCTGTAAAAGTCAGTTGTGTCTCTGGTTACGTTAGTTCCTAGGTACTTTCTCATTTGGGGGTCTATGGTAAGTGGTGTGGATCTGACGATTCCTCCGTTCACAGTCTTGTTACCGTTAATCCCACTGATTTATTTCGGTTTCTCTTGGGTCCTGAGAGTTTGCTGATCTCCTCTGTCAGTTAGAGGGTTTACCGAGAGGTTCCTTGCGATTCGAAGCATGTCCATTCGTGTCATCTGCTAACAGCACAAACATGAAGTGGCGAATTGTACTGGGTCTGTCTCATAGAAATCGATTGTTCTCGGGGAAAGAGACCTTTTCACAAAGTTCAGTCTTCCTATCTCCTTGAGCAGCGTAGATTGTTCCATTTCTCTAAGTCCCTCTTAGGTTCTCGTAGCTAGTGCTGGTAGTTCTCTGTGTAAACTGTGCTGACTCTCTGGTTAGATTAGTTCCTAGGTATTTTCGTTTATGCGGTCTATGCTAAATAGCATGGACGTGACGATTTCTCTGTTCACCATCTCATTACTGTAAATCCTACAGAGTTACTTAGGTTTCTCTTGTATCCTGAGAATTTGCTGATCTCTCCTATCAGGTAGAGGGTATACTTAGAGATTCCTTACGATTCTCGGCATGTACGAATTTGTCATCGGCTAACAGGGCAAAAATGATGCCGGAACTTGTACTCGGAGCACCTTATAGAAAGCACCTATGAAGGTAAAGTACCTAGGAATTCATCTAACCAGCGAAATAAGAGACCCCTACAAAGAGAGCTACAAGCCCTTACTACAACAAACTAGAGAGACTTAGAGAAATGGAAAAACCTACCCTGCTCACGGATAGGAAGACTTAACATTGGGAAAAGGTCTCTTTCCCCGAAAGCCATCCACTTCTCTAAGACACTCCGAGTACAAGTTCTAGCATCATTTTCGCCCTGCCAGCAGATGATACGATCGTACATGCTTAGAATTGCAAGGGGTCTCTATGTTAAGCCTCTAACTGATAAGAGAGATCAGCCAGTTCTCAGGTTACGTGAGAAACCTAAGTAAATCAGCAGGATTCCTTGACACTAACAACGAGCCAGTCACCGGAGAAGTCATCAGTTCCATACGATTTACAACAGGCATTCACAGGAGAAAGTACCTAGGAGTTAATCGAACCACGGAAGCCACAGAGTTTTACACAGAGAACTCCAAGCCCTAACGAAAACTATCTGTGAGACACGTAGATGATTGGAACACTCTACGCTCGTCATGGAGGTGGGAAGACTTACCACTGTGAAACGGTCTCTTTCCCCGAAAGCAATCCACTTCTAGAAGGCACTCCGAGTACAAGTTCCCGCGTCACTTTTTCCCTGTTAGTCGATGATGAATTTGTACATGCCGAGAATCGTAAGGACTCTCTAAGTAAACCCTCTACCTGATGGGAGAGATCAGCAAATTTCAGGATACAATAGAAACCTAAGCAAATCAGTAGGATCTACAGTAACGAGATGGTGAACAGAGAAATCACCACATCCATACTGTTTAGCATAGACCCCATAAACGAAAGTACCTAGGAACTAAGCTAACCAGCGAAGCAATACAGTTTACACAAAGAACAAGCAGTATTAGCTACAAGAAACTAAGAGAGACTTAGAGAAATGGAAAAATCTAAGCTGTTCATGGAGATAGGAAGACTTCACCTTCTGAAAAGGTCTCTTTCCCCGAGGACAATCGATCTCTATGAGACAGTCCCAGTACAATTTGCCGCTTCATTTTTGCCCTGTTAGCAGATGACACGAATGGACGTGCTTCGAATCGCAAGGAACCTCTCGGTAAACCCTCTAACTGATGGAAGAGATCAGCAAATTCTCAGGATACAAGAGAAACCGAAATAAATCAGTAGGATTAACGGTAACGAGATTGTGAACGGAGGAATCATCAGATCCACACCATTTACCACAGAGCCCCAAAAGAGAAAGCACCTAGGAGCTGACCTAACCAGAGACACAACTGACTTTTACAGAGAGATCTACCGGTCTGAACTACAAGAAACTAAGAGAGACTTAGAGAAATGGGAAAATCTACGCTGTTGATGGAGGTAGGAAGATTTCACATTGTGCGAGGGTCTCTTTCCCCGAAAGCAATCCGCTTCTCTAAGACAGTCCCAGTACAAGTTCCAGGTTTGTTTTTGCGCTGTTACCAGATGATACAATTGTAAGTGCTTAGATTCCCAAGGGATCTCTTAAGTAAAGCCTCTAACTGATACGAGACATCAGCTAATTCTCAGGATACAAGGGGCACCAACAACAAGACCGTGATTGGAGAAATCGACCGTTCCATATGCTCTGCCACAGACGTTAAGAACAGAAAGGACCTAGGAATTAATCTATACACAGAAACAACAGGGTTACACAGAGAACTCCAAGCCCTAACTAGAAGAAACTAAGAGACACTTAGATCAAAGGAAAAATGTACGCTGTTCACGGAGACCGGAAGACCTGAAATGGTGCAGAGGTCTCTTTCCTGAAAGCCATCCACTTCTCTAAGACACTCCGAGTACCAGTCCTAGCATCATTTTTGCCCTGTTAGCAGATGATACGATTGTAAATGCTTAGAATCGCAAGGAATCTCTAAGTAAACCCAATTCTCAGGATACGTGAGAAACCTGAGTGAATCAGTAGGGTTCCTTCATGCTAACAACGAGCCAGTGATTGGAGAACTCGTCAGTTCCATACGATTTACCGCAGATATTAAGAACAGAAACGACCCAGGAATTAATCTGTACACAAAAACGACAGAGTTTTACACAGAGAACTCTAAACCCTGACTAGAAGCATCAAAGAGACACTTAGATAAACGGAAAATTCTACGTTGTTCGTGGGGCTAGGAAGACTTAACTTTGGGAAAAGGTCTGTTTCCAAGAAAGCCATCTCCCGTCGTAAATGGTACTGATTTGATAATTTCTTCGTTAACAGTCTTCGTTGTTGGTATAAAGGAATCCTACTGCTTTACTTCTGTTTATCTTGTATCCTGAGACTCTGCTGAACTCTTCTGTCAGTTTGAGTAGTTTGCTTCTAGATTCCTTGGGATTCTCTGCATATACAATCGTGTCATCTGCCAACATGGAGATTTTAACTTCCTCTTTGCCAGTGCAGATGCCCTTTATTTCTTGGTCTTGTCTAACTGCTGTGGCTAAAACTTCTAGCATAGTGTTGAAGGGAAGAGGTTAGAGTGGGCATCCTTGTCTAGTGCCTGCTCTCAGGGGAACGTCTTTCAGTCTCTCTCCATTCAGGATGACGTGGGCTTTGTAGAAATGGCCCTTATTGTGTGGAGGAATTTGCCGTCTATGCCCATTTTGCTAAGAGTTCTTTTAGCATGAAGGGGTGCTGGACTTTATCCGATGCCTTTTCTGCATCGACAGACAAAATCAGGTGACCCTTGTCTTTTGTGTTCTTTATGTGGTTAATCACATTAATTGTTTTTCTGATGTTGAACCAGCCTCGCATCCCCGGTATGAATCCCACTTGGTCATGATGGATTATTTTCTTGATATGTTGTTGTATTCTATCGGCGAGAGTTTTGTTGCAGATTTTTTCATCTAGGTTCATGAGTGATATCGGTCTGTACTTCTCTTTCTTGGTTGGGTCTTTCCCTGGCTTAGGTATCAGGGTTAGGCTGGCTTCCTAGAACGTGTTTGGGAGTACCCCATCCCTTTCTATAGCGTGAAATAGTTTCGGTAGTATTGGAGATAACTCTTCTCCGAGTGCTTGGTGGAATTCTGCAGTGAAGCCAACTGGACCCGGAATTTTTCGGGTGGGCAGTGTTTTGATGACCTTTTCAATCGCTACCTTTGTAATGGATTTAGTAAGTTGTTCTGCTTCACGTTGGGATCATTTGGGTAGGTGGCACGAGTCAAGGAATTGGTCCATTTCCCCTAGGTTTTCAAATTTGTTAGAGTACAGCCTTTCCTAGTACTCTGTTATGATAGTTTTGATTTCTGTTGCATCTGTGGTGACGACCCCCCTCTGATTTCTAATTTGGGTTCTCTGTTTCCTTACCTGCTTTCCTTTAGCAAGTTCAGCCAGTGGTTTCTCAGTTTTGTTGATCTTCTCCAAAAACCCGCTTTGGGTCTTGTCAGTGGTTTCGGTTGTTTTTCTGTTCTCTAATTCGTTTAGCTCTGCTCTAACCGTTATAAGCTCGATTCTTCTGCTGCCCGAGCATCCAGGTAGATGAATCACTGTGTACCTTCTCTTGTTTCTATCTGTTACCAATCTTTAGAAACTCAAACATTCTCTGTCAACTGTTTCACGGTCTTAGAGAAGTAGATTTCTTTCTGTGAAAGTGATGTTATCACAATGCTAAGTACTCCAACTCTATCAGCAATGTAGGTTTTACCAGTTTGCTAAGTCTCCCTTGTTTTCTTGTAGTTATACTTGGAATTCTCTGTGTAAACTTCTGTAACTTCTCTAGGTAGATTAATCACTGTGTACTTTCTCTTGTTTCCATCTGTTACCAATTTTAAGAAGCTGATACATTCTGTGTTCACTGCTTCGCAGTCGTAGAGAAGTAGATTTCTTTGTCCGATAGTGATGTTTTCACAATGCTAAATACTCCCAAGTCTATCAGCAATGTAGGTTTTACCGTTTTTCTAAGTATCTCTTATTTTCTTATAGTTGTACTTCGAATTCTCTGTGTAAACCTCTGTAACTTCTCTAGGTAGAAGAATCACTGTGTATTTTCTCTTGTTTCCAACGATTACCAATCTTAAGAAACTCATACACTCTGTTCACTGCTTCGCGGTCTTAGAGAAGTAGTTTTCTTTGTCTGAATGTGATGTTTTCACAATGCTAAGTACTCCCCACTCTATCTACAATGTAGGTTTTACAAGTTTTCTAAGTCTCTCATATTTTCTTGTGGTTATACTTGAAAATCTCTGTGTAAACCTCTGTAACTTCTCTAGGTAGAAGAATCACTGTGTACTTTCTCTTGTTTGTATGTGTTACCAATCTTCAGAAACTCACACATTCTCTGTTCACTGTTTCGCGGTCTTAGAGAAGTAGATTTCTTTCTCCGAAAGTGATGTTTTCACAATGCTAAGTACTCCCAACTCTATCAGCAATGTTGTTTTTACCAGTTTTCTAAGTCTCTCTTATTTTCTTGTAATTATAGCTGGAATTCTCTGTATAAACCACTGTAACTTTTCTGGGAAGAGGAATCACTGTGTACTTTCTCTTGTTTGTATCTGTTACCAAACTTAATAAACTCATACATTCTCTGTTCACTGTTTCGTGATCTTAGAGAAGTCCACTGATTTCTGCGAAAGTGATGTTTTCACAATGCTAAGTACTCCCAACTCTATCAGCAATGTCGGTTTTACCAGTTTTCTTAGTATCTCTTATTTTCTTGTAGTTATACTTCGAATTCTCAGTGTAAACCTCTGTAACTTCTCTAGGTAGAAGAATCACTGTGTACTTTCTCTTGTTTCTATCTCTTACCAAACTTAGGAAACTCATGCATTCTCTGCTCACTGTTTCGGGGACTTAGAGAAGTAGATTTATATCTGCGAAAGTGATGTTTTTACAATGCTAAGTCCTCCCAATTCTATCAGCAAAGTATGTTTTACCAGTTTTCTTAGTATCTCTTATTTTCTTGTAGTTATACTTCGAATTCTCAGTGTAAACCTCTGTAACTTCTCTAGGTAGAAGAATCACTGTGTACTTTCTCTTGTTTCTATCTCTTACCAAACTTAGGAAACTCATACATTCTCTGTTCCCTGTTTCGTGGTCTTAGAGAAGTAGATTTCTTTCTGCAAAAGTGCTGTTTTCACAGTACTAAGTACCCCCAACTCTATCAACAATGTAGGTTTTAACAGTTTTCTAAGTCTCTCTTATTTTGTTAGAGTTATACTTGGAATTCTGTGTGTAAACCTCTGTAACTACTCTAGGTAGATGAATCACTGTGTACTTTCGCTTTGTATCTGTTACCAATCTTGAGAAACTCATACATTCTATGTTCACTGTTTCACGGTCTTAGAGAAGTAGATTTCTTTCTGGGAAAGTGCTGTTTGCACAGTGCTAAGTACACCCAACTCTCCCAACAATGTAGGTTTTACCAGATTTCTAAGTCTCTCTTATTTTCTTGTACTTATACTTGGAATTCTCTGTGTAAACCTCTGTAAATTCTCTAGGTAGATGAATCACTGTGTACTTTCTCTTCTTTCTATCTGTTACCAATCTTCAGAAACTCATACATTCTCTTTTCACTGTTTCCGGTCTTAGAGAAGTAAATTTCTTTCTGCAAAACTGCTGTTTTCACAGTGCTAAGTACTCCCAACTCTATCAACAACGTAGGTTTTACTAGTTTTCTAAGTCTCTGGTATTTTCTTAGAGTTATACTTGGAATTCTGTGTGTAAACCTCTGTAACTTCTCTAGGTAGATGAATCACTGTGTACTTTCTCTTGTTTCTATCTGTTACCAATCTAGAGAAACTCATACATTCTCTGTTCACGGTTTCGCGGTCTTAGAGAAGTAGATTTCTTTCTGCGAAAGTGCTGTTTTCACTGTGCTACGTACTCCCAACTCTACCAACAATGTAGGTTTTACCAGTTTTATAAGTCTCTCTTATTTTCTTAGAGTTATACTTGGAATTCTGTGTGTAAACCTCTGTAACTTCTCTAGGTAGATGAATCACTGTGTACTTTCTCTTGTTTCTATCTGTTACCAATCTAGAGAAACTCATACATTCTCTTTTCACTGTTTCGCGGTCTTAGAGAAGTAGATTTCTTTCTGCGAAAGTGCTGTTTTCACAGTGCTAAGTACTCCCAACTCTATCAACAATGTAGGTTTTACCAGTTTTCTAAGTCTCCCTTATTTTCTTCTACTTATACTTGGACTTCTCTGTGTAAACCTCTGTAACTTCTCTAGGTAGATGAATCACTGCGTACTTTCTCTTGTTTCTATCTGTTACTAATCTAGAGAAACACATACATTCTCTGTTCACTGTTTCCCGGTCTTAGAGAAGTAGATTTCTTTGTGAGAAAGTGCTGTTTTCACAGTGCTAAGTACTCCCAACACTGTCAACAATGAAGGTTTTACCAGTTTTCTAAATCTCTCTTATTTTCTTGTACTTCTACTTGGACTTCTCTCTGTAAACCTCTGTAACATCTCGAGGTAGATGAATCACTGTGTACTTTCTCTTCTTTCTATCTGTTACCAAGCTTGAGAAACTCATAGATTCTCTGTTCACTGTTTCCCGGTCTTAGAGCAGTAGATTTCTTTCTGTGAAAGTGCTGTTTTCTGAGTGCTAAGTACTCCCAACTGTATCAACAATGTAGGTTTTACCAGTACTCTAAGTCTCTCTTATTTTCTTCTACTTATACTGGGAATTCTCTGTGTACACCTCTGTAACTTCTCTAGGTAGATGAATCACTGTGTACTTTCTCTTGTTTCTATCTGTTACCATTCTAGAGAAACTCATACATTCTCTGTTCCCTGTTTCACGGTCTTAGAGAAGTAGATTTCTTTCTACGATGGTGCGGTTTTCACACTGCTAAGTACTCCCAACTCTATCAACAATGTAGGTTTTACCAGTTTTCTAAGTCTCTCTTATTTTCTTACAGTTATAGTTGGAATTCTGTGTGTAAAACTCTGTAACTTCTCTAGGTAGATGAATCACTGTGTACTTTCTCTTCTTTCTATTACCAATCTAGAGAAACTCATACATTCGCTTTTCACTGTTTCGCGGTCTTAGAGAAGTAAATTTTTTCTGCGAAAGTGCTGTTTTCACAGTGCTAAGTACTCCCAACTCTATCAACAATGTAGGTTTTACCAGTTTTTTAAGTCTCTCTTATTTTCTTAGAGTTATACTTGGAATTCTCTGTGTAAACCTCTGTAACTTCTCTAGGTAGATGAATCACTGTGTACTTTCTCTTTTTTCTATCTGTTACCAATCTTCAGAAATTCATACATTCTCTGTTCACTGTTTCCCGGTCTTAGAGAAGTAAATTTTTTTCTGCTAATGTGCTGTTTTCACAGTGCTCAGTACTCCCAACTCTATCAACAATGTTGGTTTTTCCAGTTTTCTAAGTCTCTCTTATTTTCTTGTACTTATACTTGGAATTCTCTGTGTAAACCTCTGTAACTTCTCTAGGTAGATGAATCACTGTGTACTTTCTCTTCTTTCTATCTGTTACCAATCTTCAGAACCTCACACATTCTCTGTTCACTGTTTCCCGGTCTTAGAGAAGTAGATTTCTTTCTGCGAAAGTCATCTTTTCCAGTGGTAAGTACTCCTAACTCTATCAACAATGTAGGTTTTACCCGTATTATAACTCTCTCTTATTTTCTTAGAGTTATACTTGGAATTCTGTGTGTAAACCTCTGTAACTTCTCTAGATAGATGAATCACTGTGTACTTTCTCTTCTTTCTATCTGTTACCAATCTAGAGAAACTCATACATTCTCTCTTCAATGTTTCCCGGTCTTAGAGAAGTAAATTTCTTTCCGTGAAAGTGCTGTTTTCACAGTGCTAAGTACTCCCAACGCTATCAACAATGTAGGTTTTACGAGTATTCTAAGTCTCTCTTATTTTCTTCTACTTATACTGGGAATTCTCTGTTTACACCTCTGTAACTTCTCTAGGTAGATCAATCACTGTGTACTTTCTCTTGTTTCTATCTGTTACGCATCTTGAGAAACTCATACATTCTCTGTTCACTGTTTTGCGGTCTTAGAGAAGTAGATTTCTTTCTGCGAAAGTGCTGTTTTCACATTCCTAAGTACTCCCAACTCTATCAACAATGTAGGTTTTACCAGTTTTCTAAGTCTCTCTTCTTTTCTTAGAGTTATATTTGGAATTCTGTGTGTAAACGTCTGTAACTTCTCTAGGTAGATGAATCACTGTGTACTTTCTCTTTCTATCTGTTACCAATCTAGAGAAACTCATACATTCTGTGTTCACTGTTTTGCGGTCTTAGAGAAGTAGATTTCTTTCTACGAAAGTGCTGTTTTCACAGTGCTAAGTACTCCCAAGTCTATCAACAATGTAGGTTTCACCAGTTTTCTAAGTCTCTATTATTTACTTACAGTTATACTTGGAATTCTCTGTGTAAAGCTCTGTAACTTCAGTAGTTAGATGAATCATAGTGTACTTTCTCTTTCTATCTGTTACCAATCTTGACTAACTCATACATTCTCTGTTCACTGTTTCACGGTCTTAGAGAAGTAGATTTCTTTCTGGGAAAGTGATGTTTTCACAGTGCTAAGTACTCCCAACTGTCCCAACAATGTAGGTTTTACCAGATTTCTAAGTCTCTCTTATTTTCTTGTACTTATACTTGGAATTCTCTGTGTAAACCTCTGTAAATTCTCTAGATAGATGAATCACTGTGTACTTTCTCTTCTTTCTATCTGATACCAATCTGCATAAACTCATACATTCTCTGTTCACTGTTTCCCGGTCTTAGAGAAGTAGATTTCTTTCTGCGAAAGTGCTGTTTTCACAGTGATAAGTACTCCGAACTCTATCAACAATGTAGGTTTTACAAGTTTTCTAAGTCTGTCTTATTTTCATAGAGTTATACTTGGAATTCTGTGTGTAAACCTCTGTAACTTCTCTAGGTAGATGAATCACTGTGTACTTTCTCTTCTTTCTATCTGTTTCCAATCTTGAGAAACACATACATTCTGTGTTCACTGCTTCGCGGTCTGAGAGAAGTAGATTTCTTTCTGCGAAAGTGCTGTTTTCACAGTGCTAAGTATTCCCAACTCTATCAACAATGTAGGTTTTCCCAGTTTTCTAAGTCTCTCTAATTTTCTTGTACTTATACTTGGAATTCGCTGTGTAAACCTCTGTAACTTCTCTAGGTAGATGAATCACTGTGTACTTTCTCTTGTTTCTATCTGTTACCAATCTAGAGAAACTCATACATTCTCTGTTCACTGTTTCCTGGTCTTGGAGAAATAGATTTCTTTCTGGGAAAGTGCTGTTTTCACAGTGCTAAGTTCTCCCAACTCTATCAACAATGTAGGTTTTACCAGTATTCTAAGTCTCTCTTATTTTCTTGTACTTATACTTGGACTTCTCTGTGTAAACGTCTGTAACTTCTCTAGGAAGATTAATCAATGTGTACTTTCTCTTCTTTCTATCTGTTACCAATCTTGAGAAACTCATAAATTCTCTGTTCACTGTTTCCCAGTCTTAGATCAGTAGATTTCTTTCTGCGAAAGTGCTGTTTTCACAGTGGTAAGTACTCCCAACTCTATCAACAATGTAGGTTTTACCAGTTTTCTACGTCTCTCTTATTTTCTTAGAGTTATACTTGGAATTCTGTGTGTAAACCGCTGTAACTTCTGTAGGTAGATGAATCACTGTGCACTTTCTCTTCTTTCTATCTGTTACCAATCTTGAGAAACTCATACATTCTCTGTTCACGTTTTCGCGGTCTTAGAGAAGTAGATTTCTTTCTGCGAAAGTGCTGTTTTCACAGTGCTAAGTACTCCCAACTCTATCAACAATGTAGGTTTTACCAGTTTTATAAGTCTCTCTAATTTTCTTGTACTTATACTTGGACTTCTCTGTGTAAACCTCTGTAACTTCTCTAGGAAGATGAATGACTGTGTACTTTCTCTTCTTTCTATCTGCTACCAATCTTGAGAAACCCATAAATTCTCTGTTCACTGTTTCTCGGTCTTAGAGCAGTAGATTTCTTTCTTCGAAAGTGCTGTTTTCACAGTGCTAAGTACTCCCAACCTATCAACATTTTAGGTTTTACCAGTTTCCTAAGTCTCTCTTATTCTCTTGTGCTTATACTTGGACTTCTCTGTGTAAACCTCGGTAACTTGTCTACGTAGATGAATCACTGTGTACCTTCTCTTGTTTCTATCTGTTACCAATCTTCAGAAACTAATAAATTCTCTGTTCACTGTTTCACGGTCTTAGAGAAGTAGATTTCTTTCTGCAAAAGTGCTGTTTTCACAGTGCTAAGTACTCCAAACTCTATCAACAATGTTGGTTTTTCCAGTTTTCTAAGTCTCTCTTATTTTCTTGTACTTATATTTGGAATTCTCTGTGTAAACCTCTGTAACTTCTCTAGGTAGAAGAATCACTGTGTACTTTCTCTTCTTTCTATCTGTTTCCATTCTAGAGAAACTCATACATTATCGGTTCACTGTTTCACGTTCTTAGAGAGGTAGATTTCTTTCTGTTAAAGTGCTGTTTTCACAGTGTTATGTACTCCCCACTCTATCAAAAATGTAGGTTATATCAGTTTTCTAAGTCTCTCTTATTTTCTTGTACTTATACTTGGACTTCTGTGTTTAAACCTCTGTAACTTCTCTAGGTAGATGAATCACTGTGTACTTTCTCTTGTTTCTATCTGTTACCAATCTAGATAAACTCATACATTCTCTGTTCACTGTTTCCCGGTCTTAGAGAAGTAGATTTCTTTCTCCGAAAGTGCTGTTTTCACAGTGCTAAGTACTCCCAACTCTAGCAACAATGTAGGGTTTACCAGTTTTCTAAGTCTCGCTTATTACACTTATACTTGGAATTCTGTGTGTAAACCTCTGTAACTTCTCTAGGTAGATGAATCACTCTGTACTTTCTCTTCTTTCTATCTGTTACCAATCTAGAGAAACTCATACATTCTCTGTTCACTGTTTCCCGGTCTTAGAGAAGTAGATTTCTTTGTGCGAAAGTGCTGTTTTCACAGTGCTAAGTACTCCAAACTCTATCAACTATTTAGGTTTTTCCAGTTTTCTAAGTCTCTCTTACTTTCTTGTACTTATACTTGGACTTCTCTGTGTAAACTTCTGTGACATCTCTACGTAGTTGAATCACTGTGTACTTTCTTTTCTTTCTGTCTGTTACCAATCTTGAGAAACTCATACATTCTCTGTTCACTGTTTCGCGGTCTTAGAGAAGTAGATTTCTTTCTGCGAAAGTGCTGTTTTCACAAGTGCTGTTTTCACAACTCTATCAACAATGTAGGTTTTACCAGCTTTCTAAGTCTCTCTTATTTTCTTCTACTTATACTGGGAATTCTCTGTGTAAATCTCTGTAACTTCTCTAGGTAGATAAATCACTGTGTACTTTCTCTCCTGTCTATCTCTTACCATTCTAGAGAAACTAATACATTCTCTGTTCACTGTTTCGCGGTCTTAGAGAAGTAGATTTCTTTCTGCGAACGTGCTGTTTTCACAGCGCTACGTACTCCCAACTCTATCAACAATTTCTGAGTTTTCCGACTCGCTCTTATTTTCTTGTTCTTATACTTGGACTTCTCTGTGTAAACCTCTGTAACTTCTCTACGTAGATGAATCAATATATGCTTTCTCGTGTTTCTATCTGTTAGCAATCTTGAGAAACTCATACATTCTCTGTTCACTGCTTCCCGGTCTTAGAGAAGTAGATTTCTTTGAGCGAAAGTGCTGTTTTCACAGTGTTAAGTACTCCAAACTCTATCAACAATTTAGGTTTTTCTAGTTTTCTAAGTCTCTGTTATTTTCTTGTACTTATACTTGGACTTCTCTGTGTAAACCTCTGTGACATCTCTACGTAGTTGAATCACTGTGTACTTTCTTTTCTTTCTATCTGTTACCAATCTTGAGAAACTCATACATTCTCTGTTCACTGTTTCCCGTCTTAGAGAAGTAGATTTCATTCTTCGAAAGTGCTGTATTCACAGTGCTAAGTACTCCTAACTCTATCAACAATGTTGGTTTTTCCAGTTTTCTAAGTCTCTCTTATTTTCTTGTACTTATATTTGGAATTCTCTGTGTAAACCTCTGTAACTTCTCTAGGTAGAAGAATCACTGTGTACTTTCTCTTCTTTCTATCTGTTTCCATTCTAGAGAAACTCATACATTATCGGTTCACTGTTTCACGTTCTTAGAGAGGTAGATTTCTTTCTGTTAAAGTGCTGTTTTCACAGTGTTATGTATTCCCCACTCTATCAAAAATGTAGGTTATATCAGTTTTCTAAGTCTCTCTTATTTTCTTGTACTTATACTTGGACTTCTGTGTTTAAACCTCTGTAACTTCTCTAGGTAGATGAATCACTGTGTACTTTCTCTTGTTTCTATCTGTTACCAATCTAGATAAACTCATACATTCTCTGTTCACTGTTTCCCGGTCTTAGAGAAGTAGATTTGTTTCTCCGAAAGTGCTGTTTTCACAGTGCTAAGTACTCCCAACTCTAGCAACAATGTAGGGTTTACCAGTTTTCTAAGTCTCGCTTATTACACTTATACTTGGAATTCTGTGTGTAAACCTCTGTAACTTCTCTAGGTAGATGAATCACTCTGTACTTTCTCTTCTTTCTATCTGTTACCAATCTAGAGAAACTCATACATTCTCTGTTCACTGTTTCCCGGTCTTAGAGAAGTAGATTTCTTTGTGCGAAAGTGCTGTTTTCACAGTGCTAAGTACTCCAAACTCTATCAACTATTTAGGTTTTTCCAGTTTTCTAAGTCTCTCTTACTTTCTTGTACTTATACTTGGACTTCTCTGTGTAAACTTCTGTGACATCTCTACGTAGTTGAATCACTGTGTACTTTCTTTTCTTTCTGTCTGTTACCAATCTTGAGAAACTCATACATTCTCTGTTCACTGTTTCGCGGTCTTAGAGAAGTAGATTTCTTTCTGCGAAAGTGCTGTTTTCACAAGTGCTGTTTTCACAACTCTATCAACAATGTAGGTTTTACCAGCTTTCTAAGTCTCTCTTATTTTCTTCTACTTATACTGGGAATTCTCTGTGTAAATCTCTGTAACTTCTCTAGGTAGATAAATCACTGTGTACTTTCTCTCCTGTCTATCTCTTACCATTCTAGAGAAACTAATACATTCTCTGTTCACTGTTTCGCGGTCTTAGAGAAGTAGATTTCTTTCTGCGAAAGTGCTGTTTTCACAGCGCTACGTACTCCCAACTCTATCAACAATTTCTGAGTTTTCCGACTCGCTCTTATTTTCTTGTACTTATACTTGGACTTCTCTGTGTAAACCTCTGTAACTTCTCTACGTAGATGAATCAATATATGCTTTCTCGTGTTTCTATCTGTTAGCAATCTTGAGAAACTCATACATTCTCTGTTCACTGCTTCCCGGTCTTAGAGAAGTAGATTTCTTTGAGCGAAAGTGCTGTTTTCACAGTGTTAAGTACTCCAAACTCTATCAACAATTTAGGTTTTTCCAGTTTTCTAAGTCTCTGTTATTTTCTTGTACTTATACTTGGACTTCTCTGTGTAAACCTCTGTGACATCTCTACGTAGTTGAATCACTGTGTACTTTCTTTTCTTTCTATCTGTTACCAATCTTGAGAAACTCATACATTCTCTGTTCACTGTTTCCCGTCTTAGAGAAGTAGATTTCATTCTTCGAAAGTGCTGTATTCACAGTGCTAAGTACTCCTAACTCTATCAACAATGTAGGTTTTACCAGTTTTCTAAGTCTCTCTTCTTTTATTGTACCTATACTTCGACTTCTCTGTTTAAATCTCTGTAACTTCTCTAGATAGATGAATCACTGTGTACTTTCTCTTCTTTCTATCTGTTACCAATCTTGAGAAACTCATACATTCTCTGTTCATTGTTTCGCGGTCTTAGAGAAGTAGATTTCTTTCTGCCAAAATACTGTTTTCACAGTGCTAAATAATTCCAACTCTATCAACAATGTAGGTTTTACCACTTTTATAAGTGTCTCTTATTTTCTTAGAGTTATACTTGGAGTTCTGTGTGTAAACCTCTGTAACTTCTCTAGTTAGATCAATCACTGTGTACTTTCTCTTCTTTCTATATGTTACCAATCTTGAGAAACTCATACATTCTCTGTTCACTGTTTCACGGTCTTAGAGAAGTAGATTTCATTCTGCGAAAGTGCTGTTTTCACAGTGCTAAGTACTCCTAACTCTATCAACAATGTAGGTTTTACCACTTCTCTAAGTCTCTCTTATTTTGTTGTACTTATACTTGGACTTCTCTGTGTAAACCTCTGTAACTTCTCTAGGTAGATGAATCACTGTGTATTTTCTCTTCTTTCTATCTGTTACCAATCTTGAGAAACTCATACATTCTCTGTTCACTGTTTCCCGGTCTTAGAGAAGTCGATTTCTTTGTGCGAAAGTGCTGTTTTCACAGTGCTAAGTACTCCAAACTCTATCAACAATGTAGCTTTTTCCAGTTTTCTAAGTCTCTCTTATTTTCTTGTACTTATACTTGGAATTCTCTGTGTAAACCACTGTAACTTCTCTAGGTAGTTGAATCACTGTGTACTTTCTCTTGTTTCTATCTGTTACCAATCTAGAGTCACTCATACATTCTCTGTTCACTGTTTCGCGGTTGTAGAGAAGTAGATTTCTTTCGGTGAAAGTGGTGTTTTCACAGTGAGAAATACTCCGAACTCTATTAACAATGTAGGTTTTCCCAGTTTTCTAAGTCTCTCTTATTTTCTTGTACTTATACTTGGATTTCTGTGCGTAAACATCTGTAACTTCTCTAGGTAGATGAATCACTGTGTACTTTCTCTTGTATCTATCTGTTACCAATCTAGAGAAACTCATACATTCTCTGTTCACTGTTTCGCCGTCTTAGAGAAGTAGATTTCTTTCTGCGAAAGTGCTGTTTTCACAGTGCTAAGTACTCCCGACTCTATCACCAATGTGGGCTTTACCAGTTTTCTAAGTCTCTCTTATTTTCTTGTACTTATACTTGGACTTCTCTGTGTAAACCTCTGTAACTTCTCTAGGTAGATGAATCACTGTATACTTTCTCTTCTTTTTATCTGTTACCATTCTAGAGAAACTCATACATTCTCTGTTCACTGTTTCCCGGTCTTAGAGAAGTAGATTTCTTTCTGCGAAAGTGCTGTTTTCACAGTACTAAGTACTCCCAACTCTATCAACAATGTAGGTTTTACCACTTTGATAAGTGTCTCTTATTTTTTTGGAGTTATACTTGGAATTCTGTCTGTAAACCTCTGTAACTTCTCTAGGTAGATGAATCACTGTGTACTTTCTCTTCTTTCTATCTGTTAGCAATCTAGAGAAATTCATACATTCTCTGTTCACGTTTTCGCGGACTTAGAGAAGTAGATTTCGTTCTGCGAAAGTGCTGTTTTCACCGTGCTAAGTACTCCAAAGTCTGTCAACTATGTAGGTTTTTCCAGTTTTCTAAGTCTCTCTTATTTTCTTGTACTTATACTTGGACTTCTCTGTGTAAACCTCTGTAACTTCTGTAGACAGATGAATCACTGTGTACTTACTCTTCTTTCTATCTGTTACCAATCTTGAGAAACTCATACATTCTCTGTTCACTGTTTCCAGGTCTTAGAGAAGTAGATTTCATTCTGCGAAAGTGCTGTTTTCACAGTGCTAAGTACTCCTAACTCTATCAACAATGTAGGTTTTACCAGTTTTCTAAGTCTCTCTTATTTTCTTCTACTTATACTTGGACTTCTCTGTGTAAACCTCTGTAACTTCTCTAGGTAGGTGAATCACTGTGTACTTTCTCTTCTACCTATCTGTTACCAATCTTGAGAAACTCATACATTCTCTGTTCACTGTTTCCCTGTCTTAGAGAAGTAGATTTCTTTGTGTGAAAGTGCTGTTTTCACAGTGCTAAGTACTCCAAACTCTATCAACAATGTAGGTTTTTCCAGTTTTCTAAGTCTCTCTTATTTTCTTGTACTTATCCTTGGAATTCTCTGTGTAAACTTCTCTCTGTAACACCTCTAGGTAGATGAATCACTGTGTACTTTCTCTTGTTTCTATCTGTTACCAATCTGGAGAAACTCATACATTCTCTGTTCACTGTTTCGCGGTCTTAGAGAAGTAGATTTCTTTCTGCAGAAGTGCTGTTTTCACAGTGCTAAGTACTCCCAAATCTATCAACAATGTAGGTTTTACCAGTTTTCTACGTCTGTCTTATTTTCTTGTACTTATACTTCGACTTCTCTGTGTGAACCTCTGTAACTTCTCTAGGTAGATGAATCACTGTGTACTTTCTCTTCTTTCTATCTGATACCAAACTTGAGAAACTCATACATTGTCTGTTGACTGTTTCGCGGTCTTAGAGAAGTAGATTTCTTTCTGCGAAAGTGCTATTTTCACAGTGCTAGGTACTCCCAACTCTATCAACAATGTAGGTTTTACCAGTTTTCTAAGTCTCGCTTATTACACTTATACTTGGAATTCTGTGTGTAAACCTCTGTAACTTCTCTAGGTAGATGAATCACTCTGTAATTTCTCTTCTTTCTATCTCTTACCAATCTTGAGAAACTCATACATTCTCTGTTCACTGTTTCGCGGTCCTAGAGAAGTAGATTTCTTTCTGCGAAAGTACTGTTTTCACAAGTGCTAAGTACTCCCAACTCTATCAACAATGTAGGTTTTACCAGTTTTCTAAGTCGCTCTTATTTTCTTCTACTTATACTGGGAATTCTCTGTGTAAATCTCTGTAACTTCTCTGCGTAGATAAATCACTGTGTACTTTCTCTCCTTTCTATCTCTTACCATTCTAGAGAAACTCATACATTCTCTGTTCACTGTTTCGCGGTCTTAGAGAAGTAGATTTCTTTCTGCGAAAGTGCTGTTTTCACAGTGCTAAGTACTCCCAACTCTATCAACAATTTCTGAGTTTTCTGAGTTGCTCTTATTTTCTTGTACTTATACTTGGTCTTCTCTGTTAAACCTCTGTAACTTCTCTACGTAGATGAATCAATATATGCTTTCTCTTGTTTCTATCTGTTAGCAATCTTGAGAAACTCATACATTCTCTGTTCACTGCTTCCCGGTCTTAGAGAAGTAGATTTCTTTGAGCGAAAGTGCTGTTTTCACAGTGCTAAGTACTCGAAACTCTATCAACAATTTAGGTTTTTCCACTTTTCTAAGTCTCTGTTATTTTCTTGTACTTATACTTGGACTTCTCTGTGTAAACCTCTGTGACATCTCCACGTAGTTGAATGACTGTGTACTTTCTTTTCGTTCTATCTGTTACCAATCTTGAGAAACTCATACATTCTCTGTTCACTGTTTCCCGTCTTAGAGCAGTAGATTTCTTTCTTCGAAAGTGCTGTTTTCACAGTGCTAAGTACTCCCAACCTATCAACATTTTAGGTTTTACCAGTTTCCTAAGTCTCTCTTATTCTCTTGTGCTTATACTTGGACTTCTCTGTGTAAACCTCGGTAACTTGTCTACGTAGATGAATCACTGTGTACCTTCTCTTGTTTCTATCTGTTACCAATCTTCAGAAACTAATAAATTCTCTGTTCACTGTTTCACGGTCTTAGAGAAGTAGATTTCTTTCTGCAAAAGTGCTGTTTTCACAGTGCTAAGTACTCCAAACTCTATCAACAATGTTGGTTTTTCCAGTTTTCTAAGTCTCTCTTATTTTCTTGTACTTATATTTGGAATTCTCTGTGTAAACCTCTGTAACTTCTCTAGGTAGAAGAATCACTGTGTACTTTCTCTTCTTTCTATCTGTTTCCATTCTAGAGAAACTCATACATTATCGGTTCACTGTTTCACGTTCTTAGAGAGGTAGATTTCTTTCTGTTAAAGTGCTGTTTTCACAGTGTTATGTACTCCCCACTCTATCAAAAATGTAGGTTATATCAGTTTTCTAAGTCTCTCTTATTTTCTTGTACTTATACTTGGACTTCTGTGTTTAAACCTCTGTAACTTCTCTAGGTAGATGAATCACTGTGTACTTTCTCTTGTTTCTATCTGTTACCAATCTAGATAAACTCATACATTCTCTGTTCACTGTTTCCCGGTCTTAGAGAAGTAGATTTCTTTCTCCGAAAGTGCTGTTTTCACAGTGCTAAGTACTCCCAACTCTAGCAACAATGTAGGGTTTACCAGTTTTCTAAGTCTCGCTTATTACACTTATACTTGGAATTCTGTGTGTAAACCTCTGTAACTTCTCTAGGTAGATGAATCACTCTGTACTTTCTCTTCTTTCTATCTGTTACCAATCTTGAGAAACTCATACATTCTCTGTTCACTGTTTCCCGGTCTTAGAGAAGTAGATTTCTTTGTGCGAAAGTGCTGTTTTCACAGTGCTAAGTACTCCAAACTCTATCAACTATTTAGGTTTTTCCAGTTTTCTAAGTCTCTCTTACTTTCTTGTACTTATACTTGGACTTCTCTGTGTAAACTTCTGTGACATCTCTACGTAGTTGAATCACTGTGTACTTTCTTTTCTTTCTGTCTGTTACCAATCTTGAGAAACTCATACATTCTCTGTTCACTGTTTCGCGGTCTTAGAGAAGTAGATTTCTTTCTGCGAAAGTGCTGTTTTCACAAGTGCTGTTTTCACAACTCTATCAACAATGTAGGTTTTACCAGCTTTCTAAGTCTCTCTTATTTTCTTCTACTTATACTGGGAATTCTCTGTGTAAATCTCTGTAACTTCTCTAGGTAGATAAATCACTGTGTACTTTCTCTCCTGTCTATCTCTTACCATTCTAGAGAAACTAATACATTCTCTGTTCACTGTTTCGCGGTCTTAGAGAAGTAGATTTCTTTCTGCGAACGTGCTGTTTTCACAGCGCTACGTACTCCCAACTCTATCAACAATTTCTGAGTTTTCCGACTCGCTCTTATTTTCTTGTACTTATACTTGGACTTCTCTGTGTAAACCTTTGTAACTTCTCTACGTAGATGAATCAATATATGCTTTCTCGTGTTTCTATCTGTTAGCAATCTTGAGAAACTCATACATTCTCTGTTCACTGCTTCCCGGTCTTAGAGAAGTAGATTTCTTTGAGCGAAAGTGCTGTTTTCACAGTGTTAAGTACTCCAAACTCTATCAACAATTTAGGTTTTTCTAGTTTTCTAAGTCTCTGTTATTTTCTTGTACTTATACTTGGACTTCTCTGTGTAAACCTCTGTGACATCTCTACGTAGTTGAATCACTGTGTACTTTCTTTTCTTTCTATCTGTTACCAATCTTGAGAAACTCATACATTCTCTGTTCACTGTTTCCCGTCTTAGAGAAGTAGATTTCATTCTTCGAAAGTGCTGTATTCACAGTGCTAAGTACTCCTAACTCTATCAACAATGTTGGTTTTTCCAGTTTTCTAAGTCTCTCTTATTTTCTTGTACTTATATTTGGAATTCTCTGTGTAAACCTCTGTAACTTCTCTAGGTAGAAGAATCACTGTGTACTTTCTCTTCTTTCTATCTGTTTCCATTCTAGAGAAACTCATACATTATCGGTTCACTGTTTCACGTTCTTAGAGAGGTAGATTTCTTTCTGTTAAAGTGCTGTTTTCACAGTGTTATGTACTCCCCACTCTATCAAAAATGTAGGTTATATCAGTTTTCTAAGTCTCTCTTATTTTCTTGTACTTATACTTGGACTTCTGTGTTTAAACCTCTGTAACTTCTCTAGGTAGATGAATCACTGTGTACTTTCTCTTGTTTCTATCTGTTACCAATCTAGATAAACTCATACATTCTCTGTTCACTGTTTCCCGGTCTTAGAGAAGTAGATTTGTTTCTCCGAAAGTGCTGTTTTCACAGTGCTAAGTACTCCCAACTCTAGCAACAATGTAGGGTTTACCAGTTTTCTAAGTCTCGCTTATTACACTTATACTTGGAATTCTGTGTGTAAACCTCTGTAACTTCTCTAGGTAGATGAATCACTCTGTACTTTCTCTTCTTTCTATCTGTTACCAATCTAGAGAAACTCATACATTCTCTGTTCACTGTTTCCCGGTCTTAGAGAAGTAGATTTCTTTGTGCGAAAGTGCTGTTTTCACAGTGCTAAGTACTCCAAACTCTATCAACTATTTAGGTTTTTCCAGTTTTCTAAGTCTCTCTTACTTTCTTGTACTTATACTTGGACTTCTCTGTGTAAACTTCTGTGACATCTCTACGTAGTTGAATCACTGTGTACTTTCTTTTCTTTCTGTCTGTTACCAATCTTGAGAAACTCATACATTCTCTGTTCACTGTTTCGCGGTCTTAGAGAAGTAGATTTCTTTCTGCGAAAGTGCTGTTTTCACAAGTGCTGTTTTCACAACTCTATCAACAATGTAGGTTTTACCAGCTTTCTAAGTCTCTCTTATTTTCTTCTACTTATACTGGGAATTCTCTGTGTAAATCTCTGTAACTTCTCTAGGTAGATAAATCACTGTGTACTTTCTCTCCTGTCTATCTCTTACCATTCTAGAGAAACTAATACATTCTCTGTTCACTGTTTCGCGGTCTTAGAGAAGTAGATTTCTTTCTGCGAACGTGCTGTTTTCACAGCGCTACGTACTCCCAACTCTATCAACAATTTCTGAGTTTTCCGACTCGCTCTTATTTTCTTGTACTTATACTTGGACTTCTCTGTGTAAACCTCTGTAACTTCTCTACGTAGATGAATCAATATATGCTTTCTCGTGTTTCTATCTGTTAGCAATCTTGAGAAACTCATACATTCTCTGTTCACTGCTTCCCGGTCTTAGAGAAGTAGATTTCTTTGAGCGAAAGTGCTGTTTTCACAGTGTTAAGTACTCCAAACTCTATCAACAATTTAGGTTTTTCCAGTTTTCTAAGTCTCTGTTATTTTCTTGTACTTATACTTGGACTTCTCTGTGTAAACCTCTGTGACATCTCTACGTAGTTGAATCACTGTGTACTTTCTTTTCTTTCTATCTGTTACCAATCTTGAGAAACTCATACATTCTCTGTTCACTGTTTCCCGTCTTAGAGAAGTAGATTTCATTCTTCGAAAGTGCTGTATTCACAGTGCTAAGTACTCCTAACTCTATCAACAATGTAGGTTTTACCAGTTTTCTAAGTCTCTCTTCTTTTATTGTACCTATACTTCGACTTCTCTGTTTAAATCTCTGTAACTTCTCTAGATAGATGAATCACTGTGTACTTTCTCTTCTTTCTATCTGTTACCAATCTTGAGAAACTCATACATTCTCTGTTCATTGTTTCGCGGTCTTAGAGAAGTAGATTTCTTTCTGCCAAAATACTGTTTTCACAGTGCTAAATAATTCCAACTCTATCAACAATGTAGGTTTTACCACTTTTATAAGTGTCTCTTATTTTCTTAGAGTTATACTTGGAGTTCTGTGTGTAAACCTCTGTAACTTCTCTAGTTAGATGAATCACTGTGTACTTTCTCTTCTTTCTATATGTTACCAATCTTGAGAAACTCATACATTCTCTGTTCACTGTTTCACGGTCTTAGAGAAGTAGATTTCATTCTGCGAAAGTGCTGTTTTCACAGTGCTAAGTACTCCTAACTCTATCAACAATGTAGGTTTTACCACTTCTCTAAGTCTCTCTTATTTTGTTGTACTTATACTTGGACTTCTCTGTGTAAACCTCTGTAACTTCTCTAGGTAGATGAATCACTGTGTATTTTCTCTTCTTTCTATCTGTTACCAATCTTGAGAAACTCATACATTCTCTGTTCACTGTTTCCCGGTCTTAGAGAAGTCGATTTCTTTGTGCGAAAGTGCTGTTTTCACAGTGCTAAGTACTCCAAACTCTATCAACAATGTAGCTTTTTCCAGTTTTCTAAGTCTCTCTTATTTTCTTGTACTTATACTTGGAATTCTCTGTGTAAACCACTGTAACTTCTCTAGGTAGTTGAATCACTGTGTACTTTCTCTTGTTTCTATCTGTTACCAATCTAGAGTCACTCATACATTCTCTGTTCACTGTTTCGCGGTTGTAGAGAAGTAGATTTCTTTCGGTGAAAGTGGTGTTTTCACAGTGAGAAATACTCCGAACTCTATTAACAATGTAGGTTTTCCCAGTTTTCTAAGTCTCTCTTATTTTCTTGTACTTATACTTGGATTTCTGTGCGTAAACATCTGTAACTTCTCTAGGTAGATGAATCACTGTGTACTTTCTCTTGTATCTATCTGTTACCAATCTAGAGAAACTCATACATTCTCTGTTCACTGTTTCGCCGTCTTAGAGAAGTAGATTTCTTTCTGCGAAAGTGCTGTTTTCACAGTGCTAAGTACTCCCGACTCTATCACCAATGTGGGCTTTACCAGTTTTCTAAGTCTCTCTTATTTTCTTGTACTTATACTTGGACTTCTCTGTGTAAACCTCTGTAACTTCTCTAGGTAGATGAATCACTGTATACTTTCTCTTCTTTTTATCTGTTACCATTCTAGAGAAACTCATACATTCTCTGTTCACTGTTTCCCGGTCTTAGAGAAGTAGATTTCTTTCTGCGAAAGTGCTGTTTTCACAGTACTAAGTACTCCCAACTCTATCAACAATGTAGGTTTTACCACTTTGATAAGTGTCTCTTATTTTTTTGGAGTTATACTTGGAATTCTGTCTGTAAACCTCTGTAACTTCTCTAGGTAGATGAATCACTGTGTACTTTCTCTTCTTTCTATCTGTTAGCAATCTAGAGAAATTCATACATTCTCTGTTCACGTTTTCGCGGACTTAGAGAAGTAGATTTCGTTCTGCGAAAGTGCTGTTTTCACCGTGCTAAGTACTCCAAAGTCTGTCAACTATGTAGGTTTTTCCAGTTTTCTAAGTCTCTCTTATTTTCTTGTACTTATACTTGGACTTCTCTGTGTAAACCTCTGTAACTTCTGTAGACAGATGAATCACTGTGTACTTACTCTTCTTTCTATCTGTTACCAATCTTGAGAAACTCATACATTCTCTGTTCACTGTTTCCAGGTCTTAGAGAAGTAGATTTCATTCTGCGAAAGTGCTGTTTTCACAGTGCTAAGTACTCCTAACTCTATCAACAATGTAGGTTTTACCAGTTTTCTAAGTCTCTCTTATTTTCTTCTACTTATACTTGGACTTCTCTGTGTAAACCTCTGTAACTTCTCTAGGTAGGTGAATCACTGTGTACTTTCTCTTCTACCTATCTGTTACCAATCTTGAGAAACTCATACATTCTCTGTTCACTGTTTCCCTGTCTTAGAGAAGTAGATTTCTTTGTGTGAAAGTGCTGTTTTCACAGTGCTAAGTACTCCAAACTCTATCAACAATGTAGGTTTTTCCAGTTTTCTAAGTCTCTCTTATTTTCTTGTACTTATCCTTGGAATTCTCTGTGTAAACTTCTCTCTGTAACACCTCTAGGTAGATGAATCACTGTGTACTTTCTCTTGTTTCTATCTGTTACCAATCTGGAGAAACTCATACATTCTCTGTTCACTGTTTCGCGGTCTTAGAGAAGTAGATTTCTTTCTGCAGAAGTGCTGTTTTCACAGTGCTAAGTACTCCCAAATCTATCAACAATGTAGGTTTTACCAGTTTTCTACGTCTGTCTTATTTTCTTGTACTTATACTTCGACTTCTCTGTGTGAACCTCTGTAACTTCTCTAGGTAGATGAATCACTGTGTACTTTCTCTTCTTTCTATCTGATACCAAACTTGAGAAACTCATACATTGTCTGTTGACTGTTTCGCGGTCTTAGAGAAGTAGATTTCTTTCTGCGAAAGTGCTATTTTCACAGTGCTAAGTACTCCCAACTCTATCAACAATGTAGGTTTTACCAGTTTTCTAAGTCTCGCTTATTACACTTATACTTGGAATTCTGTGTGTAAACCTCTGTAACTTCTCTAGGTAGATGAATCACTCTGTAATTTCTCTTCTTTCTATCTCTTACCAATCTTGAGAAACTCATACATTCTCTGTTCACTGTTTCGCGGTCCTAGAGAAGTAGATTTCTTTCTGCGAAAGTACTGTTTTCACAAGTGCTAAGTACTCCCAACTCTATCAACAATGTAGGTTTTACCAGTTTTCTAAGTCGCTCTTATTTTCTTCTACTTATACTGGGAATTCTCTGTGTAAATCTCTGTAACTTCTCTGCGTAGATAAATCACTGTGTACTTTCTCTCCTTTCTATCTCTTACCATTCTAGAGAAACTCATACATTCTCTGTTCACTGTTTCGCGGTCTTAGAGAAGTAGATTTCTTTCTGCGAAAGTGCTGTTTTCACAGTGCTAAGTACTCCCAACTCTATCAACAATTTCTGAGTTTTCTGAGTTGCTCTTATTTTCTTGTACTTATACTTGGTCTTCTCTGTTAAACCTCTGTAACTTCTCTACGTAGATGAATCAATATATGCTTTCTCTTGTTTCTATCTGTTAGCAATCTTGAGAAACTCATACATTCTCTGTTCACTGCTTCCCGGTCTTAGAGAAGTAGATTTCTTTGAGCGAAAGTGCTGTTTTCACAGTGCTAAGTACTCGAAACTCTATCAACAATTTAGGTTTTTCCACTTTTCTAAGTCTCTGTTATTTTCTTGTACTTATACTTGGACTTCTCTGTGTAAACCTCTGTGACATCTCCACGTAGTTGAATGACTGTGTACTTTCTTTTCGTTCTATCTGTTACCAATCTTGAGAAACTCATACATTCTCTGTTCACTGTTTCCCGTCTTAGAGAAGTAGATTTCATTCTTCGAAAGTGCTGTATTCACAGTGCTAAGTGCTCCTAACTCTATCAACAATGTAGGTTTTACCACTTTTCTAAGTCTCTCTTATTTTCTTGTACCTATACTTCGACTTCTCTGTTTAAATCTCTGTAACTTCTCTAGATAGATGAATCACTGTGTACTTTCTCTTCTTTCTATCTGTTACCAATCTTGAGAAACTCATACATTCTCTGTTCACTGTTTCGCGGTCTTAGAGAAATAGATTTTTTTCTGCCAAAGTACTGTTTTCACAGTGCTAAGTACTTCCAACTCTATCAACAATGTAGGTTTTACCACTTTTCTAAGTCTCTCTTATTTTCTTGTACTTATACTTGGCCTTCTCTGTGTAAACCTCTGTAACTTCTCTACGTACATAAATCATTGTGTTCTTTCTTTTCTTTCTATCTGTTACCAATCTTGAGAAACTCATACATTTTCTGTTCACTGTTTCCTGGTCTTAGAGAAGTAGGTTTCGTTCTGCGAAAGTGCTGTTTTCACAGTGCTAAGTACTCCCAACTCTATCAACAATGTAGGTTTTTCCAGTTTTCTAAGTCTCTCTTATTTTCTTGTACTTATACTTGGACTTTTCTGTCTAAACCTCTGTAACTTGTCTACGTACATGAATCATTGTGTTCTTCCTCTTGTTTCTATCTGTTACCAATCTTGAGAAACTCATACATTCTCTGTTCACTGTTTCCTGGTCTTAGAGAACTAGATTTCGTTCTGCGAAAGTGCTGTTTTCACAGTGCTAAGTCCTCCCAACTCTATCAACAATGTAGGTTTTACCAGTATTCTAAGTCTCTCTGATTTTCTTGTACTTATACTTCGACTTCTCTGTGTGAACCTCTGTAACTTCTCTAGGTAGATGAATCACTGTGTAGTTTCTCTTCTTTCTGTCTGTTACCAAACTGGAGAAACTCATACATTCTCTGTTCACTGTTTCGCGGTCTTAGAAAAGTAGATTTCCTTCTGTGAAAGTCCTGTTTTCACAGTGCTAAGTCCTCCCAACTCTATCAACAATGTAGGTTTTACCAGTATTCTAAGTCCCTCTTATTTTCTTGTACTTATACTTGGAGTTATCTGTGTAAACCTCTGTAACTTCTCTAGGAAGATGAATCACTGTTTACTTTCTCTTCTTTCTAACTGTTACCAATCTAGAGAAACTCATACATTCTCTGTTCACTGTTTCGCGGTCTTAGAGAGGTAGATTTCTTTCTGCGAAAGTGCTGTTTTGACAGTGCTAAGTACTTCCAAACCTATCAACAATGTAGGTTTTACCAGTTTTCTAAGTCTCTCTTATTTTCTTAGAGTTATACTTGGAATTCTGTGTGTAAACCTCTGTAACATTTATCGGTAGATGAATCATTGTGTACTTTCTCTTCTTTCTATCTGTTACCAATCTAGAGAAACTCATACATTCTATGTTCACTGTTTCGCGGTCTTAGAGAAGTAGATTTCTTTCTACGAAAGTGCTGTTTTCACAGTGTTAAGTACTCCCAACTCTATCAACAATGTAGGTTTTACCAGTTTTCTAAATCTCTCTTATTTTCTTGTACTTATACTTGGACTTCTCTGTGTAAACCTCTGTAACTTCTCTATGTAGATGAATCACTGTGTACTTTCAATTCTTTCTATCTGTTACCAATCTTGAGAAACTCATACATTCTCTGTTCACTGTTTCCCGGTCTTAGAGAAGTAGATTTCTTTCTGCAAAAGTGTTGTTTTCACAGTGCTAACTACTCCCAACCCTGTCAACAATGTCGGTGTCATGGTTTGAATTGTGTCCCCCCAAAAATTTGTGCAGCCATGTGGCTGGGATATCGTTCCCAGTATCTTGGGACTGTACTCCATTGTGTGGTTTTGCTAACCTGTATGTTAAAGGATTAGGGTGGGGCTGTGAATTCCTGCTATGGGGGAAGTTTCCCTGGAGTATGGCTTGCCCCACCATTAATGCTTTTAGCTTACAAGGAATAAAAGGAAAAAGAACCAAGGACAATTTGAGAACCTCGCTACCATCAAGCAAGCAGCACCGGGAGCAGACCGCGTCGTTCCGACCAGAGGTTCTTGCGTTAGGACGCTCCCTGGACAATGATTGATGCAATACCGGACTTTCCTCCAGAGCCGTCAAGGAGAAGGTCTTTCCCTGGAGCAGAAACCCTGAATATGGACTTGCAACCTACTGGGCTGTGTAAGAATAAATCTTTCTTTGTTAAAGCCATCCACTCTATGGTATTTCTGTTAGAGCAGCCCTATCTGACTAAAACAGTAGGTTTTACCAGTATTCTAAGTCTCTCTTATTTTCTTGTACTTATACTGGGAATTCTCTGTGTAAACCTCTGAACTTCTCTAGGTAGATGAATCACTGGGTACTTTCTCTTCTTTCTATGTGTTACCAATCTAGAGAAACTCATACCCTCTCTGTTCACTGTTTCGCGGTCTTAGAGCAGTAGATTTCTTTCTGCAAAAGTGCTGTTTTCACAGTGGTAAGTACTCCCAACTCTATCAACAATGTAGGTTTTTCCAGTTTTCTAAGTCTCTCTTACTTTCTTAGAGTTATACTTGGACTTCTCTGTGTAAACCTCTGTAACTTCTCTAGGTAGACCAATCACTGTGTACTTTCTCTTCTTTCTATCTGTTACCAATCTTGAGAAACTCATACATTCTCTTTTCACTGTTTCCCTGTCTTAGAGAAGTAAATTTCTTTCTGCAAAAGTGCTGTTTTCACAGTGCTAAGTACTCCCAACTCTATCAACAATGAAGGTTTTACCAGTTTTCTAAATCTCTCCTATTTTCTTGTACTTATACTTCGACTTCTCTCTGTAAACCTCTGTAACTTCTCTAGGTAGATGACTCACTGTGTACTTTCTCTTGTTTCTATCTGTTACCAGTCTTGAGAAACTCATGCATTCTCTGTTCACTGTTTCCCGGCCTTAGAGAAGTAGACTTCTTTCTGCGAAAATGCTGTTTTTACATTGCTATGTACTCCCAACTCTATCGAAAATCTAGGTTTTACCAGTTTTATATGTCTCTCTTATTTTCTTAGACTTATACTTGGAATTCTGTGTGTAAACCTCTGTAACTTCTCTAGGTAGATGAATCACTGTGTACTTTCTCTTCTTTCTATCTGTTACCAATCTTGAGAAACTCATACATTTTCTGTTCACTGATTCCCGGTCTTAGAGAAGTAGATTTCATTCTTCGAAAGTGCTGTTTTCACAGTGCTAAGTACTCCTAACTCTATCAACAATGTAGGTTTTACCAGTTTTCTATGTCTCTGGTATTTTCTTAGAGTTATACTTGGAATCCTGTGTGTAAACCTCTGTAACTTCTCTAGGTAGATGAATCACTGTCTACTTTCTCTTGTTCTATCTGTTACCAATAGTCAGAAATTCATACATTCTCTGTTCACTGTTTCCCGGTCTTAGAGAAGTAAATTTCTTTCTGCGAAAGTGCTGTTTTCACAGTGCTATGTACTCCCAACACTATCAACAATGTAGGTTTTTTCAGTTTTCTAAGTCTCTCTTATTTTCTTCCACTTATACTCGGAATTCTCTGTGTAAACCTCTGTAACTTCTCTAGGTAGATGAATCACTGTTTACTTTCTCTTGTTTCTATCTGTTACCAATCTTGAGAAACTCATACATTCTCTTTTCACTGTTTCCCGGTCTTAGAGAAGTAGATTTCTTTGTGCAAAAGTTCTGTTTTGACCGTGCTAAGTACTCCCAACTCTATCAACAATGTAGGTTCTACCCGTTATCTAAGTCTCTCTTATTTTCTTGTACTTATACTTGGAATTCTCTTTGTAAACCTCTGTAACTTTTCTAGATAGATGAATCACTGTGTACTTTCTCTTGTTTCTATCTGTTACCAATCTTGAGAAACTCATACATTTTCTGTTCACTGTTTCCCGGACTTAGAGAAGTAGATTTCTTTCTGCGAAAGTGCCGTTTTCACAGTGCTAAGTACTCCCAACTCTATCACAAATGTAGGTTTTTCCAGTTTTATAAGTCTCTCTTATTTTCTTGTAGTTCTACCTGGACTTCTCTGTGTAAAGCTCTGTAACTTCTCTAGATAGATGAATCACCGTGTACTTTCTCTTGTTTCTATCTGTTACCAATCTTGAGAAACTGATTCATTCTCTGTTCACTGTTTCCCGGTCTTAGAGAAGTAGATATCTTTCTGCGAATGTGCTGTTTTCACAGTGCTAAGTACTCCCAACTCTGTCAACAATGTAGGTTTTACCAGATTTCTAAGTCTCTCTTATTTTCTTGTACTTATACTTGGACTTCTCTATCGAAACCTTTGTTAATTCTCTCGGTAGATGAATCATTGTGTGCTTTCTCTTCTTTCTATCTGTTACCTATCTTGAGAAACTTATACATTCTCTGTTCACTATTTCGCGGTCTTAGAGAAGTAGATTTCTTTCTGTGAAAGTGCTGTTTTCACAGTGCTAAGTACTCCCAACTCTATCAACAATTTAGGTTTTACCAGCTTTCTAAGTCTCTCTTATTTTCTTCTACTTATACTGAGAATTCTCTGTATAAACCTTTGTAACTTCTCTAGGTAGATGAATCACTGTGTACTTTCTCTTCTTTCTATCTGTTACCAATCCTGAGAAACTCATACATTCTCTGTTCACTGTTTTGCGGTCTTAGAGAAGTAGATTTCTTTCTGCCAAAGTCATGTTTTGACAATGCTAAGTACTCTCAACTCTATCAACAATGTAGTCTTAGCAGTTTTATAAGTCTCTCTTATTTTCTTGGAGTTATACTTGGAATTCTGTGAGTAAACCTCTGTAACTTCTCTAGGTACATGAATCACTGTGTACTTTCTCTTCTTTCTATCTGTTACCAATCTAGAGAAACTCATACATCCTGTATTCACGGTTTCGCGGTCTTAGAAAAGTAGATTTGATTCTGCGCAAGTGCTGTTTTCACAGTCCTAAGTACTCCCAACTCTGTCAACAATGTAGGTTTTTCCAGTTTTCTAAGTCTCTCTTATTTTCCTGTACTTCTACTTGGAATTCTCTGTGTAAACCTCTGTAACTTCTCTAGGTAGATGAATCACTGTGTACTTTCTCTTGTTTCTATCTGTTACCAATCTTGAGAAACTCATACATTCTCTGTTCACTGTTTTGCGGCCTTAGAGAAGTAGATTTCTTTCTGAGAAAGTGCTGTTTTCACACTGCTAAGTACTCCCAACTCTATCAACAATGTAGGTTTTACCAGGATTCTAAGTCTCTCTTATTTTCTTAGAGTTATACTTGGAATTCTGTGTGTAAACCTCTGTAACTTCTCTAGGTAGATGAATCACTGTGTACTTTCTCTTCTTTCTATCTGTTACCAATCTTAAGAAACACATACATACTCTGTTCCCTGTTTTGCGATCTTAGAGAAGTAGATTTCTTTCTGCGAATGTGCTGTTTTCACAGTGCTAAGTACTCCCAAATCTATCAACAATGTAGGTTTTGCCAGTTTTATAAGTGTCTCTAATTTTCTTAGAGTTATACTGGGAATTGTGTGTGTAAAACTCTGTAACTTCTCTAGGTAGATGAATCACTGTGTACTTTCTCTTCTTTCTATCTGTTACCAATCTTGAGAAACTCATACATTCTCTGTTCACTGTTTTGCGGCCTTAGAGAAGTAGATTTCTTTCTGAGAAAGTGCTGTTTTCACACTGCTAAGTACTCCCAACTCTATCAACAATGTAGGTTTTACCAGTTTTCTAAGTCTCTCTTATTTTCTTGCACTTATACTAGGACTTCTTTCTGTAAACTACTGTAACTTCGCTACGTGGATGAATCACTGTGTTCTTTCTCTTGTTTCTATCTGTTACCAATCTTGAGAAACTCATACATTCTCTGTTCCCTGTTTCCCGGTCTTAGAGAAGTAAATTTCTTTCTGTGAAAGTGCTGTTTTCACAGTGATAATTACTCGCAACTCTATCAACAATGTAGGTTTTTCCAGTTTTCTAAGTCTCTCTTATTTTCTTGTACTTATACTTCGTCTTCTCTGTGTAAACCTCTGTAAATTCTCTCGGTAAATGAATCACTGTGTACTTTCTGTTGTTTCTGTCTGTTACCAGTCTTGAGAAACTCATGCATTCTGTTTTCACTGTTTCCCGGCCTTAGAGAAGTAAATTTCTTTTTGCGAAAGTGCTGTTTTCACAGTGCTAAGTACTCCCAATTCTATCAACAATGTAGGTTTTACCAGTTTTCTAAGTCTCTCTTATTTTCTTCTACTCATACTGGGAATTCTCTGTGTAAACCTCTGTAATTTCTCTAGGTAGATGAATCACTGTGTTCTTTCTCTTGTGTCTATCTGTTACCATTCTAGAGAAACTCATAAATTCTCTGTTCACTGTTTCACGGTCTTAGAGAAGTAGATTTCTTTCTGCGAAGGTGCTGTTTTCACAGTGCTAAGTACTCCCAACTCTATCAACAATGTAGGTTTTACCAGATTTCTAAGTCTATCTTATTTTCTTGTACTTATACTTGGACTTCTCTGTGTAAACCTCTGTAAATTCTCTAGGTAGATGAATCACTGTGTACTTTCTCTTCTTTGTGTCTGTTACCAATCTTCAGAAATTCACACATTCTCTGTTCACTGTTTCCCGGTCTTAGAGAAGTAAATTTCTTTCTGCGAAAGTGCTGTTTTCACAGTGCTAAGTAGTCCCAACTCTATCAACAATGTAGGTTTTACCAGTTTTCTAAGTCTCTCTTATTTTCTTCTACTTATACTGGGAATTCTCTGTCTAAACCTCTGTCACTTCTCTAGGTAGATGAATCACTGTGTACTTTACCTTGTTTCTATCTGTTACCGATCTACAGAAACTCATACATTCTCTGTTCACTGTTTCGCGGTCTTAGAGATGTAGATTTCTTTCTGTGAAAGTGCTGTTTTCACAGTGCTAGGTACTCCCAACTCTATCAACAATTTAGGTTTTACCAGCTTTCTAAGTCTCTCTTATTTTCTTCTACTTATACTGAGAATTCTCTGTGTAAACCTTTGTAACTTCTCTAGGTAGATGAATCACTGTGTACTTTCTCTTCTTTCTATCTGTTACCAATCCTGAGAAACTCATACATTCTCTGTTCACTGTTTTGCGGTCTTAGAGAAGTAGATTTCTTTCTGCGAAAGTCATGTTTTCACAATGCTAAGTACTCTCAACTCTATCAACAATGTAGTCTTAGCAGTTTTATAAGTCTCTCTTATTTTCTTGGAGTTATACTTGGAATTCTGTGAGTAAACCTCTGCAACTTCTCTAGGTACATGAATCACTGTGTACTTTCTCTTCTTTCTATCTGTTACCAATCTAGAGAAACTCATACATCCTGTATTCACGGTTTCGCGGTCTTAGAAAAGTAGATTTGATTCTGCGCAAGTGCTGTTTTCACAGTCCTAAGTACTCCCAACTCTGTCAACAATGTAGGTTTTTCCAGTTTTCTAAGTCTCTCTTATTTTCCTGTACTTCTACTTGGAATTCTCTGTGTAAACCTCTGTAACTTCTCTAGGTAGATGAATCACTGTGTACTTTCTCTTGTTTCTATCTGTTACCAATCTTGAGAAACTCATACATTCTCAGTTCACTGTTTCGCGGTCTTAGAGATGTAGATTTCTTTCTGTGAAAGTGCTGTTTTCACAGTGCTAGGTACTACCAACTCTACCAACAATGTAGGTTTTACCAGTTTTCTAAGTCTCTCTTATTTTCTTCTACTTATACTGGGAATTCTCTGTCTAAACCTCTTTAACTTCTCTAGGTAGATGAATCACTGTGTACTTTCTCCTGTTTCTATCTGTTACCATTCTAGAGAAACTCATACATTCTCTGTTCACTGTTTCACGGTCTTAGAGAAGTAGATTTCTTTCTGCGAAGGTGCTGTTTTCACAGTGCTAAGTACACCGAACTCTATCAACAATGTAGGTTTTACCAGTATTATAACTCTCTTATTTTCTTAGAGTTATACTTAGAACTCTGTGTGTAAACTTCTGTAACTTCTATAGGTAGATGAATCACTGTGTACTTTCTCTTCTTTCTATCTGTTACCAATCTTGAGAAAGTCATACATTCTCTGTTCACTGTTTCGCGGTCTTAGACAAGTAGATTTCTTTCTGCGAAAGTACTGTTTTCACAGTGCTAAGTACTTGTGGTGGTCAGGATTATGTCAACTTGGCTACTACCTATTTGGCTGCTGTATTAAGTGGCAGGGCGGGGTTTGTGGTGGCTTCCTGCCCCTCGGCTCTCATCTCGTGACCCTGGACTACAGCTGCTGATCGCTCACGTGACCAGGAGCTGCTGCTCTCTCTTGTTCCAGCGTCTGGTTCTGGGACTTGAGCTAGCGGCTGTTGGGCTCATCAGTCCTTACAGTCGGCACGTGAGAGTCCTGCTCCCTGACCTGCCAATCCTGCGCTCGCCAGCCTCTGCTCAGTCCTGCTCCCTGACCTGCCGATCTTGGGTTCTCCAGCCTCTGTCACTTCGCCTCGCCACCAGCTTGGGACCCACCGACCTCCAGCCTCTGTTGCATCGTCTCGCCGCCAGCTTGGGATCCACTGACCCACACAACCGGTGATCTGCAACTCTGGTCTCTGACTTGCTGACCTTGGGTTCCTCAGCTTCCGTGGACACGTGAGGCTTGTGCCAGAGCTTGGGACATTCAGCTTCTGTGATTACGTGAGCTGTTTCCTATATTTGTATCTATCTATCTGTCTATATATATATATATTATAAATCTTTCCTAATACCTACACGTGTTACTGGTTTTGCTTCCCTAGAAAACCCAGCCTAAAACAGAATTGGTACCGGGAGTGGGGTGCTGCTCTAGCAAATACCTAAAATGTGGAAGCCACTTTGAAACTGCGAATGGATAGAAGATTAGAAGGAACGAAGAAGGCGCAGATGGTGAGAAACA
The DNA here is from genome assembly GCA_028571685.1 of Heterohyrax brucei. Classification (NCBI taxonomy): domain Eukaryota; kingdom Metazoa; phylum Chordata; class Mammalia; order Hyracoidea; family Procaviidae; genus Heterohyrax; species Heterohyrax brucei. Next base: position 3,747,143 of record CM053145.1, on the reverse strand, counting down.
ACAGAGGACTGGCAGCAGCAGCAGCGGCAGCAGCAGAACCAGAGGCAGCGCTGGAGCCGACCCGTGGAGCGAGAGAGGTCAGTGCCTGCGCAGAGTTTTCCTCGCGGAACGGGGTGCCTCTGGGCACTTGAATCGGTGGAGCTGGCCTGGCTGACCCACGGAGTGAGAGAGTTGAGTGCCTTTGGGCAGGACGCTTTCCAGCAAGAGTGGGGTGCCTCCGGGCACTTAAACCAGTGGAGCTACAGAGCTTTGGAACACTTGCCCGGCAGGGCAGATGTGGGCCTGAGGCCCAGGCCATGCGGCCATAGGAAGCTGAAGCTGAAGAGGCAGATAGCGTGAGAAGCTGAGCTGCCTCAGTCTCAAGAGGTATGGCCATGACCTCAGGGGTTTGAAAGGGTGGAACCATGGCGTGCTGTGTTCGTAAGGGTGGAATTGCCACTCAGTTGGGCTTAGGGTGCTCCTAAAGCCGATGGGACAGAGTTTCTGTCCAAGTGGGCCTTGAAGGCAAGGTTGTAGCACGGGGCTGGAGGTCTCTGCTCAAAATCCAGGGAGTGTGGCCAATACCTAGAGTCTGGAGAGCAGGGCCATTGTGTAGAATGTCTCAGAAAATGGAAGAGTATTTCCAAAGCTTTGAGGGCTAATGTAATGTGTTCTCTTGACTTGCCTGTTGCCTGTTAATGCCTTCTAAGTTTCACAGATGTAGAAGAGTTTTTGTATTTTGGACTTGGAACTGATTTAAGACTTCTGTTATATGGATGGACATAATTTTGCTATGGTGAGATGAATGTGTTAAATGTTTTGTGATGTGATTTTTGGGTTGTCAAAGGGTGGGATGTCATGGTTTGAATTGTGTCCCCCCAAAAATGTGTGCAACCATGTGGCTGGGATATGGTTCCCAGTATCTTGGAAATGTCCTCCATTGTGTGGTTTTACTAACCTGTATGTTAAAGGATTAGGGTGGGGCTGTGAATTCCTGCTACGGGGGAAGTTTCCCTGGAGTATGGCTTGCCCCACCCTTAATGCTTTTAGCTTGCAAGGAATAAAAGGAAAAAGAACCAAGGACAATTTGAGAACCTCGCTACCATCAAGCAAGCAGCACCGGGAGCAGAGCACGTCCTTCAGACCAGAGGTTCTTGTGTGAGGACGCTCCCTGGACAATGACTGATGCAATACCGGACTTTCCTCCAGAGCCGTCAAGGGGAAAGTCTTTCCCTGGAGCGGACACCCTGAATATGGACTTGCAACCTACCGGACTGTGTAAGAATAAATCTTTCTTTGTTAAAGCCATCCACTCTTACTGGGATAGATACTTACTCTGGATATGGATTTGCCTACCCAGCACGACATGCTTCTGCCAAAACTACCATCCGTGGACTTACAGAATGCCTCATCCACCGTCATGGAATCCCACACAGCATTGCCTCTGATCAAGGGACTCACTTCACAGCAAATGAAGTGCGGCAGTGGGCCCATGCTCACGGAATTCACTGGTCTTACCATGTTCCCCATCATCCTGAAGCAGCTGGCTTGATAGAACGATGGAATGGTCTCCTGAAGACACAATTACGCTGCCAGCTAGGTGGCAGTACCTTGCAGGGTTGGGGAAATGTTCTCCAGGAGGCTGTGTATGCTCTAAACCAGCGTCCAATATACGGTGCTGTTTCTCCTATTGCCAGGATTCATGGGTCCAGGAATCAAGGGGTGGAAACGGGAGTGGCACCACTCACTGTTACCCCTAGTGACCCACTTGCAAGATTTTTGCTTCCTGTCCCCATGACTTTATGTTCTGCAGGACTAAATGTCTTAGTTCCGAAGGGAGGAATGCTGCCGCCTGGAGACACATCAACGATTCCACTGAACTGGAAGCTAAAATTGCCACCAGGCCATTTTGGGCTCCTTGTACCTCTGGATCAACAGACAAAGAAGGGAGTTACAATACTGGCCAGTGTGATTGATCCTGACTATGAAGATGAAATTGGATTGACATTACATAACGGAAGTAAAGAGGAGTATGTTTGGAATGCAGGAGATCCCTTAGGACGCCTCCTAGTACTACCATGTCCTGTGATTAAGGTCAATGGAAAACTACAGCAACCCAACTCCAAAATGAGTGATAATAGCCCAGACCCTTCAGGAATGAAGGTTTGGGTCACCTCACCAGGCAAGGAACCACAACCAGCTGAGGTACTTGCTGAGGGCAAAGGGAATACAGAATGGGTTGTAGAAGAAGGTAGTTCTAAATATCAGTTACGGCCACGTGACCAGTTGCAGAAACGAGGACTGTAATTGCTATGAGTATTCCTGCTTTGTATGTGTGTATTGGATATTTTGTTTACTTATGAAACATAAGATGTAAATGGGTTAATGCATTTTCAGTTGTACATGTGTTAGTTATATCATGTTGACATAAGTATGACTTTGTAACTGTACCCCTTCAGAGACTGTGCATGGTAAGGTGAGATGTGTGAAGATGCCAAGTTGACAAGGGGTGGACTGTGGTGGTCAGGATTATGTCAACTTGGCTACTACCTATTTGGCTGCTGTATTAAGTGGCAGGGCGGGGTTTGTGGTGGCTTCCTGCCCCTCGGCTCTCATCTCGTGACCCTGGACTACAGCTGCTGATCGCTCACGTGACCAGGAGCTGCTGCTCTCTCTTGTTCCAGCGTCTGGTTCTGGGACTTGAGCTAGCGGCTGTTGGGCTCATCAGTCCTTACAGTCGGCACGTGAGAGTCCTGCTCCCTGACCTGCCAATCCTGCGCTCGCCAGCCTCTGCTCAGTCCTGCTCCCTGACCTGCCGATCTTGGGTTCTCCAGCCTCTGTCACTTCGCCTCGCCACCAGCTTGGGACCCACCGACCTCCAGCCTCTGTTGCATCGTCTCGCCGCCAGCTTGGGATCCACTGACCCACACAACCGGTGATCTGCAACTCTGGTCTCTGACTTGCTGACCTTGGGTTCCTCAGCTTCCGTGGACACGTGAGGCTTGTGCCAGAGCTTGGGACATTCAGCTTCTGTGATTACGTGAGCTGTTTCCTATATTTGTATCTATCTATCTGTCTATATATATATATATTATAAATCTTTCCTAATACCTACACGTGTTACTGGTTTTGCTTCCCTAGAAAACCCAGCCTAAGACAGTACTCCCAACACTGTCAACAATGTAGGTTTTACCAGTTTTCTAAGTCTCTCTTATTTTCTTGTAGTTATACTTGGACTTCTCTGTGTAAACCTCTGTAACTTCTCTACGTAGATGAATCACTGTGTTCTTTCTCTTGTTTCTATCTGTTACCAATCTTCAGAAACTCATACATTCTCTGTTCACTGTTTCCGGGTCTTAGAGAAGTAAATTTCTTTCTGCGAAAGTGCTGTTTTCACAGTGCTAAGTACTCCTAACTCTATCAACAATGTAGGTTTTACCACTTTTATAAGTGTCTCTTATTTTCTTGTACTTATACTTGTACTTCTCTGTGTAAACCTCTGTAACATCTCGAGGTAGATGAATCACTCTGTACTTTCTCTTCTTTCTATCTGTTACCAATCTTAAGAAACTCATACATTCTCTGTTCATTGTTTCGTGGTCTTTGAGAAGTAGATTTCTTTCTCCGAAGGTGATGTTTGCACAATGTTAAGTACTCCCAACTCTATCAGCAATGTTGTTTTTACAGTTTTCTAAGTCTCTCTTATTTTCCTGTAGTTATAGGTGGAATTCTCTGTGTAAACCTCTCTAACTTCTCTAGGTAGTTGAATCGCTGTGTAAATTCTCTTGTTTCTATCTGTTACCAATCTTAAGAAACTCATACATTCTCTGTTCACTGTTTGGCTGTCTTAGAGAAGTAGATTTCTTTCTCTGAAAATGATGTTATCACAATGCTAAGTTGTCCCAACTCTATCAGCCATGTTGTTTTTACCAGTTTTCTAAGTCTCCCTTATTTTCTTGTAGTTATAGTTGGAATTCTCTGTGTAAACCTCTGTAACTTATCTAGGTAGATGAATCACGGTGTACTTTCTCTTGTTTCTATCTGTTACTAATCTTAAGAAACTCATACATTCTCTGTTCACTGTTTCGCGGTCTTAGAGAAGTAGATTTCTTTTTGCGAAAGTGTTGTTTTCACAGTGCTAAGTACTCCCAACTCTATCAACAATGAAGGTTTTACCAGTTTTCTAAATCTCTCTTATCTTCTTGTACTTATACTTGGACTTCTCTCTGTAAACCTCTGTAACTTTTCCAGGTACATGAATCACTGTGTACTTTCTCTTGTTTCGATCTGTTACTTTTCTAGAGAAACTCATACATTCTCTGTTCACTATTTCCCGGTCATAGAGAAGTAGATTACTTTCTGTGAAGGTGCTATTATCACACTGCTAAGTACTCCCAACTCTATCAACAATTTAGGTTTTACCAGGTTTTTAAGTCTCTCTTATTTTCTTAGAGTTATACATGGAATTCTGTGTGTAAAACTCTGTAACTTCTCTAGGTAGATGAATCACTGTGTACTTTCTCTTCTTTCTATCTGTTTCCAATCTACAGAAACTCATACATTCTCGGTTCACTGTTTCGCGATCTTAGAGAAGTAGATTTCTTTCTGCGAAAGTGCTGGTTTCACGGTGCTAAGTACTCCCAACTCTATCAACAATGTAGGTTTTACCAGTTTTATAAGTCTCTCTTATTTTCTTAGAGTTATTCTTGGAATTCTGTGTGTAAACCTCTGTCACTTCTCTAGGTAGGTGAATCACTGTGTACTTTCTCTTGTTTCTATCTGTTAACAATCTTGAGAAACTCATACATTCTCTGTTCACTGTTTCGCGGTCATAGAGAAGTAGATTTCTTTCTGCGAAAGTGCTGTTTTCACAGTGCTAAGTACTCCCAACTCTATCAACAATGTAGGTTTTACCAGTTTTCTATGTCTCTCTTATTTTCTTGTACTTATACTTGGACTTCTCTGTGTAAACCTCTGTAGCTTCTCTAGGTAGATGAATCACTGTGTACTTTCTCTTCTTTCTATCTGTTACCAATCTTGAGAAACTGATACATTCTCTGTTCACTGTTCCCCGGTCATAGAGAAGTAGATTTCTTTGTGCAAAACTGCCGTTTTCACAGTGCTAAGTACTCCAAACTCTATCAACAATGTAGGTTTTTTTAGTTTTCTAACTCTCTGATTTTCTTGTACTTATACTTGGAATTCTATTTGTAAACCTCTGTAACTTCTCTAGGTAGATGAATCACTGTGTATTTTCTCTTGTTTCTATCTGTTAGCAATTTAAGAAACTCATACATTCTCTGTTCCATTTTTCACCGTCTTAGATATGTAGATTTCTTTCTGCAAAAGTGATGTTTTCACAATGCTAAGTACTCCCAACTCTATGAGCAATGTAGGTTTTACCAGTTTTCTAAATCTCTCTTATTTTCTTGTACTTATACTTGTACTTCTCTGTGTAAACCTCTGTAACATCTCGAGGTAGATGAATCACTCTGTACTTTCTCTTCTTTCTATCTGTTACCAATCTTAAGAAACTCATACATTCTCTGTTCACTGTTTCGTGGTCTTTGAGAAGTAGATTTCTTTCTCCGAAAGTGATGTTTGCACAATGTTAAGTACTCCCAACTCTATCAGCAATGTTGTTTTTACAGTTTTCTAAGTCTCTCTTATTTTCCTGTAGTTATAGTTGGAATTCTCTGTGTAAACCTCTCTAACTTCTCTAGGTAGTTGAATCGCTGTGTAAATTCTCTTGTTTCTATCTTTTACCAATCTTAAGAAACTCATACATTCTCTGTTCACTGTTTGGCGGTCTTAGAGAAGTAGATTTCTTTCTCTGAAAATGATGTTATCACAATGCTAAGTTGTCCCAACTCTATCAGCCATGTTGTTTTTACCAGTTTTCTAAGTCTCCCTTATTTTCTTGTAGTTATAGTTGGAATTCTCTGTGTAAACCTCTGTAACTTATCTAGGTAGATGAATCACGGTGTACTTTCTCTTGTTTCTATCTGTTACTAATCTTAAAAAACTCATACATTCTCTGTTCACTGTTTCGCGGTCTTATAGAAGTAGATTTCTTTTTGCGAAAGTGTTCTTTTCACAGTGCTAAGTACTCCCAACTCTATCAACAATGAAGGTTTTACCAGTTTTCTAAATCTCTCTTATCTTCCTGTACTTATACTTGGACTTCTCTCTGTAAACCTCTGTAACTTCTCCAGGTAGATGAATCACTGTGTACTTTCTCTTGTTTCTATCTGTTACTTTTCTAGAGAAACTCATACATTCTCTGTTCACTGTTTCCCGGTCATAGACAAGTAGATTACTTTCTGCGAAGGTGCTATTATCACAGTGCTAAGTATTCCCAACTCTATCAACAATTTAGGTTTTACCAGGTTTCTAAGTCTCTCTTATTTTCTTCTACCTATACTTCGAATTCTCTGTGTAAACCTCTGTAACTTATCTAGGTGGATGAATCACTGTGTATTTTCTCTTGTGTCTATCTTTTACCATTCTAGAGAAACTCATACATTCTCTGTTTACTGTTTCACTTTCTGAGAGAAGTAGATTTCTTTCTGCGACAGTGTTGTTTTCACAGTGCTAAGTACTCCCAACTCTATCAACAATGTAGGTTTTACCACTTTTCTAAGTCTCTCTTATTTTCTTAGAGTTATACATGGAATTCTGTGTGTAAAACTCTGTAACTTCTCTAGGTAGATGAATCACTGTGTACTTTCTCTTCTTTCTATCTGTTACCAATCTAGAGAAACTCATACATTCTCGGTTCACTGTTTCGCGGTCTTAGAGAAGTAGATTTCTTTCTGCGAAAGTGCTAGTTTCACGGTGCTAAGTACTCTCAACTCTATCAGCAATGTAGGTTTTACCAGTTTTATAAGTCTCTCTTATTTTCTTAGAGTTATTCTTGGAATTGTGTGTGTAAACCTCTGTCACTTCTCTAGGTAGATGAATCACTGTGTACTTTCTCTTGTTTCTATCTGTTACCAATCTAGAGAAACTCATACATTCTCTGTTCACTGTTTCCCGGTCTCAGAGAAGTAAATTTCTTTCTGCGAAAGTGCTGTTTTCACAGTGCTAAGTACTCCCATCTCTATCAACAATGTAAGTTTTTCCAGTTTTCTAAGTCTCTCTTATTTTCTTGTACTTATACTTGGAATTCTCTGTGCAAACCTCTGTAAATTCTCTAGATAGATGAATCACTGTGTACTTTCTCTTTTTCTATCTATTACCAGTCTTGAGAAACTCATGTACTCTCTGTTGACTGTTTCCCGGTCTTAGAGTAGAAGATTTCTTTCCGCAAAAGTGCTGTTTTCACAGTGCTAAGTACTCAAAACTCTATCAACAATGTAGGTTTTACCAGATTTATAAGTCCCCCTTATTTTCTTGTACTTATACTTGGACTTCTCTGTGTAAACCTCTGTAAGTTCTCTAGGTAGATGAATCACCGCGTACTTACTCTTGTTTCTATCTGTTACCAATCTAGAGAAACTCATACATTCTCTGTTCACTGTTTCCCGGTCTTAGAGAAGTAGATTTCTTGGTGCAAAAGTGCTGTTTTCACAGTGCTAAGTACTCCCAAAACTGTCAACAATGAAGGTTTTACCAGTTTTCTAAATCTCTCTTATTTTCTTGTACTTATACTTGGCCTTCTCTGTGTAAACCTCTGTAACTTCTCTACGTATTTGAATCACTGTGTTCTTTCTCTTGTTTCTATCTGTTGCCAATCGAGAGAAACTCATACATTCTCTGTTCACTGTTTCCCGGTCTTAGAGAAGATTTCTTTCTGCGAAAGTGCTGTTTTCACAGTGCTAAGTACTCCCAACTCTATCAACAATGTAGGTTTTACCAGTTTTATAAGTCTCTCTTAGTTTCTTAGATTTATACTTGGAATTCTGTGTGTAAACCTCTGTAACTTCTCTAGGTAGATGAATCACTGTGTACTTTCTCTTGTTTCTATCTGTTACCAATCTAGAGAAACTCATACATTCTCTTTTCACTGTTTCGCGGTCTTAGAGAAGTAGATTTCTTTGTGGGAAAGTGCTGTTTTCACAGTTCTAAGTACTCATAACTCTATCAACAATGTAGGTTTTTTCAGTTTTCTAAGTCTCTCTTATTTTCTTGTACTTATACTTGGAATTCTCTGTGTAAACCTCTGTAACTTCTCTAGGTAGATGAATCACTGTGTACTTTCTCTTGTTTCTATCTGTTACCAATCTTGAGAAACTCATACATTCTCTGTTCACTGTTTCCCGGTCTTAGAGAAATAGATTTCTTTGTGCGAGAGTGCTGTTATCACAGTGCTACGTACTCCGAACACTATCAACAATGTAGGTTTTACCAGTTTTCCTAATCTCTCTTATTTTCTTGTACTTATACTTGGACTTCTCTGTGTAAACCTCTGTAACTTCTCTATGTAGATGAATCACTGTGTACTTTCTCTTGTTTCTATCTGTAACCAATCTTGAGAAACTCATACATACTCTTTCACTGTTTCCCGGTCTTAGAGAAGTAGATTTCTTTCTGCGAAGGTGCTGTTTTCACAGTGCTAAGTACTCCCAACTCTATCAACAATGTAGGTCTTACCAGTATTATAACTCTCTCTTATTTTCTTAGAGTTATTCTTGGAATTCTGTGTGAACACCTCTGTAACTTCTCTAGGTAGATGAATCACAGTATACTTTCTCTTGTTCTATCTGTTACCAATTTTCAGAAATTCATACATTCTCTGTTCACTGTTTCCCGGTCTTAGAGAAGAAGATTTCTTTCTGCGAAAGTGCTGTTTTCACAGTGCTAAGTACTCCCAACTGTATCAAAAATGTAGGTTTTTTCAGTTTTCTAAGTCTCTCTTATTTTCTTATACTTATACTTGGAATTCTCTGTGTAAACCTCTGTAACTTCTCTAGGTAGATGAATCACTGTGTACTTTCTCTTGTTTCTATCTGTTACTATTCTAGAGAAACTCACACATTCTCTGTTCACTGTTTCCCGGTCTTAGGGAAGTAGATTTCTTTCTGCAAAGGTGCTGTTTTCACAGTGCTAAGTACTCCCAACTCTATAAACAATGTAGGTTTTACCTGTATTATAACTGTCTCTCATTTTCTTAGAGTTATACTTGGAATTCTGCGTGTAAACCTCTGTAACTTGACTAGGTAGATGAATCACTCTGTACTTTCTCTTTTTTCTATCTGTTACCAATCTAGAGAAATTCATACATTCTCTGTGCACTGTTTCGCGGCTTAGAGAAGTAGATTTCTTTCTGCGAAAGTGTTGTTTTCACAGTGCTAAGTACTCCCAACTCTGTCAACAATGAACGTTTTACCAGTTTTCTAAATCTCTCTTATTTTCTTGTACTTATACTTGAACTTCTCTGTGTAAACCTCTGTAACATCTCGAGGTAGATCAATCACTGTGTACTATCTCTTCTTTCTATCTGTTACCAAGCTTGAGAAACTCCTACATTCTCTGTTCACTGTTTCCCGGTCTTAGAGAAGTAGATTTCTCTCTGTGAAAGTGCTGTTTTCTCAGTGCTAAGTACTCCCAACTCTATCAACAATGTAGGTTATACCAGTATTCTAAGTCTCTCTTATTTTTTTCTACTTATACTGGGAATTCTCTGTGTACACCTCTGTAACTTCTGTAGGTAGATGAATCACTGTGTACTTTCTCTTGTTTCTATCTGTTACCATTTTAGAGAAACTCATATATTCTCTGTTCACTGTTTCACGGTCTTAGAGAAGTAGATTTCTTTCTGCGATGGTGCGGTTTTCACAGTGCTAAGTACTCCCAACTCTACCAACAATGTAGGTTTAACTAGATTTCTAAGTCTCTCTTATTTTCTTACAGTTATAGTTGAAATTCTGTGTGTAAAACTCTGTAACTTCTCTAGGTATATGAATCACTGTGTACCTTCTCTTCTTTCTATTACCAATCTAGAGAAACTCATACATTCTCTGTTCACTGTTTCGCGGTCTTAGAGAAGTAAATTTCTTTGTGCGAAAGTGCTGTTTTCACAGTACTAAGTTCTCCCAACTCTATCAACAATGTAGGTTTTACCAGTTTTCTAAGTCTCTCTTATTTTCTTAGAGTTATACTTGGAATTCTGTGTGTAAACCTCTGTAACTTCTCTAGGTAGATGAATGACTGTGTACTTTCTCTTGTTTCTATCTGTTACCAATCTTGAGAAACTCATACATTCTCTGTTTACTGTTTCACGCTCTTAGAGAAGTAGATTTGTTTCTGCGAAAGTGCTGTTTTTACAATGCTAAGTACTACGAACTCTCCCAACAATGTAGGTTTAACTAGATTTCTAAGTCTCTCTTATTTTCTTGTACTTATACTTGGACTTCTCAGTGTAAACCTCTGTAAATTCTGTAGGTAGATGAATCACTGTGTACTTTCTCTTGTTTCTATCTGTTACCAGTCTTGAGAAACTCATACATTCTCTGTTCACTCTTTCCCGGTCTTAGAGAAGTAGATATCTTTGTGCGAAAGTGCTGTTTTCACAGTGCTAAGTACTCCCAAGACTATCAACAATGTAGGTTTTACCACCTTTATAAGTGTCTCTTATTTTCTTCCAGATATACTTGGAATTCTGTGTGTAAACCTCTGTAACTTCTCTAGATAGATGAATCACTGTGTACTTTCTCTTCTTTCTATCTGTTACCAATCTTGAGAAACTCATACATTCTGTGTTCACTGTTTCCCGGTCTTAGGGAGGTAGATTTCTTTCTGCGAAAGTGCTGTTTACACAGTGCGAAGTACTCCCAACTCTATCAACAATGTAGGTTTTACCAGTATTCTAAGTCTCTCTTATTTTCTTAGAGTTATACTTGGACTTCTCTGTGTAAACCTCTGTAACTTCTCTAGGAAGATGAATCACTGTGTACTTTCTCTTCTTTCTATCCGTTACCATCTTGAGAAACTCATCAATTCTCTGTTCACTGTTTACCGGTCTTAGATCAGTAGATTTCTTTGTTCGAAAGTGCTGTTTTCACAGTGCTAAGTACTCCCAACTCTATCAACAATGTACATTTTACCACTTTTCTAAGTCTCTCTTATTTTCTTGTACTTCTACTTGGACTTGTCTCTGTAAACCTCTGTAACTTTTCTACGTAGATGAATCACTGTGTTCTTTCTCTTGTTTCTATCTGTTACCAGTATTGAGAAACTCATACATTCTCTGTTCACTGTTTCCCGGTCTTAGAGAAGTAAATTTCTTTCTGCGAAAGTGCTGTTTTCACAGTGCTAAGTACTCCCAACTCTATCAATAATGTAGGTTTTTCCAGTTTTCTAAGTCTCTCTTATTTTCCTGTACTTATACTTGGAATTCTCTGTGTGAACCTCTGTAACTTCTCTACGTAGATGAATCACTGTGTACTTTCTCTTGTTTCTATCTGTTACCAATCTTGAGAAACTCATACATTCTCTGTTTACTGTTTCCCGATCTTAGAGAAGTAGATTTCTTTGTGCGAAAGTGCTGTTTTCACAGTGCTAAGTACTTCCAACTCTATCAACAATGTAGGTTTTACCAGTTTTATAAGTCTGTCTTATTTTCTAAGAGTTATACTTGGAATTCTGTGTGAAAACCTCTGTAAATTCTCTAGGTAGATGAATCACTGTGTACTTTCTCTTCTTTCTATCTGTTACCAATCTAGAGAAACTCATACGTTCTCTGTTCACTGTTTCGCCGTCTTAGAAATGTAGATTTCTTTCTGAGAAAGTGCTGTTTTCACAGTGCTAAGTACTCCCAACTCTATCAACAATGTAGGTTTTACCAGTTTTCTAAGTCTCTCTTGTTTTCTTAGAATTATACTTGGAATTCTGTGTGTAAACCTCTGTAACTTCTCTAGGTAGATGAATCACTGTGTACTCTCTCTTCTTTCTATCTGTTAGCAATCTACAGAAACTCACACATTCTCTGTTCACTGTTTCCCGTTCTCAGAGAAGTAGATTTCTTTCTGCGAAAGTGCTATTTTCACAGTGCTAAGTACTCCCAACTCTATCAACAATGTAGGTTTTACCAGTATTCTAAGTCTCTTTTATTTTCTTGTACTTATACTTGGAGTTCTCTGTGTAAACCTCTTTAACTTCTCTAGGAAGACGAATCACTGTGTACTTTCTATTCTTTCTGTCTGTTGCCAATCTTGAGAAACCCATAAATTCTCTGTTCACTGTTTCCCAGTCTTAGAGCAGTAGGTTTCTTTCTGCGAAAGTGCTGTTTTCACAGTGGTAAGTACTCCCAACTCTATCAACAATGTAGGTTTTACCAGTTTTCTAAGTCTCTCTTCTTTTCTTGTACTTATACTTGGAATTCTCTGTGTAAACCTATGTAACTTCTCTAGGTAGATGAATCACTGTGCACTTTCTCTTGTTTCTATCTGTTACCAATTTTGAGAACCTCATACATTCTCTTTTCACTGTTTCCAGCTCTTAGAGAAGTAGATTTCTTTCGGCGAAAGTGGTGTTTTCACAGTGGTAAGTACTCCCAACTCTATCAACAATGTAGGTTTTACCAGTATTCTAAGTCTCTCTCATTTTCTTAGAGTTATACTTGGAATTCTGTGTGTAAACCGCTGTAACTTCTCTAGGTAGATGAATCACTGTGTACTTTCTCTTCTTTCTATCTGTTACCAATCTAGAGAGACTCATACATTCTCTGTTCACTGTTTCGCGGTCTTAGAGAACTAGATTTCTTTCTGAGAAAGTGGTGTTTTCACAGTGCTAAGTACTCCGAAATCTATCAACAATGTAGGTTTTACCAGTTTTCTAAGTCTCTCTTATGTTCTTGTACTTATACTTGGAGTTCTCTGTGTAAACCTCTGTAACTTCTCTACGTACATGAATCATTGTGTTCTTTCTTTTGTTTCTATCTGTTACCAATCTTGAGAAACTCATACATTCTCTGTTCACTGTTTCCTGGTCTTAGAGAAGTAGGTTTCGTTCTGCGAAAGTGCTGTTTTCACAGTGCTAAGTACTCCCAACTGTATCAACAATGTAGGTTTTTCCAGTTTTCTAAGTCTCTCTTATTTTCTTGTACTTATACTTGGACTTCTCTGTCTAAACCTGTGTAACGTCTCTACGTACATGAATCATTGTGTTCTTTCTCTTGTGTCTATCTGTTACCAATCTAGAGAAACTCACACATTCTCTGTTCACTGTTTCACGGTCTTAGAGAAGTAGATTTCTTTCTGCGAAAGTGCTGTTTTCACAGTGCTAAGTACTCCCAAATCTATCAACAATGTGGGTTTTATCAGTGTTCTAAGTCTCTCTGATTTTCTTGTACTTATACTTCGACTTCTCTGTGTGAACCTCTGTAACTTCTCTAGGTAGATGAATCACTGTGTACTTTCTCTTCTTTCTGTCTGTTACCAAACTGGAGAAACTCATACATTCTCTGTTCACTGTTTCGCGGTCCTAGAGAAGTAGATTTCCTTCTGTGAAAGTCCTGTTTTCACAGTGCTAAGTCCTCCCAACACTAGCAACAATGTAGGTTTTACCAGTATTCTAAGTCTCTCTTATTTTCTTGTACTTGTACTTGGAGTTATCTGTGTAAACCTCTGTAACTTCTCTAGGAAGATGAATCACTGTGTACTTTCTCTTCTTTCTATCTGTTACCAATCTAGAGAAACTCATACATTCTCTGTTCACTGTTTCGCGGTCTTAGAGAAGTAGATTTCTTTCTGCGAAAGTGCTGTTTTCACAGTGCTAAGTACTCCCAAACCTATCAACAATGTAGGTTTTACCAGTTTTCTAAGTCTTTCTTATTTTCTTGTACTTATACTTCGACTTCTCTGTGTGAACCTCTGTAACTTCTCTAGGTAGATGAATCACTGTGTACTTTCTCTTCTTTCTATCTGTTACCAAACTTGAGAAACTCATACATTCTCTGTTCACTGTTTCGCGGGCTTAGAGACGTAGATTTCTTTCTTCGAAAGTGATGTTTTCACAGTGCTAAGTACTCCCAACTCTATCAACAATGTAGGTTTTACCAGTTTTCTAAATCTGTCTTATTTTCTTAGTGTTATACTTGGAATTCTGTGTGTAAACCCCTGTAACTTCTCTAGGTAGATGAATCACTGTGTACTTTCTCTTCTTTCTATCTGTTACCAATCTACAGAAACTCATACATTCTCTGTTCACTGTTTCGCGTTCTTAGAGAAGTAGATTTCTTTCTGCGAAAGTGCTGTTTTCACAGTGCTAAGTACTCCCAACCCTATCAACAATGTAGGTTTTACCACTTTTCTAAGTCTCTCTTATTTTCTTGTACTTATACTTGGACTTCTCTGTGTAAACCTCTGTAACTTCTCCAGGTAGATGAATCACTGTGTACTTTCTCTTGTTTTTATCTGTTACCAATCTAGAGAAACTCATACATTCTCTGTTCACGTTTTTGCGGTCTTAGAGAAGTAGATTTCTTTCTGCGAAAGTGCTGTTTTCACCGTGCTAAGTACTCCCAACTCTATCAACAATGTAGGTTTTTCAAGTTTTCTAAGTCTCTCTTATTTTCTTGTACTTATACTTGGAATTCTCTGTGTAAACCTCTGTAACTTCTCTAGGTAGAAGAATCACTGTGTGCTTTCTCTTGTTTCCATCTGTTACCAATCTACGGAAACGCATACATTCTCTGTGCACTGTTTCGGGGTCTTAGAGAAGTAGATTTCTTTCTCCGAAAGTGTTGTTTTCACAATGGTAAGTAGTTCCAACTCTATCTGCAGTGTTGTTTTTTAAAGTTTTCTAAGTCTCTTATTTTCTTGTAGTTATACTTTGAATTCTCTGTGTAAACCTCTGTAACTTCTCTAGGTAGATGAATCACTGTGTACTTTCTCTTGTTTCTATCTGTTACCCATCTTAAGAAACTCTTACATTCTCTGTTCACTGTTTCGCAGTCTTAGAGAAGTACATTTCCTTCTCCAAAAGTTATGTTTTGATAATTCTAAGTACTCCCAACTCTATCAGCAATGTAGTTTTACCACTTTTCTTAGTGTCTCTTATTTTCTTTTCGTTATAGTTGGAATACTCTGTGTAAACGTCTGTTATTTCTCTAGGTAGATGAATCACTGTGTACTTTCTCTTGTTTCTATCAGTTACCAATCTTAAGAATCTCATACATTCTCTGTTCACTGTTTCGCGGTCTTAAGGAAGTAGATTTCTTTCTCCGAAAGTGATGTTTTCACAATGCTAAGTACTCTCAACTCTATCAGCAACGTAGGTTTTACCAGTTTGGTAAGTCTCTCTTATTTCCTTGTAGTTACACTTGGAATTCTCTGTGTAAGCCACTGTAAGTTCTCTAGGTAGATCAATTGCTGTGTACTTTCTATTGTTTCTATCTGTTACCAATCTTAAGAAACTCATACATTCTCTGTTCAGTGTTTCGCGGTCTGAGATAAGTAGATTCCCTTCTCCGAAAGTCATGTTTTCACAATGCTAAGTACTCCCAACTCTATCAGCAATGTAGGTTTTACCAGTTTTGTAAGTCTCTCTTATTTTCTTGTAGTTATACTTGGAATTCTCTGTGTAAACCTCGGCAACTTCTCTAGGTAGAAGAATCACTGTGAACTTTCTCTTGTTTCTATCTGTTAGCAATCTTAAGAAACTCATACATTCTGTGTTCACTGTTTCGTGGTCTTAGAGAAGTAGATTTCTTTCTGCGATAGAGATGTTTTTACAATACTAAGTACTCCCAACTCTATCAGCAATGTACGTTTTACCAGTTTTCTAAGTCTCTCTTATTATCTTGTGGTTATACTTGGAATTCTCTGTGTAAACCTCTGTAACTTCTCTAGGTAGAAGAATCACTGTGTAGTTGCTCTTCTTTCTATCTGTTACCAATGTTAAGAAACTCATACATTCTCTGTTGACTGTTTCGCTTTCTTAGATAAGTAGATTTCTGTCTCCGAAAGTGATGTTTTCACAATGCTAGGTACTCCCAACTCTATTAGCAACGTTGTTTTTACCAGTTTTCTAAGGCTCTGTTTTTTTCTTGTAGGTATAGTTGAAGTTCGCTGTGTAAACCTCTGTAACTTCTCTAGGTAGATTAACCAGTGTGTACATTCTCTTGTTTCTATCTCTTACCAATCTTAAGAAACTGATACATTCTCTGTTCACTTTTTCGCGGTCTTAGAAAAGTAGACTTCTTTCTACGAAACTGATGTTTTCACCATGCTAAGTACTTCCAACTCTATCAGCAATGTACGCTTTACGAGTTTTCTAAGTCTCTCTTCTTTTCTTGTGGTTATAGTTGGAATTCTGTGTTATAACCTCTGTAACTTCTCTAGAGAGTTGAATAACTGTTTCCTTTTTTTTGTTTCTACCTGTTAACAATCTTTAGAAACTCATATATTTTCTGTTTGATGCTTCGCGGTCTTACAGAAGTAGATTTCTTTCTGCGAAAGTGATGTTTTCACAATGCTAAGTGCTCCCAACTCTATCAGCAATTTTGTTTTTACCAGTTTTCTAAGTCTCACTTATTTTCTTGTAGTTATAGTTGGAATTCTCTGTGTAAACCTCTGTAACTTATTTAGGTAGATGAATCACTGTGTACTTTCTCTTGTTTCTATCTGTTACCAATCTTAAGAAACTCATACATTCTCTGTTAACTGTTTGGCGGTCTTAGAGAAGTACATTTCTTTCTGCGAATGTGATCTTTTCACAATGCTATCTACTCCCAACTCTATCAGCAATGTACGTTTTACCAGTATTCTAAGTCTCTCTTATTTTGTTGTAGTTATAGTTGGAATTCTCTGTGTAAACCTCTGTAACTTCTCTAGGTAGATGAACCACTGTGTACTTTCTGTTGTTTCTATCTGTACCCAATCTTAGGAAACTCATACATTCTCTGTACACTGTTTCACAGTCTTATTGAACTAGATTTCTTTGTGCGAATGTGATGTTTTCACAATGCTAACTACTCCCAACTCTATCAGCAATGTACGTTTTATCAGTATTCTAAGTCTCTCTTATTTTGTTGTAGTTATAGTTGGAATTCTCTGTGTAAACCTCTGTAACTTCTCTACGTAGATGAATCACTGTGTACTTTCTCTTGTATCTATCTGTTACCAATGTTAAGAAACTCATACATTCTCTGTTCACTGTTTCACAGTCTAGGAGAGAAGTAAATTTCTTTCTGAGAAAGTGATGTTTTCACAATGCTAAGTTCTCCCAACTCTATCAGCAATGTTGTTTTTACGAGTTTTCTAAGTGTCTCTTAGTTTCTTGTAGGTATAGTTGGAGTTCTCTGTGTAAACCACTGTAACTTTCCTAGGTAGAAGAATAACTGTGTACTTTCTCTCTTTTCTATGTGTTACCAATCTTTAGAAACTCATACATTCTCTGATCACTGTTTTGCGGTCTTTGAGAACTAGATTTCTTTCTCCCAAAGTGATGTTTTCACAATGCTAAGTACTCCCAGCTCTACTAGCAATGTAGTTTTTACCAGTTTTCTTAGTATCTCTTATTTTCCTGTAGTTAAACTTGGAATACTCTGTGTCAACCTCTGTAACTTCTCTAGGCAGAAGAATCAATGTGTACTTTCTTTGTGTCTATCTGTTACCAATCTTATAAAACTCATACATTCTCTGTTCACTCTTTCGCGGTCTAGGAGAGAAGTAAATTTCCTTCTGTGAAAGTGAAGTTTTCACAAAGCTAACTGCTCTCAACTCTATCAGCAATGTACGTCTCTACCAGTTGTCTAAGTCTCTCTTATTTTCTTGTGGTTATACTTGGAATTCTCTGTGTAAACCTCTGTAACTTCTCTAGGTAGAAGAATCACTGTGTCCTTTCTCTTGTTTCTATCTCTTACCAATCTTCTGAAACTCATATATTTTCTGTTCGCTGCTTCGCGGTCTTACAGATGTAGATTTCTTTCTGCGAAAGTGATGTTTTCACAATGCTAAGTACTCCCAATACTATCAGCAATGTAGGTTTTACCAGTTTTCTCAGTATCTCTTATTTTCTTGTAGTTATACTTGGAATTCTGTGTGTAAACCTCTGTAACTTCTCTAGGTAGATGAATCACTGTGTACTTTCTCTTGTTTCTATCTGTTACCAATCTTAAGAAACTCCTACAATCTCTGTTCACTGTTTCACGGTCTTAGAGAAGGAGATTTCTTTGTGCTAAAGTGCTGTTTTCACAGTGCTAAGTACTCCCAACTCTATCAGCAATGTTGTTTTTACCAGTTTTCTAAGTCTGTCTTATTTTCTTGAAGTTATAGTTGGAATTCTCTGTGTAAACCTCTCTAACTTCTCTAGGTAAATGAACTGCTGTGTACTTTCTGTTGTTTCTATCTGTAACCAATCTTAAGAAACTCATACATTCTCTGTACACTGTTTCGCAGTCTTATTGAAGTAGATTTCTTTGTGCGAATGTGATGTTTTCACAATTGCGGTCTTTGAAAACTAGATTTCTTTCTCCCAAAGTGATGTTTTCACAATGCTAAGTACTCCCAGCTCTATCAGCAATGTAGTTTTTACCAGTTTTCTTAGTATCTCTTATTTTTCTGTAGTTATACTGGGAATTCTCTGTGTCAAACTCGGTAACTTCTATAGTTAGAAGAATCACTGTATACTTTCTCTTGTTTCTATCTGTTTCCAATCTTAAGAAACTCATAAATTCTCTGTTCACTGTTTCCCGGTCTTAGACAACTAGATTTCTTTCTCAGAAAGTGATGTTTTCACAATGCTAAGTACTCCCAAATCTATGAGCAATGTAGATTTTACCAGTTTTCTTAGTTTCTCTTATTTTCTTGTAGTTATACTTGGAATTCTCTGTGAAAACCCCTGTAACTTCTCTAGGTAGAAAAATCACTGTGTACTTTCCCTTGTTTCTATCTCTTACCAATCTTAAGAAACTCATACATTCTCTGTTCACTGTTTCGCGGTCTTAGAGAAGTAGATTTCTTTCTGCAGAACTGCTGTTTTCACAATGCTAAGTACTCCCAACTCTATCAGCAATGTAGGTTTTACCAGTTTTCTAAGTCTCTCTTATTTTCTTGTAGTTATACTGGGAATTCTCTGTGTAAACCTCTGTAACTTCTCTAGGTAGATGAATCACTGTGTTTTTTCTTTTTTTCTATCTGTTTCCAATCTTAAGAAACTCATACATTCTCTGTTCACTGTTTGCCGGTCTAGGAGAGAAGTAAATTTCCTTCTGAGAAAGTGATGTTTTCACAAAGCTAACTGCTCCCAAATCTATCAGCAGTGTACGCTTTACCAGTTTTCTAAGTCTCTCTTATTTTCCTGTGGTTATACTTGGAATTCTCTGTGTAAACCTCTGTAACTTCTCTAGGTAGAAGAATCAATGTATACTTTCTCTTGTTTCTATCTGTTACCAACCTTAAGAAACTCATGCATTCTTTGTTCCCTGTTTCGCGCTCTTAGAGAAGTAAATTTCTGTCTCCGAAAGTGAAGTTTTCACAATGCTAAGTACTCCCAACTCTATCAGCAATGCTGTTTTTACCATTTTTCTAACTGTCTCTTATTTTCTTGTAGTTTAGTGGGAATTCTCTTGTAAACCACTGTAACTTCTCTAGGTAGATGAATCACTCTGTACTTTCTGTTGTTTCTGTCTGTTACCAATCTTAGGAAACTCATACATTCTCTGTTCACTGTTTCGCGGTCTTATTGAAGTAGATTTCTTTTTGCGAAAGTGATGTTTTCACAATGATAAGTACTCCCAACTCTATCAGCAATGTACGTTTTACCAGTTTTCTAAGTCTCTCTTATTTTCTTGTAGTTATAGTTGGAATTCTCTGTGTAAACCACTGTAACTTCTCGAGGTAGATGAATCACTGTGTACTTTCTCTTGTTTCTATCTGTTACCAATCTTAGGAAA
The DNA here is from genome assembly GCA_028571685.1 of Heterohyrax brucei. Taxonomy (NCBI): domain Eukaryota; kingdom Metazoa; phylum Chordata; class Mammalia; order Hyracoidea; family Procaviidae; genus Heterohyrax; species Heterohyrax brucei. Next base: position 3,727,324 of record CM053145.1, on the reverse strand, counting down.
CTCATACATTCTCTGTTCACTGTTTCGCAGTCTTAGAGAAGTAGATTTCTATCTCCGAAAGTGATGTTTTCACATGCTAAGTACTCCCAACTCTATCAGCAATGTTGTTTTTACCAGTTTTCTAAGTGTCTCTTATTTTCTTGTAGTTATAGTTGGAGTTCTCTGTGTAAACCTCTGCACCTTTCTTAGGTAGAAGAATCACTGTGTACTTTCTCTCTTTTCTATCTGTTACCAATCTTAAGAAACTCATACATTCTCTGATCACTGTTTTGCGGTGTTTGAGAACTAGATTTCTTTCTCCCAAAGTGATGTTTTCACAATGTTAAGTACTCCCAACTCTAACAGCAATGTAGTTTTTACCAGTTTTCTTAGTATCTCTTATTTTCCTGTAGTTATACTTGGAATTCTCTGTGTCAACCTCTGTAACTTCTCTAGGTAGAAGAATCAATGTGTACTTTCTCTTGTTTCTATCTGTTACCAATCTTAAGAAACTCATACATTCTCTGTTCACTCTTTCGCGGTCTAGGAGAGAAGTAAATTTCCTTCTGTGAAAGTGAAGTTTTCACAAAGCTAACTCCTCCCAACTCTATCAGCAATGTACGTCTTTACCACTTTTCTAAGTCTCTCTTATGTTCTTGTAGTTATACTTGGAATTCTCTGTGTAAACCTCTGTAACTTCTCTAGGTAGAAGAATCACTGTGTCCTTTCTCTTGTTTCTATCTCTTACCAATCTTATGAAACTCATATATTCTCTGTTCGCTCCTTCGTGGTCTTACAGATGTAGATTTCTTTCTGGGAAAGTGATGTTTTTACAATGCTAAGTACTCTCAACTCTATAAGCAATGTAGGTTTTACCAGTTTTCTCAGTATCTCTTATTTTCTTGGAGTTATACTTGGAATTCTGTGTGTAAACCTCTGTAACTTCTCTAGGTAGATGAATCACTGTGTATTTTCTCTTGTTTCTATCTGTTACCAATCTTAAGAAACTCCTACATTCTCTGTTCACTGTTTCGCGGTCTTAGAGAAGTCCATTTCTGTCTCCGAAAGTGATGTTTTCACAATGCTAAGTACTCCCAACTCTATCAGCAATGTTGTTTTTACCAGTTTTCTAAGTCTGTCTTATTTTCTTGAAGTTATAGTTGGAATTCTCTGTGTAAACCTCTGTAACTTCTCTAGGTAGAAGAATCACTGTGTACTTTCTTTGGTTTCCATCTGTTACCAATCTCAAGAAACTCATACATTCTCTGTTCGCTGTTTCGTGGTCTTAGACAAGTAGATTTCTTTCTGTGAAAGTGATGTTTCCCAATGCTAAGTACACCCAACTCTATCAGTAATGTAGGTTTTAACAGTTTTCTTAGTATCTCTTATTTTCTTGTAGTTATACTTGGAATTCTCTGTGTAAACCTCTGTAACTTCTGTAGGTAGAAGAATCACTGTCTACTTTCTCTTGTTTCTATGTTGTACCAATCTCAAGAACCTCATACATTCTCTGTTCACTCTTTCGTGGTCTTACAGAAGTAGATTTCTTTCTGCGAAAGTGATGTTTTCACCATGCTAAGTACTCCCAACTCTATCAGCAATGTAGGTTTTACAGTTTTCTTAGTATCTCTTATTTTCTTGTAGTTATATCTGGAATTCTCTGTCTAAACCACCGTAACTTCTCTAGGTAGAAGAATCACTGTGTACTTTCTATTGTTTCTATCTTTTACCAATTTAAGAAACTCATACATTCTCTGTTCACTGTTTCGTGGTCTTAGAGAAGTAGATTTCAGTCTGCGAAAGTGATATTTTCACAATGCTAAGTACTCCCAACTCTATCAGTAATGTAGGTTTTACCAGTTTTCTAAATCTCTCTTATTTTCTTGTGGTTATACTTGGAATTCTCTGTGTAAACCTCTGTAACTTTTCTACGTAGAAGAATCACTGTGTACTTTCTCTTTTTTATATCTGTTACAAAATTTAAGAAACTCGTACATTCCCTGTTCACTGTTTCGCGATCTCAGAGAAGTAGATTTCTTTCTGCGAAAGTGATGTTTTCACAATGCTAAGTACTTCCAACTCTATCAGCAATGTAGGTTTCACCAGTTTTCTTAATATCACTTATTTTCTTGTAGCTATACTTCGAATTCTCTGTGTAAACCTCTGTAACTTCTCTCGCTAGAAGAATCACTGTGTACTTTCCTCTGTTTCTATCTGTTATCAGTCTTAAGAAACTGATACATTCTTTGGGCACTGTTTCGCTGTCTAAGAGAAGTCGATTTCTGTCTCCGAAAATGATGCTTTCACAATGCTAAGTACTCCCAACTCTATCAGCAATGTGTTTTTACCAGTTTTCTAAGTCTGTGTTATTTTCTTGTAGTTATAGTTGGAATTCTCTGTGTAAACCTCTGTAACTTCTCTAGGTAGAGGAATCACTGTGTACTTTCTCTTGTTTCTATCTGTTACCAATCTTAAGAAACTCATACATTCTCTGTTCACTGTTTCCGGGTCTCAGAGAAGTACATTGCATTCTGCGAAATTGATATTTTCACAATGTTAAGTTCTCCCATCTCTATCAGTAGTGTAGGTTTTACCACTTTTGTAAATCTTTCTTATTTTCTTCTAGTCATACTTGGAATTCTCTGTGTAAACCTCTGTAACTTCTCTACGTAGATGAATCACTGTGTACTTTCTATTGTTTCCATCTGTTACCAATCTTAAGAAACTCGTACATTCTCTGGTCACTGTTTCCCGGTTTTAGAGAAGTAGATTTGTTTCTCCGAAAGTGATGTTTTGACAATGCTAAGTACTCCCAACTCTATCAGCAATGTAGGTTTTACCAGTTTTCTTTTATCTCTTATTTTCTTGTAGTTATACTTGGAATTCTCTGTGTAAACCTCTGTAACTTCTCCAGGGAGATCAATCACTATGTACTTTTGTGGCGAGCGGGTCACGAAGGCCGCGTGTCCCACGATGGCGCTGACCACCGGACTACACCCCTTGTTTGCCAAACTCAAGGCTCTCATGGCGCATGCCTGTGGGCAGTGGCTTCCCGCCAGCCTATCGTGAGCTTCTGGATTAGGAGATCTTGGCTTAGTAGGATTGGGGGAACCCGGGGTATTAAAATAAGCAAACGCTTGTAAGGAAGAGGAAGATCAAAGAAGAAGAATAAAGCAAGCAGCTTGCAAAGTAGCTGGTACCTGTGTGTCCTGTCTTCTCTCCGCGGGCGGATAATTAGATAGAAACATTCACAGTTAGACAGCGACATCTGGGGGCCCTTACGGGGAACGTCACCTCTTTTACTTCAGGGGCTCGAGAAGTAAGGCAACAGCGCTGGTAAATCCCTCAAAAGAAGGGCGATTTTAGGTCCCTCAGAGGAAGGGCGATCTTAGGTCCCTCAGAGGAAGGGCGATTTTAGGTCCTTGCGTAAGCAGTGCGATCTTGGGTACCCGGTCTTAAGTCCCTTGGAAGAAGGGCGAATTTAGGTCCCTCAATAAGCAGGGCGATCTTGGTAAGTCCCTTGGAGGAAGGGCGAATTTAGGTCCCTGAATCAGCAGGGCAATCTTGGGTTCCCTGGACGATGGGGAATCAGCCTTCAACTGACCACCTTCAGGACGCGTGTAAAAGTCTGTTTAAACAGCGTGGCGTGGGCATAAAACAAGCCACATTGGAGCGCTTCTTGCTGGCAGTGGAGGAGGTAGCCCCTTGGTTTCTAGTGTCAGGACATCTCACGGTTGCAGCCTGGAAGAAGTTGGGCAGGGACCTGGCGAGGACTGATGCCCAAGGCCACTTGCCCCCGGGGGTAATGGGTATCTGGATATTAGTTCTCACTTGTTTAGAGGACGAGTCTGGTGTATTTCGCAGGTGCCTGGTGGCAGGCCAATCAGCCCTAGAGCAGGTCAAGGAAGAACACTCCCAGCAGGGCAGTGTTTGTGGGGAATTAAATGCTGAATTGAAGGAATGTGAGTCAGAGGGGGAGAGCTCAGACGTAGAAAGGGAGAAAGAGACGTGAGAACGTTTGAAATCTCTTTGTCTGGCGTCCGGAAAGCCCTCCGCCCCGGAGCCATTTCGAGAGCCTCCGTGTGTGCCTGAAGGGTCAGGCAGAAGTTTCTGCCCAAAGGTATGGAGAGAGGTTCCCTTTACTGTGGGGGCCTTTCCGGTGTTGGAAGATCAGCAGGGAAACAGATATCATAAACCCCTAGATTGGAAGGTGGTAAAAGGCATAGTGGCAAGGGGCGTGAGGCTGAAACCCCGCAGACACAGCCCCTTCCTGCCTCCCGGTTACAGGGCTGAGACTCACTAGGACCTCAGCCCACACCGGAGAAGCTTGCAAGGATGTAATTCGACACCTCTTTCACTGCTTTATCAGTTGCTAACTTCCCTCACATCTCAAAATAAACAGTGCTCCGGCTTATACTTTTAAAAGTTTTCAGGAATCTTACCATACCCTTAAAATTATAAACACAGCTTACCATATCATTTAATAAAATATACCCTTTTGTTATCAATCACTTGCTGTCACTAACCAAGCTGCAAGGCAGAAATTATATTTTCACAGAAATTCAACTTGCAAACGCAACCTGACACCATCCCCTCTGAAAAATCTCCCCAGCAACAGTAAAGTCACCGCAATGGCGGGCTTGGACCTTCGCCTTAGTCTGTTTGGATACCTCAGTGGCCCCTTGCAACGCATAAATTGAATGCTGCCACAAAGCTCATTGAGGAGCAATTGGCCCAGGCCACTTAAAAGAGTCTAGTTCCCCTTGGAATACGCCTATTTTTGTCATAAAGGAAAAATCAGGAAAATGGAGGTTGTGACATGACCTCAGAGAAATTAGTGCTACTATGGAGGTTATGGGACCAGTGCAAAGAGGTTTACCAGTACTCTCTGCTTTACCACAGAATTGGCCTATTATAGTAATTGACATTAAAGACTGTTTTTTCTCCATTCCCCTGCACCCGGAAGATACCTCTCGGTTTGCCTTCACATTACCATCTCTCAATCATGCTGCCCCTGGTAAACGTTATGAGTGGGTAGTCCTCCCACAAGGCATGGCTAACAGCCCAACCGTGTGCCACATTTTTGTAGGTAAAGCCGTTGCTCCTGTTCGAACTAGTCATCCTTCTGTACACTGTATCCACTACATGGATGATATTCTTTTGACAGCATCTACACATGCTGAGGTGCAAGAGGCCTACCTTACATTGGTAACCAATTTGAAAACCCATGGGCTACATATTGCACCTGAAAAAGTGCAAATGGACAACACCCTTGAATATTTGGGCACACACATATCCCCTGAACAAATTAAACCACAGAAAATCACCCTACGAAGGGACGGGTTAAATACCCTGAATGACTTTCAGAGGCTACTAGGAGACATACAATGGATACGCCCTTACTTGGGCCTGCCTAATCACGTTCTTCGTCCATTGTATGACATTTTACAAGGTGATCCTCAACTAACATCCCCTAGGCAGCTTACCCCTGAGGGACTGCAGGCCTTAGAAAAGGTAGAGCAAGCTCTTGCAGATGCTGCCCTTCGGCGGCGCGATCTTAAAGCAGACATTCAGCTGTGTGTACTTCCTTCACTCTTGCAGCCTACAGGAACATTGTGGCAAGGTGGTCCTCTTTATTGGATCCACCCATGAATTTCTGCAGGAAAACGTATTTCTTGGTACCCTGCTGCTGTGGTGCAGTTAGCATCAATTGGCTTACAACACAGTGTTCAGATTTTTGGATCTCATCCTTCCAAGGTGATAGTGCCGTATACCAAAGATCAGATTCAAACACTTGGCACTGTTAGTGATGATTGGGCTATTCTCCTGTTCAGCTTCCAAGGCCAAATAGACAATCACTACCCCAAAGATCCCCTTTTACAGTTCATGGAACAGCACCCAGCAGTCTTCCCGAAACTTACTTCCTGTGAACCGCTCACTGAAGTCACGAATGTCTTCACTGATAGGTCTCAATCCGGTATTGAAAGTATTCGTATTCCCGGCCAAGAGCCCCAGCTTTATTTGTTCCCAGGTGCCTCTGCCCAAAGAGCTGAGTTACAGGCTGTTCAACATGTTTTTCAAACAATTGAGTTGCCTTTCAATCTTATTACTGATAGTGCTTATGTGGTTCAAGCTGTACAACAGTTAGAAGCAGCAGGCCAAATTGACCAGAGTTCCCCCGTTGGATTAATCTTTGCTACCATCCAGCAGTTAATTTGGAACAGAAAACATCCTTTCCATATCATGCACTTGAGAGCTCACTCGGGCTTACCTGGCCCTCTTGCAGTGGGCAACGCCGCTGCTGATCTCCTCACTAGAGCTACACTTATTCTCAATGCTACTGAACAAGCTGAGGCATTTCACAAGCGTTTTCACGTAAATGCTAAAACTCTCTCCTCGCGCTTTCATATATCGCGAGAAGCTGCCCGAGCTATAGTAAAACCCTGTGCCTCTTGCGCTCCTTACCTACCTCAGCCGCAAGTAGGCGTCAACCCCCGTGGGCTGCTGCCCATGCACATCTGGCAAATGGATGTTACTCACTTTTCTGAATGTGGTAAATCGCGCTGTATCCATGTGTCTGTAGACACTGCGTCTGGCCTCATTTGCGCCTCAGCCCTCACTGGAGAATCTTCCAAACACGTCATCACACACTGCCTGACGGCGTGGGCAGCGTGGGACATGCCCAAAATGCTAAAAACTGATAATGCCCCGGCATACACATCTTCTACTTTCAAGTCTTTCCTGGCCGCTATGGGTGCACAATGCAGTCATGGCATTCCCTATAACCCCCAGGGCCAGGGTATCGTGGAACGAGCCCACCTTACTCTCGAAACTATGCTCTTAAAACAAAAAGGGGGAGTCGGCCTGGGTCGTTCTCCCCGCGACCGTCTCTCTCTTGCTCTGTTCACCATCAATTTTTTGTCCTTGGACTCTGCGGGACGCTCAGCCGCAGACCGGCATATGGGGCCCGCTAATGCACCCCGTATCCAAGTACTCTGGAAAGACATATATTCTGGACAATGGAAAGGGCCGGACCCTGTCCTTATCTGGTCCAGAGGAGCTGTTTGTGTTTTCCCGCAGGACACCGATAATCCTCTGTGGGTCCCAGAGCAATTGACGCGCCCGACGCATCCAGAGGACAATGAGGCGGTGGATCCTGCTGAACCTGTTGATGCTCCCTCCTCTGCAGATGACTCAGGAAGTATCTGATTACAGATGGGGGTTTCTTGATGTGCTCCCTCTTCCTCTTCCAGTGCACCACTCCGCTTCGGTATTTCCTAGGTTTTTTACCACTAATGAGTCTCTGAGCCTCCCTACGCTGCCCTATGAGCCGGAGTTGGCCTCTTGGGGGCACAGTGATGACACTGCTTCAGATCATACTATCACTCTTCGCGGCCTGCTCTGCTTCGAACTCCCGCAGGCCAATGCTTCAGCTGATAATCCTCCTTGTGTTTTGTTGTATAATCAATCTGCAGGCTGGTTTGACCCTGGGCCTGCGGTAGTGAATGTGACCAATGGCACGGTGCTACAGGGTCATATTCCCGCTCTGGTTGTGGGGGGGTCTATCCCCCAACCACGTTGGGCCCCCCGCTGTGTGCCCAGACGGGAGTGGCCGTTCCTATGGACCGGCTGCCAAAGTGGCCATGTGCGGTGGGCAGTGAGGAAGTATTTTACTTTCAGTCCAAAGTTAGGTACTTACTTCAATGAGACCTATACCGGAGGAAATTGGACTTGGCAATCTCCGGTGTTACCTGCTATTTCTAACCCTTTTGATTCGTGGCTACTATGTGGAGTGAATGGTACCTGTACGGACCTAGCTCCTTTTTCCATGGTAAAGGGAGGTTTTATTGCCAATGGTACGGTGTCTTGGAATACTTCTTGGCCGAAAGCAACGGCTTTTGAGCAAACTGCGGATTTTCATTCTGATAGTGCAACTCATGTACAGTTTCCCCCCACACCAGTGTGCGTACATCCCCCGTTCCTGTTTTTAGTTTCTAACGCTTCTCGCAATGATGATTCTCTTTCTTGTTATAATAGTTTGTGTTTTTATACCCAGTGCTGAAATGCCTCTGCATTCCCTCTCTCTTTAGTGCTACGGCTTCCTCGCCATGTGCCTTGGCCTGTGCAGGCCCCTGATCTCGCTTCTTTGCAAGCTCGTCAAAAAAGAGATTTTGGCATTACAGCTGCAGTGATAGCTGCAGTAGCTGCCTCTGTGGCTGCTGCCACGACAGCGGCGGTCGCCTTAACTCAAACCATTGGCACAGCTGCCGCGGTTAACCAGCTATCAGCCTCGACGGCTCAAGCCCTGCAGACTCAATTTAACCTTGATCGCCAGCTTAGAGCGGGAATCACAATGCTTAATCAGCGCATTGACCTGGTCCAAGAGCAAGTTGATACACTTTACCGAATAGCCCAGCTGGGATGCGAATGGCGATTCACCGGTCTGTGCATTACTTCAGTGCAATTTAACAATTTCTCTCGTGCAGCTAACCTCTCTAGAATGTTGTCTCAACAGATCAGGTCGAACTGGAGCAAGAATATTGAAAACACCCTGGAGAACCTGCGGCTAGAAATCGCCATGGTCAATGAGACACGAGTGGATCCAGTTTCTGCTAGAGCTCTCCTGCAGCTACTTTCTTCGGCCTTTTCTTACCTCAGGGATTGATGGACATTGAACCATTAACCCTCCTCCTTTTCTGCTTTGCATTTATTTGTGCGTAGCAGCCCGACGCACCGCCCGACAGAGGCGGCGGGAACAGGCCTTGCTTATACAGGCTGTTACAGCCTCGTCAACTGAGCAGCCTTTAGCCAATGTCTGGCTCAGCATGCGAGAAGGGTAGTCAGAGACGGGCAACCTATTCTGGGGGTGCTACCGACCTAAGACAGGGACCTCACCAAGCTGTGGGGTATCCCGAAGACGGGTAAGGAAGATCCTAGCAGAAGATGACCTAAGCCAGGCACCTTCTCGGCTGTTTTATGTAAATAAAAATGGGGGAGATGTGGCGAGCGGGGCACGACGGCCGCGTGTCCCAAGATGGTGCTGACCACCGGACCACACCCCTTGTTGGCCAGACTCAAGGCTCTCATGGCGCATGCCTGTGGGCAGTGGCTTCACGCCAGCCTATCGCGGCCTTCTAGATTAGGAGATCGTGGCGTTGTAGGATTGGGGAAACCCAGGGTATAAAAATAAGCAAAGGCTTGTAAGGAAGAGGAAGAACAAAGAAGAAGAATAAAGCAAGCAGCTTGCAAAGTGGCTCGTACCTGTGTGTCCTGTCTTCTCTCCGACGGCGAACACGTAGATAGAAACGTTCACAGTTAGACAGCGACATACTTTCTCTTGTTTCTATCTGTTACCAATCTGAACAAACTCATACATTCTCTGTTCACTGTTCCGTTTTCTTCGAGAAGTGGATTTCTTTCTGCGAAAGTGATGTTTTCACAATGCTTAGTACTCCCAACTCTATCAACAATGTAGGTTTTACCACTTTCCTAAGTCTCTCTTATTTTCTTGTACTTATACTTGGAATTCTCTGTGTAAACCTCTGTAACTTCTCTAGGTAGACGAATCACTGTGTACTTTCTCTTGTTTCTATCTGTTACCAATCTTGAGAAACTCATACATTCTCTGTTGTCTCTTTCCCGGTCTTAGAGAAGTAGATTTCTTTGTGCGAAAGTCCTGTTTTCACAGTGCTAAGTACTCCCAACTGTATCAACAGTGTAGGTTTTACCAGTATTCTAAGTCTCTCTTATTTTCTTGTACTTATACTTGGAATTCTCTGTGTAAACCTCTGTAACTTCTCTAGGTACATGAATCACTGTGCACTTTCTCTTATTTCTATCTGTTACCAATCTACAGAAACTCATACTTTCTCTGTTCACTGTTTCGCGGTCTTAGAAAAGTGGATTTCTTTGTGCAAAAGTGCTCTTTTCACAGTGCTAAGTACTCCCAACTCTATCAACAATGTAGGTTTTACCAGTTTTCTAAGTCTCTGGTATTTTCTTAGAGTTATACTTGGAATTCTGTGTAAACCTCTGTAACTTCTCTAGGTAGATGAATCACTGTGTACTTTCTCTTGTTCTATCTGTTACCAATCTTCAGAAATTCATACATTCTCTGTTCACTGTTTCCCGGTCTTAGAGAAGTAAATTTCTTTCTGCGAAAGTCCTGTTTTCACAGTGCTCAGTACTCCCAACTCTATCAACAATGTAGGTTTTTCCAGTTTTCTAAGTCTCTCTTATTTTCTTGTACTTATACTTGGAATTCTCTGTGTAAACCTCTGTAACTTCTCTAGGTAGATGAATCACTGTGTACTTTCTCTTGTTTCAATCTGTTACCAATCTAGAGAAACTCATGCATTCTCTGTTCACTGTTTCCCGGCCTTAGAGAAGTAGATTTCTTTCCGCGAAAGTGCTGTTTTCACAGTGCTAAGTACTCCCAGCTCTATAAACAATGTAGGTTTTACCAGTTTTATAAGTGTCTCTTATTTTCTTAGAGTTATACTTGGAATTCTGGGTGTAAACCTCTGTAACTTCTCTAGGTAGATGAATCACTGTGTACTTTCTCTTCTATCTGTTACAAATCTTGAGAAACTCATACATTCTCTGTTCACTGTTTCCCGGTCTTAGAGAAGTAGATTTCTTTGTGCGAAAGTGCTGTTTTCACAGTGCTAAGTACTCCCAACACTATCAACAATGTAGGTTTTATCAGTTTTCTAAGTCTCTCTTATTTTCTTCTACTTATACTGGGAATTCTGTGTGTAAACCTCTGTAACTTCTCTAGGTAGATGAATCACTGTGTACTTTCTCTTCTTTCTATCTGTCACCAATTTTGAGAAACGCATACATTCTCTATTCACTGTTTCAGGGTCTTAGAGAAGTAGATTTCTTTCTGCGAAACTGCCGTTTTCACAGTGCTAAGTACTCTCAACTCTATCAACAATATAGGTTTTACCACTTTTATAAGTGTCTCTTATTTTCTTACCGTTATACTTGGAATTCATTGTGTAAACCTCTGTAACTTCTCTAGGTAGCTGAATTACTGTGTACTTTCTTTTCTTTCTATCTGTTACCAATCTTGAGAAACTCATACATTCTCTGTTCACGTTTCGTGGTCTTAGAGAAGTAGATTTCTTTGTGCGAAAGTGCTGTTTTCATAGTGCTAACTACTCCCAACTCTGTCAACAATGAAGGTTTTACCAGTTTTCTAAATCTCTGTTATTTTCTTGTACATATACTTGGACTTCTCTGTGTAAACCTCTGTAAGATCTCGAGGTAGATGAATCACTGTGTACTTTCTCTTCTTTCTATCTGTTACCAAGCTTGAGAAACTCATACATTCTCTGTTCACTGTTTCCCGGTCTTAGAGAAGTAGATTTCTTTCTGCGAAAGTGCTGTTTTCTCAGTGCTATGTACTCCCAACTCTATCAACAATGTAGGTTTTACGAGTATTCTAAGTCTCTCTTATTTTCTTCTACTTATACTGGGAATTCTCTGTGTACACCTCTGTAACTTCTCTAGGTAGATCAATCACTGTGTACTTTCTCTTGTTTCTATCTGTTACCAATCTAGAGAAACTCATGCATTCTCTGTTCACTGTTTCTCGGCCTTAGAGAAGTAGATTTCTTTCTGCAAAAGTGCTGTTTTCACAGTGCTAAGTACTCCCAGCTCTATAAACAATGTAGGTTTTACCAGTTTTATAAGTGTCTCTTATTTTCTTAGAGTTATACTTGGAATTCTGGGTGTAAACCTCTGTAACTTCTCTAGGTAGATGGATCACTGTGTACTTTCTCTTCTTTCTATCTGTTACAAATCTTGAGAAACTCATACATTCTCTGTTCACTGTTTCGCGGTATTACAGAATTAGATTTCTGTCTGCAAAAGTGCTGTTTTCACAGTGCTAAGTACCTCCAACTCTATCAACAATGTAGGTTTTAACAGTTCTCTAAGTCTGTCTTATTTTCTTAGAGTTATACTTGGAATTCTGTGTGTAAACCTCTGTAACTTCTCTAGGTAGATGAATCACAGTGTACTTTCGCTTTGTATCTGTTACCAATCTTGAGAAACTCATACATTCTCTGTTCACTGTTTCCCGGCCTTAGAGAAGTAGATTTCTTTCTGCGAAAGTGCTGTTTTCACAGTGCTAAGTACTCCCAACTCTATCAACAATTTAGGTTTTACCAGGTTTCTAAGTCTCTCTTATTTTCTTCTACTTATACTGGGAATTCTCTGTGTAAAGCTCTGTAACGTCTCTAGGTAGATGAATCACTGTGTACTTTCTCTTGTGTCTATCTGTTACCATTCTAGAGAAACTCATACATTCTCTGTTCACTGTTTCACGGTCTGAGAGAAGTAGATTTCTTTCTGCGAAAGTGCTGTTTTCTCAGTGCTATGTACTCCCAACTCTATCAACAATGTAGGTTTTACGAGTATTCTAAGTCTCTGTTATTTTCTTCTACATATACTGGGAATTCTCTGTGTACACCTCTGTAACTTCTCTAGGTAGATCAATCACTGTGTACTTTCTCTTGTTTCTATCTGTTACCAATCTTGACTAACTCATACATTCTCTGTTCACTGTTTCACGGTCTTAGAGAAGTAGATTTCTTTCTGGGAAAGTGCTGTTTTCACAGTGCTAAGTACTCCCAACTGTCCCAACAATGTAGGTTTTACCAGATTTCTAAGTCTCTCTTATTTTCCTGTACTTATACTTGGAATTCTCTGTGTAAACCTCTTTAAATTCTCTAGATAGATGAATCACTGTGTACTTTCTCTTCTTTCTATCTATTACCAGTCTTCAGAAACTTATGTACTCACTGTTGACTGTTTCCCGGTCTTAGAGCAGAAGATTTCTTTCTGCGAAAGTGCTGTTTTCACAGTGCTAAGTACTCCCAACTCTATCAACAATGTAGGTTTTACCAGTTTTATAAGTCTCCCTTATGTTCTTGTACTTATACTTGGACGTCTCTTTATAAACCTCTGTAACTTCTCTACGTAGATGAATCGCTGTGTTCTTTCTCTGTTTTCTATCTGTTACCAATCTTGAGAAACTCATACATTCTCTGTTCACTGTTTCCCGGTCTTAGAGAAGTAGATTTCTTTCTGCGAAAGTGCTGTTTTCTCAGTGCTATGTACTCCCAACTCTATCAACAATGTAGGTTTTACGAGTATTCTAAGTCTCTCTTATTTTCTTCTACTTATACTAGGAATTCTCTGTGTACACCTCTGTAACTTCTCTAGGTAGATCAATCACTGTGTACTTTCTCTTGTTTCTATCTGTTACCAATCTAGAGAAACTCATACATTCTCTGTTCACTGTTTCGCGGTCTTAGAGAAGTAGATTTCTTTCTGCCAAAGTGCTGTTTTCACAGTGCTAAGTACTCCCAACTCTATCAACAATGTAGGTTTTACCAGCTTTCTATGTCTCTCTTATTTTCTTTGAGTTATACCTGGAATTCTGTGTGTAAACCTCTGTAACTTCTCTGGGTAGATGAATCACTGTGTACTTTCTCTTTCTATCTGTTACCAATCTAGAGAAACGCATACATTCTCTGTTCACTGTTTCGCGGTCTTAGAGAAGTAGATTCCTTTCTGCGAAAGTGCTGTTTTCACAGTGCTAAGTACTCCGAACTCTATCAACAATGTAGGTTTTACCAGTTCTCTAAGTCTCTATTATTTTCTTAGAGTTATACTTGGAATTCTGTGTGTAAACCTCTGTAACTTCTCTAGGTAGATGAATCACAGTGTACTTTCTCTTTCTATCTCTTACCAATCTTGAGAAACTCATACATTCTCTGTTCCCTGTTTCACGGTCTTAGAGAAGTAGATTTCTTTCTGAGAAAGTGCAGTTTTCACAGTGCTAAGTACTCCCAACTGTCCCAACAATGTAGGTTTTACCAGATTTCTAAGTCTCTCTTATTTTCTTGTACTTATACTTGGAATTCTCTGTGTAAACCTCCGTAAATTCTCTAGATAGATGAATCACTGTGTACTTTCTCTTGTTTATATCTATTACCAGTCTTGAGAAACTTATGTACTCACTGTTGACTGTTTCCCGGTCTTAGAGCAGAAGATTTCTTCCTGCGAAAGTGCTGTTTTCACAGTTCTAAGTACTCCCAACTCTACCAACTATTTAGGTTTTACCAGTATTATAAGTCTCTCTTATTTTCTTACAGTTATAGTTGGAATTCTGTGTGTAAACCTCTGTAACTTCTCTGGGTAGATGAATCACTGTGTACTTTCTCTTCTTTCTGTTACCAATCTAGAAAAACTCATACATTCTCTGTTCCCTGTTTCACGGTCTTAGTGAAGTAGATTTCTTTCTGAGAAAGTGCAGTTTTCACAGTGCTAAGTACTCCCAACTGTACCAACAATTTAGGTTTTACCAGTATTATAAGTCTCTCTTATTTTCTTACAGTTATACTTGGAATTCTGTGTGTAAACCTCTGTAACTTCTCTAGATAGATGAATCACAGTGTACTTTCTCTTTCTATCTGTTACCAATCTTGAGAAACTCATACATTCTCTGTTCCCTGTTTCACGGTCTTAGAGACGTAGATTTCTTTCTGAGAAAGTGCAGTTTTCACAGTGCTAAGTACTCCCAACTGTCCCAACAATGTAGGTTTTACCAGATTACTAAGTCTCTCTTATTTTCTTGTACTTATCCTTGGACTTCTCTGTGTAAACCTCTGTAACTTCTCTACGTAGATGAATCACTGTGTTCTTTCTCTTGTTTCTGTCTGTTACCAATCTTGAGAAACTCATACATTCTCTGTTCACTGTTTCCCGGTCTTAGAGAAGTAGATTTCTTTCTGCGAAAGTGCTGTTTTCACAGTGCTAAGTACTCCCAACTCTATCAACAATGTAGGATTTTCCAGTTTTCTAAGTCTCTCTTATTTTCTTGTACTTACATTTGGAATTCTGTGTGTAAACCTCTGAAACTTCTCTAGGTAGATGAATCACTGTGTACTTTCTCTTGTTTCTATCTGTTACCAATCTAGAGAAACTCATACATTCTCTGTTCACGTTTTCACGGTCTTAGAGAAGTAGATTTCTTTGTGCAAAAGTGCTGTTTTCACAGTGCTAAGTACTTCCAACTCTATCAACAATGTAGGTTTTACCAGCTTTCTAAGTCTCTCTTATTTTCTTCTACTTATACTGGGAATTCTCTGTGTAAATCTCTGTAACTTCTCTAGGTAGATAAATCACTGTGTACTTTCTCTCCTGTCTATCTCTTACGATTCTAGAGAAACTCATACATTCTCTGTTCACTGTTTCGCGGTCTTAGAGAAGTAGATTTCTTTCTGCGAAAGTGCTGTTTTCACAGTGCTAAGTACTCCCAACTCTATCAACAATTTCTGAGTTTTCTGAGTTGCTCTTATTTTCTTGTACTTATACTTGGACTTCTCTGTTAAACCTCTGTAACTTCTCTACGTAGATGAATCAATATATGCTTTCTCTTGTTTCTATCTGTTAGCAATCTTGAGAAACTCATACATTCTCTGTTCACTGCTTCGCGGTCTTAGAGAAGTAGATTTCTTTGAGCGAAAGTGCTGTTTTCACAGTGCTAAGTACTCGAAACTCTATCAACAATTTAGGTTTTTCCAGTTTTCTAAGTCTCTGTTATTTTCTTGTACTTATACTTGGACTTCTCTGTGTAAACCTCTGTGACATTTCCACGTAGTTGAATGACTGTGTACTTTCTTTTCTTTCTATCTGTTACCAATCTTGAGAAACTCATACATTCTCTGTTCACTGTTTCCCGTCTTAGAGAAGTAGATTTCATTCTTCGAAAGTGCTGTATTCACAGTGCTAAGTGCTCCTAACTCTATCAACAATGTAGGTTTTACCACTTTTCTATGTCTCTCTTATTTTCTTGTACCTATACTTCGACTTCTCTGTTTAAATCTCTGTAACTTCTCTAGATAGATGAATCACTGTGTACTTTCTCTTCTTTCTATCTGTTACCAATCTTGAGAAACTCATACATTCTCTGTTCACTGTTTCGCGGTCTTAGAGAAATAGATTTTTTTCTGCCAAAGTACTGTTTTCACAGTGCTAACTATTTCCAACTCTATCAACAATGTAGGTTTTTCCAGTTTTCTAAGTCTCTCTTATTTTCTTGTACTTATACTTGGAATGCTCTGTGTAAACCTCTGTAACTTCTCTAGGTAGATGAATCACTGTGTACTTTCTCTTGTTTCTATCTGTTACCAATCTAGAGAAACTCATACATTCTCTGTTCACTATTTCCCGGTCTCAGAGAAGTAGATTTCTTTCTACTAAAGTGCTGTTTTCACAGTGCTATGTACTCCCAATTCTATCAACAATGTAGGTTTTACCACTTTTCTAAGTCTCTCTTATTTTCTTGTACTTATACTTGGACTTCTCTGTGTAAACCTCTGTAACTTCTCTACGTACATAAAGCATTGTGTTCTTTCTTTTCTTTCTATCTGTTACCAATCTTGAGAAACTCATACATTCTCTGTTCACTGTTTCCTGGTCTTAGAGAAGTAGGTTGCGTTCTGCGAAAGTGCTGTTTTCACAGTGCTAAGTACTCCCAACTCTATCAACAATGTAGGTTTTTCAGTTTTCTAAGTCTCTCTTATTTTCTTGTACTTATACTTGGACTTCTCTGTCTAAACCGCTGTAACTTCTCTACGTACATGAATCATTGTGTTCTTTCTCTTGTTTCTATCTGTTACCAATCTTGAGAAACTCATACATTCTCTGTTCACTGTTTCCAGGTCTGAGAGAACTAGATTTCGTTCTGCGAAAGTGCTGTTTTCACAGTGCTAAGTCCTCCCAACTCTATCAACAATGTAGGTTTTACCAGTATTCTAAGTCTCTCTGATTTTCTTGTACTTATACTTCGACTTCTCTGTGTGAACCTCTGTAACTTCTCTAGGTAGATGAATCACTGTGTACTTTCTCTTCTTTCTGTCTGTTACCAAACTGGAGAAACTCATACATTCTCTGTTCACTGTTTCGCGGTCTTAGAGAAGTAGATTTCCTTCTGTGAAAGCCCTGTTTTCACAGTGCTAAGTCCTCCCAACTGTATCAACAATGTATGTTTTACCACTATTCTAAGTCCCTCTTATTTTCTTGTACTTATACTTGGAGTTATCTGTGTAAACCTCTGTAACTTCTCTAGGAAGATGAATCACTGTTTACTTTCTCTTCTTTCTAACTGTTACCAATCTAGAGAAACTCATACATTCTCTGTTCACTGTTTCGCGGTCTTAGAGAAGTAGATTTCTTTCTGCGAAAGTGCTGTTTTGACAGTGCTAAGTACTCCCAAACCTATCAACAATGTAGGTTTTACCAGTTTTCTAAGTCTATCTTATTTTATTGTACTTATACTTCGACTTCTCTGTGTGAACTTCTGTAACATCTCTAGGTAGATGAATCACTGTGTACTTTCTCTTCTTTCTATCTGTTACCAAACTTGAGAAAATCATACATTCTCTGTTCACTGTTTCGCAGGCTTAGAGACGTAGATTTCTTTCTTCGAAAGTGATGTTTTCACAGTGCTAAGTACTCCCAACTCTATCAACAATGTATGTTTTACCAGTATTCTAAGTCCCTCTTATTTTCTTGTACTTATACTTGGAGTTCTCTGTGGAAACCTCTGTAACTTCTCTAGGAAGATGAATCACTATGTACTTTCGCTTCTTTCTATCTGCTACCAATCTTCAGAAACCCATAAATTCTCTATTCACTGTTTCTCGGTCTTAGAGCAGTAGATTTCTTTCTGCGAAAGTGCTGTTTTCACAGTGGTAAGTACTCCCAACTCTATCAACAATGTAGCTTTTACCACTTTTCTAAGTCTCTCTTATTTTCTTGTACTTATACTTGGAATTCTCTGTGTAAACCTCTGTAACTTTTCTAGGTAGACGAATCACTGTGTACTTGCTCTTGTTTCTATCTGTTACCAATCTTGAGAAACTCATACATTCTCTGTTGTCTCTTTCTCGGTCTTAGAGAAGCAGATTTCTTTGTGCGAAAGTCCTGTTTTCACAGTGCTAAGTACTCCCAACTGTATCAACAGTGTAGGTTTTACCAGTATTCTGAGTCTCTCTTATTTTCTTGTACATATACTTGGAATTCTCTGTGTAAACCTCTGTATCTTCTCTAGGTACATGAATCACTGTGCACTTTCTCTTATTTCTATCTGTTACCAATCTACAGAAACTCATACTTTCTCTGTTCACTGTTTCGCGGTCTTACCAAAGTGGATTTCTTTGTGCGAAAGTGCTGTTTTCACAGTGCTAAGTACTCCCAACTCTATCAACAATGTAGGTGCTACCCGTTATCTAAGTTTCTCTTATTTTCTTGTACTTATACTTGGAATTCTCTGTGTAAACCTCTGTAACTTCTCTAGATAGATGAATCACTGTGTACTTTCTCTTGTTTCTATCTGTTACCAATCTTGAGAAACTCATACATTCTCTGTTCACTGTTTCCCGGTCATAGAGATGTAGATTTCTTTGTGCGAAAGCGATGTTTTCACAATGCTAAGTACTCCCAACTTTAAAGGAAATGTAGGTTTTAACAGTTTTCTAAATCTCTATTATTTTCTTGTAGTTATACTTGGAATTCTCTGTGTAATCCTCTGTAACTTCTCTATATAGATGAATCACAGTATACTTTCTCTTGTTTCTATCTGTTACCAATCTTAAGAAACTCATACATTCTCTGTTGACTGTTTTGTGGTCTTAGAGAAGTCAATTTCTATCTGCGAAAGTGATGTTTTCACAATGCTAAGTACTCCCAACTGTATCTGCAATGTAGGTTTCACCACTTTTCTTAGTATCTCTTATTTTCTTGTAGTTATACTTGGAAGTCTCTGTGTAAACCTCTGTAACTTCTCCAGGTAGAAGAATCACTGTGTACGTTCTCTTGTTGCTATCTGTTACCAATCTTAAGAAACTCATCCATTCTCTTTTCACTTTTTCGCGGTTTTAGAGAAGTAGATTTCATTCTGCGAAACTGACGTTTTCACAATACTAAGTACTCCCAACTCTATCAGCAATGTAGGTTTTAGCAGTTTTCTAAGTCTCTATTATTTTCTTGTGGTTATACTTGGAATTCTGTGTGTAAACCTCTGTAACTTCTCCAGGTAGAAGAATTACTGTGTACTTTCTCTTGTTTCTATCTGTTACCAAACTTAAGAAAATGATACATTCTCTGTTCGCTCTTTCGCGATCTTAGACAAGTGGATTTCTTTCTGCGAAAGTGATGTTTTCACAATGGTAAGTACTCCCAACTCTGTCAGCAATGTAGGTTTTACCACTTTTCTTAGTATCTCTTATTTTTTTGTAGTTATATATGAAATTCTCTGTGTAAACCTGTGTAACTTCTCTAGGTAGATGAATCACTGTGTACTTTCTCTTCTTTCTGTCTGTTACCAATCTTAAGAAACTCATACATTCTCTGTTCACTATTTCGCGGTCTTAGAGAAGTAGATTTCTTTCTGCTAAAGTGATGTTTTCACAGTGTTACGTACTCCCAACTCTATCAGCAATGGAGGTTTTGCCAGTTTTCTAAGTCTCTCTTATTTTGTTGTGGTTATACTTGGAATTCTCTGTGTAAACCTGTGTGACTTCTCTAGGTAGAGGAATCACTGTGTACTTTCTCTTGTTTTATCTGTTACCAATCTTGAGAAACTCATACATTCTCTGTTGTTTCTTTCCCGGTCTTAGAGAAGTAGATTTCTTTGTGCGAAAGTCCTGTTTTCACAGTGCTAAGTACTCCCAACTCTATCAACAGTGTAGGTTTTACCAGTATTCTAAGTCTCTCTTATTTTCTTCTACTTATACTTGGAATTCTCTGTGTAAACCTCTGTAACTTCTCTAGGTACATGAATCACTGTGCACTTTCTCTTGTTTCTATCTGTTACCAATCTTGAGAAACTCATACATTCTCTGTTCACTGTTTCCTGGTCTTAGAGAAGTAGATTTCTTTGTGCGAAAGTGCTGTTTTCACAGTGCTAAGTACTCCCAACTCTATCAACAATGTCGGTTTTACCAGTATTATAAGTCTCTCTTATTTTCTTACAGTTAAACTTGGAATTCTGTGTGTAAACCTCTGTAACTTCTCTAGGTAGATGAAGCACCGTGTACTTTCTCTTCTTTCTATCTGTTACCAATCTTCAGAAACTCGTACATTCTCTGTTCACTGCTTCACGGTCTTAGAGAAGTAGATTTCTCTCTGCGAAAGTGCTGTTTTCACAGTGCTAAGTACTCCCAACTCTATCAACAATATAGGTCTTACCAGATTTCTACGTCTCTCTTATTTTCTTCTACTTATACTTGGATTTCTCTCTGTAAACCTCTGTAAATTTTCTAGGTAGATGAATCACTGTGAAATTTCTCTTGTTTATATCTGTTACCAGTCTTTAGAAACTCATGCATTCTCTGTTCACTGTTTCTCGGCCTTAGAGAAGTAGATTTCTTTCTGCCAAAGTGCTGTTTTCACAGTGCTAAGTACTCCCAACTCTATCAACAATGTAGGTTTTATCAGTTTTATAAGTCTCTCTTATTTTCTTAGAGTTATACTTGGCATTCTGTGTGTAAACCTTTGTAACGTCTCTAGGTAGATAAATCACTGTGTACTTTCTCTTCTTTCTATCTGTTACCAATCTAGAGAAACTCATACATTCACTATTCACTGTTTCGCGGTCTTAGAGAAGGAGATTTCTTTCTGCGAAAGTGCTGTTTTCACACTGCTAAGTACTCCGAACTCTATCAACAATGTAGTTTTTACCAGTTATCTAAGTCTCACTTATATTCTTAGAGTTATACATGGAATTCTGTGTGTAAACCTCTGTAACTTCTGTAGGTAGATGAATCACTGTGTACATTCTCTTCTTTCTATCTGGTACCAATCTTGAGAAACTCATACATTCTCTGTTCACTGTTTCGCGGTCTTAGAGAAGTAAATTTCTTTCTGCGAAAGTGCTGCTTTCACAGTGCTAAGTACTCCCAACTGTATCAACAATGTAGGTGTTTCCAGTTTTCTAAGTCTCTCTTATTTTCTTGTACTTCTACATCGAATTCTCTGTGTAAACTTCTGTAACTTCTCTAGGTAGATGAATCACTGTTTACTTTCTCTTGTTTCTATCTGTTAACAATCTTGAGAAACTCATACATACTCTGTTCACTGATTCCCGTCTTTGAGAAGTAGATTTCTTTGTGCGAAAGTGCTGTTTTTACAGTGCTAGGTACTCCCAACACTATCAACAATGTAGGTTTTACCAGTTTTCTTAATCTCTGTTATTTTCTTGTACTTATACTTGGACTTCTCTGTGTAAACCTCTGTAACTTCTTTATGTAGATGAATCACTGGGTACTTTCTCTTCTTTCTATCTGTTACCAATCTAGAGAAACTCATACATTCTCTGCTCACGGTTTCGCGGTCTTAGAGCATTAGATTTCTTTCTGCGAAAGTGCTGTTTTCAAAGTGCTAAGTACTCCCAACTCTATCAACAAAGTAGGTTTTACCACTTTCATAGGTGTCTCTTATTTTCTTAGAGTTATACTTGGAATTCTGTGTGTAAACCTCTGTAACTTTTGTAGGTAGATGAATCACTGTGTACTTTCTCTTCTTTCTATCTGTTACCGATCTTGAGAAACTCATACATTCTCTGTTCACTGTTTCCCGGACTTAGAGAAGTAGATTTCTATCTGTGAAAGTGCTGTTTTCACAGTGCTAAGTACCCCCAACTCTATCAATAATGTAGGTTTTTCCAGTTTTCTAAGTGTCTCTTATTTTCTTGTACTTATACTTGGAATTCTCTGTGTAAACCTCTGTAACTTCTCTAGATAGATGAATCACTGTGTACTTTCTCTTGTTTCTATCTGTTACCAATCTTGAGAAACTCATACATTCTCTGTTCACTGTTTCCCGGTCTTACAGAAGTAGATTTCTTTGTGCGAAAGTGGTGTTTTCACAGTGCTAAGTACTCCCAACTCTATCAACAATGTAGGTTCTACCCGTTATCTAAGTCTCTCTTATTTTCTTGTACTTATACTTGAAATTCTCTGTGTAAACCTCTGTAACTTCTCTAGGTAGAAGAATAACTATGTACTTTCTCTTGTTTTCATCAGTTACCAATCTTAAGAAACTCATACATTCTGTGTTAACTTTTTTGCGGTCTTAGAGAAGTAGATTTCGTTCTGCGAAAGTGATGTTTCCACAATGCTAAGTACTCCCAACTCTATCACCAATGTAGGTTATACCAGTTTTCATATTGTCTCTTATTTTCTTGTAGTTATACATGGAATGCTCTGTGTACACCTCTGTAACTTCTCTAGGTAGAGGAATCACTGTGTACTTTCACTTGTTTCTATCTGTTACCAATCTTAAGAAACTCATACATTCTCTGGTCACTGTTTCGTGGTCTTACAGAAGTAAATTTCTTTCTGCGAAACTCATGTTTTCACAATACTACGTACTCCCAACTCTATAAGCAATGTAAGTTTTAACAGCTTTCTAAGTCTCTCTTATTTTCTTGTGGTTATATTAGGAATTCTCTGTGTAAACCTCTGTAACTTCTCTAGGTAGAAGAATCACTGTGTACATTCTCTTGTTTCTATCTTTTACCAATCTCATGAAACTCATACATTCTCTGTTCACTGTTTCGTGGTCTTAGAGAATTAGATTTCTTTCTGCGAAAGCGATGTTTTCACAATGCTAAGTACTCCCAACTTTAAGGGAAATGTAGGTTTTAACAGTTTTCTAAATCTCTATTATTTTCTTGTAGTTATACTTCGAATTCTCTGTGTAATCCTCTGTAACTTCTCTATATAAATGAATCGCAGTATACTTTCTCTTGTTTCTATCTGTTACCAATCTTAAGAAACTCATACATTCTCTGTTCACTGTTTCGTGGTCTTTGAGAAGTCAATTTCTATCTGCGAAAGTGATTTTTTCACAATGCTAAGTACTCCCAACTCTATCAACAATGTCGGTTTTACCAGTATTATAAGTCTCTCTTATTTTCTTACAGTTAAACTTGGAATTCTGTGTGTAAACCTCTGTAACTTCTCTAGGTGGATGAAGCACCGTGTACTTTCTCTTCTTTCTATCTGTTACCAATCTTCAGAAACTCGTACATTCTCTGTTCACTGCTTCACGGTCTTAGAGAAGTAGATTTCTCTCTGCGAAAGTGCTGTTTTCACAGTGCTAAGTACTCCCAACTCTATCAACAATATAGGTCTTACCAGATTTCTACGTCTCTCTTATTTTCTTCTACTTATACTTGGATTTCTCACTGTAAACCTCTGTAAATTTTCTAGGTAGATGAATCACTGTGAAATTTCTCTTGTTTATATCTGTTACCAGTCTTTAGAAACTCATGCATTCTCTGTTCACTGTTTCTCGGCCTTAGAGAAGTAGATTTCTTTCTGCCAAAGTGCTGTTTTCACAGTGCTAAGTACTCCCAACTCTATCAACAATGTAGGTTTTATCAGTTTTACAAGTCTCTCTTATTTTCTTAGAGTTATACTTGGCATTCTGTGTGTAAACCTTTGTAACGTCTCTAGGTAGATAAATCACTGTGTACTTTCTCTTCTTTCTATCTGTTACCAATCTAGAGAAACTCATACATTCACTATTCACTGTTTCGCGGTCTTAGAGAAGGAGATTTCTTTCTGCGAAAGTGCTGTTTTCACACTGCTAAGTACTCCGAACTCTATCAACAATGTAGTTTTTACCAGTTATCTAAGTCTCACTTATATTCTTAGGTTATTTGGAATTCTGTGTGTAAACCTCTGTAACTTCTGTAGGTAGATGAATCACTGTGTACATTCTCTTCTTTCTATCTGTTACCAATCTTGAGAAACTCATACATTCTCTGTTCACTGTTTCGCGATCTTAGAGAAGTAAATTTCTTTCTGCGAAAGTGCTGCTTTCACAGTGCTAAGTACTCCCAACTGTATCAACAATGTAGGTGTTTCCAGTTTTCTAAGTCTCTCTTATTTTCTTGTACTTCTACATCGAATTCTCTGTGTAAACTTCTGTAACTTCTCTAGGTAGATGAATCACTGTTTACTTTCTCTTGTTTCTATCTGTTAACAATCTTGAGAAACTCATACATACTCTGTTCACTGATTCCCGTCTTTGAGAAGTAGCATTCTTTGTGCGAAAGTGCTGTTTTTAGAGTGCTAGGTACTCCCAACACTATCAACAATGTAGGTTTTACCAGTTTTCTTAATCTCTGTTATTTTCTTGTACTTATACTTGGACTTCTCTGTCTAAACCTCTGTAACTTCTCTATGTAGATGAATCACTGGGTACTTTCTCTTCTTTCTATCTGTTACCAATCTAGAGAAACTCATACATTCTCTGCTCATGGTTTCGCGGTCTTAGAGCATTAGATTTCTTTCTGCGAAAGTGCTGTTTTCAAAGTGCTAAGTACTCCCAACTCTATCAACAAAGTAGGTTTTACCACTTTCATAGGTGTCTCTTATTTTCTTAGAGTTATACTTGGAATTCTGTGTGTAAACCTCTGTAACTTTTCTAGGTAGATGAATCACTGTGTACTTTCTCTTCTTTCTATCTGTTACCGATCTTGAGAAACTCATACATTCTCTGTTCACTGTTTCCCGGTCTTAGAGAAGTAAATTTCTTTCTGGGAAACTGCTGATATCACAGTGCTAAGTACCCCGAACTCTATCAACAGTGTAGGTTTTACCAGTTTTCTAAGTCTCTCTTATTTTCTTCTACTTATACTGGGAATTCTCCGTGGAAACCTCTGTAACTTCTCTAGGTAGATGAATCACTGTGTACTTTCCCTTGTTTCTATCTGTTACCATTCGAGAGAAACTCATACATTCTCTCTTCACTGTTTCACGGTCTTAGTGAAGTAAATTTCTTTCTGCGAAAGTGCTGTTCTCACATTGCTAAGTACTCCCAACTCTATCAACAATGAAGGTTTTACTAGTTTTGTAAATCTCTCTTATTTTCTTGTACTTATACTTGGACTTCTCTGTGTGAAACTCTGTAACTTCTCTAGGTAGATTAATCACTGTGTACTTTCTCTTCTTTCTATCTGTTACCAATCTTGAGAAACTCAAACATTCTCGGTTCACTGTTTCGCGGTCTTAGAGAAGTAGATTTCTTTCTGCGAAAGTGGTATTTTCACAGTGCTAAGTGCTTCCAACTCTATCAACAATGTAGGTTTTGCGGTTTCTAAGTCTCTCTAATTTTCTTGTACTTATACTGGGAATTCTGTGTGTAAACCTCTGTAACTTCTCTAGGTAGATGAATCACTGTGTACTTTCTCTTGTTTCTATCTGTTACCCATCTTGAGAAACTCATACATTCTCTGTTCACTGTTTCCTGGTCTTAGAGAAATAGATTTCTTTGTCTGAAAGTGCTGTTTTCACAGTGCTAAGTACTCCCAACTCTATCAACAATGTAATTTTTACCACTTTTATAAGTGTCTCTTATTTTCTTAGAGTTATATTTGGAATTCTGTGTGTAAACCTCTGTAACTTCACTAGGTAGCTGAATCACTGTGCACTTTCTCTTCTTTCTATCGGTTACCAAACTTTAGAAACTCATACATTCTCTGTTCACTGTTTCGCGGTCTTAGAGAAGTAGATTTCTTTCTGCGAAAGTGCGGTTTTCACAGCGCTAAGTACTCCCAACTCTGTCAACAATGTAGGTTTTACCAGTATTCTAAGTCTCTCTTAGTTTCTTGTACTTATATTTGGCCTTCACTGTGTAAACCTCTGTAACTTTTCTACGTAGATGAATCACTGTGTACTTTCACTTCTTTCTATCTGTTACCAATCTAGAGAAACTCATACATTCACTGTTCACTGTTTCGTGATCTTAGAGAAGTAGATTTCTTTCTGCGAAAGTGGTGTTTTCACAGTGCTAAGTACTCCCAACTCTATCAACAATGTAGGTTTTGCCAGTTTTCTACGTCTCTCTGATTTTCCTCTACTTATTCTGGGAGTTCTCTGTGTAAACCTCTGTAACTTCTCTAGGTAGATGAATCACTCTGTCGTTTCTCTTCTTTCTATCTGTTACCATTCTAGAGAAACTCATACATTCTCTGTTCCCTGTTTCACGGTCTTAGAGAAGTTGATTTCTTTCTCGGAAATTGCTGTTTTCACAGTGCTAAGTACTCCCAACTCTATCAACAATGTAGGGTTTACCAGTTTTATAAGTCTCTCTTATTTTCTTAGAGTTATACTCGGTATTCTGTGTGTAAACCTTTGTAACTTCTCTAGGTAGATGAATCACTGTGTATTTTCTCTTCTTTCTATCTGTTACCAATCTAGAGAAACTCATCCATTCTCTGTTCACTGTTTCGTGGTCTTAGAGAAGTAGATTTCGTTCTGCAAAAGTGCTGTTTTTACAGTGCTAAGTACTCCAAACTCTATCAACAATGTAGGTTTTACCAGTTTTATAAGTCTCTCTTATTGTCTTAGAGTCATACTTGGAATTCTGTGTGTAAACCTCTGTAACTTTTCTAGGTAGATGAGTCACTGTGTACTTTCTCTTCTTTCTATCTGTTACCAATCTAGAGAAACTCATACATTCTCTGTTCACTCTTTCGCGGTCTTAGAGAAGTAGATTTCTTTCTGCTAAAGTGATGTTTTCACAGTGTTACGTACTCCCAACTCTATCAGCAATGGAGGTTTTGCCAGTTTTCTAAGTCTCTCTTATTTTGTTGTGGTTATACTTGGAATTCTCTGTGTAAACCTGTGTGACTTCTCTAGGTAGAGGAATCACTGTGTACTTTCTCTTGTTTCTATCTGTTACCAATCTGAAGAAACTCATACATTCTCTGTTCACTGCTTCGTGGTATTAGGGAAGTAGATTTTTTTCTGCGAAAGTGATGTTTTCACAATGCTAAGTACTCCCAACTCTATCAGCAATGTAGGTTTTACCAGTTTTCTTAGTATCTCTTTTTTTCTTATAGTTATACTTGGAAATCTCTGTGTAAACCTCTGTAACTTTTGTACGTAGAAGAATCACTGTGTACTTTGGTTTCTATCTGTTACCAATCTTAGGAAACTCATACATTCTCTGTTCACTGTTTCTTGGTCTTAGAGTAGTAAATTTCTTTGTGCGAAAGTGCTGTTTTCACAGTGCGAAGTACTCCCAACTCTATCAACAATGCAGGTTTTTCCAGTTTTCTAAGTCTCTCTTATATTCTTGTACTTATACTTGGAATTCTCTGTGTAAACCTCTGTAACTACTCTAGGTAGACGAATCACTGTGTACTTTCTCTTGTTTCTATCTGTTACCAATCTTGAGAAACTCATACATTCTCTGTTGTTTCTTTCCCGGTCTTAGAGAAGTAGATTTCTTTGTGCGAAAGTCCTGTTTTCACAGTGCTAAGTACTCCCAACTCTATCAACAGTGTAGGTTTTACCAGTATTCTAAGTCTCTCTTATTTTCTTCTACTTATACTTGGAATTCTCTGTGTAAACCTCTGTAACTTCTCTAGGTACATGAATCACTGTGCACTTTCTCTTGTTTCTATCTGTTACCAATCTACAGAAACTCATACTTCCTCTGTTCACTGTTTCGCGGATTAGGAAAGTGGATTTCTTTATGCGAAAGTGCTGTTTTCACAGTGCTAAGTACTCCCAACTCTATCAACAATATAGGTTCTACCCGTTATCTAAGTCTCTCTTATTTTCTTGTACTTATACTTGGAATTCTCTGCGTAAACTTCTGTAACTTCTCTAGATAGATAAATCACTGTGTACTTTCTCTTGTTTCTATCTGTTACCAATCTTGAGAAACTCATACATTCTCTGTTCACTGTTTCCTGGTCTTAGAGAAGTAGATTTCTTTCTGCGAAAGTGCTGTTTTCACAGTGCTAAGTACTCCCAACTCTATCAACAATGTAGGTTCTACCCGTTATCTAAGTCTCTCTTATTTTCTTGTACTTATACTTGGAATTCTGTGTGTAAACTTCTGTAACTTCTCTAGAAAGATGAATCACTGTGTACTTTCTCTTGTTTCTATCTGTTCCCAGTCTTGAGAAACTAATACATTCTATGTTCACTGTTTCCTGGTCTTAGAGAAGTAGATTTCTTTGTGCGAAAGTGCTGTTTTCACAGTGCTAAGTATTCCCAACTCTATCAACAATGTAGGTTCTACCCGTTATCTAAGTCTCTCTTATTTTCTTGTACTTATACTTGGAATTCTCTGTGTAAACCTCTGTAACTTCTCTAGATAGATGAATCACTGTGTACTTTCTCTTGTTTCTATCTGTTACCAATCTTGAGAAATTCATACATTCGCTGTTCACTGTTTCCCGGTCTTACAGAAGTAGATTTCTTTGTGCGAAAGTGCTGTTTTCACAGTGCTAAGTACTCCCAACTCTATCAACAATGTAGGTTCTACCCGTTATCTAAGTCTCTCTTATTTTCTTGTACTTATACTTGAAATTCTCTGTGTAAACCTCTGTAACTTCTCTAGATAGAAGAATCACTGTGTACTTTCTCTTGTTTCCATCTCTTACCAATCTTTAGAAACTCATGCATTCTCTGTTCACTGTTTCGCGGTCTTAGAGAAGTAAATTTCTTTCTGCGAAAGTGCTACTTTCACAGTGCTAAGTACTCCCAACTCTATCAACAATGTAGGTTTTTCCAGTTTTCTAAATCTCTCTTATTTTCTTGTACTTCTACATCGAATTCTCTGTGTAAACTTCTGTAACTTCTCTAGGTAGATGAATCACTGTTTACGTTCTCTTGTTTCTATCTGTTAACAATTTTGAGAAACTCATACATTCTCTGCTCACGGTTTCGCGGATTTAGAGAATTAGATTTCTTTCTGCGAAAGTGCTGTTTTCAAAGTCCTAAGTACTCCCAACTCTATCAACAAATTAGGTTTTACCACTTTCATAGGTGTCTCTTATTTTCTTAGAGTTATACTTGGAATTCTGTGTGTAAACCTCTGTAACTTCTCTAGGTAGATGAATCAGTGTGTACTTTCTCTTCTTTCTATCTGTTACCGATCTTGAGAAACTCATACATTCTCTGTTCACTGTTTCCCGGTCTTAGAGAAGTAGATTTCTATCTGTGAAAGTGCTGTTTTCACAGTGCTAAGTACCCCCAACTCTATCAATAATGTAGGTTTTTCCAGTTTTCTAAGTGTCTCTTATTTTCTTGTACTTATAGTTGGAATTCTCTGTGTAAATCTCTGTAACTTCTCTAGGTACATGAATCACTGTGTAATTTCTCTTGTTTCTATCTGTTACCAATCTTGAGAAACTCATACATTCCCTTTTCACTGTTTCCCGGTCTTAGAGAAGAAAATTTCTTTCTGGGAAAGTGCTGATTTCACAGTGCTAAGTACCCCCAACTCTATCAACAGTGTAGGTTTTACCAGTTTTCTAAGTCTCTCGTATTTTCTTCTACTTATACTGGGAATTCTCCGTGGAAACCTCTGTAACTTCTCTAGGTACATGAATCACTGTGTACTTTCCCTTGTTTCTATCTGTTACCATTCGGGAAAAACTCATACATTCTCTCTTCAATGTTTCACGGTGTTAGTGAAGTAATTTCTTTCTGCGAAAGTGCTGTTTTCACATTGCTAACTACTCCCAACTCTATCAATAATGAAGGTTTTACTAGTTTTGTAAAACTCTCTTATTTTCTTGTACTTATACTGGGAATTCTGTGTGTAAACCTCTGTAACTTCTCTAGGTAGATGAATCACTGTGTACTTTCTCTTGTTTCTATCTGTTACCCATCTTGAGAAACTCATACATTCTCTGTTCACTGTTTCCTGGTCTTAGAGAAATAGATTTCTTTGTGGGAAAGTGCTGTTTTCACAGTGTTAAGTACTCCCAACTCTATCAACAATGTAATTTTTACCACTTTTATAAGTGTCTCTTATTTTCTTAGAGTTATATTTGGAATTCTGTGTGTAAACCTCTGTAACTTCACTAGGTAGCTGAATCACTGTGCACTTTCTCTTCTTTCTATCGGTTACCAAACTTTAGAAACTCATACATTCTCTGTTCACTGTTTCGCGGTCTTAGAGAAGTAGATTTCTTTCTGCGAAAGTGCGGTTTTCACAGTGCTAAGTACTCCCAACTCTGTCAACAATGTAGGTTTTACCAGTATTCTAAGTCTCTCTTATTTTCTTGTACTTATATTTGGGCTTCACTGTGTAAACCTCTGTAACTTTTCTACGTAGATGAATCACTGTGTACTTTGACTTCTTTCTATCTGTTACCAATCTAGAGAAACTCATACATTCACTGTTCACTGTTTCGTGATCTTAGAGAAGTAGATTTCTTTCTGCGAATGTGCTGTTTTCACAGTGCTAAGTACACCCAACTCTATCAACAATGTAGGTTTTACCAGTTTTCTGAGTCTCTCTTATTAGAATTATACTTGGAATTCTGTGTGTAAACCTCTGTAACTTCTCTAGGTAGATGAATCACTGTGTACTTTCTCTTCTTTCTATCTGTTACCAATCTTGAGAAACTCATACATTCTCTGTTCACTGTTTCCTGGTCTTAGAGAAGTAGATTTCTTTCTGCGAAAGTGCTGTTTTCACAGTGCTAAGTACTCCCGACTCTATCAACAATGTAGGTTTTACCAGTTTTCTAAGTCTCTCTTGTTTTCCTCTACTTATACTGGGAATTATCTGTGGAAACCTCTGTAACTTCTCTAGGTAGATGAATCACTGTGTACTTTCTCTTGGTTCTATCTGTTACCATTCTAGAGAAACTCATACATTCTCTGTTCACTGTTTTACGGTCTTAGAGAAGTAGATTTCTTTCTGGGAAAGTGCTGTTTTCACAGTACTAAGTACTCCAAACTCTATCAACAATGTAGGTTTTACCAATTTTATAAGTTTCTCTTATTTTCTTAGAGTTATACTTGGAATTCTGTGTGTAAACTTCTGTAACATTTATAGGTAGATGAATCTTTCTCTACTTTCTATTCTTTCTATCTGTTACCAATCTAGAGAAACTCATACATTCTCTGTTCACTGTTTCCCGGTTTTAGAGAAGTAGATTTCTTTCTGCGAAAGTGCTGTTTTCACAGTGTTAAGTACTCCCAACTCTATCAACAATGTAGGTTTTACCAGTTTTCTATGTCTCTCTTATTTTCTTGTACTTATTCTTGGACTTCTCTGTGTAAACCTCTATAACTTCTCTATGTAGATGAATCACTGTGTTCTTTCTCTTCTTCCTATCTGTTACCGGTCTTGAGAAACTCATACATTCTCTCTTCACTGTTTCCCGGTCTTAGAGAAGTAGATTTCTTTCTGCGAAAGTGCTGTTTTCACAGTGCTAAGTACTCCCAACTCTATCAACCATGTAGGTTTTTCCAGTTTTCTAATTCTCTCTTGTTTTCTTGTACTTATACTTGGACTTCTCTGTGTAAACCTCTGTAACTTCTCTAGGTAGATGAATCACTGTGTACTTTCTCTTGTTCTATCTGTTACCAATCTTCAGAAATTCATACATTCTCTGTTCACTGTTTCCCGGTCTTATAGAAGTAAATTTCTTTCTGTGAAAGTGCTGCTTTCACAGTCCTAAGTATTCCCAAGTCTATCAACAATTTAGGTTTTCCCGGTTTTTTAAGTGTCTCTTATTTTCTTAGAGTTATACTTGGAATTCTGTGTGTAAACCGCTGTAACTTCTGTAGGTAGATGAATCACTGTGTACTTTCTCTTCTTTCTATCTGTTATCAATCTCGAGAAACTCATACATTCTCTGTTCACTGTTTTGCGGTCTTAGAGAAGTAGATTTCTTTCTGCGAAAGTGCTGTTTTCACAGTGCTAAGTACTCCCAACTCTATCAACAATGTAGGTTTTTCCAGTTATCTATTTCTCTCTTATTTTATTGTACTTATACTTGGAATCCTCTGTGTAAACCTCTGTAACTTCTCTAGGTAGATGAATTACTGTGTACTTTCTCTTGTTTCTATCAGTTACCAATCTATAGAAACTCATACATTCTCTGTTCACTGTTTCCCGGTCTTAGAGAAGTAGATTTCTTTCCGCGAAAGTGCTGTTTTCACAGTGCTAAGTACTCCCAACTCTATCAACAATGTAGGTTTTACCAGTTTTCTAAGTCTCTCTTATTTTCTTCTACTTATACTTGGAATTCTGTGTGTAAACCTCTGTAACTTCTCTAGGTAGATGAATCACCGTGTACTTTCTCTTCTTTGTATCTGTTACCAATCTTGAGAAATTCATAAATTCTCTGTTCGCTGTTTCCCGGTCTTAGAGAAGTAGATTTCTTTGTGCGAAAGTGCTGTTTTCACAGTGCTAAGTACTCCCAACACTATCAACAGTGTAGGTTTTACCAGTTTTCCTAATCTCTCTTATTTTCTTCTACTTGTACTTGGACTTCTCTGTGTGAACCTCTGTAACTTTTCTACGTAGATGAATCACTGTGTTCTTTCTCTTGTTTCTATCTGTTACCAATCTGCATAAACTCATACATTCTCTGTTCACTGTTTCCCGGTCTTAGAGAATTAGATTTCTTTGTGCGAAAGTGCTGTTTTCACTGTGCTAAGTACTCCCAACTCTATCAACAATGTAGGTTTTACGAGTATTCTAAGTCTCTCTTATTTTCTTGTACTTATACTTGGACTTCTCTGTGTAAACCTCTGTAACTTCTCTAGGTAGATGAATCACTGTGTACTTTCTCTTGTTTCTATCTGTTACCAATCTAGAGAAACTCATACATTCTCTGTTCACTGTTTCGCGGTCTTAGAGAACTAGATTTCTTTCTGAGAAAGTGCTGTTTTCACAGTGCTAAGTACTCCGAAATCTATCAACAATGTAGGTTTTACCAGTTTTCTAAGTCTCTCTTATTTTCTTGTACTTATACTTGGACTTCGCTGAGTAAACCTCTGTAATTTCTGTAGGTAGATGAATCACTGTGTACTTTCTCTTGTTTCTATCTGTTACCAAACTTGAGAAACTAATACATTCTCTGTTCACGTTTTCGCGGTCTTAGAGAAGTAGAATTCTTTCTGCGAAAGTGCTGTTTTCACAGTGCTAAGTACTCCCAACTCTATCACCAATGTAAATTTTTCCAGTATTCTATGTCTCTCTTATTTTCTTGTACTTATGCTTGGACTTCTCTGTGTAAACCTCTGTAACTTCTCTAGGTAGATGAATCACTGTGTACTTTCTCTTGTTTCTATCTGTTACCAATCTAGAGAAACTCATACATTCTCTGTTCACGTTTTCGCGGTCTTAGAGAAGTAGATTTCTTTCTGCGAAAGTGCTGTTTTCACAGTGCTAAGTACTCCGAACGCTATCAACAATGTAGGTTTTACCAGTTTTCTAAGTCTCTCTTATTTTCTTAGAGTTATACTTGGAATTCTCCGTGTAAACCGCTGTAACTTCTGTAGGTAGATGAATCACTGTGTACTTTGTCTTCTTTCTATGTGTTACCAATCTTTAGAAACTCATACATTCTCTGTTCACTGTTTCACGGTCTTAGAGAAGTAGATTTCTTTGTTCGAAAGTGCTGTTTTCACAGTGCTAAGTACTCCCAACTCTATTGTGGTGGTCAGGATTATGTCAACTTGGCTACTACCTATTTGGCTGCTGTATTAAGTGGCAGGGCTAGGTTTGTGGTGGCTCCCTGCCCCTCGGCTCTCATCTCGTGACTCTGGACTTACTAGTTCAACATTTGCGTGCTAAAGGGTGGGCGTGCGGCCGTGGGCCCTTGCTCACGGAATTCACTGGTCTTACCATGTTCCCCATCATCCTGAAGCAGCTGGCTTGATAGAACGATGGAATGGTCTCCTGAAGACACAATTACGCTGCCAGCTAGGTGGCAGTACCTTGCAGGTTTGGGGAAACGTTCTCCAGGAAGCTGTGTATGCTCTAAACCATCGTCCAATGTACGGTGCTGTTTCTCCT
Source organism: Heterohyrax brucei (assembly GCA_028571685.1). Lineage (NCBI taxonomy): Eukaryota > Metazoa > Chordata > Mammalia > Hyracoidea > Procaviidae > Heterohyrax > Heterohyrax brucei. The sequence goes on along the minus strand of CM053145.1, from coordinate 3,693,463 downwards.
ATTGCCAGGATTCATGGGTCCAGGAATCAAGGGGTGGAAACGGGAGTGGCACCACTCACTGTTACCCCTAGTGACCCACTTGCAAGATTTTTGCTTCCTGTCCCCATGACTTTATGTTCTGCAGGACTAAATGTCTTAGTTCCGAAGGGAGGAATGCTGCCGCCTGGAGACACATCAACGATTCCACTGAACTGGAAGCTAAAATTGCCACCAGGCCATTTTCGGCTCCTTGTACCTCTGGATCAAGAGACAAAGAAGGGAGTTACAATACTGGCCAGTGTGATTGATCCTGACTATGAAGATGAAATTGGATTGACATTACATAACGGAAGTAAAGAAGAGTATGTTTGGAATGCAGGAGATCCCTTAGGACGCCTCCTAGTACTACCATGTCCTGTGATTAAGGTCAATGGAAAACTACAGCAACCCAACTCCAAAATGAGTGATAATAGCCCAGACCCTTCAGGAATGAAGGTTTGGGTCACCTCACCAGGCAAGGAACCACAACCAGCTGAGGTACTTGCTGAGGGCAAAGGGAATACAGAATGGGTTGTAGAAGAAGGTAGTTCTAAATATCAGTTACGGCCACGCGACCAGTTGCAGAAACGAGGACTGTAATTGCTATGAGTATTCCTGCTTTGTATGTGTGTATTGGATATTTTGTTTACTTATGAAACATAAGATGTAAATGGGTTAATGCATTTTCAGTTGTACATGTGTTAGTTATATCATGTTGACATAAGTATGAATTTGTAACTGTACCCCTTCAGAGACTGTGCATGGTAAGGTGAGATGTGTGCAGATGCCAAGTTGACAAGGGGTGGAGTGTGATGGTCAGGATTATGTCAACTTGGCTACTACCTATTTGGCTGCTGTATTAAGTGGCAGGGCGGGGTTTGTGGTGGCTCCCTGCCCCTCGGCTCTCATCTCGTGACCCTGGACTACAGCTGCTGATCGCTCACGTGGCCAGGAGCTCCTGCTCTCTTGTTCCAGCATCTGGTTCCGGGACTTGAGCCAGCGGCTGTTGGGCTCATCAGTCCTTACAGTCGGCACGTGAGAGTCCTGCTCCCTGACCTGCCAATCCTGCGCTCGCCAGCCTCTGCTCAGTCCTGCTCCCTGACCTGCCGATCCTGGGTTCTCCGGCCTCTGTCACTTCGCCTCGCCACCAGCTTGGGATCCACCGACCTCCAGCCTCTGTTGCATCGTCTCGCCGCCAGCTTGGGATCCACTGACCCACACAACCGGTGATCTGCAACTCTGGTCTCTGACTTGCTGACCTTGGGTTCCTCAGCTTCCCTGGACACATGAGGCTTGTGCCAGAGCTTGGGACATTCAGCTTCTGTGATTACGTGAGCTGTTTCCTATATTTGTATCTATCTATCTATCTGTCCCTATATATATATTATAAATCTTTCCTTATACCGACACGTGTTACTGGTTTTGCTTACCTAGAAAACCCAGCCTAAGACATCTATCAACAATGTGGTTTTTTCAGTTTTCTAAGTCTCTCTTATTTTCTTGTACTTATACTAGGAATTCTCTGTGTAAACCTCTGTAACTTCTCTAGGTAGATGAATCACTGTGTACTTTGTCTTCTTTCTATCTGTTACCAATCTAGAGAAACTCATACATTCTCTGTTCACTGTTTCGCGGTCTTAGAGAAGTAGATTTCTTTCTGCGATAGTGCTGTTTTCACAGTGCTAAGTACTCCCAACTCTATCAACAATGTAGGTTTTACCAGTATTCTAAGTCTCTCTTATTTTCTTGTACTTATACTTGGACTTCTCTGTGTAAACCTCTGTAACTTCTCTAGGAAGATGAACCACTGTATACTTTCTCTTCTTTCTATCTGTTACCATTCTAGAGAAACTCATACATTCTCTGTTCACTGTTTCCCGGACTTAGAGAAGTAGATTTCTTTCTGGGAAAGTGCTGTTTTAACAGTGCTAAGTACTCCGAACTCTATCAACAATGTAGGTTTTAACAGTTTTCTAAGTCTCTCTTATTTTCTTAGAGTTATACTTGGAATTCTGTGTGTAAACCTCGGTAACTTCCCTAGGTAGATGAATCACTGTGTACTTTCTCTTCCTTCTATCTGTTACGAATTTTGAGAAACTCATACATTCTCTGTTCACTGTTTCGCGGTCTTAGAGAAGTAGATTTCTTTCTGCGAAAGTGTTGTTTTCACAGTGCTAAGTATTCCCAACTCTATCAACAATGTAGGTTTTTCCAGTTTTCTAAGTCTCTCTTATTTTCTTGTACTTATACTTGGAATTTTCTGTGTAAACCTCTGTAAATTCTCTAGGTAGATGAATCACTGTGTACTTTCTCTTCTTTCTGTCTGTTACCAATCTTGAGAAACTCATACATTCTCTGTTCACTGTTTCACGGTCTTAGAGAAGTAGATTTCTTTCTGCGAAAGTGTTGTTTTCACAGTGCTAAGTACTCCCAACTCTATCAACAATGTAGGTTTTTCCAGTTTTCTAAGTCTCTCTTATTTTCTGTACTTATTCTTGGAATTCTCTGTGTAAACATCTGTAACTTCTCTAGGTAGATGAATCACTGTGTACTTTCTCTTGTTTCTATCTGTTACCAATCTTGAGAAACTCATACATTCTCTCTTCACTGTTTCGCGGTCTTAGAGAAGTAGATTTCTTTCTGCGAAAGTGCTGTTTTCACAGTGCTAAGTACTTCCAACTAATCAACAATGTAGGTTTTACCACTTTTATAAGTGTCTCTTATTTTCTTAGAGTTATACTTGGAATTCTGTTTGTAAACCTCTGTAACTTCTCTAGGTAGATGAATCACTGTGTACTTTCTATTCTTTCTATCTGTTACCAATCTAGAGAAACTCATGCATTCTCTGTTCACGTTTTCGCGGTATTAGAGAAGTAGATTTCTTTCTGCGAAAGTGCTGTTTTCACCGTGCTAAGGGCTCCCAACTCTATCAACAGTGTAGGTTTTACCAGTTTTCTAAGTCACTCTTATTTTCTTGTACTTATACTTGGATTTCTCTGTGTAAACCTCTGTAACTTCTCTAGGTAGATGAATCACTGTGTACTTTCTCTTCTTTCTATCTGTTACCAATCTAGAGAAACTCATACATTCTCGGTTCACTGTTTCGCGGTCTTAGAGAAGTAGATTTCTTTCTGCGAAAGTGCTGTTTTCACAATGCTAAGTACTCCCAACTCGATCAGCAATGTAGGTTTTATCACTTTTCTAAGTGTCTCTTATTTTCTTGTAGTTATACTTGGAATTCTCTGTGAAAACCTCCGTAACTTCTCTAGAAATATGAATCACTGTGTACTTTCTCTACTTTCTATCTGTTACCAGTCTTAAGGAGCTCATACATACTCTGTTCACTGTTTTGCGGTCTTAGAGAAGTAGATTTCTTTCTGTGAAAATGATGTTTTCACAATGTTAAGTACTTCCATCTCTATCAACAATGTAGGTTTTACCAGTTTTCTAAGTCTCTCTTATTTTCTTATGGTTACACGTGGAATTCTCTGTGTAAACCTCTGTAACTTCTCTAGGTAGATGAATCAATGTGTACTTTCTCTTGTTTCTATCTGTTACCAATCTTAAGAAACTCATACATTCTGTGTTCACTGTTTCGCTGTCTTAGAGAAGTAGATTTCTTTCTCCGAAAGGGATGTTTTCTCAATGCAAATTAGTCTCAACTCTTATCAGCAATGTAGGTTTTACCAGTTTTCTAAGTCTCACTTATTTTCTTGTAGTTATACTTTGAATTCTCTGTGTAAACCTTTGTAACTTCTCTAGGTAGAAGAATCACTGTGTACTTTCTCTTGTTTCTGTCTGTTACCAATCTTAAGAAACTCATACATTCTCTGTTCACTGTTTCGCCGTCTTAGAGAAGTAGATTTCTTTCTGCGAAAGTGATGTTTTCACAATGCTAAGTACTCCCAAATCTATCAGCAATGTAAGTTTTACCACTTTTCTTAGTATCTCTTATTTTCTCGTAGTTATATTTGGACTTCTCTGTGTAAACCTCTGTAACTTATCTACTTAGACGAATCACTGTGTACTTTCTGTTGTTTATATCTGAGAAAATCGTAAGAAACTCATACATTCTCTGTTCATTTTTTCGCAGTCATAGAGAAGTATATTTCTTTCTGTGAAAGTGATGTTTTCCCAATGGTAAGTACTCCCAACTCTATCAGCAATGTAGGTTTTCCCAGTTATCTATGGCTCTCTTACTTTCTGGTAGTTATACTTTTAATTCTCTGTGTAAACCTATGTAAACTCTCTAGATAGATGAATCACTGTGTACTTTCTCTTGTTTCTATCTGTTACCAATCTTATGAAACTCATACATTCTCTGTTCACTTTTTCACGGTCTTAGAGAAGTGAATTTCTTTCTGCGAAAGTGATGTTTTCACAATGCTAAGTACTCCCAACTCTATCAGCAACGTAGGTTTTACCACTTTGGTAAGCCGCTCTTATTCTCTTGTAGTTACACTTGGAATTCTCTTTGTAAACCTCTGTAACTTCTCTTGGTAGATGAATTAGTGTGTACTTTCTCTTGTTTCTATCTGTTACCAATCTTAAGAATCTCATACATTCTCTGTTCACTGTTTCGCGGTCCTAGAGAAGTAGATTTCCTTCTCCAAAATTTATGTTTTCATAATGCTAAGTACTCCCAACTCTATCAGCAATGTAGGTTTTCCCAGTTTTGTTAGTATCTCTTATTTTCTTGTAGTTATACTTGGAATTCTCTGTGTAAACCTCTGTAACTTCTCTAGTTTCAAGAATCACTGTTTCTTTCTCTTGTTTCTATGTGTTACCAATGTCTAGAAACTCATACATTCTCTGTTCACTCCTTCGTGGTCTTAGAGAAGTAGATTTCTTTCTGCCAAAGTGATGTATTATCAATGCTAAGTACTCCGAACTCTATCAACAATGTTGTTTTTACCAGTTTTCTACGTCTCTCTTATTTTCTTGTGGTTATACTTGGAATACCCTGTGTAAACCTCTGTAACTTCTCTAGGTAGAAGAATCACTGTGTACTTTCTCTTGTTTCTATCTGGTACCATTCGTAAGAAACGCATACATTCTCTGTTCACTGTTTCGTGGTCTTAGAAAAGTAGATTTCTTTCTGCAAAAGTGATGTTTTCACAATGCTAAGTACTCCCAAGTCTATCACCAATGTAGGTTTTCCCAGTTATCTAAGGCTCTCTTATTTTCTTGTAGTTATACTTTAATTCTCTGTGTAAACCTATGTAAACTTCCTAGATAGATGAATCACTGTGTACTTTCTCTTGTTTCTATCTGTGAAAATCGTAAGAAACTCATACATTCTCTGTTCACTGTTTCTTGGCCTTAGAGAAGTAGGTTTCTTTCTCCGAAAGTGATGCTTTCACAATGCTAAGTACTCCCAAATCTATCCACAATGTAGGTTATACCAGTTTTCTTAGTATCTCTTATATTCTTGTGGTTATACTTGGAATTCTCTGTGTAAACCTCTGTAACTTCTCTAGGTAGAAGAATCACTGTGTACATTCTCTTGGTTCTATCTCTTACCAATCTTAAGAAACTCATACATTCTCTGTTCACTGTTTCGCTTTCTTAGAGAAGTAGATTTCTTTCTCCGAAAGTTATGTTTTCACAATGCTAAGTACTCCCAACTCTATAAGCAATGTTGTGTTTACCAGTTTTCTAAGTCTCTCTTATTTTCTTGTAGTTATACTTGGAATTCTCTGTGTAAACCTCTGTAACTTCTCTAGGTAGAAGAATCACTGTGTACTTTCTCTTGTTTCTATCTGTAACCAATCTTAAGAAACTCATACATTCTCTGTGCTCTGTTTCGCGGTCTTTGAGAAGTGGATTTCTGTCTCCGAATGTGAAGTTTTCACAATGCTAAGTACTCCCAACTCTTCCATCAATGTAGGTTTTACCAGTTTTCTTAGTATCTCTTATTTTCTTGTAGTTATACCTGGAATTCTCTGTGTAAAGCTCTGTAACGTCTCTAGGTAGAAGAATCACTGTGTAGTTGCTCTTCTTTCTATCTGTTACCAATCTTAAGAAACTCATACATTCTCTGTTGACTGTTTCGCTTTCTTAGATAAGTAGATTTCTGTCTCCGAAAGTGATGTTTTCACAATGCTAGGTACTCCCAACTCTATTAGCAACGTTGTTTTTACCAGTTTTCTAAGGCTCTGTTATTTTCTTGTAGGTATAGTTGAAGTTCGCCGTGTAAACCTCTGTAACTTCTCTAGGTAGATTAACCACTGTGTACATTCTCTTGTTTCTATCTCTTACCAATCTTAAGAAACTCATACATTCTCTGTTCACTTTTTCGCGGTCTTAGAAAAGTAGATTTCTTCCTCCGAAACTGATGTTTTCACTATGCTAAGTACTTCCAACTCTATCAGCAATGTACGCTTTACGAGTTTTCTAAGTCTCTCTTCTTTTCTTGTGGTTATAGTTGGAATTCTGTGTGAAAACCTCTGTAACTTCTCTAGAGAGTTGAATAACTGTTTCCTTTTTTTTGTTTCTACCTGTTAACAATCTTTAGAAACTCAGATATTCTCTGTTAGATGCTTCGCGGTCTTACAGAAGTAGATTTCTTTCTGCGAAAGTGATGTTTTCACAATGCTAAGTGTTCCCAACTCTATCAGCAATTTTGTTTTTACCAGTTTTCTAAGTCTCACTTATTTTCTTGTAGTTATAGTTGGAATTCTCTGTGTAAACCTCTGTAACTTATTTAGGTAGATGAATCACTGTGTACATTCTCTTGTTTCTATCTGTTACCAATCTTAAGAAACTCATACATTCTCTGTTAACTGTTTGGCGGTCTTTGAGAAGTACATTTCTTTCTGCGAATGTGATCCTTTCACAATGCTAACTACTCCCAACTCTATCAGCAATGTACGTTTTACCAGTATTCTAAGTCTCTCTTATTTTGTTGCAGTTATAGTTGGAATTCTCTGTGTAAACCTCTGTAACTTCTCTAGGTAGATGAACGACTGTGTACTTTCTGTTGTTTCTATCTGTACCCAATCTTAGGAAACTCATACATTCTCTGTACACAGTTTCGCAGTCTTATTGAACTAGATTTCTTTGTGCGAATGTGATGTTTTCACAATGCTAAGTACTCCCAACTATATCAGCAATGTAGGTTTTACCAGTTTTCTAAGTCTCTCTAATTTTCCTGTAGTTATACTGGAAATTCTCTCTGTAAACCACTGTAACTTCTCTACGTAGATGAATCACTGTGTACTTTCTCTTGTATCTATCTGTTACCAATCTTAAGAAACTCATACATTCTCTGTTCACTGTTTCACAGTCAAGGAGAGAAGTAAATTTCTTTCTGCGAAAGTGATGTTTTCACAATGCTAAGTTCTCCCAACTCTATCAGCAATGTTGTTTTTACGAGTTTTCTAAGTGTCTCTTAGTTTCTTGTAGTTATAGTTGGAGTTCTCTGTGTAAACCTCTGTAACTTTCCTAGGTAGAAGAATAACTGTGTACTTTCTCTCTTTTCTATGTGTTACCAATCTTTAGAAACTCATACATTCTCTGATCACTGTTTTGCGGTCTTTGAGAACTAGATTTCTTTCTCCCAAAGTGATGTTTTCACAATGCTAAGTACTCCCAGCTCTACCAGCAATGTAGTTTTTACCAGTTTTCTTAGTATCTCTTATTTTCCTGTAGTTAAACTTGGAATACTCTGTGTCAACTTCTGTAACTTCTCTAGGCAGAAGAATCAATGTGTACCTTCTTTGTTTCTATCTGTTACCAATCTTATGAAACTCATACATTCTCTGTTCACTCTTTTGCGGTCTAGGAGAGAAGTAAATTTCCTTCTGTGAAAGTGAAGTTTTCACAAAGCTAACTGCTCTCAACTCTATCAGCAATGTACGTCTTTACCAGTTTTCTAAGTCTCTCTTATTTTCTTGTGGTTATACTTGGAATTCTCTGTGTAAACCTCTGTAACTTCTCTAGGTAGAAGAATCACTGTGTCCTTTCTCTTGTTTCTATCTCTTACCAATCTTATGAAACTCATATATTTTCTGTTTGCTGCTTCGCGGTCTTACAGATGTACATTTCTTTCTGCGAAAGTGATGTTTTCACAATGCTAAGGACTCCCAACACTATCAGCAATGTAGGTTTTACCAGTTTTCTTAGTATCTCTTATTTTCTTGTGGTTATACTTGGAATTCTCTGTGAAAACCTCTGTAACTTCTCTAGGTAGAAGAATCACTGTGTACATTCTCTTGGTTCTATCTCTTACCAATCTTAAGAAACTCATACATTCTCTGTTCACTGTTTCGCTTTCTTAGAGAAGTAGATTTCTTTCTCCGAAAGTTATGTTTTCACAATGCTAAGTACTCCCAACTCAATAAGCAATGTTGTGTTTACCAGTTTTCTAAGTCTCTCTTATTTTCTTGTAGTTATACTTGGAATTCTCTGTGTAAACCTCTGTAACTTCTCTAGGTAGAAGACTCACTGTGTACTTTCTCTTGTTTCTATCTGTAACCAATCTTAAGAAACTCATACATTCTCTGTGCTCTGTTTCGCGGTCTTTGAGAAGTGGATTTCTGTCTCCGAATGTGAAGTTTTCACAATGCTAAGTACTCCCAACTCTTCCGTCAATGTAGGTTTTACCAGTTTTCTTAGTATCTCTTATTTTCTTGTAGTTATACCTGGAATTCTCTGTGTAAACCTCTGTAACGTCTCTAGGTAAAAGAATCACTGTGTAGTTGCTCTTCTTTCTATCTGTTACCAATGTTAAGAAACTCATACATTCTCTGTTGACTGTTTCGCTTTCTAAGATAAGTAGATTTCTGTCCCCGAAAGTGATGTTTTCACAATGCTAGGTACCCCAACTCTATTAGCAATGTTGTTTTTACCAGTTTTCTAAGGCTCTATTATTTTCTTGTAGATATAGTTGAAGTTCGCTGTGTAAACCTCTGTAACTTCTCTAGGTAGATTAACCACTGTGTACATTCTCTTGTTTCTATCTCTTACCAATCTTAAGAAACTCATACATTCTCTGTTCACTTTTTCGCGGTCTTAGAAAAGTAGATTTCTTTCTCCGAAACTGATGTTTTCACCATGCTAAGTACTTCCAACTCTATCAGCAATGTACGCTTTACGAGTTTTCTAAGTCTCTCTTCTTTTCTTGTGGTTATAGTTGGAATTCTGTGTGAAAACCTCTGTAACTTCTCTAGAGAGTTGAATAACTGTTTCCTTTTTTTTGTTTCTACCTGTTAACAATCTTTAGAAACTCATATATTCTCTGTTTGATGCTTCGCGTTCTTACAGATGTAGATTTCTTTCTGCGAAAGTGATGTTTTCACAATGCTAAGTACTCCCAACTCTATCAGCAATGTTGTTTTTACGAGTTTTCTAAGTGTCTCTTATTTTCTTGTAGTTATAGTTGGAGTTCTCTGTGTAAACCTCTGTAACTTCCCTAGGTAGAAGAATCACTGTGTACTTTCTCTCTTTTCTATCTCTTACCAAACTTAAGAAACTCATACATTCTCTGATCACTGTTTTGCGGTCTTTGAAAACTAGATTTCTTTCTCCCAAACTGATGTGTTCACAATGCTAAGTACTCCCAGCTCTATCAGCAATGTAGTTTTTACCAGTTTTCTTAGTATCTCTTATTTTTCTGTAGTTATACTGGGAATTCTCTGTGTCAACCTCTGTAACTTCTCTAGTTAGAAGAATCACTGTATACTTTCTCTTGTTTCTATCTGTTTCCAATCTTAAGAAACTCATAAATTCTCTGTTCACTGTTTCCCGGTCTTAGACAACTAGATTTCTTTCTCAGAAAGTGATGTTTTCACAATGCTAAGTACTCACAAATCTATGAGCAATGTAGATTTTACCAGTTTTCTTAGTTTCTCTTATTTTCTTGAAGTTATACTTGGAATTCTCTGTGAAAACCCCTGTAACGTCTCTAGGTAGAAAAATCACTGTGTACTTTTCCTTGTTTCTATCTCTTATCAATCTTAAGAAACTCATACATTCTCTGTTCACTGTTTCGCGGTCTTAGAGAAGTAGATTTCTTTCTGCAGAACTGCTGTTTTCACAATGCTAAGTACTCCCAACTCTATCAGCAATGTAGGTTTTACCAGTTTTCTAAGTCTCTCTTATTTTCTTGTAGTTATACTGGGAATTCTCTGTGTAAACCTCTGTAACTTCTCTAGGTGGATGAATCACTGTGTACTTTCTTTTTTTCTATCTGTTTCCAATCTTAAGGAACTCATACATTCTTTGTTCACTGTTTGCCGGTCTAGGAGAGAAATAAATTTCCTTCTGAGAAAGTGATGTTTTCACAAAGCTAACTGCTCCCAAATCTATCAGCAGTGTACGCTTTACCAGTTTTCTAAGTCTCTCTTATTTTCCTGTGGTTATACTTGGAATTCTCTGTGTAAACCTCTGTAACTTCTCTACGTAGAAGAATCACTGTGTACTTTCTCTTTTTTATATCTGTTACAAAATTTAAGAAACTCATACATTCCCTGTTCACTGTTTCGCGATCTCAGAGAAGTAGATTTCTTTCTGCGAAAGTCATGTTTTCACAATGCTAAGTACTTCCAACTCTATCAGCAATGTAGGTTTCACCAGTTTTCTTAATATCTCTTATTTTCTTGTAGCTATACTTCGAATTCTCTGTGTAAACCTCTGTAACTTCTCTCGCTAGAAGAATCACTGTGTACTTTCCTCTGTTTCTATCTGTTACCAGTCTTAAGAAACTGATACATTCTTTGGTCACTGTTTCCCTGTCTAAGAGAAGCCGATTTCTGTCTCCGAAAATGATGCTTTCGCAATGCTAAGTACTCCCAACTCTATCAGCAATGTGTTTTTACCAGTTTTCTAAGTCTGTGTTATTTTCTTGTAGTTATAGTTGGAATTCTCTGTGTAAACCTCTGTAACTTCTCTAGGTAGAGGAATCACTGTGTACTTTCTCTTGTTTCTATCTGTTACCAATCTTAAGAAACTCATACATTCTCTGTTCACTGTTTCCCGGTCTCAGAGAAGTACATTTCATTCTGCGAAATTGATATTTTCACAATGTTATGTACTCCCATCTCTATCAGTACTGTAGGTTTTACCACTTTTGTAAATCTTTCTTATTTTCTTCTAGTCATACTTGGAATTCTCTGTGTAAACCTCTGTAACTTCTCTACGTAGATGAATCACTGTGTACTTTCTATTGTTTCCATCTGTTACCAATCTTAAGAAACTCGTACATTCTCTGGTCACTGTTTCCCGGTCTTAGAGAAGTAGATTTGTTTCTCCGAAAGTGATGTTTTGACAATGCTAAGTACTCCCAACTCTATCAGCAATGTAGGTTTTACCAGTTTTCTTTGTATCTCTTATTTTCTTGTAGTTATACTTGGAATTCTCTGTGTAAACCTCTGTAACTTCTCCAGGGAGATGAATCACTATGTACTTTTGTGGCGAGTGGGTCACGACGGCCGCGTGTCCCACGATGGCGCTGACCCCCGGACTACACCCCTTGTTTGCCAGACTCAAGGCTCTCATGGCGCATGCCTGTGGGCAGTGGCTTCCCGCCAGCCTATCGTGGGCTTCTAGATTAGGAGATCGTGGCTTAGTAGGATTGGGGGAACCCGGGGTATTAAAATAAGCAAACGCTTGTAAGGAAGAGGAAGATCAAAGAAGAAGAATAAAGCAAGCAGCTTGCAAAGTAGCTCGTACCTGTGTGTCCTGTCTTCTCTCCGCCGGCGGATAATTAGATAGAAACATTCACAGTTAGACAGCGACATCTGGGGGCCCTTACGGGGAACGTCACCTCTTTTACTTCAGGGGCTCGAGAAGTAAGGCAACAGCGCTGGTAAGTCCCTCAAAAGAAGGGCGATTTTAGGTCCCTCAGAGGAAGGGCGATCTTAGGTCCCTCAGAGGAAGGGCGATTTTAGGTCCTTGCGTAAGCAGTGCGATCTTGGGTACCCGGTCTTAAGTCCCTTGGAAGAAGGGCGAATTTAGGTCTCTCAATAAGCAGGGCGATGTTGGTAAGTCCCTTGGAGGAAGGGCGAATTTAGGTCCCTGAATCAGCAGGGCAATCTTGGGTTCCCTGGACGATGGGGAATCAGCCTTCAACTGACCACCTTCAGGACGCGTGTAAAAGTCTGTTTAAACAGCGTGGCGTGGGCATAAAACAAGCCACATTGGAGCGCTTCTTGCTGGCAGTGGAGGAGGTAGCCCCTTGGTTTCTAGTGTCAGGACATCTCACGGTTGCAGCCTGGAAGAAGTTGGGCACGGACCTCGCGAGGACTGATGCCCAAGGCCACTTGCCCCCGGGGGTAATGGGTATCTGGATATTAGTTCTCACTTGTTTAGAGGACGAGTCTGGTGTATTTCGCAGGTGCCTGGTGGCAGGCCAATCAGCCCCAGAGCAGGTCAAGGAAGAACACTCCCAGCAGGGCAGTGTTTGTGGGGAATTAAATGCTGAATTGAAGGAATGTGAGTCAGAGGGGGAGAGCTCAGACATAGAAAGGGAGAAAGAGACGTGAGAACGTTTGAAATCTCTTTGTCTGGCGTCCGGAAAGCCCTCCGCCCCGGAGCCAATTCGAGAGCCTCCGTGTGTGCCTGAAGGGTCAGGCAGAAGTTTCTGCCCAAAGGTATGGAGAGAGGTTCCCTTTACTATGGGGGCCTTTCCGGTGTTGGAAGATCAGCAGGGAAACAGATATCATAAACCCCTAGATTGGAAGGTGGTAAAAGGCATAGTGGCAAGGGGCGTGAGGCTGAAACCCCGCAGACACAGCCGCTTCCTGCCTCCCGGTTACAGGGCTGAGACTCACTAGGACCTCAGCCCACACCGGAGAAGCTTGCAAGGATGTAATTCAACACCTCTTTCACTGCTTTATCAGTTGCTAACTTCCCTCACATCTCAAAATAAACAGTGCTCCGGCTTATACTTTTAAAAGTTTTCAGGAATCTTACCATACCCTTAAAATTATAAACACAGCTTACCATATCATTTAATAAAATATACCCTTTTGTTATCAATCACTTGCTGTCACTAACCAAGCTGCAAGGCAGAAATTATATTTTCACAGAAATTCAACTTGCAAACGCAACCTGACACCATCCCCTCTGAAAAATCTCCCCAGCAACAGTAAAGTCACCGCAATGGCGGGCTTGGACCTTCGCCTTAGTCTGTTTGGATACCTCAGTGGCCCCTTGCAACGCATAAATTGAATGCTGCCACAAAGCTCATTGAGGAGCAATTGGCCCAGGCCACTTAAAAGAGTCTAGTTCCCCTTGGAATACGCCTATTTTTGTCATAAAGGAAAAATCAGGAAAATGGAGGTTGTGACATGACCTCAGAGAAATTAATGCTACTATGGAGGTTATGGGACCAGTGCAAAGAGGTTTACCAGTACTCTCTGCTTTACCACAGAATTGGCCTATTATAGTAATTGACATTAAAGACTGTTTTTTCTCCATTCCCCTGCACCCGGAAGATACCTCTCGGTTTGCCTTCACATTACCATCTCTCAATCATGCTGCCCCTGGTAAACGTTATGAGTGGGTAGTCCTCCCACAAGGCATGGCTAACAGCCCAACCGTGTGCCACATTTTTGTAGGTAAAGCCGTTGCTCCTGTTCGAACTAGTCATCCTTCTGTACACTGTATCCACTACATGGATGATATTCTTTTGACAGCATCTACACATGCTGAGGTGCAAGAGGCCTACCTTACATTGGTAACCAATTTGAAAACCCATGGGCTACATATTGCACCTGAAAAACTGCAAATGGACAACACCCTTGAATATTTGGGCACACAAATATCCCCTGAACAAATTAAACCACAGAAAATCACCCTACGAAGGGACGGGTTAAATACCCTGAATGACTTTCAGAGGCTACTAGGAGACATACAATGGATACGCCCTTACTTGGGCCTGCCTAATCACGTTCTTCGTCCATTGTATGACATTTTACAAGGTGATCCTCAACTAACATCCCCTAGGCAGCTTACCCCTGAGGGACTGCAGGCCTTAGAAAAGGTAGAGCAAGCTCTTGCAGATGCTGCCATTCGGCGGCGCGATCTTAAAGCAGACATTCAGCTGTGTGTACTTCCTTCACTCTTGCAGCCTACAGGAACATTGTGGCAAGGTGGTCCTCTTTATTGGATCCACCCATGAATTTCTGCAGGAAAACGTATTTCTTGGTACCCTGCTGCTGTGGTGCAGTTAGCATCAATTGGCTTACAACACAGTGTTCAGATTTTTGGATCTCATCCTTCCAAGGTGATAGTGCCGTATACCAAAGATCAGATTCAAACACTTGGCACTGTTAGTGATGATTGGGCTATTCTCCTGTTCAGCTTCCAAGGCCAAATAGACAATCACTACCCCAAAGATCCCCTTTTACAGTTCATGGAACAGCACCCAGTAGTCTTCCCGAAACTTACTTCCTGTGAACCGCTCACTGAAGTCATGAATGTCTTCACTGATAGGTCTCAATCCGGTATTGAAAGTATTCGTATTCCCGGCCAAGAGCCCCAGCTTTATTTGTTCCCAGGTGCCTCTGCCCAAAGAGCTGAGTTACAGGCTGTTCAACATGTTTTTCAAACAATTGAGTTGCCTTTCAATCTTATTACTGATAGTGCTTATGTGGTTCAAGCTGTACAACAGTTAGAAGCAGCAGGCCAAATTGACCAGAGTTCCCCCGTTGGATTAATCTTTGCTACCATCCAGCAGTTAATTTGGAACAGAAAACATCCTTTCCATATCATGCACTTGAGAGCTCACTCGGGCTTACCTGGCCCTCTTGCAGTGGGCAACGCCGCTGCTGATCTCCTCACTAGAGCTACACTTATTCTCAATGCTACTGAACAAGCTGAGGCATTTCACAAGCGTTTTCACGTAAATGCTAAAACTCTCTCCTCGCGCTTTCATATATCGCGAGAAGCTGCCCGAGCTATAGTAAAACCCTGTGCCTCTTGCGCTCCTTACCTACCTCAGCCGCAAGTAGGCGTCAACCCCCGTGGGCTGCTGCCCATGCACATCTGGCAAATGGATGTTACTCACTTTTCTGAATGTGGTAAATCGCGCTGTATCCATGTGTCTGTAGACACTGCGTCTGGCCTCATTTGCGCCTCAGCCCTCACTGGAGAATCTTCCAAACACGTCATCACACACTGCCTGACGGCGTGGGCAGCGTGGGACATGCCCAAAATGCTAAAAACTGATAATGCCCCGGCATACACATCTTCTACTTTCAAGTCTTTCCTGGCCGCTATGGGTGCACAATGCAGTCATGGCATTCCCTATAACCCCCAGGGCCAGGGTATCGTGGAACGAGCCCACCTTACTCTCGAAACTATGCTCTTAAAACAAAAAGGGGGAGTCGGCCTGGGTCGTTCTCCCCGCGACCGTCTCTCTCTTGCTCTGTTCACCATCAATTTTTTGTCCTTGGACTCTGCGGGACGCTCAGCCGCAGACCGGCATATGGGGCCCGCTAATGCACCCCGTATCCAAGTACTCTGGAAAGACATATATTCTGGACAATGGAAAGGGCCGGACCCTGTCCTTATCTGGTCCAGAGGAGCTGTTTGTGTTTTCCCGCAGGACACCGATAATCCTCTGTGGGTCCCAGAGCGATTGACGCGCCCGACGCATCCAGAGGACAATGAGGCGGTGGATCCTGCTGAACCTGTTGATGCTCCCTCCTCTGCAGATGACTCAGGAAGTATCTGATTACAGATGGGGGTTTCTTGATGTGCTCCCTCTTCCTCTTCCAGTGCACCACTCCGCTTCGGTATTTCCTAGGTTTTTTACCACTAATGAGTCTCTGAGCCTCCCTACGCTGCCCTATGAGCCGGAGTTGGCCTCTTGGGGGCACAGTGATGACACTGCTTCAGATCATACTATCACTCTTCGCGGCCTGCTCTGCTTCGAACTCCCGCAGGCCAATGCTTCAGCTGATAATCCTCCTTGTGTTTTGTTGTATAATCAATCTGCAGGCTGGTTTGACCCTGGGCCTGCGGTAGTGAATGTGACCAATGGCACGGTGCTACAGGGTCATATTCCCGCTCTGGTCGTGGGGGGGTCTATCCCCCAACCACGTTGGGCCCCCCGCTGTGTGCCCAGACGGGAGTGGCCGTTCCTATGGACCGGCTGCCAAAGTGGCCATGTGCGGTGGGCAGTGAGGAAGTATTTTACTTTCAGTCCAAAGTTAGGTACTTACTTCAATGAGACCTATACCGGAGGAAATTGGACTTGGCAATCTCCGGTGTTACCTGCTATTTCTAACCCTTTTGATTCGTGGCTACTATGTGGAGTGAATGGTACCTGTACGGACCTAGCTCCTTTTTCCATGGTAAAGGGAGGTTTTATTGCCAATGGTACGGTGTCTTGGAATACTTCTTGGCCGAAAGCAACGGCTTTTGAGCAAACTGCGGATTTTCATTCTGATAGTGCAACTCATATACAGTTTCCCCCCACACCAGTGTGCGTACATCCCCCGTTCCTGTTTTTAGTTTCTAACGCTTCTCGCAATGATGATTCTCTTTCTTGTTATAATAGTTTGTGTTTTTATACCCAGTGCTGAAATGCCTCTGCATTCCCTCTCTCTTTAGTGCTACGGCTTCCTCGCCATGTGCCTTGGCCTGTGCAGGCCCCTGATCTCGCTTCTTTGCAAGCTCGTCAAAAAAGAGATTTTGGCATTACAGCTGCAGTGATAGCTGCAGTAGCTGCCTCTGTGGCTGCTGCCACGACAGCGGCGGTCGCCTTAACTCAAACCATTGGCACAGCTGCCGCGGTTAACCAGCTATCAGCCTCGACGGCTCAAGCCCTGCAGACTCAATTTAACCTTGATCGCCAGCTTAGAGCGGGAATCACAATGCTTAATCAGCGCATTGACCTGGTCCAAGAGCAAGTTGATACACTTTACCGAATAGCCCAGCTGGGATGCGAATGGCGATTCACCGGTCTGTGCATTACTTCAGTGCAATTTAACAATTTCTCTCGTGCAGCTAACCTCTCTAGAATGTTGTCTCAACAGATCAGGTCGAACTGGAGCAAGAATATTGAAAACACCCTGGAGAACCTGCGGCTAGAAATCGCCATGGTCAATGAGACACGAGTGGATCCAGTTTCTGCTAGAGCTCTCCTGCAGCTACTTTCTTCGGCCTTTTCTTACCTTAGGGATTGATGGACATTGAAACATTAACCCTCCTCCTTCTCTGCTTTGCATTTATTTGTGCGTAGCAGCCCGACGCACCGCCCGACAGAGGCGGCGGGAACAGGCCTTGCTTATACAGGCTGTTACAGCCTCGTCAACTGAGCAGCCTTTAGCCAATGTCTGGCTCAGCATGCGAGAAGGGTAGTCAGAGACGGGCAACCTATTCTGGGGGTGCTACCGACCTAAGACAGGGACCTCACCAAGCTGTGGGGTATCCCGACGACGGGTAAGGAAGATCCTAGCAGAAGATGACCTAAGCCAGGCACCTTCTCGGCTGTTTTATGTAAATAAAAATGGGGGAGATGTGGCGAGCGGGGCACGACGGCCACGTGTCCCAAGATGGTGCTGACCACCGGACCACACCCCTTGTTGGCCAGACTCAAGGCTCTCATGGCGCATGCCTGTGGGCAGTGGCTTCCGGCCAGCCTATCGCGGCCTTCTAGATTAGGAGATCGTGGTGTAGTAGGATTGGGGGAACCCGGGGTATAAAAATAAGCAAATGCTTGTACGGAAGAGGAAGAACAAAGAAGAAGAATAAAGCAAGCAGCTTGCAAAGTGGCTCGTACCTGTGTGTCCTGTCTTCTCTCCGCCGGCGAACACTTAGATAGAAACGTTCACAGTTAGACAGCGACATACTTTCTCTTGTTTCTATCTGTTACCAATCTGAACAAACTCATACATTCTCTGTTCACTGTTTCGTTTTCTTCGAGAAGTGGATTTCTTTCTGCGAAAGTGATGTTTTCACAATGCTTAGTACTCCCAACTCTATCAACAATGTAGGTTTTACCACTTTTCTAAGTCTTTCTTATTTTCTTGTAGTTATACTTGGAATTCTCTGTGTAAACATCTGTAACTCTTCTAGGTAGATGAATCACTGTCTACTTTCTCTTGTTTCTATCTCATACCAATTTTAAGGAATGCATACATTCTCTGTTCACTGTTTCGCGGTCTTAGAGAAGTAGATTTATTTTTCCGAAAATGATGTTTTCACAATGCTATGTTCTTACAAATCTATCAGCAATGTAGGATTTACCAGTTTTCTTAGTATCTCTTATTTTTTGTAGTTATACTTGGAATTCTCTGTGTAAACCTCTGTAACTTTTCTAGGTAGAAGAATCACTTTGTACTTTCTCTTGTTTCTATCTGTTACCAATCTTAAAAAATTCATACATTCTCTGTTCACTGTTTCGTGGTCTTAGATAAGTAGATTTCTTTCAGTGAAAGTGATGTTTCAAAATGCTAAGTACTCCCAACTCTATTAGCAATGTAGGTTTTACCAGTTTTCTTAGTGTCTCTTATTTTCTTGTGGTTATACTTGGAATTCTCTGTGTAAACCGCTCTAACTTCTCTAGGTAGAGGAATCACTGTGTACTTTCTCTTGTTTCTATGTGTTACCAATCTTAGGTGACTCATACATTCTCTATTCACTATTTCCCGGTCTTAGAGATGTAGATTTCTTTCTGCGAAAGTGATGTTTTCACAATGCTAAGTACTCCCAACTCTATGAGCAATGTTGTTTTTACCAGTTTTCTAAGTCTCTCTCATTTTTTTGTGGTTATACTTGGAATTCTCTGTGTAAACATCTGTAACTTCTCTAGGTAGAAGAATCTGTGTCTACTTTCTCTTTTTTCTGTCTGTCACCAATCTCAGGAAACTCATAAATTCTCTGTTCCCAGTTTCGTGGTCTTTCAGAAGTAGATTTCCTTCTGCGAAAGTGATGTTTTCACAATGCTATGTGCTCCCAACTTTACCAGCAAAGTAGGTTTTACGAGATTTCTTAGTATCTCTTATTTTCTTGTAGTTATACTTGGAATTCTCTGTGAAAACCACTGTAACTTCTCTAGGTAGAAGAATCACTGTGTACTTTCTCTTGTTTCTATCTGTTACCAATCTCAAGAAACTCAAACATTCTCTGTTCACTGTTTCGTGGTCTTAGAGAAGTAAATTTTTTTCTGCGAAAGTGGTGTTTTCACAATGCTAAGTACTCCCAATTCTATCAGCAATGTAAGTTTTACCAGTTGTCTTAGTATCTCTTTTTTTTTTGTAGTTATATTTGGAATTCTCTGTGTAAACCTCTGTAATTTCTCTAGGTAGAAGAATCACTGTGTACATTCTCTTCTTTCTATCAGTTTCCAATCTCAAGAAACTCGTACATTCTCTGTTCACTGTTTCGTGGTCTTAGAGAAGTAGATTTCTTTGTGCGAAAGTGCTGTTTTCACAGTGCTAACTACTCCAAACTCTATGAACAATGTAGGTTTTTCCAGTTTTCTAAGTCTCTCTTGTTTTCTTGGAGTTATACTTGGAATTCTCTGAGTAAACCTCTGTAACTTCTCTAGGTAGATGAATCACTGTGTACTTTCTCTTCTTTGTATCTGTTACCAATCTAGAGAAACTCATACATTCTCTGTTCACTGTTTCGCGGTCTTAGAGAAGTAGATTTCTTTCTCCGAAAGGAATGTTTTCACAATGCTGAGTACTCCCCACTCTATCAGCAATGTTGTTTTTACTAGTTTTCTAATTCTCTCTTATTTTCTTGTAGTTATAGTTGGAATTCTCTGTGTAAACCTTCGTAACTTCTCTAGGTAGATGAATCTCTGTGTACTTTCTCTTGTTTCTATCTGTTACCAATCTTAAGAAACTCATACATTCCTGTTCACTGTTTCGCGGTCTTAGAGAAGTAGATTTCTTTCTCCGAAAGTGATGTTTTCACAATACTAAGTACTCCCAACTCCATTAACAATGTATGTTTTAACAATTTGCTAAGTCTCATTTTCTTGTAGTTATACTTGGAGTTCTCTGTGTAAAGCTGTGTAACTTTTCTAGGTAGATGAATCACTGTGTACTTTCTCCGGTTTCAACCTGTTAACAACCTTTAGAAACCCATGCATTCTCTGTTCACAGATTCGCGGTCTTAGAGAAACAGATTTCTTTCTGCGAAAGTGATGTTTTCACAATGCTGAGTACTACAAACTCTATTAGCAGTGTATGATTTACCAGCTTTCTTAGTATTTCTTATATTCTTGTAGTTATACTTGGATTTCTATGTGTAATCCTCTGTAATTTCTCAAGGTAGAAGAATCGCTGTGTACATTCTCTTGTTTCTATCTGTTAGCAATCTAAAGAAACTCAAATATTCTCTGTTCACTGTTTCGCGGGCTTAGAGAAGTAGATTTCTTTCTCGGAACGTGATGTTTTCACAATGCTATGTACTAACAACTCTATCAGAAATGTTGTTTTTACCAGTTTTCTAAGTTTCCTTGATTTTCCAGTAGTTGTAGTTAGAATTCTCTGTGTAAACCTCTGTAAGATCTCTAGGTAGAAGAATCACTGTGTACTTTCTCCTGTTTCTATCTGTTACCAATCTTTAGAAACTCATGAATTCTCTGTTCACTGTTTCACGGTCTTTGAGAAGTAGATTTGTTTCTCCGAAAGTGAAGTTTTCACAATGCTAAGTACTCCCAACTCTATCAGCAATGTACGTTTTACTAGTTCTCTAGGTCTCTCTTACTTTCTTGTGGGTATACTTGGAATTTTCTGTGTAAACCTCTGTAACTTGTCTAGGTAGAAGAATAACTATGTACTTTCTCCTGTTTTTATCAGTTACCAATCTTAAGAAACTCATACATTCTCTGTTAACTTTATTGCGGTCTTAGAGAAGTAGATTTCTTTCTGCGAAAGTGATGTTTGCACAATGCTAAGTACTCCTAACTTTATCACCAATGTAGGTTTTACCAGTTTTCATATTGTCTCTTATTTTCTTGTAGTTATACATGGAATGCTCTGTGTACACCTCTGTAACTT
The DNA here is from genome assembly GCA_028571685.1 of Heterohyrax brucei. Taxonomy (NCBI): domain Eukaryota; kingdom Metazoa; phylum Chordata; class Mammalia; order Hyracoidea; family Procaviidae; genus Heterohyrax; species Heterohyrax brucei. Next base: position 3,672,476 of record CM053145.1, on the reverse strand, counting down.
CTCTAGGTAGAGGAATCACTGTGTACTTTCGCTTGTTTCTATCTGTTACCAATCTTAAGAAACTCATACATTCTCTGTTCACTGTTTCGTGGTCTTACAGAAGTAAATTTCTTTCTGCGAAACTCATGTTGTCACAATACTAAGTACTCCCAACTCTATAAGCAATGTAAGTTTTACCAGTTTTCTGAGTCTCTCTTATTTTCTTGTGGTTATATTAAGAATTGTCTGTGTAAACCTCTGTAACTTCTCTAGGTAGAAGAATCACTGTGTACTTTCTCTTGTTTCTATCTCTTACCAATCTCATGAAACTCATACATTCTCTGTTCACTGTTTCGTTGTCTTAGAGAATTAGATTTCTTTCTGCGAAAGCGATGTTTTCACTATGCTAAGTACTCCCAACTTTAAGGGAAATGTAGGTTTTAACAGTTTTCTAAATCTCTATTATTTTCTTGTAGTTATACTTCAAATTCTCTGTGTAATCCTCTGTAACTTCTCTATATAGATGAATCACAGTGTACTTTCTCTTGTTTCTATCTGTTACCAATCTTAAGAAAATGATACATTCTCTGTTCGCTGTTTCGCGGTCTTAGACAAGTGGATTTCTTTCTGCGAAAGTGATGTTTCCACAATGGTAAGTAGTCCCACCTCTATCAGCAATGAAGGTTTTACCAGTTTTCTTAGTATCTCTTATTTTCTTCTATTTATACTTGGAATTGTCTGTGTAAACCTCTGTAACTTCTCTAGGTAGAAGAATCACTGTGTAGTCTCTCTTGTTTCTATCTGTTACCAATCGTAAGAAACTCATACAATCTCTGATCACTATTTCGCAGACTTAGAGATGTAGAATTCTTTCTCCGAAAGTGAGGTTTTCACAATGCTAAGTACTCCAGCTCTATCAGCAATGTAGGTTTTACCAGTTTTCATAGTCTCTCTTATTTTCTTGTAGTTATACTTGGAATTAACTCTGTAAACCTCTGTAACTTCTCTAGGTAGAAGAATCACTGTGTACTTTCTCTTGTTTCTATCTCTTAACAATCTAGAGAAGCTCATACATTCTCTGTTGACTGTTTCGCGGTCTTAGAGAAGTAGATGTCTTTCTGCGAAAGTGCTGTTTTCACAGTGCTAAGGACTCCCAACTCTATCAACAATGTAGGTTTTACCAGTTTTCTAAGTCTCTCTGCTTTTCATGCACTTATGCTTGGAATTCTTTGTGTAAACCTCTGTAACTTCTCTAGGTAGATGAATCACTGTGTACTTTCTCTTGTTTCTATCTGTTACCAATCTTGAGAAACTCATACATTCTCTGTTCACTGTTTCCCGGTCTTAGAGAAGTAGATTTCTTTCTGCGAAAGTCACGTTTTCACAATGCTAAGTACTCCCAACTCTACCAACAATGTTGGCTTTACGAGTTTTATAAGTCTCTCTTATTTTCTTGTACTTATACTTCGAATTCTGTGAGTAAACCTCTGTAACCTCTCCAGGTAGATGAATCACTGGCTACTTTCTCTTCTTTCCATCTGTTACCAATCTTGAAAAACTCATACATTCTCTATTCACTGTTTCGCGGTCTTAGAGAAGTAGATTTCTTTCTGCGAATGTGCTGTCCTCACAGTGCTAAGTACTCCGAACTCTATAAACAATGTAGGTTTTCCCACTTTTCTAAGTCTCTCTTATTTTCTTCTACTTATACTGGAATTCTCTGTGTAAACCTCTGTAACTTCTCTAGGTAGATGAATCACTGTGTACTTTGTCTTGTTTCTATCTGTTACCAGTCTTGAGAAACTCATACATTCTCTGTTCACTGTTTCCCGGTCTTAAACAAGTAAATTTCTTTGTGCGAAAGTGCTGTTTTCACAGTGCTAAGTACTCCCAACTCTATCAACAATGAAGGTTTTACCAGTTTTCTAAGTCTCTCTTATTTTCTTGTACTTATACTTGGACTTCTCTGTGTAAACCTCTGTAACTTGTCTACGTAGATGAATCACTGTGTATTTTCTTTTCTTTCTATCTGTTACTAAGCTTGAGAAACTCATACATTCTCTGTTCACTGTTTCCCGGTCTTAGAGAAGTAGATTTCTTTCTGCGATAGTGCTGTTTTCTCAGTCGTAAGTACTACCAACTCTATCAACAATGTAGGTTTTACCAGTTTTCTAAGTCTCTCTTATTTTCTTCTACTTATACTGGGATTTCTCTGTGTACACCTCTGTAACTTCTCTAGGTAGATGAATCACTGTGTACTTTCTCTTGTTTCTATCTGTTACCATTCTAGAGAAACTCATACATTCTCTTTTCACTGTTTCACGTTCTTAGAGAAGTAGATTTCTTTCTGTGAAAGTGCTGTTTTCACAGTGCTAAGTACTCCCAACTCTATAAACAATGTAGGTTTTACCAGTATTATAACTCTCTCTTATTTTCTTAGAGTTATACTTGAAATTCTGTGTGTAAACCTCTGTAACTTCTCTAGGTAGATGAATCGCGGTGTACTTTCTGTTTTTTCTATCTGTTACCAATCTTGAGAAACTCATACATTCTCTGTTCCCTGTTTCCCGGTCTTAGAGAAGTAAATTTCTTTCTGCAAAAGTTCTGTTTTCACAGTGCTAAGTTCTCCCAACTCTATCAACAATGTAGGTTTTTCCAGTATTCGAAGTCTCTCTTATTTTCTTGTACTTATACTTGGACATCTCTGTGTAAACCTCTGTAACTTCTCTGGGTAGGTGAATCACTGTGTACTTTCTCTTCTTTTTATCTGTTACCAATTTTGAGAAACTCATACATTCTCTGTTCACTGTTTCGCGGTCTTAGAGAAGTAGACTTCTCTCTGCGAAAGTGCTGTTTTCACAGGGGTAAGTACTCCCAACTCTATCAAATGGAGGTTTTACCAGTTTTCTAAGTCTCTCTTATTTTCTTCTACTTATACTGGCAATTCTTTGTGTACACCTCTGTAACTTCTCTAGGTAGATGAATCACTGTGTACTTTCTCTTTTTTCTATCTGTTACCAATCTTAAGAAACTCATACATTCTCTGTTCACTGTTTCGCGGTCTTAGAGAACTGGATTTCGTTCTGCGAAAGTGCTGTTTTCACACTGCTATGTACTCCCAACTCTATCAACAATGTAGGTTTTTCCAGTTTTCTGTTTCTCTCTAATTTTCTTGTACTTATACTGGGAATTCTCTGTGTAAACCTCTGTAACTTCTCTAGGTAGAAGATCACTGTGTACTTTCTCTTGTTTCTATCTGTTACCAATCTTAAGAAACTCATAAATTCTCTATTCACTGTTTCGTGGTCTTAGAGAAGTAGATTTCTTTCTACGAAAGTGATGTTTTCACAACGCTATGTATTCCCAACTCTTCCAGTTTTCAAAGTCTCTCCTATGTTGTTGTATTTATAGTCAGAAATCTGTATTTAAACCTCTGTAACTTCTCTAGGTAAATAAATCACTGTGTACTTTCTCTTGTTTCTATGTGTTACCAATCTTAGCATTGTGAAAACTTCACTATCGCAGAAAGAAATCTACTTCTCTAACACTGCAAAACAGGGAGCACAGAATGTATGAGTTTCATAAGATTGGTGACAGATGGAAACAAGAGAAAGTACACAGTAATTCATTTACATAGCGAAGTTACACTGGTTTACACAGAGAATTCCAAGCAGAACTACAAGAAAATAAGAGAGACTTAGAAAACTGGTAAAACCTACATTTCCCTTAAAGTTGGGAGTACGTAGCATTTTGAAAACATTGCTTTCGCAGAAATAAATCTAATTCTCTCAGACCATGAAACAGTGAACAGAGAATGTATCAGTTTCTTCAGATTGGTAAGAGATAGAAACAAGAGAATGTACACAGTGGTTCATCTACCTAGAGAAGTTACAGAGGTTTCCACAGAGAATTCCAAGTATAACTACCAGAAAATTAGAGATACATAGAATACTGGAAAAACCTACATTGCTGATAGAGTTGGGAGTACTTAGCATTTTGAAAACATCCCTTTCGCAAAAAGAAATCTAATTCTATAAGACCGTGAAGCAGTGAACAGAGAATGTTTGAGTTTTTAAAGATTGGTAACAGGTAGAAACAAGAGATAGAACACAGTGATTCATTTATCTAGATAAGTTACAGAGGTTTACACAGAGAACTCCAAGTGTAACTACAAGAAAATGGGACTTAGCAAACTGGTAAAACCTACATTGTTGATACAGTTGGGAGTACATAGTATTGTCAAAACATCCCTTACGGACAAAGAAATCTACTTCTCTAAGACCGCGAAACAGTGAACAGAGAATGTATGAGTTTCCTAAGATTGGTAACAGATAGAAACAAGAGAAAGGACACAGTGATTCATCTACTTAGAGAAGTTACAGAGGTTTACACAGAGAATTCCAAGTATAACCACAGGAAAATAAGAGAGACTTAGATAACTGGTAAAACCTACATTGCTGATAGAGTTGGGAGGACTTAGCACTGTGAAAACAGCACTTTCGCAGAATGAAATCTACTTCTCTAAGACCGGGAAACAGTGAACAGAGAAAGTATGAGTTTCTCTAGATTGGTAACAGATAGAACGAAGAGAAAGTACACAGTGATTCATCTACCTAGAGAAGTTACAAAGGTTTACACACAGAATTCCAAGTATAACTCTAAGAAAATAAGAGAGACATATAAAACTGGTAAAACCTACATTGTTGATAGAGTTGGGAGTACTTAGCACTGTGAAAACAGCACTTTCGCACAAAGAAATCTACTTCTCTTAGACCGCGAAACAATGAACAGAGAATTTATGAGTTTCTGAAGATTGGTAACAGATAGAAACAAGGGAAATTACACAGTGATTCATCTACCTAGAGAAGTTACAGAGGTTTACACACAGAATTCCAAGTATAACTTTAAGAAAATAAGAGAGACCTATAAAACTGCTATAACCTACATTGTTGATACAGTTGGGAGTACTTAGCACTGTGAAAACAGCACTTTCGCACGAAGAAATCTACTTCTCTAAGACGGCAAAAACGTAAACAGAGAATGTATGAGTTTCTCTAGATTGGTAACAGATAGAAACAAGAGAAAGTACACAGTGATTCATCTACCTAGAAAAGTTACAGAGCTTTACACACAGAATTCCAAGTATAACTCTAGGAAAATAAGAGACACTTATAAAAGTGGTAAAACCTACATTGTTGATAGAGTTGGGATTACTTACCACTGTGAAAACAGCACATTCGCAGAAAGAAATCTACTTCTCTAAGACCACGAAACAGTGAACAGAGAATGTACGAGTTTCTCTAGATTGGTAACAGATAGAAACAAGAGAAAGTACACAGTGAGTCATCTACCTAAGGAAGTTACAGAGGTTTACACAGAGAATTCCAAGTATAAGTACAAGAAAATAAGAGAGACTTAGAAAATTAGAAAAACCTACATTGTTGATAGAGTTTGGAGTACTTAGCACTGTGAAAACAGCACTTTCGCACAAAGACATCTACCTCTCTAAGACCGGGAAACAGTGAACAGAGAATGTATGAGTTTCTCAAGATTGCTAACAGATAGAAACAAGAGAAAGAACATAGTGATTCATCTACGTAGAGAAGTTACAGAGGTTTACACAGAGAAGTCCGAGTATAAGTACAAGAAAATAAGGGAGACTTATTAAACTGGTAAGACCTACATTGTTGATAGAGTTTGGAGTACTTAGCACTGTGAAAACAGCACTTTCGCACAAAGAAATCTACTTTTCTAAGACCGGGAAACAGTGAACAGAGAATGTAGGAGTTTCTCTAGAATGGTAACAGATAGAAACAAGAGAAAGTACACAGTGATTCATCTACCTAGAGAAGTTACAGAGGTTTAAACAGAGAATTCCCAGTATAAGTAGAAGAAAATAAGAGAGACTTAGAAAACTGGAAAAAACTACATTGTTGATAGAGTTGGGAGTACTTAGCACTCTGAAAACAGCACTTTCGCAGAAAGAAATCTACTTCTCTAAGAGCGCAAAAACGTCAACACAGAATGTATGAGTTTCTCTAGATTGGTAACAGATAGAAAGAAGTGAAAGTACACAGTGATTCATCTACCTAGAGAAGATACAGAGGTGTACACACAAAATACAAAGTATAACTGTAATAACAGAGACTTAGAAAACTGGTAAAACCTACATTGTTGATAGAGTTGGGAGTACTTACAATGTGAAAACAGCACTTTCGCAGAAAGAAATTTACTTCTCTAAGACCGGGAAACACTGAAAAGAGAATGTATGAGTTTCTGAAGATTGGTAACAGATATAAACAAGAGAAAGAACACAGTGATTCATCGACGTAGAGAAGTTACAGAGGTTTATACAGAGAATTCCCAGTATACGTAGAAGAAAATAAGAGACTTATAAAACTGATAAAACCTACATTGTTGATAGAGTTGGGAGTACTTAGCACTGTGAAAACAGCACTTTCGCAGAAAAAAATCTACTTCTCTAAGACCGCGAATCAGTGAACAGAGAATATATGAGTTTCTCAAGATTGGGAACAGATAGAAAGAAGAGAAAGTACACAGTGATTCATCTACCTAGAGAAGTTACAGAGCTTTACACAGAGAAGTCCAAGTAGAACTACAAGAAAATAAGAGAGACTTATAAAACAGGAAAAACCTACATTTGTGATAGAGCTGGGAATACTTAGCACTGTGAAAACAGTAGTTTCGCACAAAGAAATCCACTTCTCTAAGACCGGGAAACAGTGAAAAGAGAAAGTATGAGTTTCTCAAGACTGGTAATAGATAGAAACAAGAGAAAGTGCACAGTGAGTCATTACCTAGAGAAGTTAAGTAGGCTTACACAGAGAATTCCATGTATAAGTAGAAGAAAACAAGAGAGACTTAGAAAACTGGTAAAACCTACATTTTTGATAGAGTTGGGAGTACTTAGCACTGTGAAAACAGGACTTTTGCACAAAGAAATGTAGTTCTCTAAAGCGGGAAACAGTGAACAGAGAATGTATGATTTTCTCTAGATTGGTAACAGACAGAAAGAAGAGAAAGTACACAGTGATTTATCTACCTAGAGAAGTTACAGAGGTTTACACACAGAATTCCAAGTATAACTCTAAGAAAATAAGAGACACTTATGAAAGTGGTAAAACCTACTTTTTTGATAGAGTTGGGAGTACTTAGCACTTTGAAAACAGCACTTTCGTAGAAAGAAATCTAATTCTCTAAGACTGCGAAACCGTGAACAGAGAATGTATGAATTTCTCTAGATTGGTAACAGATAGAAACAAGAGAAAATACCAAGTGATTCATCTACCTAAAGAAATTACAGAGGTTTACACAGAGAAGTCCAAGTATAAGTACAAGAAAATAACAGAGATTAAGAAAACTGGTAAAACCTACATTGTTGATAGTGTTGGGAGTACCTAGCACTGTAAAAACAGCACTTTCGCACAAAGAAATCTACTTCTCTAAGACGGGAAACAGTCAACAGAGTATGTATGAGTTTCTCAAGATTGTTAACAGATAGAAACAAGAGAAAGCACACAGTGATTCATCTACCTAGAGAAGTTACAGAAGTTTACACAGAGAATTCGAAGTAGAAGTAAAAGAAAATAAGAGAGACTTAGAAAACTGGAAAAACCTACATTGTTGATAGAGTTGGGAGTACTTAGCATTGTGAAAACAGCACTTTCGCAGAAAGAAATCTAATTCTCTAAGACTGCGAAACCGTGAACAGAGAATGTATGAGTTTCTCAAGATTGGTAACAGATAGAAAGAAGAGAACGTACACAGTGATTCATCTACCTACAGAAGTTACAGAGGTTTACACACAGAATTCCATGTATAACTCTTAAAATAAGTGAGACTTAGATAACTGGTAAAACCTACATTGTTGTTAGAGTTCGGAGTACTTAGCAGTGTGAAAACATCACTTTCGCAGAAAGAAATTTACTTCTCTAAGACCAAGAAACAGTGAACAGAGAATGTATGAGTTTCCTAAGATTGGTAACAGATAGAAACCAAAGTACACAGTGATTCTTCTACGTACAGAAGTTACAGAGGTTTACACAGAGAATTCCAAGTATAAGTACAAGAAAATAAGAGATACTAAGAAAACTGGTAAAACCTACATTGCTGATAGAGTTGGGAGTACTTAGCATTGTGGAAACATCACTCTCGCAGAAAGAAATCTACATCCCTAATACCACGAAACAGTGAACAGAGAATGTATGAGTTTCTTAAGATTGGTAACAGATAGAAACAAGAGAAAGTACACAGTGATTCCTCTACCTAGAGAAGTCACACAGGTTTACACAGAGAGTTCCAAGTATAACCACAACAAAATAAGAGAGACTTAGAAAACTGGCCAAATCACGATTGCTGATAGAGCTGGGAGTACGTAACACTGTGAAAACATCACTTTAGCAGAATGAAATCTACTTCTCTAAGACTGCGAATCAGTGAACAAAGAATGTATGAGTTTCTCAAGATTGGTAACAGATGGAAAGAAGAGAAAGTACCCAGTGATTCATCTACCTAGAGAGGTTACAGAGGTTTACACACAGAATTCCAAATATAACTCTAAGAAAATAAGAGACACTTATAAAAGGGGTAAAACCTACATTGTTGACAGTGTTGGGAGTACTTAGCACTGTGAAAACAGCACCTTCGCAGAAAGAAATCTACTTCTCTAAGACCGTGAAACAGTGAACAGAGAATGTACGAGTTTCTCTAGAATGGTAACAGATAGAAACAAGAGAATGTACACAGTGATTCATCTACCCAGAGATGTTAGAGAGGTTTCCACAGAGAATTCCCAGTATAAGTAAAAGAAAATAAGAGAGACTTAGAAAACTGATAAAACCTACATTGTTGATCGAGTTGGGAGTACTTAGCACTGTGAAAACAGCAGTTTCCCAAGATTGGTAACAGATAGAAAGAAGAGAAAGTACACAGTGATTCATCTACCTAGAGAAGTTACAGAGGTTTACACAGAGAAGTCCAAGTATAAGTAGAAGAAAATGAGAGAGACTTAGAAAACTGGAAAAATTTACATTGTTCATAGAGTTAGGAGTACTTAGCACTGTGAAAACAGCACTTTCGCAGAAAGAAATCTACTTCTCTAAGACCGCGAATCAGTGAACAAAGAATGTATGAGTTTCTCAAGATTGGTAACAGATGGAAAGAAGAGAAAGTACCCAGTGATTCATCTACCTAGAGAGGTTACAGAGGTTTACACACAGAATTCCAAGTATAACTGTAAGAAAATAAGAGACTTCTAATACTGGTAAAACCTACATTGGTGATAGAGTTAGGAGTACTTAGCACTGTGAAATTAGCACGTTCGCAGAAAGAAATTTACTTCTCTAAGTCCGGGAAACAGTGAACAGAGAATGTATGAGTTTCTGAAGATTGGTAACAGATAGAAAAAAGGGAAAGTACACAGTGATTCATCTACCTAGAGAAATTACAGAGGTTTACACAGAGAATTCCCAGTATAAGTACAAGAAAATTAGAGAGAAATAGAAAACTGGAAAAACCTACATTGTTGATAGAGTTGGGAGTACATAGCACTGTGAAAACAGCACTTTCGCAGAACGAAATCTACTTCTCTAAGACCGCGAAACAGTGAACAGAGAATGTATGAGTTTCTCTAGATTGGTAACAGATAGAAAAAAGAGAAAGTACACAGTGATTCATCTACCTAGAGAAGTTACAGAGGTATACACAAAGAATTGCCAGTATAAGTAGAAGAAAATAAGAGAGACTTCGAAAACTGGTAAACCCTTCATTTGATAGAGTTGGGAGTACTTACCCCTGTGAAAACAGCACTTTCGCAGAGAGAAATCTACTTCTGTAAGACCGCGAAACAGTGAACAGAGAATGTATGAGTTTCTCAAGATTGGTAACAGATAGAAAGAAGAGAAAGTACACAGTGATTCACCTACCTAGAGAAGTTACAGAGGTTTACACAGAGATGTCCAAGTATAAGTACAAGAAAATAAGAGAGACTTCGAATACTGGAAAAACCTACATTGTTGATAGAGTTTGGAGAACTTAGCACTGTGAAAAGAGCACTTTTGCAGAAAGAAATCTACTTCTCTAAGACCGGGAAACAGTCAACAGAGAATGTATGAGTTTCTCAAGATTGGTAACAGATAGAAAAAACAGAAAGTACACCGCGATTCATCTACCTAGAGAAGTTACAGAGGTTTACACACAGAATTTCAAGTATAACTCTAAGAAAATAAGAGAGAGTTATAATACTGGTAAAACCTACATTGTTGATAGAGTTGGGAGTACTTAGTACTGTGAAAATAGCACATTTGCAGAAAGAAATCTACTTCTCTAAGAACGTGAAACAGTGAAAAGAGAATGTATGAGTTTCTCTAGAATGGTACCAGATAGAAACAAGAGAAAGTACACAGTGATTCATCTACCTAGAGAAGTTACAGAGGTTTACACAGAGAAGTCCAAGTATAAGTACAATAAAATAAGAGAGACTTATAAAACTGATGAAACCTACATTGTTCATAGAGTTGGGAGTACTTAGTACTGTGAAAACAGCACTTTCGCAGAAAGAAATCTACATCTCTAAGGCCGGGAAACAGTGAACAGAGAATGTATGAGTTTCTCTAGATTGGTAACAGATAGAAACAAGAGAAAGTACACAGTGATTGATCTACCTAGAGAAGTTACAGAGGTGTACACAGAGAATGCCCAGTATAAGTAGAAGAAAATAAGAGAGACTTAGAATACTCGTAAAACCTACATTGTTGATAGAGTTGGGAGTACATAGCAGTGAGAAAACAGCACTTTCGCAGAAAGAAATCTACTTCTCTAAGACCGGGAAATAGTGAACAGAGAATGTATGAGTTTCTCAAGCTTGGTAACAGATAGAAATAAGAGAAAGTACACAGTGATTCATCTACCTCGAGATCTTACAGAGGTTTACACAGAGAAGTCCAAGTATAAGTACAAAAAATAAGAGAGATTTAGAAAACTGGTAAAACCTTCATTGTTGACAGAGTTGGGAGTAGTTAGCACTATGAAAACAGCACTTTCGCACAAAGAAATCTACTTCTCTAAGACCTGGAAACAGTGAACAGAGAATGTGTGAGTTTCTCTAGATTGGTAACAGATAGAAACAAGGGAAAGTACGCAGTGATTCATCTACCTAGAGAAGTTACAGAGGTTTAAACAGACAAGTCGAAGTACAAGTACAAGAAAATAAGAGAGATTTAGAAAACTGGTAAAACCTACATTGTTGATAGAGTAGGGAGTACTTAGCACTGTGAAAACAGCACTTTCGCAGAAAGAAATCTACTTCTCTAAGACCACGAAACGTGAACAGAGAATGTATGAGTTTCTCAAGATTGGTAACAGATAGAAAGAAAAGAAAGTACACAGTAATTCAACTACCTAGAGAAGTTACATAGGTTTAGACAAAGAATTCCAAGTATAACGCTAAGAAAATAAGAGACACTTATAAAAGTGGTAAAACCTATATTGTTGATAGAGTTGGGAGTACTTAGCACTGTGAAAATGGCAGTTTCGCAGAAAGAAATCTACTTCTCTAAGACCCTGAAACAGTGAACAGAGAATGTATGAGTTTCTCAAAATTGGTAACAGATAGAAAGAAGAGAAAGTACACAGTGATTCATCTACCTAGAGAAGTTACAGAGGTTTACACACAGAATTCCCAGTATAAGTAGAAGAAAATAAGAGAGACTTAGAAAACTGATAAAACCTACATTGTTGATAGTGTTGGGAGTACTTAGCACTGTGAAAACAGCACTTTTGCAGAAAGAAATCTACTTCTCTAAGACCGGGAAACAGTGAACAGAGAATGTATGAGTTTCTCTAGAATAGTAACAGATTGAAACAAGAGAAAGTACACAGTGATTCATCTACCTAGAGAAGTTACAGAGGTTTACACAGAGAATTCCAAGTATAAGTACAAGAAAATAAGAGAGACTTAGAAAACTGGAAAAACCTACATTATTGATAGAGTTGGGAGTACTTAGCACTGTGAAAACACCACTTTCGCAGAAAGAAATTTACTTCTCTAAGACCGGGAAACAGTGAACAGAGAATATATGAGTTTCTGTAGATTGTTAACAGATAGAAAGAAGAGAAATACACAGTGATTGATCTACCTAGAGAAGATACAGAGGTTTACACACAGAATTCCAAGAATAAATGTAAGAAAATAAGAGACACTTATAAAAGTAGTAAAACCTACATTGTTGATAGAGTTGGAAGTACTTAGCACTGTGAAAACAGCACTTTCACAGAAAGAAATCTACTTCTCAAAGACCGCGAAACAGTGAACAGAGAATGTATGAGTTTCTGAAGATTGGTAACAGACAGAAAGAAGAGAAAGTACACAGTGATTCATCTACCTAGAGAAGTTACAAAGGTTTACACAGAGAATTCCAAGTATAAGTACAGGAAAATAAGAGAGACTTAGAAAACTGGTAAAACCTACATTGTTGATAGAGTTGGGAGTACTTAGTACGGTGAAAACAGCAATTTCGCAGAAAGAAATCTACTTCTCTAAGACCGCGAAAACGTGAAAAGAGAATGTATGAGTTTCTCTAGATTGGTAACAGATAGAAACAACAGAAAGTACACACTGATTCATCTACCTGGAGAAGTTACAGAGGTTTACACACAGAATTGCAAGTATAACTCTAGGAAAATAAGAGACACTTATAAAAGTGGTAAAACCTACATTGTTGATTACTTGGAAGTACTTAGCACTGTGAAAACAGCACTTTCGCAGAAAGAAATCTACTTCTCTAAGACCGCGAAACAGTGAACAGAGAATGTATGAGTTTCTCAAGATTGGTAACAGATATAAACAAGAGAAAGTACACAGTGATTCATCTACCTAGAGAAGTTACAGATGTTTATACAGAGAATTCCAAGTCTAAGTACAGAAAATAAGAGAGACTTAGAAAACTGGAAAAACCTACATTGTTGATAGAGTTGGGAGTACTTAGCACTGTGAAAACAGCATTTTCGCAGAAAGAAATTTACTTCTGTAAGACCGGGAATCAGTGAACAGAGAATGTATGAGTTTCTTTAGATTGGTAACAGATAGAAATAAGAGAAAGTACACAGTGATTCATCTACCTAGAGAAGTTACAGATGTTTACACATTGAATTCCAAGTATAAGTACAAGAAAATAAGAGACACTTATAAAAGTGGTAAAACCTACATTGTTGATAGAGTTGGGAGTAATTAGCACTGTGAAAAAAGCACTTTCGCAGAAAGATATCTACTTCTCTAAGACCGCGAAACAGTGAACAGAGAATGTATGAGTTTCTCAAGATTGGTAACAGATAGAAAGAGGAGAAAGTACACAGTGATTCATCTACCTAGAGAAGTTACAGAGGTTTACACACAGAATTCCAAGTATAACTCTACCAAAATAAGAGAGACTTAGAAAACTGGTAAAACCTACAGTGTTGATAGAGTTGGGAGTACTTAGCACTGTGAAAACAGCACTTTCGCACAAAGAAATCTACTTCTCTAAGACCGCGAAACAGTGAACAGTGAATGTATGAGTTTCTCAAGATTGGTAACAGATAGAAAGAAGAGAAAGTACACAGTGATTGATTTACCTACAGAAGTTGCAGAGGTTTACACACAGAATTCCAAGTATAACTCTAAGAAAATAAGAGAGACTTAGAAAACTGGAAAAACCTACATTGTTGATAGAGTTGGGAGTACTTAGCACTGTGAAAACAGCACTTTCGCAGAAAGAAATCTACATCACTAAGACCGCGAAACAGTGAACAGAGAATGTATGGGTTTCTCTAGATTGGTAACAGATAGAAAGAAGAGAAAGTACACAGTGATTCATCTACCTAGAGAAGTTACAGAGGTTTACACACAGAATTCCAAGTATAACTCTAAGAAAATAAGACAGACTTATAAAACTGGTAAAACCTACATTGTTTATAGAGTTGGGAGTACTTACCACTGTGAAAACACCAGTTTCGCACAAAGAAATCTACTTCTCTAAGACCGCGAAACAGTGAACAGAGAAGGTATGAGTTTCCCAAGATTTGTAACAGATAGAAAGAAGAGAAAGTACACAGTGATTCATCTACCTAGAGAAGTTCAGAGGTTTACACAGAGAATTCCCAGTATAAGTACAAGAAAATAAGAGAGACTTAGAATACTGGTAAAACCTACTGTTTTAGTCAGCTAGGGCTGCTCTAACAGAAATACCATAGAGTGGATGGCTTTAACAAAGAAAGATTTATTCTTACACAGCCCAGTAGGTTGCAAGTCCATATTCAGGGTTTTTGCTCCAGGGAAGGACTTTCTCCTTGACGGCTCGGGAGGAAAGTCCAGTATTGCATCAGTCATTGTCCAGGGAGCGTCCTAACGCAAGAACCTCTGGTCTGAACGACGCGCTCTGCTCCCGGTGCTGCTTGCTTGATGGTAGCGAGGTTCTCAAATTGTCCTTGGTTCTTTTTCCTTTTATTCCTTGCAAGCTAAAAGCATTAATGATGGGGCAAGCCATACTCCAGGGAAACTTCCCCCATAGCAGGAATTCACAGCCCCAACCTAATCCTCTAACATACAGGTTAGCAAAACCACACAATGGAGTACAGTCCCAAGATACTGGGAACCATATCACAGCCACATGGCTGCACACATTTTTGGGGGGACACAATTCAAACCATGACACCTACACTGTTGATAGAGTTGGGAGTACTTAGCACTGTGAAAATAGCACTTTCACAGAAAGAAATCTACTTCTCTAAGACCGCTTAACAGTGAACAGAGAAGGTATGAGTTTCTCTAGATTGGTAACAGATAGAAAGAAGAGAAAGTACACAGTGATTCATCTACTTAGAGAAGTTACAGTGGTTTACACAGAGAATTCCAAGTATAAGTACAAGAAAATAAGAGAGACTTAGAAAACCGGAAAAACCTACATTGTTGACAGAGTTGGGAGTACTTAGGACTGTGAAAACAGCACTTGCGCAGAATGAAATCTACTTTTCTAAGACCGCGAAACCGTGAACAGAGAATGTATGAGTTTCTCTAGATGGGTAACAGATAGAAACAAGAGAAAGTACACAGTGATTCATCTACCTAGAGAAGTTACAGAGGTTTACACAGAGAATTCCCAGATAAGTAGAAGAAAATCAGAGAGACTTAGAAAACTTGCAAAACCTACATTGTTGATAGAGTTGGGATTACTTAGCACTGTGAAAACAGCACTTTCGCAGAAAGAAATCTACTTCTCTAAGACCGCGAAACATTGAACAGAGAATGTATAAGTTTCTCAAGATTGGTAACAGATAGAAAGAAGAGAAAGTACACAGTGATTCATCTACCTAGAGAATTAACAGAGGTTTCCACAGAGAAGTCCAAGTATAAGTACAAGAAAATAAGAGAGACTTAGAAATCTGGTAAAACCTACATTGTTGATAGAGTTGGGAGTACTTAGCACTGTGAAAACAGCACTTTTACAGAAAGAAATCTACTTCACTAAGAACGGGAAACCGTGAACAGAGAATGTATGAGTTTCTCTAGATTGGTAACAGATAGAAACAAGAGAAAGTACACAGTGATTCATCTAGCTAGAGAAGTTACACAGGTTTACAGACAGAATTCAGAGTATAACTCTAAGAAAATAAGGGACACTTATAACAGTGGTAAAACCTACATTGTTGATAGAGTTGGGAGTACTTATCACTGTGAAAACAGCACTTTCGCAGAAAGTAATCTACTTCTCTAAGACCGCGAAGAAGTGAACAGAGAATGTATGAGTTTCTCTAGATTGGTAACAGATAGTAACAAGAGGAAGTACACAGTGATTCATCTACCTAGAGAAGTTACAGAGGTGTACACAGAGAATTCCAAGTATAATTACAAGGAAATAAGAGAGACTTAGAAAACTGGAAAAACCTATATTGTTGACAGAGGTTGGGAGTACTTAGCACTGTGAAAACAGCACTTTTGCAGAAAGAAATCTATTTCTCTAAGACCGGGAAACAGTAAACTTAGATTGTATGAGTTTCTCAAGCTTGGTAACAGATAGAAAGAAGAGAAAGCACACAGTGATTCATCTACCTAGAGAAGTTACACAGGTTTACACAGAGAAGTCCAAGTATAAGTACAAGAAAATAAGAGAGATTTAGAAAACTGGTAAAACCTTCATTGTTGATAGAGTGGGGAGAACTTAGCACTGTGAAAACAGCACTTTTGCAAAAAGAAATCTACTTCTCTAAGACCGGGAAACAGTCAACAGAGATTGTATGAGTTTCTCAAGCTTGGTAACAGATAGAAAGAAGAGAAAGTACACAGTGATTCATCTACGTAGAGAATTTACAGAGGTTTACACAAAGAAGTGCAAGTATAAGTACAAGAAAATAAGAGAGACTTAGAAAACTGGTAAAACCTACATTTTTAATAGAGTTAGGAGTACTTAGCACTGTGAAAACATCACTTTCTCAAAAAGAAATATACTTCTCTAAGACGGGGAAAAAGTGAACAGAGAATGTATCAGTTTCTCAAGAGTGGTAACAGATAGAAACAAGAGAAAGTACACAGTGATTCATCTACGTAGAGAAGTCACAGAGGTTTACAGAGAGAAGTCCAAGTATAAGTACAAGAAAACAAGAGAGAATTAGAAAACTGGAAAAACCTACATTGTTGATAGAGTTGGGAGTACTTAGCACTGTGAAAACAGCACTTTTGCAGAAACAAATCTACTTTTCTAAGACCGGGAAAAACTGACCAGAAAATTTATGAGTTTCTGAAGATAGGTAACAGATACAAAGAAGAGAAAGTACACAGTGATTCATCTACCTAGAGCAGTTACAGAGGTTTACACACAGAATTCCCAGTATAAGTAGAAGGAAATGAGAGACTTAGAAAACTGGTAAAACCTACATTGTTGATAGAGTTCGGAGTACTTAGCAATGTGAAAACAGCACTTTCGCACAAAGAAATCTACTTCTCTAAGACCGCGAAACACTGAACAGAGAATGTATGAGTTTCTCTAGATTGGTAACAGATAGAAAGAAGAGAAAGTACACAGTGATTCATCTACCTAGAGAAGTTACAGAGGTTTACACACAGAATTCCCAATATAGCTCTAAAAAAATAAGAGAGACTTATAAAACTGGTAAGACCTACATTGTTGATAGAGTTGGGAGTACTTAGCACTGTGAAAACAGCACTTTCACAGAAAGAAATCTACATCACTAAGACCGCGAAACAGTGAACAGAGAATGTATGGGTTTCTCTAGATTGGTAACAGATAGAAAGAAGAGAAAGTACACAGTGATTCATCTACCTAGAGAAGTTACAGAGGTTTACACACAGAATTCCAAGTATAACTCTAAGAAAATAAGACAGACTTATAAAACTGGTAAAACCTACATTGTTTATAGAGTTGGGAGTACTTACCACTGTGAAAACACCAGTTTCGCACAAAGAAATCTACTTCTCTAAGACCGCGAAACAGTGAACAGAGAAGGTATGAGTTTCCCAAGATTTGTAACAGATAGAAAGAAGAGAAAGTACACAGTGATTCATCTACCTAGAGAAGTTCAGAGGTTTACACAGAGAATTCCCAGTATAAGTACAAGAAAATAAGAGAGACTTAGAATACTGGTAAAACCTACTGTTTTAGTCAGCTAGGGCTGCTCTAACAGAAATACCATAGAGTGGATGGCTTTAACAAAGAAAGATTTATTCTTACACAGCCCAGTAGGTTGCAAGTCCATATTCAGGGTTTTTGCTCCAGGGAAGGACTTTCTCCTTGACGGCTCGGGAGGAAAGTCCAGTATTGCATCAGTCATTGTCCAGGGAGCGTCCTAACGCAAGAACCTCTGGTCTGAACGACGCGCTCTGCTCCCGGTGCTGCTTGCTTGATGGTAGCGAGGTTCTCAAATTGTCCTTGGTTCTTTTTCCTTTTATTCCTTGCAAGCTAAAAGCATTAATGATGGGGCAAGCCATACTCCAGGGAAACTTCCCCCATAGCAGGAATTCACAGCCCCAACCTAATCCTCTAACATACAGGTTAGCAAAACCACACAATGGAGTACAGTCCCAAGATACTGGGAACCATATCACAGCCACATGGCTGCACACATTTTTGGGGGGACACAATTCAAACCATGACACCTACACTGTTGATAGAGTTGGGAGTACTTAGCACTGTGAAAATAGCACTTTCACAGAAAGAAATCTACTTCTCTAAGACCGCTTAACAGTGAACAGAGAAGGTATGAGTTTCTCTAGATTGGTAACAGATAGAAAGAAGAGAAAGTACACAGTGATTCATCTACTTAGAGAAGTTACAGTGGTTTACACAGAGAATTCCAAGTATAAGTACAAGAAAATAAGAGAGACTTAGAAAACTGGAAAAACCTACATTGTTGACAGAGTTGGGAGTACTTAGGACTGTGAAAACAGCACTTGCGCAGAATGAAATCTACTTTTCTAAGACCGCGAAACCGTGAACAGAGAATGTATGAGTTTCTCTAGATGGGTAACAGATAGAAACAAGAGAAAGTACACAGTGATTCATCTACCTAGAGAAGTTACAGAGGTTTACACAGAGAATTCCCAGATAAGTAGAAGAAAATCAGAGAGACTTAGAAAACTTGCAAAACCTACATTGTTGATAGAGTTGGGATTACTTAGCACTGTGAAAACAGCACTTTCGCAGAAAGAAATCTACTTCTCTAAGACCGCGAAACATTGAACAGAGAATGTATAAGTTTCTCAAGATTGGTAACAGATAGAAAGAAGAGAAAGTACACAGTGATTCATCTACCTAGAGAATTAACAGAGGTTTCCACAGAGAAGTCCAAGTATAAGTACAAGAAAATAAGAGAGACTTAGAAATCTGGTAAAACCTACATTGTTGATAGAGTTGGGAGTACTTAGCACTGTGAAAACAGCACTTTTACAGAAAGAAATCTACTTCACTAAGAACGGGAAACCGTGAACAGAGAATGTATGAGTTTCTCTAGATTGGTAACAGATAGAAACAAGAGAAAGTACACAGTGATTCATCTAGCTAGAGAAGTTACACAGGTTTACAGACAGAATTCAGAGTATAACTCTAAGAAAATAAGGGACACTTATAACAGTGGTAAAACCTACATTGTTGATAGAGTTGGGAGTACTTATCACTGTGAAAACAGCACTTTCGCAGAAAGTAATCTACTTCTCTAAGACCGCGAAGAAGTGAACAGAGAATGTATGAGTTTCTCTAGATTGGTAACAGATAGTAACAAGAGGAAGTACACAGTGATTCATCTACCTAGAGAAGTTACAGAGGTGTACACAGAGAATTCCAAGTATAATTACAAGGAAATAAGAGAGACTTAGAAAACTGGAAAAACCTATATTGTTGACAGAGGTTGGGAGTACTTAGCACTGTGAAAACAGCACTTTTGCAGAAAGAAATCTATTTCTCTAAGACCGGGAAACAGTAAACTTAGATTGTATGAGTTTCTCAAGCTTGGTAACAGATAGAAAGAAGAGAAAGCACACAGTGATTCATCTACCTAGAGAAGTTACACAGGTTTACACAGAGAAGTCCAAGTATAAGTACAAGAAAATAAGAGAGATTTAGAAAACTGGTAAAACCTTCATTGTTGATAGAGTGGGGAGAACTTAGCACTGTGAAAACAGCACTTTTGCAAAAAGAAATCTACTTCTCTAAGACCGGGAAACAGTCAACAGAGATTGTATGAGTTTCTCAAGCTTGGTAACAGATAGAAAGAAGAGAAAGTACACAGTGATTCATCTACGTAGAGAATTTACAGAGGTTTACACAAAGAAGTGCAAGTATAAGTACAAGAAAATAAGAGAGACTTAGAAAACTGGTAAAACCTACATTTTTAATAGAGTTAGGAGTACTTAGCACTGTGAAAACATCACTTTCTCACAAAGAAATATACTTCTCTAAGACGGGGAAAAAGGGAACAGAGAATGTATCAGTTTCTCAAGAGTGGTAACAGATAGAAACAAGAGAAAGTACACAGTGATTCATCTACGTAGAGAAGTCACAGAGGTTTACAGAGAGAAGTCCAAGTATAAGTACAAGAAAACAAGAGAGAATTAGAAAACTGGAAAAACCTACATTGTTGATAGAGTTGGGAGTACTTAGCACTGTGAAAACAGCACTTTTGCAGAAACAAATCTACTTTTCTAAGACCGGGAAAAACTGACCAGAAAATTTATGAGTTTCTGAAGATAGGTAACAGATACAAAGAAGAGAAAGTACACAGTGATTCATCTACCTAGAGCAGTTACAGAGGTTTACACACAGAATTCCCAGTATAAGTAGAAGGAAATGAGAGACTTAGAAAACTGGTAAAACCTACATTGTTGATAGAGTTCGGAGTACTTAGCAATGTGAAAACAGCACTTTCGCACAAAGAAATCTACTTCTCTAAGACCGCGAAACACTGAACAGAGAATGTATGAGTTTCTCTAGATTGGTAACAGATAGAAAGAAGAGAAAGTACACAGTGATTCATCTACCTAGAGAAGTTACAGAGGTTTACACACAGAATTCCCAATATAGCTCTAAAAAAATAAGAGAGACTTATAAAACTGGTAAGACCTACATTGTTGATAGAGTTGGGAGTACTTAGCACTGTGAAAACAGCACTTTCGCAGAAAGAAATCTACATCACTAAGACCGCGAAACAGTGAACAGAGAATGTATGGGTTTCTCTAGATTGGTAACAGATAGAAAGAAGAGAAAGTACACAGTGATTCATCTACCTAGAGAAGTTACAGAGGTTTACACACAGAATTCCAAGTATAACTCTAAGAAAATAAGACAGACTTATAAAACTGGTAAAACCTACATTGTTTATAGAGTTGGGAGTACTTACCACTGTGAAAACACCAGTTTCGCACAAAGAAATCTACTTCTCTAAGACCGCGAAACAGTGAACAGAGAAGGTATGAGTTTCCCAAGATTTGTAACAGATAGAAAGAAGAGAAAGTACACAGTGATTCATCTACCTAGAGAAGTTCAGAGGTTTACACAGAGAATTCCCAGTATAAGTACAAGAAAATAAGAGAGACTTAGAATACTGGTAAAACCTACTGTTTTAGTCAGCTAGGGCTGCTCTAACAGAAATACCATAGAGTGGATGGCTTTAACAAAGAAAGATTTATTCTTACACAGCCCAGTAGGTTGCAAGTCCATATTCAGGGTTTTTGCTCCAGGGAAGGACTTTCTCCTTGACGGCTCGGGAGGAAAGTCCAGTATTGCATCAGTCATTGTCCAGGGAGCGTCCTAACGCAAGAACCTCTGGTCTGAACGACGCGCTCTGCTCCCGGTGCTGCTTGCTTGATGGTAGCGAGGTTCTCAAATTGTCCTTGGTTCTTTTTCCTTTTATTCCTTGCAAGCTAAAAGCATTAATGATGGGGCAAGCCATACTCCAGGGAAACTTCCCCCATAGCAGGAATTCACAGCCCCAACCTAATCCTCTAACATACAGGTTAGCAAAACCACACAATGGAGTACAGTCCCAAGATACTGGGAACCATATCACAGCCACATGGCTGCACACATTTTTGGGGGGACACAATTCAAACCATGACACCTACACTGTTGATAGAGTTGGGAGTACTTAGCACTGTGAAAATAGCACTTTCACAGAAAGAAATCTACTTCTCTAAGACCGCTTAACAGTGAACAGAGAAGGTATGAGTTTCTCTAGATTGGTAACAGATAGAAAGAAGAGAAAGTACACAGTGATTCATCTACTTAGAGAAGTTACAGTGGTTTACACAGAGAATTCCAAGTATAAGTACAAGAAAATAAGAGAGACTTAGAAAACCGGAAAAACCTACATTGTTGACAGAGTTGGGAGTACTTAGGACTGTGAAAACAGCACTTGCGCAGAATGAAATCTACTTTTCTAAGACCGCGAAACCGTGAACAGAGAATGTATGAGTTTCTCTAGATGGGTAACAGATAGAAACAAGAGAAAGTACACAGTGATTCATCTACCTAGAGAAGTTACAGAGGTTTACACAGAGAATTCCCAGATAAGTAGAAGAAAATCAGAGAGACTTAGAAAACTTGCAAAACCTACATTGTTGATAGAGTTGGGATTACTTAGCACTGTGAAAACAGCACTTTCGCAGAAAGAAATCTACTTCTCTAAGACCGCGAAACATTGAACAGAGAATGTATAAGTTTCTCAAGATTGGTAACAGATAGAAAGAAGAGAAAGTACACAGTGATTCATCTACCTAGAGAATTAACAGAGGTTTCCACAGAGAAGTCCAAGTATAAGTACAAGAAAATAAGAGAGACTTAGAAATCTGGTAAAACCTACATTGTTGATAGAGTTGGGAGTACTTAGCACTGTGAAAACAGCACTTTTACAGAAAGAAATCTACTTCACTAAGAACGGGAAACCGTGAACAGAGAATGTATGAGTTTCTCTAGATTGGTAACAGATAGAAACAAGAGAAAGTACACAGTGATTCATCTAGCTAGAGAAGTTACACAGGTTTACAGACAGAATTCAGAGTATAACTCTAAGAAAATAAGGGACACTTATAACAGTGGTAAAACCTACATTGTTGATAGAGTTGGGAGTACTTATCACTGTGAAAACAGCACTTTCGCAGAAAGTAATCTACTTCTCTAAGACCGCGAAGAAGTGAACAGAGAATGTATGAGTTTCTCTAGATTGGTAACAGATAGTAACAAGAGGAAGTACACAGTGATTCATCTACCTAGAGAAGTTACAGAGGTGTACACAGAGAATTCCAAGTATAATTACAAGGAAATAAGAGAGACTTAGAAAACTGGAAAAACCTATATTGTTGACAGAGGTTGGGAGTACTTAGCACTGTGAAAACAGCACTTTTGCAGAAAGAAATCTATTTCTCTAAGACCGGGAAACAGTAAACTTAGATTGTATGAGTTTCTCAAGCTTGGTAACAGATAGAAAGAAGAGAAAGCACACAGTGATTCATCTACCTAGAGAAGTTACACAGGTTTACACAGAGAAGTCCAAGTATAAGTACAAGAAAATAAGAGAGATTTAGAAAACTGGTAAAACCTTCATTGTTGATAGAGTGGGGAGAACTTAGCACTGTGAAAACAGCACTTTTGCAAAAAGAAATCTACTTCTCTAAGACCGGGAAACAGTCAACAGAGATTGTATGAGTTTCTCAAGCTTGGTAACAGATAGAAAGAAGAGAAAGTACACAGTGATTCATCTACGTAGAGAATTTACAGAGGTTTACACAAAGAAGTGCAAGTATAAGTACAAGAAAATAAGAGAGACTTAGAAAACTGGTAAAACCTACATTTTTAATAGAGTTAGGAGTACTTAGCACTGTGAAAACATCACTTTCTCACAAAGAAATATACTTCTCTAAGACGGGGAAAAAGTGAACAGAGAATGTATCAGTTTCTCAAGAGTGGTAACAGATAGAAACAAGAGAAAGTACACAGTGATTCATCTACGTAGAGAAGTCACAGAGGTTTACAGAGAGAAGTCCAAGTATAAGTACAAGAAAACAAGAGAGAATTAGAAAACTGGAAAAACCTACATTGTTGATAGAGTTGGGAGTACTTAGCACTGTGAAAACAGCACTTTTGCAGAAACAAATCTACTTTTCTAAGACCGGGAAAAACTGACCAGAAAATTTATGAGTTTCTGAAGATAGGTAACAGATACAAAGAAGAGAAAGTACACAGTGATTCATCTACCTAGAGCAGTTACAGAGGTTTACACACAGAATTCCCAGTATAAGTAGAAGGAAATGAGAGACTTAGAAAACTGGTAAAACCTACATTGTTGATAGAGTTCGGAGTACTTAGCAATGTGAAAACAGCACTTTCGCACAAAGAAATCTACTTCTCTAAGACCGCGAAACACTGAACAGAGAATGTATGAGTTTCTCTAGATTGGTAACAGATAGAAAGAAGAGAAAGTACACAGTGATTCATCTACCTAGAGAAGTTACAGAGGTTTACACACAGAATTCCCAATATAGCTCTAAAAAAATAAGAGAGACTTATAAAACTGGTAAGACCTACATTGTTGATAGAGTTGGGAGTACTTAGCACTGTGAAAACAGCACTTTCACAGAAAGAAATCTACATCACTAAGACCGCGAAACAGTGAACAGAGAATGTATGGGTTTCTCTAGATTGGTAACAGATAGAAAGAAGAGAAAGTACACAGTGATTCATCTACCTAGAGAAGTTACAGAGGTTTACACACAGAATTCCAAGTATAACTCTAAGAAAATAAGACAGACTTATAAAACTGGTAAAACCTACATTGTTTATAGAGTTGGGAGTACTTACCACTGTGAAAACACCAGTTTCGCACAAAGAAATCTACTTCTCTAAGACCGCGAAACAGTGAACAGAGAAGGTATGAGTTTCCCAAGATTTGTAACAGATAGAAAGAAGAGAAAGTACACAGTGATTCATCTACCTAGAGAAGTTCAGAGGTTTACACAGAGAATTCCCAGTATAAGTACAAGAAAATAAGAGAGACTTAGAATACTGGTAAAACCTACTGTTTTAGTCAGCTAGGGCTGCTCTAACAGAAATACCATAGAGTGGATGGCTTTAACAAAGAAAGATTTATTCTTACACAGCCCAGTAGGTTGCAAGTCCATATTCAGGGTTTTTGCTCCAGGGAAGGACTTTCTCCTTGACGGCTCGGGAGGAAAGTCCAGTATTGCATCAGTCATTGTCCAGGGAGCGTCCTAACGCAAGAACCTCTGGTCTGAACGACGCGCTCTGCTCCCGGTGCTGCTTGCTTGATGGTAGCGAGGTTCTCAAATTGTCCTTGGTTCTTTTTCCTTTTATTCCTTGCAAGCTAAAAGCATTAATGATGGGGCAAGCCATACTCCAGGGAAACTTCCCCCATAGCAGGAATTCACAGCCCCAACCTAATCCTCTAACATACAGGTTAGCAAAACCACACAATGGAGTACAGTCCCAAGATACTGGGAACCATATCACAGCCACATGGCTGCACACATTTTTGGGGGGACACAATTCAAACCATGACACCTACACTGTTGATAGAGTTGGGAGTACTTAGCACTGTGAAAATAGCACTTTCACAGAAAGAAATCTACTTCTCTAAGACCGCTTAACAGTGAACAGAGAAGGTATGAGTTTCTCTAGATTGGTAACAGATAGAAAGAAGAGAAAGTACACAGTGATTCATCTACTTAGAGAAGTTACAGTGGTTTACACAGAGAATTCCAAGTATAAGTACAAGAAAATAAGAGAGACTTAGAAAACTGGAAAAACCTACATTGTTGACAGAGTTGGGAGTACTTAGGACTGTGAAAACAGCACTTGCGCAGAATGAAATCTACTTTTCTAAGACCGCGAAACCGTGAACAGAGAATGTATGAGTTTCTCTAGATGGGTAACAGATAGAAACAAGAGAAAGTACACAGTGATTCATCTACCTAGAGAAGTTACAGAGGTTTACACAGAGAATTCCCAGATAAGTAGAAGAAAATCAGAGAGACTTAGAAAACTTGCAAAACCTACATTGTTGATAGAGTTGGGATTACTTAGCACTGTGAAAACAGCACTTTCGCAGAAAGAAATCTACTTCTCTAAGACCGCGAAACATTGAACAGAGAATGTATAAGTTTCTCAAGATTGGTAACAGATAGAAAGAAGAGAAAGTACACAGTGATTCATCTACCTAGAGAATTAACAGAGGTTTCCACAGAGAAGTCCAAGTATAAGTACAAGAAAATAAGAGAGACTTAGAAATCTGGTAAAACCTACATTGTTGATAGAGTTGGGAGTACTTAGCACTGTGAAAACAGCACTTTTACAGAAAGAAATCTACTTCACTAAGAACGGGAAACCGTGAACAGAGAATGTATGAGTTTCTCTAGATTGGTAACAGATAGAAACAAGAGAAAGTACACAGTGATTCATCTAGCTAGAGAAGTTACACAGGTTTACAGACAGAATTCAGAGTATAACTCTAAGAAAATAAGGGACACTTATAACAGTGGTAAAACCTACATTGTTGATAGAGTTGGGAGTACTTATCACTGTGAAAACAGCACTTTCGCAGAAAGTAATCTACTTCTCTAAGACCGCGAAGAAGTGAACAGAGAATGTATGAGTTTCTCTAGATTGGTAACAGATAGTAACAAGAGGAAGTACACAGTGATTCATCTACCTAGAGAAGTTACAGAGGTGTACACAGAGAATTCCAAGTATAATTACAAGGAAATAAGAGAGACTTAGAAAACTGGAAAAACCTATATTGTTGACAGAGGTTGGGAGTACTTAGCACTGTGAAAACAGCACTTTTGCAGAAAGAAATCTATTTCTCTAAGACCGGGAAACAGTAAACTTAGATTGTATGAGTTTCTCAAGCTTGGTAACAGATAGAAAGAAGAGAAAGCACACAGTGATTCATCTACCTAGAGAAGTTACACAGGTTTACACAGAGAAGTCCAAGTATAAGTACAAGAAAATAAGAGAGATTTAGAAAACTGGTAAAACCTTCATTGTTGATAGAGTGGGGAGAACTTAGCACTGTGAAAACAGCACTTTTGCAAAAAGAAATCTACTTCTCTAAGACCGGGAAACAGTCAACAGAGATTGTATGAGTTTCTCAAGCTTGGTAACAGATAGAAAGAAGAGAAAGTACACAGTGATTCATCTACGTAGAGAATTTACAGAGGTTTACACAAAGAAGTGCAAGTATAAGTACAAGAAAATAAGAGAGACTTAGAAAACTGGTAAAACCTACATTTTTAATAGAGTTAGGAGTACTTAGCACTGTGAAAACATCACTTTCTCACAAAGAAATATACTTCTCTAAGACGGGGAAAAAGTGAACAGAGAATGTATCAGTTTCTCAAGAGTGGTAACAGATAGAAACAAGAGAAAGTACACAGTGATTCATCTACGTAGAGAAGTCACAGAGGTTTACAGAGAGAAGTCCAAGTATAAGTACAAGAAAACAAGAGAGAATTAGAAAACTGGAAAAACCTACATTGTTGATAGAGTTGGGAGTACTTAGCACTGTGAAAACAGCACTTTTGCAGAAACAAATCTACTTTTCTAAGACCGGGAAAAACTGACCAGAAAATTTATGAGTTTCTGAAGATAGGTAACAGATACAAAGAAGAGAAAGTACACAGTGATTCATCTACCTAGAGCAGTTACAGAGGTTTACACACAGAATTCCCAGTATAAGTAGAAGGAAATGAGAGACTTAGAAAACTGGTAAAACCTACATTGTTGATAGAGTTCGGAGTACTTAGCAATGTGAAAACAGCACTTTCGCACAAAGAAATCTACTTCTCTAAGACCGCGAAACACTGAACAGAGAATGTATGAGTTTCTCTAGATTGGTAACAGATAGAAAGAAGAGAAAGTACACAGTGATTCATCTACCTAGAGAAGTTACAGAGGTTTACACACAGAATTCCCAATATAGCTCTAAAAAAATAAGAGAGACTTATAAAACTGGTAAGACCTACATTGTTGATAGAGTTGGGAGTACTTAGCACTGTGAAAACAGCACTTTCGCAGAAAGAAATCTACTTCTCTAAGACCGGGAAACAGTGAACAGAGAATGTATGAGTTTCTCAAGATCGGTAACAGATAGGAAGAAGAGAAACAACACAGTGATTCATCTACATAGAGAAGTTAAAGAGGTTTACACAGAGAAGTCCAAGTATAAGTACAAGAAAATAAGACAGACTTAGAAAACTGGTAAAACCTACATTGTTGATAGAGTTGGGAGTACTTAACACTGTGAAAGCAGCACTTTTGCAGAAAGAAATCTACTTCTCTAAGACCGCGAAACAGTGAACAGAGAATGTATGAGTTTCTCTAGATTGGTAACACATAGAAAGGAGAGAAAGTACAGAAAGATTCATCTACCTATAAATGTTACAGAGGTTTACACACAGAATTCCAAGTATAACTCTAAGAAAATAAGAGAGACTTAGAAATCTGGTAAAACCTACATTGTTGATAGAGTTGGGAGTACTTAGCACTGTGAAAACAGCACTTTTACAGAAAGAAATCTACTTCACTAAGAACGGGAAACCGTGAACAGAGAATGTATGAGTTTCTCTAGATTGGTAACAGACAGAAACAAGAGAAAGTACACAGTGATTCATCTAGCTAGAGAAGTTACACAGGTTTACAGACAGAATTCAGAGTATAACTCTAAGAAAATAAGGGACACTTATAACAGTGGTAAAACCTACATTGTTGATAGAGTTGGGAGTACTTATCACTGTGAAAACAGCACTTTCGCAGAAAGTAATCTACTTCTCTAAGACCGCGAAGAAGTGAACAGAGAATGTATGAGTTTCTCTAGATTGGTAACAGATAGTAACAAGAGGAAGTACACAGTGATTCATCTACCTAGAGAAGTTACAGAGGTGTACACAGAGAATTCCAAGTATAATTACAAGGAAATAAGAGAGACTTAGAAAACTGGAAAAACCTATATTGTTGACAGAGGTTGGGAGTACTTAGCACTGTGAAAACAGCACTTTTGCAGAAAGAAATCTATTTCTCTAAGACCGGGAAACAGTAAACTTAGATTGTATGAGTTTCTCAAGCTTGGTAACAGATAGAAAGAAGAGAAAGCACACAGTGATTCATCTACCTAGAGAAGTTACACAGGTTTACACAGAGAAGTCCAAGTATAAGTACAAGAAAATAAGAGAGATTTAGAAAACTGGTAAAACCTTCATTGTTGATAGAGTGGGGAGAACTTAGCACTGTGAAAACAGCACTTTTGCAAAAAGAAATCTACTTCTCTAAGACCGGGAAACAGTCAACAGAGATTGTATGAGTTTCTCAAGCTTGGTAACAGATAGAAAGAAGAGAAAGTACACAGTGATTCATCTACGTAGAGAATTTACAGAGGTTTACACAAAGAAGTGCAAGTATAAGTACAAGAAAATAAGAGAGACTTAGAAAACTGGTAAAACCTACATTTTTAATAGAGTTAGGAGTACTTAGCACTGTGAAAACATCACTTTCTCACAAAGAAATATACTTCTCTAAGACGGGGAAAAAGTGAACAGAGAATGTATCAGTTTCTCAAGAGTGGTAACAGATAGAAACAAGAGAAAGTACACAGTGATTCATCTACGTAGAGAAGTCACAGAGGTTTACAGAGAGAAGTCCAAGTATAAGTACAAGAAAACAAGAGAGAATTAGAAAACTGGAAAAACCTACATTGTTGATAGAGTTGGGAGTACTTAGCACTGTGAAAACAGCACTTTTGCAGAAACAAATCTACTTTTCTAAGACCGGGAAAAACTGACCAGAAAATTTATGAGTTTCTGAAGATAGATAACAGATACAAAGAAGAGAAAGTACACAGTGATTCATCTACCTAGAGCAGTTACAGAGGTTTACACACAGAATTCCCAGTATAAGTAGAAGGAAATGAGAGACTTAGAAAACTGGTAAAACCTACATTGTTGATAGAGTTCGGAGTACTTAGCAATGTGAAAACAGCACTTTCGCACAAAGAAATCTACTTCTCTAAGACCGCGAAACACTGAACAGAGAATGTATGAGTTTCTCTAGATTGGTAACAGATAGAAAGAAGAGAAAGTACACAGTGATTCATCTACCTAGAGAAGTTACAGAGGTTTACACACAGAATTCCCAATATAGCTCTAAAAAAATAAGAGAGACTTATAAAACTGGTAAGACCTACATTGTTGATAGAGTTGGGAGTACTTAGCACTGTGAAAACAGCACTTTCGCAGAAAGAAATCTACTTCTCTAAGACCGGGAAACAGTGAACAGAGAATGTATGAGTTTCTCAAGATCGGTAACAGATAGGAAGAAGAGAAACAACACAGTGATTCATCTACATAGAGAAGTTAAAGAGGTTTACACAGAGAAGTCCAAGTATAAGTACAAGAAAATAAGACAGACTTAGAAAACTGGTAAAACCTACATTGTTGATAGAGTTGGGAGTACTTAACACTGTGAAAGCAGCACTTTTGCAGAAAGAAATCTACTTCTCTAAGACCGCGAAACAGTGAACAGAGAATGTATGAGTTTCTCTAGATTGGTAACACATAGAAAGGAGAGAAAGTACAGAAAGATTCATCTACCTATAAATGTTACAGAGGTTTACACACAGAATTCCAAGTATAACTCTAAGAAAATAAGAGAGACTTAGAAAACTGGTAAAACCTACATTGTTGATAGAGTTGGGAGTACTTACCACTGTGAAAACAGCACTTTCGCAGAAAGAAACCTACTGCTCTAAGACTGGGAAACAGTGAACAGAGAATTTATGAGTTTCTCAAGATTGGCAACAGACAGAAAGAATAGAAAGTACACCGTGATTCATCTTCCTAGAGAAGTTACAGAGGTTTACACAGAGAACTCCAAGTATAAGTACAAGAAAATAAGAGAGACTTAGAGAACTGGTAAAACCTACATTGTTGATAGAGTTGGGAGTACTTAGCACTGTGAAAACAGCACTTTCGCAGAAAGAAATCTACTTCTCTGAGAACGCGAAACAGTGAACAGAGAATGTGTGAGTTTTTCTAGATTGGTAACAGATAGAAAGAAGAGAAAGTACACAGTGATTCATCTACCTAGAGAAGTTACAGAGGTTTACACACAGAATTCCAAGTATAATTCTAAGAAAATAAGACAGACTTATAAAACTGGTAAAACCTACATTGTTGATAGAGTTGGAAGTACTTAGCACTGTGAAAACAGCACTTTCGCACAAAGAAATCTACTTCTCTAAGACCGGGAAACAGTGAACAGAGAATGTATGAGTTTCTCAAGATTGGTAACAGATAGAAACAAGAGAAAGTACACAGTGATTCATCTACCTAGAGAAGTTACAGAGGTTCACACAGAGAATTCCAAGTATAAGTACAGGAAAATAAGAGAGACTTAGAAAACTGGAAAAACCTTCATTGTTGATAGAGTTGGGAGTAGTTAGCACTGTGAAAACAGCACTTTCGCCGAAAGAAATCTACTTCTCTAAGACCGGGAAACAGTTAACAGAGAATGTATGAGTTTCCCAAGATTGGTAACAGATAGAAACAAGAGAAAGTACACAGTGATTCATCTACCTAGAGAAGTTACAGAGGTTTACACAGAGAATTCCAAGTACAAGTACAAGAAAATAAGAGAGATTTAGAAAACTGATAAAACCTTCATTGTTGATAGAGTTGGGAGTACTTAGCACTGTTAAAACAGCAGTTTCGCACAAAGAAATCTACTTCTGTAAGACTGCGAAACAGTGAACAGAGAATGGATGATTTTCTCAAAATTGGTATCAGATAGAAGGAAGAGAAATTACACAGTGATTCATCTACCTCGAGAAGTTACAGAGGTTTACACACAGAATTCCAAGTATAACTCTAAGAAAATAAGAGACACTTAAAAAACTGGCAAAACCTACATTGTTGATCTAGTTAGGAGTACTTAGCACTGTGAAAACAGCACTTTCGCAGAAAGAAATCTACTTCTCTAAGACCGCGAAATAGTGAACAGAGAATGTATGAGTTTCTCAAAATTGGTATCAGATAGAAAGAAGAGAAAGTACACAGTGATTCATCTACCTCCAGAAGTTACAGAGGTTAACACACAGAATTCCAAGTAGAACTCTAAGAAAATAAGAGACACTTAAAAAACTGGCAAAACCTACATTGTTGATAGAGTTAGGAGTACTTACCACTGTGAAAACAGCACTTTCGCAGAAAGAAATCTACTTCTTTAAGACCGGGAATCAGTGAACAGTAAATGTATGAGTTTCTCTAGAATGGTAACAGATAGAAACAAGAGAAAGTGCACAGTGATTCATCTACCTAGAGAAGTTACAGAGGTTTACGCAGATAATTCCCAGTGTAAGTAGAAGAAAATAAGAGAGACTTAGAATACTGGTAAAACCTACATTGTTGATAGGGTTGGGAGTACTTAGCACTGTGAAAACAGCACTTTCGCAGAAAGAAATCTACTTCTCTAAGACCAGGAAACAGTGAACAGAGAATGTATGAGTTTCTCAAGATTGGTAACAGATAGAAAGAAGAGAAAGTACACAGTGATTCATCTACCTCGAGAAGTTACAGAGGTTTATACACAGAATTCCAAGTATAATTCTAATAAGAGAGACTTAGAAAACTGGTAAAACCTACATTGTTGATAGAGTTGGGAGTACTTAGCACTGTGAAAACAGCACATTCGCAGAAAGAAATCTACTTCTCTAAGATTACGAAACAGTGAACAGTGAATGTATGAGTTTCTGTAGATTGGTAACAGATAGAAAGAAGTGAAAGTACACAATGATTCATCTACGTAGAAAAGTTACAGAGGTTTACACAGAGAAGGCCAAATATAAGTACAAGAAAATAAGAGAGACTTAGAATACTGGTAAAACCTACATTGTTGACAGAGTTGGGAGTACTTAGCACTGTGAAAACCGCACTTTCGCAGAAAGAAATCTACTTCTCTAAGACCGCGAAACAGTGAACAGAGAATGTATGAGTTTCTAAAGTTTGGTAACCGATAGAAAGAAGAGAAAGTGCACAGTGATTCAGCTACCTAGTGAAGTTACAGAGGTTTTCACACAGAATTCCAAATATAACTCTAAGAAAATAAGAGACACTTATAAAAGTGGTAAAAATTACATTCTTGATAGAGTTGGGAGTACTTAACAATGTGAAAACAGCACTTTCGCAGAACGAAATCTACTTCTCTAAGACCAGGAAACAGTGAACAGAGAATGTATGAGTTTCACAAGATTGGTAACAGATATAAACAAGAGAAAGTACACAGGATTCATCTACCTAAAGAAGTTACAGACGTTTACACAGAGAATTCCAAGTATAAGTACAAGAAAATAAGAGAGACTTAGAAAACTGGTAAAACCTACAGTGTTGATAGAGTTGGGAGTACTTAGCACTGTGAAAACAGCACTTTCGCACAAAGAAATCTACTTCTCTAAGACCGCGAAACAGTGAACAGAGAATGTATGAGTTTCTCAAGATAGGTAACAGATAGAAAGAAGAGAAAGTACACAGTGATTGATTTACCTACAGAAGTTACAGAGGTTTACACACAGAATTCCAAGTGTAACTCTAAGAAAATAAGAGAGATTTAGAAAACTGGTAAAACGTACATTGTTGATAGAGTTGGGAGTACTTAGCACTGTGAAAACAGCACTTTCGCAGAAAGAAATCTACATCTCTAAGACCGTGAAACAGTGAACAGAGAATGTATGAGTTTCTCTAGATTGGTAACAGATAGAAACAAGAGAAAGTACACAGTGATTCAT
The DNA here is from genome assembly GCA_028571685.1 of Heterohyrax brucei. Taxonomy (NCBI): domain Eukaryota; kingdom Metazoa; phylum Chordata; class Mammalia; order Hyracoidea; family Procaviidae; genus Heterohyrax; species Heterohyrax brucei. The sequence goes on along the minus strand of CM053145.1, from coordinate 3,639,155 downwards.
CTACCTGGAGAAGTTACAGAGGTTTACACAGAGAAGTCCAAGTACAAGTACAAGAAAATAAGAGAGACTTAGAAAACTGGAAAAACCTACATTGTTGATAGAGTTGGGAGTACTTAGCACTGTGAAAACAGCACTTTCGCAGAAAGAAATCTACTTCTCTAAGACAGCGATAACGTGAACAGTGAATATACGAGTTTCTCTAGATTGGTAACAGATAGAAAGAAGAGAAAGTACACAGTGATTCATCTACCTAGAGAAGTTACAGAGGTTTACAAACAGAATTCCAAGTATAACTCTACGAAAATAAGAGACACTTACAAAAGTGGTAAAACCTACATTGTTGATTAGTTGGAAGTACTTAGCACTGTGAAAACAGCACTTTCGCAGAAAGAAATCTACTTCTCTAAGACCGCGAAACAGTGAACAGAGAATGTATGAGTTTCTCTAGATTGGTAACAGATAGAAACAAGAGAAAGTACACAGTGATTCATCTACCTGGAGAAGTTACAGAGGTTTACACAGAGAAGTCCAAGTACAAGTACAAGAAAATAAGAGAGACTTAGAAAACTGGAAAAACCTACATTGTTGATAGAGTTGGGAGTACTTAGCACTGTGAAAACAGCACTTTCGCAGAAAGAAATCTACTTCTCTAAGACAGCGATAACGTGAACAGTGAATATATGAGTTTCTCTAGATTGGTAACAGATAGAAAGAAGAGAAAGTACACAGTGATTCATCTACCTAGAGAAGTTACAGAGGTTTACAAACAGAATTCCAAGTATAACTCTAAGAAAATAAGAGACACTTACAAAAGTGGTAAAACCTACATTGTTGATTAGTTGGAAGTACTTAGCACTGTGAAAACAGCACTTTCGCAGAAAGAAATCTACTTCTCTAAGACCGCGAAACAGTGAACAGAGAATGTATGAGTTTCTCAAGATTGGTAACAGATATAAACAAGAGAAAGTACACAGTGATTCATCTACCTAGAGAAGTTACAGATGTTTACACAGAGAATTCCAAGTATAAGTACAGAAAATAAGAGAGACTTAGAAAACTGGAAAAACCTACATTGTTGATAGAGTTGGGAGTACTTAGCACAGTGAAAACAGCACTTTCGCAGAAAGAAATTTACTTCTGTAAGACCGGGAAACAGTGAACAGAGAATGTATGAGTTTCTCTAGATTGGTAACAGATAGAAAGAAGAGAAAGTACACAGTGATTCATCTACCTAGAGAAGTTACAGACGTTTACACATTGAATTCCAAGTATAAGTACAAGAAAATAAGAGACACTTATAAAAGTGGTAAAACCTACATTGTTGATAGAGTTGGGAGTACTTAGCACTGTGAAAAAAGCACTTTCGCAGAAAGAAATCTACTTCTCTAAGACCGCGAAACAGTGAACAGAGAATGTATGAGTTTGTCAAGATTGGTAACAGATAGAAAGAAGAGAAAGTACACAGTGATTCATCTACCTAGAGAAGTTACAGAGGTTTACACACAGAATTCCAAGTATAACTCTACGAAAATAAGAGAGACTTAGAAAACTGGTAAAGCCTACATTGTTGATAGAGTTGGGAGTACTTAGCACTGTGAAAACAGCACTTTCACAGAAAGAAATCTACATGTTTAAGACCGCGAAACAGTGAACAGAGAATGTATGGGTTTCTCTAGATTGGTAACAGATAGAAAGAAGAGAAAGTACACAGTGATTCATCTACCTAGAGAAGTTACAGAGGTTTACACAGAGAATTCCAATTTTAACTACAAGAAAATAAGAGAGACTTAGAAAACTGAAAAAACCACATTGTTGATAGATGTCTTAGGCTGGGTTTTCTAGGGAAGCAAAACCAGTAACACGTGTCGGTATAAGGAAAGATTTATAATATATATATAGAGACAGATAGATAGATAGATACAAATATAGGAAACACCTCACGTAATCACAGAAGCTGAATGTCCCAAGTTCTGGCACAAGCCTCACGTGTCCAGGGAAGCTGAGGAACCCAAGGTCAGCAAGTCAGAGACCAGAATTGCAGATCACCGGTTGTGTGGGTCAGTGGATCCCAAGCTGGCGGCGAGACGATGCAACAGAGGCTGGAGGTCGGTGGATCCCAAGCTGGTGGCGAGGCGAAGTGACAGAGGCCGGAGAACCCAGGATCGGCAGGTCAGGGAGCAGGACTGAGCAGAGGCTGGCGAGCGCAGGATTGGCAGGTCAGGGAGCAGGACTCTCACGTGCCGACTGTAAGGACTGATGAGCCCAACAGCCGCTGGCTCAAGTCCCGGAACCAGATGCTGGAACAAGAGAGCAGGAGCTCCTGGCCACGTGAGCGATCAGCAGCTGTAGTCCAGGGTCACGAGATGAGAGCCGAGGGGCAGGGAGCCACCACAAACCCCGCCCTGCCACTTAATACAGCAGCCAAATAGGTAGTAGCCAAGTTGACATAATCCTGACCACCACACTCCACCCCTTGTCAACTTGGCATCTGCACACATCTCACCTTACCATGCACAGTCTCTGAAGGGGTACAGTTACAAATTCATACTTATGTCAACATGATATAACTAACACATGTACAACTGAAAATGCATTAACCCATTTACATCTTATGTTTCATAAGTAAACAAAATATCCAATACACACATACAAAGCAGGAATACTCATAGCAATTACAGTCCTCGTTTCTGCAACTGGTCGCGTGGCCGTAACTGATATTTAGAACTACCTTCTTCTACAACCCATTCTGTATTCCCTTTGCCGTCAGCAAGTACCTCAGCTGGTTGTGGTTCCTTGCCTGGTGAGGTGACCCAAACCTTCATTCCTGAAGGGTCTGGGCTATTATCAATCATTTTGGAGTTGGGTTGCTGTAGTTTTCCATTGACCTTAATCACAGGACATGGTAGTACTAGGAGGCGTCCTAAGGGATCTCCTGCATTCCAAACATACTCTTCTTTACTTCCGTTATATAATGTCAATCCAATTTCATCTTCATAGTCAGGATCAATCACACTGGCCAGTATTGTAACTCCCTTCTTTGTCTGTTGATCCAGAGGTACAAGGAGCCGAAAATGGCCTGGTGGCAATTTTAGCTTCCAGTTCAGTGGAATCGTTGATGTGTCTCCAGGCGGCAGCATTCCTCCCTTCGGAACTAAGACATTTAGTCCTGCAGAACATAAAGTCATGGGGACAGGAAGCAAAAATCTTGAAAGTGGGTCACTAGGGGTAACAGTGAGTGGTGCCACTCCCGTTTCCACCCCTTGATTCCTGGACCCATGAATCCTGGCAATAGGAGAAACAGCACCGTACATTGGACGCTGGTTTAGAGCATACACAGCTTCCTGGAGAACGTTTCCCCAAACCTGCAAGGTACTGCCACCTAGCTGGCAGCGTAATTGTGTCTTCAGGAGACCATTCCATCGTTCTATCAAGCCAGCTGCTTCAGGATGATGGGGAACATGGTAAGACCAGTGAATTCCGTGAGCATGGGCCCACAGCCGCACTCCCACCCTCTAGCACGCAAATGTTGAACTAGTAAGTCCAGAGTCACGAGATGAGAGCCGAGAGGCAGGGAGCCACCACAAACCCCGCCATGCCACTTAATACAGCAGCCAAATAGGTAGTAGCGAAGTTGACATAATCCTGACCACTACAATAGAGTTGGGAGTACTTAGCACTGTGAAAACAACACTTTCGAAGAAAGAAATCTACTTCTCTAAGACCGAGAAACAGTGAACAGAGAATGTATGAGTTTCTAAAGATTGGTAACAGATAGAAAGAAGACAAAGTACACAGTGATTCATCTACCTACAGAAGTTACAGCGCTTTACACACAGAATTCCAAGTATAACTCTAAGAAAATAAGAGAGACTTAGAAAACTGGTAAAACCTACATTGTTGATAGAGTTCGGAGTACTTAGCACTGTGAAAACAGCATTTTCGCAGAAAGAAATCTACTGCTCTAAGACCGCGAAACAGTGAACAGAGAATGTATGAGTTTCTCTATATTGGTAACAGACAGAAAGAAGAGAAAGTGCACAGTGATTCACCTACCTAGAGAAGTTACAGAGGTTTACACACAGAATTCCAAGTACAGCTCTAAGAAAATAAGAAACACTTGTAAAACTGGTAAAACCTACATTGTTGATAGAGTTGGGAGTACTTAGCACTGTGAAAACAGCACTTTCTCACAAAGAAATCTACTTCTCTAAGACTGTGAAACAGTGAACAGAGAATGTATGAGTTTCTCTAGATTGGTAACACATAGAACCAAGAGAAAGTACACAGTGATTCATCTACCTAGAGAAGTTACAGAGGTTTACACAGAGAAGTCCAAGTATAAGTACAAGAAAATAAGAGAGACTTAGAATACTGGAAAAATCTACATTGTTGATAGAGTTGGGAGTACTTAGCACTGTGAAAACAGCACTTTCGCAGAAAGAAATCTAGTTCTCTAAGACCGCGAAAACGTGAACAGAGAATGTATGAGTTTGTCAAGATTGGTAACAGATAGAAAGAAGAGAAAGTACACAGTGATTCATCTACCTACAGAAGTTACAGAGGTTTACTCAGAGAAGTCCAAGTATAAGTACAAGAACATAAGAGAGACTTAGAAAACTGGTAAAACCTACATTGTTGATAGATTTCGGAGTACTTAGCACTGTGAAAACAGCACTTTCTCAGAAAGAAATCTAGTTCTCTAAGACCGCGAAACAGTGAACAGAGAATGTATGAGTTTCTCTAGATTGGTAACAGATAGAAAGAAGAGAAAGTACACAGTGATTCATCTACCTAGAGAAGTTACAGAGGTTTACACACAGAATTCCAAGTATAACTCTAAGAAAATAAGAGAGACTTAGAAAACTGGTAAAACCTACATTGTTGATAGAGTTGGGAGTACTTACCACTGTGAAAACAGCACTTTCGCAGAAAGAAACCTACTGCTCTAAGACTGGGAAACAGTGAACAGAGAATTTATGAGTTTCTCAAGATTGGCAACAGAGAGAAAGAATAGAAAGTACACTGTGATTCATCTTCCCAGAGAAGTTACAGAGGTTTACACAGAGAACTCCAAGTATAAGTACAAGAAAATAAGAGAGACTTAGAGAACTGGTAAAACCTACATTGTTGATAGAGTTGGGAGTACTTAGCACTGTGAAAACAGCACTTTCGCAGAAAGATATCTACTTCTCTGAGAACACGAAACAGTGAACAGAGAATGTGTGAGTTTCTCTAGATTGGTAACAGATAGAAAGAAGAGAAAGTACACAGTGATTCATCTACCTAGAGAAGTTACAGAGGTTTACACACAGAATTCCAAGTATAATTCTAAGAAAATAAGAGAGACTTAGAAAACTGGTAAAACCTACATTGTTGATAGAGTTGGGAGTACTTAGCACTGTGAAAACAGCACTTTCTCAGAAAGAAATCTACATCTCTAAGACCGCGAAACAGTGAACAGAGAACGTATGAGTTTCTCTAAATTGGTAACAGATAGAAAGAGGAGAAAGTACACAGTGATTCATCTACCTAGAGAATTTACAGAGGTTTTCACACAGAATTCCAAGTATAACTCTAAGAAAATAAGACAGACTTATAAAACTGGTAAAACCTACATTGTTGATAGAGTTGGAAGTACTTAGCACTGTGAAAACAGCACTTTCGCACAAAGAAATCTACTTCTCTAAGACCGGGAAACAGTGAACAGAGAATGTATGTGTTTCTCAAGATTGGTAACAGATAGAAACAAGAGAAAGTACACAGTGATTCATCTACCTAGAGAAGTTACAGAGGTTCACACAGAGAATTCCAAGTATAAGTACAGGAAAATAAGAGAGACTTAGAAAACTGGAAAAACCTACATTGTTGATAGAGTTGGGAGTACTTAGCACTGTGAAAACGGCACTTTCGCAGAAAGAAATTTACTTCTCTAAGACCGGGAAACAGTGAACAGAGAATGTATGAGTTTCTCAATATTGGTAACAGATAGAAACAAGAGAAAGAACACAGTGATTCATCTACGTAGAAAAGTTACAGAGGTTTACACACAGAATTCCAAGTATAACTCTAAGAAAATAAGAGAGACTTAGAAAACTGGAAAAACCTACATTGTTGATAGAGTTGGGAGTACTTAGCACTGTGAAAACAGCACTTTCTCAGAAAGAAATCAACTTCTCTAAGACCGCGAAATAGTGAACAGAGAATGTATGAGTTTCTCTAGATTGGTAACAGATAGAAACAAGAGAAAGTACACAGTGATTCATCTACCTAGAGAGGTTATAGAGGTTTACACACAGAATTCCAAGTATAACTCTAAAACAATAAGACAGAGTTAAAAAACTGGTAAAACCTACATTGTTGATAGAGTTGGGAGTACTTACCACTGTGAAAACAGCACTTTCGCAGAAAAAAATCTACTTCTCTAAGACCGCAAAACAGTGAACAGAGAATGTATGAGTTTCTCAAGATTGGTAACAGATAGAAACAAGAGAAAGTACACAGTGATTCATCTACCTAGAGAAGTTACAGAGGTTTACACAGAGAATTCTCGGTATAAGTATAAGAAAATAAGAGAGACTTATAAAACTGGTAAAACCTACATTGTTGACAGAGTTGGGAGTACGTAGCACTGTGAAAACAGCACTATCACAGAAAGAAATCTACTTCTCTAAGAAGGGAAAACGTGAACAGAGAATGTATGAGTTTCTCTAGAATGGTAACAGATAGAAACAACAGAATGTACACAGTGATTCCTCTACCTAGAGAAGTTACAGAGGTGTACACAGAGAATTCCCAGTATAAGTAGAAGAAAATAAGAGACACTTAGAATACTGGTAAAGCCTACATTGTTGATAGAGTTGGGAGTACTTAGCACTGACAAAACGGCACTTTCGCAGAAACAAATCTACTTCTCTAAGACCGCGAAACAGTGAACAGAGAATGTATGAGTTTCTCAAGATTGGTAACAGATAGAAAGAGAAAGTACACTGTGATTCATCTACCAAGAGAAGTTACAGAGCTTTACACACAGAATTCCAAGTATAACTCTAAGAAAATAATAGAGACTTAGAAAACTGGTAAAACCTACATTGTTGATACAGTTGGGAGTACTTAGCACTGTGAAAACAGCACTTTCGCAGAAAGAAATCTACTTCTCTAAGACCGCGAAACAGTGAACAGAGAATGTATGAGTTTCTCTACATTGGTAACAGATAGAAAGAGAAAGTACACAGTGATTCATCTACCTAGAGAAGTTACAGAGGTTTACACACAGAATTCCGAGTATAACTCTAAGAAAATAAGAGAGACTTAGAAAACTGGTAAAACCTACATTGTTGATAGAGTTGGGAGTACTTAGCAATGTGAAAACAGCACTTTCGCAGAAAGAAATCTACTTCCCTAAGACCGCAAAACAGTGAACAGAGAATGTATGAGTTTCTCAAGATTGGTAATAGATAGAAACAAGAGAAAGTACACAGTGATTCATCTACCTAGAGAAGTTACAGAGGTTTACACAGAGAATTCCAAGTATAAGTACAAGAAAATAAGAGAGATTTAGAAAACTGGTAAAACCTTCATTGTTGATAGAGTTGGGAGTACTTAGCACTGTGAAAACAGCACTTTCGCCGAAAGAAATCTACTTCTCTAAGACCGGGAAACAGGGAACAGAGAATGTATGAGTTTCTCAAGATTGGTAACAGATAGAAACAAGAGAAAGTACACAGTGATTCATCTACCTAGAGAAGTTACAGAGGTTTACACAGAGAATTCCAAGTATAAGTACAAGAAAATAAGAGAGATTTAGAAAACTGGTAAAACCTTCATTGTTGACAGAGTTGGGAGTAGTTAGCACTATGAAAACAGCACTTTCGCACAAAGAAATCTACTTCTCTAAGACCGGGAAACAGTGAACAGGGAAAGTATGAGTTTCTCTCGATTGGTAACAGATAGAAACAAGAGAAAGTACGCAGTGATTCATTTACCTAGAGAAGTTACAGAGGTTTACACAGACAAGTCCAAGTACAAGTAGAAGAAAATAAGAGAGATTAGGAAAACTGGTAAAACCTTCATTGTTGATACAGTTGGGAGTACTTAGCACTGTGAAAACAGCAGTTTCACACAAAGAAATCTACTTCTGTAAGACTGCGAAACAGTGAACAGAGAATGGATGATTTTCTCAAAATTGGTATCAGATAGAAAGAAGAGAAAGTACACAGTGATTCATCTACCTCGAGAAGTTACAGAGGTTTACACACAGAATTCCAAGTATAACTCTAAGAAAATAAGAGACACGTAAAAAACTGGCAAAACCTACATTGTTGATCTAGTTAGGAGTACTTAGCACTGTGAAAACAGCACTTTCGCAGAAAGAAATCTACTTCTCTAAGACCGCGAAATAGTGAACAGAGAATGTATGAGTTTCTCAAAATTGGTATCAGATAGAAAGAAGAGAAAGTACACAGTGATTCATCTACCTCCAGAAGTTACAGAGGTTTACACACAGAATTCCAAGTAGAACTCTAAGAAAATAAGAGACACTTAAAAAACTGGCAAAACCTACATTGTTGATAGAGTTAGGAGTACTTAGCACTGTGAAAACAGCACTTTCGCAGAAAGAAATCTACTTCTTTAAGACCGGGAATCAGTGAACAGTAAATGTATGAGTTTCTCTAGATTGGTAACAGATAGAAAGAGGAGAAAGTACACAATGATTCATCTACCTAGAGAAGTTACAGAGGTTTACACACAGAATTCCAAGTATAACTCTAAGAAAATAACAGAGACTTAGAAAACTGGAAAAACCTACATTGTTCATAGAGTTGGGAGTACTTACCACTGTGAAAACAGCACGTTTGCAGAAAGTAATCTACTTCTCTAAGACCGCGAAAGAGTGAACAGAGAATGTATGAGTTTCTCAAGTTTTGTAACAGATAGAAAGAAGAGAAAGTACACAGTGATTCATCTACCTACAGAAGTTCAGATGTTTACTCAGAGAATTCCAAGTATAAGTACAAGAAAATAAGAGAGACTTAGAAAACTGGAAAAACCTACATTGTTGACAGAGTTGGGAGTACTTAGGACTGTGAAAACAGTACTTGCGCAGAATGAAATCTACTTCTCTAATACCTGGAAAACGTGAACAGAGAATGTATGAGTTTCTCTAGATTGGTAACAGATAGAAAGAAGAGAAAGTACACAGTGAATCATCTACCTACAGAAGTTACAGAGGTTTACTCACAGAATTCCAAGTATAACTCCAAGAAAATAAGAGAGACTTATAAAACTGGTAAAGACTACATTGTTGATAGAGTTGGGAGTACTTAGCATTGTGAAAACATGACTTTCGCAGAAAGAAATCTACTTCTCTAAGACCGCGAAACAGTGAGCAGAGAATGTATGAGTTTCTCAAGATTGGTAACAGATAGAAACAAGAGAAAGCACACAGTGATTCATCTACCTAGAGAAGTTACAGTGGTTTACACAGAGAATTACCAGTATAAGTAGAAGAAAATAAGAGAGACTTAGAAATCTGGTAAAACCTACATTGTTGATAGAGTTGGGAGTACTTAGCACTGTGAAGGCAGCACTTTCGCAAAAAGAAATCTACTTCTCTAAGACCAGGAAACAGCGAACAGAGAATGGATGAGTTTCTAAAGATTGGTAACAGGTAGAAAGAAGAGGAAGTACACACTGATTCATCTACCTAGAGAAGTTACAGAGGTTTACACAGAGAAGTCCAAGTATAAGTACAAGAGAATAAGAGAGACTTAGAAAATTGGAAAAATGTACATTGTTGATACAGTTGGGAGTACTTAGCACTGTGAAAACAGCACTTTCGCAGAAATAAATTTACTTCCCTAAGGCCGGGAAACAGTGAACAGAGAATGTATGAATTTCTGAAGATTGGTAACAGATAAAAACAAGAGAAAGTACACAGTGAATCATCTACGTTGAGAAGTTACAGAGGTTTACACAGAGAATTCGAAGTATAATTACAAGAAAATACGATAGACTTAGAAAACTGGTAAAACCTACATGGTTGATAGAGTTGGGAGTACTTAGCACTGCGAAAATAGCACTTTCGCTGAAAGAAATTTACTTCTCTAAGACCGGGAAACAGGGAACAGAGAATGTATGAGTTTCTCAAGATTGGTAACAGATAGAAACAAGAGAAAGAACACAGTGATTCATCTACGTAGAGAAATTACAGAGGTTTACACAGAGAATTCCAAGTATAAGTACAAGAAAATAAGACAGACTTAGAAAACTGGTAAAACCTACATTGGTGATAGAGTTGGGAGTACTTAGCACTGTGAAAACAGCACTTTCGCAGAACGAAATCTACTTCTCTAAGACCACGAAACAGTGAACAGAGAATGTGTGAGTTTCTCAAGATTGGTAACAGATAGAAAGAAGAAAAAGTACACAGTGATTCATCTACCTAGAGAAGTTACAGAGGTTTACACACAGAATTCCAAGAACAGCTCTAAGAAAATAAGAGAGACTTATAAAACTGGTAAAACCTACATTGTTGATAGAGTTGGGAGTACTTAGCACTGTGAAAACAGCACTTTCGCAGAAAGAAATCTACTTCTCTAAGATCGGGAAACAGTGAACATAGAATGTATGAGTTTCTCAAGACTCGTAACAGATAGAAAGAAGAGAAAGTACACAGTGATTCATCTACTTAGAGAAGTTACAGAGGTTTACACAGAGAAGTCCAAGTATAAGTACAAGAAAATAAGAGAGATTTACAAAACTGGTAAAAGCTACATTGTTGATAGAGTTGGGAGTACTCACCACTGTGAAAACAGCAGTTTCGCAGAAAGAAATCTACTTCTCTAAGACCGCGAAACAGTGAACAGAGAATGTATGAGTTTCTCTAGATTGCTATCAGATAGAAAGAAGAGAAAGTACACAGTGATTCATCTACCTAGAGAAGTTACAGAGGTTTAAACACAGAATTCCAAGTATAACTCTAAGAATATAAGAGAGACTTAGAAAACTGGAAAAACCTACATTGTTGATAGAGTTGAGAGTACTTACCACTGTGAAAACAGCACTTTTGCAGAAAGAAATCTACTTCTCTAAGACCGCGAAACAGTGAACAGAGAAGGTATGAGTTTCCCAAGATTTGTAACAGATAGAAAGAAGAGAAAGTACACAGTGATTCATCTACCTAGAGAAGTTCAGAGGTTTACACAGAGAATTCCCAGTATAAGTACAAGAAAATAAGAGAGACTTAGAATACTGGTAAAACCTACTGTTTTAGTCAGCTAGGGCTGCTCTAACAGAAATACCATAGAGTGGATGGCTTTAACAAAAAAAGATTTATTCTTACACAGCCCAGTAGGTTGCAAGTCCATATTCAGGGTTTCTGCTCCAGGGAAGGACTTTCTCCTTGACGGCTCTGGAGGAAAGTCCGGTATTGCATCAGTCATTGTCCAGGGAGCGTCCTAACGCAAGAACCTCTGGTCTGAAGGACGCGCTCTGCTCCCGGTGCTGCTTGCTTGATGGTAGCGAGGTTCTCAAATTGTCCTTGGTTCTTTTTCCTTTTATTCCTTGCAAGCTAAAAGCATTAATGGTGGGGCAAGCCATACTCCAGGGAAACTTCCCCCATAGCAGGAATTCACAGCCCCAATCTAATCCTCTAACATACAGGATAGCAAAACCACACAATGGTGTACAGTCCCAAGATACTGGGAACCATATCCCAGCCACATGGCTGCACACATTTTTGGGGGGACACAATTCAAACCATGACACCTACATTGTTGATAGAGTTGGGAGTACTTAGCACTGTGAAAATAGCACTTTCACAGAAAGAAATCTACTTCTCTAAGACCGCTTAACAGTGAACAGAGAAGGTATGAGTTTCTCTAGATTGGTAACAGATAGAAAGAAGACAAAGTACACAGTGATTCATCTACTTACAGAAGTTACAGTGGTTTACACAGAGAATTCCAAGTATAAGTACAACAAAATAAGAGAGACTTAGAAAACTGGAAAAACCTACATTGTTGACAGAGTTGGGAGTACTTAGGACTGTGAAAACAGCACTTGCGCAGAATGAAATCTACTTTTCTAAGACCGCGAAACCGTAAACAGAGAATGTATGAGTTTCTCTAGGTTGGTAACAGATAGAAAGAAGAGAAAGTACCCAGTGATTCATCTACCTAGAGAAGTTACAGAGGTTTACTCACAGAATTCCAAGTATAACCCCAAGAAAATAAGAGAGACTTATAAAACTGGTAAAGACCACATTGCTGATAGAGTTGGGAGTACTTAGCATTGAGAAAACATGTCATTCGCAGAAAGAAATTTACTTCTGTAAGACCGGAAAACAGTGAAGAGAGAATGTATGAATTTCTGAAGATTGGTAACAGATAGAACAAGAGAAAGTACACTGTGATTCATCTACCTAGAGAAGTTACAGAGGTTTACACACAGAATTCCAAGTATAACTCTAAGAAAATAAGAGAGACTTAGAAAACTGGTAAAACCTACATTGTTGAAAGAGTTGGAAGTATTTAGGACTGTGAAAGCAGCACTTTCGCAGAAAGAAATCTACTTCTCTAAGACCGGGAAACAGTGAACAGAGAATTTATGAATTTCTCAAGATTGGTAACAGATACAAAGAAGAGAAAGTACACGGTGATTGATCTACCTAGACAAGTTACAGAGGTTTACACACAGAATTCCAAGTATAACTGTAAGAAAATAAGAGAGACTTATAATACTGGTAAAACCTACATTGTTGATAGAGTTGGGAGTACTTAGCACTGTGAAAACAGCACTTTCGCAGAAAGAAATCTACTGCTCTAAGACTGGGAAACAGTGAACAGAGAATTTATGGGTTTCTCAAGATTGGCAACAGACAGAAAGAATAGAAAGTACACAGTGATTCATCTTCCTAGAGAAGTTACAGAGGTTGACACAGAGAACTCCTAGTATAAGTACAAGAAAATAAGAGAGACTTAAAATACTGGTAAAACGTACATTGTTAATAGAGTTGGGAGTACTTAGTATTGTGAAAACAGCACTTTCGCACAAAGAAATCTACTTCTCTAAGACCGCGAAAATGTGAACAGAGAATGTATGAGTTTCTATAGATTGGCAACAGATAGAAACAAGAGAAAGTACACAGTGATTCACCTACCTAGAGAAGTTACAGAGGTTTACACAGAGAAGTCCAAGTATAAGTACAAGAAAATAAGAGAGATTAGGAAAACTGGTAAAACCTACATTGTTGATAGAGTTGGGAGTACTTAGCACTGTGAAAACAGCACATTCGCAGAAAGAAATTTGCTTCTCTAAGACCGTGAAACAGTGAACAGAGAATGTATGAGTTTCTCTAGACTGGTAACAGAAAGAAGAGAAAGTACACAGTGATTCATCTACCTAGAGAAGTTACAGAGGTTTACACACAGAATTCCAACTATAAGTGTAAGAAAATAAGAGAGACTTATAATACTGGTAAAACCTACATTGTAGATAGAGTTGGGAGTACTTAGCACTGTGAAAACCGTACCATCGCAGAAAGAAATCTACCTCTGTAAGACCGTGAAACAGTGAACAGAGAATGTATGAGTTTCTCTAGAATGGTAACAGATAGAAACAAGAGAATGTACACACTGATTCATCTACCTAGAGAAGTTACAGAGGTGTACACAGAGAATTCCCAGTATAAGTAGAAGAAAATAAGAGACACTTAGAATACTGGTAAAACCTACATTGTTGATAGAGTTGGGAGTACTTAGCACTGAGAAAACAGCACTTTCGCAGAACGAAATCTACTTCTCTAATACTGCGAAACAGTGAACAGAGAATTTATGAGTTTCTCAAGATTGGTAACAGATAGAAAGAAGAGAAAGTACACAGTGATTCATCTACCTACAGAAGTTACAGAGGTTTACTCAGAGAAGTCCAAGTATGAGTACAAGAAAATGAGAGAGACTTAGAAAACTGGTAAAATCTACATTGTTGATAGACTTCAGAGTACTTAGCACTGTGAAAACAGCACTTTCTCAGAAAGAAATCTAGTTCTCTAGGGCCGCGAAACAGTGAACAGAGAATGTGTGAGTTTCTCTAGATTGGTAACAGATAGAAAGAAGAGAAAGTACACAGTGATTCATCTACCTAGACAAGTTACAGAGGTTTACACACAGAATTCCAAGTATAACTCTAAGAAAATAAGAGAGACTTAGAAAACTGGTAAAACCTACAGTGTTGATAGAGTTGGGAGTACTTACCACTGTGAAAACAGCATTTTAACAGAAAGAAATCCACTTATCTACGACCGCGAAACAGTGAACAGAGAATGTATGAGTTTCTCTAGATTGGTAACAGATTGAAACAAGAGAAAGTACACAGTGATTCATCTACCTAGAGAAGTTACAGAGGTTTACACAGAGAAGTCCAAGTATAAGTATAAGAAAATAAGAGACACTTAGAAAACTGGTAAAACCTAAATTGTTGATAGAGTTGGGAGTACTTAGCACTGTGAAAGCAGCACTTTCGCAGAAAGAAATCTACTGCTCAAAGACTGGGAAACAGTGAATATAGAATTTATGGGTTTCTCAAGATTGGCAACAGACAGAAAGAATAGAAAGTACACAGTGATTCATCTTCCTAGAGAAGGTACAGAGGTTTACACAGAGAACTCCAAGTATAACTCTAAGAAAATAAGAGAGACTTAGAAAACTGGTAAAACCTACATTGTTGATAGAGTTAGGAGTACTTACCACTGTGAAAACAGCACTTTCTCAGAAAGAAATCAACATCTCTAAGACCGCGAAACACTGAACAGAGAACGTATGAGTTTCTCTAGATTGCTAACAGATAGAAAGAAGAGAAAGTACACAGTGATTCATCTACCTAGAGAAGTTACAGAGGTGTACACAAAGAACTCCAAGTATAAGTACAAGAAAATAAGAGAGACTTAGAATACTGGAAAAACCTACATTGTTGATAGAGTTGGCAGTACTTAGCACTGTGAAAACAGCACTTTCGCACAAAAAAATCTACTGCTCTAAGACCGCGAAAACGTGAACAGAGAATGTATGAGTTTCTATAGATTGGTAACAGATAGAAACAAGAGAAAGTACACAGTGATTCATCTACCTAGAGAAGTTACAGAGGTTTACACAGAGGATTCCAAGTATAAGTACAAGAAAATAAGAGAGAAACAGAAAACTGGAAAAACCTACATTGTTGATAGAGTTGGGGGTACGTAGCACTGTGAAAACAGCACTTTCGCAGAAAGAAATCTACTTCTCTAAGACCGCGAAACAGTGAACAGAGAATGTATGAGTTTCTCAAGATTGGTAACAGATAGAAAGAAGGGAAAGTACACAGTGATTCATTTACCTACAGAAGTTACAGCGGTTTACACACAGAATTCCAAGTATAACTCTAAGAAAATAAGAGAGACTTAGAAAACTGGTAAAACCTACTTTGGTGATAGAGTTGGGAGTACTTAGCACTGTGAAAACAGCACTTTCTCAGAAAGAAATCAACTTCTCTAAGACCGGGAAACAGTCAACAGAGAATGTGTGAGTTTCTCTAGATTGGTAACAGTTAGAAACAAGAGAAAGTACACAGTGATTCATCTACCTAGAGAAGTTACAGAGGTTTACACAGAGAAGTCCAAGTATAAGTACAAGAAAATAAGAGAGACTTAAAAAACTAGAAAAACCTACATTGGAGTACTTAGCACTGTGAAAACAGCACTTTCGCACAAAGAAATCGACTTCTCTAAGACCGGGAAACAGTGAACAGAGAATGTATGAGTTTCTCTAGATTGGTAACAGATAGAAAGAAGAGAAATTACACAGTGATTCAGCTACCTAGACAAGTTACAGAGGTTTACACACAGAATTCCAAGTATAACTCTAAGAAAATGAGAGAGAGTTATAAAACTGGTAAGACCTACATTGTTGATAGATTTGGGAGTACTTATCACTGTGAAAACAGCACCTTCGCAGAAAGAAATCTACTTCTCTAAGACCGGGAAACAGTGAACAGAGAATGTATGAGTTTCTCCAGAATAGTAACAGATTGAAACAAGAGAAAATACACAGTGATTCATCTACCTAGAGAAGTTACAGAGGTTTACACAGAGAATTCCAAGTCGAAGTACAAGAAAATAAGAGAGACTTAGAAAACTGGAAAAACCTACATTGTTGATAGATTTGGGAGTACTTAGCACTGTGAAAACAGCACTTTCGCAGAAAGAAATTTACTTCTGTAAGACCGGGAAACAGTGAAGAGAGAATGTATCAATTTCTGAAGACTGGTAACAGATAGAACAAGAGAAAGTACACTGTGATTCATCTACCTAGAGAAGTTACAGAGGTTTACACACAGAATTCCAAGTATAACTCTAAGAAAATAAGAGAGACTTAGAAAACTGGTAAAACCTACATTGTTGAAAGAGTTGGCAGTACTTAGGACTGTGAAAGCAGCACTTTCGCAGAAAGAAATCTACTTCTCTAAGACCGGGAAACAGTGAACAGAGAATTTATGAATTTCTCAAGATTGGTAACAGATACAAAGAAGAGAAAGTACACGGTGATTGATCTACCTAGACAAGTTACAGAGGTTTACACACAGAATTCCAAGTATAACTGTAAGAAAATAAGAGAGACTTATAATACTGGTAAAACCTACATTGTTGATAGAGTTGGGAGTACTTAGCACTGTGAAAACAGCACTTTCGCAGAAAGAAATCTACTGCTCTAAGACTGGGAAACAGTGAACAGAGAATTTATGGGTTTCTCAAGATTGGCAACAGACAGAAAGAATAGAAAGTACACAGTGATTCATCTTCCTAGAGAAGTTACAGAGGTTGACACAGAGAACTCCTAGTATAAGTACAAGAAAATAAGAGAGACTTAAAATACTGGTAAAACGTACATTGTTGATAGAGTTGGGAGTACTTAGCATTGTGAAAACAGCACTTTCGCACAAAGAAATCTACTTCTCTAAGACCGCGAAAACGTGAACAGAGAATGTATAAGTTTCTATAGATTGGCAACAGATAGAAACAAGAGAAAGTACACAGTGATTCATCTACCTAGAGGAGTTACAGAGGTTTACACAGAGAATTCCAAGTATAAGTACAAGAAAATAAGAGAGACTTAGAAAACTGGAAAAACCTACATTGTTGATAGAGTTGGGAGTACTTAGCACTGTGAAAACAGCCCTTTCGTAGAAAGAAATATTCTTCTCTAAGACCGGGAAACAGTGAACAGAGAGTGTATGAGTTTCTAAAGATTGGTAACAGATAGAAACAAGAGAAAGAACACAGTGATTCATCTACGTAGAGAAGTTACAGTGGTTTACACAGAGAAGTCCAAGTATAAGTACAAGAAAATAAGAGAGACTTAGAAAACTGGTAAAATCTACATTGTTGATAGAGTTGGGGGTACTTCGCACTGTGAAAGCAGCGCTTTCGAAGAACGAAATCTACTTCTCTAAGACCGTGAAACAGTGAACAGAGAATGTATGAGTTTCTCAAGATTGGTAACAGATAGAAAGAAGAGAAAGTACACAGTGATTCATCTACCTAGAGAAGTTACAGAGGTTTACACACAGAATTCCAAGTATAACTCTAAGAAAATAAGAGACACTTACAAAACTAGCAAAAGCTACATTGTTGATAGTGTTGGGAGTACTTATCACTGTGAAAACAGCACTTTCGCAGAAAGAAATCTACTTCTCTAAGACCGTGAAACAGTGAACAGAGAATGTATGAGTTTCTCTAGATTGGTAACAGACAGAAGGAAGAGAAAGTACACAGTGATTCATCTACCTAGATGTTACAGAGGTTTACACAGAGAAGTCCAAGTATAAGTACAAGTAAATTAGAGAGACTTAGAAAACTGGTAAAAACTATATTGTTGATAGAGCTCGGAGTACTTAGCACTGTGAAAACAGCACTTTCGCGGAAAGAAATCTACTTCTCTCAGACTGCGAAACAGTGAACAAAGAATGTATGAGTTTCTCAAGATTGGTAACAGATAGAAAGAAGAGAAAGTACACAGTGATTCATCTACCTAGAAAAGTTACAGAGGTTTACACAGAGAATTCCAAGTATAACTCTAAGAAAATAAGAGACACTTATAAAACTAGCAAAAGCTACATTGTTGATAGAGTTGGGAGTACTTAGCACTGTGAAAACAGCACTTTCCAGAATGAAATCCACTTCTATAAGACCGCGAAAACGTGAACAGAAAATGTATGAGTTTCTCTAGATTGGTAACAGATAGAAAGAAGAGACAGTACACAGTGATTCACCTACCTAGAGACGTTACAGAGGTTTACACACCGAATTCCAAGTATAATTCTAATAAGAGAGACTTAGAAAACTGGTAAAACCTACATTGTTGATAGAGTTGGGAGTACGTACCACTGTGAGAACAGCACTTTCGCAGAAAGAAATTTACTTCTCTTAGACCGGGAAACAGTGAACAGAGAATGTATCAGTTTCTCTAGATTGGTAACAGATAGAAAGTAGAGAAAGTACACAGTGATTCTTCTACCTAGAGAAGTTACAGTGGTTTTCACAGAGAATTCCAAGTATAACTACAAGAAAATAAGAGATGCTAAGAAATCTGGTAAAACCTACTTTGCTGATAAAGTTGGGAGCACATAGCATTGTGAAAATATCACTTTCGCAGAAAGAAATCTACTTCTCAAAGACCACGAAACTGGGAACAGAGAATTCATGAGTTTCCTGAGATTGGTGACAGACAGAAAAAAGTGAAAGTAGACAGAGATTCTTCTACCTAGAGAAGTTACAGATGTTTACACAGAGAATTCCAAGTATAACCACGAAAAAATAAGAGAGACTTAGAAAACTGGTAAAAACAACATTGCTCATAGAGTTAGGAGTACTTAGGATTGTGAAAACATCACTTTCGCAGAAAGAAATCTACTTCTCTAAGACCGTGAAATAGTGAATAGAGAATGTATGAGTCACCTAAGATTGGTAACAGATAGAAACAAGAGAAAGTACAAAGTGATTCTTCTACCTAGAAATGTTACAGACGTTTACACAGAGAATTCCAAGTATAACTACAAGAAAATAAGAGATACTAAGAAAACTGGTAAATCCTACATTGCTGATAGATTTGCAAGAACATAGCATTGTGAAAACATCATTTTTGGAAAAATAAATCTACTTCTCTAAGACCGCGAAACAGTGAACAGAGAATGTATGAGTTTCTTAAGATTGGTAACAGATAGAAACAGGAGAAAGTACAAAGTGATTGATCTACCTAGAGAATTTACAGAGGTTTACACAGAGAATTCCAACAATAACTACAAGAAAATAAGAGATACTAAGAAAACTGGTAAAACCTATATTGCTGATAGAGTTGGGAGTAATTAGCCTTGTGAAAACATCACTTTCAGAGAAAGAAATCTACTTCTCTAAGACCGTGAAATAGTGAACTCAGAATGTATGAGTTTCTTAAGATTGGTAACATATAGAAACAAGAGAAACGACATAGTGATTCTTCTACATAGAGAAGTTACAGAGGTTTACACAGAGAATTTCAAGTATAACCACAAGAAATTAAGAGAGACTTAGAAAATTGGTAAAATATACATTGCTGATAGAGTTGGGAGTACTTAGCATTGTGAAAACATCACTTTCGCAGAAAGAAATTTACTTCTCCAAGACCAAGAAACAGTGAACAGAGAATGTATGAGTTTCCTAAGATTGGTAACAGATAGAAACCAAAGTACACAGTGATTCTTCTACGTACAGAAGTTACAGAGGTTTACACAGAGAATTCCAAGTATAACTACAAGAAAATAAGATATACTAAGCAACCTCGTAAAACCTACATTGCTGATAGAGTTGGGAGTACTTAGCATTGTGAAAACATCACTTTCGCAGAAAGAAATCTACTTCCCTAATACCACGAAACAGTGAACAGAGAATGTATGAGTTTCTTAAGATTGATAACAGATAGAAACAAGAGAAAGTACACAGTAATTCCTCTACCTAGAGAAGTCACACAGGTTTACACAGAGAATTTCAAGTATAACCACAACAAAATAAGAGAGACTTAGAAAACTGGCAAAACGACCATTGCCGATAGAGTTGGGAGTACGTAACACTGTGAAAACATCACTTTAGCAGAAAGAATTCTACTTCTCTAAGACCGCGAATCAGTGAACAGGGAATGTATGAGTTTCTTAAGATTGCTAACAGATAGAAACAAGAGAAAGTGCACAATGATTCCTCTACCTAGAGAAGTTACAGATTTATACACAGAGAATTCCAACTATAACTACAAGAAAATAAGTTAGTTAGAAAACTGGGAAAAACATCATTGCTGATAGAGTTGGGAGTACTTAGCATTGTGAAAACATCACTTTCGGAGCCAGAAATGGACTTCTCTAAGACCGCGAAACAGTGAAGAGAGAATGTATGAGTTTCTTAAGATTGGTAAAAGATAGAAACAAGAGAACGTACACAGAGATTAATCTACCTAGAGAAGTTACAGAGGTTTACACTGCGAACTCCAACGATACCTACAGGAAAATAAGAGAGACTTAGAAAACTGGTAAAAACAACATTGCTGATAGAGTTGGGAGTACTTACATTGTGAAAACATCACTTTCGCAGAAAGAAATCTACTTCTCTAAGACCGCGAAACAGTCAGCAGAGAATGCATGAGTGTCTTAAGATTGGTAACAGACAAAAACAAGAGAAAGGACACAGTGATTCTTCTACCTAGAAAAGTTACAGAGGTTTACAGAGATAATTCCAAGTATAACTACAAGAAAATAAGAGAGACTATGAAAACTGGTAAAACCTACATTGGTGATAGAGTTGGGAGTACTTAGCAGTGTGAAAACATCACTTTCGCAGAAAGAAATCTACTTCTCTAGGACCGCAAAAAAGTTAACACAGAATGTATGAGTTTCTTAAGATTGGTAACTGATGAAAACAAGAGAAAGTACATAGTTATTCTTCTACCTAGAGAAGTTACAGAGGTTTACACAGAAAATTCCAAGTATAACCACAAGAAAATAAGAGAGACTTAGATAACTAGTAAAACGTACATTGCTGATATAGTTGGGAGTACTTAGCATTGTGAAAACATCACTTTCGCAGAAAGAAATTTACTTCTCTCCTAGACTGTGAAACAGTGAACAGAGAATGTATGAGTTTCTTACGATTGGTAACAGATAGAAACAAGAGAAAGTACACAGTGATTCATCTACCTAGAGAAGTTACAGAGGCTTAGACAGAGAATTCCCAGTATAACTACAGGGAAATAAGAGGGACTTAGAAAACTGGTAAAACCTACATTGCTGATATAGTTGGGAGTACTTAGCATTCTGAAAACATCACATTCGCACAAAGAAATCTACTTCAATAAGACTACGAAACAGTGTATAGAGAATGTATGAGTTTCCTAAGATTGGTTACAGATAGAAACAACAGAAAGTACACAGTGGTTCATCTACTTAGAGAAGTTACAGGGGTTTTCACAGAGAATTCCAAGTATAACTACAAGAAAATAAGAGAAACTAAGAAAACTGGTAAAATCTACATTGCTCATAGATTTGGGAGTACTTAGCATTGTGAAAACATCACTTTCTGAGAAAGAAATCTAGTTTTCTAAGACCGGGAAACAGTGAACAGAGAATTTATGAGTTTCTTAAGATTGGAAACAGATAGAAACAAGAGAAAGTACACAGTGATTCTTCTAACTAGAGAAGTTACAGAGGTTGACACACAGAATTCCAAGTATAACTACAGAAAAATAAGAGATACTAAGAAAACTGGTAAAAACTACATTGCTGATAGAGCTGGGAGTACTTAGCATTGTGAAAACATCACTTTGGGACAAAGAAATCTAGTTTTCAAAGACCGCAAAACAGTGATCAGAGAATGTATGAGTTTCATAAGTTTGGTAACAGATAGAAAAGAGAGAAAGTACACGGTGATTCTTCTACTTAGGGAAGTTACAGAGGTTTACACAGAGAACTCCAACTATAACTACAAGAAAATAAGAGACACTTAAAAAACTAGTAAAAACAACATTGCTGATAGAGTTCGGAGTACTTAGCATTGTGAAAACATCACTTTCGCAGAAAGAAATCTACATCTGTAAGACCGCGAAGCAGCGAACAGAGAATATATGAGTTTCATAAGATTGGTAACAGATAGAAACAAGAGAAAGGACACCCTGATTCTTCTACCTAGAGAAGTTACAGAGGTTTACACAGAGAATTCCAAGTATAACCACAAGAAAATAAGAGAGACTTACAATACTGTTAAAGACGTACATTGCTGTCAGAGTTGGGAGCAGTTAGCTTTGTGAAAACTTCACTTTCACAGAAGGAAATTTACTTCTCTCCTAGACCGCGAAAGAGTGAACAGAGAATGTATGAGATTCATAAGATTGGTAACAGATAGAAACAAGAGAAAGTAGACATTGATTCTTCTACCTAGCGAAGTTACAGCGGTTGACACAGAGAATTCCAAGTTTAACTACAGGAAAATAAGAGATACTAAGAAAACTGGTAAAAACTACATTGCTGATAGAGCTGGGAGTACTTAGCATTGTGAAAACATCACTTTGGGAGAAAGAAATCTAGCTCTCAAAGACCACAAAACAGTGATCAGAGAATGTATGAGTTTCTAGAGATTGGTAACACATAGAATAGAGAGAAAGTACACAGTTATTCTTCTACCTAGGAAAGTTACAGAGGTTTATACAGAGAACTCCAACCATAATTACAAGAAAATAAGAGACACTTAGAAAATTCGTAAAAACAACATTGCTGATAGAGTAGGGAGAACTTAGCATTGGGAAAACATCACTTTTGCAGAAAGAAATTTACTTCTCTCCTAGACTGTGAAACAGTGAACAGAGAATGTATGAGTTTCTTAAGATTGGTAACAGATAGATACAAGAGGAAGTACACAGTGATTCATCTACGTAGAGAAGTTACAGTGCTTCACACAGAGAATTCCCTGTATAACTACAGGAAAAAAAGAGAGACTTAGAAAACTGGTAAAACCTACATTGCTGATATAGTTGGTAGTACTTAGCATTGTGAAAACATCACATTCGCCCAAAGAAATCTAGTTCAATAAGACTGCGAAACAGTGTACAGAGAATGTATAAGTTTCCTAAGATTGGTTACAGATAGAAACAACAGAAAGTACACAGTGGTTCATCTACCTAGAGAAGTTACAGAAGTTTACACAGAGAATTCCAACGATAACTACAAGAAAATAACAGAGACTTAGAATACTGGTAAAACGTACATTGCTGATAGAGTTGGGAATAGTTAGCATTGTGAAAACATCACTTTCTGAGAAAGAAATCTAGTTGTCTAAGACTGTGAAACAGTGAACAGAGAATGTATGAGTTTCTTAAGGTTGGTAACAGATAGAAACAAGAAAAACTACACAGTGATTCATCTACCTAGAGAAGTTACATAGGTCTACACAGAGAATTCCCAGTATAACTACAGGAAAATAAGAGAGACTTAGAAAACTGGTAAAACCTACATTGCTGATATAGTTGGGAGTACTTAGCATTGTGAAAACATCACATTCGCACAAAGAAATCTACTTCAATGAGACTGCGAAACAGTGTACAGAGAATGTATGAGTTTCTTAAGATTGCTTACAGATAGAAACAACAGAAAGTACACAGTAGTTCATCTACCTAGAGAACTTACAGACGTTTACACAGAGAATTCCAACTATAACTTCAAGAAAATAAGACAGACTTAGAAAACTGGTAAAAACAACATTGCTGATAGAGTTGGGAGTACTTAGCATTGTGAAAACATCACTTTCGGAGACAGAAATGGACTTCTCTAAGACCGCGAAACAGTGAACAGAGATTGTAGGAGTTTCTTAAGATTGGTAACAGGTAGAAACAAGAGAAAGTACACAGTGATTCATCTACCTAGAGAAGTTACAGAGGTTTAAACACAGAATTCCAAGTATAACTACAAGAAAATAAGAGATACTGAGAAAACTGGTAAAACCTACATTGCTGATAGTGTTGGGAGTACTTAGCATTGTGAAAACATCACTTTCGCAGAAAGAAATCTACATCTCTAAGACCGCGCAGCAGCGAATAGAGAATATATGAGTTTCATAAGATTGGTAACGGATAGAAAGAAGAGAAAGGACACAGTGATTCTTCTACCTAGAGAAGTTACAGAGGTTTACACAGAGAATTCCAAATATAACCACAAGAAAATAAGAGAGACTTAGAAAACTGGTAAAGACGTACATTGCTGATAGAGTTGGGAGCAGTTAGCTTTGTGAAAACTTCACTTTCATAGAAGGAAATTTACTTCTCTCCTAGAGCGCGAAAGAGTGAACAGAGAATTTATGAGTTTCATAAGATTGGTAACAGATAGAAACAAGAGAAAGTACACATTGATTCTTCTACGTAGAGAAGTTACAGAGGTTGACACAGAGAATTCCAAGTTTAACTACAGGAAAATAAGAGATACTAAGAAAACTGGTAAAAACTACATTGCTGATAGAGCTGGGAGTACTTAGCATTGTGAAAACATCACTTTGGGAGAAAGAAATCTAGTTCTCAAAGACCGCAAAACAGAGATCAGAGAATGTATGAGTTTCTAAAGATTGGTAACACATAGAAAAGAGAGAACGTACACAGTTATTCTTCTCCCTAGGAAAGTTACAGAGGTTTACACAGAGAACTCGAACTATAACTACAAGAAAATAAGAGACACTTAGAAAACTCGTAAAAACAACACTGCTGATAGAGTTGGGAGAACTTAGCATTGTGAAAACATAACTTTCGCAGAAAGAAATCTACTTCTCTAAGAAAGTGAAACAGTGAACAGAGAATGTATGAGTTTCTTAAGATTGGTAAGAGATAGAACCAAGAGAATGTACACAGTGATTCTTCTACCTAGAGAAGTTACAGAGGTTTACACAGAGAATTCCAAGTATAACCACAAGAAAATAAGAGATACTGAGAAAACTGGTAAAACCTACATTGTGGATAGAGTTGCGAGTACTTAGCATTGTGAAAACATCACTTTCGGAGAAAGAAACCTACTTCTCTAAGGCCAAGAAACAGTGAACAGAGAATGTATGAGTTTTTTACGATTTTCACAGATAGAAACAAGAGAAAGTACACAGTGATTCGTCTTTCTAGAAAGTTTACATAGGTTTACACAGAGAATTCCAAGTATAACTACAAGAAAATAAGAGATAAAAAGAAAACTGGTAAAGCCTACATTGCTGATAGAGTTGGGAGTACTTAGTATTGTGAAAACATCACTTTCACAGAAAGAAATCTACTTCTCTAACACCATGAAACAGTGAAAACAGAATGTATGAGTTTCTTAATATTGGTAACAGATAGAAACAAGAGAAAGTTCACAGTGATTCTTCTACCTAGAAATGTTAAAGAGGTTTACACAGAGAATTCCAAGTATAACTACAAGAAAATAAGAGAGACTCAGAAACCTGGTAAAACCTACATTGCTGATAGAGTTGGGAGTACTTAGTATTGTGAAAACATCACTTTCACAGAAAGAAATCTACTTCTCTAACACCATGAAACAGTGAAAATAGAATGTATGAGTTTCTTAATATTGGTAACAGATAGAAACAAGAGAAAGTTCACAGTGATTCTTCTACCTAGAAATGTTAAAGAGGTTTACACAGAGAATTCCAAGTATAACTACAAGAAAATAAGAGAGACTCAGAAACCTGGTAAAACCTACATTGCTGATAGAGTTGGGTGTACTTAACATTGTGAAGACATCACTTTCGCAGAAAGAAATTTACTTCTCTAAGACGGTGAAAAAGTCAACAGAGAATGTATGAGTTTCATAAGATTGGTAACAGATAGAAACAAGAGAAAGTACACAGTGATTCATCTACCTAGAGAATGTACAGAGGTTTACACAAAGAATTCCAAGTATAACTACATGGAAATAAGAGAGACTTAGAAAATTGGGAAAACCTACATTGCTGATAGAGTTGGGAGTACTTAGCATTGTGAAGACATCACCTTCGCAGAAAGAAATCTACTTCTATAAGACCACGAAACAGTGAACAGAGAATGTATGAGTTTCCTAAGATTGGTAACAGATAGAAACAAAAGAAAGTACACACTGTTTCTTCTACCTAGAGAAGTTACAGAGGTTTACACAGAGAATTCCAAGTATAACCACAAGAAAATAAGAGAGACTTAGAAACCTGGTAAAAACAACACTGCTGATAGAGTTGGGAGTACTTAGCATTGATTATACATCACTTTGGCAGAAAGAAATCTACTTCTCTAAGACCACGAAGGAGTGAACAGAGAATGTATGAGTTTCTAGAGATTGGTAACACATAGAAACAAGAGAAAGTACACAGTGATTCTTCTAACTAGAGAAGGTACAGAGGTTTACACAGAGAATTCCAAGTATAACTACAAAAAGTAAGAGATACTAAGAAAACTGGTAAAACCTACATTGCTGATAGAGTTGGGAGTACTCAGCATTATGAAAACATAAATTTTGGAGAAGGAAATCTACTTCTCTAGGACCGTGAAACAGTGAACAGAGAATATATGAGATTCTTAAGATTGGTGTCAGATAGAAACAAGAGAAAGTACACAGTGATTCATCTACCAGGAGAAGTTACAGAGGTTTACACAGAGAATTCCAAGCGTAACTACAAGAGAATAAGAACGGCTTACCAAAGTGGTAAAACTTACATTGCTGATAGAGTTGGGAGTACTTAGCATTGTGAAAACATTACTTTCGCAGAAAGAAATTCACTTCTCTAAGACCGTGAAAAAGTGGACAGAGAATGTATGAGTTTCATAAGATTGGTAACAGATAGAAACAAGAGAAAGTACACAGTGATTCATCTATCTAGAGAGTTTACATAGGTTTACACAGAGAATTCCAAGTATAACTACCAGAAAATAAGAGAGCCTTAGATAACTGGGAAAACCTACATTGCTCATAGAGTTGGGAGTACTTACCATTGGGAAAACATCACTTTCACAGAAAGAAATCTACTTCTCCATGACTGCGAAACAATGAACAGAGAATGTATGAGTTTCTTACGATTTTCTCAGATATAAACAACAGAAAGTACACAGTGATTCGTCTACCTAGAGAAGTTACAGAGGTTTACACAGAGAATTCCAACTATAACTACTAGAAAATAAGAGATAATAAGAAAACTGGTAAAGCCTACATTGCTGATAGAGTTGGGAGTACTTAGCATTGTCAAAACATCACTTTCGAAGAAAGAAATTTACTTCTCTAAGACCGCAAAACAGAGAACAGAGAATGTATGAGATTCTTAAGATTGGTAACTGATAGAAACAAGAGAAAGTACAGAGTGATTCATCTACCTAGAGAAGTTACAGAGGTTTACACAGAGAATTCCACGTATAACCACAAGATAATAAGAGAGACTTAGAAAACTGGTAAAACGTACATTGCTGATAAAGTTGGAAGTACTTGGTATTGTAAAAACATCACTTTCGCTGAAAGAAATCTACTTCTCCAAGACCACGAAATAGTGAACAGAGAATGTATGAGTTTCTTAAGATTGCTAACAGATAGAAACAAGAGAAAGTTTACAGTGATTCTTCTACCTAGAGAAGATACGGAGGTTTACACAGAGAATTCCAAGTATAACTACAAGAAAATAAGAGAGACTTATAAAACTGGTAAAACCTACATTGGTGATAGAGTTGGGAGTACTTAGCATTGTGAAAACATGACTTTCGGAGAAGGAAATCTACTTATCTCAGGCCGCGAAACACTGAACAGAGAATGTATGAGTTTCTTAAGATTGGTAACAGATAGAAACAATAGAAAGTACACAGCAATTGATCTACTTAGAGAACTTACAGTGGCTTACACAGAGAATTCCAAGTATAACCAAAAGGAAATAAGAGAGACTTACCAAACTGGTAAAACCTACGTTGCTGATAGAGTTGGGAGTACTTAGCATTGTGAAAACATCACTTTCGGAGAAAGAAATCTAGTTCCTTAAGACCGCGAAACAGTGAGCAGAGAATGTATGAGATTCTTAAGA
Organism: Heterohyrax brucei; assembly: GCA_028571685.1. Taxonomy (NCBI): domain Eukaryota; kingdom Metazoa; phylum Chordata; class Mammalia; order Hyracoidea; family Procaviidae; genus Heterohyrax; species Heterohyrax brucei. The sequence goes on along the minus strand of CM053145.1, from coordinate 3,611,062 downwards.
TTGGTAACTGATAGAAACGAGAGAAAGTACACAGTGATTCATCTACCTAGAGAAGTAACAGAGATTTACACAGAAAATTCCAACTATAACTACAAGAAAATAAGAGAGACTTAGGAAACTGGTAAAACCTACATTGCTGATAGAGCTGGGAGCACTTAGCATTGTGAAATCATCACTTTCGCAGAAAGAAATCTACTTCTCTAAGACGGGGAAACAGTGAACAGAGAATGTATGAGTTTCTTAAGATTACTAACAGATAGAAACAAGAGAAAGTCACAGTGATTTTTCTACCTAGAGAAATTACAGAGGTTTACACAGAGAATTCCAAGTATAACGAAAAGAAAATAAGTGACACTAAGAAAACTGGTAAAACTACATTGCTGATAGAGTCGGGAGTACTTAGCATTATCAAAACATAACTTTTGGAGAAGAAAATGTACTTTTCCAAGACTGCGAAACAGTGAACAGAGAATGTAAGAGTTTCTTAAGATGGGTAACAGATAGAAACAAGAGAAAGTACACAGTGATTCATCTAACTATAGAAGTTACAGAGGTTTACACAGAGAATTCAAAGTATAACTACAAGAAAATAAGTGAGACTTAGAAAGCTGGTAAAACCTACATTGCTGATAGAGTTGAGACTAATTTGCATTGAGAAAACATCCCTTTCGGAGAAAGAAATCTACTTCTCTAAGACAGCGAAACAGTGAACACAGAATGTATGAGTTTCTTAAGATTGGTAACAGATAGAAACAAGAGAAAGTACACAGTGATTCATCTACCTAGAGAAGTTACAGAGGTTTACACAGAGAACTCCAACTATAACTACAAGAAAATAAGAGAGACTTAGAAAACTTTTAAAAACAACATTGCTGATAGAGTTGGAACTACTTAGCATTGTGAAAACATCACATTCGGATAAAGAAATCTACTTCTTTAAGACCACGAAACAGTGCCCAGAGAATGTATGAGTTTCGGTAGATTGCTAATAGATGGAAACAAGAGAAAGTACACAGTGATTCATCTACCCAGAGAAGTTACAGAGATTTACCTAGAGAATTCCAAGTATAACTACAAGAAAATAAGAGAGTCTTAGAAAACTGTAAAAATCTACTTTGCTGATAGAGTTGGGAGTACTTAGCATTGTGAAAACATCACATTCGCAGTAGCAATTTACTTCTCTAAGACCGTGAAACAGTGACCAGAGAATGAATCAGTTTTTTAAGACTGGTAACAGATAGAAACAAGATTAAGTACACAGTGACTCCTCTAGCTAGAAAGTTACAGTGGGTTACACAGAGAATTCGAAGTATGGCTACAAGAAAATCAGAGATATTAAGAAAACTGGTAAAAACTACATTGCTGATAGAGTTGGGAGTACTTAGTATTGTGAAAACATCACTTCCGCAGAAAGCAATTTACTTCTCTAAGACCACGAAACAGTGAACAGAGAATGTATGAGTTTCTTAAGATTGGTAACAGATAGAAACAAGAGAATGTACACAGTGATTTTTCTACCTAGAGAAATTACAGAGGTTTACACAGAGAATTCCAAATATAACTACAACAAAATAAGAGAGACTAAGAAAACTGGTAAAAACTACATTGCTGATAGAGTTGGGAGTACTTAGCATTGTGAAAACATCACTTTCCCAGAAAGAAATCTACTTCTCTAAGACCATAAAACAGTGAAAAGAGAATGTTTGAGTTTGTAAAGATTGGTAACACATACAAACAAGAGAAAGTACACAGTGATTCTCCTACCTAGAGAAGTTACAGAGGTTTACACAGAGAATTCCAAGTATAACTACAAGAAAACAAGGGAGACTTAGCAAACTGGTAAAACCTACATTGCTGATAGAGTTGGAGTACTTAGCATTGTGATAACATCATTTTCACAGAAAAAAATCTACTTCTCTAAGACCGTGAAACAGTTGACAGAGAATGTTTGAGTTTCTAAAGATTGGTAACAGATAGAAACAAGAGAAGTTACACAGTGATTCATCTACCTGGATGGTCGGGCAGCAGAAGAAAGGAGCTTATAAAGGTTAGAGCAGAGCTAAACGAATTAGAGAACAGAAAAACAACCGAAACCACTGACAAGACCCAAAGCGGGTTTTTGGAGAAGATCAACAAAACTGACAAACCACTGGCTGAACTTGCTAAAGGAAAGCAGGTAAGGAAACAGAGAACCCAAATTAGAAATGAGAGGGGGGTCGTCACCACAGATGCAACAGAAATCAAAACTATCATAACAGAGTACTAGGAAAGGCTGTACTCTAACAAATTTGAAAACCTAGGGGAAATGGACCAATTCCTTGACTCGTGCCACCTACCCAAATGATCCCAACGTGAAGCAGAACAACTTACTAAATCCATTACAAAGGAAGCGATTGAAAAGGTCATCAAAACACTGCCCACCCGAAAAAGTCCGGGTCCAATTGGCTTCACTGCAGAATTCCACCAAACTCTCGGAGAAGAGTTATCTCCAATACTACCGAAACTATTTCACGCTATAGAAAGGGATGGGGTACTCCCAAACACGTTCTAGGAAGCCAGCCTAACCCTGATACCTAAGCCAGGGAAAGACCCAACCAAGAAAGAGAAGTACAGACCGATATCACTCATGAACCTAGATGAAAAAATCTGCAACAAAACTCTCGCCGATAGAATACAACAACATATCAAGAAAATAATCCATCATGACCAAGTGGGATTCATACCAGGGATGCGAGGCTGGTTCAACATCAGAAAAACAATTAATGTGATTAACCACATAAAGAACACAAAAGACAAGGGTCACCTGATTTTGTCTGTCGATGCAGAAAAGGCATCGGATAAAGTCCAGCACCCCTTCATGCTAAAAGAACTCTTAGCAAAATGGGCATAGACGGCAAATTCCTCCACACAATAAGGGCCATTTCTACAAAGCCCACGTCATCCTGAATGGAGAGAGACTGAAAGACGTTCCCCTGAGAGCAGGCACTACACAAGGATGCCCACTCTAACCTCTTCCCTTCAACACTGTGCTAGAAGTTTTAGCCACAGCAGTTAGACAAGACCAACAAATAAAGGGCATCTGCACTGGCAAAGAGGAAGTTAAAATCTCCCTGTTGGCAGATGACACGATTGTATATGCAGAGAATCCCAAGGAATCTAGAAGCAAACTACTCAAACTGACAGAAGAGTTCAGCAGAGTCTCAGGATACAAGATAAACAGAAGTAAAGCAGTAGGATTCCTTTATACCAACAACGAAGACTGTTAACGAAGAAATTATCAAATCAGTACCATTTACGACGGGAGATGGCTTTCTTGGAAACAGACCTTTTCCCAAAGTTAAGTCTTCCTAGCCCCACGAACAACGTAGAATTTTCCGTTTATCTAAGTGTCTCTTAGATGCTTCTAGTCAGGGCTTAGAGTTCTCTGTGTAAAACTCTGTCGTTTTTGTGTACAGATTAATTCCTGGGTCGTTTCTGTTCTTAATATCTGCGGTAAATCGTACGGAACTGACGAGTTCTCCAATCACTGGCTCGTTGTTAGCATGAAGGAACCCTACTGATTCACTCAGGTTTCTCACGTATCCTGAGAATTGGGTTTACTTAGAGATTCCTTGCGATTCTAAGCATTTACAATCGTATCATCTGCTAACAGGGCAAAAATGATGCTAGGACTGGTACTCGGAGTGTCTTAGAGAAGTGGATGGCTTTCAGGAAAGAGACCTCTGCACCATTTCAGGTCTTCCGGTCTCCGTGAACAGCGTACATTTTTCCTTTGATCTAAGTGTCTCTTAGTTTCTTCTAGTTAGGGCTTGGAGTTCTCTGTGTAACCCTGTTGTTTCTGTGTATAGATTAATTCCTAGGTCCTTTCTGTTCTTAACGTCTGTGGCAGAGCATATGGAACGGTCGATTTCTCCAATCGCGGTCTTGTTGTTGGTGTCCCTTGTATCCTGAGAATTAGCTGATGTCTCGTATCAGTTAGAGGCTTTACTTAAGAGATCCCTTGGGAATCTAAGCACTTACAATTGTATCATCTGGTAACAGCGCAAAAACAAACCTGGAACTTGTACTGGGACTGTCTTAGAGAAGCGGATTGCTTTCGGGGAAAGAGACCCTCGCACAATGTGAAATCTTCCTGACTCCATCAACAGCGTAGATTTTCCCATTTCTCTAAGTCTCTCTTAGTTTCTTGTAGTTCAGACCGGTAGATCTCTCTGTAAAAGTCAGTTGTGTCTCTGGTTAGGTCAGCTCCTAGGTGCTTTCTCTTTTGGGGCTCTGTGGTAAATGGTGTGGATCTGATGATTCCTCCGTTCACAATCTCGTTACCGTTAATCCTACTGATTTATTTCGGTTTCTCTTGTATCCTGAGAATTTGCTGATCTCTTCCATCAGTTACAGGGCTTACCGAGAGGTTCCTTGCGATTCGAAGCATGTCCATTCGTGTCATCTGCTAACAGGGCAAAAATGAAGCGGCAAATTGTACTGGGACTGTCTCATAGAGATCGATTGTCCTCGGGGAAAGAGACCTTTTCAGAAGGTGAAGTCTTCCTATCTCCATGAACAGCTTAGATTTTTCCATTTCTCTAAGTCTCTCGTAGTTTCTTGTAGCTAATACTGCTAGTTCTTTGTGTAAACTGTATTGCTTCGCTGGTTAGTTTAGTTCCTAGGTACTTTCGTTTATGGGGTCTATGCGAAACAGTATGGATGTGGTGATTTCTCTGTTCACCATCTCGTTACTGTAGATCCTACTGATTTGCTTAGGTTTCTATTGTATCCTGAAATTTGCTGATCTCTCCCATCAGGTAGAGGGTTTACTTAGAGAGTCCTTACGATTCTCGGCATGTACAAATTCATCATCGACTAACAGGGAAAAAGTGACGCGGGAACTTGTACTCGGAGTGCCTTCTAGAAGTGGATTGCTTTCGGGGAAAGAGACCGTTTCACAGTGGTAAGTCTTCCCACCTCCATGACGAGCGTAGAGTGTTCCAATCATCTACGTGTCTCACAGATAGTTTTCGTTAGGGCTTGGAGTTCTCTGTGTAAAACTCTGTGGCTTCCGTGGTTCGATTAACTCCTAGGTACTTTCTCCTGTGAATGCCTGTTGTAAATCGTATGGAACTGATGACTTCTCCGGTGACTGGCTCGTTGTTAGTGTCAAGGAATCCTGCTGATTTACTTAGGTTTCTCACGTAACCTGAGAACTGGCTGATCTCTCTTATCAGTTAGAGGCTTAACATAGAGACTCCTTGCGATTCTAAGCATGTACGATCGTATCATCTGCTGGCAGGGCGAAAATGATGCTAGAACTTGTACTCGGAGTGTCTTAGAGAAGTGGATGGCTTTCGGGGAAAGAGACCTTTTCCCAATGTTAAGTCTTCCTATCCGTGAGCAGGGTAGGTTTTTCCATTTCTCTAAGTCTCTCTAGTTTCTTGTAGTAAGGGCTTGTAGCTCTCTTTGTAGGGGTCTCTTATTTCGCTGGTTAGATGAATTCCTAGGTACTTTACCTTCATAGGGGCTTTCTATAAGGCGCTCCGAGTACAAGTTCCGGCATCATTTTTGCCCTGTTAGCCGATGACAAATTCGTACATGCCGAGAATCGTAAGGAATCTCTAAGTATACCCTCTACCTGATAGGAGAGATCAGCAAATTCTCAGGATACAAGAGAAACCTAAGTAACTCTGTAGGATTTACAGTAACGAGATGGTGAACAGAGAAATCGTCACGTCCATGCTATTTAGCATAGACCGCATAAACGAAAATACCTAGGAACTAATCTAACCAGAGAGTCAGCACAGTTTACACAGAGAACTACCAGCACTAGCTACGAGAACCTAAGAGGGACTTAGAGAAATGGAACAATCTACGCTGCTCAAGGAGATAGGAAGACTGAACTTTGTGAAAAGGTCTCTTTCCCCGAGAACAATCGATTTCTATGAGACAGACCCAGTACAATCTGCCGCTTCATGTTTGTGCTGTTAGCAGATGACACGAATGGACATGCTTCGAATCGCAAGGAACCTCTCGGTAAACCCTCTAACTGACAGAGGAGATCAGCAAACTCTCAGGACCCAAGAGAAACCGAAATAAATCAGTGGGATTAACGGTAACGAGACTGTGAACGGAGGAATCGTCAGATCCACACCACTTACCATAGACCCCCAAATGAGAAAGTACCTAGGAACTAACGTAACCAGAGACACAACTGACTTTTACAGAGAGATCTACCGGTCTGAACCACAAGAAACTAAGAGAGACTTAGAGAAATGGAAAAATCTACACTGTTCACGGAGATAGGAAGATTTCACATTGTACAAGGGTCTCTTTCCCGGAAAGCAATCCGCTTCTCTAAGGCAGTCCCAGTACAAGTTCCAGGTTCGTTTTTGCGCTGTTAGCAGATGACACGATTGCAAGTGCTTAGATTCCCAAGGAATCTCTAAGTAAAGCCTCTAAGTGATACGAGACATCGGCAAATTCTCAGGATACAAGAGACACTAACAAGAAGACAGTGATTGGAGAAATCGACAGTTCCATACGATTTACCACAGATATGAAAAACAGAAAGGACCTAGGAATTAATCTATACACAGAAGCTACAGAGTTTGACACAGAGAACTCCAAGTCCTAACCAGAAGAGACTAAGAGACACTTAGATAAATGGAAAAATCTCCGTTGTTCATGGAGATAGGAAGACTTAACATTGGGAAAATGTCTATGTTACCCAAAGCAATCTATCTATATAGTGCCATCCCAATACAAGTTCCGGTGACATTTTTTAATGAGTTGGAGAAACAAATCACCAATTTTGTTTGGAAAGGGAAGCAGCCCCGGTTAAGCAAGGTACTACTAAAGAAGAAGAACACACGGGGAGGCCTCTCATTACCTCACTTTAGAACACATTACACTGCCACGGTGGTCAAAACAGCCCGGTACTGGTATAAGAACAGACAGATCGATCAATGGAACAGAACGGAGACCCCAGAGATGACAACCTCTGCCTGTGAACAACTGATATTCGACAAAGGCCCTAAGACATTAAACGGGGGTAACAACGGTATCTTCAACAAGTGCTGCTGGCAAAATTGGATATCCATCCCCATGAAACTGAAACAAGATCCGGATCTTACACCTTATGCAAAAACCAACTCCAACCGGATAAAGGACCTAGATGTCAAACCTGAAACGATAAAGCTCATCCAAGGAAAGGTAGGAATAACAATGGAGGTTTTAATACACCATGTGGACAGACTCCAAAATCTGTCAAACAAACCACAATCAACACAAGAGAAAATAGCTAAATGGAAACTATTAAGAATCAAACACTTTGGCTCATCCAAAGGCTTTATTAACAGAATTAAAAGAGCACCTGCAGAATGGGAAAAAATATTTGGCAACTCCATGTCAGACCGACGCCTGATCTCCGCAATCTATAAGATACTACAAAATATCAATAAGAAGAAGATACATCATCCAATTAAGCGATGGGCAGAGGAGATGGACAGACATTTCACTAAAGAGCAGATCCAGGCAGCCCCAGAGCACATGCGGACATGTTCACGATCTTTAGTTAGTAAAGAAATTCAAATCAAGACTACAGTGAGATACCATCTCACCCCAACAAGGGCGGCCGTGATCCAAAAAACACAAAACAACAAGTGCTGGAGAGGCTGTGGAGAAAGTGGAACTCTCCTACACTGTCGGTGGGCTTGCAAAATGGTCCAGCCTCTTTGGAAAGCAATCTGGTGCTTCCTAAAAAAAGATGGGATATTGACATACCATTTGACCCAGTCATTCCACTACTTGGAATATATCCTACAGAAGCAAGGCCTTTCGCATCAATGGACACATGCACAAGAATGTTTATCTCAGCACAGTCCACGATAGCAAACAGATGGAATCAACCCAGATGCCCAGGACAAAACTTGTATGGGACCTCTGCGATAAGGTCTCAAAAGCAGACTTGTGTGTAGAAGAAAAGACTCTTTGACAGCTGCAAGGGAGGGGTGGGAGGGAGGACGAGGAGGGGAGGGTAGAGATTAGATGGTTGCTAGAAATCTGGTTGGGAGAGATCGGTGACAGCACACATTACAAACAAGAACAACATTAAGTGGAGTTCAGCATAGCTTGACTACCCCGTCCACCTGAAGCCAATATTGCAAGGACAGAGTAGCTGGGGCAGGGGGCATGGGACCATGCTCTTAGGCGAAATCGAGGCCAATTGACAAAACCGGCGTTTCGCTAAGGGGGCTCTCTGCACGCACCCTACATTGGTGAGTGGCACCTGGGGAATTAAGAGCTACCATCCGAGGGCACAGCAAACGGTACCAACTCAGCAGGAACAGATGCTCACCGAGGACCAAAATGACATGGGGTAAAGACAACCTAGAAGATAGAGAGACCCACATGAGTGGGTGCCTACAGCGGCGTGGGACCAGAAGAACCGGATGGTGCCCGGCCACCACCAGTGATAGCAGTGATGGAGCTCACCAAGTTGAGTCACACTGGCAACACAAGAATAAAAAGGGGGGCACCCTGAGGTCTCCACTAAAAGACCTCCGTTGATGGTCCAGCGGTTTCGGGGATCCCCTGAGAGCATGGGCCCTGGCCCTTGCCGATAAGTCATAACGAAGGTCCACTCTTCAGACACGAATCGGTTGGAGTTGGCGATGCAGAGGGAACGTATACTGGATGCCCTTTATGGTTCTATACATTTATAGGATATCATCCTGCTGACCTCTGGCTGGAGGAAGGAGAGTGGGTGGAGAGGAGGGGAAAGCAGACGGTTGGCAGGATGAGACATGTATGGAGCAGAGAGGAAGAGTGTGCTGTCACCGGACAGGGAGAGCAGTGGAAGCTGCAATATAGGCAGGCATGTAAATTTATACGGGAAGGTACATTTTCACTCAGTCATGTTAAATAAATAAAAAGAAAAGATAAAGAAAGTTAGGGGATTTGCCAAAATTAAACCCAAACTATCAGAAATACTAAAGGCAGTCCTTTGCTTAGAATACTAATACCACCAGGTAATAACTCAAGACCGGGACACCTGACTGAACAGCTGGATATCAACACAAATAGTGGAATCACCAAAGTAAATTATAGGCAAAACAGTGAAAACAGGGAAACAGTGATGTCATTGTGTAAACATTATAGTAAAAAAGAGATACCCCAAAGAAAATGTAGTCAGAAATCTTTCATACGGATAGGAAGTCAGGGCAACATAAGCCAATTAAAGACTAGTTTAATTCTGGAAAAAATGAGGGTAAATACTAAGGTAACTGCCAAGGAAACTATCAATCCTATACATCAAAATAAAAAACAAGGGAAACACAAGGTCTCAGCAAATACAAATCACTAATACTGCAAAACATGAAAACACGTAAAGAAAAAAACTCAGCACAGAAAATTAAAGGGAACAAAGAAACTGCAACACACAAAAAGGACATCAAAATGACAGCACATACACAGCTCATATACTTCATTAATCCCACTGAATGTAAATGGGCTAAATGCACCAATAAAGAAAAGGAGAGTGGCAGGTTGGATTAAAAAAATGACCCATCTGTATGCTGCTTATCAGAGACACAGTTCTGTGCAGCTATAGGGTATCATCCTGCTGACCTCTGGCTGGAGTAAGGGGAGTAGGTGGAGAGGAGGGGGAAGGAGACTGTCGGGAGGATGAGACATGTATGGAGCAGAAAGGAAGAGTGTGCTGTCACCGGGCAAGGAGAGCAGCGGAAGCTGCATATAGGCGGGCATGTAAATTTATACGGGAATGCACACTGTCACTCAGTCGTGTTAAATTAATAAAAAAAAAAAATTCAAAATGACCCAAACCTCACTAAACATAGAAATAGTAATGGAGGAGTCGGAGTCAAGCTGACGGACTAAGCACACATCTTCTTATATCCCTCTGGAAACCAAGACCTGAACTGATCATCGAACGGAGACTTCTGGTCACCTAATCAGCCCCAGGACACGGCACAGGGCTGTTAATCGGGACTTCATACCAGTGAGCGAAAAACCTCCTCTCTTTCGCTGACTGCCGCACCTGCCTATCCCTAGCTCTCACGGACTGAAGGGAAAGTCACCATTTTGACTTTTTTTTTTTTTCCTCTGTCTCGGCCGGCCGGCAGAGCAGGGTCTTGCCTAGCGGCTAGACTCAGACACGCTGCTGGGGGGACAGGCAGACGAAACTCCCATATTTTCAGAGCCAGACTTGGGACTCATTGAATCCAGCCACTTTGAGCCTGTCGTTTTATATCTGCCTCAGCGGCGTTGGTACGGGGTTTTGCAGTCAGTAAGCGGGACGCCATTCTGGCTACCGAGATAATAGCGGGACCTCATTCTTAGCGTGGGAGCCAGCACCCGGAAACAGGACAGCGCTTCTCCGATAGCAAAGCAGTAATTTACCTAGTGCCACCGGGTTTGGGGGTCCTGCAACACAATCACAGGAATCACTACCTCTGGGAATCTTTAGCTTTCTGTCTGCTGCCTGTGTGGAGGACGCCATCTTGGATACGGTGGCCGAAGCTGGACCTATTTCTTAGCCTGTGAGCCAGAGCCTGCTCCCAGGAGAGCGCTTTTCTTTTTCTTTTTTCGGCTTTAATAAAGGGAGGTTTATTCTGACACAGTCTGGTAGGCTACAAATCCGAATTTAGGATGTCTGCTCCAGGGGAAGGCTTTCTGCCTTGTTGGCTCTGGAGCAAATTCCTCGTCTGACACGATTGTATACGCAGAGAATCCCAAGGAATCTAGAGCAAACTACTCAAACTGACAGAAGAGTTCAGCAGAGTCTCAGGATACAATATAAACAGAAGTAAAGCAGTAGGATTCCTTTATACCAACAACGAAGACTGTTAACGAAGAAATTATCAAATCAGTACCATTTACGAAGGGAGATGGCTTTCTTGGAAACAGATCTTTTCCCAAAGTTAAGTCTTCCTAGCCCCACAAACAACGTAGAATTTTCCGTTTATCTAAGTGTCTCTTAGATGCTTCTAGTTAGGGCTTAGAGGTCTCTGTGTAAAACTCTGTCGTTTCTGTGTATAGATTAATTCCTGGGTCGTTTCTGTTCTTAATATCTGCGGTAAATCGTATGGAACTGACAAGTTCTCCAACCACTGGCTCGTTGTTAGCATAAAGGAACCCTACTGATTCACTCAGGTTTCTCACATATCCTGAGAATTGGGTTTACTTAGAGATTTCTTGCGATTCTAAGCATTTGCAATCGGATCATCTGCTAACAGGGTGAAAATGATGCTAGGACTGCTATTCGGAGTGTCTTAGACAAGTGGATGGCTTTCGGGAAAGAGACCTTTGCACCATTTCAGGTCTTCAGGTATCCGTGAACAGCGTACAATATTTCTTTGATAGAGTTGCGAAAGTGATGTTTTCACAATGCTATGTACTCCCAACTCTATCAGCAATGTAGGTTTTACCAGTTCTCATAGTATCTCTTATTTTCTTGTAGTTATACTTGGAATTCTCTGTGTAAACCTCTGTAACTTCTCTAGGTAGGTGAATCACTGTGTACTTTCTCTTCTTTCTATCTGTTACCAATCTTAAGAAACTCACACATTCTCGGATCACTGTTTCGTGGTCTTAGAGAAGCAGATTTCTTTCTGCGCAAGTGATGTTTTCACAACGCTACGTACTTCCAACTCTATCAGAAATGTAGGTATTACCAGTTTTCTAAGTCTCTCTTAATTTCTTGTAGTTATACTTTGAATTCTCTGTGTAAACCTCTGTAACTTCTCTAGGTAGAAGAATCACTGGGTACTTTCTCTTGTTTCTATCTGTTACCAATCTTAAGAAACTCATACCTTCTCTGTTCACTGTTTCGCGGTCTTAGAGAAGTAGATTTCTTTCTTCGAAAGTGATGTTTTCAAAATGCTAAGTACTCCGAACTCTTCCATCAATGTAGGTTTTACCAGTTTTCTAAGTATCTCTTATTTTCTTGTAGTTATACTTCGAAATCTCTGTGTAAAACTCTGTTGGGAATACCTAGCATTGTGAAAACATCACTGTCGCAGAAAGAAATCTACTTCTCTAAGACCGCGAAACAGAGAGCAGAGAAGGTTTGAGTTTCTAAAGATGGGTAACAGGTAGATAAAAGAGAAAGTACACAGTAATTCAACTCTATAGAGAAGTTACAGAGGTTTACACAGAGAGTTCTAAGTATAACTACAAGAAAATAAGAGACACTTAGAAAACTGGTAAAACCTACATTGCGGATAGAGATGGGAGTACTTAGCACTGTGAAAACAGCACTTTCGCAGAAAGAAATCTACTTTTCTAAGACCGGAAAACTGTGTACAGAGAATGTATGAGTTTCTCGAGATTGGTAACAGATAGAAACAAGAGAAAGTACACAGTGATTCTTCTACCGAGAGAAGTTACAGAGGTTTACACAGAAAATTCAAACTATAACTACAAGAAAAAAAGAGATATTAAGAAAACTGGTAAAACCAACATTGCTGATAGAGTTGGAAGTACTTAGCATTGTGAAAACATTACTTTCGCAGAAAGAAATCAACATCTCTAAGACTGCGAAACAGTGAACAGAGAATGTATGTGTTTCTTAAGATTGGTAATAGATAGAAAAAAGAGAAAGTAAACAGTGATTCTTCTACGTAGAGAATTTACAGAGGTTTACACAGAGAATTCCAAGTACAAGTACAAGAAAATAAGGGAGACTTATAAAACTGGTAAAACCTACATTGTTGATAGAGTTGGGAGTACTTAGCACTGTGAAAACAGCACTTTCGCAGAAAGAAATCTACTTTTCTAAGACCGTGAAAGAGTGAACAGAGAATGTATGAGTTTCTCTAGATTCGTAACAGATAGAAAGAAGAGAAAGTACACAGTGATTCATTTACCTAGTCAAGTTACAGAGGTTTACACAGAATTCCAAGTATAAATCTAAGAAAATGAGAGACAGTTATAATACTGGTAAAACCTACATTGTTGATAGAGTTGGGAGTACTTAGCACTGTGAAAACAGCACTTTCGCAGAAAGAAATCTACTTTTGTAAGACCGGAAAACAGTGTACAGAGAATGTATGAGTTTCTCTAGAATAGTAACAGATAGAAACAAGAGAAAGTACACAGTGATTCATCTACCTAGAAAATTTACAGAGGTTTACACAGAAAATTGCAAGTATAAGTATAAGAAAATAAGAGAGACTTAGAAAACTGAAAAAACCTACATTGTTGATAGTGTTGGGAGTACATAGCACTGTGAAAACAGCACTTTCGCAGAAAGAAATTTACTTCTCTAAGACCGGGAAACAGTGAACAGAGAATATATGAATTTCTGAAGATTGGTAACAGATAGAAGAAGAGAAAGTACACAGTGATTCATCTACCTAGAGAAGTTACAGAGGTTTACACACAGAATTCCAAGTATAACTCTAAGAAAATACCAGAGACTTAGAAAACTAGTAAAACCTACATTGTTGATAGAGTTTGGAGTACTTAGCACTGTGAAAACAGCACTTTCGCAGAAAGAAATCTACTTCTCTAAGACCGGGAAACAGTGAACAGAGAATGTATGAGTTTCTCAAGATTGGTAACAGATAGAAAGAAGAGAAAGTACAGAGTGATTAATCTACCTAGAGAAGTTACAGAGGTTTATACACAGAATTCCACCTATAAGTGTAATAAGCGAGACTTAGAAAACTGGTAAAACCTACACTGTTGAGTGAGTTCGGAGTACTTAGCACTGTGAAAACAGCACTTTTGCAGAAAGAAATCTACTTGTTTAAGACCGTGAAACAGTGAACAGAGAATGTATGGTTTCTCAAGATTGGTAACTGTTAGAAAGAAGAGAAAGTACACAGTGATTCATCTACCTAGAGAAGTTTCAGAGGTTTACACACAGAAGTCCAAGTATAAGTACAAGAAAATAAGAGAGACTTAGAAAACTGCTATAACCTACAACTTTGATAGAGTGGGGAGTACTTAGCACTGTGAAAACAGCAATTTCACAGAAAGAAATCTACTTCTCTAAGAACGTGAAACAGTGAACAGAGAATGTATGAGTTCTCAAGATTGGTAACACATAGAAAGAAGAGAAAGTACACAGTGATTCAACTACCTAGAGAAGTCACAGAGGTTTACACAGAGAAGTCCAAGTATAAGTACAAGAAAATAAGAGAGACTTAGAAAACTGGAAAAACCTACATTGTTGATAGAGTTTGGAGTACATAGCACTGTGAAAACAGCAGTTTCGCACAAAGAAATCTACTGCTCTAAGACCTGGAAACAGTGAACAGAGAATTTATGAGTTTCTCAAGATTGCTAACAGATAGAAACAAGAGAAAGTACACAGTGATTCATCTAACTAGAGAAGTCACAGAGGTTTACACAGAGAGGTCCAAGTATAACTACAAAAAATAAGAGAGACTTAGAAAACTGGTAAAACCTACATTGTTGATAGAGTTGGGAGAAGTTAGCACTGTGAAAACAGCACTTTCTCAGAAAGAAATCTAGTTCTCTAAGACCGCGAAACAGTGAACAAAGAATGTATGAGTTGCTCAAAATTGCTAACAGATAGAAAGAAGAGAAAGTACACAGTGATTCATCTACCTAGAGAAGTTACAGAGGTTTACACACAGAATTCCAAGTATAACTCTAAGAAAATAAGAGAGACTTAGAAAACTGGTAAAACCTACATTGTTGATAGAGTTGGGAGTACTTACCACTGTGAAAACAGCACTTTCGAAGAAAGAAATCTACTTCTCTAAGACCGCGAAACAGTGAACAGAGAACGTATGAGTTTCCCTAGATTGGTGACAGATAGAAACAAGAGAAAGTACACAGTGATTCATCTACCTAGAGAAGTTACAGAGGTTTACACAGAGTAGTCCAAGTATAAGTACAAGAAAATAAGAGAGACGTAGAAAACTGGTAAAACCTACAGTGTTGATAGAGTTGGGAGTACTTAGCGCTGTGAAAACAGCACTTTCGCAGAAAGAAATCTACTGCACTAAGACTGGGAAACAGTGAACAGAGAATTTATGGGTTTCTCAAGATTGGCAACAGACAGAAAGAATAGAAAGTACACAGTGATTCATCTTCCTAGAGAAGTTACAGAGGTTTACACAGAGAACTCCAAGTATAAGTACAAGAAAATAAGAGAGACTTAGAATACTCGTAAAACCTACATTGTTGATAGAGCTGGGAGTACTTAGCACGGTGAAAACAGCACTTTCGCAGAAAGAAATTTACTACTCTAAGACCGGGAAAGAGTGAACAGAGAATGTATGAGTTTCTCAATATTGGTAACAGATAAAAACAAGAGAGAACACAGTCATTCATCTACGTAGAAAAGTTACAGAGGTTTACACAGAGAAGTCCAAGTATAAGTACAAGAAAATAAGAGAGACTTAGAAAAGTGGTAAAACCTACATTGTTGATAGAGTTGGGAGTACTTAGCACTGTGAAAACTGCAATTTCGCAGAAAGAAATCTACTTCTCTACGACGCGAAACAGTGAACAGAGAATGTATGAGTTTCTATAGATTGGTAACAGATAGAAACAAGATAAAGTACACAGTGCTTCATCTACCTAGAGAAGTTACAAAGGTTTACACAGAGAATTCCAAGTATAAGTACAAGAAAATAAGAGAGACTTAGAAAAGTGGAAAAACCTACATTGTTGATAGAGTTGGGAGTACTTAGCACTGTGAAAACAGCACGTTCGCAGAAAGAAATCTACTTCTCTAAGACCGGAAAACAGTGAACAGAGAATGTATGAGTTTCTCAAGATTGGTAACAGATAGAAAGAAGACAAAGTACACAGTGATTCATCTACCTAGAGAATTTATAGAGGTTTACACAGAGAAGTCCAAGTATAAGCACAAGAAAATTAGAGAGACTGATAAAACTGGTAAAACCTTCATTGTTGATAGAGTTGGGAGTAGTTAGCACTGTGAAAACAGCACTTTCGCAAAAAGAAATCTACTTCTCTAAGACCGGGAAACAGTGAACAGAGAATGTATGAGTTTCTGAAGATTGGTAACAGATAGAAAGAAGAGAAAGTACAGAGTGATTAATCTACCTAGAGAAGTTACAGAGGTTTATACACAGAATTCCACCTATAAGTGTAATAAGCGAGACTTAGAAAACTGGTAAAACCTACATTGTTGAGAGAGTTCGGAGTACTTAGCACTGTGAAAACAGCACTTTCGCAGAAAGAAATCTACTTCTCTAAGACCGCGAAACACTGAACAGAGAATTTATGAGTTTCTGAAGATTGGTAACAGATAGAAACAAGAGAAAGTACACAGTGATTCATCTACGTAGAGAAGTTACCGAGGTTTACACAGAGAAGTCCAAGTATAAGTACAAGAAAATAAGAGAGACTTAGAAAACTGGTAAAACCTAAATTGTTGATAGGTTGGGAGTACTTAGCACTGTGAAAACAGCAGTTTCGCAGAAAGAAATCTACTGCTCTAAGACCGAGAAACAGTGAACAGAGAATTTATGGGTTTCTCAAGATTGTTAGCAGATAGAAAGAAGAGAAAGTACACAGTGATTCATCTTCCCAGAGACGTTACACAGGTTTACACAGAGAACTCCAAGTATAAGTAAAAGAAAATAAGAGAGACTTAGAATACTGGTAAAACTTACATTGTTGATAGAGTTGGGAGTACTTAGCACTATGAAAACAGCACTGTCGAAGAAAGAAATCTATTCTCTAACCCCGCGAAAAAGTGAACAGAGAATGTATGAGTTTCTCAACTTTGGTAACAGATAGAAAGAAGAGAAAGTACACAGTGATTCATCTACCTAGAGAAGTTACAGAGGTTCACAGAGAGAAGTCGAAGTATAAGTACAAGAAAATAAGAGAGACTTAGAAAACTGGTAAAACCTACATTGTTGATAGATTTGGGAGTACGTAGCACTGTGAAAACAGCACTTTCGCAGAAAGAAATCTACTTCTCTAAGACTGGGAAACAGTGAACAGAGAATGCATGAGTTTATCTAGATTGGTAACAGATTGAAACAAGAGAAAGTACACAATGATTCACCTACCTAGAGAAGTTACAATGGTTGACACAGAAAATTCCAAGTATATGTACAAGAAAATAAGAGAGACTTAGAAAACTGGAAAAACCTACATTGTTGATAGAGTTGGGAGTATTTAGCACTGTGAAAACAGCACGTTCGCAGCAAGAAATCTACTTCTCTAAGACCGGGAAACAGTGAACAGGGAATGTATGAGTTTCTCAAGATTGGTAACAGATAGAAAGAAGACAAAGTACACAGTAATTCATCTACCTAGAGAAGTTATAGAGGTTTACACAGAGAAGTCCAAGTATATGTACAAGAAAATTAGAGAGACTGATAAAACTGGTAAAACCTTCATTGTTGATAGAGTTGGGAGTACTTAGCACTGTGAAAACAGCACTTTCGGAGAAAGAAATCTACTTCTCTAAGACCGCCAAACAGTGAACAGAGAATGTATGAGTTTCTCAAGATTGGTAACAGATAGAAAGAAGCGAAATTACAGAGTGATTCATCTACCTAGAGAAGTTACAGAGGTTTACACACAGAATTCCAAGTATAACTGTAATAAGCGAGACTGATAAAACTGGTAAAACCTACATTGTTGATAGAGTGGGGAGTACAGCACTTTCACAGAGAGAAATCTACTTCTCTAAGACCGTGAAACAGTGAACAGAGAATGTATGGTTTCTCAAGATTGGTAACTGTTAGAAAGAAGAGAAAGTACACACTGATTCATCTACCTAGAGAAGTTACAGAGGTTTACACACAGAAGTCCAAGTATAAGTACAAGAAAATAAGAGAGACTTAGAAAACTGGTATAACCTACAAGTTTGATAGAGTGGGGAGTACTTAGCATTGTGAAAACAGCAATTTCACAGAAAGAAATCTACTTCTCTAAGAACGCGAAACAGTGAACAGAGAATGTATGAGTTCTCAAGATTGGTAACAGATAGAAAGAAAAGAAAGTACACAGTGATTCAACTACCTAGAGAAGTCACAGAGGTTTACACAGAGAAGTCCAAGTATAAGTACAAGAAAATAAGAGAGACTTAGAAAACGGGAAAAACCTACATTGTTGATAGAGTTTGGAGTACATAGCACTGTGAAAACAGCAGTTTCGCACAAAGAAATCTACTGCTCTAAGACCTGGAAACAGTGAACAGAGAATTTATGAGTTTCTCAAGATTGCTAACAGATAGAAACAAGAGAAAGTACACAGTGATTCATCTAACTAGAGAAGTCACAGAGGTTTACACAGAGAGGTCCAAGTATAACGACAAAAAATAAGAGAGACTTAGAAAACTGGTAAAACCTACATTGTTGATAGAGTTGGGAGAAGTTAGGACTGTGAAAACAGCACTTTCGCAGAAAGAAATCTACTTCTCTAAGACCGCGAAACAGTGAACAAAGAATGTATGAGTTGCTCAAAATTGCTAACAGATAGAAAGAAGAGAAAGTACACAGTGCCTCATCTACCTAGAGAAGTTATAGAGGTTTACACACAGAATTCCAAGTATAACTCTAAGAAAATAAGAGACACTTATAAAAGTGGTAAAAATTAAATTGTTGATAGAGTTGGGAGTACTTAACACTGTGAAAACAGCACTTTCGCACAAAGAAATCTACTTCTCTAAGACCAGGAAACAGTGAACAGAGAATGTATGAGTGTCTCAAGATGGGTAACAGATAGAAACAAGAGAAAGTACACAGTGATTCATCTACCCAGAGAAGTTAGAGAGGTTTACACAGAGAATTCGCAGTATAAGTACAAGAAAATAAGAGAGACTTAGAATACTGGAAAAACCTACATTGTTGATAGAGTTGAGAGTACTTAGCACTGTGAAAACAGCACTTTCGCTGAACGAAATCTACTTCTCTAAGACCAGGAAACAGTGAACAGAGAATGTATGAGTTTCTCAAGATTGGTAACAGATAGAAACAAGAGAAAGTACACAGTGATTCGTCTACCTAGGAAGTTACAGAGGTTTACACAGAGAATTCCAAGTATAAGTACAAGAAAATGAGAGAGACTTAGAAAACTGGAAAAACTTGCATTGTTGATAGAGTTGGGAGTACTTAGCACTGTGAAAACAGCACTTTCGCTGAAAGAAAATTACTTCTCTAATACCGGGAAACAGTGAACACAGAATCTATGAGTTTCTCAAGATTGGTAACAGATAGAAACAATAGAAAGAACACAGAACACAATGATTCATCTACGTAGACAAGTTACAGAGGTTTACACAGAGAAGTCCAAGTATAACTACAAGAAAATAAGAGAGACATAGAAAACTGGTAAAACCTACATTGTTGATAGAGTTGGGAATACTTAGCACTGTGAAAACAGCACTTTCGCACAAAGAAATCCACTTCTCTAAGACCGCGAAACAGTGAACAAAGAATGTATGAGTTTCTCTAGATTGGTAACAGATAGAAAGAAGAGAAAGTACACAGTGATTCATCTACCTAGAGAAGTTACAGAGGTTTACACAGAGAAGTCCAAGTCGAAGTAAAAAAAATAAGAGAGACTTATAAAACTGGAAAAACCTACATTGTTGATAGAGGTGGGAGTACTTAGCACTGTGAAAACAGCCCTTTCGCAGAAAGAAATATAATTCTCTAAGACCGCGAAACATTGAACAGTGAATGTGTGAGTTTCTCAAGATTGGCAACAGATAGAAAGAAGAGAAAGTACACAGTGATTCATCTACCTAGAGAAGTTACAGAGATTTACACAGAGAAGTCCAAGTATAAGTACAAGAAAATAAGAGAGATAGAAAACTGGTAAAACCTACATTGTTGATAGAGTTGGGAGTACTTAGAACTGTGAAAACAGCAATTTCTCAGAAAGAAATCTACTTCTCTAAGACCGCGAAACAGTGAACAGAGAATGTATGAGTTTCTCAAGATTGCTAACACATAGAAAGAAGAGAAAGTACACAGTGACTCGTCTACCTAGAAACGTTACAGAGGTTTACACACAGAATTCCAAGTATAACTCTAAGAAAATAAGAGACACTTATAAAAGTGGTAAAAATTACATTGTTGATAGAGTTGGGAGTACTTAGCACTGTGAAAACAGCACTTTCGCACAAAGAAATCTACTTCTCTAAGACCATGAAACAGTGAACAGAGAATGTATGAGTGTCTCAAGATGGGTAACAGATAGAAAGAAGAGAAAGTACACAGTGATTCATCTACCCAGAGAAGTTACAGAGGTTTACACAGAGAATTCCCAGTATAAGTACAAGAAAATAAGAGAGACTTAGAATACTGGAAAAACCTACACTGTTGATAGAGTTGGGAGTACTTAGCACTGTGAAAGCAGCACTTTCGCTGAAGGAAATCGACTTCTCTAAGACCAGGAAACAGTGAACAGAGAATGTATGAGTTTCTCAAGATAGGTAACAGATAGAAACAAGAGAAAGTACACAGTGATTCGTCTACGTAGAGAAGATACAGAGGTTTACACAGAGAATTCCAAGTATAAGTACAAGAAAATAAAAGAGACTTAGAAAACTGGAAAAACCTGCATTGTTGATAGAGTTGGGAGTACTTAGCACTGTGAAAACAGCACTTTCGAAGAAAGAAATTTACTTCTCTAAGACCGCGAAACAGTGAACAGAGAATGTATGAGTTTTTCTAGATTGGTAACAGATAGAAAGAAGAGAAAGTACACAGTGATTCATCTACCTAGAGAAGTTACAGAGGTATACACACAGAATTCCAAGTATAACTCTAAGAAATTAAGAGACACTTATAAAACTGTTAAAACCTACATTATTGATAGAGTTGGGAGTACTTAGCACTGTGAAAACAGCAATTTCTCAGAAAGAAATCTACTTCTTTAAGACCGCGAAGCAGTAAACAGAGAATGTATAAGTTTCTCTAGATTGTTAACAGATAGAAACAAGAGAAAGTACACAGTGATTCATCTACCTAGAGAAGTTACAGTGGTTTACACAGAGAATTCCAAGTATAAGTACAAGAAAATAAGAGAGACTTAGAAAACTGGAAAAACCTACATTGTTGATAGAGTTTGGAGTACTTAGCACTGTGAAAACAGCACTTTAGCACAAAGAAATCTCCTTCTCTAAGACCAGGGAACAGTGAACAGAGAATGAATGAGTTTCTCAAGATTGGTAACAGATAGAAAGAAGAGAAAGTACACAGTGATTCATCTACCTAGAGAAGTTACAGAGGTTTACACAGAGAAGTCCAAGTAGAACTACAAGAAAATAAGAGAGACTTATAAAACTCGAAAAACCTACATTGTTCATAGAGTTGGGAGTACTTAGCATTGTGAAAACAGCACTTTCGCAAGAAGAAATCCACTTCTCTTAGACCCCGAAACAGTGAACAGAGAAAGTATGAGTTTCTCAAGACTGGTAACTGATAGAAACAAGAGAAAGTGCACAGTGAGTGATGTACCTAGAGAAGGTAAGGAGGTTTACACAGAGAATTCCAAGTATAAGTAGAAGAAAATAAGAGAGACTTAGAAAACTGGTAAAACCTACATTGTTGATAGAGTTGGGAGTACTTAGCACTGTTAAAACAGGACTTTCGCAGAAAGAAATGTATTTCTCGAAACCCGGGAAACAGTGAACAGAGAATGTATGAGTTTCTCAAGATTGGTAACAGATAGAAACAAGAGAAAGTAGACAGTGATTCATCTACCTAGAGAAGTTACAGAGGTTTACAAAGAGAAGTCCAAGTATAAGTACAAGAAAATAAGAGAGACTTAGAAAACTGGAAAAACCTACATTGTTTACAGAGTTGGGAGTACTTAGCACTGTGAAAAGAGCACTTTTTCACAAAGAAATCTGCTTCTGTAAGACCGGGAAAAAGTGAACAGAGAATGTATGAGTTTCTCAAGATTGGTAACAGTTAGAAACAAGAGAAAGTGCACAGTGATTCATCTACCTAGAGAAGTTACAGAGGTGTACACAGAGCATTCCATGTATAACTACAAGAAAATAAGTGATAATATGAAAATTGGTAAAACCTACATTAGTGATAGAGTTGGGAGTACTTAGCATTGTGAAAACATCACTTTGGCAGAAAGAAATCTACTACTCTAAGACCGCAAAAAAGTTAACACAGAATGTATGAGTTTCTTAAGATTGGTAACTGATGAAAACAAGAGAAAGTACATAGTTATTCTTCTACCTAGAGAAGTTACAGAGGTTTACACAGAAAATTCCAAGTATAACCACAAGAAAATAAGAGAGACTTAGATAACTAGTAAAACGTACATTGCTGATACAGTTGGGAGTACTTAGCATTGTGAAAACTTCACTTTCGGAGAAACAAATCTACTTCTCTAAGACCGCGAAACAGTGAACAGAGAATGCATGAGTTTCTAAAGATTGGTAACAGATGGAAACAAGAGAAAGTACACAGTGATTCTTCTATCTAGAGAAGTTACAGAGGTTTACACAGAGAATTCCAAGTATAAGTACAAGAAAATAAGAGAGACATAGATAATGGGTAGAACCTACATTGTTGATAGAGTTGGGAGTACTTAGCACTGTGAAAACAGCACTTTCGCAGAAAGAAATCTACATCTGTAAGACCGCGAAGCAGCGAACAGAGAATATATGAGTTTCATAAGATTGGTAACAGATAGAAAAAAGAGAAAGGACACAGTGATTCTTCTACCTAGAGAAGTTACAGAGGTTTACACAGAGAATTCCAAGTATAACCACAAGAAAATAAGAGAGACTTAGAAAACTGGTAAAGACGTACATTGCTGATATAGTTGGGAGCAGTTACCTTTGTGAAAACTTCACTTTCACAGAAGGAAATTTACTTCTCTCCTAGACCGCGAAAGAGTGAACAGAGAATGTATGAGTTTCATAAGATTGGTAACAGATAGAAACAAGAGAAAGTACACATTGATTCTTCTACCTAGAGAAGTTACGGAGGTTGAGACAGAGAATTCCAAGTTTAACTACAGGAAAATAAGAGATACTAAGAAAACTGGTAAAAACTACATTGCTGATAGAGCTGGGAGTACTTAGCATTGTGAAAACATCACTTTGGGAGAAAGAAATCTAGTTCTCAAAGACCGCAAAACAGTGATCAGAGAATGTATGAGTTTCTAAAGAATGGTAACACATAGAAAAGAGAGAAAGTACACAGTTATTCTTCTACCTAGGAAAGTTACAGAGGTTTACACAGAGAACTCCAACTGCAACTACAAGAAAATAAGAGACACTTAGAAAACTCGTAAAAACAACATTGCTGATAGAGTTGGGAGAACTTAGCATTGTGAAAACATCACTTTCGCAGAAAAAAATTTACTTCTCTCCTAGACTGTGAAACAGTGAACAGAGAACGTATGAGTTTCTTAAGATTGGTAACAGATAGATACAAGAGAAACTACTCAGTGATTCATCTACCTAGAGAAGTTACAGAGGTTTACACAGAGAATTACCAGTATAACTACAGGAAAATAAGAGAGACTTAGAAAACTGGTAAAACCTACATTGCTGATATAGTTGGGAGTACTTAGCATTGTGAAAACATCACATTCGCACAAAGAAATCTAGTTCAATAAGACTGCGAAACAGTGTACAGAGAATGTATGAGTTTCCTAAGATTGATTACAGATAGAAACAACAGAAAGTACACAGTGGTTCATCTACCTAGAGAAGTTACAGAGGTTTACACAGAGAATTCCAACTATAACTACAAGAAAATAAGAGAGACTTAGAATACTGGTAAAACGTACATTGCCGATAGATTTGGGAGCAGTTAGCATTGTGAAAACATCACATTCGCAGAAAGAAATGTACTTCTCTAAGACCGCCAAACAGTTAACAGAGAATGTATGAGTTTCTTAAGATTGGTAACAGATAGAAACAAGAGAATGTACACAGTGATTCATCTACCTAAATAAGTTACAGAGGTTTACACAGAGAATTCCAACTATAACTACAAGAAAATAAGTGAGACTTAGAAAACTGGTAAAAACAAAATTGCTGATAGAGTTGGGAGCACTTAGCATTGTGAAAACATCACTTTCGCAGAAAGAAATCTACTTCTGTAAGACCGCGAAGCATCAAACAGAGAATATATGAGTTTCTAAAGATTGCTAACAGGTAGAAACAAAAAAAAGGAAACAGTTATTCAACTCTCTAGAGAAGTTAAAGAGCTTTTCACACAGAATTCCAACTATAACCACAAGAAAAGAAGAGAGACTTAGAAAACTCGTAAAGCGTACATTGCTGATAGAGTTGGAAGTACTTAGCATGGTGAAAACATCAGTTTCGGAGAAAGAAATCTACTTTTCTAAGACCGCGAAAAAGTGAACAGAGAATGTACGACTTTCTTAAGATTGGTAAGAGATAGAAACAAGAGAATGTACACAGTGGTTAATCTACCTAGAGAAGTTACAGAGGTTTACAGAGCGAACTTCAACTATACCTACAAGGAAATAAGAGAGCGTTAGAAAACTGGTAAAAACAACGTTGCTAATAGAGTTGGGAGTACCTAGGATTGTGAAAACCTCACTTTCGGAGACAGAAATCTACTAATCTAAGAAAGTGAAACAGTCAACAGAGAATGTATGAGTTTTTTAACATTGGTAACAGATAGAAAGAAGAGCAACTACACAGTGATTCTTCTACCTAGAGACGTTACAGAGGTTTACACAGAGAATTCCAGGTATAACTACAAGAAAATAAGAGATACTAAGAAAACTGGTAAAACCTACATTGATGGAAGAGTTGGGAGTACTTAGCATTGTGAAAACTTCACATTCGGAGACAGAAATCCACTTCTCAAAGACCGCGAAACAGAGAACAGAGAATGTATGAGTTTCTTAAGATTGGTTACAGATAGAAACAAGAGAAAGTACACAGTGATTCTTCTACCTAGAGAAGTTACAGAGGTTTACACAGAGAATTCCAAGTATAACTACAAGAAAATAAGAGAGACTTAGAAAACTGGTAAACACAACATTGCTTATAGAGTTCGGAATACTTAGCATTGTGAAAACATAACTTTCGGAGAAAGAAATCTACTTCTCTAAGAAAGCGAAACAGTGAACAGAGAATGTATGAGTTTCTTACGAATGGTACCAGATAGAAACAAGAGAAAGTACACAGTGATTCTTCTACCGAGAGATGTTACAGAGGTTTACACAGAGAATTCCAAGTATAACTACAAGAAAATAAGAGAGATTTAGAAACCTGGTAAAACCTACATTGCTGATAGAGTTGGGAGTACTTAACATTGTGAAGACATCACTTTCGCAGAAAGAAATTTACTTCTCTAAGACGGTGAAAAAATCAACAGAGAATGTATGAGTTTCATAAGATTGGTAACAGATAGAAACAAGAGAAAGTACACAGTGATACATCTACCTAGAGAATTTACAGAGGTTTACACAAAGAATTCCAAGTATAACTACATGGAAATAAGAGAGACTTAGAAAATTGGGAAAACCTACATTGCTGATAGAGTTGGGAGTACTTAGCATTGTGAAGACATCACTTTCGCAGAAAGAAATCTACTTCTATAAGACCACGAAACAGTGAACAGAGAATGTATAAGTTTCTTAAGATTGGTAACAGATAGAAACAAAAGAAAATACACACTGATTCTTCTACCTAGACAAGTTACAGAGGTTTACACAGAGAATTCCAAGTATAACTACAAGAAAATAAGAGATACTAAGAAAACTGATAAAACCTACATTGCTGATAGAGTTGGGACTACTTAGCATTGTGAAAACATCACTTTCGCCGAAAGAAATCTACTTCTCTAAGACCACGAAACAGTGAACAGAGAATGTATGAGTTTCCTAAGATTGGTAACAGATAGAAACAAAAGAAAGTACACACTGTTTCTTCTACCTAGAGAAGTTACAGAGGTTTACACAGAGAATTCCAAGTATAACCACAAGAAAATAAGAGAGACTTAGAAACCTGGTAAAAACAACACTGCTGATAGAGTTGGGAGTACTTAGCATTGATTATACATCACTTTGGCAGAAAGAAATCTACTTCTCTAAGACCACGAAGGAGTGAACAGAGAATGTATGAGTTTCTAGAGATTGGTAACACATAGAAACAAGAGAAAGTACACAGTGATTCTTCTAACTAGAGAAGGTACAGAGGTTTACACAGAGAATTCCAAGTATAACTACAAAAAGTAAGAGATACTAAGAAAACTGGTAAAACCTACATTGCTGATAGAGTTGGGAGTACTCAGCATTATGAAAACATAAATTTTGGAGAAGGAAATCTACTTCTCTAGGACCGTGAAACAGTGAACAGAGAATATATGAGATTCTTAAGATTGGTGTCAGATAGAAACAAGAGAAAGTACACAGTGATTCATCTACCAGGAGAAGTTACAGAGGTTTACACAGAGAATTCCAAGCGTAACTACAAGAGAATAAGAACGGCTTACCAAAGTGGTAAAACTTACATTGCTGATAGAGTTGGGAGTACTTAGCATTGTGAAAACATTACTTTCGCAGAAAGAAATTCACTTCTCTAAGACCGTGAAAAAGTGGACAGAGAATGTATGAGTTTCATAAGATTGGTAACAGATAGAAACAAGAGAAAGTACACAGTGATTCATCTATCTAGAGAGTTTACATAGGTTTACACAGAGAATTCCAAGTATAACTACCAGAAAATAAGAGAGCCTTAGATAACTGGGAAAACCTACATTGCTGATAGAGTTGGGAGTACTTACCATTGGGAAAACATCACTTTCACAGAAAGAAATCTACTTCTCCATGACTGCGAAACAATGAACAGAGAATGTATGAGTTTCTTACGATTTTCTCAGATATAAACAACAGAAAGTACACAGTGATTCGTCTACCTAGAGAAGTTACAGAGGTTTACACAGAGAATTCCAACTATAACTACTAGAAAATAAGAGATAATAAGAAAACTGGTAAAGCCTACATTGCTGATAGAGTTGGGAGTACTTAGCATTGTCAAAACATCACTTTCGAAGAAAGAAATTTACTTCTCTAAGACCGCAAAACAGAGAACAGAGAATGTATGAGATTCTTAAGATTGGTAACTGATAGAAACAAGAGAAAGTACAGAGTGATTCATCTACCTAGAGAAGTTACAGAGGTTTACACAGAGAATTCCACGTATAACCACAAGATAATAAGAGAGACTTAGAAAACTGGTAAAACGTACATTGCTGATAGAGTTGGAAGTACTTGGTATTGTAAAAACATCACTTTCGCTGAAAGAAATCTACTTCTCCAAGACCACGAAATAGTGAACAGAGAATGTATGAGTTTCTTAAGATTGCTAACAGATAGAAACAAGAGAAAGTTTACAGTGATTCTTCTACCTAGAGAAGATACGGAGGTTTACACAGAGAATTCCAAGTATAACTACAAGAAAATAAGAGAGACTTATAAAACTGGTAAAACCTACATTGGTGATAGAGTTGGGAGTACTTAGCATTGTGAAAACATGACTTTCGGAGAAGGAAATCTACTTATCTCAGGCCGCGAAACACTGAACAGAGAATGTATGAGTTTCTTAAGATTGGTAACAGATAGAAACAATAGAAAGTACACAGCAATTGATCTACTTAGAGAACTTACAGTGGCTTACACAGAGAATTCCAAGTATAACCAAAAGGAAATAAGAGAGACTTACCAAACTGGTAAAACCTACGTTGCTGATAGAGTTGGGAGTACTTAGCATTGTGAAAACATCACTTTCGGAGAAAGAAATCTAGTTCCTTAAGACCGTGAAACAGTGAGCAGAGAATGTATGAGATTCTTAAGATTGGTAACTGATAGAAACGAGAGAAAGTACACAGTGATTCATCTACCTAGAGAAGTAACAGAGATTTACACAGAAAATTCCAACTATAACTACAAGAAAATAAGAGAGACTTAGGAAACTGGTAAAACCTACATTGCTGATAGAGCTGGGAGCACTTAGCATTGTGAAATCATCACTTTCGCAGAAAGAAATCTACTTCTCTAAGACGGGGAAACAGTGAACAGAGAATGTATGAGTTTCTTAAGATTACTAACAGATAGAAACAAGAGAAAGTCACAGTGATTTTTCTACCTAGAGAAATTACAGAGGTTTACACAGAGAATTCCAAGTATAACGAAAAGAAAATAAGTGACACTAAGAAAACTGGTAAAACTACATTGCTGATAGAGTCGGGAGTACTTAGCATTATCAAAACATAACTTTTGGAGAAGAAAATGTACTTTTCCAAGACTGCGAAACAGTGAACAGAGAATGTAAGAGTTTCTTAAGATGGGTAACAGATAGAAACAAGAGAAAGTACACAGTGATTCATCTAACTATAGAAGTTACAGAGGTTTACACAGAGAATTCAAAGTATAACTACAAGAAAATAAGTGAGACTTAGAAAGCTGGTAAAACCTACATTGCTGATAGAGTTGAGACTAATTTGCATTGAGAAAACATCCCTTTCGGAGAAAGAAATCTACTTCTCTAAGACAGCGAAACAGTGAACACAGAATGTATGAGTTTCTTAAGATTGGTAACAGATAGAAACAAGAGAAAGTACACAGTGATTCATCTACCTAGAGAAGTTACAGAGGTTTACACAGAGAACTCCAACTATAACTACAAGAAAATAAGAGAGACTTAGAAAACTTTTAAAAACAACATTGCTGATAGAGTTGGAACTACTTAGCATTGTGAAAACATCACATTCGGATAAAGAAATCTACTTCTTTAAGACCACGAAACAGTGCCCAGAGAAT
This sequence comes from Heterohyrax brucei, assembly GCA_028571685.1. Classification (NCBI taxonomy): domain Eukaryota; kingdom Metazoa; phylum Chordata; class Mammalia; order Hyracoidea; family Procaviidae; genus Heterohyrax; species Heterohyrax brucei. The sequence continues at coordinate 3,582,301 of CM053145.1, read as the reverse complement.
GTATGAGTTTCGGTAGATTGCTAATAGATGGAAACAAGAGAAAGTACACAGTGATTCATCTACCCAGAGAAGTTACAGAGATTTACCTAGAGAATTCCAAGTATAACTACAAGAAAATAAGAGAGTCTTAGAAAACTGTAAAAATCTACTTTGCTGATAGAGTTGGGAGTACTTAGCATTGTGAAAACATCACATTCGCAGTAGCAATTTACTTCTCTAAGACCGTGAAACAGTGACCAGAGAATGAATCAGTTTTTTAAGACTGGTAACAGATAGAAACAAGATTAAGTACACAGTGACTCCTCTAGCTAGAAAGTTACAGTGGGTTACACAGAGAATTCGAAGTATGGCTACAAGAAAATCAGAGATATTAAGAAAACTGGTAAAAACTACATTGCTGATAGAGTTGGGAGTACTTAGTATTGTGAAAACATCACTTCCGCAGAAAGCAATTTACTTCTCTAAGACCACGAAACAGTGAACAGAGAATGTATGAGTTTCTTAAGATTGGTAACAGATAGAAACAAGAGAATGTACACAGTGATTTTTCTACCTAGAGAAATTACAGAGGTTTACACAGAGAATTCCAAATATAACTACAACAAAATAAGAGAGACTAAGAAAACTGGTAAAAACTACATTGCTGATAGAGTTGGGAGTACTTAGCATTGTGAAAACATCACTTTCCCAGAAAGAAATCTACTTCTCTAAGACCATAAAACAGTGAAAAGAGAATGTTTGAGTTTGTAAAGATTGGTAACACATACAAACAAGAGAAAGTACACAGTGATTCTCCTACCTAGAGAAGTTACAGAGGTTTACACAGAGAATTCCAAGTATAACTACAAGAAAACAAGGGAGACTTAGCAAACTGGTAAAACCTACATTGCTGATAGAGTTGGAGTACTTAGCATTGTGATAACATCATTTTCACAGAAAAAAATCTACTTCTCTAAGACCGTGAAACAGTTGACAGAGAATGTTTGAGTTTCTAAAGATTGGTAACAGATAGAAACAAGAGAAGTTACACAGTGATTCATCTACCTGGATGGTCGGGCAGCAGAAGAAAGGAGCTTATAAAGGTTAGAGCAGAGCTAAACGAATTAGAGAACAGAAAAACAACCGAAACCACTGACAAGACCCAAAGCGGGTTTTTGGAGAAGATCAACAAAACTGACAAACCACTGGCTGAACTTGCTAAAGGAAAGCAGGTAAGGAAACAGAGAACCCAAATTAGAAATGAGAGGGGGGTCGTCACCACAGATGCAACAGAAATCAAAACTATCATAACAGAGTACTAGGAAAGGCTGTACTCTAACAAATTTGAAAACCTAGGGGAAATGGACCAATTCCTTGACTCGTGCCACCTACCCAAATGATCCCAACGTGAAGCAGAACAACTTACTAAATCCATTACAAAGGAAGCGATTGAAAAGGTCATCAAAACACTGCCCACCCGAAAAAGTCCGGGTCCAATTGGCTTCACTGCAGAATTCCACCAAGCTCTCGGAGAAGAGTTATCTCCAATACTACGAAACTATTTCACGCTATAGAAAGGGATGGGGTACTCCCAAACACGTTCTAGGAAGCCAGCCTAACCCTGATACCTAAGCCAGGGAAAGACCCAACCAAGAAAGAGAAGTACAGACCGATATCACTCATGAACCTAGATGAAAAAATCTGCAACAAAACTCTCGCCGATAGAATACAACAACATATCAAGAAAATAATCCATCATGACCAAGTGGGATTCATACCAGGGATGCGAGGCTGGTTCAACATCAGAAAAACAATTAATGTGATTAACCACATAAAGAACACAAAAGACAAGGGTCACCTGATTTTGTCTGTCGATGCAGAAAAGGCATCGGATAAAGTCCAGCACCCCTTCATGCTAAAAGAACTCTTAGCAAAATGGGCATAGACGGCAAATTCCTCCACACAATAAGGGCGATTTCTACAAAGCCCACGTCATCCTGAATGGAGAGAGACTGAAAGACGTTCCCCTGAGAGCAGGCACTAGACAAGGATGCCCACTCTAACCTCTTCCCTTCAACACTGTGCTAGAAGTTTTAGCCACAGCAGTTAGACAAGACCAAGAAATAAAGGGCATCTGCACTGGCAAAGAGGAAGTTAAAATCTCCCTGTTGGCAGATGACACGATTGTATATGCAGAGAATCCCAAGGAATCTAGAAGCAAACTACTCAAACTGACAGAAGAGTTCAGCAGAGTCTCAGGATACAAGATAAACAGAAGTAAAGCAGTAGGATTCCTTTATACCAACAACGAAGACTGTTAACGAAGAAATTATCAAATCAGTACCATTTACGACGGGAGATGGCTTTCTTGGAAACAGACCTTTTCCCAAAGTTAAGTCTTCCTAGCCCCACGAACAACGTAGAATTTTCCGTTTATCTAAGTGTCTCTTAGATGCTTCTAGTCAGGGCTTAGAGTTCTCTGTGTAAAACTCTGTCGTTTTTGTGTACAGATTAATTCCTGGGTCGTTTCTGTTCTTAATATCTGCGGTAAATCGTACGGAACTGACGAGTTCTCCAATCACTGGCTCGTTGTTAGCATGAAGGAACCCTACTGATTCACTCAGGTTTCTCACGTATCCTGAGAATTGGGTTTACTTAGAGATTCCTTGCGATTCTAAGCATTTACAATCGTATCATCTGCTAACAGGGCAAAAATGATGCTAGGACTGGTACTCGGAGTGTCTTAGAGAAGTGGATGGCTTTCAGGAAAGAGACCTCTGCACCATTTCAGGTCTTCCGGTCTCCGTGAACAGCGTACATTTTTCCTTTGATCTAAGTGTCTCTTAGTTTCTTCTAGTTAGGGCTTGGAGTTCTCTGTGTAACCCTGTTGTTTCTGTGTATAGATTAATTCCTAGGTCCTTTCTGTTCTTAACGTCTGTGGCAGAGCATATGGAACGGTCGATTTCTCCAATCGCGGTCTTGTTGTTGGTGTCCCTTGTATCCTGAGAATTAGCTGATGTCTCGTATCAGTTAGAGGCTTTACTTAAGAGATCCCTTGGGAATCTAAGCACTTACAATTGTATCATCTGGTAACAGCGCAAAAACAAACCTGGAACTTGTACTGGGACTGTCTTAGAGAAGCGGATTGCTTTCGGGGAAAGAGACCCTCGCACAATGTGAAATCTTCCTACCTCCATCAACAGCGTAGATTTTCCCATTTCTCTAAGTCTCTCTTAGTTTCTTGTAGTTCAGACCGGTAGATCTCTCTGTAAAAGTCAGTTGTGTTTCTGGTTAGGTCAGCTCCTAGGTGCTTTCTCTTTTGGGGCTCTGTGGTAAATGGTGTGGATCTGATGATTCCTCCGTTCACAATCTCGTTACCGTTAATCCTACTGATTTATTTCGGTTTCTCTTGTATCCTGAGAATTTGCTGATCTCTTCCATCAGTTACAGGGCTTACCGAGAGGTTCCTTGCGATTCGAAGCACGTCCATTCGTGTCATCTGCTAACAGGGCAAAAATGAAGCGGCAAATTGTACTGGGACTGTCTCATAGAGATCGATTGTCCTCGGGGAAAGAGACCTTTTCAGAAGGTGAAGTCTTCCTATCTCCATGAACAGCTTAGATTTTTCCATTTCTCTAAGTCTCTCTTAGTTTCTTGTAGCTAATACTGCTAGTTCTTTGTGTAAACTGTATTGCTTCGCTGGTTAGTTTAGTTCCTAGGTACTTTCGTTTATGGGGTCTATGCGAAACAGTATGGATGTGGTGATTTCTCTGTTCACCATCTCGTTACTGTAGATCCTACTGATTTGCTTAGGTTTCTATTGTATCCTGAAATTTGCTGATCTCTCCCATCAGGTAGAGGGTTTACTTAGAGAGTCCTTACGATTCTCGGCATGTACAAATTCATCATCGACTAACAGGGAAAAAGTGACGCGGGAACTTGTACTCGGAGTGCCTTCTAGAAGTGGATTGCTTTCGGGGAAAGAGACCGTTTCACAGTGGTAAGTCTTCCCACCTCCATGACGAGCGTAGAGTGTTCCAATCATCTACGTGTCTCACAGATAGTTTTCGTTAGGGCTTGGAGTTCTCTGTGTAAAACTCTGTGGCTTCCGTGGTTCGATTAACTCCTAGGTACTTTCTCCTGTGAATGCCTGTTGTAAATCGTATGGAACTGATGACTTCTCCGGTGACTGGCTCGTTGTTAGTGTCAAGGAATCCTGCTGATTTACTTAGGTTTCTCACGTAACCTGAGAACTGGCTGATCTCTCTTATCAGTTAGAGGCTTAACATAGAGACTCCTTGCGATTCTAAGCATGTACGATCGTATCATCTGCTGGCAGGGCGAAAATGATGCTAGAACTTGTACTCGGAGTGTCTTAGAGAAGTGGATGGCTTTCGGGGAAAGAGACCTTTTCCCAATGTTAAGTCTTCCTATCCGTGAGCAGGGTAGGTTTTTCCATTTCTCTAAGTCTCTCTAGTTTCTTGTAGTAAGGGCTTGTAGCTCTCTTTGTAGGGGTCTCTTATTTCGCTGGTTAGATGAATTCCTAGGTACTTTACCTTCATAGGGGCTTTCTATAAGGCGCTCCGAGTACAAGTTCCGGCATCATTTTTGCCCTGTTAGCCGATGACAAATTCGTACATGCCGAGAATCGTAAGGAATCTCTAAGTATACCCTCTACCTGATAGGAGAGATCAGCAAATTCTCAGGATACAAGAGAAACCTAAGTAACTCTGTAGGATTTACAGTAACGAGATGGTGAACAGAGAAATCGTCACGTCCATGCTATTTAGCATAGACCGCATAAACGAAAATACCTAGGAACTAATCTAACCAGAGAGTCAGCACAGTTTACACAGAGAACTACCAGCACTAGCTACGAGAACCTAAGAGGGACTTAGAGAAATGGAACAATCTACGCTGCTCAAGGAGATAGGAAGACTGAACTTTGTGAAAAGGTCTCTTTCCCCGAGAACAATCGATTTCTATGAGACAGACCCAGTACAATCTGCCGCTTCATGTTTGTGCTGTTAGCAGATGACACGAATGGACATGCTTCGAATCGCAAGGAACCTCTCGGTAAACCCTCTAACTGACAGAGGAGATCAGCAAACTCTCAGGACCCAAGAGAAACCGAAATAAATCAGTGGGATTAACGGTAACGAGACTGTGAACGGAGGAATCGTCAGATCCACACCACTTACCATAGACCCCCAAATGAGAAAGTACCTAGGAACTAACGTAACCAGAGACACAACTGACTTTTACAGAGAGATCTACCGGTCTGAACCACAAGAATCTAAGAGAGACTTAGAGAAATGGAAAAATCTACACTGTTCACGGAGATAGGAAGATTTCACATTGTACAAGGGTCTCTTTCCCGGAAAGCAATCCGCTTCTCTAAGGCAGTCCCAGTACAAGTTCCAGGTTCGTTTTTGCGCTGTTAGCAGATGACACGATTGCAAGTGCTTAGATTCCCAAGGAATCTCTAAGTAAAGCCTCTAAGTGATACGAGACATCGGCAAATTCTCAGGATACAAGAGACACCAACAACAAGACAGTGATTGGAGAAATCGACAGTTCCATACGATTTACCACAGATATGAAGAACAGAAAGGACCTAGGAATTAATCTGTACACAGAAGCTACAGAGTTTGACACAGAGAACTCCAAGTCCTAACCAGAAGAAACTAAGAGACACTTAGATAAATGGAAAAATCTCCGTTGTTCATGGAGATAGGAAGACTTAACATTGGGAAAATGTCTATGTTACCCAAAGCAATCTATCTATATAGTGCCATCCCAATACAAGTTCCGGTGACATTTTTTAATGAGTTGGAGAAACAAATCACCAATTTTGTTTGGAAAGGGAAGCAGCCCCGGTTAAGCAAGGTACTACTAAAGAAGAAGAACACACGGGGAGGCCTCTCATTACCTGACTTTAGAACACATTACACTGCCACGGTGGTCAAAACAGCCCGGTACTGGTATAAGAACAGACAGATCGATCAATGGAACAGAACGGAGACCCCAGAGATGACACCCTCTGCCTGTGAACAACTGATATTCAACAAAGGCCCTAAGACATTAAACGGGGGTAACAACGGTATCTTCAACAAATGCTGCTGGCAAAATTGGATATCCATCCCCATGAAACTGAAACAAGATCCGGATCTTACACCTTATGCAAAAACCAACTCCAACCGGATAAAGGACCTAGATGTCAAACCTGAAACGATAAAGCTCATCCAAGGAAAGGTAGGAATAACAATGGAGGTTTTAATACACCATGTGGACAGACTCCAAAATCTGTCAAACAAACCACAATCAACACAAGAGAAAATAGCTAAATGGAAACTATTAAGAATCAAACACTTTGGCTCATCCAAAGGCTTTATTAACAGAATTAAAAGAGCACCTGCAGAATGGGAAAAAATATTTGGCAACTCCATGTCAGACCGACGCCTGATCTCCACAATCTATAAGATACTACAAACTATCAATAAGAAGAAGATACATCATCCAATTAAGCGATGGGCAGAGGAGATGGACAGACATTTCACTAAAGAGCAGATCCAGGCAGCCCCAGAGCACATGCGGACATGTTCACGATCTTTAGTTAGTAAAGAAATTCAAATCAAGACTACAGTGAGATACCATCTCACCCCAACAAGGGTGGCCGTGATCCAAAAAACACAAAACAACAAGTGCTGGAGAGGCTGTGGAGAAAGTGGAACTCTCCTACACTGTCGGTGGGCTTGCAAAATGGTCCAGCCTCTTTGGAAAGCAATCTGGTGCTTCCTTAAAAAAGATGGGATATTGACATACCATTTGACCCAGTCATTCCACTACTTGGAATATATCCTACAGAAGCAAGGCCTTTCGCATCAATGGACACATGCACAAGAATGTTTACCTCAGCACAGTCCACGATAGCAAACAGATGGAATCAACCCAGATGCCCAGGACAAAACTTGTATGGGACCTCTGCGATAAGGTCTCAAAAGCAGACTTGTGTGTAGAAGAAAAGACTCTTTGACAGCTGCAAGGGAGGGGAGGGAGGGAGGACGAGGAGGGGAGGGTTTAGATTAGATGGTTGCTAGAAATCTGGTTGGGAGAGATCGGTGACAGCACACATTAGAAACAAGAACAACATTAAGTGGAGTTCAGCATAGCTTGACTACCCCGTCCACCTTAAGCCAATATTGCAAGGACAGAGTAGCTGGGGCAGGGGGCATGGGACCATGCTCTTAGCCGAAATCGAGGCCAATTGACAAAACCGGCGTTTCGCTAAGGGGGCTCTCTGCACGCACCCTACATTGGTGAGTGGCACCTGGGGAATTAAGAGCTACCATCCGAGGGCGCAGCCAACGGTCCCAACTCAGCAGGAACAGATGCTCACCGAGGACCAAAATGACATGGGGTAAAGACAACCTAGAAGATAGAGAGACCCACATGATTGGGTGCCTACAGCGGCGTGGGACCAGAAGAACCGGATGGTGCCCGGCCACCACCAGTGATAGCAGTGATGGAGCTCACCAAGTTGAGTCACACTGGCAACACAAGAATAAAAAGGGGGGCACCCTGAGGTCTCCACTAAAAGACCTCCGTTGATGGTCCAGCGGTTTCGGGGATCCCCTGAGAGCATGGCCCCTGGCCCTTGCCGATAAGTCATAACGAAGGTCCACTCTTCAGACACGAATCGGTTGGAGTTGGCGATGCAGAGGGAACGTATACTGGATGCCCTTTATGGTTCTATACATCTATAGGATATCATCCTGCTGACCTCTGGCTGGAGGAAGGAGAGTGGGTGGAGAGGAGGGGAAAGGAGACGGTTGGCAGGATGAGACATGTATGGAGCAGAGAGGAAGAGTGTGCTGTCACCGGACAGGGAGAGCAGTGGAAGCTGCAATATAGGCAGGCATGTAAATTTATACGGGAAGGTACATTTTCACTCAGTCATGTTAAATAAATAAAAAGAAAAGATAAAGAAAGTTAGGGGATTTGCCAAAATTAAACCCAAACTATCAGAAATACTAAAGGCAGTCCTTTGCTTAGAATACTAATACCACCAGGTAATAACTCAAGACCGGGACACCTGACTGAACAGCTGGATATCAACACAAATAGTGGAATCACCAAAGTAAATTATAGGCAAAACAGTGAAAACAGGGAAACAGTGATGTCATTGTGTAAACATTATAGTAAAAAAGAGATACCCCAAAGAAAATGTAGTCAGAAATCTTTCATACGGACAGGAAGTCAGGGCAACATAAGCCAATTAAAGACTAGTTTAATTCTGGAAAAAATGAGGGTAAATACTAAGGTAACTACCAAGGAAACGATCAATCCTATACATCAAAATAAAAAACAAGGGAAACACAAGGTCTCAGCAAATACAAATCACTAATACTGCAAAACATGAAAACACATAAAGAAAAAAACTCAGCACAGAAAATTAAAGGGAACAAAGAAACTGCAACACACAAAAAGGACATCAAAATGACAGCACATACACAGCTCATATACTTCATTAATCCCACTGAATGTAAATGGGCTAAATGCACCAATAAAGAAATGGAGAGTGGCAGGTTGGATTAAAAAAATGACCCATCTGTATGCTCCTTATCAGAGACACAGTTCTGTGCAGCTATAGGGTATCATCCTGCTGACCTCTGGCTGGAGTAAGGGGAGTGGGTGGAGAGGAGAGGAAAGGAGACTGTCGGGAGGATGAGACATGTATGGAGCAGAAAGGAAGAGTGTGCTGTCACCGGGCAAGGAGAGCAGCGGAAGCTGCATATAGGCGGGCACGTAAATTTATACGGGAATGCACACTGTCACTCAGTCATGTTAAATTAATAAAAAAAAAATTCAAAATGACCCAAACCTAACTAAACATAGAAATAGTAATGGAGGAGTCGGAGTCAAGCTGACGGACTAAGCACAGGTCTTCTTATATCCCTCTGAAAACCAAGACCTGAACTGATCATCGAACAGAGACTTCTGGTCACCTAATCAGCCCCAGGACACGGCACAGGGCTGTTAATCGGGACTTCATTCCAGTGAGCGAAAAACCTCCTCTCTTTCGCTGACTGCCGCACCTGCCTATCCCTAGATCTCACGGACTGAAGGGAAACTCACCATTTTGACTTTTTTTTTTTTTCCTCTGTCTCGGCCTGCCGGCAGAGCAGGGTCTTGCCTAGCGGCTAGACTCAGACACGCTGCTGGGGGGACAGGCAGACGAAACTCCCATATTTTCAGAGCCAGGCTTGGGACTCATTGAATCCAGCCACTTTGAGCCTGTCGTTTTATATCTGCCTCAGCGGCGTTGGTACGGGGTTTTGCAGTCAGTAAGCGGGACGCCATTCTGGCTACCGAGATAATAGCGGGACCTCATTCTTAGCCTGGGAGCCAGCACCCGGAAACAGGACAGCGCTTCTCCGATAGCAAAGCAGTAATTTACCTAGTGCCACCGGGTTTGGGGGTCCTGCAACACAATCACATGAATCACTACCTCTGGGAACCTTTAGCTTTCTGTCTGCTGCCTGTGTGGAGGACGCCATCTTGGATACGGTGGCCGCAGCTGGACCTATTTCTTAGCCTGTGAGCCAGAGCCTGCTCCCAGGAGAGCGCTTTTCTTTTTTTTTTTTTCAGCTTTAATAAAGGGAGGTTTATTCTGACACAGTCTGGTAGGCTACAAATCCGAATTTAGGATATCTGCTCCAGGGGAAGGCTTTCTGCCTTGTTGGCTCTGGAGCAAATTCCTCGTCTGACACGATTGTATACGCAGAGAATCCCAAGGAATCTAGAAGCAAACTACTCAAACTGACAGAAGAGTTCAGCAGAGTCTCAGGATACAATATAAACAGAAGTAAAGCAGTAGGATTCCTTTATACCAACAACAAAGACTGTTAACGAAGAAATTATCAAATCAGTACCATTTACGAAGGGAGATGGCTTTCTTGGAAACAGACCTTTTCCCAAAGTTAAGTCTTCCTAGCCCCACAAACAACGTAGAATTTTCCGTTTATCTAAGTGTCTCTTAGATGCTTCTAGTTAGGGCTTAGAGGTCTCTGTGTAAAACTCTGTCGTTTCTGTGTATAGATTAATTCCTGGGTCGTTTCTGTTCTTAATATCTGCGGTAAATCGTATGGAACTGACAAGTTCTCCAACCACTGGCTCGTTGTTAGCATAAAGGAACCCTACTGATTCACTCAGGTTTCTCACGTATCCTGAGAATTGGGTTTACTTAGAGATTTTTTGCGATTCTAAGCATTTGCAATCGGATCATCTGCTAACAGGGTGAAAATGATGCTAGGACTGCTATTCGGAGTGTCTTAGACAAGTGGATGGCTTTCGGGAAAGAGACCTTTGCACCATTTCAGGTCTACAGGTATCCGTGAACAGCGTACAATATTTCTTTGATAGAGTTGCGAAGGTGCTGTTTTCACAGTGCTAAGTACACCCAACTCTATCAACAATGTAGGTTTTACCAGTATTATAACTCTCTTATTTTCTTAGAGTTATACTTGGAATTCTGTGTGTAAACCTCTGTAACTTCTCTAGGTAGATGAATCACAGTGTACATTCTCTTGTTTCTATCTGTTACCAATCTTGAGAAACTCATACATTCTCTGTTCACTGTTTCGCGGTCTTAGAGAACTAGATTTCTTTCTGGGAAAGTGCTGTTTTCACAGTGCGAAGTACTCCCACCTCACCCAACAATGTAGGTTTTACCAGATTTCTAAGTCTCTCTTATTTTCTTGTACTTAAACTTGGAATTCTCTGTGTAAACCTCTGTAACTTGTCTAGGTAGATGAATCACTGTGTACTTTCTCTTGTTTCTATCTGTTACCAGTCTTGAGAAACTCATGTACTCTCTGTTCCCTGTTTCGCGGTCTTAGAGAAGAAGATTTCTTTCTGCCAAAGGGATGTTCTCACAAAGTTAAGTACCCCCAAATCTATCAGCACGGTAGGTTTTACCAGTTTTATAAGTCTCTCTTATTTTCTTGTACTTTTACATGGAATTCTCTGTGTAAACCACTGTAACTTGTCTAGGTAGATGAATCACTGTGTACTTTCTCTTGTTTGTATCTGTTACCAGTCTTAAGAAACTGATACATTCTCTGGTCACTGTTTCGCTGTCTTAGAGAAGCAGATTTCTTTCTCCAAAAGTGATGCTTTGACAATGCTAAGTACTCCCAACTCTATCAGCAATGTAGGTTTTTCCAGTTTTCTAACTCTCTTATTTTCTTGTAGTTATACTTGGAATTCTCTGGGTATACCTCTGTAACTACTCTAGGTAGATGAATCACTGTGTACTTTCTCTTTTTTCTATCTATTACCAATCTTAAGAAACACATACATTCTCTGTTCACTGTTTCGCGGTCTCACAGATGTTGATTTCTTTCTGCGAAAGTGATGTTTTCACAATGCTAAGTACTTCCAACTCTATCAGCAATGTTGGTTTTACCAGTTTTCTTAATATCTCTTTTTTTCTTGTAGTTATAGTTGGAATTTTCTGTGTAAACCTCTGTAACTTCTCTCGGTAGAAGAATCACTGTGTACTTTCTCTTGTTTTTATCTGTTTCCATTCTAGAGAAACTCATACATTATCTGTACACTGTTTCACGTTCTTAGAGAAGTAGATTTCTTTCTGCGAAAGTGCTGTTTTCACAGTGCGAAGTACTCCCAACTCTATCAACAATGTAGGTTTTACCAGTTTTCTAAGTCTCTCTTATTTTCTTAGAGTTATACTTGGAATTCTGTGTGTAAACCTCTGTAACTTCTCTAGGTAGATGAATCACTTTGTACTTTCTCTTCTTTCTATCTGTTACCAATCTTGAGAAACTCATACATTCTCTGTTCACTGTTTCGCGGCCTTAGAGAAGTAGATTTCTTTCTGCGAAAGTGCTGTTTTCACAGTGGTAAGTAATCCCAACTCTATCAACAATGTAGGTTTTACCAGTTTTCTAAGTCTCTCTTATTTTCTTCTACTTATACTGGGAATTCTCTGTGTAAACCTCTGTGACTTCTCTAGGTAGTTGAATCACTGTGTACTTTCTCTTCTTTCTATCTGTTACCAATCTTGAGAAACTCATACATTCTCTGTTCAGTGTTTCCCGGTCTTAGAGAAGTAGATTTCTTTGTGCGAAAGGGCTGTTTTCACAGTGCTAAGTACTCCCAACTCTATCAAAAATGTAGGTTTTACCAGTTTTCTACGTCTCTCTTATTTTCTTAGAGTTATACTTGGAATTCTGTGTGTAACCCTCTGTAACTTCTCTAGGTAGATGAATCACAGTGTACTTTCTCTTTCTGTTACCAATCTTCAAAAATTCATACATTCTCTGTTCACTGTTTCACGGTCTTAGAGAAGTAGATTTCTTTGTGGGAAAGTGCTGTTTTCACAGTGCTAAGTACTCCCAACTCTCCCAACAATGTAGGTTTCACCAGATTTCTAAGTCTCTCTTATTTTCTTGTACTTATACTTGGAATTCTCTGTGTAAACCTCTGTAAATTCTCTAGGTAGATGAATCACTGTGTACTTTCTCTTGTTTCTGTCTCTTACCAGTCCTGAGAAACTCATGTACTCTCTGTTGACTGTTTCCCGCTCTCAGAGCAGAAGATTTCTTTCTGCGAAAGTGGTGTTTTCACAGTGCTAAGTACTCCCTACTCTATGAACAATGTAGGTTTTACCAGTTTTATATGTCTCTCTTTTTTTCTTAGAGTTATACTTGGAATTTTGTGTGTAAACCTCTGTAACTTTTCTAGGTAGATGAATCACTGTGTACTTTCTCTTCTTTCTATCTGTTACCAATCTTCAGAAACTCACACATTCTCTGTTCACTGTTTCCCGGTCTTAGAGAAGTAAATTTCTTTCTGGGAAAGTGCTGTTTTCACAGTGCTAAGTACTCCCAACACTATCAACAATGTAGGTTTTACTAGTTTTCCTAATCTCTCTCATTTTCTTGTACTTATACTTGGAATTCTCTGTGTCAACCTCTGTAACTTCTCTAGGTAGATGAATCACTGTGTACTTTCTGTTGTTTCTGTTACCAATCTTCAGAAACTCACACATTCTCTGTTCACTGTTTCCCGATCTTAGAGAACTAGATTTCTTTGTGCGAAAGTGCTGTTTTCACAGTGCTAAGTACTCCCAACTCTATCAACAATGTAGGTTTTAACAGTTTTCTAAGTCTCCCTTATTTTATTATACTTATACTTGGACTTCTCTGTGTAAACCTCTGTAACTTCTCTACATAGATGAATCACTGTGTTCTTTCTCTTGTTTCTATCTGTTACCAATCTTGAGAAAATCATTCATTCTCTGTTCACTGTTTCTCCGTCTTAGAGAAGTAGATTTCTTTCGGCGAAAGTGCTGTCTTCACAGTGCTAAGTACTCCCCACTCTATCAACAATGTAGGTTTTACCAGTTTTCTATGTCTCTCTTATTTTCTTAGAGTTATAGTTGGAATTCTGTGTGTAAACCTCTGTAACTTCTCTAGGTAGATGAATCACTGTGTACTTTCTCTTCTTTCTATCTGTTACCAATCTTGAGAAACTCAGACATTCTCTGTTCACTGTTTCCCGGTCTTAGAGAAGTAAATTTCTTTCTGCGAAAGTGCTGTTTTCACAGTGCTAAGTACTCCCAACTGTATCAAAAATGTAGGTTTTTCCAGTTTTCTAAGTCTCTCTTATTTTCTTGTACTTATACTTGGACTTCTCTGTGTAAACCTCTGTAAATTCCCTAGGTAGATGAATCACTGTATACTTTCTCTTGTTTCTATGTGTTACTAGTCTTCAGAAACTCATACATTCTCTGTTCACTGTTTCCCAGTCTTAGAGCAGTAGATTTCTTTCTGCGAAAGTGCTATTTTCACGGTGCTCCGTACTCCCAACTATCAACAATTTAGGTTTTACCAGTTTTCTAAGTCTCCTTTATTTTATTGTACTTATACTTGGACTTCTCTGTGTAAACCTCTGTAACTTCTCTACGTAGATGAATCACTGTGTTCTTTCTCTGGTTTCTATCCGTTACCAATCTTGAGAAACTCAGACATTCTCTGTTCACTGTTTCCCGATCTTAGAGAAGTAGATTTCTTTCTGTGAAAGTGCTGTCTTCACAGTGCTAAGTACTCCCAACTCTATCAACAATGTAGGTTTTACCAGTTTTCTATGTCTCTCTTATTTTCTTAGAGTTATAGTTGGAATTCTGTGTGTAAACCTCTATAACTTCTCTAGGTAGATGAATGACTGTGTACTTTCTCTTGTTTCTATCTGTTACCAATCTTGAGAAACTCATACATTCTCTGTTCACTGTTTCGCGGTCTTAGAGAAGTAGACTTCTTTCTTCGAAGGTGCGGTTTTCACAGTGCTAAGTACTCCCATCTCTATCAACAATGTAGGTTTTACCAGTATTATAAGTCTCTCTTATTTGTTACAGTTATACTTGGAATTCTGTGTGTAAACCTCTGTAACTTCTCTAGGTAGATGAATCACTGTGTACTTTCTCTTCTTTCTAGCTGTTACCAATCTTGAGAAATTCATACATTCTCTGTTCACTGCTTCGTGGTTTTAGAGAAGTAGATTTCTCTCGGCGAAAGTGCTGTTTTCACAGTGTTAAGTACTCCCAACTCTATCAACAATGTAGGTCTTACCAGATTTCTAAGTCTCTCTTATTTTCTTGTACTTATACTTGGAGTTCTCTCTGTAAACCTCTGTAAATTCTCTAGGTAGATCAATCAGTGTGAACTTTCTCTTTTTTCTATCTGGTACCAGTCATGAGGAACTCATGCATTCTCTGTTCACTCTTTCCCGGCCTTAGAGAAGTAGATTTCTTTCTGCGAAAGTGCTATTTTCACAGTGCTAAGTACTCCCAACTCTATCAACAATGTAGGTTTTACCAGTTTTCTAAGTCTCTCTTATTTTCTTCTACTTATACTGGGAATTCTCTGTGTAAACCTCTGTGACTTCTCTAGGTAGTTGAATCACTGTGTACTTTCTCTTCTTTCTATCTGTTACCAATCTTTAGAAACTCATACATTCTCTGTTCACTGTTTCCCGGTCTTAGAGATGTAGATTTCTTTCTGCGAAAGTGCTGTATTCACAGTGCTAAGTACTCCCAACTCTATCAATAATGTAGGTTTTAACAGTTTTCTAAGTCTCTCTTATTTTCTCAGAGTTATACTTGGAATTCTGTGTGTAAACCTCTGTAATTTCTCTAGGTAGATGAATCACTGTGCAATATCTCGTTCTATCTGTTACCAATCTTCAGAAACTCATACATCCTCTGTTCACTGTTTCGCGGTCTTGGAGAAGTAGATTTCTTTCTGCGAAAGTGCTGTTTTCACAGTGCTAAGTACTCCCAACTCTATCAACAATGTAGCGTTTACCAGTTTTCTAAGTCTCTCGTATTTTCTTAGAGTTATACTTGGAATTCTGTGTGTAAACCTGTGTAACTTCTCTAGGTAGATGAATCACTGTGTACTTTCTCTTGTTTCGACTGTTACCAATCTAGAGAAACTCATACATTCTCTGTTCACTGTTTCTCGGTCTCAGAGAAGTACATTTCATTCTGCGAAATTGATATTTTCACAATGTTAAGTACTCCCATCTCTATCAGTAGTGTAGTTTTTACCACTTTTGTAAATCTTTCTTATTTTCTTCTAGTCATACTTGGAATTCTCTGTGTAAACCTCTGTAACTTCTCTACGTAGATGAATCACTGTGTACTTTCTATTGTTTCCATCTGTTACCAATCTTAAGAAACTCGTACATTCTCTGGACACTGTTTCCCGGTCTTAGAGAAGTAGATTTGTTTCTCCGAAAGTGATGTTTTGACAATGCTAAGTACTCCCAACTCTATCAGCAATGTAGGTTTTACCAGTTTTTGTTGTATCTCTTATTTTCTTGTAGTTATACTTGGAATTCTCTGTGTAAACCTCTGTAACTTCTCCAGGGAGATCAATCACTATGTACTTTTTTGGCGAGCGGGTCACGACGGCCGCGTGTCCCACGATGGCGCTGACCCCCGGACTACACCCCTTGTTTGCCAGACTCAAGGCTCTCATGTCGCATGCCTGTGGGCAGTGGCTTCCCGCCAGCCTATCGTGGGCTTCAGGATTAGGAGATCGTAGCTTAGTAGGATTGGGGGAACCCGGGGTATTAAAATAAGCAAACGCTTGTAAGGAAGAGGAAGATCAAAGAAGAAGAATAAAGCAAGCAGCTTGCAAAGTAGCTGGTACCTGTGTGTCCTGTCTTCTCTCCGCCGGCGGATAATTAGATAGAAACATTCACAGTTAGACAGCGACATCTGGGGGCCCTTACGGGGAACGTCACCTCTTTTACTTCAGGGGCTCGAGAAGTAAGGCAACAGCGCTGGTAAATCCCTCAAAAGAAGGGCGATTTTAGGTCCCTCAGAGGAAGGGCGATCTTAGGTCCCTCAGAGGAAGGGCGATTTTAGGTCCTTGCGTAAGCAGTGCGATCTTGGGTACCCGGTCTTAAGTCCCTTGGAAGAAGGGCGAATTTAGGTCCCTCAATAAGCAGGGCGATCTTGGTAAGTCCCTTGGAGGAAGGGCGAATTTAGGTCCCTGAATCAGCAGGGCAATCTTGGGTTCCCTGGACGATGGGGAATCAGCCTTCAACTGACCACCTTCAGGACGCGTGTAAAAGTCTGTTTAAACAGCGTGGCGTGGGCATAAAACAAGCCACATTGGAGCGCTTCTTGCTGGCAGTGGAGGAGGTAGCCCCTTGGTTTCTAGTGTCAGGACATCTCACGGTTGCAGCCTGGAAGAAGTTGGGCACGGACCTCGCGAGGACTGATGCCCAAGGCCACTTGCCCCCGGGGGTAATGGGTATCTGGATATTAGTTCTCACTTGTTTAGAGGACGAGTCTGGTGTATTTCGCAGGTGCCTGGTGGCAGGCCAATCAGCCCCAGAGCAGGTCAAGGAAGAACACTCCCAGCAGGGCAGTGTTTGTGGGGAATTAAATGCTGAATTGAAGGAATGTGAGTCAGAGGGGGAGAGCTCAGACGTAGAAAGGGAGAAAGAGACGTGAGAACGTTTGAAATCTCTTTGTCTGGCGTCCGGAAAGCCCTCCGCCCCGGAGCCATTTCGAGAGCCTCCGTGTGTGCCTGAAGGGTCAGGCAGAAGTTTCTGCCCAAAGGTATGGAGAGAGGTTCCCTTTACTGTGGGGGCCTTTCCGGTGTTGGAAGATCAGCAGGGAAACAGATATCATAAACCCCTAGATTGGAAGGTGGTAAAAGGCATAGTGGCAAGGGGCGTGAGGCTGAAACCCCGCAGACACAGCCGCTTCCTGCCTCCCGGTTACAGGGCTGAGACTCACTAGGACCTCAGCCCACACCGGAGAAGCTTGCAAGGATGTAATTCGACACCTCTTTCACTGCTTTATCAGTTGCTAACTTCCCTCACATCTCAAAATAAACAGTGCTCCGGCTTATACTTTTAAAAGTTTTCAGGAATCTTACCATACCCTTAAAATTATAAACACAGCTTACCATATCATTTAATAAAATATACCCTTTTGTTATCAATCACTTGCTGTCACTAACCAAGCTGCAAGGCAGAAATTATATTTTCACAGAAATTCAACTTGCAAACGCAACCTGACACCATCCCCTCTGAAAAATCTCCCCAGCAACAGTAAAGTCACCGCAATGGCGGGCTTGGACCTTCGCCTTAGTCTGTTTGGATACCTCAGTGGCCCCTTGCAACGCATAAATTGAATGCTGCCACAAAGCTCATTGAGGAGCAATTGGCCCAGGCCACTTAAAAGAGTCTAGTTCCCCTTGGAATACGCCTATTTTTGTCATACAGGAAAAATCAGGAAAATGGAGGTTGTGACATGACCTCAGAGAAATTAATGCTACTATGGAGGTTATGGGACCAGTGCAAAGAGGTTTACCAGTACTCTCTGCTTTACCACAGAATTGGCCTATTATAGTAATTGACATTAAAGACTGTTTTTTCTCCATTCCCCTGCACCCGGAAGATACCTCTCGGTTTGCCTTCACATTACCATCTCTCAATCATGCTGCCCCTGGTAAACGTTATGAGTGGGTAGTCCTCCCACAAGGCATGGCTAACAGCCCAACCGTGTGCCACATTTTTGTAGGTAAAGCCGTTGCTCCTGTTCGAACTAGTCATCCTTCTGTACACTGTATCCACTACATGGATGATATTCTTTTGACAGCATCTACACATGCTGAGGTGCAAGTGGCCTACCTTACATTGGTAACCAATTTGAAAACCCATGGGCTACATATTGCACCTGAAAAAGTGCAAATGGACAACACCCTTGAATATTTGGGCACACACATATCCCCTGAACAAATTAAACCACAGAAAATCACCCTACGAAGGGACGGGTTAAATACCCTGAATGACTTTCAGAGGCTACTAGGAGACATACAATGGATACGCCCTTACTTGGGCCTGCCTAATCACGTTCTTCGTCCATTGTATGACATTTTACAAGGTGATCCTCAACTAACATCCCCTAGGCAGCTTACCCCTGAGGGACTGCAGGCCTTAGAAAAGGTAGAGCAAGCTCTTGCAGATGCTGCCCTTCGGCGGCGCGATCTTAAAGCAGACATTCAGCTGTGTGTACTTCCTTCACTCTTGCAGCCTACAGGAACATTGTGGCAAGGTGGTCCTCTTTATTGGATCCACCCATGAATTTCTGCAGGAAAACGTATTTCTTGGTACCCTGCTGCTGTGGTGCAGTTAGCATCAATTGGCTTACAACACAGTGTTCAGATTTTTGGATCTCATCCTTCCAAGGTGATAGTGCCGTATACCAAAGATCAGATTCAAACACTTGGCACTGTTAGTGATGATTGGGCTATTCTCCTGTTCAGCTTCCAAGGCCAAATAGACAATCACTACCCCAAAGATCCCCTTTTACAGTTCATGGAACAGCACCCAGCAGTCTTCCCGAAACTTACTTCCTGTGAACCGCTCACTGAAGTCATGAATGTCTTCACTGATAGGTCTCAATCCGGTATTGAAAGTATTCGTATTCCCGGCCAAGAGCCCCAGCTTTATTTGTTCCCAGGTGCCTCTGCCCAAAGAGCTGAGTTACAGGCTGTTCAACATGTTTTTCAAACAATTGAGTTGCCTTTCAATCTTATTACTGATAGTGCTTATGTGGTTCAAGCTGTACAACAGTTAGAAGCAGCAGGCCAAATTGACCAGAGTTCCCCCGTTGGATTAATCTTTGCTACCATCCAGCAGTTAATTTGGAACAGAAAACATCCTTTCCATATCATGCACTTGAGAGCTCACTCGGGCTTACCTGGCCCTCTTGCAGTGGGCAACGCCGCTGCTGATCTCCTCACTAGAGCTACACTTATTCTCAATGCTACTGAACAAGCTGAGGCATTTCACAAGCGTTTTCACGTAAATGCTAAAACTCTCTCCTCGCGCTTTCATATATCGCGAGAAGCTGCCCGAGCTATAGTAAAACCCTGTGCCTCTTGCGCTCCTTACCTACCTCAGCCGCAAGTAGGCGTCAACCCCCGTGGGCTGCTGCCCATGCACATCTGGCAAATGGATGTTACTCACTTTTCTGAATGTGGTAAATCACGCTGTATCCATGTGTCTGTAGACACTGCGTCTGGCCTCATTTGCGCCTCAGCCCTCACTGGAGAATCTTCCAAACACGTCATCACACACTGCCTGACGGCGTGGGCAGCGTGGGACATGCCCAAAATGCTAAAAACTGATAATGCCCCGGCATACACATCTTCTACTTTCAAGTCTTTCCTGGCCGCTATGGGTGCACAATGCAGTCATGGCATTCCCTATAACCCCCAGGGCCAGGGTATCGTGGAACGAGCCCACCTTACTCTCGAAACTATGCTCTTAAAACAAAAAGGGGGAGTCGGCCTGGGTCGTTCTCCCCGCGACCGTCTCTCTCTTGCTCTGTTCACCATCAATTTTTTGTCCTTGGACTCTGCGGGACGCTCAGCCGCAGACCGGCATATGGGGCCCGCTAATGCACCCCGTATCCAAGTACTCTGGAAAGACATATATTCTGGACAATGGAAAGGGCCGGACCCTGTCCTTATCTGGTCCAGAGGAGCTGTTTGTGTTTTCCCGCAGGACACCGATAATCCTCTGTGGGTCCCAGAGCGATTGACGCGCCCGACGCATCCAGAGGACAATGAGGCGGTGGATCCTGCTGAACCTGTTGATGCTCCCTCCTCTGCAGATGACTCAGGAAGTATCTGATTACAGATGGGGGTTTCTTGATGTGCTCCCTCTTCCTCTTCCAGTGCACCACTCCGCTTCGGTATTTCCTAGGTTTTTTACCACTAATGAGTCTCTGAGCCTCCCTACGCTGCCCTATGAGCCGGAGTTGGCCTCTTGGGGGCACAGTGATGACACTGCTTCAGATCATACTATCACTCTTCGCGGCCTGCTCTGCTTCGAACTCCCGCAGGCCAATGCTTCAGCTGATAATCCTCCTTGTGTTTTGTTGTATAATCAATCTGCAGGCTGGTTTGACCCTGGGCCTGCGGTAGTGAATGTGACCAATGGCACGGTGCTACAGGGTCATATTCCCGCTCTGGTCGTGGGGGGGTCTATCCCCCAACCACGTTGGGCCCCCCGCTGTGTGCCCAGACGGGAGTGGCCGTTCCTATGGACCGGCTGCCAAAGTGGCCATGTGCGGTGGGCAGTGAGGAAGTATTTTACTTTCAGTCCAAAGTTAGGTACTTACTTCAACGAGACCTATACCGGAGGAAATTGGACTTGGCAATCTCCGGTGTTACCTGCTATTTCTAACCCTTTTGATTCGTGGCTACTATGTGGAGTGAATGGTACCTGTACGGACCTAGCTCCTTTTTCCATGGTAAAGGGAGGTTTTATTGCCAATGGTACGGTGTCTTGGAATACTTCTTGGCCGAAAGCAACGGCTTTTGAGCAAACTGCGGATTTTCATTCTGATAGTGCAACTCATATACAGTTTCCCCCCACACCAGTGTGCGTACATCCCCCGTTCCTGTTTTTAGTTTCTAACGCTTCTCGCAATGATGATTCTCTTTCTTGTTATAATAGTTTGTGTTTTTATACCCAGTGCTGAAATGCCTCTGCATTCCCTCTCTCTTTAGTGCTACGGCTTCCTCGCCATGTGCCTTGGCCTGTGCAGGCCCCTGATCTCGCTTCTTTGCAAGCTCGTCAAAAAAGAGATTTTGGCATTACAGCTGCAGTGATAGCTGCAGTAGCTGCCTCTGTGGCTGCTGCCACGACAGCGGCGGTCGCCTTAACTCAAACCATTGGCACAGCTGCCGCGGTTAACCAGCTATCAGCCTCGAGGGCTCAAGCCCTGCAGACTCAATTTAACCTTGATCGCCAGCTTAGAGCGGGAATCACAATGCTTAATCAGCGCATTGACCTGGTCCAAGAGCAAGTTGATACACTTTACCGAATAGCCCAGCTGGGATGCGAATGGCGATTCACCGGTCTGTGCATTACTTCAGTGCAATATAACAATTTCTCTCGTGCAGCTAACCTCTCTAGAATGTTGTCTCAACAGATCAGGTCGAACTGGAGCAAGAATATTGAAAACACCCTGGAGAACCTGCGGCTAGAAATCGCCATGGTCAATGAGACACGAGTGGATCCAGTTTCTGCTAGAGCTCTCCTGCAGCTACTTTCTTCGGCCTTTTCTTACCTCAGGGATTGATGGACATTGAACCATTAACCCTCCTCCTTTTCTGCTTTGCATTTATTTGTGCGTAGCAGCCCGACGCACCGCCCGACAGAGGCGGCGGGAACAGGCCTTGCTTCTACAGGCTGTTACAGCCTCGTCAACTGAGCAGCCTTTAGCCAATGTCTGGCTCAGCATGCGAGAAGGGTAGTCAGAGACGGGCAACCTATTCTGGGGGTGCTACCGACCTAAGACAGGGACCTCACCAAGCTGTGGGGTATCCCGAAGACGGGTAAGGAAGATCCTAGCAGAAGATGACCTAAGCCAGGCACCTTCTCGGCTGTTTTATGTAAATAAAAATGGGGGAGATGTGGCGAGCGGGGCACGACGGCCGCGTGTCCCAAGATGGTGCTGACCACCGGACCACACCCCTTGTTGGCCAGACTCAAGGCTCTCATGGCGCATGCCTGGGGGCAGTGGCTTCACGCCAGCCTATCGCGGCCTTCTAGATTAGGAGATCGTGGCGTTGTAGGATTGGGGAAACCCAGGGTATAAAAATAAGCAAAGGCTTGTAAGGAAGAGGAAGAACAAAGAAGAAGAATAAAGCAAGCAGCTTGCAAAGTGGCTCGTACCTGTGTGTCCTGTCTTCTCTCCGACGGCGAACACGTAGATAGAAACGTTCACAGTTAGACAGCGACATACTTTCTCTTGTTTCTATCTGTTACCAATCTGAACAAACTCATACATTCTCTGTTCACTGTTCCGTTTTCTTCGAGAAGTGGATTTCTTTCTGCGAAAGTGATGTTTTCACAATGCTTAGTACTCCCAACTCTATCAACAATGTAGGTTTTACCACTTTCCTAAGTCTCTCTTATTTTCTTGTACTTATACTTGGAATTCTCTGTGTAAACCTCTGTAACTTCTCTAGGTAGATGAATCACTGTGTACTTTCTCTTGTTTCTATCTGTTACCAATCTTGAGAAACTCATACATTCTCTGTTGTCTCTTTCCCGGTCTTAGAGAAGTAGATTTCTTTGTGCGAAAGTCCTGTTTTCACAGTGCTAAGTACTCCCAACTGTATCAACAGTGTAGGTTTTACCAGTATTCTAAGTCTCTCTTATTTTCTTGTACTTATACTTGGAATTCTCTGTGTCAACCTCTGTAACTTCTCTAGGTACATGAATCACTGTGCACTTTCTCTTATTTCTATCTGTTACCAATCTACAGAAACTCATACTTTCTCTGTTCACTGTTTCGCGGTCTTAGAAAAGTGGATTTCTTTGTGCAAAAGTGCTCTTTTCACAGTGCTAAGTACTCCCAACTCTATCAACAATGTAGGTTTTACCAGTTTTCTAAGTCTCTGGTATTTTCTTAGAGTTATACTTGGAATTCTGTGTAAACCTCTGTAACTTCTCTAGGTAGATGAATCACTGTGTACTTTCTCTTGTTCTATCTGTTACCAATCTTCAGAAATTCATACATTCTCTGTTCACTGTTTCCCGGTCTTAGAGAAGTAAATTTCTTTCTGCGAAAGTGCTGTTTTCACAGTGCTAAGTACTCCCAACTCTATCAACAATGTAGGTTTTTCCAGTTTTCTAAGTCTCTCTTATTTTCTTGTACTTATACTTGGAATTCTCTGTGTAAACCTCTGTAACTTCTCTAGGTAGATGAATCACTGTGTACTTTCTCTTGTTTCAATCTGTTACCAATCTAGAGAAACTCATGCATTCTCTGTTCACTGTTTCCCGGCCTTAGAGAAGTAGATTTCTTTCTGCGAAAGTGCTGTTTTCACAGTGCTAAGTACTCCCAGCTCTATAAACAATGTAGGTTTTACCAGTTTTATAAGTGTCTCTTATTTTCTTAGAGTTATACTTGGAATTCTGGGTGTAAACCTCTGTAACTTCTCTAGGTAGATGAATCACTGTGTACTTTCTCTTCTTTCTATCTGTTACAAATCTTGAGAAACTCATACATTCTCTGTTCACTGTTTCCCGGTCTTAGAGAAGTAGATTTCTTTGTGCGAAAGTGCTGTTTTCACAGTGCTAAGTACTCCCAACACTATCAACAATGTAGGTTTTATCAGTTTTCTAAGTCTCTCTTATTTTCTTCTACTTATACTGGGAATTCTGTGTGTAAACCTCTGTAACTTCTCTAGGTAGATGAATCACTGTGTACTTTCTCTTCTTTCTATCTGTCACCAATTTTGAGAAACGCATACATTCTCTGTTCACTGTTTCAGGGTCTTAGAGAAGTAGATTTCTTTCTGCGAAACTGCCGTTTTCACAGTGCTAAATACTCTCAACTCTATCAACAATATAGGTTTTACCACTTTTATAAGTGTCTCTTATTTTCTTAGCGTTATACTTGGAATTCTTTGTGTAAACCTCTGTAACTTCTCTAGGTAGCTGAATTACTGTGTACTTTCTTTTCTTTCTATCTGTTACCAATCTTGAGAAACTCATACATTCTCTGTTCACGTTTCGTGGTCTTAGAGAAGTAGATTTCTTTGTGCGAAAGTGCTGTTTTCATAGTGCTAACTACTCCCAACTCTGTCAACAATGAAGGTTTTACCAGTTTTCTAAATCTCTGTTATTTTCTTGTACATATACTTGGACTTCTCTGTGTAAACCTCTGTAAGATCTCGAGGTAGATGAATCACTGTGTACTTTCTCTTCTTTCTATCTGTTACCAAGCTTGAGAAACTCATACATTCTCTGTTCACTGTTTCCCGGTCTTAGAGAAGTAGATTTCTTTCTGCGAAAGTGCTGTTTTCTCAGTGCTATGTACTCCCAACTCTATCAACAATGTAGGTTTTACGAGTATTCTAAGTCTCTCTTATTTTCTTCTACTTATACTGGGAATTCTCTGTGTACACCTCTGTAACTTCTCTAGGTAGATCAATCACTGTGTACTTTCTCTTGTTTCTATCTGTTACCAATCTAGAGAAACTCATGCATTCTCTGTTCACTGTTTCTCGGCCTTAGATAAGTAGATTTCTTTCTGCGAAAGTGCTGTTTTCACAGTGCTAAGTACTCCCAGCTCTATAAACAATGTAGGTTTTACCAGTTTTATAAGTCTCTCTTATTTTCTTAGAGTTATACTTGGAATTCTGGGTGTAAACCTCTGTAACTTCTCTAGGTAGATGAATCACTGTGTACTTTCTCTTCTTTCTATCTGTTACAAATCTTGAGAAACTCATACATTCTCTGTTCACTGTTTCGCGGTCTTACAGAATTAGATTTCTTTCTGCAAAAGTGCTGTTTTCACAGTGCTAAGTACCTCCAACTCTATCAACAATGTAGGTTTTAACAGTTCTCTAAGTCTGTCTTATTTTCTTAGAGTTATACTTGGAATTCTGTGTGTAAACCTCTGTAACTTCTCTAGGTAGATGAATCACAGTGTACTTTCGCTTTGTATCTGTTACCAATCTTGAGAAACTCATACATTCTCTGTTCACTGTTTCCCGGCCTTAGAGAAGTAGATTTCTTTCTGCGAAAGTGCTGTTTTCACAGTGCTAAGTACTCCCAACTCTATCAACAATTTAGGTTTTACCAGGTTTCTAAGTCTCTCTTATTTTCTTCTACTTATACTGGGAATTCTCTGTGTAAAGCTCTGTAACGTCTCTAGGTAGATGAATCACTGTGTACTTTCTCTTGTGTCTATCTGTTACCATTCTAGAGAAACTCATACATTCTCTGTTCACTGTTTCACGGTCTGAGAGAAGTAGATTTCTTTCTGCGAAAGTGCTGTTTTCTCAGTGCTATGTACTCCCAACTCTATCAACAATGTAGGTTTTACGAGTATTCTAAGTCTCTGTTATTTTCTTCTACATATACTGGGAATTCTCTGTGTACACCTCTGTAACTTCTCTAGGTAGATCAATCACTGTGTACTTTCTCTTGTTTCTATCTGTTACCAATCTAGAGAAACTCATACATTCTCTGTTCACTGTTTCCCGGCCTTAGAGAAGTAGATTTCTTTCTGAGAAAGTGCTGTTTTCACAGTGCTAAGTACTCCCAGCTGTATAAACAATGTAGGTTTTACCAGTTTTATAAGTGTCTCTTATTTTCTTAGAGTTATACTTGGAATTCTGGGTGTAAACCTCAGTAACTTCTCTAGGTAGATGAATCACTGTGTACTTTCTCTTGTTTCTATCTGTTACCAATCTTGAGAAACTCATACATTCTCTGTTAACTGTTTCCTGGTCTTAGAGAAATAGATTTCTTTGTGCGAAAGTGCTGTTTTCACAGTGCTAAGTACTCCCAACTCTATCAACAATGTAGGTTTTACCAGTATTATAACTCTCTCTTATTTTCTTAGAGTTATACTTGGAATTCTGTGTGTAAACCTCTGTAACTTGTCTACGTAGATGAATCACCGTGTACTTTCTCTTCTTTGTATCTGTTACCAATCTTGAGAAATTCATAAATTCTCTGTTCACTGTTTCCCGTTCTTAGAGAAGTATATTTCTTGGTGCGAAAGTGCTGTTTTCACAGTGCTAAGTACTCCCAACACTATCAACAATGTAGGTTTTACCAGTTTTCCTAATCTCTCTTATTTTCTTGTACTTGTACTTGGACTTGTCTGTTTAAACCTCTGTAACTTCTCTAGGTAGATGAATCACTGCGTATTTTCTCTT
The DNA here is from genome assembly GCA_028571685.1 of Heterohyrax brucei. NCBI lineage: Eukaryota > Metazoa > Chordata > Mammalia > Hyracoidea > Procaviidae > Heterohyrax > Heterohyrax brucei. The sequence goes on along the minus strand of CM053145.1, from coordinate 3,556,013 downwards.
GTTTCTATCTGTTACCAATCTAGAGAAACTCCTACATTCTCTGTTCACTGTTTCCGGGTCTTAGAGAAGTAGATTTCTTTGGGCGAAAGTGCTGTTTTCATAGTGCTAACTACTCTCAACTCTGTCAACAATGAAGGTTTTACCAGTTTTCTGAATCTCTATTATTTTTTTGTACTTATACTTGGACTTCTCTGGGTAAACCTCTGTAAGATCTCGAGGTAGATGAATCACTGTGTACTTTCTCTTGTTCTATCTGTTACCAATCGTCAGAAATTCATACATTCTCTGTTCACTGTTTCCCGGTGTTATAGAAGTAAATTTCTTTCTGTGAAAGTGCTGCTTTCACATTCCTAAGTACTCCCAAGTCTATCAACAATGTAGGTTTTAGCGGTTTTTTAAGTGTCTCTTATTTTCTTAGAATTATACTTGGAATTCTGTCTGTAAACCTCTGTAACTTCTCTAGGTAGATGAATCACTGTGTACTTTCTCTTCTTTCTATCTGTTACCAATCTAGAGAAACTCATACATTCTCTGTTCACTGTTTCACGTTCTTAGAGAAGTAGATTTCTTTCTGCGAAAGTGCTGTTTTCACAGTGCTAAGTACTCCCAACTCTATCAACAATGTAGGTTTTTCCAGTTATCTATTTCTCTCTTATTTTATTGTACTTATACTTGGAATCCTCTGTGTAAACCTCTGTAACTTCTCTAGGTAGATGAATTACTGTGTACTTTCTCTTGTTTCTATCAGTTACCAATCTATAGAAACTCATACATTCTCTGTTCACTGTTTCCCGGTCTTAGAGAAGTAGATTTCTTTCTGCGAAATTGCTGTTTTCACAGTGCTAAGTACTCCCAACTCTATCAACAATGCAGGTTTTACCAGTTTTCTAAGTCTCTCTTATTTTCTTCTACTTATACTTGGAATTCTGTGTGTAAACCTCTGTAATTTCTCTAGGTAGATGAATCACCGTGTACTTTCTCTTGTTTGTATCTGTTACCAATCTTGAGAAATTCATAAATTCTCTGTTCGCTGTTTCCCGGTCTTAGAGAAGTAGATTTCTTTGTGCGAAAGTGCTGTTTTCACAGTGCTAAGTACTCCCAACACTATCAACAATGTAGGTTTTACCAGTTTTCCTAATCTCTCTTATTTTCTTCTACTTGTACTTGGATTTGTCTGTGTAAACCTCTGTAACTTCTCTAGGTAGATGAATTACTGTGTACTTTCTCTTGTTTCTATCAGTTACCAATCTATAGAAACTCATACATTCTCTGTTCACTGTTTCCCGGTCTTAGAGAAGTAGATTTCTTTCTGAGAAAGTGCTGTTTTCACATTGCTAAGTACTCCCAACTCTATCAACAATGTAGGTTTTACCAGTTTTCTAAGTCTCTCTTATTTTCTTAGAGTTATACTGGAATTCTGTGTGTAAACCTCTGTAACTTCTGTAGGTAGATGAATCACTGTGTACTTTATCTTCTTTCTATCTTTTACCAATCTTGAGAAACTCATACATTTTCTGGTCACTGTTTCCCCGTCTTAGAGAAGTAGATTTCTTTCTGCGAAAGTGCTGTTTTCACAGTGTTAAGTACTCCGAAGTCTATCAACAATGTAGGTTTTACCAGTTTTCTAAGTCTGTCTTATTTTCTTAGAGTTATGCTTGGAATTCTGTGTGTAAACCTCTGTAACTTCTCTAGGTAGATGAATCACTGTGTACTTTCTCTTCTTTCTATCTGTTACCAATCTTGAGAAACTCATGCATTCTGTGTCACTGTTTCCCGGTCTTAGAGAAGTAGATTTCTTTCTGCGAAAGTGCTGTGTTCACAGTGCGAAGTACTCCCAACTCTATCAACCATGTAGGTTTTACCAGTATTCTAAGTCTCTCTTATTTTCGTAGTGTTATACTTGGACTTCTCTGTGTAAACCTCTGTAACTTCTCTAGGAAGATGAATCACTGAGTACTTTCTCTTCCTTCTATCTGTTACCAATCTAGAGAAACTCATACATTCTCTGTTCACTGTTTTGCGGTCTTAGCGAAGTAGATTTCTTTCTGCGAAAGTGCTGTTTTCACATTGCTAAGTACTCCCAACTCTATCAACAATGTAGGTTTTACCAGTTTTCTAAGTCTCTCTTATTTTCTTAGAGTTATACTTGGAATTCTGTGTGTAAACCTGTGTAACTTCTCTAGGTAGATGAATCACTGTGTACTTTCTCTTTCTATCTGTTACCAATGTAGAGAAACTCATACATTCTCTGTTCACTGTTTCACGGTCTAAAAGAAGTAGATTTCTTTCTGCGAAAGTGCTGTTTTCACAGTGCTAAGTACTCCCAACTCTATCAACAATGTAGGTTTTACCAGTTTTCTAAGTCTCTATTATTTTCTTAGAGTTATACTTGGAATTCTGTGTGTAAAGCTCTGTAACTTCTCTAGGTAGATGAATCACAGTGTACTTTCTCTTTCTATCTGTTACCAATCTTGAGAAACTCATACATTCTCTGTTCACTGTTTCGCGGTCTTAGAGAAGTAGATTTGTTTCTGCGAAAGTGCTGTTTTCTCAGTGCTAAGTACTCCCAACTCTATCAACAATGTAGGTTTTACCAGTATTCTAAGTGTCTCTTATTTTCTTCTACTTATACTGGGAATTCTCTGTGTACACCTCTGTAACTTCTCTAGGTAGATGAATCACTGTGTAAATTCTGTTGTTTCTATCTGTTACCATTCTACAGAAACTCATACATTCTCTGTTCACTGTTTCCCTTCTTAGAGAAGTAGATTTCTTTCTGTGATAGTGCTGTTTTCACAGTGCTAAGTACTCCCAACTCTGTCAACAATGTAGGTTTTACCAGTTTTATAAGTCTCTCTTATTTTCTTCTACTTATACTGAGAATTCTCTGTGTAAACCTCTGTAACTTCTCTAGGTAGATGAATCACTGTGTACTTTCTCTTGTTTCTATCTGTTACCAATCTTGAGAAACTCATACATTCTCAGTTCACTGTTTCCCGTTGTTAGAGAAGTAGATTTCTTTCTGCGAAAGTGCTGTTTTCACAGTGCTAACTACTCCCAACACTATCAACAATGTAGGTTTTACCAGTTTTCCTAATCTCTCTTATTATCTTGTACTTATACTTGGACTTCTCTGTGTAAACCTCTGTAACTTCTCTAGGTAGATGAATCACCGTGTACTTTCTCGTCTTTGTATCTGTTACCAATCTTGAGAAATTCATAAATTCTCTGTTCACTGTTTCCCGGTCTTAGAGAACTAGATTTCTTTCTGCGAAAGTGCAGTTTTCACAGTGGTAAGTACTGCCAACTCTATCAACAATGTAGATTTTACCAGTTTTATAAGTCTCTCTTATTTTCTTCTACTTATACTGAGAATTCTCTGTGTAAACCTCTGTAACTTCTCTAGGTAGATGAATCACTGTGTACTTTCTCTTGTTTCTATCAGTTACCAATCTATAGAAACTCATACATTCTCTGTTCACGTTTTCGCGGTCTTAGAGAAGTAGATTTCTTTCTGCGAAAGTGCTGTTTTCACAATGCTAAGTACTCCCAACTCTATCAACAATGTAGGTTTTTGCAGTATTCTAAGTCTCTCTTTTTTTCTTGTACTTATACTTGGACTTCTCTGTGTAAACCTCTGTAACTTTTCTAGGAAGATGAATCACTGTATACTTTCTATTCTTTCTGTCTGTTGCCAATCTTGAAAAACCCATAAATTCTCTGTTCACTGTTTCCCAGTTTTGGAGCAGTAGATTTCTTTCTGTGTATGTGCTGTTTTCACAGTGCTAAGTACTCCCAACTCTATCAACAATTTAGGTTTTACCAGTTTTCTAAGTCTCTCTTATTTTCTTGTACTTATACTTGGACTTCTCTGTGTAAACCTCTGTAACTTCTCTAGGTAGATGAATCACCGTGTACTTTCTCTTGTTTCTATCTGTTACCAAACTAGAGAAACTCATACATTCTCTGTTCACTGTTTCGCGGTCTTAGAGAAGTAGATTTCTTTCTGCGAAAGTGCTGTTTTCACAGTGGTAAGTACTCCCAACTCTAAGATCAATGTAGGTTTTACCAGTTTTCTAAGTCTCTCTTATTTTCTTAGAGTTATACTTGGAATTCTGTGTGTAAACCTCTGTAACTTCTCTAGGTAGATGAATCACTGTGTACTTTCTCTTCTTTCTATCTGTTACCAATCTAGAGAAACTCATACATTCTCTGTTCACTGTTTCCCGGTCTTAGAGAACTAGATTTCTTTCTGAGAAAATGCTGTTTTCACAGTGCTAAGTACTCCGAAATCTATCAACAATGTAGGTTTTACCAGTTTTCTAAGTCTCTCTTATTTTCTTGTACTTATACTTGGACTTCTCTGAGTAAACCTCTGTAATTTCTGTAGGTAGATGAATCACTGTGTACTTTGTCTTCTTTCTATGTGTTACCAATCTTTAGAAACTCATACATTTTCTGTTCACTGTTTCTCGGTCTTAGAGAAGTAGATTTCTTTCTTCGAAAGTGCTGTTTTCACAGTGCTAAGTACTCCCAACTCTATTGTGGTGGTCAGGATTATGTCAACTTGGCTACTACCTATTTGGCTGCTGTATTAAGTGGCAGGGCGGGGTTTGTAGTGGCTCCCTGCCTCTCGGCTCTCATCTCGTGACTCTGGACTTACTAGTTCAACATTTGCGTGCTAGAGGGTGGGAGTGCGGCCGTGGGCCCATGCTCACGGAATTCACTGGCCTTACCATGTTCCCCATCATCCTGAAGCAGCTGGCTTGATAGAACGATGGAATGGTCTCCTGAAGACACAATTACGCTGCCAGCTAGGTGGCAGTACCTTGCAGGTTTGGGGAAACGTTCTCCAGGAAGCTGTGTATGCTCTAAACCAGCGTCCAATGTACGGTGCTGTTTCTCCTATTGCCAGGATTCATGGGTCCAGGAATCAAGGGGTGGAAACGGGAGTGACACCACTCACTGTTACCCCTTGTGACCTACTTGCAAGATTTTTGCTTCCTGTCCCCATGACTTTATGTTCTGCAGGACTAAATGTCTTAGTTCCGAAGGGAGGAATGCTGCCGCCTGGAGACACATCAACGATTCCACTGAACTGGAAGCTAAAATTGCCACCAGGCCATTTTGGGCTCCTTGTACCTCTGGATCAACAGACAAAGAAGGGAGTTACAATACTGGCCAGTGTGATTGATCCTGACTATGAAGATGAAATTGGATTGACATTACATAACGGAAGTAAAGAAGAGTATGTTTGGAATGCAGGAGATCCCTTAGGACGCCTCCTAGTACTACCATGTCCTGTGATTAAGGTCAATGGAAAACTACAGCAACCCAACTCCAAAATGAGTGATAATAGCCCAGACCCTTCAGGAATGAAGGTTTGGGTCACCTCACCAGGCAAGGAACCACAACCAGCTGAGGTACTTGCTGACGGCAAAGGGAATACAGAATGGGTTGTAGAAGAAGGTAGTTCTAAATATCAGTTACGGCCACGCGACCAGTTGCAGAAACGAGGACTGTAATTGCTATGAGTATTCCTGCTTTGTATGTGTGTATTGGATATTTTGTTTACTTATGAAACATAAGATGTAAATGGGTTAATGCATTTTCAGTTGTACATGTGTTAGTTATATCATGTTGACATAAGTATGAATTTGTAACTGTACCCCTTCAGAGACTGTGCATGGTAAGGAGAGATGTGTGCAGATGCCAAGTTGACAAGGGGTGGACTGTGGTGGTCAGGATTATGTCAACTTGGCTACTACCTATTTGGCTGCTGTATTAAGTGGCAGGGCGGGGTTTGTGGTGGCTCCCTGCCCCTCGGCTCTCATCTCGTGACCCTGGACTACAGCTGCTGATCGCTCACGTGGCCAGGAGCTCCTGCTCTCTTGTTCCAGCATCTGGTTCCGGGACTTGAGCCAGCGGTTGTTGGGCTCATCAGTCCTTACAGTCGGCACGTGAGAGTCCTGCTCCCTGACCTGCCAATCCTGCGCTCGCCAGCCTCTGCTCAGTCCTGCTCCCTGACCTGCTGATCCTGGGTTCTCCGGCCTCTGTCACTTCGCCTCGCCACCAGCTTGGGACCCACCGACCTCCAGCCTCTGTTGCATCGTCTCGCCGCCAGCTTGGGATCCACTGACCCACACAACCGGTGATCTGCAACTCTGGTCTCTGACTTGCTGACCTTGGGTTCCTCAGCTTCCCTGGACACGTGAGGCTTGTGCCACAACTTGGGACATTCAGCTTCTGTGATTACGTGAGCTGTTTCCCATATTTGTATCTATCTATCTATCTGTCTCTCTATATATATTATAAATCTTTCCTTATACCGACACGTGTTACTGGTTTTGCTTCCCTAGAAAACCCAGCGTAAGACACCTATCAACAATGTGGTTTTTTCAGTTTTCTAAGTCTCTCTTATTTTCTTGTACTTAAAATTGGAATTCTCTGTGTAAACCTCTGTAACTTCTCTAGGTAGATGAATCACTGTGTACTTTCTCTTCTTTCTATCTGTTACCAATCTAGAGAAACCCATACATTCTCTGTTCACTGTTTCGCGGTCTTACAGAAGTAGATTTCTTTCTGCGATAGTGCTGTTTTCACAGTGGTAAGTACTCCCAACTCTATCAACAATGTAGGTTTTACCAGTATTCTAAGTCTCTCTTATTTTCTTGTACTTATACTTGGACTTCTCTGTGTAAACCTCTGTAACTTCTCTAGGAAGATGAATCACTGTATACTTTCTCTTCTTTCTATCTGTTACCATTCTAGAGAAACTCATACATTCTCTGTTCACTGTTTCCCGGACTTAGAGAAGTAGATTTCTTTCTGCGAAAGTGCTGTTTTCACAGTGCTAAGTACTTCCAACTAATCAACAATGTAGGTTTTACCACTTTTATACGTGTCTCTTATTTTCTTAGAGTTATACTTGGAATTCTGTTTGTAAACCTCTGTAACTTCTCTAGGTAGATGAATCACTGTGTACTTTCTCTTCTTTCTATCTGTTACCAATCTAGAGAAACTCACATATTCACTGTTCACGTTTTCGCTGTCTTAGAGAAGTAGATTTCTTTCTGAGAAAGTGCTGTTTTCACAGTGCTAAGTACTCCCAACTCTATCAACAATGTAGGTTTTACCACTTTTCTAAGTCTCTCTTATTTTCTTGTACTTATACTTGGACTTCTCTGTGTAAACCTCTGTAAATTTTCTACGTAGATGAATCACTGTGTTCTTTCTCTTGTTTCTATCTGTTACCAATCTTGAGAAACTCATACATTCTCTGTTTACTGTTTCCCGGTCTTAGAGAAGTAGATTTCTTTGTGCGAAAGTGCTGTTTTCACAGGGCTAAGTACTCCCAACTCTATCAACAATGTAGGTTTTACCAGTTTTCTAAGTCTGTCTTATTTTCGTAGAGTTATACTTGGAATTCTGTGTGTAAACCTCTATAACTTCTCTAGGTAGATGAATCACTGTGTACTTTCTGTTCTTTGTATCTGTTACCAATCTAGAGAAACTCATACATTTTCTGTTCACTGTTTCGCCGTCTAGAACAGTAGATTTCTTTGTGCGAAAGTGCAGTTTTCACAGTGCTAAGTACTCCCAACTGTATCAACAATGTAGGTTTTACCACTTGTCTAAGTCTAACTTATTTTCTTGTACTTATACTTGGACTTCTCTGTGTAAACCTCTGTAACTTTTCTACGGAGATGAATCACTGTGTTCTTTCTCTTGTTTCTATCTGTTACCAATCTGCGTAAACTCATACATTCTCTGTTCACTGTTTCCCGGTCTTAGAGAAGTAGATTTCTTTCTGCAAAAGTGCTGTTTTCACAGTGCTAAGTACTCCCAACTCTATCAACAATGTAGGTTTTTCCAGTTTTCTAAGTCTCTCTTATTTTCTTGTACTTATACTTGGAATTCTCTGTGTAAACCTCTGTAACTTCTCTAGGTAGATGAATCACTGTGTACTTTCTCTTCTTTCTATCTGTTACCAATGTAGAGAAACCCATAAATTCTCTGTTCACTGTTTCTCGGTCTTAGAGCAGTAGATTTCTTTCTGCGAAAGTGCTGTTTTCACAGTTCTAAGTACTCCCAACCTATCAACAATTTAGGTTTTACCGGTTTTCTAAGTCTCTCTTATTTTCTTGTACTTATACTTGGACTTCTCTGTGTAAACCTCGGTAACTTCTCTACATAGATGAATCACTGTGTACTTTCTCTTGTTTCCATCTGTTACCAATCTTCAGAAACTCATAAAATCTCTGTTCTCTGTTTCGCGGTCTTAGAGAAGTTGATTTCTTTCTGCGAAAGTGCTGTTTTCACAGTGCTAAGTACTCCCAACACTCTCAACAATGTAGGTTTTACCAGTTTTCTAAGTCTCGCTTATTACACTTATACTTGGAATTCTGTGTATAAACCTCTGTAACTTCTCTAGGTAGATTAATCACTCTGTACTTTCTCTTCTTTCTATCTGTTACCAATCTTGAGAAACTCATACATTCTCTGTTCACTGTTTCCCGGTCTTAGAGAAGTAGATTTCTTTCTGCGAAAGTGCTGTTTTCACAGTGCTAAGTACTCCCAACTCTATCAACAATGAAGGTTTTACCAGTTTTATCAGTCTCTCTAATTTTCTTGTACTTATACTTGGACTTCTCTGTGTAAACCTCTATAAATTCTCTAGGTAGATGAATCACTGTGTACCTTGTCTTCTTTCTATCTGTTACCAATCTTGAGAAACTCATACATTCTCTGTTCACTGTTTCCCGGTCTTAGAGAAGTAGATTTCTTTCTGCGAACGTGCTGTTTTCACAGTGCTAAGTACTCCCAACTCTATCAAAAATGTAGGTTTTTCCAGTTTTCTAAGTCTCTCTTATTTTCTTGTACTTATTCTTGGAATTCTCTGTGTAAACGTTTGTAACTTCTCTAGGTAGATGAATCACCGTGTACTTTCTCTTGTTTCTATCTGTTACCAATCTACAGAAACTCATACTTCCTCTGTTCACTGTTTCGCGGATTAGGAAAGTGGATTTCTTTATGCGAAAGTGCTGTTTTCACAGTGCTAAGTACTCCCAACTCTATCAACAATGTAGCTTCTACCCGTTATCTAAGTCTCTCTTATTTTCTTGTACTTATACTTGGAATTCTCTGTGTATACCTCTGTAACTTCTCTAGATAGATGAATCATTGTGTACTCTCTCTTGTTTCTATCTGTTACCAATCTTGAGAAACTCATACATTCTCTGTTCACTGTGTCCCGGTCTTACAGAATTAGATTTCTTTGTGCGAAAGTGCTGTTTTCACTATGCTAAGTACTCCCAACTCTATCAACAATGTAGGTTCTACCCGTTATCTAAGTCTCTCTTATTTTCTTGTACTTATACTTGGAATTCTCTGTGTAAACCTTTGTAACTTCTCTAGATAGAAGAATCACTGTGTACTTTCACTTGTTTCCATCTGTTACCAATCTTTAGAAACTCATGCATTCTCTGTTCACTGTTTCGCGGTCTTAGAGAAGTAGATTTGTTTCTCCGAAAGTGAAGTTTTCACAATGCTAAGTACTCCCACCTGTATCAGCAATATACGTTTTACTAGTTATCTAAGTCTCTCTTATTTTCTTGGGGTTATACTTGGAATTTTCTGTGTAAACCTCTGTAACTTCTCTAGGTAGAAGAATAACTATGTACTTTCTCTTGTTTTCATCAGTTACCAATCTTAAGAAACTCATACATTCTGTGTTAACTTTTTTGCGGTCTTAGAGAAGTAGATTTCTTTCTGCGAAAGTGATGTTTTCACAATGCTAAGTACTCCCAACTCTATCACCAATGTAGGTTTTACCAGTTTTCATATTGTCTCTTATTTTCTGGTAGTTATACATGGAATGCTCTGTGTACACCTCTGTAACTTCTCTAGGTAGAGGAATCACTGTGTACTTTCTCTTGTTTCTATCTGTTACCAATCCTAAGAAACTCATACATTCTCTGTTCACTGTTTCGTGGTCTTACAGAAGTAAATTTCTTTCTGCGAAACTCATGTTTTCACAATACTAAGTACTCCCAACTCTATAAGCAATGTAAGTTTTAACAGTTTTCTAAGTCTCTCTTATTTTCTTGTGGTTATATTAGGAATTCTCTGTGTAAACCTCTGTAACTTCTCTAGGTAGAAGAATCACTGTGTACATTCTCTTGTTTCTATCTCTTCCCAATCTCATGAAACTCATACATTCTCTGTTCACTGTTTCGTGGTCTTAGAGAATTAGATTTCTTTCTGCGAAAGCGATGTTTTCACAATGCTAAGTAATCCCAACTTTAAAGGAAATGTAGGTTTTAACAGTTTTCTAAATCTCTACTATTTTCTTGTAGTTATACTTGGAATTCTCTGTGTAATCCTCTGTAACTTCTCTATATAGATGAATCACAGTATACTTTCTCTTGTTTCTATCTGTTACCAATCTTAAGAAACTCATACATTCTCTGTTCACTGTTTCGTGGTCTTAGAGAAGTCAATTTCTATCTGCGAAAGTGATGTTTTCACAATGCTAAGTACTCCCAAATGTATCTGCAATGTAGGTTTCACCACTTTTCTTAGTATCTCTTATTTTCTTGTAGTTATACTTGGAAGTCTCTGTGTAAACCTCTGTAACTTCTCCAGGTAGAAGAATCACTGTGTACGTTCTCTTGTTGCTATCTGTTACCAATCTTAAGAAACTCATCCATTCTCTTTTCACTTTTTCGCGGTTTTAGAGAAGTAGATTTCATTCTGCGAAACTGACGTTTTCACAATACTAAGTACTCCCAACTCTATCAGCAATGTAGGTTTTAGCAGTTTTCTAAGTCTCTATTATTTTCTTGTGGTTATACTTGGAATTCTCTGTGTAAACCTCTGTAACTTCTCCAGGTAGAAGAATTCCTGTGTAGTTTCTCTTGTTTCTATCTGTTACCAATCTTAAGAAAATGATACATTCTCTGTTCGCTGTTTCGCGGTCTTAGACAAGTGGATTTCTTTCTGCGAAAGTGATGTTTTCACAATGGTAAGTACTCCCAACTCTGTCAGCAATGTAGGTTTTACCACTTTTCTTAGTATCTCTTATTTTTTTTTAGTTATATATGAAATTCTCTGTGTAAACCTGTGTAACTTCTCTAGGTAGATGAATCACTGTGTACTTTCTCTTCTTTCTGTCTGTTACCAATCTTAAGGAACTCATACATTCTCTGTTCACTATTTCGCGGTCTTACATAAGTAGATTTCTTTCTGCGAAAGTGATGTTTTCACAATGTACGTACTCCCAACTCTATAAGCAATGTTGTTTTTACCAGTTTTCTAAGTCTCTCTTATTTTCCTTTAGCTATCGTTGGAGTTCGCAGTGTAAACCTCTGTAACTTCTCTAGGTAGATTAATCACTGTGTACGTTCTCTTGTTTATATCTTTTACCAATCTTAAGAAACTCATACATTCTCTCTTCACTGTTTCGCGGACTTAGAGAAGTCCATTTCTGGCTCCGAAAGTGATGCTTTCACAATGCTAAGTACTCCCAACTCTATCACCAATGATGTTTTTCCCAGTTTTCTAACTGACTTATTTTCTTGTAGTTATAGTTGGAATTCTCTGTGTACACCTCTGTAACTTCTCTAGGTAGAGGAATCATTGTGTACTTTCTCTTGTTTCTATCTGTTACCAATCTTAAGAAACTCATACATTCTCTGTTCACTGTTTCGCGGTCTTAAAGAAGTAGATTTCTTTCTGCTAAAGTGATGTTTTCACAGTGTTACGTACACCCAACTCTATCAGCAATGGAGGTTTTGCCAGTTTTCTAAGTCTCTCTTATTTTGTTGTGGTTATACTTGGAATTCTCTGTGTAAACCTGTGTGACTTCTCTAGGTAGAGGAATCACTGTGTACTTTCTCTTGTTTCTATCTGTTACCAATCTTAAGAAACTCATACATTCTCTGTTCACTGTTTCGTGGTATTAGGGAAGTAGATTTCTTTCTGCGAAAGTCATGTTTTCACAATGCTAAGTACTCCCAACTCTATCAGCAATGTAGGTTTTACCAGTTTTCTTAGTATCTCTTATTTTCTTATAGTTATACTTGGAAATCTCTGTGTAAACCTCTATAACTTCTGTACGTAGAAGAATCACTGTGTACTTTGGTTTCTATCTGTTATCAATCTTAGGAAACTCATACATTCTCTGTTCACTGTTTCTTGGTCTTAGAGTAGTAAATTTCTTTCTGCGAAAGTGCTGTTTTCACAGTGCTAAGTACTCCCAACTCTATCAACAATGCAGGTTTTTCCAGTTTTCTAAGTCTCTCTTATTTTCTTGTACTTATACTTGGAATTCTCTGTGTAAACCTCTGTAACTTCTCTAGGTAGACGAATCACTGTGTACTTTCTATTGTTTCTATCTGTTACCAATCTTGAGAAACTCATACATTCTCTGTTGTTTCTTTCCCGGTCTTAGAGAAGTAGATTTCTTTGTGCGAAAGTCCTGTTTTCACAGTGCTAAGTACTCCCAAATCTATCAACAGTTTAGGTTTTACCAGTATTCTAAATCTCTCTTATTTTCTTCTACTTATACTTGGAATTCTCTCTGTAAACCTCTGTAACTTCTCTAGGTACATGAATCACTGTGCACTTTCTCTTGTTTCTATCTGTTACCAATCTACAGAAACTCATACTTCCTCTGTTCACTGTTTCGCGGATTAGGAAAGTGGATTTCTTTATGCGAAAGTGCTGTTTTCACAGTGCTAAGTACTCCCAACTCTATCAACAATGTAGGTTCTACCCGTTAACTAAGTCTCTCTTATTTTCTTGTACTTATACTTGGAATTCTCTGTGTAAACTTCTGTAACTTCTCTAGATAGATGAATCACTGTGTACTTTCTCTTGTTTCTATCTGTTACCAATCTTGAGAAACTCATACATTCTCTGTTCACTGTTTCCTGGTCTTAGAGAAGTAGATTTCTTTGTGCGAAAGTGCTGTTTTCACAGTGCTAAGTACTCCCAACTGTATCAGCAATATACGTTTTAGTAGTTATCTAAGTCTCTCTTATTTTCTTGTGGTTATACTTGGAATTTTCTGTGTAAACCTCTGTAACTTCTCTAGGTAGAAGAATAACTATGTACTTTCTCTTGTTTTCATCAGTTACCAAACTTAAGAAACTCATACATTCTGTGTTAACTTTTTTGCGGTCTTAGAGAAGTGGATTTCGTTCTGCGAAAGTGATGTTTCCACAATGCTAAGTACTCCCAACTCTATCACCAATGTAGGTTTTACCAGTTTTCATATTGTCTCTTATTTTCTGGTAGTTATACATGGAATGCTCTGTGTACACCTCTGTAACTTCTCTAGGTAGAGGAATCACTGTGTACTTTCTCTTGTTTCTATCTGTTACCAATCTTAAGAAACTCATACATTCTCTGTTCACTGTTTCTTGGTCTTACAGAAGTAAATTTCTTTCTGCGAAACTCATGTTTTCACAATACTAAGTACTCCCAACTCTATAAGCAATGTAAGTTTTAACAGTTTTCTAAGTCTCTCTTATTTTCTTGTGGTTATATTAGGAATTCTGTGTGTAAACCTCTGTAACTTCTCTAGGTAGATGAATCACTGTGTACTTTCTCTTTCTATCTGTTACCAATGTAGAGAAACTCATACATTCTCTGTTCACTGTTTCGCGGTCTTAGAGAAGTAGATTTGTTTCTGCGAAAGTGCTGTTTTGTCAGTGCTAAGTACTTCCAACTCTATCAACAATGTAGGTTTTACCAGTATTCTAAGTGTCTCTTATTTTCTTCTACTTATACTGGGAATTCTCTGTGTACACCTCTGTAACTTCTCTAGGTAGATGAATCACTGTGTACATTCTGTTGTTTGTATCTGTTACCATTCTAGAGAAACTCATACATTCTCTGTTCACTGTTTCCCTTCTTATAGAAGTAGATTTCTTTCTGTGATAGTGCTGTTTTCACAGTGCTAAGTACTCCCAACTCTGTCAACAATGTAGGTTTTACCAGTTTTCTAAGTCTCGTTTATTACACTTATACTTGGAATTCTGTGTATAAACCTCTGTAACTTCTCTAGGTAGATTAATCACGCTGTACTTTCTCTTCTTTCTATCTGTTACCAATCTTGAGAAACTCATACATTCTCTGTTCACTGTTTCCCGGTCTTAGAGAAGTAGATTTCTTTCTGCGAAAGGGCTGTTTTCACAGTGCTAAGTACTCCCAACTCTATCAACAATGAAGGTTTTACCAGTTTTATCAGTCTCTCTAATTTTCTTGTACTTATACTTGGACTTCTCTGTGTAAACCTCTATAAATTCTCTAGGTAGATGAATCACTGTGTACCTTGTCTTCTTTCTATCTGTTACCAATCTTGAGAAACTCATACATTCTCTGTTCACTGTTTCCCGGTCTTAGAGAAGTAGATTTCTTTCTGCGAACGTGCTGTTTTCACAGTGCTAAGTACTCCCAACTCTATCAACAATGTAGGTTTTTCCAGTTTTCTAAGTCTCTCTTATTTTCTTGTACTTATTCTTGGAATTCTCTGTGTAAACCTTTGTAACTTCTCTAGGTAGATGATTCACCGTGTACTTTCTCTTGTTTCTATTTGTTACCAATCTAGAGAAACTCATACATTCTCTGTTCACTGTTTCGCGTCGTAGAGAAGTAGATTTCTTTCCACGAAGGTGCAGTTTTCACACTGCTAAGTACTCCCAACTCTATCAAAAATGTAGGTTTTTCCAGTTTTCTAAGTCTCTCATATTTTCTTGTACTTATACTTGGACTTCTCTGTGTAAACCTCTGTAACTTTTCTACGTAGATGAATGACTGTGTTCTTTCTCTTGTTTCTGTCTGTTACTAATATTGAGAAACTCATACATTCTCTGTTCACTGTTTCCCGGTCTTAGAGAAGTAGATTTCTTTCTGCGAACGTGCTGTTTTCACAGTGCTAAGTAATCCCAACTCTATCAACAATGTAGGTTTTTCCAGTTTTCTAACTCTCTCTTATTTTCTTGTACTTATACTTGGAATTCTCTGTGTAAACCTTGGTAACTTCTCTAGGTAGATGAATCACTGTGTACTTTCTCTTCTTTCTGTCTGTTACCAATCTTCAGAAACTCATACATTCACTGTTCACTGTTTCGTGGTCTTTGAGAAGTAGATTTCTGTCTGCAAAAGTGCTGTTTTCACAGTGCTAAGTACTCCCAACTCTATCAACAATGTAGGTTTTACCAGTTTTCTACGTCTCTCTTATTTTCTCAGAGTTATACTTGCAATTCTGTGTGTAAACCTCTGTAAATTCTCTAGGTAGATGAATCACTGTGTACTTTCTCTTTCTATCTGTTACCAATGTAGAGAAACTCATACATTCTCTGTTCACTGTTTCGCGGTCTTAGAGAAGTAGATTTCTTTCTGCGAAAGTGCTGTTTTCACAGTGCTAAGTACTCCCAACTGTATCAACAATGTAGGTTTTACCAGTTTTCTAAGTCTCTATTATTTTCTTAGAGTTATACTTGGAATTCTGTGTGTAATGCTCTGTAACTTCTCTAGGTAGATGAATCACAGTGTACTTTCTCTTTCTATCTGTTACCAATCTTGAGAAATTCATAAATTCTCTGTTCACTGTTTCCCGGTCTTAGAGAAGTAGATTTCTTTCTGCGAAAGTGGTGCTTTCACAGTCCTAAGTACTCCCAACTCTATCAACAATGTAGGTTTAACCAGTTTTCTAAGTCTCTGGTATTTTCTTAGAGTTATACTTGGAATTCTGTGTGTAAACCTCTGTAACTTCTCTAGGTAGATGAATCACTGTGTACTTTCTATTGTTCTATCTATTACCAATCTTCAGAAATTCATACATTCTCTGTTCACGGTTTCCCGGTCCTATAGACGTAAATTTCTTTCTGCGAAAGTGCTGTTTTCACAGTTCTAAGTACTCCCAACTCTATCAACAATGTAGGTTTTACCAGTTTTCTAAGTCTCTCTTATTTTCTTAGAGTTATACTTGGAATTCTGTGTGTAAACTTCTGTAACTTCTCTAGGTAGATGAATCACTGTGTACTTTCTCTTCTTTCTATCTGTAACCAATCTAGAGAAACTCCTACATTCTCTGTTCACTGTTTCGCGTTCTTAGAGAAGTAGAATTCTTTCTGCGAAAGTGCTGTTTTCACAGTGCTAAGTACTCCGAACTCTATCAACAATGTAGGTTTTACCTTTTTTCTAAGTCTCTCTAATTTTCTGAGAGTTATACTTGGAATTCTGTGTGTAAACCGCTGTAACTTCTGTAGGTAGATGAATCACTGTGTACTTTCTCTTCTTTCTATCTGTTACCAATCTCGAGAAACTCATACATTCTCTGTTCACTGTTTTGCGGTCTTAGAGAAGTAGATTTCTTTCTGCGAAAGTGCTGTTTTCACAGTGCTAAGTACTCCCAACTCTATCAACAATGTAGGTTTTTCCAGTATTCTAAGTCTCTCTTATTTTCTTGTACTTATACTTGGACTTCTCTGTGTAAACCTCTGTAACTTCTCTAGGTAGATGAATCCCCGTGTACTTTCTCTTGTTTCTATCTGTTACCAAACTAGAGAAACTCATACATTCTCTGTTCACTGTTTCGCGGTCTTAGAGAAGTAGATTTCTTTCTGCGAAAGTGCTGTTTTCACAGTGCTAAGTACTCCCAACTCTATCAACAATGTAGGTTTTATCAGTTTTCTAGGTGTCTCTTATTTTCTTAGAGTTATACTTGGAATTCTGTGTGTAAACCTCTGTAACTTCTCCAGGTAGATGAATCACTGTGTACTTTCTCTTCTTTCTATCTGTTACCAATCTAGAGAAACTCATACATTCTCTGTTCACTGTTTCGCGGTCTTAGAGAACAAGATTTCTTTCTGAGAAAATGCTGTTTTCACAGTGCTAAGTACTCCGAAATCTATCAACAATGTAGGTTTTACCAGTTTTCTAAGTCTCTCTTATTTTCTTGTACGTATACTTGGACTTCTCTGAGTAAACCTCTGTAATTTCCGTAGGTAGATGAATCACTGTGTACTTTCTCTTCTTTCTATCTGTTACCAATCTTGAGAAACTCATACATTCTCTGTTCACTGTTTCACGGTCTTAGAGAATGAGATTTCTTTCTGCGATGGTGCAGTTTTCACAGTGCTAAGTACTCCCAACTCTATCAACAATGTAGGTTTTACCAGTTTTCTAAGTCTCTCTTATTTTCTTACAGTTATACTTGGAATTCTGTGTGTAAACCTCTGTAACTTCTCTAAGTAGATGAATCACTGTGTACTTTCTCTTCTTTCTATCTGTTACCAATCTTGAGAAACTCAAACATTCTCTGTTCACTGTTTCGCGGTCTTAGAGAAGTAGATTTCCTTCTGCGAAAGTGCTGTTTTCACAGTGCTAAGTACTCCCAACTCTATCAACAATGTAGGTTTTACCAGATTTCTAAGTCTCTCTTATTTTCTTGTACTTATACTTGGACTTCTCTGTGGAAACCTCTGTTAATTCTCTAGGTAGATGAATCACTGTGTACTTTCTCTTCTTTCTATCTGTTACCAATCTTGAGAAATTTATACATTCTCTGTTCACTGTTTCGCGGTCTTAGAGAAGAAGATTTCTTTCTGCGAAAGTGCTGTTTTCACAGTGCTAAGTACTCCCAACTCTATCAACAATGTAGGGTTTACCAGTTTTGTAAGTCTCTCTTATTTTCTTTGAGTTATGCTAGGAATTCTGTGTGTAAACCATTGTAACTTCTCTAGGTAGATGAATCACTGTGTATTTTCTCTTCTTTCTATCTGTTACCAATCTAGAGAAACTCATACATTCTCTGTTCACTGTTTCGCGGTATTAGAGGAGGAGATTCCGTTCTGCGAAAGTGCTGTTTTGACAGTGCTAAGTACTCCAAACACTATCAACAATGTAGGTTTTACTAGTTTTATAAGTCTCTCTTATTTTCTTAGAGTCATACTTGGAATTCTGTGTGTAACCTTTTGTAACTTTTCTAGGTAGATGAATCACTGTGTACTTTCTCTTCTTTCTATCTGTTACCAATCTAGAGAAACTCATACATTCTCTATTGACGGTTTCGCGGTCTTTGAGAAGTAGATTTCATTCTGCGCAAGTGCTGTTTTCACAGTCCTAAGTACTCCCAACTCTGTCAACAATGTAGGTTTTTCCAGTTTTCTAAGTCTTTCTTATTTTCTTGTACTTATACTTGGAATTCTCTGTGTAAACCTCTGTAACTTCTCTACGTAGATGAATCACTGTGTACTTTCTCTTGTTTCTATCTGTTACCAATGTAGGGAAACTCATACATTCTCTGTTCACTGTTTCGCGCTCTTAGAGAAGTAGATTTCTTTCTGCGAACGTGCTGTTTTCACAGTGCTAAGTACTCCCAACTCTATCAACAATGTAGGTTTTACCCGTTATCTAAGTCTCTCTTATTTTCTTGTACTTATACTTGGCCTTCTCTGTGTAACCCTCTGTAACTTCTCTAGGTAGATGAATCACTGTGTACTTTCTCTTCTTTCTATCTGTTACCAATCTAGAGAAACTCATACATTCTCTGTTCAAGCTTTCTCGGTCTAAGAGAAGTAAATTTCTTTCTGCGAAAGTGCTGTTCTTACAGTGGTAAGTGCTCCCAACTCTATCAACAATGTAGGTTTTTCCAGTTTTCTAAGTCTCTCTTATTTTCTTGTATTTATACTTGGAATACTCTCTGTAAACCTCTGTAACTTCTCTAGATAGATGAATCACTGTGTACTTTCTCTTATTACTATCTGTTACCATTCTAGAGAAACTCATACATTCTTTGTTCACTGTTTCACGGTCTTAGAGAAGTGGATTTCTTTCTGCGAAAGTGCTGTTTTCACAGTGCTAAGTATTCCCAACTCTATCAACAATGTACGTTTTACCAGTGTTCTAAGTCTCTCTTATTTTCTTGCACTTATACTGGGAATTCTCTGTGTAAACCTCTGAACTTCTCTAGGTAGATGAATCACTGAGTACTTTCTCTTCTTTCTATCTGTTACAAATCTTGAGAAACTCATACATTCTCTGTTCACTGTTTCGCGGTCTTAGAGAAGTAGATTTCTTTCTGCTAAAGTGCTGTTTTCACAGTGGTAAGTACTCCCAACTCTATCAACAATGTAGGTTTTACCAGTTTTCTAACTCTGTCTTATTTTCTTGCACTTATACTTGGACTTCTCTGTGTAAACCTCTGTAAATTCCCTAGGTAGATGAAGCACTGTGTACATTCTCTTGTTTCGATCAGTTACCAGTCTTGATAAACTCATACATTCTCTGTTCAGTGTTTCCCAGTCTTAGAGCAGTAGACTTCTTTCTGCGAAAGTGCTGTTTTCACATTGCTAAGTACTCCCAACTCTCTCAAAAATGTGGGTTTTACCAGTTTTCTAAGTCTCGCTTATTACACTTATACTTGGAATTCTGTGTATAAACCTCTGTAACTTCTCTAGGTAGATTAATCACTCTGTACTTTCTCTTCTTTCTATCTGTTACCAATCTTGAGAAACTCATACATTCTCTGTTCACTGTTTCACGGTCTTAGAGAAGTAGATTTCTTTCTGCGAAAGTGCTGTTTTCACAGTGCTAAGTACTCCCAACTCTATCAACAATGAAGGTTTTACCAGTTTTATCAGTCTCTCTAATTTTCTTGTACTTATACTTGGACTTTTCTGTCTAAACCTCTAGAAATTCTCTAGGTCGATGAATCACTGTGTACTTTGTCTTCTTTCTATCTGTTACCAAACTTGAGAAACTCATACATTCTCTGTTCACTGTTTCGCTGTCTTAGAGAAGTAGATTTCTTTCTGCGAACCTGCTGTTTTCACAGTGCTAAGTACTCCTAACTCTATCAACAATGTAGGTTTTTCCAGTTTTCTAAGTCTCTCTTATTTTCTTGTACTTATACTTGGAATTCTCTGTGTAAACCTTTGTAACTTCTCTAGGTAGATGAATCACCGTGTACTTTCTCTTGTTTCTATCTGTTACCAATCTAGAGAAACTCATACATTCTCTGTTCACTGTTTCGCGTCTTAGAGAAGTAGATTTCTTTCCGCGAAAGTGCAGTTTTCACAGTGCTAAGTACTCCTAACTCTATCAACAATGTAGGTTTTTCCAGTTTTCTAAGTCTCTCTTATTTTCTTGTACTTATACTTGGAATTCTCTGTGTAAACCTTGGTAACTTCTCTAGGTAGATGAATCACTGTGTACTTTCTCTTCTTTCTGTCTGTTACCAATCTTCAGAAACTCATACATTCACTGTTCACTGTTTCGTGGTCTTTGAGAAGTAGATTTCTGTCTGCAAAAGTGCTGTTTTCACAGTGCTAAGTACTCCCAACTCTATCAACAATGTAGGTTTTACCAGTTTTCTACGTCTCTCTTATTTTCTCAGAGTTATACTTGCAATTCTGTGTGTAAACCTCTGTAAATTCTCTAGGTAGATGAATCACTGTGTACTTTCTCTTTCTATCTGTTACCAATGTAGAGAAACTCATACATTCTCTGTTCACTGTTTCGCGGTCTTAGAGAAGTAGATTTCTTTCTGCGAAAGTGCTGTTTTCACAGTGCTAAGTACTCCCAACTGTATCAACAATGTAGGTTTTACCAGTTTTCTAAGTCTCTATTATTTTCTTAGAGTTATACTTGGAATTCTGTGTGTAATGCTCTGTAACTTCTCTAGGTAGATGAATCACAGTGTACTTTCTCTTTCTATCTGTTACCAATCTTGAGAAATTCATAAATTCTCTGTTCACTGTTTCCCGGTCTTAGAGAAGTAGATTTCTTTCTGCGAAAGTGGTGCTTTCACAGTCCTAAGTACTCCCAACTCTATCAACAATGTAGGTTTAACCAGTTTTCTAAGTCTCTGGTATTTTCTTAGAGTTATACTTGGAATTCTGTGTGTAAACCTCTGTAACTTCTCTAGGTAGATGAATCACTGTGTACTTTCTATTGTTCTATCTATTACCAATCTTCAGAAATTCATACATTCTCTGTTCACGGTTTCCCGGTCCTATAGACGAAAATTTCTTTCTGCGAAAGTGCTGTTTTCACAGTTCTAAGTACTCCCAACTCTATCAACAATGTAGGTTTTACCAGTTTTCTAAGTCTCTCTTATTTTCTTAGAGTTATACTTGGAATTCTGTGTGTAAACTTCTGTAACTTCTCTAGGTAGATGAATCACTGTGTACTTTCTCTTCTTTCTATCTGTAACCAATCTAGAGAAACTCCTACATTCTCTGTTCACTGTTTCGCGTTCTTAGAGAAGTAGAATTCTTTCTGCGAAAGTGCTGTTTTCACAGTGCTAAGTACTCCGAACTCTATCAACAATGTAGGTTTTACCTTTTTTCTAAGTCTCTCTAATTTTCTGAGAGTTATACTTGGAATTCTGTGTGTAAACCGCTGTAACTTCTGTAGGTAGATGAATCACTGTGTACTTTCTCTTCTTTCTATCTGTTACCAATCTCGAGAAACTCATACATTCTCTGTTCACTGTTTTGCGGTCTTAGAGAAGTAGATTTCTTTCTGCGAAAGTGCTGTTTTCACAGTGCTAAGTACTCCCAACTCTATCAACAATGTAGGTTTTTCCAGTTATCTATTTCTCTCTTATTTTATTGTACTTATACTTGGAATCCTCTGTGTAAACCTCTGTAACTTCTCTAGGTAGATGAATAACTGTGTACTTTCTCTTCTTTCTATCACTTAGCAATCTATAGAAACCCATACATTCTCTGTTCACGTTTTCGCGGTCTTAGAGAAGTAGATTTCTTTCTGCGAAAGTGCTGTTTTCACAATGCTAAGTACTCCCAACTCTATCAACAATGTAGGTTTTTCCAGTATTCTAAGTCTCTCTTATTTTCTTGTACTTATACTTGGACTTCTCTGTGTAAACCTCTGTAACTTCTCTAGGTAGATGAATCCCCGTGTACTTTCTCTTGTTTCTATCTGTTACCAAACTAGAGAAACTCATACATTCTCTGTTCACTGTTTCGCGGTCTTAGAGAAGTAGATTTCTTTCTGCGAAAGTGCTGTTTTCACAGTGCTAAGTACTCCCAACTCTATCAACAATGTAGGTTTTATCAGTTTTCTAGGTGTCTCTTATTTTCTTAGAGTTATACTTGGAATTCTGTGTGTAAACCTCTGTAACTTCTCCAGGTAGATGAATCACTGTGTACTTTCTCTTCTTTCTATCTGTTACCAATCTAGAGAAACTCATACATTCTCTGTTCACTGTTTCGCGGTCTTAGAGAACAAGATTTCTTTCTGAGAAAATGCTGTTTTCACAGTGCTAAGTACTCCGAAATCTATCAACAATGTAGGTTTTACCAGTTTTCTAAGTCTCTCTTATTTTCTTGTACGTATACTTGGACTTCTCTGAGTAAACCTCTGTAATTTCCGTAGGTAGATGAATCACTGTGTACTTTCTCTTCTTTCTATCTGTTACCAATCTTGAGAAACTCATACATTCTCTGTTCACTGTTTCACGGTCTTAGAGAATGAGATTTCTTTCTGCGATGGTGCAGTTTTCACAGTGCTAAGTACTCCCAACTCTATCAACAATGTAGGTTTTACCAGTTTTCTAAGTCTCTCTTATTTTCTTACAGTTATACTTGGAATTCTGTGTGTAAACCTCTGTAACTTCTCTAAGTAGATGAATCACTGTGTACTTTCTCTTCTTTCTATCTGTTACCAATCTTGAGAAACTCAAACATTCTCTGTTCACTGTTTCGCGGTCTTAGAGAAGTAGATTTCCTTCTGCGAAAGTGCTGTTTTCACAGTGCTAAGTACTCCCAACTCTATCAACAATGTAGGTTTTACCAGATTTCTAAGTCTCTCTTATTTTCTTGTACTTATACTTGGACTTCTCTGTGGAAACCTCTGTTAATTCTCTAGGTAGATGAATCACTGTGTACTTTCTCTTCTTTCTATCTGTTACCAATCTTGAGAAATTTATACATTCTCTGTTCACTGTTTCGCGGTCTTAGAGAAGTAGATTTCTTTCTGCGAAAGTGCTGTTTTCACAGTGCTAAGTACTCCCAACTCTATCAACAATGTAGGGTTTACCAGTTTTGTAAGTCTCTCTTATTTTCTTTGAGTTATGCTAGGAATTCTGTGTGTAAACCATTGTAACTTCTCTAGGTAGATGAATCACTGTGTATTTTCTCTTCTTTCTATCTGTTACCAATCTAGAGAAACTCATACATTCTCTGTTCACTGTTTCGCGGTATTAGAGGAGGAGATTCCGTTCTGCGAAAGTGCTGTTTTCACAGTGCTAAGTACTCCAAACACTATCAACAATGTAGGTTTTACTAGTTTTATAAGTCTCTCTTATTTTCTTAGAGTCATACTTGGAATTCTGTGTGTAACCTTTTGTAACTTTTCTAGGTAGATGAATCACTGTGTACTTTCTCTTCTTTCTATCTGTTACCAATCTAGAGAAACTCATACATTCTCTATTGACGGTTTCGCGGTCTTTGAGAAGTAGATTTCATTCTGCGCAAGTGCTGTTTTCACAGTCCTAAGTACTCCCAACTCTGTCAACAATGTAGGTTTTTCCAGTTTTCTAAGTCTTTCTTATTTTCTTGTACTTATACTTGGAATTCTCTGTGTAAACCTCTGTAACTTCTCTACGTAGATGAATCACTGTGTACTTTCTCTTGTTTCTATCTGTTACCAATGTAGGGAAACTCATACATTCTCTGTTCACTGTTTCGCGGTCTTAGAGAAGTAGATTTCTTTCTGCGAACGTGCTGTTTTCACAGTGCTAAGTACTCCCAACTCTATCAACAATGTAGGTTTTACCCGTTATCTAAGTCTCTCTTATTTTCTTGTACTTATACTTGGCCTTCTCTGTGTAACCCTCTGTAACTTCTCTAGGTAGATGAATCACTGTGTACTTTCTCTTCTTTCTATCTGTTACCAATCTAGAGAAACTCATACATTCTCTGTTCAAGCTTTCTCGGTCTAAGAGAAGTAAATTTCTTTCTGCGAAAGTGCTGTTCTTACAGTGGTAAGTGCTCCCAACTCTATCAACAATGTAGGTTTTTCCAGTTTTCTAAGTCTCTCTTATTTTCTTGTATTTATACTTGGAATACTCTCTGTAAACCTCTGTAACTTCTCTAGATAGATGAATCACTGTGTACTTTCTCTTATTACTATCTGTTACCATTCTAGAGAAACTCATACATTCTTTGTTCACTGTTTCACGGTCTTAGAGAAGTGGATTTCTTTCTGCGAAAGTGCTGTTTTCACAGTGCTAAGTATTCCCAACTCTATCAACAATGTACGTTTTACCAGTGTTCTAAGTCTCTCTTATTTTCTTGCACTTATACTGGGAATTCTCTGTGTAAACCTCTGAACTTCTCTAGGTAGATGAATCACTGAGTACTTTCTCTTCTTTCTATCTGTTACAAATCTTGAGAAACTCATACATTCTCTGTTCACTGTTTCGCGGTCTTAGAGAAGTAGATTTCTTTCTGCTAAAGTGCTGTTTTCACAGTGGTAAGTACTCCCAACTCTATCAACAATGTAGGTTTTACCAGTTTTCTAAGTCTGTCTTATTTTCTTGCACTTATACTTGGACTTCTCTGTGTAAACCTCTGTAAATTCCCTAGGTAGATGAAGCACTGTGTACATTCTCTTGTTTCGATCAGTTACCAGTCTTGATAAACTCATACATTCTCTGTTCAGTGTTTCCCAGTCTTAGAGCAGTAGATTTCTTTCTGCGAAAGTGCTGTTTTCACATTGCTAAGTACTCCCAACTCTATCAACAATGAAGGTTTTACCAGTTTTATCAGTCTCTCTAATTTTCTTGTACTTATACTTGGACTTTTCTGTCTAAACCTCTAGAAATTCTCTAGGTCGATGAATCACTGTGTACTTTGTCTTCTTTCTATCTGTTACCAAACTTGAGAAACTCATACATTCTCTGTTCACTGTTTCGCTGTCTTAGAGAAGTAGATTTCTTTCTGCGAACCTGCTGTTTTCACAGTGCTAAGTACTCCTAACTCTATCAACAATGTAGGTTTTTCCAGTTTTCTAAGTCTCTCTTATTTTCTTGTACTTATACTTGGAATTCTCTGTGTAAACCTTTGTAACTTCTCTAGGTAGATGAATCACCGTGTACTTTCTCTTGTTTCTATCTGTTACCAATCTAGAGAAACTCATACATTCTCTGTTCACTGTTTCGCGTCTTAGAAGTAGATTTCTTTCCGCGAAAGTGCAGTTTTCACAGTGCTAAGTACTCCTAACTCTATCAACAATGTAGGTTTTTCCAGTTTTCTAAGTCTCTCTTATTTTCTTGTACTTATACTTGGAATTCTCTGTGTAAACCTTGGTAACTTCTCTAGGTAGATGAATCACTGTGTACTTTCTCTTCTTTCTGTCTGTTACCAATCTTCAGAAACTCATACATTCTCTGTTCACTGTTTCGCGGTCTTTGAGAAGTAGATTTATGTCTGTGAAAGTGCTGTTTTCACAGTGCTAAGTACTTCCAACTTTATCAACAATGTAGGTTTTACCAGTTTTATAAGTGTCTCTTATTTTCTTAGAGTTATACTTTGAATTCTGTGGTTAAACCACTGTAACTTCTCTAGGTAGATGAATCACTGTGTACTTTCTCTTCTTTCTATCTGTTACCAATCTAGAGAAGCTCATAAATTCTCTGTTCACTGTTTCGTGGTCTTAGAGACGTAGATTTCTCTCTGCGAAAGTGCTGTTTTCACAGTGGTAAGTACTCCCAACTCTATCAACAATGTAGATTTTACCAGTTTTATAAGTCTGTCTTATTTTCTTAGAGTTATACTTGGAATTCTGTGTTTAAACCTCTGTAACTTCTCTAGGTAGATGAATCACTGTGTACTTTCTGTTCTTTATATCTGTTACCAATCTAGAGAAACTCATACATTCTCTGTTCACTGTTTCGCGGTTTAGAGCAGTAGATTTCTTTGTGCGAAAGTGCTGTTTTCACAGTGCTAAGTACTCTCAACTGTATCAACAATGTAGGTTTTACCACTTTTCTAAGTCTCTCTTATTTTCTTGTACTTATACTTGGATTTCTCTGTGTAAACCTCTGTAACTTTTCTACGTAGATGAATCACTGTGTGCTTTCTCTTGTTTCTATCTGTTACCAATCTGCATAAACTCATACATTCTCTGTTCACTGTTTCCCGGTCTTAGAGAAATAGATTTCTTTCTGCGAAAGTGCTGTTTTCACGGTGCTAAGTACTCCCAACTCTATCAACAATGTAGGTTTTACCAGTATTCTAAGTCTCTCTTATTTTCTTGTACTTAAACTTGGAGTTCTCTGTGTCAACCTCTGTAACTTCTCTAGGAAGATGAATCACTGTGTACTTTCTATTCTTTCTGTCTGTTGCCAATCTTGAGAAACCCATAAATTTTCTGTTCACTGTTTCCCAGTCTTAGAGCAGTAGATTTCTTTCTGCGAAAGTGCTGTTTTCACAGTGCTAAGTACTCCCAACTCTATCAACAATGTAGGTTTTACCAGTATTATAACACTCTCTTATTTTCTTAGATTTATACTTGGAATTCTGTGTGTAAACCTCTGTAACTTATCTAGGTAGATGAATCACTGTGTACTGTCTCTAGTTTCTATCTGTTACCAATCTAGAGAAACTCATGCATTCTCTGTTCACTGTTTCGCGGTCTTAGAGAAGTAGATTTCTTTCTGCGAATGTGCTGTTTTCACAGTGCTAAATACTCCCAAATCTATCAACAATGTAGGTTTTACCAGTTTTCTAAGTCTCTCTTATTTTCTTGTACTTATACTTGGACTTCTCTGTGTAAACCTCTGTAACTTCTCTACGTAGATGAATCACTGTGTACTTTCTGTTGCTTCTATCTGTTACTAATCTTCAGAAACTCATAAATTCACTGTTCACTGTTTCGCGGTCGTAGAGAAGTAGATTTCTTTCTGCGACAGTGCTGTTTTCACAGTGCTAAGTACTCCGAACTCTATCAACAATGTAGGTTTTACCAGTTTTCTAAATCTCTCTTATTTTCTTAGAGTTATACTTGGAATTCTGTGCGTAAACCGCTGTAACTTCTGTAGGTAGATGAATCACTGTGTACTTTGTCTTCTTTCTATCTGTTACCAATCTTTAGAAACTCATACATTCTCTGTTCACTGTTTCGCGGTCTTAGAGAAGTAGATTTCTTTCTTCCAAAGTGCTGTTTTCATAGTGCTAAGTACTCCCAACTCTATTGTGGTGGTCAGGATTATGTCAACTTGGCTACTACCTATTTGGCTGCTGTATTAAGTGGCAGCCGGGGTTTCTGGTGGCTCCCTGCCCCTCGGCTCTCATCTCGTGACCCTGGACTACAGCTGCTGATCGCTCACGTGGCCAGGAGCTCCTGCTCTCTTGTTCCAGCATCTGGTTCCGGGACTTGAGCCAGCGGCTGTTGGGCTCATCAGTCCTTACAGTCGGCACGTGAGAGTCCTGCTCCCTGACCTGCCAATCCTGCGCTCGCCAGCCTCTGCTCAGTCCTGCTCCCTGACCTGCTGATCCTGGGTTCTCCGGCCTCTGTCACTTCGCCTCGCCACCAGCTTGGGACCCACCGACCTCCAGCCTCTGTTGCATCGTCTCGCCGCCAGCTTGGGATCCACTGACCCACACAACCGGTGATCTGCAACTCTGGTCTCTGACTTGCTGACCTTGGGTTCCTCAGCTTCCCTGGACACGTGAGGCTTGTGCCAGAGCTTGGGACATTCAGCTTCTGTGACTACGTGAGCTGTTTCCTATATTTGTATCTATCTATCTATCTGTCTCTATATATATATTATAAATCTTTCCTTATACCGACACGTGTTACTGGTTTTGCTTCCCTAGAAAACCCAGCCTAAGACATCTATCAACAATGTGGTTTTTTCAGTTTTCTAAGTCTCTCTTATTTTCTTGTACTTATACTTGGAATTCTCTGTGTAAACCTCTGTAACTTCTCTAGGTAGATGAATCACTGTGTACTTTCTCTTCTTTCTATCTGTTACCATTCTAGAGAAACTCATACATTCTCTGTTCACTGTTTCCCGGACTTAGAGAAGTAGATTTCTTTCTGCGATAGTGCTGTTTTCACAGTGGTAAGTACTCCCAACTCTATCAACAATGTAGGTTTTACCAGTATTCTAAGTCTCTCTTATTTTCTTGTACTTATACTTGGACTTCTCTGTGTAAACCTCTGTAACTTCTCTAGGAAGATGAATCACTGTATACTTTCTCTTCTTTCTATCTCTTACCATTCTAGAGAAACTCATACATTCTCTGTTCACTGTTTCCCGGACTTAGAGAAGTAGATTTCTTTCTGCGAAAGTGCTGTTTTCACAGTGCTAAGTACTTCCAACTAATCAACAATTTAGGTTTTACCACTTTTATAAGTGTCTCTTATTTTCTTAGAGTTATACTTGGAATTCTGTTTATAAACCTCTGTAACTTCTCTAGGTAGATGAATCACTGTGTACTTTCTCTTCTTTCTATCTGTTACCAATCTAGAGAAACTCATATATGCACTGTTCACGTTTTCGCTGTCTAAGAGAAGTAGATTTCTTTCTGCGAAAGTGCTGTTTTCACAGTGCTAAGTACTCCCATGTCTATCAACAATGTAGGTTTTACCAGTTTTCTAAGTCTCTCTTATTTTCTTGTACTTGTACTTGAACTTCTCTGTGTCAACCTCTGTAACTTCTCCAGGTAGATGAATCACTGTGTACTTTCTCTTGTTTCTATCTGTTACCAATCTACAGAAACTCATACATTCTCTGTTCACGTTTTCGCGGTCTTAGAGAAGTAGATTTCTTTCTGAGAAAGTGTTGTTTTCACCGTGCTAAGTACTCCCAACTCTATCAACAATGTAGGTTTTTCCAGTTTTCTAAGTCTGTCTTATTTTCTTGTACTTATACTTGGAATTCTGTGTGTAAACCTCTGTAACTTCTCTAGGTAGATGAATCACTGTGTACTTTCTCTTGTTTCTATCTGTTACCAATCTAGAGAAACTCATACATTCTCTGTTCACTGTTTCGCGGTCGTAGAGAAGTACATTTCTTTGTGCGAAAGTGCTGTTTTCACAGGGCTAAGTACTCCCAACTCTATCAACAAGGTAGGTTTTACCAGTTTTCTAAGTCTGTCTTATTTTCGTAGAGTTATACTTGGAATTCTGTGTGTAAACCTCTATAACTTCTCTAGGTAGATGAATCACTGTGTACTTTCTGTTCTTTGTATCTGTTACCAATCTAGAGAAACTCATACATTCTCTGTTCACTGTTTCGCGGTCTTAGAGAAGTAGATTTCTTTCTCCGAAAGTGATGTTCTCACAATACTAAGTATTTCCAACTCTATCAGAAAGGTAGGTTTTACCAGTTTTCTAAGTCTCTCTTATTCTTTTGTAGTTATACTTGGAATTGTCTCTGTAAACCTCTGTAACTTCTGTAGGTACATGAATCACTGTGTACTTTCTGTTGTTTCTATCTTATACCAATCGTAGAAAACTCATACATTCTCTCTTCACTGTTTCCTGGTATTAGAGAAGTGAATTGCTTTCTGCAAAAGTGATGTTTTCACAATGCTAAGTACTCCCAACTCTTCAGCAATGTAGGTTTTACCAGTTTTCTTGGTATCTCTTATTTTCTTGTAGTTATACTTGAAATTCTCTGCGTAAACCTCTGTAACTTCTCTAGGTAGAAGAATCACTGTGTACTTTCTCTTGTTTCTATCTGTTACCAATCTTAAGAAACTCATACATTCTCTGTTCAGTGTTTCGCGGTCTTAGAGAAGTAGATTTCTTTCTCCGAAAGTGATGTTTCACAATGGTAAGTACTCCCAACTCTTCAGCAATGTAGGTTTACCAGTTTTCTAAGCCTCTCTTATTTTCTTGTAGTTATACTTGGAATTCTCTGTGTAAACCTCTGTAACTTCTCTAGGTAGAAGAATCACTGTGAACTTTCTCTTTGTTCTATCTGTTACCAATCTTAAGAAACTCATACATTCACTGTTCACTGTTTCGTGGCCTTAGGGAAGCAGATTTCTTTCTGCGAAAGTCATGTTTTCAGAATGCCAAGTACTCCCAACTCTATCGGCAATGTAGGTTTTACCAGTTTTCTTAGTATCTCTTATTTTCTTGTAGTTATACTTGGATTTCTCTGTGTAAACCTCTGTAAATTCTCTATGTAGAAGAATCACTGTGTACTTTCCCTTGTTTCTATCTGTTACTAATCTTAAGAAACTCATACGTTCTCTGTTCACTGTTTCGCGGTGTTAGAGATGTAGATTTCTGTCTCTGAAAGTGATGTTTTCACACTGCTGAGTACTCACAACTCTATCAGCAATGTTGTTTTTACCAGTTTTCTAAGTCTCTCTTATTTTCTTGTAGTTATAGTTGGAATTCTCTGTGTAAACCTCTGTAACTTCTCTAAGTAGAGGAATTACTGTCTTCTTACTCTTGTTTCTATCTGTTACCAATCTAAAGAAACTCATACATTCTCTGTTGAAGGTTTCCAGGTCTTAGAGAAGTAGATTTCGTTCTGCGAAAGTGATGTTTTAACAATGCTAACTACTCCCAACTCTATCAGCAATGTAGATTTTAATAGTTTTCCAAATCTCTCTTATTTTCTTGTTGTTATTCTTCGAATTCTCTGTGAAAACCTCTGTAACTTCTCTAGGTAGAAGAATCACTGTGTACTTTCTCTTGTTTGTATGTGTTACCAATCTTTACAAACTCAAACATTCTCTTTTCACTGTTTTATGGTCTCAGAGAAGTAGATTTCTTTCTGGGAAAGTAATGTTTTCACAATGCTAAGTACTCCCAACTCTATCAGCAATGTAGTTTTTACCAGTTTTCTTAGTCTCTCTTATTTTGTTGTAGTTATATTTGGAATTCTCTGTGTAAACCTCTGTAATTTCTCTAGGTAGAAGAATCACTGTGTAAATTCTCTTGTTTCTATCTGTTACCAATCTTAAGAAACTCATACATTCTCTGTTCACTGTTTCGTGGTCTTGGAGAAGTAAATTGCTTTCTGCAGAAGTGATGTTTTCACAATGCTAAGTACTCCCAACTCTATCAGCAATGTAGTTTTTACCAGTTTTCTTAATATCTCTGATTTTCTTGTAGCCATACTTCGAATACTCTGTGTAACCCTCTGTAACTTCTCAAGCTAGAGGAGTCACTCTGTACTTAATCTTGTTTCTATCTGTTACCAGTCTTAAAAAACTGATACATTCTCTGGTCACTGTTTCACGGTCTTAGAGAAGTAAATTGCTACTGCGAATGTGATGTTTTCACAGTGCTAAGTACTCCCAACTCTATCCGCAATGTAGGTTTTACCAGATTTCTAAGTGTCTCTTATTTTCTTGTAGTTATACTTAGAACTGTCTGTGTAAACCTCTGTAACTTCTCTATAGAGTTGAATTACTGTGTACTTTCTCTTTTTTCTACCTGTTACCCTTCTTTAGAAACTCAAACCTTCTCTGCTCTCTGTTTCGCGGTCTTAGAGAAGTAGATTTCTTTCTGCGACAGTGATGTTTTCACAATGCTAGGTATTCCCAACAGAGTTTTACACAGAGATTTCCAAGTATAACTACAAGAAAATAAGAGATACTTAGAAAACTGATAAAACCTACATTGATGGAAGAGTTCGGAGTACTTAGCATTTTGAAAACATCACTTTCAGAGAAAGAAATCTACTTCTCTAAGACCGCGAAACAGTGAACAGAGAATGTATGAGTTTCTTAAGATTGGTAACAGATAGAAACAAGAGAAAGTACCCAGTGATTCTTCTACCTAGAGAAGTTACAGAGGTTTACACAGAGAATTTAAAGTATAACTACAAGAAAATAAGAGAGACTTAGAAAACTGGTAAAACCTACATTTCAGATAGAGTTGGAAGTACGTAGCGTTGTGAAAACATCCCTTTCGCAGAAAGATATCTGCTTCTCTAAGACCACGAAACAGTGACCCGAGAATGTGCGAGTTTCTTAAGATTGGTAACAGATAGAAACAAGAGAATGTACACTGTGATTCTTCTACCTAGAGAAGTTACAGAGGTTTACACAGAGAATTCCAAGTATAACTACAAGAAAATAAGAGATACTATGAAAACTGGTAAAACCTACATTGCTGATAGAGTTGGGAGTACTTAGCATTGTGAAAACATCACTTTCGCAACTCTATCAAAGGAATAATGTACGCTGTTCACGGATACCCGAAGACCTGAAATGGTGCAGAGGTCTCTTTCCCGAAAGCCATCCACTTCTCTAAGACACTCCGAATAGCAGTCCTAGCATCATTTTTACCCTGTTAGCAGATGATACGATTGCAAATACTTAGAATCGCAAGAAATCTCTAAGTAAACCCAATTCTCAGGATACGTGAGAAACCTGAGTGAATCAGTAGGGTTCCTTTATGCTAACAAGGAGCCAGTGGTTGGAGAACTCGTCAGTTCCATACGATTTACCGCAGATATTAAGAACAGAAACGACCCAAAAATTAATCTATACACAGAAACGACAGAGTTTTACACAGAGACCTCTAAGCCCTAACTAGAAGCATCTAAGAGACACTTAGATAAACGGAAAATTCTACGTTGTTCGTGGAGCTAGGAAGACTTAACTTTGGGAAAAGGTCTGTTTCCAAGAAAGCCATCTCCCTTCGTAAATGGTACTGATTTGATAATTTCTTCGTTAACAGTCTTCATTGTTGGTATAAAGGAATCCTACTGCTTTACTTCTGTTTATATTGTATCCTGAGACTCTGCTGAACTCTTCTGTCAGTTTGAGTAGTTTGCTTCTAGATTCCTTGGGATTCTCTGCGTATACAATCGTGTCAGACGAGGAATTTGCTCCAGAGCCAACAAGGCAGAAAGCCTTCCCCTGGAGCAGACATCTTAAATTCGGATTTGTAGCCTACCAGACTGTGTCAGAATAAACCTCCCTTTATTAAAGCCGAGAAAAAAAAAAAAGGCAAGCGCTCTCCTGGGAGCAGGCTCTGGCTTACAGGCTAAGAAATAAGTCCAGCTGCGACCACCGTATCCAAGATGGCGTCCTCCACACAGGCAGCAGACAGAAAGCTAAAGGTTCCCAGAGGTAGTGATTCCTGTGATTGTGTTGCAGGACCCCCAAAGCCTGTGGCACTAGGTAAATTACTGCTTTGCTATCGGAGAAGCGCTGTTCTGTTTCCGGGTGCTGGCTCCCAGGCTAAGAATGAGGTCCCGCTATTATCTCGGTAGCCAGCATGGCGTCCCGCTTACTGACTGCAAAACCCCGTACCAACGCCGCTGAGGCAGATATAAAACGACAGGCTCAAAGTGGCTGGATTCAATGAGTCCCAAGCCTGGCTCTGAAAATATGGGAGTTTCGTCTGCCTGTACCCCCAGCAGCGTGTCTGAGTCTAGCCGCTAGGCAAGACCCTGCTCTGCCGGCAGGCCGAGACAGAGGAAAAAAAAAAAAAAGTCAAAATGGTGAGTTTCCCTTCAGTCCGTGAGAGCTAGGGATAGGCAGGTGCGGCAGTCAGCGAAAGAGAGGAGGTTTTTCGCTCACTGGTATGAAGTCCCGATTAACAGCCCTGTGCCGTGTCCTGGGGCTGATTAGGTGACCAGAAGTCTCCGTTCGATGATCAGTTCAGGTCTTGGTTTCCAGAGGGATATAAGAAGACGTGTGCTTAGTCCGTCAGCTTGACTCCGACTCCTCCATTACTATTTCTATGTTTAGTGAGGTTTGGGTCATTTTGAATTTTTTTTTTTTTATTAATTTAACATGACTGAGTGACAGTGTGCATTCCCGTATAAATTTACATGCCCGCCTATATGCAGCTTCCGCTGCTCTCCTTGCCCGGTGACAGCACACTCTTCCTTTCTGCTCCATACATGTCTCATCCTCCCGACAGTCTCCTTTCCCCTCCTCTCCACCCACTCCCCTTACTCCAGCCAGAGGTCAGCAGGATGATACCCTATAGCTGCACAGAACTGTGTCTCTGATAAGCAGCATACAGATGGGTCATTTTTTTAATCCAACCTGCCACTCTCCTTTTCTTTATTGGTGCATTTAGCCCATTTACATTCAGTGGGATTAATGAAGTATATGAGCTGTGTATGTGCTGTCATTTTGATGTCCTTTTTGTGTGTTGCAGACAGTTTCTTTGTTCCCTTTAATTTTCTGTGCTGAGTTTTTTTCTTTACGTGTTTTCATGTTTTGCAGTATTAGTGATTTGTATTTGCTGAGACCTTGTGTTTCCCTTGTTTTTTATTTTGATGTATAGGATTGATAGTTTCCTTGGCAGTTACCTTAGTATTTACCCTCATTTTTTCCAGAATTAAACTAGTCTTTAATTGGCTTATATTGCCCTGACTTCCTATCCGTATGAAAGATTTCTGACTACATTTTCTTTGGGGTATCTCTTTTTTACTATAATGTTTACACAATGACATCACTGTTTCCCTGTTTTCACTGTTTTGCCTATAATTTACTTTGGTGATTCCACTATTTGTGTTGATATCCAGCTGTTCAGTCAGGTGTCCCGGTCTTGAGTTATTACCTGGTGGTATTAGTATTCTAAGCAAAGGACTGCCTTTAGTATTTCTGATAGTTTGGGTTTAATTTTGGCAAATCCCCTAACTTTCTTTATCTTTTCTTTTTATTTATTTAACATGACTGAGTGAAAATGTACCTTCCCGTATAAATTTACATGCCTGCCTATATTGCAGCTTCCACTGCTCTCCCTGTCCGGTGACAGCACACTCTTCCTCTCTGCTCCATACATGTCTCATCCTGCCAACCGTCTGCTTTCCCCTCCTCTCCACCCACTCTCCTTCCTCCAGCCAGAGGTCAGCAGGATGATATCC
This sequence comes from Heterohyrax brucei, assembly GCA_028571685.1. Classification (NCBI taxonomy): domain Eukaryota; kingdom Metazoa; phylum Chordata; class Mammalia; order Hyracoidea; family Procaviidae; genus Heterohyrax; species Heterohyrax brucei. The sequence continues at coordinate 3,521,161 of CM053145.1, read as the reverse complement.
TATAGATGTATAGAACCATAAAGGGCATCCAGTATACGTTCCCTCTGCATCGCCAACTCCAACCGATTCGTGTCTGAAGAGTGGACCTTCGTTATGACTTATCGGCAAGGGCCAGGGGCCATGCTCTCAGGGGATCCCCGAAACCGCTGGACCATCAACGGAGGTCTTTTAGTGGAGACCTCAGGGTGCCCCCCTTTTTATTCTTGTGTTGCCAGTGTGACTCAACTTGGTGAGCTCCATCACTGCTATCACTGGTGGTGGCCGGGCACCATCCGGTTCTTCTGGTCCCACGTCGCTGTAGGCACCCACTCATGTGGGTCTCTCTATCTTCTAGGTTGTCTTTACCCCATGTCATTTTGGTCCTCGGTGAGCATCTGTTCCTGCTGAGTTGGGACCGTTTGCTGCGCCCTCGGATGGTAGCTCTTAATTCCCCAGGTGCCACTCACCAATGTAGGGTGCGTGCAGAGAGCCCCCTTAGCGAAACGCCGGTTTTGTCAATTGGCCTCGATTTCGCCTAAGAGCATGGTCCCATGCCCCCTGCCCCAGCTACTCTGTCCTTGCAATATTGGCTTAAGGTGGACGGGGTAGTCAAGCTATGCTGAACTCCACTTAATGTTGTTCTTGTTTCTAATGTGTGCTGTCACCGATCTCTCCCAACCAGATTTCTAGCAACCATCTAATCTAAACCCTCCCCTCCTCGTCCTCCCTCCCTCCCCTCCCTTGCAGCTGTCAAAGAGTCTTTTCTTCTACACACAAGTCTGCTTTTGAGACCTTATCGTAGAGGTCCCATACAAGTTTTGTCCTGGGCATCTGGGTTGATTCCATCTGTTTGCTATCGTGGACTGTGCTGAGATAAACATTCTTGTGCATGTGTCCATTGATGCGAAAGGCCTTGCGTCTGTAGGATATATTCCAAGTAGTGGAATGACTAGGTCAAATGGTATGTCAATATCCCATCTTTTTTAAGGAAGCACCAGATTGCTTTCCAAAGAGGCTGGACCATTTTGCAAGCCCACCGACAGTGTAGGAGAGTTCCACTTTCTCCACAGCCTCTCCAGCACTTGTTGTTTTGTGTTTTTTGGATCACGGCCACCCTTGTTGGGGTGAGATGGTATCTCACTGTAGTCTTGATTTGAATTTCTTTACTAACTAAAGATCGTGAACATGTCCGCATGTGCTCTGGGGCTGCCTGGATCTGCTCTTTAGTGAAATGTCTGTCCATCTCCTCTGCCCATCGCTTAATTGGATGATGTATCTTCTTCTTATTGATATTTTGTAGTATCTTATAGATTGCGGAGATCAGGCGTCGGTCTGACATGGAGTTGCCAAATATTTTTTCCCATTCTGCAGGTGCTTTTTTAATTCTGTTAATAAAGCCTTTGGATGAGCCAAAGTGTTTGATTCTTAATAGTTTCCATTTAGCTATTTTCTCTTGTGTTGATTGTGGTTTGTTTGACAGATTTTGGAGTCTGTCCACATGGTGTATTAAAACCTCCATTGTTATTCCTACCTTTCCTTGGATGAGCTTTATTGTTTCAGGTTTGACATCTAGGTCCTTTATCCGATTGGAGTTGGTTTTTGCATTAGGTGTAAGATACGGATCTTGTTTCAGTTTCATGGGGATGGATATCCAATTTTGCCAGCAGCATTTGTTGAAGATACCGTTGTTACCCCCGTTTAATGTCTTAGGGCCTTTGTCGAATATCAGTTGTTCACAGGCAGAGGGTGTCATCTCTGGGGTCTCCGTTCTGTTCCATTGATCGATCTGTCTGTTCTTATACCAGTACCGGGCTGTTTTGACCACCGTGGCAGTGTAATGTGTTCTAAAGTCAGGTAATGAGAGGCCTCCCCGTGTGTTCTTCTTCTTTAGTAGTACCTTGCTTAACCGGGGCTGCTTCCCTTTCCAAACAAAATTGGTGATTTGTTTCTCCAACTCATTAAAAAATGTCACCGGAACTTGTATTGGGATGGCACTATATAGATAGATTGCTTTGGGTAACATAGACATTTTCCCAATGTTAAGTCTTCCTATCTCCATGAACAACGGAGATTTTTCCATTTATCTAAGTGTCTCTTAGTCTCTTCTGGTTAGGACTTGGAGTTCTCTGTGTCAAACTCTGTAGCTTCTGTGTATAGATTAATTCCTAGGTCCTTTCTGTTCTTCATATCTGTGGTAAATCGTATGGAACTGTCGATTTCTCCAATCACTGTCTTGTTGTTAGTGTCTCTTGTATCCTGAGAATTTACTGATGTCTCGTATCACTTAGAGGCTTTACTTAGAGATTCCTTGGGAATCTAAGCACTTGCAATCGTGTCATCTGCTAACAGCGCAAAAACGAACCTGGAACTTGTACTGGGACTGCCTTAGAGAAGCGGATTGCTTTCCGGGAAAGAGACCCTTGTACAATGTGAAATCTTCCTATCTCCGTGAACAGTGTAGATTTTTCCATTTCTCTAAGTCTCTCTTAGTTTCTTGTGGTTCAGACCGGTAGATCTCTCTGTAAAAGTCAGTTGTGTCTCTGGTTACGTTAGTTCCTAGGTACTTTCTCATTTGGGGGTCTATGGTAAGTGGTGTGGATCTGACGATTCCTCCGTTCACAGTCTCGTTACCGTTAATCCCACTGATTTATTTCGGTTTCTCTTGGGTCCTGAGAGTTTGCTGATCTCCTCTGTCAGTTAGAGGGTTTACCGAGAGGTTCCTTGCGATTCGAAGCATGTCCATTCGTGTCATCTGCTAACAGCAGAAACATGAAGCGGCAGATTGTACTGGGTCTGTCTCATAGAAATCGATTGTTCTCGGGGAAAGAGACCTTTTCACAAAGTTCAGTCTTCCTATCTCCTTGAGCAGCGTAGATTGTTCCATTTCTCTAAGTCCCTCTTAGGTTCTCGTAGCTAGTGCTGGTAGTTCTCTGTGTAAACTGTGCTGACTCTCTGGTTAGATTAGTTCCTAGGTATTTTCGTTTATGCGGTCTATGCTAAATAGCATGGACGTGACGATTTCTCTGTTCACCATCTCGTTACTGTAAATCCTACAGAGTTACTTAGGTTTCTCTTGTATCCTGAGAATTTGCTGATCTCTCCTATCAGGTAGAGGGTATACTTAGAGATTCCTTACGATTCTCGGCATGTACGAATTTGTCATCGGCTAACAGGGCAAAAATGATGCCGGAACTTGTACTCGGAGCGCCTTATAGAAAGCCCCTATGAAGGTAAAGTACCTAGGAATTCATCTAACCAGCGAAATAAGAGACCCCTACAAAGAGAGCTACAAGCCCTTACTACAAGAAACTAGAGAGACTTAGAGAAATGGAAAAACCTACCCTGCTCACGGATAGGAAGACTTAACATTGGGAAAAGGTCTCTTTCCCCGAAAGCCATCCACTTCTCTAAGACACTCCGAGTACAAGTTCTAGCATCATTTTCGCCCTGCCAGCAGATGATACGATCGTACATGCTTAGAATCGCAAGGAGTCTCTATGTTAAGCCTCTAACTGATAAGAGAGATCAGCCAGTTCTCAGGTTACGTGAGAAACCTAAGTAAATCAGCAGGATTCCTTGACACTAACAACGAGCCAGTCACCGGAGAAGTCATCAGTTCCATACGATTTACAACAGGCATTCACAGGAGAAAGTACCTAGGAGTTAATCGAACCACGGAAGCCACAGAGTTTTACACAGAGAACTCCAAGCCCTAACGAAAACTATCTGTGAGACACGTAGATGATTGGAACACTCTACGCTCGTCATGGAGGTGGGAAGACTTACCACTGTGAAACGGTCTCTTTCCCCGAAAGCAATCCACTTCTAGAAGGCACTCCGAGTACAAGTTCCCGCGTCACTTTTTCCCTGTTAGTCGATGATGAATTTGTACATGCCGAGAATCGTAAGGACTCTCTAAGTAAACCCTCTACCTGATGGGAGAGATCAGCAAATTTCAGGATACAATAGAAACCTAAGCAAATCAGTAGGATCTACAGTAACGAGATGGTGAACAGAGAAATCACCACATCCATACTGTTTAGCATAGACCCCATAAACGAAAGTACCTAGGAACTAAACTAACCAGTGAAGGAATACAGTTTACACAAAGAACTAGCAGTATTAGCTACAAGAAACTAAGAGAGACTTAGAGAAATGGAAAAATCTAAGCTGTTCATGGAGATAGGAAGACTTCACCTTCTGAAAAGGTCTCTTTCCCCGAGGACAATCGGTCTCTATGAGACAGTCCCAGTACAATTTGCCGCTTCATTTTTGCCCTGTTAGCAGATGACACGAATGGACGTGCTTCGAATCGCAAGGAACCTCTCGGTAAACCCTCTAACTGATGGAAGAGATCAGCAAATTCTCAGGATGCAAGAGAAACCGAAATAAATCAGTAGGATTAACGGTAACGAGATTGTGAACGGAGGAATCATCAGATCCACACCATTTACCACAGAGCCCCAAAAGAGAAAGCACCTAGGAGCTGACCTAACCAGAGACACAACTGACTTTTACAGAGAGATCTACCGGTCTGAACTACAAGAAACTAAGAGAGACTTAGAGAAATGGGAAAATCTACGCTGTTGATGGAGGTAGGAAGATTTCACATTGTGCGAGGGTCTCTTTCCCCGAAAGCAATCCGCTTCTCTAAGACAGTCCCAGTACAAGTTCCAGGTTTGTTTTTGCGCTGTTACCAGATGATACAATTGTAAGTGCTTAGATTCCCAAGGGATCTCTTAAGTAAAGCCTCTAACTGATACGAGACATCAGCTAATTCTCAGGATACAAGGGACACCAACAACAAGACCGTGATTGGAGAAATCGACCGTTCCATATGCTCTGCCACAGACGTTAAGAACAGAAAGGACCTAGGAATTAATCTATACACAGAAACAACAGGGTTACACAGAGAACTCCAAGCCCTAACTAGAAGAAACTAAGAGACACTTAGATCAAAGGAAAAATGTACGCTGTTCACGGAGACCGGAAGACCTGAAATGGTGCAGAGGTCTCTTTCCTGAAAGCCATCCACTTCTCTAAGACACTCCGAGTACCAGTCCTAGCATCATTTTTGCCCTGTTAGCAGATGATACGATTGTAAATGCTTAGAATCGCAAGGAATCTCTAAGTAAACCCAATTCTCAGGATACGTGAGAAACCTGAGTGAATCAGTAGGGTTCCTTCATGCTAACAACGAGCCAGTGATTGGAGAACTCGTCAGTTCCATACGATTTACCGCAGATATTAAGAACAGAAACGACCCAGGAATTAATCTGTACACAAAAACGACAGAGTTTTACACAGAGAACTCTAAGCCCTAACTAGAAGCATCTAAGAGACACTTAGATAAACGGAAAATTCTACGTTGTTCGTGGGGCTAGGAAGACTTAACTTTGGGAAAAGGTCTGTTTCCAAGAAAGCCATCTCCCGTCGTAAATGGTACTGATTTGATAATTTCTTCGTTAACAGTCTTCGTTGTTGGTATAAAGGAATCCTACTGCTTTACTTCTGTTTATCTTGTATCCTGAGACTCTGCTGAACTCTTCTGTCAGTTTGAGTAGTTTGCTTCTAGATTCCTTGGGATTCTCTGCATATACAATCGTGTCATCTGCCAACAGGGAGATTTTAACTTCCTCTTTGCCAGTGCAGATGCCCTTTATTTGTTGGTCTTGTCTAACTGCTGTGGCTAAAACTTCTAGCACAGTGTTGAAGGGAAGAGGTTAGAGTGGGCATCCTTGTGTAGTGCCTGCTCTCAGGGGAACGTCTTTCAGTCTCTCTCCATTCAGGATGACGTGGGCTTTGTAGAAATGGCCCTTATTGTGTGGAGGAATTTGCCGTCTATGCCCATTTTGCTAAGAGTTCTTTTAGCATGAAGGGGTGCTGGACTTTATCCGATGCCTTTTCTGCATCGACAGACAAAATCAGGTGACCCTTGTCTTTTGTGTTCTTTATGTGGTTAATCACATTAATTGTTTTTCTGATGTTGAACCAGCCTCGCATCCCCGGTATGAATCCCATTTGGTCATGATGGATTATTTTCTTGATATGTTGTTGTATTCTATCGGCGAGAGTTTTGTTGCAGATTTTTTCATCTAGGTTCATGAGTGATATCGGTCTGTACTTCTCTTTCTTGGTTGGGTCTTTCCCTGGCTTAGGTATCAGGGTTAGGCTGGCTTCCTAGAACGTGTTTGGGAGTACCCCATCCCTTTCTATAGCGTGAAATAGTTTCAGTAGTATTGGAGATAACTCTTCTCCGAGTGCTTGGTGGAATTCTGCAGTGAAGCCAACTGGACCCGGACTTTTTCGGGTGGGCAGTGTTTTGAGGACCTTTTCAATCGCTTCCTTTGTAATGGATTTAGTAAGTTGTTCTGCTTCACGTTGGGATCATTTGGGTAGGTGGCACGAGTCAAGGAATTGGTCCATTTCCCCTAGGTTTTCAAATTTGTTAGAGTACAGCCTTTCCTAGTACTCTGTTATGATAGTTTTGATTTCTGTTGCATCTGTGGTGACGACCCCCCTCTCATTTCTAATTTGGGTTCTCTGTTTCCTTACCTGCTTTCCTTTAGCAAGTTCAGCCAGTGGTTTGTCAGTTTTGTTGATCTTCTCCAAAAACCCGCTTTGGGTCTTGTCAGTGGTTTCGGTTGTTTTTCTGTTCTCTAATTCGTTTAGCTCTGCTCTAACCTTTATAAGCTCCTTTCTTCTGCTGCCCGACCATCCAGGTAGATGAATCACTGTGTAACTTCTCTTGTTTCTATCTGTTACCAATCTTTAGAAACTCAAACATTCTCTGTCAACTGTTTCACGGTCTTAGAGAAGTAGATTTTTTTCTGTGAAAGTGATGTTATCACAATGCTAAGTACTCCAACTCTATCAGCAATGTAGGTTTTACCAGTTTGCTAAGTCTCCCTTGTTTTCTTGTAGTTATACTTGGAATTCTCTGTGTAAACCTCTGTAACTTCTCTAGGTAGATTAATCACTGTGTAGTTTCTCTTGTTTCCATCTGTTACCAATCTTAAGAAGCTGATACATTCTGTGTTCACTGCTTGGCGGTGGTAGAGAAGTAGATTTCTTTGTCCCATAGTGATGTTTTCACAATGCTAAATACTCCCAACTCTATCAGCAATGTAGGTTTTACCGTTTTTCTAAGTATCTCTTATTTTCTTATAGTCGTACTTCGAATTCTCTGTGTAAACCTCTGTAACTTCTCTAGGTAGAAGAATCACTGTGTATTTTCTCTTGTTTCCAACGATTACCAATCTTAAGAAATTCATACACTCTGTTCACTGCTTCGCGGTCTTAGAGAAGTAGTTTTCTTTGTCTGAATGTGATGTTTTCACAATGCTAAGTACTCCCCACTCTATCTACAATGTAGGTTTTACCAGTTTTCTAAGTCTCTCATATTTTCTTGTGGTTATACTTGAAAATCTCTGTGTAAACCTCTGTAACTTCTCTAGGTAGAAGAATCACTGTGTACTTTCTCTTGTTTGTATCTGTTACCAATCTTCAGGAACTCACACATTCTCTGTTCACTGTTTAGCGGTCTTAGAGAAGTAGATTTCTTTCTCCGAAAGTGATGTTTTCACAATGCTAAGTACTCCCAACTCTATCAGCAATGTTGTTTTTACCAGTTTTCTAAGTCTCTCTTATTTTCTTGTAATTATAGCTGGAATTCTCTGTATAAACCACTGTAACTTTTCTGGGAAGAGGAATCACTGTGTACTTTCTCTTGTTTGTATCTGTTACCAAACTTAATAAACTCATACATTCTCTGTTCACTGTTTCGTGTTCTTAGAGAAGTCCACTGATTTCTGCGAAAGTGATGTTTTCACAATGCTAAGTACTCCCAACTCTATCAGCAATGTCGGTTTTACCAGTTTTCTTAGTATCTCTTATTTTCTTGTAGTTATACTTGGAATTCTCTGTGTAAACCTCTGTAACTTCTCTAGGTTGAAGAATCACTGTGTACTGTCTCTTGTTTCTATCTGTTCCCAATCTTAAGAAACTCATACATTCTCTGTTCACTGTTTCGCGGTCTTAGAGAAGTAGATTTCTTTCTCCGAAAGTGATGTTCTCACAATACTAAGTATTCCCAACTCTATCAGAAAGGTAGGTTTTACCAGTTTTCTAAGTCTCTCTTATTCTTTTGTAGTTATACTTGGAATTGTCTCTGTAAACCTCTGTAACTTCTGTAGGTACATGAATCACTGTGTACTTTCTGTTGTTTCTATCTGTTACGAATCTTAAGAAACTCATACATTCTCCTTTGACTGTTTCGTGGTGTTAAAGAAGTAGATTTCTTTCTGCGAAAGTGATGTTTTGACAATGATAAGCACTCCCAACTCTATCAGCAATGTAGGTTTTACCAGTTTGGTAAGTCTCTCTTATGTTCTTCTAGTTATACGTGGAATTCTCTTTGTAAACCTCTGTAACTTCACTAGGTAGAAGAATCACTGTGTACTTTCTCTTGTTTCTATCTGTTACCGATCTTAAGAAACTCATACATTCCCTGTTCACTGTTTCGCGGTATAAGAGAAATAGATTTCCTTCTGCGAAAGTGATGTTTTCACAATGCTTAGTACTCCCAACTCTATCAGCAATGTTGTTTTTACCAGTTTTCTAAGTCTCTCTTATTTTCTTGTTGTTATTCTTCGAATTCTCTGTATAAACCTCTGTAACTTCTCTAGGTAGAGGAATCACTGTGTACTTTCTGTTGTTTCTATCTTATACCAATCGTAAAAAACTCATACATTCTCTGTTCACTGTTTCCCGGTCTTAGAGAAGTAAATTTCTTTCTGGGAAAGTGATGTTTTCACAATGCTAAGTACTCCCAACTCTATCAGCAATGTAGTTTTTACCAGTTTTCTTAGTCTCTCTTATTTTGTTGCAGTTATATTTGGAATTCTCTGTGTAAAGCTCTGTAATTTCTCCAGGTAGAAGAATCACTGTGTACATTCTCTTGTTTCTATCTGTTACCAATCTTAAGAAACTCATACATTCTCTGTTCACTGTTTCTTGGTCTTAAGGAAGTAAATTGCTTTCTGCAGAAGTGATGTTTTCACAATGCTAAGTACTCCCAACTCTATCAGCAATGTAGTTTTTACCAGTTTTCTTAATATCTCTGATTTTCTTGTAGCCACACTTCGAATACTCTGTGTAACCCTCTGTAACTTGTCTAGCTAGATGAATCACTGTGTACTTTCTCTTGTTTCTATCTGTTACCAAACTTAAGAAACTCTTACATTCTCTGCTCACTGTTTCACGGTCTTAGAGAAGTAGATTTCATTTTCCAAAAGTTATGTTTTCATAATGCTAACTACTCCCAACTCTATCAGCAATGTAGTTTTTAACAGTTTTCTTAGTATCTCTTATTTTCTTTTCGATTTACTTGGAATTCTCTGTGTAAACCTCTGTAACTTCTCTAGGTAGAATAATCACTGTGTACTTTCAGTTGTTTCTATCTGTTACCAATCTTAAGAAACTCATACATTCTCTGTTCACCGTTTCGCGGTCTTAGAGAAGTAGATTTCTTTCTGAGAAAGTGATGTTTTCACAGTGCTAAGTACTCCCAACTCTATCAGCAATGTACGTTTTACCACTTTTCTTAGTATGTCTTATTTTCTTGTAGTTATACGTGGAGTTCTCTGTGTAAACCTCCGTAACTTCTCTAGGTAGAAGAATCACTGTGTACTTTCTCTTGTTTCTATCTGATACCAATCTTAAGAAACTGATACATTCTCTGTTCACTGTTTCCTGGTCTTATAGAAGTAGAATTCCTTCTGCGAAAGTGATGTTTTCACAATGCTAAGTACTCCCAACTCGATCAGCAATGTAGGTTTTAGCAGTTTTCTAAGTGTCTCTTATTTTCTTGTAGTTATACTTGGAATTCTCTGTGAAAACCTCCGTAACTTCTCTAGAAACATGAATCACTATGTACTTTCTCTTGTTTCTATCTGTTACCAGTCTTAAGGAGCTCATACATACTCTGTTCACTGTTTCGCGGTCTTAGAGAAGTAGATTTCTTTCTGCGAAAGTGCTGTTTTCACAGTGCTAAGTATTCCCAACTCTATCAACAATGTACGTTTTACCAGTATTCTAAGTCTCTCTTATTTTCTTGTACTTATACTGGGAATTCTCTGTGTAAACCTCTGAAATTCTCTAGGTAGATGAATCACTGTGTACTTTCTCTTTCTATCTGTTACCAATGTAGAGAAACTCATACATTCTCTGTTCACTGTTTCGCGGTCTTAGAAAAGTAGATTTGGTTCTGCGAAAGTGCTGTTTTGTCAGTGCTAAGTACTCCCAACTCTATCAACAATGTAGGTTTTACCAGTATTCTAAGTGTCTCTTATTTTCTTCTACTTATACTGGGAATTCTCTGTGTACACCTCTGTAACTTCTCTAGGTAGATGAATCACTGTGTACATTCTGTTGTTTCTATCTGTTACCATTCTAGAGAAACTCATACATTCTCTGTTCACTGTTTCCCTTCTTAGAGAAGTAGATTTCTTTCTGCGATAGTGCTGTTTTCACAGTGCTAAGTACTCCCAACTCTGTCAACAATGTAGGTTTTACCAGTTTTATAAGTCTCTCTTATTTTCTTCTACTTATACTGAGAATTCTCTGTGTAAACCTCTGTAACTTCTCTAGGTAGATGAATCACTGTGTACTTTCTCTTGTTTCTGTCTGTTACCAATCTTGAGAAACTCATACATTCTCTGTTCACTGTTTCCCGGTGTTAGAGAAGTAGATTTCTTTCTGCGAAAGTGCTGTTTTCAAAGTGCTAACTGCACCCAACACTATCAACAATGTAGGTTTTACCGGTTTTCCTAATCTCTCTTATTTTCTTGTACTTATACTTGGACTTCTCTGTGTAAACCTCTGTAACTTCTCTAGGTAGATGAATCACTGTGTACTTTCTCTTCTTTGTTTCTGTTACCAATCTTGAGAAATTCATAAATTCTCTCTTCACTGTTTCCCGGTCTTAGAGAAGTAGATTTCTTTCTGCGAAAGTGCAGTTTTCACAGTGCTAATTACTGCCAACTCTATCAACAATGTAGGTGTTACCAGTTTTATATGTCTCTCTTATTTTCTGTGAGTTATACTTGGAATTCTGTGTGTAAACCTGTGTAACTTCTCTAGGTAGATCTATCACTGTGTACTTTCTTTTGTTTCTATCTGTTACCAATCTAGAGAAACTCATACATTCTCTGTTCACTGGTTCGCGGTCTTAGAGAAGTAGATTTCTTTCTGCAAAAGTGCTGTTTTCACAGTGCTAAGTACTCCCAAATCTATCAACAATGTAGGTTTTGCAAGTTTTCTAAGTCTCTCTTATTTTCTTGTACTTATACTTCGACTTCTCAGTGTGAAGCTCTATAACTTCTCTAGGTAGATAAATCACTGTGTACTTTCTCTTCTTTCTATCTGTTACCAATCTTGAGAAACTCATACATTCTCTGTTCACTGTTTCGCGGTCTTGTAGAAGTAGATTTCTTTGTGCGAAAGTGCTGTTTTCACAGTGCTAAGTACGCCCAACTCTATCAACAATGTAGGTTTTACCAGTATTCTAAGTCTCTCTTATTTTCTTGTACTTATACTTGGAGTTCTCTGTGTCAACCTCTGTAATTTCTCTAGGAAGATGAATCACTGTGTACTTTCTCTTCTTTCTGTCTTTTGCCAATCTTGAGAAACCCATAAATTCTCTATTCACTGTTTCCCAGACTTAGAGCAGTAGATTTCTTTCTGCGAAAGTGCTGTTTTCACAGTGCTAAGTACTCCGAACTCTATCAACAATGTAGGTTTTACCAGTATTATAACTCGCTCTTGTTTTCTTAGAGTTATACTTGGAATTCTGTGTGTAAACCTCTGTAACTTTTCTACGTAGATGAATCACCGTGTACTTTCTCCTCGTTGTATCTGTTACCAATCTTGAGAAATTCATAAATTCTCTGTTCACTGTTTCCTGGTCTTAGAGAAGTACATTTCTTTCTGCGAAAGTGCTGCTTTCACAGTCCTAAGTACTCCCAACTCCATCAACAATGTAGGTTTAACCAGTTTTCTAAGTCTCTGGTATTTTCTTAGAGTTATACTTGGAATTCTGTGTGTAAACCTCTGTAACTTCTCTAGGTAGATGAATCACTGTGTACTTTCCCCTGTTCTATCTGTTACCAAACTTCAGAAATTCATACATTCTCTGTTCACTGTTTCCCGGTCTTATCGAAGTAAATTTCGTTCTGCCAAAGCGCTGTTTTCACAGTTCTAAGTACTCCCAACTCTATCAACAATGTAGGTTTTACCAGTTTTTTAAGTGTCTCTTATTTTCTTAGAGTTATACTTGGAATTCTGTGTGTAAACCTCTATAACTTCTCTAGGTAGATGAATCACTGTGTACTTTCTCTTCTTTCTATGTGTTACCAATCTAGAGAAACTCGTACATTCTCTGTTCATGTTTTCGCTGTCTTAGAGAAGTAGATTTCTTTCTGGGAAAGTGCTGTTTTCACAGTGCTATGTACTCCGAACTCTATCAACAATGTAGTTTTTTCAGTTTTATCAGTGTCTCTTATTTTCTTAGAGTTATACTTGGAATTCTGTATGTAAACCTCTGTAACTTCTCTAGGTAGATGAATCACTGCGTACTTTCTCTTGTTTCTATCTGTTAGCAATCTAGAGAAACTCATACATTCTCTGTTCATTGTTTCCCGGTCTTAGAGAAGTAGATTTCTTTCTGCGAAAGTGCTGTTTTCATACTGCTAACTACTCCCAACTCTAACAACAATGTAGGTGTTTCCAGTTATCTATTTCTCTCTTATTTTATTGTACTTATACTTGGAATCCTCTGTGTAAACCTCTGTAACTTCTCTAGGTAGATGAATCACTGTGTACTTTCTCTTGTTTCTATCAGTTACCAATCCATAGAAACTCATACATTCTCTGTTCACGTTTTCGCGGTCTTGGAGAAGTAGATTTCTTTCTGCGAAAGTGCTGTATTCACAATGCTAAGTACTGCCAACTCTATCAACAATGTAGGTTTTTGCAGTATTCTAAGTCTCTCTTATTTTCTTGTACTTATACTTGGACTTCTCTGTGTAAACCTCTGTAACTTCTCTAAGAAGATGAATCACTGTGTACTTTCTATTCTTTCTGTCTGTTGCCAATCTTGAGAAACCCATAAATTCTCTGTTCACTGTTTCCCAGTTTTAGAGCAGTAGATTTCTTTCTGTGTATGTGCTGTTTTCACAGTGCTAAGTACATCCAACTCTATCAACAATTTAGGTTTTACCAGTTTTCTAAGTCTCTCTTATTTTCTTGTACTTATACTTGGACTTCTCTGTGTAAACCTCTGTAACTTCTCTAGGTAGATGAATCACCGTGTACTTTCTCTTGTTTCTATCTGTTACCAAACTAGAGAAACTCATACATTCTCTATTCACTGTTTCGCGGTCTTAGAGAAGTAGATTTCTTTCTGCGAAAGTGCTGTTTTCGCAGTGGTAAGTACTCCCAACTCTATCAACAATGTAGGTTTTACCAGTTTTCTAAGTCTCTCTTATTTTCTTAGAGTTATACTTGGAATTCTGTGTGTAAACCTCTGTAACTTCTCTAGGTAGATGAATCACTGTGTACTTTCTCTTCTTTCTATCTGATACCAATCTAGGGAAACTCATACATTCTGTGTTCACTGTTTCAGGGTCTTAGAGAAGTAGATTTCTTTCTGCGAAAGTGCTGTTTTCACAGTGCTAAGTACTCCCAACTCTATTAACAATGTAGATTTTTCCAGTATTCTAAGTCTCTCTTATTTTCTTGTACTTATACTTGGATTTCTCTGTGTAAACTTCTGTAACTTCTCTAGGTAGATGAATCACTGTGTACTTTCTCTTGTTTCTATGTGTTACCAATCTAGAGAAACTCATACATTCTCTGTTCACTGTTTCGCGGTCTTAGAGAAGTAGATTTCTTTGTGCGAAAGTGCTGTTTTCACAGTGCTAAGTACTCCCAACTCTATGAACAATGTAGGTTTTACGAGTATTCTAAGTCTCTCTTATTTTCTTGTACTTATACTTGGAGTTCTCTGTGTAAACCTCTGTAACTTCTCTAGGAAGATGAATCACTGTGTACTTTCTATTCTTTCTGTCTGTTGCGAATCTTGAGAAACACATAAATTCTCTGTTCACTGTTTCCCAGTCTTAGAGCAGTAGATTTCTTTCTGCGAAAGTGCTGTTTTCACCGTGCTAAGTACTCCCAAATTTTCAACACTGTAGGTTTTACCAGTTTTCTAAGTCTCTCTTATTTTCTTGTACTTATACTTGGACTTCTCTGTGTAATCCACTGTAACTTCTCTAGGTAGATGAATCACTGTGTACTTTCTCTTGTTTCTATCTGTTACCAATATAGAGAAACTCATACATTCTCTGTTCACTGTTTCGCGGTCTTAGAGAAGTAGATTTCTTTCTGCGAAAGTGCTGTTTTCACAGTGGTAAGTACTCCCAACTCTATCAACAATGTAGGTTTTACCAGTTTTCTAAGTCTCTCTTATTTTCTTAGAGTTATACTTGGAATTCTGTGTGTAAACCTCTGTAACTTCTCTAGGTAGATGAATCACTGTGTACTTTCTCTTCTTTCTATCTGTTACCAATCTAGAGAAACTCATACATTCTCTGTTCACTGTTTCGCGGTCTTAGAGAACAAGATTTCTTTCTGAGAAAATGCTGTTTTCACAGTGCTAAGTACTCCGAAATCTATCAACAATGTAGGTTTTACCAGTTTTCTAAGTCTCTCTTATTTTCTTGTACGTATACTTGGACTTCTCTGAATAAACCTCTGTAATTTCCGTAGGTAGATGAATCACTGTGTACTTTCTCTTCTTTCTATCTGTTACCAATCTTGAGAAACTCATACATTCTCTGTTCACTGTTTCACGGTCTTAGAGAATGAGATTTCTTTCTGCGATGGTGCTGTTTTCACAGTGCTAAGTACTCCCAACTCTATCAACAATGTAGGTTTTACCAGTTTTCTAAGTCTCTCTTATTTTCTTAGAGTTATACTTGGAATTCTGTGTGTAAACCTCTGTAACTTCTCTAAGTAGATGAATCACTGTGTACTTTCTCTTCTTTCTATCTGTTACCAATCTTGAGAAACGCATACATTCTCTGTTCACTGTTTCGCGGTCTTAGAGAAGCAGATTTCCTTCTGCGAAAGTGCTGTTTTCACAGTGCTAAGTACTCCCAACTCTGTCAACAATGTAGGTTTTACCAGATTTCTAAGTCTCTCTTATTTTCTTGTACTTATACTTGGTCTTCTCTGTGGAAACCTCTGTTAATTCTCTAGGTAGATGAATCACTGTGTACTTTCTCTTCTTTCTATCTGTTACCAATCTTGAGAAACTTATACATTCTCTGTTCACTGTTTCGCGGTCTTAGAGAAGTAGATTTCTTTCTGCGAAAGTGCTGTTTTCACAGTGCTAAGTACTCCCAACTCTATCAACAATGTAGGGTTTACCAGTTTTATAAGTCTCTCTTATTTTCTTTGAGTTATGCTAGGAATTCTGTGTGTAAACCATTGTAACTTCTCTAGGTAGATGAATCACTGTGTATTTTCTCTTCTTTCTATCTGTTACCAATCTAGAGAAACTCATACATTCTCTGTTCACTGTTTCGCGGTCTTAGAGAAGGAGATTCCCTTCTGCGAAATTGCTGTTTTCACAGTGCTAAGTACTCCAAACACTATCAACAATGTAGGTTTTACCAGTTTTATAAGTCTCTCTTATTTTCTTAGAGTCATACTTGGAATTCTGTGTGTAACCCTTTGTAACTTTTCTAGGTAGATGAATCACTGTGTACTTTCTCTTCTTTCTATCTGTTACCAATCTAGAGAAACTCATACATTCTCTATTGACGGTTTCGCGGTCTTTGAGAAGTAGATTTCATTCTGCGCAAGTGCTGTTTTCACAGTCCTAAGTACTCCCAACTCTGTCAACAATGTAGGTTTTTCCAGTTTTCTAAGTCTTTCTTATTTTCTTGTACTTATACTTGGAATTCTCTGTGTAAACCTCTGTAACTTCTCTACGTAGATGAATCACTGTGTACTTTCTCTTGTTTCTATCTGTTACCAATGTAGGGAAACTCATACATTCTCTGTTCACTGTTTCGCGGTCTTAGAGAAGTAGATTTCTTTCTGCGAACGTGCTGTTTTCACAGTGCTAAGTACTCCAAACTCTATCAACAATGTACGTTTTACCAGTGTTCTAAGTCTCTCTTATTTTCTTGCACTTATACTGGGAATTCTCTGTGTAAACCTCTGAACTTCTCTAGGTAGATGAATCACTGAGTACTTTCTCTTCTTTCTATCTGTTACAAATCTTGAGAAACTCATACATTCTCTGTTCACTGTTTCGCGGTCTTAGAGAAGTAGATTTCTGTCTGCTAAAGTGCTGTTTTCACAGTGGTAAGTACTCCCAACTCTATCAACAATGTAGGTTTTACCAGTTTTCTAAGTCTGTCTTATTTTCTTGCACTTATACTTGGACTTCTCTGTGTAAACCTCTGTAAATTCCCTAGGTAGATGAATCACTGTGTACATTCTCTTGTTTCGATCAGTTACCAGTCTTGATAAACTGATACCTTCTCTGTTCAGTGTTTCCCAGTCTTAGAGCAGTAGACTTCTTTCTGCGAAAGTGCCGTTTTCTCATTGCTAAGTACTCCCAACTCTCTCAAAAATGTGGGATTTACCAGTTTTCTAAGTCTCGCTTATTACACTTATACTTGGAATTCTGTGTATAAACCTCTGTAACTTCTCTACGTAGATTAATCACTCTGTACTTTCTCTTCTTTCTATCTGTTACGAATATTGAGAAACTCATACATTCTCTGTTCACTGTTTCACGGTCTTAGAGAAGTAAATTTCTTTCTGCGAAAGTGCTGTTTTAACAGTGCTAAGTACTCCCAACTCTATCAATAATGAAGGTTTTACCAGTTTTATCAGTCTCTCTAATTTTCTTGTACTTATACTTGGACTTTTCTGTGTAAACCTCTAGAAATTCTCTAGGTCGATGAATCACTGTGTACTTTGTCTTCTTTCTATCTGTTACCAAACTTGAGAAACTCATACATTCTCTGTTCACTGTTTCGCTGTCTTAGAGAAGTAGATTTCTTTCTGCGAACGTGCTGTTTTCACAGTGCTAAGTACTCCTAACTCTATCAACAATGTAGGTTTTTCCAGTTTTCTAAGTCTCTCTTATTTTCTTGTACTTATACTTGGAATTCTCTGTGTAAACCTTTGTAACTTCTCTAGGTAGATGAATCACCGTGTACTTTCTCTTGTTTCTATCTGTTACCAATCTAGAGAAACTCACACATTCTCTGTTCACTGTTTAGCGGTCTTAGAGAAGTAGATTTCTTTCTCCGAAAGTGATGTTTTCACAATGCTAAGTACTCCCAACTCTATCAGCAATGTTGTTTTTACCAGTTTTCTAAGTCTCTCTTATTTTCTTGTAATTATAGCTGGAATTCTCTGTATAAACCACTGTAACTTTTCTGGGAAGAGGAATCACTGTGTACTTTCTCTTGTTTGTATCTGTTACCAAACTTAATAAACTCATACATTCTCTGTTCACTGTTTCGTGTTCTTAGAGAAGTCCACTGATTTCTGCGAAAGTGATGTTTTCACAATGCTAAGTACTCCCAACTCTATCAGCAATGTCGGTTTTACCAGTTTTCTTAGTATCTCTTATTTTCTTGTAGTTATACTTGGAATTCTCTGTGTAAACCTCTTTAACTTCTCTAGGTTGAAGAATCACTGTGTACTGTCTCTTGTTTCTATCTGTTCCCAATCTTAAGAAACTCATACATTCTCTGTTCACTGTTTCGCGGTCTTAGAGAAGTAGATTTCTTTCTCCGAAAGTGATGTTCTCACAATACTAAGTATTCCCAACTCTATCAGAAAGGTAGGTTTTACCAGTTTTCTAAGTCTCTCTTATTCTTTTGTAGTTATACTTGGAATTGTCTCTGTAAACCTCTGTAACTTCTGTAGGTACATGAATCACTGTGTACTTTCTGTTGTTTCTATCTGTTACGAATCTTAAGAAACTCATACATTCTCCTTTGACTGTTTCGTGGTGTTAAAGAAGTAGATTTCTTTCTGCGAAAGTGATGTTTTGACAATGATAAGCACTCCCAACTCTATCAGCAATGTAGGTTTTACCAGTTTGGTAAGTCTCTCTTATGTTCTTCTAGTTATACGTGGAATTCTCTTTGTAAACCTCTGTAACTTCACTAGGTAGAAGAATCACTGTGTACTTTCTCTTGTTTCTATCTGTTACCGATCTTAAGAAACTCATACATTCCCTGTTCACTGTTTCGCGGTATAAGAGAAATAGATTTCTTTCTGCGAAAGTGATGTTTTCACAATGCTTAGTACTCCCAACTCTATCAGCAATGTTGTTTTTACCAGTTTTCTAAGTCTCTCTTATTTTCTTGTTGTTATTCTTCGAATTCTCTGTATAAACCTCTGTAACTTCTCTAGGTAGAGGAATCACTGTGTACTTTCTGTTGTTTCTATCTTATACCAATCGTAAAAAACTCATACATTCTCTGTTCACTGTTTCCCGGTCTTAGAGAAGTAAATTTCTTTCTGGGAAAGTGATGTTTTCACAATGCTAAGTACTCCCAACTCTATCAGCAATGTAGTTTTTACCAGTTTTCTTAGTCTCTCTTATTTTGTTGCAGTTATATTTGGAATTCTCTGTGTAAAGCTCTGTAATTTCTCCAGGTAGAAGAATCACTGTGTACATTCTCTTGTTTCTATCTGTTACCAATCTTAAGAAACTCATACATTCTCTGTTCACTGTTTCTTGGTCTTAAGGAAGTAAATTGCTTTCTGCAGAAGTGATGTTTTCACAATGCTAAGTACTCCCAACTCTATCAGCAATGTAGTTTTTACCAGTTTTCTTAATATCTCTGATTTTCTTGTAGCCACACTTCGAATACTCTGTGTAACCCTCTGTAACTTGTCTAGCTAGATGAATCACTGTGTACTTTCTCTTGTTTCTATCTGTTACCAATCTTAAGAAACTCTTACATTCTCTGCTCACTGTTTCACGGTCTTAGAGAAGTAGATTTCATTTTCCAAAAGTTATGTTTTCATAATGCTAACTACTCCCAACTCTATCAGCAATGTAGTTTTTAACAGTTTTCTTAGTATCTCTTATTTTCTTTTCGATTTACTTGGAATTCTCTGTGTAAACCTCTGTAACTTCTCTAGGTAGAATAATCACTGTGTACTTTCAGTTGTTTCTATCTGTTACCAATCTTAAGAAACTCATACATTCTCTGTTCACCGTTTCGCGGTCTTAGAGAAGTAGATTTCTTTCTGAGAAAGTGATGTTTTCACAGTGCTAAGTACTCCCAACTCTATCAGCAATGTACGTTTTACCACTTTTCTTAGTATGTCTTATTTTCTTGTAGTTATACGTGGAGTTCTCTGTGTAAACCTCCGTAACTTCTCTAGGTAGAAGAATCACTGTGTACTTTCTCTTGTTTCTATCTGATACCAATCTTAAGAAACTGATACATTCTCTGTTCACTGTTTCCTGGTCTTATAGAAGTAGAATTCCTTCTGCGAAAGTGATGTTTTCACAATGCTAAGTACTCCCAACTCGATCAGCAATGTAGGTTTTAGCAGTTTTCTAAGTGTCTCTTATTTTCTTGTAGTTATACTTGGAATTCTCTGTGAAAACCTCCGTAACTTCTCTAGAAACATGAATCACTATGTACTTTCTCTTGTTTCTATCTGTTACCAGTCTTAAGGAGCTCATACATACTCTGTTCACTGTTTCGCGGTCTTAGAGAAGTAGATTTCTTTCTGCGAAAGTGCTGTTTTCACAGTGCTAAGTATTCCCAACTCTATCAACAATGTACGTTTTACCAGTATTCTAAGTCTCTCTTATTTTCTTGTACTTATACTGGGAATTCTCTGTGTAAACCTCTGAACTTCTCTAGGTAGATGAATCACTGTGTACTTTCTCTTTCTATCTGTTACCAATGTAGAGAAACTCATACATTCTCTGTTCACTGTTTCGCGGTCTTAGAAAAGTAGATTTGGTTCTGCGAAAGTGCTGTTTTGTCAGTGCTAAGTACTCCCAACTCTATCAACAATGTAGGTTTTACCAGTATTCTAAGTGTCTCTTATTTTCTTCTACTTATACTGGGAATTCTCTGTGTACACCTCTGTAACTTCTCTAGGTAGATGAATCACTGTGTACATTCTGTTGTTTCTATCTGTTACCATTCTAGAGAAACTCATACATTCTCTGTTCACTGTTTCCCTTCTTAGAGAAGTAGATTTCTTTCTGCGATAGTGCTGTTTTCACAGTGCTAAGTACTCCCAACTCTGTCAACAATGTAGGTTTTACCAGTTTTATAAGTCTCTCTTATTTTCTTCTACTTATACTGAGAATTCTCTGTGTAAACCTCTGTAACTTCTCTAGGTAGATGAATCACTGTGTACTTTCTCTTGTTTCTGTCTGTTACCAATCTTGAGAAACTCATACATTCTCTGTTCACTGTTTCCCGGTGTTAGAGAAGTAGATTTCTTTCTGCGAAAGTGCTGTTTTCACAGTGCTAACTGCACCCAACACTATCAACAATGTAGGTTTTACCGGTTTTCCTAATCTCTCTTATTTTCTTGTACTTATACTTGGACTTCTCTGTGTAAACCTCTGTAACTTCTCTAGGTAGATGAATCACTGTGTACTTTCTCTTCTTTGTTTCTGTTACCAATCTTGAGAAATTCATAAATTCTCTCTTCACTGTTTCCCGGTCTTAGAGAAGTAGATTTCTTTCTGCGAAAGTGCAGTTTTCACAGTGCTAATTACTGCCAACTCTATCAACAATGTAGGTGTTACCAGTTTTATATGTCTCTCTTATTTTCTGTGAGTTATACTTGGAATTCTGTGTGTAAACCTGTGTAACTTCTCTAGGTAGATCTATCACTGTGTACTTTCTTTTGTTTCTATCTGTTACCAATCTAGAGAAACTCATACATTTTCTGTTCACTGGTTCGCGGTCTTAGAGAAGTAGATTTCTTTCTGCAAAAGTGCTGTTTTCACAGTGCTAAGTACTCCCAAATCTATCAACAATGTAGGTTTTGCAAGTTTTCTAAGTCTCTCTTATTTTCTTGTACTTATACTTCGACTTCTCAGTGTGAAGCTCTATAACTTCTCTAGGTAGATAAATCACTGTGTACTTTCTCTTCTTTCTATCTGTTACCAATCTTGAGAAACTCATACATTCTCTGTTCACTGTTTCGCGGTCTTGGAGAAGTAGATTTCTTTGTGCGAAAGTGCTGTTTTCACAGTGCTAAGTACTCCCAACTCTATCAACAATGTAGGTTTTACCAGTATTCTAAGTCTCTCTTATTTTCTTGTACTTATACTTGGAGTTCTCTGTGTCAACCTCTGTAATTTCTCTAGGAAGATGAATCACTGTGTACTTTCTCTTCTTTCGGTCTTTTGCCAATCTTGAGAAACCCATAAATTCTCTATTCACTGTTTGCCAGACTTAGAACAGTAGATTTCTTTCTGCGAAAGTGCTGTTTTCACAGTGCTAAGTACTCCGAACTCTATCAACAATGTAGGTTTTACCAGTATTATAACTCGCTCTTGTTTTCTTAGAGTTATACTTGGAATTCTGTGTGTAAACCTCTGTAACTTTTCTACGTAGATGAATCACCGTGTACTTTCTCCTCGTTGTATCTGTTACCAATCTTGAGAAATTCATAAATTCTCTGTTCACTGTTTCCTGGTCTTAGAGAAGTACATTTCTTTCTGCGAAAGTGCTGCTTTCACAGTCCTAAGTACTCCCAACTCCATCAACAATGTAGGTTTAACCAGTTTTCTAAGTCTCTGGTATTTTCTTAGAGTTATACTTGGAATTCTGTGTGTAAACCTCTGTAACTTCTCTAGGTAGATGAATCACTGTGTACTTTCCCCTGTTCTATCTGTTACCAAACTTCAGAAATTCATACATTCTCTGTTCACTGTTTCCCGGTCTTATCGAAGTAAATTTCGTTCTGCCAAAGTGCTGTTTTCACAGTTCTAAGTACTCCCAACTCTATCAACAATGTAGGTTTTACCAGTTTTTTAAGTGTCTCTTATTTTCTTAGAGTTATACTTGGAATTCTGTGTGTAAACCTCTACAACTTCTCTAGGTAGATGAATCACTGTGTACTTTCTCTTCTTTCTATGTGTTACCAATCTAGAGAAACTCGTACATTCTCTGTTCATGTTTTCGCTGTCTTAGAGAAGTAGATTTCTTTCTGGGAAAGTGCTGTTTTCACAGTGCTATGTACTCCGAACTCTATCAACAATGTAGTTTTTTCCAGTTTTATCAGTGTCTCTTATTTTCTTAGAGTTATACTTGGAATTCTGTATGTAAACCTCTGTAACTTCTCTAGGTAGATGAATCACTGCGTACTTTCTCTTGTTTCTATCTGTTAGCAATCTAGAGAAACTCATACATTCTCTGTTCATTGTTTCCCGGTCTTAGAGAAGTAGATTTCTTTCTGCGAAAGTGCTGTTTTCATACTGCTAACTACTCCCAACTCTATCAACAATGTAGGTGTTTCCAGTTATCTATTTCTCTCTTATTTTATTGTACTTATACTTGGAATCCTCTGTGTAAACCTCTGTAACTTCTCTAGGTAGATGAATCACTGTGTACTTTCTCTTGTTTCTATCAGTTACCAATCCATAGAAACTCATACATTCTCTGTTCACGTTTTCGCGGTCTTGGAGAAGTAGATTTCTTTCTGCGAAAGTGCTGTATTCACAATG
The DNA here is from genome assembly GCA_028571685.1 of Heterohyrax brucei. Taxonomy (NCBI): domain Eukaryota; kingdom Metazoa; phylum Chordata; class Mammalia; order Hyracoidea; family Procaviidae; genus Heterohyrax; species Heterohyrax brucei. Next base: position 3,498,360 of record CM053145.1, on the reverse strand, counting down.
CTAAGTACTGCCAACTCTATCAACAATGTAGGTTTTTGCAGTATTCTAAGTCTCTCTTATTTTCTTGTACTTATACTTGGACTTCTCTGTGTAAACCTCTGTAACTTCTCTAAGAAGATGAATCACTGTGTACTTTCTATTCTTTCTGTCTGTTGCCAATCTTGAGAAACCCATAAATTCTCTGTTCACTGTTTCCCAGTTTTAGAGCAGTAGATTTCTTTCTGTGTATGTGCTGTTTTCACAGTGCTAAGTACATCCAACTCTATCAACAATTTAGGTTTTACCAGTTTTCTAAGTCTCTCTTATTTTCTTAGAGTTATACTTGGAATTCTGTGTGTAAACCTCTGTAACTTCTCTAGGTAGATGAATCACTGTGTACTTTCTCTTCTTTCTATCTGATACCAATCTAGGGAAACTCATACATTCTGTGTTCACTGTTTCAGGGTCTTAGAGAAGTAGATTTCTTTCTGCGAAAGTGCTGTTTTCACAGTGCTAAGTACTCCCAACTCTATTAACAATGTAGATTTTTCCAGTATTCTAAGTCTCTCTTATTTTCTTGTACTTATACTTGGATTTCTCTGTGTAAACTTCTGTAACTTCTCTAGGTAGATGAATCACTGTGTACTTTCTCTTGTTTCTATGTGTTACCAATCTAGAGAAACTCATACATTCTCTGTTCACTGTTTCGCGGTCTTAGAGAAGTAGATTTCTTTCTGCGAAAGTGCTGTTTTCACAGTGGTAAGTACTCCCAACTCTATCAACAATGTAGGTTTTACCAGTTTTCTAAGTCTCTCTTATTTTCTTAGAGTTATACTTGGAATTCTGTGTGTAAACCTCTGTAACTTCTCTAGGTAGATGAATCACTGTGTACTTTCTCTTCTTTCTGTCTGTTACCAATCTAGAGAAACTCATACATTCTCTGTTCACTGTTTCGCGGTCTTAGAGAAGTAGATTTCTTTCTGCGAAAGTGCTGTTTTCACAGTGCTAAGTACTCCCAACTCTATCAACAATGTAGGGTTTACCAGTTTTGTAAGTCTCTCTTATTTTCTTTGAGTTATGCTAGGAATTCTGTGTGTAAACCATTGTAACTTCTCTAGGTAGATGAATCACTGTGTATTTTCTCTTCTTTCTATCTGTTACCAATCTAGAGAAACTCATACATTCTCTGTTCACTGTTTCGCGGTCTTAGAGGAGGAGATTCCGTTCTGCGAAAGTGCTGTTTTCACAGTGCTAAGTACTCCAAACACTATCAACAATGTAGGTTTTACCAGTTTTATAAGTCTCTCTTATTTTCTTAGAGTCATACTTGGAATTCTGTGTGTAACCCTTTGTAACTTTTCTAGGTAGATGAATCACTGTGTACTTTCTCTTCTTTCTATCTGTTACCAATCTAGAGAAACTCATACATTCTCTATTGACGGTTTCGCGGTCTTTGAGAAGTAGATTTCATTCTGCGCAAGTGCTGTTTTCACAGTCCTAAGTACTCCCAACTCTGTCAACGATGTAGGTTTTTCCAGTTTTCTAAGTCTTTCTTATTTTCTTGTACTTATACTTGGAATTCTCTGTGTAAACCTCTGTAACTTCTCTACGTAGATGAATCACTGTGTACTTTCTCTTGTTTCTATCTGTTACCAATGTAGGGAAACTCATACATTCTCTGTTCACTGTTTCGCGGTCTTAGAGAAGTAGATTTCTTTCTGCGAACGTGCTGTTTTCACAGTGCTAAGTACTCCCAACTCTATCAACAATGTAGGTTTTACCCGTTATCTAAGTCTCTCTTATTTTCTTGTACTTATACTTGGCCTTCTCTCTGTAACCCTCTGTAACTTCTCTAGGTAGATGAATCACTGTGTACTTTCTCTTCTTTCTATCTGTTACCAATCTAGAGAAACTCATACATTCTCTGTTCAAGCTTTCTCGGTCTAAGAGAAGTAAATTTCTTTCTGCGAAAGTGCTGTTTTCACAGTCCTAAGTGCTCCCAACTCTGTCAACAATGTAGGTTTTTCCAGTTTTCTAAGTCTCTCTTATTTTCTTGTATTTATACTTGGAATACTCTCTGTAAACCTCTGTAACTTCTCTAGATAGATGAATCACTGTGTACTTTCTCTTATTACTATCTGTTACCATTCTAGAGAAACTCATACATTCTTTGTTCACTGTTTCACGGTCTTAGAGAAGTGGATTTCTTTCTGCGAAAGTGCTGTTTTCACAGTGCTAAGTATTCCCAACTCTATCAACAATGTACGTTTTACCAGTGTTCTAAGTCTCTCTTATTTTCTTGCACTTATACTGGGAATTCTCTGTGTAAACCTCTGAACTTCTCTAGGTAGATGAATCACTGAGTACTTTCTCTTCTTTCTATGTGTTACAAATCTTGAGAAACTCATACATTGTCTGTTCACTGTTTCGCGGTCTTAGAGAAGTAGATTTCTGTCTGCTAAAGTGCTGTTTTCACAGTGGTAAGTACTCCCAACTCTATCAACAATGTAGGTTTTACCAGTTTTCTAAGTCTGTCTTATTTTCTTGCACTTATACTTGGACTTCTCTGTGTAAACCTCTGTAAATTCCCTAGGTAGAATAAGCACTGTGTACATTCTCTTGTTTCGATCAGTTACCAGTCTTGATAAACTCATATCTTCTCTGTTCAGTGTTTCCCAGTCTTAGAGCAGTAGACTTCTTTCTGCGAAAGTGCTGTTTTCACAGTGCTAAGTACTTCCAACTTTATCAACAATGTAGGTTTTACCAGTTTTATAAGTGTCTCTTATTTTCTCAGTGTTATACTTGGAATTCTGTGTTTAAACCACTGTAACTTCTCTAGGTAGATGAATCACTGTGTACTTTCTCTTCTTTCTATCTGTTACCAATCTAGAGAAGCTCATAAATTCTCTGTTCACTGTTTCGTGGTCTTAGAGACGTAGATTTCTCTCTGCGAAAGTGCTGTTTTCACAGTGGTAAGTACTCCCAACTCTATCAACAATGTAGATTTTACCAGTTTTATAAGTCTGTCTTATTTTCTTAGAGTTATACTTGGAATTCTGTGTTTAAACCTCTGTAACTTCTCTAGGTAGATGAATCACTGTGTACTTTCTGTTCTTTATATCTGTTACCAATCTAGAGAAACTCACACATTCTCTGTTCACTGTTTCGCGGTTTAGAGCAGTAGATTTCTTTGTGCGAAAGTGCTGTTTTCACAGTGCTAAGTACTCTCAACTGTATCAACAATGTAGGTTTTACCACTTTTCTAAGTCTCTCTTATTTTCTTGTACTTATACTTGGATTTCTCTGTGTAAACCTCTGTAACTTTTCTACGTAGATGAATCACTGTGTGCTTTCTCTTGTTTCTATCTGTTACCAATCTGCATAAACTCATACATTCTCTGTTCACTGTTTCGCGGTCTTAGAGAAATAGATTTCTTTCTGCGAAAGTGCTGTTTTCACGGTGCTAAGTACTCCCAACTCTATCAACAATGTAGGTTTTACCAGTATTCTAAGTCTCTCTTATTTTCTTGTACTTAAACTTGGAGTTCTCTGTGTCAACCTCTGTAACTTCTCTAGGAAGATGAATCACTGTGTACTTTCTATTCTTTCTGTCTGTTACCAATCTTGAGAAACCCATAAATTTTCTGTTCACTGTTTCCCAGTCTTAGAGCAGTAGATTTCTTTCTGCGAAAGTGCTGTTTTCACAGTGCTAAGTACTCCCAACTCTATCAACAATGTAGGTTTTACCAGTATTATAACACTCTCTTATTTTCTTAGATTTATACTTGGAATTTTGTGTGTAAACCTCTGTAACTTATCTAGGTAGATGAATCACTGTGTACTTTCTCTAGTTTCTATCTGTTACCAATCTAGAGAAACTCATGCATTCTCTGTTCACTGTTTCGCGGTCTTAGAGAAGTAGATTTCTTTCTGCGAATGTGCTGTTTTCACAGTGCTAAATACTCCCAAATCTATCAACAATGTAGGTTTTACCAGTTTTCTAAGTCTCTCTTATTTTCTTGTACTTATACTTGGACTTCTCTGTGTAAACCTCTGTAACTTCTCTACGTAGATGAATCACTGTGTACTTTCTGTTGCTTCTATCTGTTACTAATCTTCAGAAACTCATAAATTCACTGTTCACTGTTTCGCGGTCTTAGAGAAGTAGATTTCTTTCTGCGACAGTGCTGTTTTCACAGTGCTAAGTACTCCGAACTCTATCAACAATGTAGGTTTTACCAGTTTTCTAAATCTCTCTTATTTTCTTAGAGTTATACTTGGAATTCTGTGCGTAAACCGCTGTAACTTCTGTAGGTAGATGAATCACTGTGTACTTTGTCTTCTTTCTATCTGTTACCAATCTTTAGAAACTCATACATTCTCTGTTCACTGTTTCGCGGTCTTAGAGAAGTAGATTTCTTTCTTCCAAAGTGCTGTTTTCATAGTGCTAAGTACTCCCAACTCTATTGTGGTGGTCAGGATTATGTCAACTTGGCTACTACCTATTTGGCTGCTGTATTAAGTGGCAGCCGGGGTTTCTGGTGGCTCCCTGCCCCTCGGCTCTCATCTCGTGACCCTGGACTACAGCTGCTGATCGCTCACGTGGCCAGGAGCTCCTGCTCTCTTGTTCCAGCATCTGGTTCCGGGACTTGAGCCAGCGGCTGTTGGGCTCATCAGTCCTTACAGTCGGCACGTGAGAGTCCTGCTCCCTGACCTGCCAATCCTGCGCTCGCCAGCCTCTGCTCAGTCCTGCTCCCTGACCTGCTGATCCTGGGTTCTCCGGCCTCTGTCACTTCGCCTCGCCACCAGCTTGGGACCCACCGACCTCCAGCCTCTGTTGCATCGTCTCGCCGCCAGCTTGGGATCCACTGACCCACACAACCGGTGATCTGCAACTCTGGTCTCTGACTTGCTGACCTTGGGTTCCTCAGCTTCCCTGGACACGTGAGGCTTGTGCCAGAGCTTGGGACATTCAGCTTCTGTGACTACGTGAGCTGTTTCCTATATTTGTATCTATCTATCTATCTGTCTCTATATATATATTATAAATCTTTCCTTATACCGACACGTGTTACTGGTTTTGCTTCCCTAGAAAACCCAGCCTAAGACATCTATCAACAATGTGGTTTTTTCAGTTTTCTAAGTCTCTCTTATTTTCTTGTACTTATACTTGGAATTCTCTGTGTAAACCTCTGTAACTTCTCTAGGTAGATGAATCACTGTGTACTTTCTCTTCTTTCTATCTGTTACCATTCTAGAGAAACTCATACATTCTCTGTTCACTGTTTCCCGGACTTAGAGAAGTAGATTTCTTTCTGCGATAGTGCTGTTTTCACAGTGGTAAGTACTCCCAACTCTATCAACAATGTAGGTTTTACCAGTATTCTAAGTCTCTCTTATTTTCTTGTACTTATACTTGGACTTCTCTGTGTAAACCTCTGTAACTTCTCTAGGAAGATGAATCACTGTATACTTTCTCTTCTTTCTATCTCTTACCATTCTAGAGAAACTCATACATTCTCTGTTCACTGTTTCCCGGACTTAGAGAAGTAGATTTCTTTCTGCGAAAGTGCTGTTTTCACAGTGCTAAGTACTTCCAACTAATCAACAATTTAGGTTTTACCACTTTTATAAGTGTCTCTTATTTTCTTAGAGTTATACTTGGAATTCTGTTTGTAAACCTCTGTAACTTCTCTAGGTAGATGAATCACTGTGTACTTTCTCTTCTTTCTATCTGTTACCAATCTAGAGAAACTCATATATGCACTGTTCACGTTTTCGCTGTCTAAGAGAAGTAGATTTCTTTCTGCGAAAGTGCTGTTTTCACAGTGCTAAGTACTCCCATGTCTATCAACAATGTAGGTTTTACCAGTTTTCTAAGTCTCTCTTATTTTCCTGTACTTGTACTTGGACTTCTCTGTGTAAACCTCTGTAACTTCTCTAGGTAGATGAATCACTGTGTACTTTCTCTTGTTTCTATCTGTTACCAATCTAGAGAAACTCATACATTCTCTGTTCACTGTTTCGCGGTCGTAGAGAAGTAGATTTCTTTGTGCGAAAGTGCTGTTTTCACAGGGCTAAGTACTCCCAACTCTATCAACAAGGTAGGTTTTACCAGTTTTCTAAGTCTGTCTTATTTTCGTAGAGTTATACTTGGAATTCTGTGTGTAAACCTCTATAACTTCTCTAGGTAGATGAATCACTGTGTACTTTCTGTTCTTTGTATCTGTTACCAATCTAGAGAAACTCATACATTCTCTGTTCACTGTTTCGCGGTCTTAGAGAAGTAGATTTCTTTCTCCGAAAGTGATGTTCTCACAATACTAAGTATTTCCAACTCTATCAGAAAGGTAGGTTTTACCAGTTTTCTAAGTCTCTCTTATTCTTTTGTAGTTATACTTGGAATTGTCTCTGTAAACCTCTGTAACTTCTGTAGGTACATGAATCACTGTGTACTTTCTGTTGTTTCTATCTTATACCAATCGTAGGAAACTCATACATTCTCTCTTCACTGTTTCCTGGTATTAGAGAAGTGAATTGCTTTCTGCAAAAGTGATGTTTTCACAATGCTAAGTACTCCCAACTCTTCAGCAATGTAGGTTTTACCAGTTTTCTTGGTATCTCTTATTTTCTTGTAGTTATACTTGAAATTCTCTGCGTAAACCTCTGTAACTTCTCTAGGTAGAAGAATCACTGTGTACTTTCTCTTGTTTCTATCTGTTACCAATCTTAAGAAACTCATACATTCTCTGTTCAGTGTTTCGCGGTCTTAGAGAAGTAGATTTCTTTCTCCGAAAGTGATGTTTCACAATGCTAAGTACTCCCAACTCTTCAGCAATGTAGGTTTTACCAGTTTTCTAAGACTCTCTTATTTTCTTGTAGTTATACTTGGAATTCTCTGTGTAAACCTCTGTAACTTCTCTAGGTAGAAGAATCACTGTGAACTTTCTCTTTGTTCTATCTGTTACCAATCTTAAGAAACTCATACATTCACTGTTCACTGTTTCGTGGCCTTAGGGAAGCAGATTTCTTTCTGCGAAAGTCATGTTTTCAGAATGCCAAGTACTCCCAACTCTATCGGCAATGTAGGTTTTACCAGTTTTCTTAGTATCTCTTATTTTCTTGTAGTTATACTTGGATTTCTCTGTGTAAACCTCTGTAAATTCTCTATGTAGAAGAATCACTGTGTACTTTCCCTTGTTTCTATCTGTTACTAATCTTAAGAAACTCATACGTTCTCTGTTCACTGTTTCGCGGTGTTAGAGATGTAGATTTCTGTCTCTGAAAGTGATGTTTTCACACTGCTGAGTACTCACAACTCTATCAGCAATGTTGTTTTTACCAGTTTTCTAAGTCTCTCTTATTTTCTTGTGGTTATAGTTGGAATTCTCTGTGTAAACCTCTGTAACTTCTCTAAGTAGAGGAATTACTGTCTTCTTACTCTTGTTTCTATCTGTTACCAATCTAAAGAAACTCATACATTCTCTGTCGAAGGTTTCCAGGTCTTAGAGAAGTAGATTTCGTTCTGCGAAAGTGATGTTTTAACAATGCTAACTACTCCCAACTCTATCAGCAATGTAGATTTTAATAGTTTTCCAAATCTCTCTTATTTTCTTGTTGTTATTCTTCGAATTCTCTGTGAAAACCTCTGTAACTTCTCTAGGTAGAAGAATCACTGTGTACTTTCTCTTGTTTGTATGTGTTACCAATCTTTACAAACTCAAACATTCTCTTTTCACTGTTTTATGGTCTCAGAGAAGTAGATTTCTTTCTGGGAAAGTAATGTTTTCACAATGCTAAGTACTCCCAACTCTATCAGCAATGTAGTTTTTACCAGTTTTCTTAGTCTCTCTTATTTTGTTGTAGTTATATTTGGAATTCTCTGTGTAAACCTCTGTAATTTCTCTAGGTAGAAGAATCACTGTGTAAATTCTCTTGTTTCTATCTGTTACCAATCTTAAGAAACTCATACATTCTCTGTTCACTGTTTCGTGGTCTTGGAGAAGTAAATTGCTTTCTGCAGAAGTGATGTTTTCACAATGCTAAGTACTCCCAACTCTATCAGCAATGTAGTTTTTACCAGTTTTCTTAATATCTCTGATTTTCTTGTAGCCATACTTCGAATACTCTGTGTAACCCTCTGTAACTTCTCAAGCTAGAGGAGTCACTCTGTACTTAATCTTGTTTCTATCTGTTACCAGTCTTAAAAAACTGATACATTCTCTTGTCACTGTTTCACGGTCTTAGAGAAGTAAATTGCTACTGCGAATGTGATGTTTTCACAGTGCTAAGTACTCCCAACTCTATCCGCAATGTAGGTTTTACCAGATTTCTAAGTGTCTCTTATTTTCTTGTAGTTATACTTAGAACTGTCTGTGTAAACCTCTGTAACTTCTCTATAGAGTTGAATTACTGTGTACTTTCTCTTTTTTCTACCTGTTACCCTTCTTTAGAAACTCAAACCTTCTCTGCTCTCTGTTTCGCGGTCTTAGAGAAGTAGATTTCTTTCTGCGACAGTGATGTTTTCACAATGCTAGGTATTCCCAACAGAGTTTTACACAGAGATTTCCAAGTATAACTACAAGAAAATAAGAGATACTTAGAAAACTGATAAAACCTACATTGATGGAAGAGTTCGGAGTACTTAGCATTTTGAAAACATCACTTTCAGAGAAAGAAATCTACTTCTCTAAGACCGCGAAACAGTGAACAGAGAATGTATGAGTTTCTTAAGATTGGTAACAGATAGAAACAAGAGAAAGTACCCAGTGATTCTTCTACCTAGAGAAGTTACAGAGGTTTACACAGAGAATTTAAAGTATAACTACAAGAAAATAAGAGAGACTTAGAAAACTGGTAAAACCTACATTTCAGATAGAGTTGGAAGTACGTAGCGTTGTGAAAACATCCCTTTCGCAGAAAGATATCTGCTTCTCTAAGACCACGAAACAGTGACCCGAGAATGTGCGAGTTTCTTAAGATTGGTAACAGATAGAAACAAGAGAATGTACACTGTGATTCTTCTACCTAGAGAAGTTACAGAGGTTTACACAGAGAATTCCAAGTATAACTACAAGAAAATAAGAGATACTATGAAAACTGGTAAAACCTACATTGCTGATAGAGTTGGGAGTACTTAGCATTGTGAAAACATCACTTTCGCAACTCTATCAAAGGAATAATGTACGCTGTTCACGGATACCCGAAGACCTGAAATGGTGCAGAGGTCTCTTTCCCGAAAGCCATCCACTTCTCTAAGACACTCCGAATAGCAGTCCTAGCATCATTTTTACCCTGTTAGCAGATGATACGATTGCAAATACTTAGAATCGCAAGAAATCTCTAAGTAAACCCAATTCTCAGGATACGTGAGAAACCTGAGTGAATCAGTAGGGTTCCTTTATGCTAACAAGGAGCCAGTGGTTGGAGAACTCGTCAGTTCCATACGATTTACCGCAGATATTAAGAACAGAAACGACCCAGGAATTAATCTATACACAGAAACGACAGAGTTTTACACAGAGACCTCTAAGCCCTAACTAGAAGCATCTAAGAGACACTTAGATAAACGGAAAATTCTACGTTGTTCGTGGAGCTAGGAAGACTTAACTTTGGGAAAAGGTCTGTTTCCAAGAAAGCCATCTCCCTTCGTAAATGGTACTGATTTGATAATTTCTTCGTTAACAGTCTTCATTGTTGGTATAAACGAATCCTACTGCTTTACTTCTGTTTATATTGTATCCTGAGACTCTGCTGAACTCTTCTGTCAGTTTGAGTAGTTTGCTTCTAGATTCCTTGGGATTCTCTGCGTATACAATCGTGTCAGACGAGGAATTTGCTCCAGAGCCAACAAGGCAGAAAGCCTTCCCCTGGAGCAGACATCTTAAATTCCGATTTGTAGCCTACCAGACTGTGTCAGAATAAACCTCCCTTTATTAAAGCCGAGAAAAAAAAAAAAAGGCAAGCGCTCTCCTGGGAGCAGGCTCTGGCTTACAGGCTAAGAAATAAGTCCAGCTGCGACCACCGTATCCAAGATGGCGTCCTCCACACAGGCAGCAGACAGAAAGCTAAAGGTTCCCAGAGGTAGTGATTCCTGTGATTGTGTTGCAGGACCCCCAAAGCCTGTGGCACTAGGTAAATTACTGCTTTGCTATCGGAGAAGCGCTGTTCTGTTTCCGGGTGCTGGCTCCCAGGCTAAGAATGAGGTCCCGCTATTATCTCGGTAGCCAGCATGGCGTCCCGCTTACTGACTGCAAAACCCCGTACCAACGCCGCTGAGGCAGATATAAAACGACAGGCTCAAAGTGGCTGGATTCAATGAGTCCCAAGCCTGGCTCTGAAAATATGGGAGTTTCGTCTGCCTGTACCCCCAGCAGCGTGTCTGAGTCTAGCCGCTAGGCAAGACCCTGCTCTGCCGGCAGGCCGAGACAGAGGAAAAAAAAAAAAAAGTCAAAATGGTGAGTTTCCCTTCAGTCCGTGAGAGCTAGGGATAGGCAGGTGCGGCAGTCAGCGAAAGAGAGGAGGTTTTTCGCTCACTGGTATGAAGTCCCGATTAACAGCCCTGTGCCGTGTCCTGGGGCTGATTAGGTGACCAGAAGTCTCCGTTCGATGATCAGTTCAGGTCTTGGTTTCCAGAGGGATATAAGAAGATGTGTGCTTAGTCCGTCAGCTTGACTCCGACTCCTCCATTACTATTTCTATGTTTAGTGAGGTTTGGGTCATTTTGAATTTTTTTTTTTTTATTAATTTAACATGACTGAGTGACAGTGTGCATTCCCGTATAAATTTACATGCCCGCCTATATGCAGCTTCCGCTGCTCTCCTTGCCCGGTGACAGCACACTCTTCCTTTCTGCTCCATACATGTCTCATCCTCCCGACAGTCTCCTTTCCCCTCCTCTCCACCCACTCCCCTTACTCCAGCCAGAGGTCAGCAGGATGATACCCTATAGCTGCACAGAACTGTGTCTCTGATAAGCAGCATACAGATGGGTCATTTTTTTAATCCAACCTGCCACTCTCCTTTTCTTTATTGGTGCATTTAGCCCATTTACATTCAGTGGGATTAATGAAGTATATGAGCTGTGTATGTGCTGTCATTTTGATGTCCTTTTTGTGTGTTGCAGACAGTTTCTTTGTTCCCTTTAATTTTCTGTGCTGAGTTTTTTTCTTTACGTGTTTTCATGTTTTGCAGTATTAGTGATTTGTATTTGCTGAGACCTTGTGTTTCCCTTGTTTTTTATTTTGATGTATAGGATTGATAGTTTCCTTGGCAGTTACCTTAGTATTTACCCTCATTTTTTCCAGAATTAAACTAGTCTTTAATTGGCTTATATTGCCCTGACTTCCTATCCGTATGAAAGATTTCTGACTACATTTTCTTTGGGGTATCTCTTTTTTACTATAATGTTTACACAATGACATCACTGTTTCCCTGTTTTCACTGTTTTGCCTATAATTTACTTTGGTGATTCCACTATTTGTGTTGATATCCAGCTGTTCAGTCAGGTGTCCCGGTCTTGAGTTATTACCTGGTGGTATTAGTATTCTAAGCAAAGGACTGCCTTTAGTATTTCTGATAGTTTGGGTTTAATTTTGGCAAATCCCCTAACTTTCTTTATCTTTTCTTTTTATTTATTTAACATGACTGAGTGAAAATGTACCTTCCCGTATAAATTTACATGCCTGCCTATATTGCAGCTTCCACTGCTCTCCCTGTCCGGTGACAGCACACTCTTCCTCTCTGCTCCATACATGTCTCATCCTGCCAACCGTCTGCTTTCCCCTCCTCTCCACCCACTCTCCTTCCTCCAGCCAGAGGTCAGCAGGATGATATCCTATAGATGTATAGAACCATAAAGGGCATCCAGTATACGTTCCCTCTGCATCGCCAACTCCAACCGATTCGTGTCTGAAGAGTGGACCTTCGTTATGACTTATCGGCAAGGGCCAGGGGCCATGCTCTCAGGGGATCCCCGAAACCGCTGGACCATCAACGGAGGTCTTTTAGTGGAGACCTCAGGGTGCCCCCCTTTTTATTCTTGTGTTGCCAGTGTGACTCAACTTGGTGAGCTCCATCACTGCTATCACTGGTGGTGGCCGGGCACCATCCGGTTCTTCTGGTCCCACGTCGCTGTAGGCACCCACTCATGTGGGTCTCTCTATCTTCTAGGTTGTCTTTACCCCATGTCATTTTGGTCCTCGGTGAGCATCTGTTCCTGCTGAGTTGGGACCGTTTGCTGCGCCCTCGGATGGTAGCTCTTAATTCCCCAGGTGCCACTCACCAATGTAGGGTGCGTGCAGAGAGCCCCCTTAGCGAAACGCCGGTTTTGTCAATTGGCCTCGATTTCGCCTAAGAGCATGGTCCCATGCCCCCTGCCCCAGCTACTCTGTCCTTGCAATATTGGCTTAAGGTGGACGGGGTAGTCAAGCTATGCTGAACTCCACTTAATGTTGTTCTTGTTTCTAATGTGTGCTGTCACCGATCTCTCCCAACCAGATTTCTAGCAACCATCTAATCTAAACCCTCCCCTCCTCGTCCTCCCTCCCTCCCCTCCCTTGCAGCTGTCAAAGAGTCTTTTCTTCTACACACAAGTCTGCTTTTGAGACCTTATCGTAGAGGTCCCATACAAGTTTTGTCCTGGGCATCTGGGTTGATTCCATCTGTTTGCTATCGTGGACTGTGCTGAGATAAACATTCTTGTGCATGTGTCCATTGATGCGAAAGGCCTTGCGTCTGTAGGATATATTCCAAGTAGTGGAATGACTGGGTCAAATGGTATGTCAATATCCCATCTTTTTTAAGGAAGCACCAGATTGCTTTCCAAAGAGGCTGGACCATTTTGCAAGCCCACCGACAGTGTAGGAGAGTTCCACTTTCTCCACAGCCTCTCCAGCACTTGTTGTTTTGTGTTTTTTGGATCACGGCCACCCTTGTTGGGGTGAGATGGTATCTCACTGTAGTCTTGATTTGAATTTCTTTACTAACTAAAGATCGTGAACATGTCCGCATGTGCTCTGGGGCTGCCTGGATCTGCTCTTTAGTGAAATGTCTGTCCATCTCCTCTGCCCATCGCTTAATTGGATGATGTATCTTCTTCTTATTGATATTTTGTAGTATCTTATAGATTGCGGAGATCAGGCGTCGGTCTGACATGGAGTTGCCAAATATTTTTTCCCATTCTGCAGGTGCTTTTTTAATTCTGTTAATAAAGCCTTTGGATGAGCCAAAGTGTTTGATTCTTAATAGTTTCCATTTAGCTATTTTCTCTTGTGTTGATTGTGGTTTGTTTGACAGATTTTGGAGTCTGTCCACATGGTGTATTAAAACCTCCATTGTTATTCCTACCTTTCCTTGGATGAGCTTTATTGTTTCAGGTTTGACATCTAGGTCCTTTATCCGATTGGAGTTGGTTTTTGCATTAGGTGTAAGATACGGATCTTGTTTCAGTTTCATGGGGATGGATATCCAATTTTGCCAGCAGCATTTGTTGAAGATACCGTTGTTACCCCCGTTTAATGTCTTAGGGCCTTTGTCGAATATCAGTTGTTCACAGGCAGAGGGTGTCATCTCTGGGGTCTCCGTTCTGTTCCATTGATCGATCTGTCTGTTCTTATACCAGTACCGGGCTGTTTTGACCACCGTGGCAGTGTAATGTGTTCTAAAGTCAGGTAATGAGAGGCCTCCCCGTGTGTTCTTCTTCTTTAGTAGTACCTTGCTTAACCGGGGCTGCTTCCCTTTCCAAACAAAATTGGTGATTTGTTTCTCCAACTCATTAAAAAATGTCACCGGAACTTGTATTGGGATGGCACTATATAGATAGATTGCTTTGGGTAACATAGACATTTTCCCAATGTTAAGTCTTCCTATCTCCATGAACAACGGAGATTTTTCCATTTATCTAAGTGTCTCTTAGTCTCTTCTGGTTAGGACTTGGAGTTCTCTGTGTCAAACTCTGTAGCTTCTGTGTATAGATTAATTCCTAGGTCCTTTCTGTTCTTCATATCTGTGGTAAATCGTATGGAACTGTCGATTTCTCCAATCACTGTCTTGTTGTTAGTGTCTCTTGTATCCTGAGAATTTACTGATGTCTCGTATCACTTAGAGGCTTTACTTAGAGATTCCTTGGGAATCTAAGCACTTGCAATCGTGTCATCTGCTAACAGCGCAAAAACGAACCTGGAACTTGTACTGGGACTGCCTTAGAGAAGCGGATTGCTTTCCGCGAAAGAGACCCTTGTACAATGTGAAATCTTCCTATCTCCGTGAACAGTGTAGATTTTTCCATTTCTCTAAGTCTCTCTCAGTTTCTTGTGGTTCAGACCGGTAGATCTCTCTGTAAAAGTCAGTTGTGTCTCTGGTTACGTTAGTTCCTAGGTACTTTCTCATTTGGGGGTCTATGGTAAGTGGTGTGGATCTGACGATTCCTCCGTTCACAGTCTCGTTACCGTTAATCCCACTGATTTATTTCGGTTTCTCTTGGGTCCTGAGAGTTTGCTGATCTCCTCTGTCAGTTAGAGGGTTTACCGAGAGGTTCCTTGCGATTCGAAGCATGTCCATTCGTGTCATCTGCTAACAGCACAAACATGAAGCGGCAGATTGTACTGGGTCTGTCTCATAGAAATCGATTGTTCTCGGGGAAAGAGACCTTTTCACAAAGTTCAGTCTTCCTATCTCCTTGAGCAGCGTAGATTGTTCCATTTCTCTAAGTCCCTCTTAGGTTCTCGTAGCTAGTGCTGGTAGTTCTCTGTGTAAACTGTGCTGACTCTCTGGTTAGATTAGTTCCTAGGTATTTTCGTTTATGCGGTCTATGCTAAATAGCATGGACGTGACGATTTCTCTGTTCACCATCTCGTTACTGTAAATCCTACAGAGTTACTTAGGTTTCTCTTGTATCCTGAGAATTTGCTGATCTCTCCTATCAGGTAGAGGGTATACTTAGAGATTCCTTACGATTCTCGGCATGTACGAATTTGTCATCGGCTAACAGGGCAAAAATGATGCCGGAACTTGTACTCGGAGCGCCTTATAGAAAGCCCCTATGAAGGTAAAGTACCTAGGAATTCATCTAACCAGCGAAATAAGA
Source organism: Heterohyrax brucei (assembly GCA_028571685.1). Classification (NCBI taxonomy): domain Eukaryota; kingdom Metazoa; phylum Chordata; class Mammalia; order Hyracoidea; family Procaviidae; genus Heterohyrax; species Heterohyrax brucei. The sequence goes on along the minus strand of CM053145.1, from coordinate 3,483,296 downwards.
GACCCCTACAAAGAGAGCTACAAGCCCTTACTACAAGAAACTAGAGAGACTTAGAGAAATGGAAAAACCTACCCTGCTCACGGATAGGAAGACTTAACATTGGGAAAAGGTCTCTTTCCCCGAAAGCCATCCACTTCTCTAAGACACTCCGAGTACAAGTTCTAGCATCATTTTCGCCCTGCCAGCAGATGATACGATCGTACATGCTTAGAATCGCAAGGAGTCTCTATGTTAAGCCTCTAACTGATAAGAGAGATCAGCCAGTTCTCAGGTTACGTGAGAAACCTAAGTAAATCAGCAGGATTCCTTGACACTAACAACGAGCCAGTCACCGGAGAAGTCATCAGTTCCATACGATTTACAACAGGCATTCACAGGAGAAAGTACCTAGGAGTTAATCGAACCACGGAAGCCACAGAGTTTTACACAGAGAACTCCAAGCCCTAACGAAAACTATCTGTGAGACACGTAGATGATTGGAACACTCTACGCTCGTCATGGAGGTGGGAAGACTTACCACTGTGAAACGGTCTCTTTCCCCGAAAGCAATCCACTTCTAGAAGGCACTCCGAGTACAAGTTCCCGCGTCACTTTTTCCCTGTTAGTCGATGATGAATTTGTACATGCCGAGAATCGTAAGGACTCTCTAAGTAAACCCTCTACCTGATGGGAGAGATCAGCAAATTTCAGGATACAATAGAAACCTAAGCAAATCAGTAGGATCTACAGTAACGAGATGGTGAACAGAGAAATCACCACATCCATACTGTTTAGCATAGACCCCATAAACGAAAGTACCTAGGAACTAAACTAACCAGTGAAGCAATACAGTTTACACAAAGAACTAGCAGTATTAGCTACAAGAAACTAAGAGAGACTTAGAGAAATGGAAAAATCTAAGCTGTTCATGGAGATAGGAAGACTTCACCTTCTGAAAAGGTCTCTTTCCCCGAGGACAATCGATCTCTATGAGACAGTCCCAGTACAATTTGCCGCTTCATTTTTGCCCTGTTAGCAGATGACACGAATGGACGTGCTTCGAATCGCAAGGAACCTCTCGGTAAACCCTCTAACTGATGGAAGAGATCAGCAAATTCTCAGGATGCAAGAGAAACCGAAATAAATCAGTAGGATTAACGGTAACGAGATTGTGAATGGAGGAATCATCAGATCCACACCATTTACCACAGAGCCCCAAAAGAGAAAGCACCTAGGAGCTGACCTAACCAGAGACACAACTGACTTTTACAGAGAGATCTACCGGTCTGAACTACAAGAAACTAAGAGAGACTTAGAGAAATGGGAAAATCTACGCTGTTGATGGAGGTAGGAAGATTTCACATTGTGCGAGGGTCTCTTTCCCCGAAAGCAATCCGCTTCTCTAAGACAGTCCCAGTACAAGTTCCAGGTTTGTTTTTGCGCTGTTACCAGATGATACAATTGTAAGTGCTTAGATTCCCAAGGGATCTCTTAAGTAAAGCCTCTAACTGATACGAGACATCAGCTAATTCTCAGGATACAAGGGACACCAACAACAAGACCGTGATTGGAGAAATCGACCGTTCCATATGCTCTGCCACAGACGTTAAGAACAGAAAGGACCTAGGAATTAATCTATACACAGAAACAACAGGGTTACACAGAGAACTCCAAGCCCTAACTAGAAGAAACTAAGAGACACTTAGATCAAAGGAAAAATGTACGCTGTTCACGGAGACCGGAAGACCTGAAATGGTGCAGAGGTCTCTTTCCTGAAAGCCATCCACTTCTCTAAGACACTCCGAGTACCAGTCCTAGCATCATTTTTGCCCTGTTAGCAGATGATACGATTGTAAATGCTTAGAATCGCAAGGAATCTCTAAGTAAACCCAATTCTCAGGATACGTGAGAAACCTGAGTGAATCAGTAGGGTTCCTTCATGCTAACAACGAGCCAGTGATTGGAGAACTCGTCAGTTCCATACGATTTACCACAGATATTAAGAACAGAAACGACCCAGGAATTAATCTGTACACAAAAACGACAGAGTTTTACACAGAGAACTCTAAGCCCTAACTAGAAGCATCTAAGAGACACTTAGATAAACGGAAAATTCTACGTTGTTCGTGGGGCTAGGAAGACTTAACTTTGGGAAAAGGTCTGTTTCCAAGAAAGCCATCTCCCGTCGTAAATGGTACTGATTTGATAATTTCTTCGTTAACAGTCTTCGTTGTTGGTATAAAGGAATCCTACTGCTTTACTTCTGTTTATCTTGTATCCTGAGACTCTGCTGAACTCTTCTGTCAGTTTGAGTAGTTTGCTTCTAGATTCCTTGGGATTCTCTGCATATACAATCGTGTCATCTGCCAACAGGGAGATTTTAACTTCCTCTTTGCCAGTGCAGATGCCCTTTATTTGTTGGTCTTGTCTAACTGCTGTGGCTAAAACTTCTAGCACAGTGTTGAAGGGAAGAGGTTAGAGTGGGCATCCTTGTGTAGTGCCTGCTCTCAGGGGAACGTCTTTCAGTCTCTCTCCATTCAGGATGACGTGGGCTTTGTAGAAATGGCCCTTATTGTGTGGAGGAATTTGCCGTCTATGCCCATTTTGCTAAGAGTTCTTTTAGCATGAAGGGGTGCTGGACTTTATCCGATGCCTTTTCTGCATCGACAGACAAAATCAGGTGACCCTTGTCTTTTGTGTTCTTTATGTGGTTAATCACATTAATTGTTTTTCTGATGTTGAACCAGCCTCGCATCCCCGGTATGAATCCCATTTGGTCATGATGGATTATTTTCTTGATATGTTGTTGTATTCTATCGGCGAGAGTTTTGTTGCAGATTTTTTCATCTAGGTTCATGAGTGATATCGGTCTGTACTTCTCTTTCTTGGTTGGGTCTTTCCCTGGCTTAGGTATCAGGGTTAGGCTGGCTTCCTAGAACGTGTTTGGGAGTACCCCATCCCTTTCTATAGCGTGAAATAGTTTCAGTAGTATTGGAGATAACTCTTCTCCGAGTGCTTGGTGGAATTCTGCAGTGAAGCCAACTGGACCCGGACTTTTTCGGGTGGGCAGTGTTTTGAGGACCTTTTCAATCGCTTCCTTTGTAATGGATTTAGTAAGTTGTTCTGCTTCACGTTGGGATCATTTGGGTAGGTGGCACGAGTCAAGGAATTGGTCCATTTCCCCTAGGTTTTCAAATTTGTTAGAGTACAGCCTTTCCTAGTACTCTTTTATGATAGTTTTGATTTCTGTTGCATCTGTGGTGACGACCCCCCTCTCATTTCTAATTTGGGTTCTCTGTTTCCTTACCTGCTTTCCTTTAGCAAGTTCAGCCAGTGTTTTGTCAGTTTTGTTGATCTTCTCCAAAAACCCGCTTTGGGTCTTGTCAGTGGTTTCGGTTGTTTTTCTGTTCTCTAATTCGTTTAGCTCTGCTCTAACCTTTATAAGCTCCTTTCTTCTGCTGCCCGACCATCCAGGTAGATGAATCACTGTGTAACTTCTCTTGTTTCTATCTGTTACCAATCTTTAGAAACTCAAACATTCTCTGTCAACTGTTTCACGGTCTTAGAGAAGTAGATTTTTTTCTGTGAAAGTGATGTTATCACAATGCTAAGTACTCCAACTCTATCAGCAATGTAGGTTTTACCAGTTTGCTAAGTCTCCCTTGTTTTCTTGTAGTTATACTTGGAATTCTCTGTGTAAACCTCTGTAACTTCTCTAGGTAGATTAATCACTGTGTAGTTTCTCTTGTTTCCATCTGTTACCAATCTTAAGAAGCTGATACATTCTGTGTTCACTGCTTCGCGGTGGTAGAGAAGTAGATTTCTTTGTCCCATAGTGATGTTTTCACAATGCTAAATACTCCCAACTCTATCAGCAATGTAGGTTTTACCGTTTTTCTAAGTATCTCTTATTTTCTTATAGTCGTACTTCGAATTCTCTGTGTAAACCTCTGTAACTTCTCTAGGTAGAAGAATCACTGTGTATTTTCTCTTGTTTCCAACGATTACCAATCTTAAGAAATTCATACACTCTGTTCACTGCTTCGCGGTCTTAGAGAAGTAGTTTTCTTTGTCTGAATGTGATGTTTTCACAATGCTAAGTACTCCCCACTCTATCTACAATGTAGGTTTTACCAGTTTTCTAAGTCTCTCATATTTTCTTGTGGTTATACTTGAAAATCTCTGTGTAAACCTCTGTAACTTCTCTAGGTAGAAGAATCACTGTGTACTTTCTCTTGTTTGTATCTGTTACCAATCTTCAGGAACTCACACATTCTCTGTTCACTGTTTAGCGGTCTTAGAGAAGTAGATTTCTTTCTCCGAAAGTGATGTTTTCACAATGCTAAGTACTCCCAACTCTATCAGCAATGTTGTTTTTACCAGTTTTCTAAGTCTCTCTTATTTTCTTGTAATTATAGCTGGAATTCTCTGTATAAACCACTGTAACTTTTCTGGGAAGAGGAATCACTGTGTACTTTCTCTTGTTTGTATCTGTTACCAAACTTAATAAACTCATACATTCTCTGTTCACTGTTTCGTGTTCTTAGAGAAGTCCACTGATTTCTGCGAAAGTGATGTTTTCACAATGCTAAGTACTCCCAACTCTATCAGCAATGTCGGTTTTACCAGTTTTCTTAGTATCTCTTATTTTCTTGTAGTTATACTTGGAATTCTCTGTGTAAACCTCTGTAACTTGTCTAGCTAGATGAATCACTGTGTACTTTCTCTTGTTTCTATCTGTTACCAATCTTAAGAAACTCTTACATTCTCTGCTCACTGTTTCACGGTCTTAGAGAAGTAGATTTCATTTTCAAAAGTTATGTTTTCATAATGCTAAGTACTCCCAACTCTATCAGCAATGTAGTTTTTAACAGTTTTCTTAGTATCTCTTATTTTCTTTTCTATTTACTTGGAATTCTCTGTGTAAACCTCTGTAACTTCTCTAGGTAGAATAATCACTGTGTACTTTCAGTTGTTTCTATCTGTTACCAATCTTAAGAAACTCATACATTCTCTGTTCACCGTTTCGCGGTCTTAGAGAAGTAGATTTCTTTCTGAGAAAGTGATGTTTTCACAGTGCTAAGTACTCCCAACTCTATCAGCAATGTACGTTTTACCACTTTTCTTAGTATGTCTTATTTTCTTGTAGTTATACGTGGAGTTCTCTGTGTAAACCTCCGTAACTTCTCTAGGTAGAAGAATCACTGTGTACTTTCTCTTGTTTCTATCTGATACCAATCTTAAGAAACTGATACATTCTCTGTTCACTGTTTCCTGGTCTTATAGAAGTAGAATTCCTTCTGCGAAAGTGATGTTTTCACAATGCTAAGTACTCCCAACTCGATCAGCAATGTAGGTTTTAGCAGTTTTCTAAGTGTCTCTTATTTTCTTGTAGTTATACTTGGAATTCTCTGTGAAAACCTCCGTAACTTCTCTAGAAACATGAATCACTATGTACTTTCTCTTGTTTCTATCTGTTACCAGTCTTAAGGAGCTCATACATACTCTGTTCACTGTTTCGCGGTCTTAGAGAAGTAGATTTCTTTCTGCGAAAGTGCTGTTTTCACAGTGCTAAGTATTCCCAACTCTATCAACAATGTAGGTTTTACCAGTATTCTAAGTCTCTCTTATTTTCTTGTACTTATACTGGGAATTCTCTGTGTAAACCTCTGAACTTCTCTAGGTAGATGAATCACTGTGTACTTTCTCTTTATATCTGTTACCAATGTAGAGAAACTCATACATTCTCTGTTCACTGTTTCGCGGTCTTAGAAAAGTAGATTTGGTTCTGCGAAAGTGCTGTTTTGTCAGTGCTAAGTACTCCCAACTCTATCAACAATGTAGGTTTTACCAGTATTCTAAGTGTCTCTTATTTTCTTCTACTTATACTGGGAATTCTCTGTGTACACCTCTGTAACTTCTCTAGGTAGATGAATCACTGTGTACATTCTGTTGTTTCTATCTGTTACCATTCTAGAGAAACTCATACATTCTCTGTTCACTGTTTCCCTTCTTAGAGAAGTAGATTTCTTTCTGCGATAGTGCTGTTTTCACAGTGCTAAGTACTCCCAACTCTGTCAACAATGTAGGTTTTACCAGTTTTATAAGTCTCTCTTACTTTCTTCTACTTATACTGAGAATTCTCTGTGTAAACCTCTGTAACTTCTCTAGGTAGATGAATCACTGTGTACTTTCTCTTGTTTCTATCTGTTACCAATCTTGAGAAACTCATACATTCTCTGTTCACTGTTTCCCAGTGTTAGAGAAGTAGATTTCTTTCTGCGAAAGTGCTGTTTTCACAGTGCTAACTGCACCCAACACTATCAACAATGTAGGTTTTACCGGTTTTCCTAATCTCTCTTATTTTCTTGTACTTATACTTGGACTTCTCTGTGTAAACCTCTGTAACTTCTCTAGGTAGATGAATCACTGTGTACTTTCTCTTCTTTGTTTCTGTTACCAATCTTGAGAAATTCATAAATTCTCTCTTAACTGTTTCCCGGTCTTAGAGAAGTAGATTTATTTCTGCGAAAGTGCAGTTTTCACAGTGCTAATTACTGCCAACTCTATCAACAATGTAGGTGTTACCAGTTTTATATGTCTCTCTTATTTTCTGTGAGTTATACTTGGAATTCTGTGTGTAAACCTGTGTAACTTCTCTAGGTAGATCTATCACTGTGTACTTTCTTTTGTTTCTATCTGTTACCAATATAGAGAAACTCATACATTCTCTGTTCACTGGTTCGCGGTCTTAGAGAAGTAGATTTCTTTCTGCAAAAGTGCTGTTTTCACAGTGCTAAGTACTCCCAAATCTATCAACAATGTAGGTTTTGGAAGTTTTCTAAGTCTCTCTTATTTTCTTGTACTTATACTTCGACTTCTCAGTGTGAAGCTCTATAACTTCTCTAGGTAGATAAATCACTGTGTACTTTCTCTTCTTTCTATCTGTTACCAATCTTGAGGAACTCATACATTCTCTGTTCACTGTTTCGCGGTCTTGGAGAAGTAGATTTCTTTGTGCGAAAGTGCTGTTTTAACAGTGCTAAGTACTCCCAACTCTATCAACAATGTAGGTTTTACCAGTATTCTAAGTCTCTCTTATTTTCTTGTACTTATACTTGGAGTTCTCTGTGTCAACCTCTGTAATTTCTCTAGGAAGATGAATCACTGTGTACTTTCTCTTCTTTCTGTCTTTTGCCAATCTTGAGAAACCCATAAATTCTCTGTTCACTGTTTCCCAGTCTTAGAGCAGTAGATTTCTTTCTGCGAAAGTGCTGTTTTCACAGTGCTAAGTACTCGGAACTCTATCAACAATGTAGGTTTTACCAGTATTATAACTCGCTCTTGTTTTCTTAGAGTTATACTTGGAATTCTGTGTGTAAACCTCTGTAACTTTTCTACGTAGATGAATCACCGTGTACTTTCTCCTCGTTGTATCTGTTACCAATCTTGAGAAATTCATAAATTCTCTGTTCACTGTTTCCTGGTCTTAGAGAAGTAGATTTCTTTCTGCGAAAGTGCTGCTTTCACAGTCCTAAGTACTCCCAACTCTATCAACAATGTAGGTTTAACCAGTTTTCTAAGTCTCTGGTATTTTCTTAGAGTTATACTTGGAATTCTGTGTGTAAACCTCTGTAACTTCTCTAGGTAGATGAATCACTGTGTACTTTCTATTGTTCTATCTGTTACCAATCTTCAGAAATTCATACATTCTCTGTTCACTGTTTCCCGGTCTTATAGAAGTAAATTTCTTTCGGCGAAAGTGCTGTTTTCACAGTTCTAAGTACTCCCAACTCTATCAACAATGTAGGTTTTACCGGTTTTTTAAGTGTCTCTTATTTTCTTAGAGTTATACTTGGAATTCTGTGTGTAAACCTCTGTAACTTCTCTAGGTAGATGAATCACTGTGTACTTTCTCTTCTTTCTATCTGTTACCAATCTAGAGAAACTCATACATTCTCTGTTCACTGTTTTGCGTTCTTATAGAAGTAGATTTCTTTCTGCGAAAGTGCTGTTTTCACAGTGCTAAATACTCCGAACTCTATCAACAATGTAGGTTTTACCTTTTTTCTAAGTCTCTCTTATTTTCTTAGAGTTATACTTGGAATTCTGTGTGTAAACCGCTGTAACTTCTGTAGGTAGATGAATCACTGTGTACTTTCTCTTTTTTCTATCTGTTACCAATCTCGAGAAACTCATACATTCTCTGTTCACTGTTTTGCGGTCTTAGAGAAGTAGATTTCTTTCTGCGAAAGTGCTGTTTTCACAGTGCTAAGTACTCCCAACTCTATAAACAATGTAGGTGTTTCCAGTTATCTATTTCTCTCTTATTTTATTGTACTTATACTTGGAATCCTCTGTGTAAACCTCTGTAACTTCTCTAGGTAGATGAATCACTGTGTACTTTCTCTTGTTTCTATCAGTTACCAATCTATAGAAACTCATACATTCTCTGTTCACGTTTTCGCGGTCTTGGAGAAGTAGATTTCTTTCTGCGAAAGTGCTGTTTTCACAGTGGTAAGTACTCCCAACTCTATCAACAATGTAGGTTTTACCAGTTTTCTAAGTCTCTCTTATTTTCTTAGAGTTATACTTGGAATTCTGTGTGTAAACCTCTGTAACTTCTCTAGGTAGATGAATCACTGTGTACTTTCTCTTCTTTCTATCTGATACCAATCTAGGGAAACTCATACATTCTGTGTTCACTGTTTCAGGGTTTTAGAGAAGTAGATTTCTTTCTGCGAAAGTGCTGTTTTCACAGTGCTAAGTACTCCCAACTCTATCAACAATGTAGATTTTTCCAGTATTCTAAGTCTCTCTTATTTTCTTGTACTTATACTTGGATTTCTCTGTGTAAACTTCTGTAACTTCTCTAGGTAGATGAATCACTGTGTACTTTCTCTTATTTCTATGTGTTACCAATCTAGAGAAACTCATACATTCTCTGTTCACTGTTTCGCGGTCTTAGAGAAGTAGATTTCTTTGTGCGAAAGTGCTGTTTTCACAGTGCTAAGTACTCCCAACTCTATGAACAATGTAGGTTTTACGAGTATTCTAAGTCTCTCTTATTTTCTTGTACTTATACTTGGAGTTCTCTGTGTAAACCTCTGTAACTTCTCTAGGAAGATGAATCACTGTGTACTTTCTATTCTTTCTGTCTGTTGCGAATCTTGAGAAACACATAAATTCTCTGTTCACTGTTTCCCAGTCTTAGAGCAGTAGATTTCTTTCTGCGAAAGTGCTGTTTTCACCGTGCTAAGTACTCCCAAATTTTCAACACTGTAGGTTTTACCAGTTTTCTAAGTCTCTCTTATTTTCTTGTACTTATACTTGGACTTCTCTGTGTAATCCACTGTAACTTCTCTAGGTAGATGAATCACTGTGTACTTTCTCTTGTTTCTATCTGTTACCAATATAGAGAAACTCATACATTCTCTGTTCACTGTTTCGCGGTCTTAGAGAAGTAGATTTCTTTCTGCGAAAGTGCTGTTTTCACAGTGGTAAGTAATCCCAACTCTATCAACAATGTAGGTTTTACCAGTATTCTAAGTCTCTCTTATTTTCTTAGAGTTATACTTGGAATTCTGTGTGTAAACCTCTGTAACTTCTCTAGGTAGGTGAATCACTGTGTACTTTCTCTTCTTTCTATCTGTTACCAATCTACAGAAACTCATACATTCTCTTTTCACTGTTTCGCGGTCTTAGAGAACAAGATTTCTTTCTGAGAAAATGCTGTTTTCACAGTGCTAAGTACTCCGAAATCTATCAACAATGTAGGTTTTACCAGTTTTCTAAGTCTCTCTTATTTTCTTGTACGTATACTTGGGCTTCTCTGAGTAAACCTCTGTAATTTCCGTAGGTAGATGAATCACTGTGTACTTTCTCTTCTTTCTATCTGTTACCAATCTTGAGAAACTCATACATTCTCTGTTCACTGTTTCACGGTCTTAGAGAATGAGATTTCTTTCTGCGATGGTGCGGTTTTCACAGTGCTAAGTACTCCCAACTCTATCAACAATGTAGGTTTTACCAGTTTTCTAAGTCTCTCTTATTTTCTTAGAGTTATACTTGGAATTCTGTGTGTAAACCTCTGTAACTTCTCTAAGTAGCTGAATTACTGTGTACTTTCTCTTCTTTCTATCTGTTACCAATCTTGAGAAACTCATACATTCTCTGTTCACTGTTTCGCGGTCTTAGAGAAGTAGATTTCCTTCTGCGAAAGTGCTGTTTTCACAGTGCTAAGTACTCCCAACTCTATCAACAATGTAGGTTTTACCAGATTTCTAAGTCTCTCTTATTTTCTTGTACTTATACTTGGTCTTCTCTGTGGAAACCTCTGTTAATTCTCTAGGTAGCTGAATCAATGTGTACTTTCTCTTCTTTCTATCTGTTACCAATCTTGAGAAACTTATACATTCTCTGTTCACTGTTTCGCGGTCTTAGAGAAGTAGATTTCTTTCTGCGAAAGGGCTGTTTTCACAGTGCTAAGTACTCCCAACTCTATCAACAATGTAGGGTTTACCAGTTTTATAAGTCTCTCTTATTTTCTTTGAGTTATGCTAGGAATTCTGTGTGTAAACCATTGTAACTTCTCTAGGTAGATGAATCACTGTGTACTTTCTCTTCTTTCTATCTGTTACCAATCTAGAGAAACTCATACATTCTCTGTTCAAGCTTTCTCGGTCTAAGAGAAGTAAATTTCTTTCTGCGAAAGTGCTGTTTTCACAGTCCTAAGTACTCCCAACTCTGTCAACAATGTAGGTTTTTCCAGTTTTCTAAGTCTCTCTTATTTTCTTGTATTTATACTTGGAATACTCTCTGTAAACCTCTGTAACTTCTCTAGATAGATGAATCACTGTGTACTTTCTCTTATTACTATCTGTTACCATTCTAGAGAAACTCATACATTCTTTGTTCACTGTTTCACGGTCTTAGAGAAGTGGATTTCTTTCTGCGAAAGTGCTGTTTTCACAGTGCTAAGTATTCCCAACTCTATCAACAATGTACGTTTTACCAGTGTTCTAAGTCTCTCTTATTTTCTTGCACTTATACTGGGAATTCTCTGTGTAAACCTCTGAACTTCTCTAGGTAGATGAATCACTGAGTACTTTCTCTTCTTTCTATCTGTTACAAATCTTGAGAAACTCATACATTCTCTGTTCACTGTTTCGCGGTCTTAGAGAAGTAGATTTCTGTCTGCTAAAGTGCTGTTTTCACAGTGGTAAGTACTCCCAACTCTATCAACAATGTAGGTTTTACCAGTTTTCTAAGTCTGTCTTATTTTCTTGCACTTATACTTGGACTTCTCTGTGTAAACCTCTGTAAATTCCCTAGGTAGATGAATCACTGTGTACATTCTCTTGTTTCGATCAGTTACCAGTCTTGATAAACTCATACCTTCTCTGTTCAGTGTTTCCCAGTCTTAGAGCAGTAGACTTCTTTCTGCGAAAGTGCTGTTTTCTCATTGCTAAGTACTCCCAACTCTCTCAAAAATGTGGGTTTTACCAGTTTTCTAAGTCTCGCTTATTACACTTATACTTGGAATTCTGTGTATAAACCTCTGTAACTTCTCTAGGTAGATTAATCACTCTGTACTTTCTCTTCTTTCTATCTGTTACCAATCTTGAGAAACTCATACATTCTCTGTTCACTGTTTCACGGTCTTAGAGAAGTAGATTTCTTTCTGCGAAAGTGCTGTTTTCACAGTGCTAAGTACTCCCAACTCTATCAACAATGAAGGTTTTACCAGTTTTATCAGTCTGTCTAATTTTCTTGTACTTATACTTGGACTTTTCTGTGTAAACCTCTAGAAATTCTCTAGGTCGATGAATCACTGTGTACTTTGTCTTCTTTCTATCTGTTACCAAACTTGAGAAACTCATACATTCTCTGTTCACTGTTTCGCTGTCTTAGAGAAGTAGATTTCTTTCTGCGAACGTGCTGTTTTCACAGTGCTAAGTACTCCTAACTCTATCAACAATGTAGGTTTTTCCAGTTTTCTAAGTCTCTCTTATTTTCTTGTACTTATACTTGGAATTCTCTGTGTAAACCTTTGTAACTTCTCTAGGTAGATGAATCACCGTGTACTTTCTCTTGTTTCTATCTGTTACCAATCTAGAGAAACTCATACATTCTCTGTTCACTGTTTCGCGTCTTAGAGAAGTAGATTTCTTTCCGCGAAAGTGCAGTTTTCACAGTGCTAAGTACTCCTAACTCTATCAACAATGTAGGTTTTTCCAGTTTTCTAAGTCTCTCTTATTTTCTTGTACTTATACTTGGAATTCTCTGTGTAAATCTTGGTAACTTCTCTAGGTAGATGAATCACTGTGTACTTTCTCTTCTTTCTGTCTGTTACCAATCTTCAGAAACTCATACATTCTCTGTTCACTGTTTCGCGGTCTTTGAGAAGTAGATTTATGTCTGCGAAAGTGCTGTTTTCACAGTGCTAAGTACTTCCAACTTTATCAACAATGTAGGTTTTACCAGTTTTATAAGTGTCTCTTATTTTCTTAGTGTTATACTTGGAATTCTGTGTTTAAACCACTGTAACTTCTCTAGGTAGATGAATCACTGTGTACTTTCTCTTCTTTCTATCTGTTACCAATCTAGAGAAGCTCATAAATTCTCTGTTCACTGTTTCGTGGTCTTAGAGACGTAGATTTCTCTCTGCGAAAGTGCTGTTTTCACAGTGGTAAGTACTCCCAACTCTATCAACAATGTAGATTTTACCAGTTTTATAAGTCTGTCTTATTTTCTTAGAGTTATACTTGGAATTCTGTGTTTAAACCTCTGTAACTTCTCTAGGTAGATGAATCACTGTGTACTTTCTGTTCTTTATATCTGTTACCAATCTAGAGAAACTCATACATTCTCTGTTCACTGTTTCGCGGTTTAGAGCAGTAGATTTCTTTGTGCGAAAGTGCTGTTTTCACAGTGCTAAGTACTCTCAACTGTATCAACAATGTAGGTTTTACCACTTTTCTAAGTCTCTCTTATTTTCTTGTACTTATACTTGGATTTCTCTGTGTAAACCTCTGTAACTTTTCTACGTAGATGAATCACTGTGTGCTTTCTCTTGTTTCTATCTGTTACCAATCTGCATAAACTCATACATTCTCTATTCACTGTTTCCCGGTCTTAGAGAAATAGATTTCTTTCTTCGAAAGTGCTGTTTTCACGGTGCTAAGTACTCCCAACTCTATCAACAATGTAGGTTTTACCAGTATTCTAAGTCTCTCTTATTTTCTTGTACTTATACTTGGAGTTCTCTGTGTCAACCTCTGTAACTTCTCTAGGAAGATGAATCACTGTGTACTTTCTATTCTTTCTGTCTGTTGCCAATCTTGAGAAACCCATAAATTTTCTGTTCACTGTTTCCCAGTCTTAGAGCAGTAGATTTCTTTCTGCGAAAGTGCTGTTTTCACAGTGCTAAGTACTCCCAACTCTATCAACAATGTAGGTTTTACCAGTATTATAACACTCTCTTATTTTCTTAGATTTATACTTGGAATTCTGTGTGTAAACCTCTGTAACTTATCTAGGTAGATGAATCACTGTGTACTTTCTCTAGTTTCTATCTGTTACCAATCTAGAGAAACTCATGCATTCTCTGTTCACTGTTTCGCGGTCTTAGAGAAGTAGATTTCTTTCTGCGAATGTGCTGTTTTCACAGTGCTAAATACTCCCAAATCTATCAACAATGTAGGTTTTACCAGTTTTCTAAGTCTCTCTTATTTTCTTGTACTTATACTTGGACTTCTCTGTGTAAACCTCTGTAACTTCTCTACGTAGATGAATCACTGTGTACTTTCTGTTGCTTCTATCTGTTACTAATCTTCAGAAACTCATAAATTCACTGTTCACTGTTTCGCGGTCTTAGAGAAGTAGATTTCTTTCTGCGACAGTGCTGTTTTCACAGTGCTAAGTACTCCGAACTCTATCAACAATGTAGGTTTTACCAGTTTTCTAAATCTCTCTTATTTTCTTTTAGTTATACTTGGAATTCTGTGCGTAAACCGCTGTAACTTCTGTAGGTAGATGAATCACTGTGTACTTTGTCTTCTTTCTATCTGTTACCAATCTTTAGAAACTCATACATTCTCTGTTCACTGTTTCGCGGTCTTAGAGAAGTAGATTTCTTTCTTCCAAAGTGCTGTTTTCATAGTGCTAAGTACTCCCAACTCTATTGTGGTGGTCAGGATTATGTCAACTTGGCTACTACCTATTTGGCTGCTGTATTAAGTGGCAGCCGGGGTTTGTGGTGGCTCCCTGCCCCTCGGCTCTCATCTTGTGACCCTGGACTACAGCTGCTGATCGCTCACGTGGCCAGGAGCTCCTGCTCTCTTGTTCCAGCATCTGGTTCCGGGACTTGAGCCAGCGGCTGTTGGGCTCATCAGTCCTTACAGTCGGCACGTGAGAGTCCTGCTCCCTGACCTGCCAATCCTGCGCTCGCCAGCCTCTGCTCAGTCCTGCTCCCTGACCTGCCGATCCTGGGTTCTCCGGCCTCTGTCACTTCGCCTCGCCACCAGCTTGGGACCCACCGACCTCCAGCCTCTGTTGCATCGTCTCGCCGCCAGCTTGGGATCCACTGACCCACACAACCGGTGATCTGCAACTCTGGTCTCTGACTTGCTGACCTTGGGTTCCTCAGCTTCCCTGGACACGTGAGGCTTGTGCCAGAGCTTGGGACATTCAGCTTCTGTGACTACGTGAGCTGTTTCCTATATTTGTATCTATCTATCTATCTGTCTCTATATATATATTATAAATCTTTCCTTATACCGACACGTGTTACTGGTTTTGCTTCCCTAGAAAACCCAGCCTAAGACATCTATCAACAATGTGGTTTTTTCAGTTTTCTAAGTCTCTCTTATTTTCTTGTACTTATACTTGGAATTCTCTGTGTAAACCTCTGTAACTTCTCTAGGTAGATGAATCACTGTGTACTTTCTCTTCTTTCTATCTGTTACCATTCTAGAGAAACTCATACATTCTCTGTTCACTGTTTCCCGGACTTAGAGAAGTAGATTTCTTTCTGCGATAGTGCTGTTTTCACAGTGGTAAGTACTCCCAACTCTATCAACAATGTAGGTTTTACCAGTATTCTAAGTCTCTCTTATTTTCTTGTACTTATACTTGGACTTCTCTGTGTAAACCTCTGTAACTTCTCTAGGAAGATGAATCACTGTATACTTTCTCTTCTTTCTATCTCTTACCATTCTAGAGAAACTCATACATTCTCTGTTTACTGTTTCCCGGACTTAGAGAAGTAGATTTCTTTCTGCGAAAGTGCTGTTTTCACAGTGCTAAGTACTTCCAACTAATCAACAATTTAGGTTTTACCACTTTTATAAGTGTCTCTTATTTTCTTAGAGTTATACTTGGAATTCTGTTTGTAAACCTCTGTAACTTCTCTAGGTAGATGAATCACTGTGTACTTTCTCTTCTTTCTATCTGTTACCAATCTAGAGAAACTCATATATGCACTGTTCACGTTTTCGCTGTCTTAGAGAAGTAGATTTCTTTCTGCGAAAGTGCTGTTTTCACAGTGCTAAGTACTCCCATGTCTATCAACAATGTAGGTTTTACCAGTTTTCTAAGTCTCTCTTATTTTCTTGTACTTGTACTTGGACTTCTCTGTGTCAACCTCTGTAACTTCTCCAGGTAGGTGAATCACTGTGTACTTTCTCTTGTTTCTATCTGTTACCAATCTACAGAAACTCATACATTCTCTGTTCACGTTTTCGCGGTCTTAGAGAAGTAGATTTCTTTCTGAGAAAGTGTTGTTTTCACCGTGCTAAGTACTCCCAACTCTATCAACAATGTAGGTTTTTCCAGTTTTCTAAGTCTGTCTTATTTTCTTGTACTTATACTTGGAATTCTGTGTGTAAACCTCTGTAACTTCTCTAGGTAGATGAATCACTGTGTACTTTCTCTTGTTTCTATCTGTTACCAATCTAGAGAAACTCATACATTCTCTGTTCACTGTTTCGCGGTCGTAGAGAAGTAGATTTCTTTGTGCGAAAGTGCTGTTTTCACAGGGCTAAGTACTCCCAACTCTATCAACAAGGTAGGTTTTACCAGTTTTCTAAGTCTGTCTTATTTTCGTAGAGTTATACTTGGAATTCTGTGTGTAAACCTCTATAACTTCTCTAGGTAGATGAATCACTGTGTACTTTCTGTTCTTTGTATCTGTTACCAATCTAGAGAAACTCATACATTCTCTGTTCACTGTTTCGCGGTCTTAGAGAAGTAGATTTCTTTCTCCGAAAGTGATGTTCTCACAATACTAAGTATTTCCAACTCTATCAGAAAGGTAGGTTTTACCAGTTTTCTAAGTCTCTCTTATTCTTTTGTAGTTATACTTGGAATTGTCTCTGTAAACCTCTGTAACTTCTGTAGGTACATGAATCACTGTGTACTTTCTGTTGTTTCTATCTTATACCAATCGTAGAAAACTCATACATTCTCTCTTCACTGTTTCCTGGTATTAGAGAAGTGAATTGCTTTCTGCAAAAGTGATGTTTTCACAATGCTAAGTACTCCCAACTCTTCAGCAATGTAGGTTTTACCAGTTTTCTTGGTATCTCTTATTTTCTTGTAGTTATACTTGAAATTCTCTGCGTAAACCTCTGTAACTTCTCTAGGTAGAAGAATCACTGTGTACTTTCTCTTGTTTCTATCTGTTACCAATCTTAAGAAACTCATACATTCTCTGTTCAGTGTTTCGCGGTCTTAGAGAAGTAGATTTCTTTCTCCGAAAGTGATGTTTCACAATGCTAAGTACTCCCAACTCTTCAGCAATGTAGGTTTTACCAGTTTTCTAAGCCTCTCTTATTTTCTTGTAGTTATACTTGGAATTCTCTGTGTAAACCTCTGTAACTTCTCTAGGTAGAAGAATCACTGTGAACTTTCTCTTTGTTCTATCTGTTACCAATCTTAAGAAACTCATACATTCACTGTTCACTGTTACGTGGCCTTAGGGAAGCAGATTTCTTTCTGCGAAAGTCATGTTTTCAGAATGCCAAGTACTCCCAACTCTATCGGCAATGTAGGTTTTACCAGTTTTCTTAGTATCTCTTATTTTCTTGTAGTTATACTTGGATTTCTCTGTGTAAACCTCTGTAAATTCTCTATGTAGAAGAATCACTGTGTACTTTCCCTTGTTTCTATCTGTTACTAATCTTAAGAAACTCATACGTTCTCTGTTCACTGTTTCGCGGTGTTAGAGATGTAGATTTCTGTCTCTGAAAGTGATGTTTTCACACTGCTGAGTACTCACAACTCTATCAGCAATGTTGTTTTTACCAGTTTTCTAAGTCTCTCTTATTTTCTTGTAGTTATAGTTGGAATTCTCTGTGTAAACCTCTGTAACTTCTCTAAGTAGAGGAATTACTGTCTTCTTACTCTTGTTTCTATCTGTTACCAATCTAAAGAAACTCATACATTCTCTGTTGAAGGTTTCCAGGTCTTAGAGAAGTAGATTTCGTTCTGCGAAAGTGATGTTTTAACAATGCTAACTACTCCCAACTCTATCAGCAATGTAGATTTTAATAGTTTTCCAAATCTCTCTTATTTTCTTGTTGTTATTCTTCGAATTCTCTGTGAAAACCTCTGTAACTTCTCTAGGTAGAAGAATCACTGTGTACTTTCTCTTGTTTGTATGTGTTACCAATCTTTACAAACTCAAACATTCTCTTTTCACTGTTTTATGGTCTCAGAGAAGTAGATTTCTTTCTGGGAAAGTAATGTTTTCACAATGCTAAGTACTCCCAACTCTATCAGCAATGTAGTTTTTACCAGTTTTCTTAGTCTCTCTTATTTTGTTGTAGTTATATTTGGAATTCTCTGTGTAAACCTCTGTAATTTCTCTAGGTAGAAGAATCACTGTGTAAATTCTCTTGTTTCTATCTGTTACCAATCTTAAGAAACTCATACATTCTCTGTTCACTGTTTCGTGGTCTTGGAGAAGTAAATTGCTTTCTGCAGAAGTGATGTTTTCACAATGCTAAGTACTCCCAACTCTATCAGCAATGTAGTTTTTACCAGTTTTCTTAATATCTCTGATTTTCTTGTAGCCATACTTCGAATACTCTGTGTAACCCTCTGTAACTTCTCAAGCTAGAGGAGTCACTCTGTACTTAATCTTGTTTCTATCTGTTACCAGTCTTATAAAACTGATACATTCTCTGGTCACTGTTTCACGGTCTTAGAGAAGTAAATTGCTACTGCGAATGTGATGTTTTCACAGTGCTAAGTACTCCCAACTCTATCCGCAATGTAGGTTTTACCAGATTTCTAAGTGTCTCTTATTTTCTTGTAGTTATACTTAGAACTGTCTGTGTAAACCTCTGTAACTTCTCTATAGAGTTGAATTACTGTGTACTTTCTCTTTTTTCTACCTGTTACCCTTCTTTAGAAACTCAAACCTTCTCTGCTCTCTGTTTCGCGGTCTTAGAGAAGTAGATTTCTTTCTGCGACAGTGATGTTTTCACAATGCTAGGTATTCCCAACAGAGTTTTAAACAGAGATTTCCAAGTATAACTACAAGAAAATAAGAGATACTTAGAAAACTGATAAAACCTACATTGATGGAAGAGTTCGGAGTACTTAGCTTTTTGAAAACATCACTTTCAGAGAAAGAAATCTACTTCTCTAAGACCGCGAAACAGTGAACAGAGAATGTATGAGTTTCTTAAGATTGGTAACAGATAGAAACAAGAGAAAGTACCCAGTGATTCTTCTACCTAGAGAAGTTACAGAGGTTTACACAGAGAATTTAAAGTATAACTACAAGAAAATAAGAGAGACTTAGAAAACTGGTAAAACCTACATTTCTGAGAGAGTTGGAAGTACGTAGCGTTGTGAAAACATCCCTTTCGCAGAAAGATATCTGCTTCTCTAGGACCACGAAACAGTGACCCGAGAATGTGCGAGTTTCTTAAGATTGGTAACAGATAGAAACAAGAGAATGTACACTGTGATTCTTCTACCTAGAGAAGTTACAGAGGTTTACACAGAGAATTCCAAGTATAACTACAAGAAAATAAGAGATACTATGAAAACTGGTAAAACCTACATTGCTGATAGAGTTGGGAGTACTTAGCATTGTGAAAACATCACTTTCGCAACTCTATCAAGGGAATAATGTACGCTGTTCACGGATACCCGAAGACCTGAAATGGTGCAGAGGTCTCTTTCCCGAAAGCCATCCACTTCTCTAAGACACTCCGAATAGCAGTCCTAGCATCATTTTTACCCTGTTAGCAGATGATACGATTGCAAATACTTAGAATCGCAAGAAATCTCTAAGTAAACCCAATTCTCAGGATACGTGAGAAACCTGAGTGAATCAGTAGGGTTCCTTTATGCTAACAAGGAGCCAGTGGTTGGAGAACTCGTCAGTTCCATACGATTTACCGCAGATATTAAGAACAGAAACGACCCAGGAATTAATCTATACACAGAAACGACAGAGTTTTACACAGAGACCTCTAAGCCCTAACTAGAAGCATCTAAGAGACACTTAGATAAACGGAAAATTCTACGTTGTTCGTGGAGCTAGGAAGACTTAACTTTGGGAAAAGGTCTGTTTCCAAGAAAGCCATCTCCCTTCGTAAATGGTACTGATTTGATAATTTCTTCGTTAACAGTCTTCATTGTTGGTATAAAGGAATCCTACTGCTTTACTTCTGTTTATATTGTATCCTGAGACTCTGCTGAACTCTTCTGTCAGTTTGAGTAGTTTGCTTCTAGATTCCTTGGGATGCTCTGCGTATACAATCGTGTCAGACGAGGAATTTGCTCCAGAGCCAACAAGGCAGAAAGCCTTCCCCTGGAGCAGACATCTTAAATTCGGATTTGTAGCCTACCAGACTGTGTCAGAATAAACCTCCCTTTATTAAAGCCGAGAAAAAAAAAAAAAGGCAAGCGCTCTCCTGGGAGCAGGCTCTGGCTCACAGGCT
The DNA here is from genome assembly GCA_028571685.1 of Heterohyrax brucei. Lineage (NCBI taxonomy): Eukaryota > Metazoa > Chordata > Mammalia > Hyracoidea > Procaviidae > Heterohyrax > Heterohyrax brucei. The sequence goes on along the minus strand of CM053145.1, from coordinate 3,463,353 downwards.
AAGAAATAAGTCCAGCTGCGACCACCGTGTCCAAGATGGCGTCCTCCACACAGGCAGCAGACAGAAAGCTAAAGGTTCCCAGAGGTAGTGATTCCTGTGATTGTGTTGCAGGACCCCCAAAGCCTGTGGCACTAGGTAAATTACTGCTTTGCTATCGGAGAAGCGCTGTCCTGTTTCCGGGTGCTGGCTCCCAGGCTAAGAATGAGGTCCCGCTATTATCTCGGTAGCCAGCATGGCGTCCCGCTTACTGACTGCAAAACCCCGTACCAACGCCGCTGAGGCAGATATAAAACGACAGGCTCAAAGTGGCTGGATTCAATGAGTCCCAAGCCTGGCTCTGAAAATCTGGGAGTTTCGTCTGCCTGTCCCCCCAGCAGCGTGTCTGAGTCTAGCCGCTAGGCAAGACCCTGCTCTGCCGGCAGGCCGAGACAGAGGAAAAAAAAAAAGTCAAAATGGTGAGTTTCCCTTCAGTCCGTGAGAGCTAGGGATAGGCAGGTGCGGCAGTCAGCGAAAGAGAGGAGGTTTTTCGCTCACTGGTATGAAGTCCCGATTAACAGCCCTGTGCCGTGTCCTGGGGCTGATTAGGTGACCAGAAGTCTCCGTTCAATGATCAGTTCAGGTCTTGGTTTCCAGAGGGATATAAGAAGACGTGTGCTTAGTCCGTCAGCTTGACTCCGACTCCTCCATTACTATTTCTATGTTTAGTGAGGTTTGGGTCATTTTGAATTTTTTTTTTTTTATTAATTTAACATGACTGAGTGACAGTGTGCATTCCCGTATAAATTTACATGCCCACCTATATGCAGCTTCCGCTGCTCTCCTTGCCCGGTGACAGCACACTCTTCCTTTCTGCTCCATACATGTCTCATCCTCCCGACAGTCTCCTTTCCCCTCCTCTCCACCCACTCCCCTTACTCCAGCCAGAGGTCAGCAGGATGATACCCTATAGCTGCACAGAACTGTGTCTCTGATAAGCAGCATACAGATGGGTCATTTTTTTAATCCAACCTGCCACTCTCCTTTTCTTTATTGGTGCATTTAGCCCATTTACATTCAGTGGGATTAATGAAGTATATGAGCTGTGTATGTGCTGTCATTTTGATGTCCTTTTTGTGTGTTGCAGACAGTTTCTTTGTTCCCTTTAATTTTCTGTGCTGAGTTTTTTTCTTTACGTGTTTTCATGTTTTGCAGTATTAGTGATTTGTATTTGCTGAGACCTTGTGTTTCCCTTGTTTTTTATTTTGATGTATAGGATTGATAGTTTCCTTGGCAGTTACCTTAGTATTTACCCTCATTTTTTCCAGAATTAAACTAGTCTTTAATTGGCTTATATTGCCCTGACTTCCTATCCGTATGAAAGATTTCTGACTACATTTTCTTTGGGGTATCTCTTTTTTACTATAATGTTTACACAATGACATCACTGTTTCCCTGTTTTCACTGTTTTGCCTATAATTTACTTTGGTGATTCCACTATTTGTGTTGATATCCAGCTGTTCAGTCAGGTGTCCCGGTCTTGAGTTATTACCTGGTGGTATTAGTATTCTAAGCAAAGGACTGCCTTTAGTATTTCTGATAGTTTGGGTTTAATTTTGGCAAATCCCCTAACTTTCTTTATCTTTTCTTTTTATTTATTTAACATGACTGAGTGAAAATGTACCTTCCCGTATAAATTTACATGCCTGCCTATATTGCAGCTTCCACTGCTCTCCCTGTCCGGTGACAGCACACTCTTCCTCTCTGCTCCATACATGTCTCATCCTGCCAACCGTCTGCTTTCCCCTCCTCTCCACCCACTCTCCTTCCTCCAGCCAGAGGTCAGCAGGATGATATCCTATAGATGTATAGAACCATAAAGGGCATCCAGTATACGTTCCCTCTGCATCGCCAACTCCAACCGATTCGTGTCTGAAGAGTGGACCTTCGTTATGACTTATCGGCAAGGGCCAGGGGCCATGCTCTCAGGGGATCCCCGAAACCGCTGGACCATCAACGGAGGTCTTTTAGTGGAGACCTCAGGGTGCCCCCCTTTTTATTCTTGTGTTGCCAGTGTGACTCAACTTGGTGAGCTCCATCACTGCTATCACTGGTGGTGGCCGGGCACCATCCGGTTCTTCTGGTCCCACGTCGCTGTAGGCACCCACTCATGTGGGTCTCTCTATCTTCTAGGTTGTCTTTACCCCATGTCATTTTGGTCCTCGGTGAGCATCTGTTCCTGCTGAGTTGGGACCGTTTGCTGCGCCCTCGGATGGTAGCTCTTAATTCCCCAGGTGCCACTCACCAATGTAGGGTGCGTGCAGAGAGCCCCCTTAGCGAAACGCCGGTTTTGTCAATTGGCCTCGATTTCGCCTAAGAGCATGGTCCCATGCCCCCTGCCCCAGCTACTCTGTCCTTGCAATATTGGCTTAAGGTGGACGGGGTAGTCAAGCTATGCTGAACTCCACTTAATGTTGTTCTTGTTTCTAATGTGTGCTGTCACCGATCTCTCCCAACCAGATTTCTAGCAACCATCTAATCTAAACCCTCCCCTCCTCGTCCTCCCTCCCTCCCCTCCCTTGCAGCTGTCAAAGAGTCTTTTCTTCTACACACAAGTCTGCTTTTGAGACCTTATCGTAGAGGTCCCATACAAGTTTTGTCCTGGGCATCTGGGTTGATTCCATCTGTTTGCTATCGTGGACTGTGCTGAGATAAACATTCTTGTGCATGTGTCCATTGATGCGAAAGGCCTTGCGTCTGTAGGATATATTCCAAGTAGTGGAATGACTAGGTCAAATGGTATGTCAATATCCCATCTTTTTTAAGGAAGCACCAGATTGCTTTCCAAAGAGGCTGGACCATTTTGCAAGCCCACCGACAGTGTAGGAGAGTTCCACTTTCTCCACAGCCTCTCCAGCACTTGTTGTTTTGTGTTTTTTGGATCACGGCCACCCTTGTTGGGGTGAGATGGTATCTCACTGTAGTCTTGATTTGAATTTCTTTACTAACTAAAGATCGTGAACATGTCCGCATGTGCTCTGGGGCTGCCTGGATCTGCTCTTTAGTGAAATGTCTGTCCATCTCCTCTGCCCATCGCTTAATTGGATGATGTATCTTCTTCTTATTGATATTTTGTAGTATCTTATAGATTGCGGAGATCAGGCGTCGGTCTGACATGGAGTTGCCAAATATTTTTTCCCATTCTGCAGGTGCTTTTTTAATTCTGTTAATAAAGCCTTTGGATGAGCCAAAGTGTTTGATTCTTAATAGTTTCCATTTAGCTATTTTCTCTTGTGTTGATTGTGGTTTGTTTGACAGATTTTGGAGTCTGTCCACATGGTGTATTAAAACCTCCATTGTTATTCCTACCTTTCCTTGGATGAGCTTTATTGTTTCAGGTTTGACATCTAGGTCCTTTATCCGATTGGAGTTGGTTTTTGCATTAGGTGTAAGATACGGATCTTGTTTCAGTTTCATGGGGATGGATATCCAATTTTGCCAGCAGCATTTGTTGAAGATACCGTTGTTACCCCCGTTTAATGTCTTAGGGCCTTTGTCGAATATCAGTTGTTCACAGGCAGAGGGTGTCATCTCTGGGGTCTCCGTTCTGTTCCATTGATCGATCTGTCTGTTCTTATACCAGTACCGGGCTGTTTTGACCACCGTGGCAGTGTAATGTGTTCTAAAGTCAGGTAATGAGAGGCCTCCCCGTGTGTTCTTCTTCTTTAGTAGTACCTTGCTTAACCGGGGCTGCTTCCCTTTCCAAACAAAATTGGTGATTTGTTTCTCCAACTCATTAAAAAATGTCACCGGAACTTGTATTGGGATGGCACTATATAGATAGATTGCTTTGGGTAACATAGACATTTTCCCAATGTTAAGTCTTCCTATCTCCATGAACAACGGAGATTTTTCCATTTATCTAAGTGTCTCTTAGTCTCTTCTGGTTAGGACTTGGAGTTCTCTGTGTCAAACTCTGTAGCTTCTGTGTATAGATTAATTCCTAGGTCCTTTCTGTTCTTCATATCTGTGGTAAATCGTATGGAACTGTCGATTTCTCCAATCACTGTCTTGTTGTTAGTGTCTCTTGTATCCTGAGAATTTACTGATGTCTCGTATCACTTAGAGGCTTTACTTAGAGATTCCTTGGGAATCTAAGCACTTGCAATCGTGTCATCTGCTAACAGCGCAAAAACGAACCTGGAACTTGTACTGGGACTGCCTTAGAGAAGCGGATTGCTTTCCGCGAAAGAGACCCTTGTACAATGTGAAATCTTCCTATCTCCGTGAACAGTGTAGATTTTTCCATTTCTCTAAGTCTCTCTCAGTTTCTTGTGGTTCAGACCGGTAGATCTCTCTGTAAAAGTCAGTTGTGTCTCTGGTTACGTTAGTTCCTAGGTACTTTCTCATTTGGGGGTCTATGGTAAGTGGTGTGGATCTGACGATTCCTCCGTTCACAGTCTCGTTACCGTTAATCCCACTGATTTATTTCGGTTTCTCTTGGGTCCTGAGAGTTTGCTGATCTCCTCTGTCAGTTAGAGGGTTTACCGAGAGGTTCCTTGCGATTCGAAGCATGTCCATTCGTGTCATCTGCTAACAGCACAAACATGAAGCGGCAGATTGTACTGGGTCTGTCTCATAGAAATCGATTGTTCTCGGGGAAAGAGACCTTTTCACAAAGTTCAGTCTTCCTATCTCCTTGAGCAGCGTAGATTGTTCCATTTCTCTAAGTCCCTCTTAGGTTCTCGTAGCTAGTGCTGGTAGTTCTCTGTGTAAACTGTGCTGACTCTCTGGTTAGATTAGTTCCTAGGTATTTTCGTTTATGCGGTCTATGCTAAATAGCATGGACGTGACGATTTCTCTGTTCACCATCTCGTTACTGTAAATCCTACAGAGTTACTTAGGTTTCTCTTGTATCCTGAGAATTTGCTGATCTCTCCTATCAGGTAGAGGGTATACTTAGAGATTCCTTACGATTCTCGGCATGTACGAATTTGTCATCGGCTAACAGGGCAAAAATGATGCCGGAACTTGTACTCGGAGCGCCTTATAGAAAGCCCCTATGAAGGTAAAGTACCTAGGAATTCATCTAACCAGCGAAATAAGAGACCCCTACAAAGAGAGCTACAAGCCCTTACTACAAGAAACTAGAGAGACTTAGAGAAATGGAAAAACCTACCCTGCTCACGGATAGGAAGACTTAACATTGGGAAAAGGTCTCTTTCCCCGAAAGCCATCCACTTCTCTAAGACACTCCGAGTACAAGTTCTAGCATCATTTTCGCCCTGCCAGCAGATGATACGATCGTACATGCTTAGAATCGCAAGGAGTCTCTATGTTAAGCCTCTAACTGATAAGAGAGATCAGCCAGTTCTCAGGTTATGTGAGAAACCTAAGTAAATCAGCAGGATTCCTTGACACTAACAACGAGCCAGTCACCGGAGAAGTCATCAGTTCCATACGATTTACAACAGGCATTCACAGGAGAAAGTACCTAGGAGTTAATCGAACCACGGAAGCCACAGAGTTTTACACAGAGAACTCCAAGCCCTAACGAAAACTATCTGTGAGACACGTAGATGATTGGAACACTCTACGCTCGTCATGGAGGTGGGAAGACTTACCACTGTGAAACGGTCTCTTTCCCCGAAAGCAATCCACTTCTAGAAGGCACTCCGAGTACAAGTTCCCGCGTCACTTTTTCCCTGTTAGTCGATGATGAATTTGTACATGCCGAGAATCGTAAGGACTCTCTAAGTAAACCCTCTACCTGATGGGAGAGATCAGCAAATTTCAGGATACAATAGAAACCTAAGCAAATCAGTAGGATCTACAGTAACGAGATGGTGAACAGAGAAATCACCACATCCATACTGTTTAGCATAGACCCCATAAACGAAAGTACCTAGGAACTAAACTAACCAGTGAAGCAATACAGTTTACACAAAGAACTAGCAGTATTAGCTACAAGAAACTAAGAGAGACTTAGAGAAATGGAAAAATCTAAGCTGTTCATGGAGATAGGAAGACTTCACCTTCTGAAAAGGTCTCTTTCCCCGAGGACAATCGATCTCTATGAGACAGTCCCAGTACAATTTGCCGCTTCATTTTTGCCCTGTTAGCAGATGACACGAATGGACGTGCTTCGAATCGCAAGGAACCTCTCGGTAAACCCTCTAACTGATGGAAGAGATCAGCAAATTCTCAGGATGCAAGAGAAACCGAAATAAATCAGTAGGATTAACGGTAACGAGATTGTGAACGGAGGAATCATCAGATCCACACCATTTACCACAGAGCCCCAAAAGAGAAAGCACCTAGGAGCTGACCTAACCAGAGACACAACTGACTTTTACAGAGAGATCTACCGGTCTGAACTACAAGAAACTAAGAGAGACTTAGAGAAATGGGAAAATCTACGCTGTTGATGGAGGTAGGAAGATTTCACATTGTGCGAGGGTCTCTTTCCCCGAAAGCAATCCGCTTCTCTAAGACAGTCCCAGTACAAGTTCCAGGTTTGTTTTTGCGCTGTTACCAGATGATACAATTGTAAGTGCTTAGATTCCCAAGGGATCTCTTAAGTAAAGCCTCTAACTGATACGAGACATCAGCTAATTCTCAGGATACAAGGGACACCAACAACAAGACCGTGATTGGAGAAATCGACCGTTCCATATGCTCTGCCACAGACGTTAAGAACAGAAAGGACCTAGGAATTAATCTATACACAGAAACAACAGGGTTACACAGAGAACTCCAAGCCCTAACTAGAAGAAACTAAGAGACACTTAGATCAAAGGAAAAATGTACGCTGTTCACGGAGACCGGAAGACCTGAAATGGTGCAGAGGTCTCTTTCCTGAAAGCCATCCACTTCTCTAAGACACTCCGAGTACCAGTCCTAGCATCATTTTTGCCCTGTTAGCAGATGATACGATTGTAAATGCTTAGAATCGCAAGGAATCTCTAAGTAAACCCAATTCTCAGGATACGTGAGAAACCTGAGTGAATCAGTAGGGTTCCTTCATGCTAACAACGAGCCAGTGATTGGAGAACTCGTCAGTTCCATACGATTTACCGCAGATATTAAGAACAGAAACGACCCAGGAATTAATCTGTACACAAAAACGACAGAGTTTTACACAGAGAACTCTAAGCCCTAACTAGAAGCATCTAAGAGACACTTAGATAAACGGAAAATTCTACGTTGTTCGTGGGGCTAGGAAGACTTAACTTTGGGAAAAGGTCTGTTTCCAAGAAAGCCATCTCCCGTCGTAAATGGTACTGATTTGATAATTTCTTCGTTAACAGTCTTCGTTGTTGGTATAAAGGAATCCTACTGCTTTACTTCTGTTTATCTTGTATCCTGAGACTCTGCTGAACTCTTCTGTCAGTTTGAGTAGTTTGCTTCTAGATTCCTTGGGATTCTCTGCATATACAATCGTGTCATCTGCCAACAGGGAGATTTTAACTTCCTCTTTGCCAGTGCAGATGCCCTTTATTTGTTGGTCTTGTCTAACTGCTGTGGCTAAAACTTCTAGCACAGTGTTGAAGGGAAGAGGTTAGAGTGGGCATCCTTGTGTAGTGCCTGCTCTCAGGGGAACGTCTTTCAGTCTCTCTCCATTCAGGATGACGTGGGCTTTGTAGAAATGGCCCTTATTGTGTGGAGGAATTTGCCGTCTATGCCCATTTTGCTAAGAGTTCTTTTAGCATGAAGGGGTGCTGGACTTTATCCGATGCCTTTTCTGCATCGACAGACAAAATCAGGTGACCCTTGTCTTTTGTGTTCTTTATGTGGTTAATCACATTAATTGTTTTTCTGATGTTGAACCAGCCTCGCATCCCCGGTATGAATCCCATTTGGTCATGATGGATTATTTTCTTGATATGTTGTTGTATTCTATCGGCGAGAGTTTTGTTGCAGATTTTTTCATCTAGGTTCATGAGTGATATCGGTCTGTACTTCTCTTTCTTGGTTGGGTCTTTCCCTGGCTTAGGTATCAGGGTTAGGCTGGCTTCCTAGAACGTGTTTGGGAGTACCCCATCCCTTTCTATAGCGTGAAATAGTTTCAGTAGTATTGGAGATAACTCTTCTCCGAGTGCTTGGTGGAATTCTGCAGTGAAGCCAACTGGACCCGGAATTTTTCGGGTGGGCAGTGTTTTGAGGACCTTTTCAATCGCTTCCTTTGTAATGGATTTAGTAAGTTGTTCTGCTTCACGTTGGGATCATTTGGGTAGGTGGCACGAGTCAAGGAATTGGTCCATTTCCCCTAGGTTTTCAAATTTGTTAGAGTACAGCCTTTCCTAGTACTCTGTTATGATAGTTTTGATTTCTGTTGCATCTGTGGTGACGACCCCCCTCTCATTTCTAATTTGGGTTCTCTGTTTACTTACCTGCTTTCCTTTAGCAAGTTCAGCCAGTGGTTTGTCAGTTTTGTTGATCTTCTCCAAAAACCCGCTTTGGGTCTTGTCAGTGGTTTCGGTTGTTTTTCTGTTCTCTAATTCGTTTAGCTCTGCTCTAACCTTTATAAGCTCCTTTCTTCTGCTGCCCGACCATCCAGGTAGATGAATCACTGTGTAACTTCTCTTGTTTCTATCTGTTACCAATCTTTAGAAACTCAAACATTCTCTGTCAACTGTTTCACGGTCTTAGAGAAGTAGATTTTTTTCTGTGAAAGTGATGTTATCACAATGCTAAGTACTCCAACTCTATCAGCAATGTAGGTTTTACCAGTTTGCTAAGTCTCCCTTGTTTTCTTGTAGTTATACTTGGAATTCTCTGTGTAAACCTCTGTAACTTCTCTAGGTAGATTAATCACTGTGTAGTTTCTCTTGTTTCCATCTGTTACCAATCTTAAGAAGCTGATACATTCTGTGTTCACTGCTTGGCGGTGGTAGAGAAGTAGATTTCTTTGTCCCATAGTGATGTTTTCACAATGCTAAATACTCCCAACTCTATCAGCAATGTAGGTTTTACCGTTTTTCTAAGTATCTCTTATTTTCTTATAGTCGTACTTCGAATTCTCTGTGTAAACCTCTGTAACTTCTCTAGGTAGAAGAATCACTGTGTATTTTCTCTTGTTTCCAACGATTACCAATCTTAAGAAATTCATACACTCTGTTCACTGCTTCGCGGTCTTAGAGAAGTAGTTTTCTTTGTCTGAATGTGATGTTTTCACAATGCTAAGTACTCCCCACTCTATCTACAATGTAGGTTTTACCAGTTTTCTAAGTCTCTCATATTTTCTTGTGGTTATACTTGAAAATCTCTGTGTAAACCTCTGTAACTTCTCTAGGTAGAAGAATCACTGTGTACTTTCTCTTGTTTGTATCTGTTACCAATCTTCAGGAACTCACACATTCTCTGTTCACTGTTTAGCGGTCTTAGAGAAGTAGATTTCTTTCTCCGAAAGTGATGTTTTCACAATGCTAAGTACTCCCAACTCTATCAGCAATGTTTTTTTACAAGTTTTCTAAGTCTCTCTTATTTTCTTGTAATTATAGCTGGAATTCTCTGTATAAACCACTGTAACTTTTCTGGGAAGAGGAATCACTGTGTACTTTCTCTTGTTTGTATCTGTTACCAAACTTAATAAACTCATACATTCTCTGTTCACTGTTTCGTGTTCTTAGAGAAGTCCACTGATTTCTGCGAAAGTGATGTTTTCACAATGCTAAGTACTCCCAACTCTATCAGCAATGTCGGTTTTACCAGTTTTCTTAGTATCTCTTATTTTCTTGTAGTTATACTTGGAATTCTCTGTGTAAACCTCTGTAACTTGTCTAGCTAGATGAATCACTGTGTACTTTCTCTTGTTTCTATCTGTTACCAATCTTAAGAAACTCTTACATTCTCTGCTCACTGTTTCACGGTCTTAGAGAAGTAGATTTCATTTTCCAAAAGTTATGTTTTCATAATGCTAAGTACTCCCAACTCTATCAGCAATGTAGTTTTTAACAGTTTTCTTAGTATCTCTTATTTTCTTTTCGATTTACTTGGAATTCTCTGTGTAAACCTCTGTAACTTCTCTAGGTAGAATAATCACTGTGTACTTTCAGTTGTTTCTATCTGTTACCAATTTTAAGAAACTCATACATTCTCTGTTCACCGTTTCGCGGTCTTAGAGAAGTAGATTTCTTTCTGAGAAAGTGATGTTTTCACAGTGCTAAGTACTCCCAACTCTATCAGCAATGTACGTTTTACCACTTTTCTTAGTATGTCTTATTTTCTTGTAGTTATACGTGGAGTTCTCTGTGTAAACCTCCGTAACTTCTCTAGGTAGAAGAATCACTGTGTACTTTCTCTTGTTTCTATCTGATACCAATCTTAAGAAACTGATACATTCTCTGTTCACTGTTTCCTGGTCTTATAGAAGTAGAATTCCTTCTGCGAAAGTGATGTTTTCACAATGCTAAGTACTCCCAACTCGATCAGCAATGTAGGTTTTAGCAGTTTTCTAAGTGTCTCTTATTTTCTTGTAGTTATACTTGGAATTCTCTGTGAAAACCTCCGTAACTTCTCTAGAAAAATGAATCACTATGTACTTTCTCTTGTTTCTATCTGTTACCAGTCTTAAGGAGCTCATACATACTCTGTTCACTGTTTCGCGGTCTTAGAGAAGTAGATTTCTTTCTGCGAAAGTGCTGTTTTCACAGTGCTAAGTATTCCCAACTCTATCAACAATGTACGTTTTACCAGTATTCTAAGTCTCTCTTATTTTCTTGTACTTATACTGGGAATTCTCTGTGTAAACCTCTGAACTTCTCTAGGTAGATGAATCACTGTGTACTTTCTCTTTCTATCTGTTACCAATGTAGAGAAACTCATACATTCTCTGTTCACTGTTTCGCGGTCTTAGAAAAGTAGATTTGGTTCTGCGAAAGTGCTGTTTTGTCAGTGCTAAGTACTCCCAACTCTATCAACAATGTAGGTTTTACCAGTATTCTAAGTGTCTCTTATTTTCTTCTACTTATACTGGGAATTCTCTGTGTACACCTCTGTAACTTCTCTAGGTAGATGAATCACTGTGTACATTCTGTTGTTTGTATCTGTTACCATTCTAGAGAAACTCATACATTCTCTGTTCACTGTTTCCCTTCTTAGAGAAGTAGATTTCTTTCTGCGATAGTGCTGTTTTCACAGTGCTAAGTACTCCCAACTCTGTCAACAATGTAGGTTTTACCAGTTTTATAAGTCTCTCTTACTTTCTTCTACTTATACTGAGAATTCTCTGTGTAAACCTCTGTAACTTCTCTAGGTAGATGAATCACTGTGTACTTTCTCTTGTTTGTATCTGTTACCAATCTTGAGAAACTCATACATTCTCTGTTCACTGTTTCCCAGTGTTAGAGAAGTAGATTTCTTTCTGCGAAAGTGCTGTTTTCACAGTGCTAACTGCACCCAACACTATCAACAATGTAGGTTTTACCGGTTTTCCTAATCTCTATTATTTTCTTGTACTTATACTTGGACTTCTCTGTGTAAACCTCTGTAACTTCTCTAGGTAGATGAATCACTGTGTACTTTCTCTTCTTTGTTTCTGTTACCAATCTTGAGAAATTCATAAATTCTCTCTTCACTGTTTCCCGGTCTTAGAGAAGTAGATTTCTTTCTGCGAAAGTGCAGTTTTCACAGTGCTAATTACTGCCAACTCTATCAACAATGTAGGTGTTACCAGTTTTATATGTCTCTCTTATTTTCTGTGAGTTATACTTGGAATTCTGTGTGTAAACCTGTGTAACTTCTCTAGGTAGATCTATCACTGTGTACTTTCTTTTGTTTCTATCTGTTACCAATATAGAGAAACTCATACATTCTCTGTTCACTGGTTCGCGGTCTTAGAGAAGTAGATTTCTTTCTGCAAAAGTGCTGTTTTCACAGTGCTAAGTACTCCCAAATCTATCAACAATGTAGGTTTTGCAAGTTTTCTAAGTCTCTCTTATTTTCTTGTACTTATACTTCGACTTCTCAGTGTGAAGCTCTATAACTTCTCTAGGTAGATAAATCACTGTGTACTTTCTCTTCTTTCTATCTGTTACCAATCTTGAGAAACTCATACATTCTCTGTTCACTGTTTCGCGGTCTTGGAGAAGTAGATTTCTTTGTGCGAAAGTGCTGTTTTAACAGTGCTAAGTATTCCCAACTCTATCAAAAATGTACGTTTTACTAGTATTCTAAGTCTCTCTTATTTTCTTGTACTTATACTGGGAATTCTCTGTGTAAACCTCTGAACTTCTCTAGGTAGATGAATCACTGTGTACTTTCTCTTTCTATCTGTTACCAATGTAGAGAAACTCATACATTCTCTGTTCACTGTTTCGCGGTCTTAGAAAAGTAGATTTGGTTCTGCGAAAGTGCTGTTTTGTCAGTGCTAAGTACTCCCAACTCTATCAACAATGTAGGTTTTACCAGTATTCTAAGTGTCTCTTATTTTCTTCTACTTATACTGGGAATTCTCTGTGTACACCTCTGTAACTTCTCTAGGTAGATGAATCACTGTGTACATTCTGTTGTTTCTATCTGTTACCATTCTAGAGAAACTCATACATTCTCTGTTCACTGTTTCCCTTCTTAGAGAAGTAGATTTCTTTCTGCGATAGTGCTGTTTTCACAGTGCTAAGTATTCCCAACTCTGTCAACAATGTAGGTTTTACCAGTTTTATAAGTCTCTCTTATTTTCTTCTACTTATACTGAGAATTCTCTGTGTAAACCTCTGTAACTTCTCTAGGTAGATGAATCACTGTGTACTTTCTCTTGTTTCTATCTGTTACCAATCTTGAGAAACTCATACATTCTCTGTTCACTGTTTCCCGGTGTTAGAGAAGTAGATTTCTTTCTGCGAAAGTGCTGTTTTCACAGTGCTAACTGCACCCAACACTATCAACAATGTAGGTTTTACCGGTTTTCCTAATCTCTCTTATTTTCTTGTACTTATACTTGGACTTCTCTGTGTAAACCTCTGTAACTTCTCTAGGTAGATGAATCACTGTGTACTTTCTCTTCTTTGTTTCTGTTACCAATCTTGAGAAATTCATAAATTCTCTCTTCACTGTTTCCCGGTCTTAGAGAAGTAGATTTCTTTCTGCGAAAGTGCAGTTTTCACAGTGCTAATTACTGCCAACTCTATCAACAATGTAGGTGTTACCAGTTTTATATGTCTCTCTTATTTTCTGTGAGTTATACTTGGAATTCTGTGTGTAAACCTGTGTAACTTCTCTAGGTAGATCTATCACTGTGTACTTTCTTTTGTTTCTATCTGTTACCAATCTAGAGAAACTCATACATTCTCTGTTCACTGGTTCGCGGTCTTAGAGAAGTAGATTTCTTTCTGCAAAAGTGCTGTTTTCACAGTGCTAAGTACTCCCAAATCTATCAACAATGTAGGTTTTGCAAGTTTTCTAAGTCTCTCTTATTTTCTTGTACTTATACTTCGACTTCTCAGTGTGAAGCTCTATAACTTCTCTAGGTAGATAAATCACTGTGTACTTTCTCTTCTTTCTATCTGTTACCAATCTTGAGAAACTCATACATTCTCTGTTCACTGTTTCGCAGTCTTGGAGAAGTAGATTTCTTTGTGCGAAAGTGCTGTTTTCACAGTGCTAAGTACTCCCAACTCTATCAACAATGTAGGTTTTACCAGTATTCTAAGTCTCTCTTATTTTCTTGTACTTATACTTGGAGTTCTCTGTGTCAACCTCTGTAATTTCTCTAGGAAGATGAATCACTGTGTACTTTCTCTTCTTTCTGTCTTTTGCCAATCTTGAGAAACCCATAAATTCTCTGTTCACTGTTTCCCAGTCTTAGAGCAGTAGATTTCTTTCTGCGAAAGTGCTGTTTTCACAGTGCTAAGTACTCCGAACTCTATCAACAATGTAGGTTTTACCAGTATTATAACTCGCTCTTGTTTTCTTAGAGTTATACTTGGAATTCTGTGTGTAAACCTCTGTAACTTTTCTACGTAGATGAATCACCGTGTACTTTCTCCTCGTTGTATCTGTTACCAATCTTGAGAAATTCATAAATTCTCTGTTCACTGTTTCCTGGTCTTAGAGAAGTAGATTTCTTTCTGCGAAAGTGCTGCTTTCACAGTCCTAAGTACTCCCAACTCTATCAACAATGTAGGTTTAACCAGTTTTCTAAGTCTCTGGTATTTTCTTAGATTTATACTTGGAATTCTGTGTGTAAACCTCTGTAACTTCTCTAGGTAGATGAATCACTGTGTACTTTCCCCTGTTCTATCTGTTACCAAACTTCAGAAATTCATACATTCTCTGTTCACTGTTTCCCGGTCTTATAGAAGTAAATTTCGTTCTGCCAAAGTGCTGTTTTCACAGTTCTAAGTACTCCCAACTCTATCAACAATGTAGGTTTTACCAGTTTTTTAAGTTTCTCTTATTTTCTTAGAGTTATACTTGGAATTCTGTGTGTAAACCTCTATAACTTCTCTAGGTAGATGAATCACTGTGTACTTTCTCTTCTTTCTATCTGTTACCAATCTAGAGAAACTCGTACATTCCCTGTTCATGTTTTCGCTGTCTTAGAGAAGTAGATTTCTTTCTGGGAAAGTGCTGTTTTCACAGTGCTATGTACTCCCAACTCTATCAACCATGTAGTTTTTTCCAGTTTTATCAGTGTCTCTTATTTTCTTAGAGTTATACTTGGAATTCTGTATGTAAACCTCTGTAACTTCTCTAGGTAGATGAATCACTGCGTACTTTCTCTTGTTTCTATCTGTTACCAATCTAGAGAAACTCATACATTCTCTGTTCACTGTTTCGCGGTCTTAGAGAAGTAGATTGGGTTCTGCGAAAGTGCTGTTTTCTCAGTGTTAAGTACTCCCAACTCTATCAACAATGTAGGTTTTACCAGTATTCTAAGTGTCTCTTATTTTCTTCTACTTATACTGGGAATTCTCTGTGTACACCTCTGTAACTTCTCTAGGTAGAAGAATCACTGTGTACATTCTGTTGTTTCTATCTGTTACCATTCTAGAGAAACTCATACATTCTCTGTTCACTGTTTCCCTTCTTAGAGAAGTAGATTTCTTTCTGCGATAGTGCTGTTTTCACAGTGCTAAGTACTCCCACCTCTGTCAACAATGTAGGTTTTACCAGTTTTATAAGTCTCTCTTATTTTCTTCTACTTATACTGGGAATTCTCTGTGTACACCTCTGTAACGTCTCTAGGTAGATGAATCACTGTGTACATTCTGTTGTTTCTATCTGTTACCATTCTAGAGAAACTCATACATTCTCTGTTCACTGTTTCCCTTCTTAGAGAAGTAGATTTCTTTCTGCGATAGTGCTGTTTTCACAGTGCTAAGTACTCCCAACTCTGTCAACAATGTAGGTTTTACCAGTTTTATAAGTCTCTCTTATTTTCTTCTACTTATACTGAGAATTCTCTGTGTAAACCTCTGTAACTTCTCTAGGTAGATGAATCACTGTGTACTTTCTCTTGTTTCTATCTGTTACCAATCTTGAGAAATTCATAAATTCTCTGTTCACTCTTTCCCGGTCTTAGAAAACTAGATTTCCTTATGCAAAAGTGCAGTTTTCACAGTGCTAAGTACTGCCAACTCTATCAACAATGTAGGTTTTACCAGTTTTATATGTCTCTCTTATTTTCTGTGAGTTATACTTGGAATTCTGTGTGTAAACCTCTGTAACTTCTCTAGGTAGATCAATCACTGTGTACTTTCTCTTGTTTCTATCTGTTACCAATCTAGAGAAACTCATACATTCTCTGTTCACTGTTTCGCGGTCTTAGACAAGTAGATTTCTTTCTGCAAAAGTGCTGTTTTCACAGTGCTAAGTACTCCCAAATCTATCAACAATGTAGGTTTTACAAGTTTTCTAAGTCTCTCTTATTTTCTTGTACTTATACTTCGACTTCTCAGTGTGAAGCTCTATAACTTCTCTAGGTAGATAAATCACTGTGTACATTCTCTTCTTTCTATCTGTTAGCAATCTTGAGAAACTCATACATTCTCTGTTCACTGTTTCGCGGTCTTGGAGAAGTAGATTTCTTTCTGCGAAAGTGCTGTTTTCACAGTGCTAAGTACTCCCAACTCTATCAACAATGTAGGTTTTACCAGTATTCTAAGTCTCTCCTATTTTCTTGTACTTATACTTGGAGTTCTCTGTGTCAACCTCTGTAATTTCTCTAGGAAGATGAATCACTGTGTACTTTCTATTCTTTCTGTCTGTTGCCAATCTTGAGAAACCCATAAATTCTCTGTTCACTGTTTCCCAGTCTTAGAGCAGTAGATTTCTTTCTGCGAAAATGGTGCTTTCACAGTCCTAAGTAATCCCAACTCTATCAACAATGTAGGTTTAACCAGTTTTCTAAGTCTCTGGTATTTTCTTAGAGTTATACTTGGAATTCTGTGTGTAAACCTCTGTAACTTCTCTAGGTAGATGAATCACTGCGTACTTTCTATTGTTCTATCTGTTACCAATCTTCAGAAATTCATACATTCTCTGTTCACTGTTTCCCGGTCTTATAGAAGTAAATTTCTTTCGGCGAAAGTGCTGTTTTCACAGTTCTAAGTACTCCCAACTCTATCAACAATGTAGGTTTTACCGGTTTTTTAAGTGTCTCTTATTTTCTTAGAGTTATACTTGGAATTCTGTGTGTAAACCTCTGTAACTTCTCTAGGTAGATGAATCACTGTGTACTTTCTCTTCTTTCTATCTGTTACCAATCTAGAGAAACTCATACATTCTCTGTTCACTGTTTCGCGTTCTTAGAGAAGTAGATTTCTTGCTGCGAAAGTGCTGTTTTCACAGTGCTAAATACTCCGAACTCTATCAACAATGTAGGTTTTACCTTTTTTCTAAGTCTCTCTTATTTTCTTAGAGTTATACTTGGAATTCTGTGTGTAAACCGCTGTAACTTCTGTAGGTAGATGAATCACTGTGTACTTTCTCTTCTTTCTATCTGTTACCAATCTCGAGAAACTCATACATTCTCTGTTCACTGTTTTGCGGTCTTAGAGAAGTAGATTTCTTTCTGCGAAAGTCCTGTTTTCACAGTGCTAAGTACTCCCAACTCTATCAACAATGTAGGTGTTTCCAGTTATCTATTTCTCTCTTATTTTATTGTACTTATACTTGGAATCCGCTGTGTAAACCTCTGTAACTTCGCTAGGTAGATGAATCACTGTGTACTTTCTCTTGTTTCTATCAGTTACCAATCTATAGAAACTCATACATTCTCTGTTCACGTTTTCGCGGTCTTGGAGAAGTAGATTTCTTTCTGCGAAAGTGCTGTATTCACAATGCTAAGTACTGCTAACTCTATCAACAATGTAGGTTTTTGCAGTATTCTAAGTCTCTCTTATTTTCTTCTACTTATACTTGGACTTCTCTGTGTAAACCTCTGTAACTTCTCTAAGAAGATGAATCACTGTGTACTTTCTATTCTTTCTGTCTGTTGCCAATCTTGAGAAACCCATAAATTCTCTGTTCACTGTTTCCCAGTTTTAGAGCAGTAGATTTCTTTGTGTGTATGTGCTGTTTTCACAGTGCTAAGTACATCCAACTCTATCAACAATTTCGGTTTTACCAGTTTTCTAAGTCTCTCTTATTTTCTTGTACTTATACTTGGACTTCTCTGTGTAAACCTCTGTAACTTCTCTAGGTAGATGAATCACCGTGTACTTTCTCTTGTTTCTATCTGTTACCAAACTAGAGAAACTCATACATTCTCTATTCACTGTTTCGCGGTCTTAGAGAAGTAGATTTCTTTCTGCGAAAGTGCTGTTTTCACAGTGGTAAGTACTCCCAACTCTAAGAACAATGTAGGTTTTACCAGTTTTCTAAGTCTCTCTTATTTTCTTAGAGTTATACTTGGAATTCTGTGTGTAAACCTCTGTAACTTCTCTAGGTAGATGAATCACTGTCTACTTTCTTTTCTTTCTATCTGTTACCAATCTAGAGAATCTCATACATTCTCTGTTCACTCTTTCGCGGTCTTAGAGAACTAGATTTCTTTCTGAGAAAGTGCTGTTTTCACAGTGCTAAGTACTCCGAAATCTATCAACAATTTAGGTTTTACCAGTTTTCTAAGTCTCTCTTATTTTCTTGTACTTATACTTGGACTTCTCTGTGTAAACCTCTGTAACTTCTCTAGGTAGATGAATCACCGTGTACTTTCTCTTGTTTCTATCTGTTACCAAACTAGAGAAACTCATACATTCTCTATTCACTGTTTCGCGGTCTTAGAGAAGTAGATTTCTTTCTGCGAAAGTGCTGTTTTCCCAGTGCTAAGTACTCCCAACTCTGTCAACAATGTAGATTTTTCCAGTATTCTAAGTCTCTCTTATTTTCTTGTACTTATACTTGGACTTCTCTGTGTAAACCTCTGTAACTTCTCTAGGTAGATGAATCACTGTGTACTTTCTCTTGTTTCTATCTGATACCAATTTAGAGAAACTCATACATTCTCTGTTCACTGTTTCGCGGTCTTAGAGAAGTAGATTTCTTTGTGCGAAAGTGCTGTTTTCACAGTGCTAAGTACTCCCAACTCTATCAACAATGTAGGTTTTACCAGTATTCTAAGTCTCTCTTATTTTCTTGTACTTATACTTGGAGTTCTCTGTGTCAACCTCTGTAATTTCTCTAGGAAGATGAATCACTGTGTACTTTCTCTTCTTTCTGTCTTTTGCCAATCTTGAGAAACCCATAAATTCTCTGTTCACTGTTTCCCAGTCTTAGAGCAGTAGATTTCTTTCTGCGAAAGTGCTGTTTTCACAGTGCTAAGTACTCCGAACTCTATCAACAATGTAGGTTTTACCAGTATTATAACTCGCTCTTGTTTTCTTAGAGTTATACTTGGAATTCTGTGTGTAAACCTCTGTAACTTTTCTACGTAGATGAATCACCGTGTACTTTCTCCTCGTTGTATCTGTTACCAATCTTGAGAAATTCATAAATTCTCTGTTCACTGTTTCCTGGTCTTAGAGAAGTAGATTTCTTTCTGCGAAAGTGCTGCTTTCACAGTCCTAAGTACTCCCAACTCTATCAACAATGTAGGTTTAACCAGTTTTCTAAGTCTCTGGTATTTTCTTAGATTTATACTTGGAATTCTGTGTGTAAACCTCTGTAACTTCTCTAGGTAGATGAATCACTGTGTACTTTCCCCTGTTCTATCTGTTACCAAACTTCAGAAATTCATACATTCTCTGTTCACTGTTTCCCGGTCTTATAGAAGTAAATTTCGTTCTGCCAAAGTGCTGTTTTCACAGTTCTAAGTACTCCCAACTCTATCAACAATGTAGGTTTTACCAGTTTTTTAAGTGTCTCTTATTTTCTTAGAGTTATACTTGGAATTCTGTGTGTAAACCTCTATAACTTCTCTAGGTAGATGAATCACTGTGTACTTTCTCTTCTTTCTATCTGTTACCAATCTAGAGAAACTCGTACATTCTCTGTTCATGTTTTCGCTGTCTTAGAGAAGTAGATTTCTTTCTGGGAAAGTGCTGTTTTCACAGTGCTATGTACTCCCAACTCTATCAACCATGTAGTTTTTTCCAGTTTTATCAGTGTCTCTTATTTTCTTAGAGTTATACTTGGAATTCTGTATGTAAACCTCTGTAACTTCTCTAGGTAGATGAATCACTGCGTACTTTCTCTTGTTTCTATCTGTTACCAATCTAGAGAAACTCATACATTCTCTGTTCATTGTTTCCCGGTCTTAGAGAAGTAGATTTCTTTGTGCGAAAGTGCTGTTTTCATACTGCTAACTACTCCCAACTCTATCAACAATGAAGGTTTTACCAGTTTTCTAAATCTCTCTTATTTTCTTGTACTTATACTTGGACTTCTCTGTGTAAACCTCTGTAACATCTCGAGGTAGATGAATCACTGTGTACTTTCTCTTCTTTCTATCTGTTACCAAGCTTGAGAAACTCATACATTCTTTGTTCACTGTTTCGCGGTCTTAGAGAAGTAGATTTCTTTCTGCGAAAGTGCTGTTTTCTAAGTGCTATGTACTCCCAACTGTATCAAAAATGTAGGTTTTACGAGTATTGTAAGTCTCTCTTATTTTCTTCTACTTATACTGGAAATTCTCTGTGTACACCTCTGTAACTTCTCTAGGTGTATCAATCACTGTGTACTTTCTCTTGTTTCTATCTGTTACCAATCTAGAGAAACTCATACATTCTCTGTTCACTGTTTCGCGGTCTTAGAGAAGTAGATTTCTTTCTGTGAAAGTGCTCTTTTCACAGTTCTAAGTACTCCCAACTCTATCAACAATGTAGGTTTTACCAGTTTTCTATGTCTCTCTTATTTTCTTAGAGTTATACTTGGAATTCTTTGTGTAAACCTCTGTAACTTCTCTAGGTAGATGAATCACTGTGTACTTTCTCTTTTTTCTATCTGTTACCAATGTTCAGAAATTCATATATTCTCTGTTCACTGTTTCCCGGTCTTAGAGAAGTAAATTTCTTTCTGCGAATGTGCTGTTTTAACAGTGCTAAGTACTCCCAACTATATCAACAATGTAGGTTTTTCCAGTTTTCTATGTCTCTCTTATTTTCTTGTACTTATACTTGGAATTCTCTGTGTAAACCTCTGTAACTTCTCTAGGTAGATGAATCACTGTGTACTTTCTCTTGTTTCTATCTGTTACCAATCTTGAGAAACTCATACATTCTCCGTTCACTGTTTCACGGTGTTAGACAAGTAGATTTCTTTCTGCGAAGGTGCTGTTTTCACAGTGCTAAGTACACCCAACTCTATCAACAATGTAGGTTTTACCAGTATTATAACTCTCTTATTTTCTTAGACTTATACTTGGAATTCTGTGTGTAAACCTCTGTAACTTCTCTAGGTAGATGAATCACTGTGTACTTTCTCTTCTTTCTATCTGTTACCAATCTAGAGAAACTCATACATTCTCTGTTCACTGTTTTGTGGTCTTAGAGAAGTAGATTTCTTTCTGCGAAAGTGCTGTTTTCACATTGCTAAGTACTCCCAACTCTATCAACAATGTAGGTTTTACCAGTTTTCTAACTCTCTCTTATTTTCTTAGAGTTATACTTGGAATTCTGTGTGTAAACCTCTGTAAATTCTCTAGGTAGATGAATCACTGTGTACTTTCTCTTTCTATCTGTTACCAATGTAGAGAAACTCATACATTCTCTGTTCACTGTTTCGCGGTCTAAGAGAAGTAGATTTCTTTCTGCGAAAGTGCTGTTTTCACAGTGCTAAGTACTCCCAACTCTATCAACAATGTAGGTTTTACCAGTTTTCTAAGTCTCTATTATTTTCTTAGAGTTATACTTGGAATTCTGTGTGTAAAGCTCTGTAACTTCTCTAGGTAGATGAATCACAGTGTACTTTCTCTTTCTATCTGTTACCAATCTTGAGAAACTCATACATTCTCTGTTCACTGTTTCGCGGTCTTAGAGAAGTAGATTGGGTTCTGCGAAAGTGCTGTTTTCTCAGTGTTAAGTACTCCCAACTCTATCAACAATGTAGGTTTTACCAGTATTCTAAGTGTCTCTTATTTTCTTCTACTTATACTGGGAATTCTCTGTGTACACCTCTGTAACTTCTCTAGGTAGAAGAATCACTGTGTACATTCTGTTGTTTCTATCTGTTACCATTCTAGAGAAACTCATACATTCTCTGTTAACTGTTTCCCTTCTTAGAGAAGTAGATTTCTTTCTGCGATAGTGCTGTTTTCACAGTGCTAAGTACTCCCACCTCTGTCAACAATGTAGGTTTTACCAGTTTTATAAGTCTCTCTTATTTTCTTCTACTTATACTGGGAATTCTCTGTGTACACCTCTGTAACGTCTCTAGGTAGATGAATCACTGTGTACATTCTGTTGTTTCTATCTGTTACCATTCTAGAGAAACTCATACATTCTCTGTTCACTGTTTCCCTTCTTAGAGAAGTAGATTTCTTTCTGCGATAGTGCTGTTTTCACAGTGCTAAGTACTCCCAACTCTGTCAACAATGTAGGTTTTACCAGTTTTATAAGTCTCTCTTATTTTCTTCTACTTATACTGAGAATTCTCTGTGTAAACCTCTGTAACTTCTCTAGGTAGATGAATCACTGTGTACTTTCTCTTGTTTCTATCTGTTACCAATCTTGAGAAATTCATAAATTCTCTGTTCACTCTTTCCCGGTCTTAGAAAACTAGATTTCCTTATGCAAAAGTGCAGTTTTCACAGTGCTAAGTACTGCCAACTCTATCAACAATGTAGGTTTTACCAGTTTTATATGTCTCTCTTATTTTCTGTGAGTTATACTTGGAATTCTGTGTGTAAACCTCTGTAACTTCTCTAGGTAGATCAATCACTGTGTACTTTCTCTTGTTTCTATCTGTTACCAATCTAGAGAAACTCATACATTCTCTGTTCACTGTTTCGCGGTCTTAGACAAGTAGATTTCTTTCTGCAAAAGTGCTGTTTTCACAGTGCTAAGTACTCCCAAATCTATCAACAATGTAGGTTTTACAAGTTTTCTAAGTCTCTCTTATTTTCTTGTACTTATACTTCGACTTCTCAGTGTGAAGCTCTATAACTTCTCTAGGTAGATAAATCACTGTGTACATTCTCTTCTTTCTATCTGTTACCAATCTTGAGAAACTCATACATTCTCTGTTCACTGTTTCGCGGTCTTGGAGAAGTAGATTTCTTTCTGCGAAAGTGCTGTTTTCACAGTGCTAAGTACTCCCAACTCTATCAACAATGTAGGTTTTACCAGTATTCTAAGTCTCTCCTATTTTCTTGTACTTATACTTGGAGTTCTCTGTGTCAACCTCTGTAATTTCTCTAGGAAGATGAATCACTGTGTACTTTCTATTCTTTCTGTCTGTTGCCAATCTTGAGAAACCCATAAATTCTCTGTTCACTGTTTCCCAGTCTTAGAGCAGTAGATTTCTTTCTGCGAAAATGGTGCTTTCACAGTCCTAAGTACTCCCAACTCTATCAACAATGTAGGT
This sequence comes from Heterohyrax brucei, assembly GCA_028571685.1. Lineage (NCBI taxonomy): Eukaryota > Metazoa > Chordata > Mammalia > Hyracoidea > Procaviidae > Heterohyrax > Heterohyrax brucei. The sequence continues at coordinate 3,440,412 of CM053145.1, read as the reverse complement.
TTAACCAGTTTTCTAAGTCTCTGGTATTTTCTTAGAGTTATACTTGGAATTCTGTGTGTAAACCTCTGTAACTTCTCTAGGTAGATGAATCACTGTGTACTTTCTATTGTTCTATCTGTTACCAATCTTCAGAAATTCATACATTCTCTGTTCACTGTTTCCCGGTCTTATAGAAGTAAATTTCTTTCGGCGAAAGTGCTGTTTTCACAGTTCTAAGTACTCCCAACTCTATCAACAATGTAGGTTTTACCGGTTTTTTAAGTGTCTCTTATTTTCTTAGAGTTATACTTGGAATTCTGTGTGTAAACCTCTGTAACTTCTCTAGGTAGATGAATCACTGTGTACTTTCTCTTCTTTCTATCTGTTACCAATCTAGAGAAACTCATACATTCTCTGTTCACTGTTTCGCGTTCTTAGAGAAGTAGATTTCTTGCTGCGAAAGTGCTGTTTTCACAGTGCTAAATACTCCGAACTCTATCAACAATGTAGGTTTTACCTTTTTTCTAAGTCTCTCTTATTTTCTTAGAGTTATACTTGGAATTCTGTGTGTAAACCGCTGTAACTTCTGTAGGTAGATGAATCACTGTGTACTTTCTCTTCTTTCTATCTGTTACCAATCTCGAGAAACTCATACATTCTCTGTTCACTGTTTTGCGGTCTTAGAGAAGTAGATTTCTTTCTGCGAAAGTCCTGTTTTCACAGTGCTAAGTACTCCCAACTCTATCAACAATGTAGGTGTTTCCAGTTATCTATTTCTCTCTTATTTTATTGTACTTATACTTGGAATCCGCTGTGTAAACCTCTGTAACTTCGCTAGGTAGATGAATCACTGTGTACTTTCTCTTGTTTCTATCAGTTACCAATCTATAGAAACTCATACATTCTCTGTTCACGTTTTCGCGGTCTTGGAGAAGTAGATTTCTTTCTGCGAAAGTGCTGTATTCACAATGCTAAGTACTGCCAACTCTATCAACAATGTAGGTTTTTGCAGTATTCTAAGTCTCTCTTATTTTCTTCTACTTATACTTGGACTTCTCTGTGTAAACCTCTGTAACTTCTCTAAGAAGATGAATCACTGTGTACTTTCTATTCTTTCTGTCTGTTGCCAATCTTGAGAAACCCATAAATTCTCTGTTCACTGTTTCCCAGTTTTAGAGCAGTAGATTTCTTTGTGTGTATGTGCTGTTTTCACAGTGCTAAGTACATCCAACTCTATCAACAATTTCGGTTTTACCAGTTTTCTAAGTCTCTCTTATTTTCTTGTACTTATACTTGGACTTCTCTGTGTAAACCTCTGTAACTTCTCTAGGTAGATGAATCACCGTGTACTTTCTCTTGTTTCTATCTGTTACCAAACTAGAGAAACTCATACATTCTCTATTCACTGTTTCGCGGTCTTAGAGAAGTAGATTTCTTTCTGCGAAAGTGCTGTTTTCACAGTGGTAAGTACTCCCAACTCTAAGAACAATGTAGGTTTTACCAGTTTTCTAAGTCTCTCTTATTTTCTTAGAGTTATACTTGGAATTCTGTGTGTAAACCTCTGTAACTTCTCTAGGTAGATGAATCACTGTCTACTTTCTTTTCTTTCTATCTGTTACCAATCTAGAGAATCTCATACATTCTCTGTTCACTCTTTCGCGGTCTTAGAGAACTAGATTTCTTTCTGAGAAAGTGCTGTTTTCACAGTGCTAAGTACTCCGAAATCTATCAACAATTTAGGTTTTACCAGTTTTCTAAGTCTCTCTTATTTTCTTGTACTTATACTTGGACTTCTCTGTGTAAACCTCTGTAACTTCTCTAGGTAGATGAATCACCGTGTACTTTCTCTTGTTTCTATCTGTTACCAAACTAGAGAAACTCATACATTCTCTATTCACTGTTTCGCGGTCTTAGAGAAGTAGATTTCTTTCTGCGAAAGTGCTGTTTTCCCAGTGTTAAGTACTCCCAACTCTGTCAACAATGTAGATTTTTCCAGTATTCTAAGTCTCTCTTATTTTCTTGTACTTATACTTGGACTTCTCTGTGTAAACCTCTGTAACTTCTCTAGGTAGATGAATCACTGTGTACTTTCTCTTGTTTCTATCTGATACCAATTTAGAGAAACTCATACATTCTCTGTTCACTGTTTCGCGGTCTTAGAGAAGTAGATTTTTTTCTGCGAAAGTGCTGTTTTCACAGTGGTAAGTACTCCCAACTCTATCAACAATGTAGGTTTTACCAGTTTTTTAAGTCTGTCTAATTGTTTTAGAGTTATACTTGGAATTCTGTGTGTAAACCTCTATAACCTCTCTAGGTAGATGAATCACTGTGTACTTTCTCTTCTTTCTTTCTGTTACCAATCTAGAGAAACTCATACATTCTCTGTTCACTATTTCGCGATCTTAGAGAAGTTGATTTCTTTCTGAGAAAGTGCTGTTTTCACAGTGCTACGTACTCCCAACTCTGTCAACAATGTAGGTTTAACCAGTTTTCTAAGTCTCTGGTATTTTCTTAGAGTTATACTTTAATTCTGTGTGTAAACCTCTGTAACTTCTCTAGGTAGATGAATCACTGTGTACTTTCTCCTGTTCTATCTGTTACCAAACTTCAGAAATTCATACATTCTCTGTTCACTGTTTCCCGGTCTTATAGAAGTAAATTTCTTTCTGCCAAAGTGTTGTTTTCACAGTTTTAAGTACTCCCAACTCTGTCAACAATGTAGGTTTTACCAGTTTTTTAAGTGTCTCTTATTTTCTTAGAGTTATACTTGGAATTCTGTGTGTAAACCTCTGTAACTTCTCTAGGTAGATAAATCACTGTGTACTTTCTCCTGTTCTATCTGTGACCAAACTTCAGAAATTCATACATTCTCTGGTCACTGTTTCCCGGTCTTAGAGAAGTAGATTTCTTCTTGCGAAAGTGCTGTTTTCACAGTGCTAAGTACTCCCAACTCTATCAACAATGTAGGTTTTACCAGTTTTCTAAGTCTGTCTTATTTTCTTAGAGTTATACTTGGAATTCTCTGTGTAAACCTCTGTAACTTCTCTAGGTAGATGAACCACTGTGTACTTTCTCTTCTTTCTATCTGTTACCAATCTTGAGAAACTCATACATTCTGTTTTGACTGTTTCCCGGTCTCAGAGAAGTAGATTTCTTTCTGCAAAAGTTCTGTGTTCACAGTGCGAAGTACTCCCAACTCTATCAACAATGTAGGTTTTACCAGTAGTCTAAGTCTTTCTTATTTTCTTAGAGTTATACTTGGACTTCTCTGTGTAAACCTCTGTAACTTCTCTAGGAAGATGAATCACTGTGTACTTCCTCTTCTTTCTATCTGTTACCATCTTGAGAAACTCATCAATTCTCTGTGCACTGTTCCCGGTCTTACATCAGTAGATTTCTTTGTTGGAAAGTGCTGTTTTCACAGTGCTAAGTACTCCCAACTGTATCAACAATGTAGATTTTACCACTTTTCTAAGTCTCTCTTATTTTCTTGTACTTATACTTGGACTTCTCTGTGTAAACCTGTGTAACTTTTCTACGTAGATTAATCACTGTGTTCTTTCTCTTGTTTCTATCTGTTACCAATAATGAGAAACTCACACATTCTCTGTTCACTGTTTCCCGGTCTCAGAGAAGTAAAATTCTTTCTGCGAAAGTGCTGTTTTCACAGTGCTAAGTACTCCCAACTCTATCAACAATGTAGGTTTTTCCAGTTTTCTAATTCTCTCTTATTTTCCTGTACTTATACTTGGAATTCTCTGTGTGAACCTATGTAACTTCTCTAGGTAGATGAATCACTGTGTACTTTCTCTTGTTTCTATCGGTTACCAATCTTGAGAAACTCATACATTCTCTGTTCACTGTTTCCCGGTCTTAGAGAAGTAGATTTCTTTGTGCGAAAGTGCTGTTTTCACAGTGCTAAGTACTTCCAACTCTATCAACAATGTAGGTTTTACCAGTTTTATAAGTCTGTCTTATTTTCTTAGAGTTATACTTGGAATTCTGTGTGTAAACTTTTGTAACTTCTCTAGGTAGATGAATCACTGTGTACTTTCTCTTCTTTCTATCTGTTACCAATCTAGAGAAACTCATACATTCTCTGTTCCGTGTTTCGTGGTCTTAGAGAAGTAGATTTCCTTCTGCGAAAGTGCTGTTTTCACAGTGGTAAGTACTCCCAACTCTATCAACAATGTAGGTTTTACCAGTTTTCTAAGTCTCTCTTATTTTCTTAGAGTTATACTTGGAATTCTGTGTGTAAACCGCTGTAACTTCTGTAGGTATATGAATCACTGTGTACTTTCTCTTCTTTCTATCTGTTACCAGTCTTGAGAAACTCATACATTCTCTGTTCACGTTTTCGCGGTCTTAGAGAAGTAGATTTCTTTCTGCAAAAGTGCTGTTTTCACCGTGCTAAGTACTCCCAACTCAATCAACAATGTAGGTTTTACCAGTTTTCTAAGTCTCTCTTATTTTCTTGTACTTATGCTTGGACTTCTCTGTGTAAACCTCTGTAACTTCTCTAGGTAGATGAATCACTGTGTACTTTCTCTTGTTTCTATCTGTTACCAATCTAGAGAAACTCATACATTCTCTGTTCACGTTTTCGCGGTCCTAGAGAAGTAGATTTCTTTGTGCGAAAGTGCTGTTTTCACAGTGCTAAGTACGCCCAACTCTATCAACAGTGTAGGTTTTACCAGTATTCTAAGTCTCTCTTATTTTCTTGTACTTATACTTGGAGTTCTCTGTGTAAACCTCTGTAACTTCTCTAGGAAGATGAATCACTGTGTACTTTCTATTCTTTCTGTCTGTTGCCAATCTTGAGAAACCCATAAATTCTCTGTTCACTGTTTCCCAGTCTTAGAGCAGTAGGTTTCTTTCTGCGAAAGTGCTGTTTTCACAGTGGTAAGTACTCCCAACTCTATCAACAATGTCGGTTTTACCAGTTTTCTAAGTCTCTCTTATGTTCTGTACTTATACTTGAACTTCTCTGAGTAAACCTCTGTAACTTCTGTAGGTAGATGAATCACTGTGTACTTTCTCTTCTTTCTATCTGTTACCAATCTTGAGAAACTCATACATTCTCTGTTCACGTTTTCGCGGTCTTAGAGAAGTAGATTTCTTTCTGCGAAAGTGCTGTTTTCACAGTGCTAAGTACTTCCAACTAATCAACAATGTAGGTTTTACCAGTTTTCTAAGTCTCTCTTATTTTCTTGTACTTATACTTGGACTTCTCTGTGTAATCCTCTGTAACTTCTCTAGGTAGATGAATCACTGTGTACTTTCTCTTGTTTCTATCTGTTACCAATCTAGAGAAACTCATACATTCTCTGTTCACTGTTTCGCGGTCTTAGAGAACTAGATTTCTTTGTGCGAAAGTGCTGTTTTCACAGTGGTAAGTACTCCCAACTCTATCAACAATGTAAGTTTTACCAGTTTTCTAAGTCTCTCTTATTTTCTTAGAGTTATACTTGGAATTCTGTGTGTAAACCTCTGTAACGTCTCTAGGTAGATGAATCACTGTGTACTTTCTCTTCTTTCTATCTGTTACCAATCTAGAGAAACTCATACATTCTCTGTTCACTGTTTCGCGGTCTTAGAGAACTAGATTTCTTTCTGAGAAAATGCTGTTTTCACAGTGCTAAGTACTCCGAAATCTATCAACAATGTAGGTTTTACCAGTTTTCTAAGTCTCTCTTATTTTCTTGTACGTATACTTGGACTTCTCTGAGTAAACCTCTGTAATTTGTGTAGGTAGATGAATCACTGTGTACTTTCTCTTCTTTCTATCTGTAACCAATCTTGAGAAACTCATACATTCTCTGTTCACGTTTTCGCGGTCTTAGAGAAGTAGATTTCTTTCTGCGAAAGTGCTGTTTTCACAGTGCTAAGTACTCCCCACTCTATCAACAATGTAGATTTTTCCAGTATTCTAATTCTCTCTTATTTTCTTGTACTTATGCTTGGACTTCTCTGTGTAAACCTCTGTAACTTCTCTAGGTAGATGAATCACTGTGTACTTTCTCTTGTTTCTATCTGTTACCAATCTAGAGAAACTCATACATTCTCTGTTCACGTTTTCGCGGTCTTAGAGCAGTAGATTTCTTTCTGCGAAAGTGCTGTTTTCACAGTGCTAAGTACTCCGAACTCTATCAACAATGTAGGTTTTACCAGTTTTCTAAGTCTCTCTTATTTTCTTAGAGTTATACTTGGAATTCTGTGTGTAAACCGCTGTAACTTCTGTAGGTAGATGAATCACTGTGTACTTTGTCTTCTTTCTATCTGTTACCAATCTTTAGAAACTCATACATTCTCTGTTCACTGTTTCGCGGTCTTAGAGAAGTAGATTTCTTTCTTCCAAAGTGCTGTTTTCACAGTGCTAAGTACTCCCAACTCTATTGTGGTGGTCAGGAGTATGTCAAATTGGCTACTACCTATTTGGCTGCTGTATTAAGTGGCAGGGCGGGGTTTGTGGTGGCTCCCTGCCCCTCGGCTCTCATCTCGTGACTCTGGACTTACTAGTTCAACGTTTGCGTGCTAGAGGGTAGGAGTGCGGCCGTGGGCCCATGCTCACGGAATTCACTGGTCTTACCATGTTCCCCATCATCCTGAAGCAGCTGGCTTGATAGAACGATGGAATGGTCTCCTGAAGACACAATTACGCTGCCAGCTAAGTGGCAGTACCTTGCAGGTTTGGGGAAACGTTCTCCAGGAAGCTGTGTATGCTCTAAACCAGCGTCCAATATACGGTGCTGTTTCTCCTATTGCCAGGATTCGTGGGTCCAGGAATCAAGGGGTGGAAACGGGAGTGGCACCACTCACTGTTACCCCTAGTGACCCACTTGCAAGATTTTTGCTTCCTGTCCCCATGACTTTATGTTCTGCAGGACTAAATGTCTTAGTTCCGAAGGGAGGAATGCTGCCGCCTGGAGACACATCAACGATTCCACTGAACTGGAAGCTAAAATTGCCACCAGGCCATTTTGGGCTCCTTGTACCTCTGGATCAACAGACAAAGAAGGGAGTTACAATACTGGCCAGTGTGATTGATCCTGACTATGAAGATGAAATTGGATTGACATTACATAACGGAAGTAAGGAAGAGTATGTTTGGAATGCAGGAGATCCCTTAGGACGCCTCCTAGTACTACCATGTCCTGTGATTAAGGTCAATGGAAAACTACAGCAACCCAACTCCAAAATGAGTGATAATAGCCCAGACCCTTCAGGAATGAAGGTTTGGGTCACCTCACCAGGCAAGGAACCACAACCAGCTGAGGTACTTGCTGAGGGCAAAGGGAATACAGAATGGGTTGTAGAAGAAGGTAGTTCTAAATATCAGTTACGGCCACGCGACCAGTTGCAGAAACGAGGACTGTAATTGCTATGAGTATTCCTGCTTTGTATGTGTGTATTGGATATTTTGTTTACTTATGAAACATAAGATGTAAATGGGTTAATGCATTTTCAGTTGTACATGTGTTAGTTATATCATGTTGACATAAGTATGAATTTGTAACTGTACCCCTTCAGAGACTGTGCATGGTAAGGTGAGATGTGTGCAGATGCCAAGTTGACAAGGGGTGGACTGTGGTGGTCAGGATTATGTCAACTTGGCTACTACCTATTTGGCTGCTGTATTAAGTGGCAGGGCGGGGTTTGTGGTGGCTCCCTGCCCCTCGGCTCTCATCTCGTGACCCTGGACTACAGCTGCTGATCGCTCACGTGGCCAGGAGCTCCTGCTCTCTTGTTCCAGCATCTGGTTCCGGGACTTGAGCCAGCGGCTGTTGGGCTCATCAGTCCTTACAGTCGGCACGTGAGAGTCCTGCTCCCTGACCTGCCAATCCTGCGCTCGCCAGCCTCTGCTCAGTCCTGCTCCCTGACCTGCCGATCCTGGGTTCTCCGGCCTCTGTCACTTCGCCTCGCCACCAGCTTGGGATCCACCGACCTCCAGCCTCTGTTGCATCGTCTCGCCGCCAGCTTGGGATCCACTGACCCACACAACCGGGGATCTGCAACTCTGGTCTCTGACTTGCTGACCTTGGGTTCCTCAGCTTCCCTGGACACGTGAGGCTTGTGCCAGAGCTTGGGACATTCAGCTTCTGTGATTACGTGAGCTGTTTCCTATATTTGTATCTATCTATCTATCTGTCTCTATATACATATTATAAATCTTTCCTTATACCGACACGTGTTACTGGTTTTGCTTCCCTAGAAAACCCAGCCTAAGACATCTATCAACAATGTGGTTTTTTCAGTTTTCTAAGTCTCTCTTATTTTCTTGTACTTATACTTGGAATTGTCTGTGTAAACCTCTGTAACTTCTCTAGGTAGATGAATCACTGTGTACTTTCTCTTCTTTCTACCTGTTACCAATCTAGACAAACTCATACATTCTCTGTTCACTGTTTCGCGGTCTTAGAGAAGTAGATTTCTTTCTGCGATAGTGCTGTTTTCACAGTGCTAAGTACTCCCAACTCTATCAACAATGTAGGTTTTACCAGATTTATAAGTGTCTCTTACTTTCTTACAGTTATACTTGGAATTGTGTGTGTAAACCTCTGTAACTTCTCTAGGTAGATGAATAACTGTGTACTTTCTCTTCTTTCTATCTGTTACCAATCTTGAGAAACTCATACATTCTCTGTTCACTGTTTCCTGGTCTTAGAGCAGTAGATTTGTTTCTGCGAAAGTGCTGTTTTCACAGTGCTAAGTACTCCCAACTCTATCAGCAATGTTGTTTTTACCAGTTTTCTAAGTCTCTCTTATTTTCTTGTGTTTATACTTGGAATTCTCTGTATAAACCTCTGTAACTTCTCTAGGTAGAAGAATCACTGTGTACTTTCTGTTGTTTCTATCTTATACCAATCGTAAAAAACTCATACATTCTCTGTTCACTGTTTCCCGGTCTTAGAGAAGTAAATTGCTTTCTGCAAAAGTGATGTTTTCACAGTGCTAAGTACTCCCAACTCTATCAGCAATGTAGTTTTTACCAGTTTTCTTAGTCTCTCTTATTTTGTTGTAGTTATATTTGGAATTCTCTGTGTAAACCTCTGTAATTTCTCTAGGTAGAAGAATCACTGTGTACATTCTCTTGTTTCTATCTGTTACCAATCTTAAGAAACTCAGACATTCTCTGTTCACTATTTCGTGGTCTTAGAGAGGTAAATTGCTTTCTGCAGAAGTGATGTTTTCACAATGCTAAGTACTCCCAACTCTATCAGCAATGTAGTTTTTACCAGTTTTCTTAATATCTCTGATTTTCTTGTAGCCATACTTCGAATACTCTGTGTAACCCTCTGTAACTTCTCTAGCTAGAGGAGTCACTGTGTACTTAATCTTGTTTCTATCTGTTACCAGTCTTAAAAAACTGATACATTCTCTGGTCACTGTTTCACGGTCTTAGAGAAGTAAATTGCTACTGCGAATGTGATGTTTTCACAATGCTAAGTACTCCCAACTCTATCAGCAAAGTAGATTTTTACAGTTTTCTAAGACTCTCTTATTTTCTTGTAGTTATACTTGGAATTCTCTAGGTAAATCTCTGTAACTTCTCTGGGTAGATGAATCATTGTGTACTTTCTCTTGTTTCCATCTATTAGCAATCTACTGAAACTCATACATTCTCTGGGCACTGTTTCGGGGTCTTAAAGAAGTAGATTTCTTTCTTCGAATGTGATGTTTTCACAATGCTAAGTAGTTCCAACTCTATCAGCAATGTTGTTTTAAAAAGGTTTCTAAGTCTCTCTTATTTTCTTGTAGTTATAGTTGGAGTTCTCTGTGTAAACTTCTGTAACTTCTCTAGGGAGATGAATCACTGTGTACTTTCTCTTTTTTCTATGATTTACCAATCTTAAGATACTCATATATTCTCTGTTCACTGTTTCGCGGTCTTAGAGAAGTAGATTTCTTTCTGCGAAAGTGATGTTTTCACAATGCTAAGTACTCCCAACTCTATAAGCAATGTAGGTTTTACCAGTTTGGTAAGTCTCTCTTATTTTCTTCTAGTTATACTTGGAATTCTCTGTGTAAGCCTCTGTAAGTTCTCTAGGTAGATGAATTACTGTGTACTTTCTATTTTTTCAATCTGTTACCAATTTTAGGAAACTCATCCATTCTCTGTAAACTGTTTCGCGGTCTCAAATATGTAGATTTCCTTCTCCGAAAGTCATGTTTTCACAATGTTAAGTCCTCCCAACTCTATCAGCAATGTAGGTTTTACAAGTTTTCTAAGTCTCTCTTATTTTCTTGTAGTTATACTTGGAATTATCTGTGTAAGCCTCTGTAACTTCTCTAGGTAGATGAATCACTGTGTACTTTCTCTTGTTTCTATCTGTTACCAATCTTAAGAAACTCTTACATTCTCTGTTCACTGTTTCACGGTCTTAGAGAAGTAGATTTCATTTTCCAAAAGTTATGTTTTCATAATGCTAAGTACTCCCAACTCTATCAGCAATGTAGGTTTTAACAGTTTTCTTAGTATCTCTTATTTTCTTTTCGATTTACTTGGAATTCTCTGTGTAAACCTCTGTAACTTCTCTAGATAGAATAATCACTGTGTACTTTCAGTTGTTTCTATCTGTTACCAATCTTAAGAAACTCATACATTCTCCGTTCACCGTTTCGCGGTCTTAGGGAAGTAGATTTCTTTCTGAGAAAGTGATGTTTTCACAGTGCTAAGTACTCCCAACTCTATCAGCAATGTAGGTTTTACCACTTTTTTTAGTATCTCTTATTTTCTTGTAGTTATACTTGGAATTCTCTGTGTAAACCTCCGTAACTTCTCTAGGTAGAAGAATCACTGTGTACTTTCTCTTGTTTCTATCTGATACCAATTTTAAGAAACTGATACATTCTCTGCTCACTGTTTCCTGGTCTTATAGAAGTAGAATTCTTTCTGCAAAAGTGATGTTTTCACAATGCTAAGTACTCCCAACTCGATCAGCAATGTAGGTTTTAGCAGTGTTCTAAGTGTCTCTTATTTTCTTGTAGTTATACTTGGAATTCTCCGTGAAAACCTCCGTAACTTCTCTAGAAACATGAATCACTGTGTACTTTCTCTTGTTTCTATCTGTTACCAGTCTTAAGGAGCTCATACATACTCTGTTCACTGTTTCGCGGTCTTAGAGAAGCAGATTTCTTTCTGCGAAAGTGCTGTTTTCACAGTGCTAAGTATTCCCAACTCTATCAACAATGTACGTTTTACCAGTATTCTAAGTCTCTCTTATTTTCTTGTACTTATACTGGGAATTCTCTGTGTAAACCTCTGAACTTCTCTAGGTAGATGAATCACTGTGTACTTTCTCTTCTTTCTATCTGTTACAAATCTTGAGAAAGTCATACATTCTCTGTTCACTGTTTCGCGGTCTTAGAGAAGTAGATTTCTTTCTGCGAAAGTGCTGTTTTCACAGTGATAAGTACTCCCAACTCTATCAACAATGTATGTTTTTCCAGTTTTCCAAGTCTCTCTTATTTTCTTGTAGTTATACTTCGACTTCTCTGTGTGAACCTCTGTAACTTCTCTAGGTAGATGAATCACTGTGTACTTTCTCTTGTTTCTATCTGTTACCAATCTTGAGAAACTCATACATTCTCTGTTCACTGTTTCGTGGTCTTAGAGAAGTAGATTTCTGTCTGCGAAAGTGCTGTTTTCACAGTGCTAAGTACTCCGAACTGTATCAATAATGTACGTTTTACCAGTATTCTAAGTCTCTCTTATTTTCTTGTACTTATACTTGGAGTTCTCTGTGTAAACCTCTTTAACTTCTCTAGGAAGATTAATCAGTGCGTACTTCCTCATCTTTATAGCTGTTACCAATCTTGAGAAACCCATAAATTCTCTGTTCACTGTTGCCCGGTCTTAGAGCAGTAGATTTCTTTCGGCGAAAGTGCTATTTTCACAGTGCTAAGTACTCCCAACTCTATCAACTATTTAGGTTTTAGCAGTTTTCTAAGTCTCTCTTATTTTCTTGTACTTATACTTGGACTTCTCTGTGTAAACCTCTGTAACTTCTCTACGTAGATGAATCACTGTATTCTTTCTCTTGTTTCTATCTGTTACCAGTCTTGAGAAACTCATACATTCTGTGTTCACTGTTTCCCGGTCTTAGAGAAGTAGATTTCTTTCTGCGAAAGTGCTGTTTTAACAGTGCTAAGTACTCCGAACTCTATCAACAATGTAGGTTTTAACAGTTTTCTAAGTCTCTCTTATTTTCTTAGAGTTATACTTGGAATTCTGTGTGTAAACCTCGTTAACTTCCCTAGGTAGATGAATCACTGTGTACTTTTTCTTCCTTCTATCTGTTACCAGTCTTGAGAAACTCATACATTCTCTGTTCACTGTTTCGCGGTCTTAGAGAAGTAGATTTCTTTCTGCGAAAGTGTTGTTTTCACAGTGCTAAGTACTCCCAACTCTATCAACAATGTAGGTTTTTCCAGTTTTCAAAGTCTCTCTTATTTTCTTGTACGTATACTTGGACTTCTCTGTGTAAACCTCTGTAACTTCTCTAGGTCGATGAATCACTGTGTACTTTCTCTTGTTTCTATGTGTTACCAATCTAGAGAAACTCATACATTCTCTGTTCACTGTTTCGCGGTCTTAGAGAAGTAGATTTTTCTCTGCTAAAGTGCAGTTTTCACAGTGCTAAGTACTCCCACCTCTATCAGCAATGTAGGTTTTACCAGTTTTATATGTCTCTCTTATTTTCTTAGAGTTATACCTGGAATTCTGTGTGTAAACCTGTGTAACATCTCTAGGTAGATGAATCACTGTGTACTTTCTCTTGTGTCTATCTGTTACCAATCTTGAGAAACTCATCCATTCTCTGTTCACTGTTTCCCGGTCTTAGAAAAGTAAATTTCTCTCTGCGAAAGTGCTGTTTTCATAGTGCTAATTAGTCCCAACTCTATCAACAATGTAGGTTTTTCCAGTTTTCGAAGTCTCTCTTATTTTCTTGTACTTATACTTGGAATTCTCTGTGTAAACCTCTGTAAGTTCTCTAGGTAGATGAATCACTCTGTACTTTCTCTTGTTTCTATCTCTTATCAATCTTGAGAAACTCATACATTCTCTGTTCACTGTTTCCCTGTCTTAGAGAAGTAGATTTCTTTCTGCGAAAGTGCTGTTTTCAGAGTGCTAAGTACTCCCAACTCTATCAACAATGTAGGTTTTACCAGTTTTCTAAATCTCTCTTATATTCTTGTACTTATATTTGGACTTCTCTGTGTAAACCTTTGTAACTTCTCTAGGTAGATGAATCACTGTGTACTTTCTCTTCTTTCCATCAGTTACCAATCTTGAGAAACTCATACATTCTCTGTTGACTGTTTCGCGGTCTTAGAGAAGTAAATTTCTCTCTGCGAAAGTGCTGTTTTCACACTGCTAAGTACTCCAAACTCTAGCAACAAGGTAGGATTTTCCAGTTTTATAAGTCTCTGTTATTTTTTGTACTTATACTTGGATTTCTCTGTGTAAACCTGTGTAACTCATCTAGGTAGATGAATCACTCTGTACTTTCTCTTCTTTCTATCTGTTACCAATCTTGAGAAACTCGTACATTCTCTGTTCACTGTTTCCCGGTCTTAGAGAAGTAGATTTCTTTCTGCGAAAGTGCTGTTTTCACAGTGCTAAGTACTCCCAACTCTATCAACAATGAAGGTTTTACCAGTTTTATCAGTCTCTCTAATTTTCTTGTACTTATACTTGGATTTCTCTGTGTAAACTTCTATAAATTCTCTAGGTAGATGAATCACTGTGTACTTTGTCTTCTTTCTATCTGTTAGCAATCTTGAGAAACTCATACATTCTCTGTTCACTGTTTCCCGGTCTTAGAGAAGTAGATTTCTTTCTGCGAAAGTGCTGTTTTCACAGTGCTAAGTACTCCCAACTCTATCAACAATGTAGGTTTTTTCAGGTTTCTAAGTCTCGCTTATTACACTTATACTTGGAATTCTCTGTGTAAACCTTTGTAACTTCTCTAGGTAGATGAATCACTGTGTACTTTCTCTTGTTTCTATCTGTTACCAATCTGGAGAAACTCATACATTCTCTGTTCACTGTTTCGCTTCGTAGAGAAGTAGATTTCTTTCCGCGAAAGTGCTGTTTTCACAGTGCTAAGTACTCCCAACTCTATCAACAATGTAGGTTTTACCACTTTTCTAACTCTCTCTTATTTTCTTGTACTTATACTTGGACTTCTCTGTGTAAACCTCTGTAACTTTTCTACGTAGATGAATGACTGTGTTCTTTCTCTTGTTTCTATCTGTTACCAATATTGAGAAACTCATACATTCTCAATTCACTGTTTCCCAGTCTTAGAGAAGTAGATTTCTTTCTGCGAAAGTCATGGTTTCACAATGCCAAGTACTCCCAACTCTATCAGCAATGTAGGTTTTACCAGTTTTCTTAGTATCCCTTATTTTCTTCTAGTTATACTGGATTTCTCTGTGTAAACCTCTGTAAATTCTCTATGTAGAAGAATCACTGTGTACTTTCCCTTGTTTCTATCTGTTACCAATCTTAAGAAACTCATACATTCTCGGTTCACTGTTTCGCGGTGTTAGAGATGTAGATTTCTGTCTCTGAAAGTGATGTTTTCACACTGCTGAGTACTCCCCACTGTATCAGCCATGTTGTTTTTACCAGTTTTCTAAGTCTCTCTTATTTTCTTGTAGTTATACTTGGAATTCTCTGTGTAAACCTCTATAACTTCTCTAAGTAGAGGAATTACTGTCTTCTTACTCTTGTTTCTATCTGTTAGCAATCTAAAGAAACTCATACATTCTCTGTTGAAGGTTTCCAGGTCTTAGAGAAGTAGATTTCGTTCTGCGAAAGTGATGTTTTAACAATGCTAACTACTCCCAACTCTATCAGCAATGTAGATTTTAACAGTTTTCCAAATCTCTCTTATTTTCTTGTTGTTATTCTTCGAATTCTCTGTGAAAATCTCTGTAACTTCTCTAGGCAGAAGAATCACTGTGTACTTTCTCTTGTTTGTATGTGTTACCAACCTTTACAAACTCAAACATTCTCTTTTCACTGTTTTATGGTCTTAGAGAAGTAGATTTCTTTCTCAGAAAGTGTTGTTTTCACAGTGCTAAGTACTCCCAACTCTATCAGCAATGTAGTTTTTACCAGTTTTCTTAGTCTCTCTTATTTTGTTGTAGATATATTTGGAATTCTCTGTGTAAACCTCTGTAATTTCTCTAGGTAGAAGAATCACTGTGTACATTCTCTTGTTTCTATCTGTTACCAATCTTAAGAAACTCATACATTCTGTGTTCACTGTTTCGTGGTCTTAGAGAAGTAAATTGCTTTCTGCAGAAGTGATGTTTTCACAATGCTAAGTACTCCCAACTCTATCAGCAATGTAGTTTTTACCAGTTTTCTTAGTCTCTCTTATTTTGTTGTAGTTATATTTGGAATACTCTGTGTAACCCTCTGTAACTTCTCAAGCAAGAGGAGTCACTCTGTACTTAATCTTGTTTCTATCTGTTACCAGTCTTAAAAAACTGATACATTCTCTGGTCACTGTTTCACGGTCTTAGAGAAGTAAATTGCTACTGCGAATGTGATGTTTTCACAATGCTAAGTACTCCCAACTCTATCAGCAAAGTAGATTTTTACAGTTTTCTAAGACTCTCTTATTTTCCTGTAGTTATACGTTGAATTCTCTAGGTAAATCTCTGTAACTTCTCTGGGTAGATGAATCACTGTGTACTTTCTCTTCTTTCTATCTGTTACCAATCTTGAGAAACTCATACATTCTCTGTTCACTGTTTCGCGGTCTTAGAGAAGTAGATTTCTTTCTGTGAAACTGCTGTTTTCACAGTGCTAAGTACTCCCAACTCTATCAACAATGTAGGTTTTACAAGTTTTCTAAGTCTCTCTTATTTTCTGGTACTTATACCTGGACTTCTCTGTGTAAACCTCTGTGAATTCTCTAGGTAGTTGAATCACTGTGTAGTTTCTCTTCTTTCTATCTGTTACCAATCTTGAGATACTCATACATTCTCTGTTCACTGCTTGCCAGTCTTAGAGAAGTAGATTTCTTTCTGCGAAAGTGCTGTGTTCACAGTGCTAAGTACTCCCAACTCTATCAACAATGTAGGTTTCTCCAGTTTTCTAAGTCTCTCTTATTTTCTTGTACTTTAACATCTCTGTGTAAACCTCTGTAACCTCCCTAGGTAGATGAATCACTGTGTACTTTCTCTTGTTTCTATCTGTTACCGTCTTGAGAAACTCATACATTCTCTGTTCACTGTTTCCCGGTCTTAAAGAAGTAGATTTCTTTCTGTGAAGGTGCTGTTTTCACAGTGCTAAGTACTCCCAACTCTATCAACAATGTAGGTTTTACCAGTATTATAACTCTCTCTTATTTTCTTAGAGTTATACTTGGAATTCTGTGTGTAAACCTCTGTACCTTGAATAGGTAGATGAATCACTGTGTACTTTCTCTTCTTTCTATCTGTTACCAATCTTGAGAAACTCATACATTCTCTGTTCACTGTTTCGCGGTCTTAGAAAAGTAGATTTCTCTCGGGGAAAGTACTGTTTTCACAGTTCTAAGTCTTCCAAACTCTATCAACAATGTAGGTCTTACCGGATTTCTACGTCTCTCTTATTTTCTTGTACTTATACTTGGACTTCTCTCTGTAAACCTCTGTAAATTCTCTAGGTAGATGAATAACTGTGTACTTTCTCTTGTTTCTATCTGTTGCCAGTCTTGAGAAACTCATGCATTCTCTGTTCACTGTTTCCCGGCCTTAGAGAAGTAGATTTCTTTCTGCGAAAGTGCTGTTTTCACAGTGCTAAGTACTCCCAGCTCTATAAACAATGTAGGTTTTACCAGTTTTATAAGAGTCTCTTATTTTCTTAGAGTTATACTTGGAATTCTGGGTGTAAACCTCTGTAACTTCTCTAGGTAGATGAATCACTGTGTACTTTCTCTTCTTTCTATCTGTTACCAAGCTTGAGAAACTCATATATTCTCTGTTCACTGTTTCCCGGTCTTAAGAAGTAGATTTCTTTCTGCGAAAGTGCTGTTTTCTCAGTGCTATGTATTTCCAACTCTATCAACAATGTACGTTTTACGAGTATTCTAAGTCTCTCTTATTTTCTTCTAATTATACTGGGAATTCTCTGTGTACACACTGTAACTTCTCTAGGTAGATCAATCACTGTGTACTTTCTCTTGTTTCTATCTGTTACCAATCTAGAGAAACTCATACATTCTCTGTTCACTGTTTCCCGGCCTTAGAGAAGTAGATTTCTTTCTGCGAAAGTGCTGTTTTCACAGTGCTAAGTACTCCCAACTCTATCAACAATGTAGGTTTTACCAGTTTTATAGGTGTCTCTTATTTTCTTAGAGTTATACTTGGAATTCTGGGTGTAAACCTCTGTAACTTCTCTAGGTAGATGAATCACTGTGTACTTTCTCTTCTTTCTATCTGTTACAAATCTTGAGAAACTCATGCATTCTCTGTTCACTGTTTCGCGGTCTTAGAGAATTAGACTTCTTTCTGCAAAAGTGCTGTTTTCACAGTGCTAAGTACCTCCAACTCTATCAACAATGTAGGTTTTAACAGTTTTCTAAGTCTCTCTTATTTTCTTAGAGTTATACTTGGAATTCTGTGTGTAAACCTCTGTAACTTCTCTAGGTAGATGAATCACAGTGTACTTTCGCTTTGTGTCTGTTACCAATCTTGAGAAACTCATACATTCTCTGTTCACTGTTTCCCGGCCTTAGAGATGTAGATTTCTTTGTGCGAAAGTGCTGTTTTCACAGTGCTAAGTACTCCCAACTCTATCAACAATTTAGGTTTTACCAGGTTTCTAAGTCTCTCTTATTTTGTTCTACTTATACTGGGAATTCTCTGTGTAAAGCTCTGTAACGTCTCTAGGTAGATGAATCACTGTGTACTTTCTCTTGTGTCTATCTGTTACCAATCTAGAGAAACTCATACATTCCCGGTTCACTGTTTCGCGGTCTTAGAGAAGTAGATTTCTTTCTGCGAAAGTGCTGTTTTCACGGTGCTAAGTACTCCCAACTCTATCAACAATGTAGGTTTTACCAGTTTTATAAGTCTCTCTTATTTTCTTAGAGTTATACTTGGAATTCTTTGTGTAAACCTCTGTAACTTCTCTAGGTAGATGAATCACTGTGTACTTTCTCTTGTTTCTATCTGTTACCAATCTAGAGAAACTCATACATTCTCTGTTCAATGTTTCCCGGTCTTAGAGAAGTAAATTTCTTTCCGCGAAAGTGCTGTTTTCACAGTGCTAAGTACTCCCAACTCTATCAACAATGTAAGTTTTTCCGATTTTCTAAGTCTCTCTTATTTTCTTGTACTTATACTTGGAATTCTCTGTGCAAACCTCTGTAACTTCTCTAGGTAGATGAATCACTGTGTACTTTCTCTTGTTTCTATCTGTTACCAATCTTGAGAAACTCATACATTCTCTGTTCACTGTTTCCTGGTCTTAGAGAAATAGATTTCCTTGTGCGAAAGTGCTGTTTTCACAGCGCTAAGTACTCCAAACTCTATCAACAATGTAGGTTTTACCAGTATTATAACTCTCTCTTATTTTCTTAGAGTTATACTTGGAATTCTGTGTGTAAACCTCTGTCACTTGTCTACGTAGATGAATCACCGTGTACTTTCTCTTCTTTGTATCTGTTACCAATCTTGAGCAATTCATAAATTCTCTGTTCACTGCTTCCCGGTCTTAGAGAAGTAGATTTCTTGGTGCGAAAGTGCTGTTTTCAAAGTGCTAAGTACTCCCAACACTATCAACAATGTAGGTTTTACCAGTTTTCCTAATCTCTCTTATTTTCTTGTACTTGTACTTGGACTTGTCTGTTTAAACCTCTGTAACTTCTCTAGGTAGATGAATCACTGCGTACTTTCTCTTGTTTCTATCTGTTACCAATCTAGAGAAACTCATACATTCTCTGTTCACTGTTTCCGGGTCTTAGAGAAGTAGATTTCTTTGTGCAAAAGTGCTGTTTTCATAGTGCTAACTACTTCCAACTCTGTCAACAATGAAGGTTTTACCAGTTTTCTAAATCTCTCTTATTTTCTTGTACTTATACTTGGACTTCTCTGGGTAAACCTCTGTAAGATCTCGAGGTAGATCAATCACTGTGTACTTTCTCTTCTTTCTATCTGTTACCAAGCTTGAGAAACTCATACATTCTCTGTTCACTGTTTCCCGGTCTTAGA
Source organism: Heterohyrax brucei (assembly GCA_028571685.1). Classification (NCBI taxonomy): domain Eukaryota; kingdom Metazoa; phylum Chordata; class Mammalia; order Hyracoidea; family Procaviidae; genus Heterohyrax; species Heterohyrax brucei. The sequence continues at coordinate 3,421,212 of CM053145.1, read as the reverse complement.
GAAGTAGATTTCTTTCTGCGAAAGTGCTGTTTTCTCAGTGCTATGTACTCCCAACTCTATCAACAATGTAGGTTTTACGAGTATTCTAAGTCTCTCTTATTTTCTTCTACTTATACTGGGAATTCTCTGTGTACACCTCTGTAACTTCTCTAGGTGGATCAATCACTGTGTACTTTCTCTTGTTTCTATCTGTTACCAATCTAGAGAAACTCATACATTCTCTGTTCACTGTTTCTCCGTCTTAGAGAAGTAGATTTCTTTCTGCGAAAGTGCTGTTTTCACAGTGCTAAGTACTCCCAACGCTATCAACAATGTAGGTTTTACGAGTATTCTAAGTCTCTCTTATTTTCTTCTACTTATACTGGGAATTCTCTGTGTACACCTCTGTAACTTCTCTAGGTAGATCAATCACTGTGTACTTTCTCTTGTTTCTATCTGTTACCGATCTTGAGAAACTCATACATTCTCTGTTCACTGTTTTGCGGTCTTAGAGAAGTAGATTTCTTTCTGCGAAAGTGTTGTTTTCACATTCCTAAGTACTCCCAACTCTAAGAACAATGTAGGTTTTACCAGTTTTCTAAGTCTCTCTTATTTTCTTAGAGTTATATTTGGAATTCTGTGTGTAAACCTCTGTAACTTCTCTAGGTAGATGAATTACTGTGTACTTTCTCTTGTTTCTATCTGTTACCAATCTTGAGAAACTCATACATTCTCTGTTCACTGTTTCTCGGTCTTAGAGAAGTAGATTTCTTTCTGCGAAAGTGCTGTTTTCACAGTGCTAAGTACTTCCAACTCTATCAACAATGTAGGTTTTACCACTTTTATAAGTGTCTCTTATTTTCTTAAAGTTATACTTAGAATTCTGTGTGTAAACCTCTGTAACTTCTCTAGGTAGATGAATCACTGTGTACTTTCTCTTCTTTCTATCTGTTACCAATCTAGAGAAACTCATACATTCTCTGTTCCCTGTTTCGCGGTCTTAGAGAAGTAGATTTCTTTCTGCGAAAGTGCTGTTTTCACAGTGGTAAGTACTCCCAACTCTATCAACAATGTAGGTTTTACCAGTTTTATAAGTCTGTCTTATTTTCTTAGAGTTATACTTGGAATTCTGTGTGTAAACCTCTGTAACTTCTCTAGGTAGATGAATCACTGTGTACTTTCTCTTCTTTCTATCTGTTACCAATGTAGAGAAACTCATACGTTCTCTGTTCACTGTTTCGCGGTCTTAGAGATGTAGATTTCTTTCTGAGAAAATGCTGTTTTCACAGTGCTAAGTAGTCCGAAATCTATCAACAATGTAGTTTTTACCAGTTTTCTAAGTCTCTCTTATTTTCTTGTACTTCTACTTGGTCTTCTCTGTGTAAACCTCTGTAACTTCTCCAGGTAGATGAATCACTGTGTACTTTCTCTTGTTTCTATCTCTTACCAATCACAGAAACTCATACATTCTCTGTTCACGTTTTCGCTGACTTAGAGAAGTAGATTTCTTTCTGCGGAAGTGCTGTTTTCACCGTGCTAAGTACTCCCAACTCTATCAACAATGTAGGTTTTTCCAGTTTTCTAAGTCTCTCTTATTTTCTTGTACTTATACTTGGAATTCTCTGTGTAAACCTCTGTAACTTCTCTAGGTAGATGAATCACTGTGTACTTTCTCTTGTTTCTATCTGTTACCAATCTAGAGAAACTCATACATTTTCCGTTCACTGTTTCCCGGTCTTAGAAAAGTAGATTTCTTTCTGCGAAAGTGCTGTTTTCACAGTGCTAAGTACTCCCAACTCTAGCAACAATGTAGGTTTTACCAGTTTTCTAAGTCTCGCTTATTACACTTATACTTGGAATTCTGTGTGTAAACCTCTGTAACTTCTCTAGGTAGATGAATCACTCTGTACTTTCTCTTCTTTCTATCTGTTACCAATCTTGAGAAACTCATACATTCTCTCTTCACTGTTTCCCGGTCTTAGAGAAGTAGATTTCTTTGTGCGAAAGTGCTGTTTTCACAGTGCTAAGTACTCCAAACTCTATGAACAATGTAGGTTTTTCCAGTTTTCTAAGTCTCTCTTATTTTCTTGTACTTATACTTGGAATTCTCTGTTTAAACCACTGTAACTTCTCTAGGTAGTTGAATCACTGTGTACTTTCTCTTGTTTCTATCTGTTACCAATCTAGAGTCACTGATACATTCTCTATTCACTGTTTCGCGGTTGTAGAGAAGTAGATTTCTTTCGGTGAAAGTGCTGTTTTCACAGTGATAAGTACTCCGAACTCTATTAACAATGTAGGTTTTCCCAGTTTTCTAAGTCTCTCTTATTTTCTTGTACTTATACTTGGATTTCTGTGTGTAAACATCTGTAACTTCTCTAGGTAGATGAATCACTGTGTACTTTCTCTTCTTTCTATCTGATACCAAACTTGAGAAACTCATACATTCTCTGTTCACTGTTTCGCCGTCTTAGAGAAGTAGATTTCTTTCAGCGAAAGTGCTGATTTCACAGTGCTAAGTACTCCCCACTCTATCACCAATGTGGGCTTTACCAGTTTTCTAAGTCTCTCTTATTTTCTTGTACTTATACTTGGACTTCTCTGTGTAAACCTCTGTAACTTCTCTAGGTAGATGAATCACTGTATACTTTCTCTTCTTTTTATCTGTTACCATTCTAGAGAAACTCATACATTCTCTGTTCACTGTTTCCCGGTCTTAGAGAAGTAGATTTCTTTCTGCGAAAGTGCTGTTTTCACAGTACTAAGTACTCCCAACTCTATCAACAATGTAGGTTTTACCACTTTGATAAGTGTCTCTTATTTTCTTGGAGTTATACTTGGAATTCTGTCTGTAAACCTCTGTAACTTCTCTAGGTAGATGAATCACTGTGTACTTTCTCTTCTTTCTATCTGTTACCAATCTAGAGAAACTCATACATTCTCTGTTCACGTTTTCGCTGTCTTAGAGAAGTAGATTTCTTTCTGCGAAAGTGCTGTTTTCACAGTGCTAAGTACTCCCAACTCTATCAACAACGTTGGTTTTTCCAGTTTTCTAAGTCTGTCTTATTTTCTTGTACTTGTACTTGGTCTTCTCTGTGTAATCCTCTGTAACTTCTCCAGGTAGATGAATCACTGTGCACTTTCTCTTGTTTCTATCTGTTACCAATCAGAGAAACTCATACATTCTCTGTTCACGTTTTCGTGGACTTAGAGAAGTAGATTTCGTTCTGCGAAAGTGCTGTTTTCACCATGCTAAGTACTCCCAACTCTATCAACAATGTAGGTTTTTACAGTTTTCTAAGTCTCTCTTATTTTCTTGAACTTATACTTGGAATTCTCTGTGTAAACCTCTGTAACTTCTCTAGGTAGATGAATCACTGTGTACTTTCTCTTGTTTCTATCTGTTACCAATCTAGATAAACTCATACATTCTCTGTTCACTGTTTCCCGGTCTTAGAGAAGTAGATTTCTTTCTACGAAAGTGCTATTTTCACAGTGCTGTGTACTCCCAACTCTATCAACAATGTAGGTTTTACCAGTTTTCTAATTCTGTCTTATTTTCTTGTACTTATACTTGGACTTCTCTGTGTAAACCTCTGTAACTTCTCTAGATAGATGAATCACTGTGTACTTACTCTTCTTTCTATCTGTTACTAATCTTGAGAAACTCATACATTCTCTGTTCACTGTTTCCAGGTCTTAGAGAAGTAGATTTCATTCTGCGAAAGTGCTGTTTTCACAGTGCTAAGTACTCCTAACTCTATCAACAATGTAGGTTTTACCAGTTTTCTAAGTCTCTCTTACTATCTTGTACTTATACTTGGACTTCTCTGTTAAACCTCTGTAACTTCTCTACGTAGATGAACCAATATATGCTTTCTCTTGTTTCTATCAGTTGGCAATCTGTAGAAACTCATACATTCTCTGTTCACTGCTTCCCGGTCTTAGAGAAGCAGATTTCTTTGAGCGAAAGTGCTGTTTTCACAGTGCTAAGTACTCCAAACTCTATCAACAATGTAGGTTTTACCAGTATTCTAAGTCTCTCTTATTTTCTTGTACTTATACTTGGAGTTATCTGTGTAAACCTCTGTAACTTCTCTAGGAAGATGAATCACTGTGTACTTTCTCTTCTTTCTATCTGTTACCAATCTAGAGAAACTCATACATTCTCTGTTCACTGTTTCGCGGTCTTGGAGAAGTAGATTTCTTTCTGTGAAAGTGCTGTTTTGACAGTGCTAAGTACTCCCATACCTATCAACAATGTAGGTTTTTCCAGTTTTCTAAGTCTCTCTTATTTTCTTGTACTTATACTTGGAATTCTCTGTATAAACCACTGTAACTTCTCTAGGTAGTTGAATCACTGTGTACTTTCTCTTGTTTCTATCTGTTACCAATCTAGAGTAACTCATACATTCTCTGTTCACTGTTTCGCGGTTGTAGAGAAGCAGATTTCTTTCGGCGAAAGTGCTGTTTTCACAGTGCTAAGTACTACCAACTCTATCAACAATGTAGGTTTTACCAGTTTTCCAAGTCTCTTGTTTTCTTGTACTTATACTTGGACTTCTCTGTCTAAACCTCTGTAACTTCTCTACGTAGATGAATCATTGTGTTCTTTCTCTTGTTTCTATCTCGTACCAATCTTGAGAAAATCATACATTCTCTGTTCACTGTTTCGCGGTCTTCGAGAAGTAGATTTCTTTCTGCGAAAGTGCTGTTTTCACAGTGCTAAGTACTCCCAAATCTATCAACAATGTAGGTTTTACCAGTTTTCTAAGTCTCTCTTATTTTCTTGTACTTATACTTGGAGTTCTCTGTGGAAACCTCTGTAACTTCGATAGGAAGATGAATCACTATGTACTTTCTCTTCTTTCTATCTGCTACCAATCTTCAGAAACACATAAATTCTCTATTCACTGTTTCTCGGTCTTAGAGCAGTAGATTTCTTTCTGCGAAAGTGCTGTTTTCACAGTGCTAAGTACTCCCAACTCTATCAACAATGTAGGTTTTACCAGTTTTCTAAGTCTGTCTTATTTTCTTAGTGTTATACTTGGAATTCTGTGTGTAAACCCCTGTAACTTGTCTAGGTTGATGAATCACTGTGTACTTTCTCTTCTTTCTATCTGTTACCAATCTACAGAAACTCATACATTCTCTGTTCACTGTCTCGCGTTCTTAGAGAAGTAGATTTCTTTCTGCGAAAGTGCTGTTTTCACAGTGCTAAGTACTCCGAACTCTATCAACAATGTATGTTTTACCAGTTTTCTAAGTCTCTCCTATTTTCTTAGAGTTATACTTGGAATTCTGTGTGTAAACCGCTGTAACTTCTGTAGGTAGATGAATCACTGTGTACTTTCTCTTCTTTCTATCTGTTACCAATCTTAAGAAACTCCTACTTTCTCTGTTCACTGTTTCGCAGTCTTAGAGAAGTAGATGTCTTTCTGCGAAAGTGCTGTTTTCACAGTGCTAAGTACTCCAAACTCTATAAACAATGTAGGTTTTACCACTCTTCTAAGTCTCTTATTTTCTTGTACTTATACTTGGACTGCTCTGTGTAAACCTCTGTAACTTCTCTAGGTAGATGAATCACTGTGTACTTTCTCTTGTTTTTATCTGTTACCAATCTAGAGAAACTCATATATTCTCTGTTCACGTTTTCGCGGTCTTCGAGAAGTAGATTTCTTTCTGCGAAAGTGCTGTTTTCACCGTGCTAAGTACTCCCAACTCTATCAACAATTAGGTTTTTCCAGTTTTCTAAGTCTCTCTTATTTTCTTGTACTTATACTTGGAATTCTCTGTGTAAACCTCTGTAACTTCTCTAGGTAGAAGAATCACTGTGTGCTTTCTCTTGTTTCCATCTGTTACCAATCTACGGAAACTCATACATTCTCTGTGCACTGTTTCGCGGTCTTAGAGAAGTAGATTTCTTTCTCCGAAAGTGTTGTTTTCACAATGGTAAGTAGTTCCAACTCTATCTGCAGTGTTGTTTTTTAAAGTTTTCTAAGTCTCTTATTTTCTTGTAGTTATACTTTGAATTCTCTGTGTAAACCTCTGTAACTTCTCTAGGTAGATGAATCACTGTGTACTTTCTCTTGTTTCTATCTGTTACCCATCTTAAGAAACTCTTACATTCTCTGTTCACTGTTTCGCAGTCTTAGAGAAGTACATTTCCTTCTCCAAAAGTTATGTTTTGATAATTCTAAGTACTCCCAACTCTATCAGCAATGTAGTTTTACCAGTTTCCTTAGTGTCTCTTATTTTCTTTTCGTTATACTTGGAATACTCTGTGTAAACCTCTGTAATTTCTCTAGGTAGAAAAATCACTGTTACCAATCTTAAGAATCTCATACATTCTCTGTTCACTGTTTCGCGGTCTTAAGGAAGTAGATTTCTTTCTCCGAAAGTGATGTTTTCACAATGCTGAGTACTCTCAACTCTATCAGCAACGTAGGTTTTACCAGTTTGGTAAGTCTCTCTTATTTCCTTGTAGTTATACTTGGAATTCTCTGTGTAAGCCACGGTAAGTTCTCTAGGTAGATCAATTGCTGTGTACTTTCTATTGTTTCTATCTGTTACCAATCTTAAGAAACTAATACATTCTCTGTTCAGTGTTTCGCGGTCTGAGATAAGTAGATTCCCTTCTCCGAAAGTCATGTTTTCACAATGCTAAGTACTCCCAACTCTATCAGCAATTTAGGTTTTACCAGTTTTGTAAGTCTCCCTTATTTTCTTGTAGTTATACTTGGAATTCTCTGTGTAAACCTCGGCAACTTCTCTAGGTAGAAGAATCACTGTGAACTTTCTCTTGTTTCTATCTGTTAGCAATCTTAAGAAACTCATACATTCTGTGTTCACTGTTTCGCGTTCTTAGAGAAGTAGATTTCTTTCTGCGAAAGTGATGTTTTTACAATACTAAGTACTCCCAACTCTATCAGCAATGTACGTTTTACCAGTTTTCTAAGTCTCTCTTATTATCTTGTGGTTATACTTGGAATTCTCTGTGTAAACCTCTGTAACTTCTCTAGGTAGAAGAATCACTGTGTAGTTGCTGTTCTTTCTATCTGTTACCAATGTTAAGAAACTCATACATTCTCTGTTGACTGTTTCGCTTTCTTAGATAAGTAGATTTCTGTCTCCGAAAGTGAAGTTTTCACGATGCTAGGTACTCCCAACTCTATTAGCAACGTTGTTTTTACCAGTTTTCTAAGGCTCTGTTATTTTATTGTAGGTATAGTTGAAGTTCGCTGTGTAAACCTCTGTAACTTCTCTAGATAGATTAACCACTGTGTACATTCTCTTGTTTCTATCTCTTACCAATCTTAAGAAACTGATACATTCTCTGTTCACTTTTTCGCGGTCTTTGAAAAGTAGATTTCTTTCTCCGAAACTGATGTTTTCACCATGCTAAGTGCTTCCAACTCTATCAGCAATGTACGCTTTACGAGTTTTCTAAGTCTCTCTTCTTTTCTTGTGGTTATAGTTGGAATTCTGTGTTATAACCTCTGTAACTTCTCTAGAGAGTTGAATAACTGTTTCCTTTTTTTTGTTTCTACCTGTTAACAATCTTTAGAAACTCATATATTTTCTGTTTGATGCTTCGCGGTCTTACAGAAGTAGATTTCTTTCTGCGAAAGTGATGTTTTCACAATGCTAAGTGCTCCCAACTCTATCAGCAATTTTGTTTTTACCAGTTTTCTAAGTGTCACTTATTTTCTTGTAGTTATAGTTGGAATTCTCTGTGTAAACCTCTGTAACTTATTTAGGTAGATGGATCACTGTGTACTTTCTCTTGTTTCTATCTGTTACCAATCTTAAGAAACTCATACATTCTCTGTTAACTGTTTGGCGGTCTTAGAGAAGTACATTTCTTTCTGCGAATGTGATCTTTTCACAATGCTATCTACTCCCAACTCCATCAGCAATGTACGTTTTACCAGTATTCTAAGTCTCTCTTATTTTGTTGTAGTTATAGTTGGAATTCTCTGTGTAAACCTCTGTAACTTCTCTAGGTAGATGAACCACTGTGTACTTTCTGTTGTTTCTATCTGTACCCAATCTTAGGAAACTCATACATTATCTGTACACTGTTTCACAGTCTTATTGAACTAGATTTCTTTGTGCGAATGTGATGTTTTCACAATGCTAAGTACTCCCAGCTCTACCAGCAATGTAGTTTTTACCAGTTTTCTTAGTATCTCTTATTTTCCTGTAGTTAAACTTGGAATACTCTGTGTCAACCTCTGTAACTTCTCTAGGCAGAAGAATCACTGTGTACTTTCTCTTGTATCTATCTGTTACCAATGTTAAGAGACTCATACATTCTCTGTTCACTGTTTCACAGTCTAGGAGAGAAGTAAATTTCCTTCTGTGAAAGTGAAGTTTTCACAAAGCTAACTGCTCTCAACTCTATCAGCAATGTACGTCTTTACCAGTTGTCTAAGTCTCTCTTAGTTTCTTGTACTTATACTTGGAGTTCTCTGTGTAAACCTCTGTAACTTCTCTAGGTAGAAGAATCAGTGTGTCCTTTCTCTTGTTTCTATCTCTTACCAATCTTCTGAAACTCATATATTTTCTGTTTGCTGCTTCGCGGTCTTACAGATGTATATTTCTTTCTGCGAAAGTGATGTTTTCACAATGCTAAGTACTCCCAATACTATCAGCAATGTAGGTTTTACCAGTTTTCTCAGTATCTCTTATTTTCTTGTAGTTATACTTGGAATTCTGTGTGTAAACCTCTGTAACTTCTCTAGGTAGATGAATCACTGTGTACTTTCTCTTGTTTCTATCTGTTACAATCTTAAGAAACTCCTACATTCTCTGTTCACTGTTTCGCGGTCTTAGAGAAGTCCATTTCTGTCTCCGAAAGTGATGTTTTCACAATGCTAAGTACTCCCAACTCTATCAGCAATGTTGCTTTTACCAGTTTTCTAAGTCTGTCTTATTTTCTTGAAGTTATAGTTGGAATTCTCTGTGTAAACCTCTGTAACTTCTCTAGGTAGAAGAATCACTGTGTACTTTCTTTTGTTTCCATCTGTTACCAATCTCAAGAAACTCATACATTCTCTGTTCACTGTTTCGTGGTCTTAGACAAGTAGATTTCTTTCTGTGAAAGTGATGTTTCCCAATGCTAAGTACACCCAACTCTATCAGTAATGTAGGTTTTAAAAGTTTTCTTAGTATCTCTTATTTTCTTGTAGTTATACTTGGAATTCTCTGTGTAAACCTCTGTAAGTTCTGTAGGTAGAAGAATCACTGTCTACTTTCTCTTGTTTCTATGTGTTACCAATCTCAAGAACCTCATACATTCTCTGTTCACTCTTTCGTGGTCTTACAGAAGTAGATTTCTTTCTGCGAAAGTGATGTTTTCACCATGCTAAGTACTCCCAACTCTATCAGCAATGTAGGTTTTACAGTTTTCTTAGTATCTCTTATTTTCTTGTAGTTATATCTAGAATTCTCTGTCTAAACCTCCGTAACTTCTCTAGGTAGAAGAATCACTGTGTACTTTCTATTGTTTCTATCTTTTACCAATTTAAGAAACTCATACATTCTCTGTTCACTGTTTCGTGGTCTTAGAGAAGTAGATTTCAGTCTGCGAAAGTGATATTTTCACAATGCTAAGTGCTCTCAACTCTATCAGTAATGTAGGTTTTACCAGTTTTCTAAATCTCTCTTATTTTCTTGTGGTTATACTTGGAATTCTCTGTGTAAACCTCTGTAACTTCTCTACGTAGAAGAATCACTGTGTACTTTCTCTTTTTTATATCTGTTACCAAATTTAAGAAACTCATACATTCCCTGTTCACTGTTTCGCGATCTCAGAGAAGCAGATTTCTTTCTGCGAAAGTGATGTTTTCACAATGCTAAGTACTTCCAACTCTATCAGAAATGTAGGTTTCACCAGTTTTCTTAATATCTCTTATTTTCTTGTAGCTATACTTCGAATTCTCTGTGTAAACCTCTGTAACTTCTCTCGCTAGAAGAATCACTGTGTACTTTCCTCTGTTTCTATCTGTTACCAGTCTTAACAAACTGATACATTCTTTGGTCACTGTTTCGCTGTCTAAGAGAAGTCGATTTCTGTCTCCGAAAATGATGCTTTCACAATGCTAAGTACTCCCAACTCTATCAGCAATGTGTTTTTACCAGTTTTCTAAGTCTGTGTTATTTTCTTGTAGTTATAGTTGGAATTCTCTGTGTAAACCTCTGTAACTTCTCTAGATAGAGGAATCACTGTGTACTTTCTCTTGTTTCTATCTGTTACCAATCTTAAGAAACTCATACATTCTCTGTTCACTGTTTCCCGGTCTCAGAGAAGTACATTTCATTCTGCGAAATTGATATTTTCACAATGTTAAGTTCTCCCATCTCTATCAGTAGTGTAGGTTTTACCACTTTTGTAAATCTTTCTTATTTTCTTCTAGTCATACTTGGAATTCTCTGTGTAAACCTCTGTAACTTCTCTACGTAGATGAATCACTGTGTACTTTCTATTGTTTCCATCTGTTACCAATCTTAAGAAACTCGTACATTCTCTGGTCACTGTTTCCCGGTTTTAGAGAAGTAGATTTGTTTCTCCGAAAGTGATGTTTTGACAATGCTAAGTACTCCCAACTCTATCAGCAATGTAGGTTTTACCAGTTTTCTTTGTATCTCTTATTTTCTTGTAGTTATACTTGGAATTCTCTGTGTAAACCTCTGTAACTTCTCCAGGGAGATCAATCACTATGTACTTTTGTGGCGAGCGGGTCACGAAGGCCGCGTGTCCCACGATGGCGCTGACCATCGGACTACACCCCTTGTTTGCCAGACTCAAGGCTCTCATGGCGCATGCCTGTGGGCAGTGGCTTCCCGCCAGCCTATCGTGGGCTTCTAGATTAGGAGATCGTGGCTTAGTAGGATTAGGGGAACCCGGGGTATTAAAATAAGCAAACGCTTGTAAGGAAGAGGAAGATCAAAGAAGAAGAATAAAGCAAGCAGCTTGCAAAGTAGCTCGTACCTGTGTGTCCTGTCTTCTCTCCGCCGGCGGATAATTAGATAGAAACATTCACAGTTAGACAGCGACATCTGGGGGCCCTTACGGGGAACGTCACCTCTTTTACTTCAGGGGCTCGAGAAGTAAGGCAACAGCGCTGGTAAGTCCCTCAAAAGAAGGGCGATTTTAGGTCCCTCAGAGGAAGGGTGATCTTAGGTCCCTCAGAGGAAGGGCGATTTTAGGTCCTTGCGTAAGCAGGGCGATCTTGGGTACCCGGTCTTAAGTCCCTTGGAAGAAGGGCGAATTTAGGTCCCTCAATAAGCAGGGCGATCTTGGTAAGTCCCTTGGAGGAAGGGCGAATTTAGGTCCCTGAATCAGCAGGGCAATCTTGGGTTCCCTGGACGATGGGGAATCAGCCTTCAACTGACCACCTTCAGGACGCGTGTAAAAGTCTGTTTAAACAGCGTGGCGTGGGCATAAAACAAGCCACATTGGAGCGCTTCCTGCTGGCAGTGGAGGAGGTAGCCCCTTGGTTTCTAGTGTCAGGACATCTCACGGTTGCAGCCTGGAAGAAGTTGGGCAGGGACCTGGCGAGGACTGATGCCCAAGGCCACTTGCCCCCGGGGGTAATGGGTATCTGGATATTAGTTCTCACTTGTTTAGAGGACGAGTCTGGTGTATTTCGCAGGTGCCTGGTGGCAGGCCAATCAGCCCTAGAGCAGGTCAAGGAAGAACACTCCCAGCAGGGCAGTGTTTGTGGGGAATTAAATGCTGAATTGAAGGAATGTGAGTCAGAGGGGGAGAGCTCAGACGTAGAAAGGGAGAAAGAGACGTGAGAACGTTTGAAATCTCTTTGTCTGGCGTCCGGAAAGCCCTCCGCCCCGGAGCCATTTCGAGAGCCTCCGTGTGTGCCTGAAGGGTCAGGCAGAAGTTTCTGCCCAAAGGTATGGAGAGAGGTTCCCTTTACTGTGGGGGCCTTTCCGGTGTTGGAAGATCAGCAGGGAAACAGATATCATAAACCCCTAGATTGGAAGGTGGTAAAAGGCATAGTGGCAAGGGGCGTGAGGCTGAAACCCCGCAGACACAGCCGCTTCCTGCCTCCCGGTTACAGGGCTGAGACTCACTAGGACCTCAGCCCACACCGGAGAAGCTTGCAAGGATGTAATTCGACACCTCTTTCACTGCTTTATCAGTTGCTAACTTCCCTCACATCTCAAAATAAACAGTGCTCCGGCTTATACTTTTAAAAGTTTTCAGGAATCTTACCATACCCTTAAAATTATAAACACAGCTTACCATATCATTTAATAAAATATACCCTTTTGTTATCAATCACTTGCTGTCACTAACCAAGCTGCAAGGCAGAAATTATATTTTCACAGAAATTCAACTTGCAAACGCAACCTGACACCATCCCCTCTGAAAAATCTCCCCAGCAACAGTAAAGTCACCGCAATGGCGGGCTTGGACCTTCGCCTTAGTCTGTTTGGATACCTCAGTGGCCCCTTGCAACGCATAAATTGAATGCTGCCACAAAGCTCATTGAGGAGCAATTGGCCCAGGCCACTTAAAAGAGTCTAGTTCCCCTTGGAATACGCCTATTTTTGTCATACAGGAAAAATCAGGAAAATGGAGGTTGTGACATGACCTCAGAGAAATTAATGCTACTATGGAGGTTATGGGACCAGTGCAAAGAGGTTTACCAGTACTCTCTGCTTTACCACAGAATTGGCCTATTATAGTAATTGACATTAAAGACTGTTTTTTCTCCATTCCCCTGCACCCGAAAGATACCTCTCGGTTTGCCTTCACATTACCATCTCTCAATCATGCTGCCCCTGGTAAACGTTATGAGTGGGTAGTCCTCCCACAAGGCATGGCTAACAGCCCAACCATGTGCCACATTTTTGTAGGTAAAGCCGTTGCTCCTGTTCGAACTAGTCATCCTTCTGTACACTGTATCCACTACATGGATGATATTCTTTTGACAGCATCTACACATGCTGAGGTGCAAGAGGCCTACCTTACATTGGTAACCAATTTGAAAACCCATGGGCTACATATTGCACCTGAAAAACTGCAAATGGACAACACCCTTGAATATTTGGGCACACACATATCCCCTGAACAAATTAAACCACAGAAAATCACCCTACGAAGGGACGGGTTAAATACCCTGAATGACTTTCAGAGGCTACTAGGTGACATACAATGGATACGCCCTTACTTGGGCCTGCCTAATCACGTTCTTCGTCCATTGTATGACATTTTACAAGGTGATCCTCAACTAACATCCCCTAGGCAGCTTACCCCTGAGGGACTGCAGGCCTTAGAAAAGGTAGAGCAAGCTCTTGCAGATGCTGCCCTTCGGCGGCGCGATCTTAAAGCAGACATTCAGCTGTGTGTACTTCCTTCACTCTTGCAGCCTACAGGAACATTGTGGCAAGGTGGTCCTCTTTATTGGATCCACCCATGAATTTCTGCAGGAAAACGTATTTCTTGGTACCCTGCTGCTGTGGTGCAGTTAGCATCAATTGGCTTACAACACAGTGTTCAGATTTTTGGATCTCATCCTTCCAAGGTGATAGTGCCGTATACCAAAGATCAGATTCAAACACTTGGCACTGTTAGTGATGATTGGGCTATTCTCCTGTTCAGCTTCCAAGGCCAAATAGACAATCACTACCCCAAAGATCCCCTTTTACAGTTCATGGAACAGCACCCAGTAGTCTTCCCGAAACTTACTTCCTGTGAACCGCTCACTGAAGTCATGAATGTCTTCACTGATAGGTCTCAATCCGGTATTGAAAGTATTCGTATTCCCGGCCAAGAGCCCCAGCTTTATTTGTTCCCAGGTGCCTCTGCCCAAAGAGCTGAGTTACAGGCTGTTCAACATGTTTTTCAAACAATTGAGTTGCCTTTCAATCTTATTACTGATAGTGCTTATGTGGTTCAAGCTGTACAACAGTTAGAAGCAGCAGGCCAAATTGACCAGAGTTCCCCCGTTGGATTAATCTTTGCTACCATCCAGCAGTTAATTTGGAACAGAAAACATCCTTTCCATATCATGCACTTGAGAGCTCACTCGGGCTTACCTGGCCCTCTTGCAGTGGGCAACGCCGCTGCTGATCTCCTCACTAGAGCTACACTTATTCTCAATGCTACTGAACAAGCTGAGGCATTTCACAAGCGTTTTCACGTAAATGCTAAAACTCTCTCCTCGCGCTTTCATATATCGCGAGAAGCTGCCCGAGCTATAGTAAAACCCTGTGCCTCTTGCGCTCCTTACCTACCTCAGCCGCAAGTAGGCGTCAACCCCGTGGGCTGCTGCCCATGCACATCTGGCAAATGGATGTTACTCACTTTTCTGAATGTGGTAAATCGCGCTGTATCCATGTGTCTGTAGACACTGCGTCTGGCCTCATTTGCGCCTCAGCCCTCACTGGAGAATCTTCCAAACACGTCATCACACACTGCCTGACGGCGTGGGCAGCGTGGGACATGCCCAAAATGCTAAAAACTGATAATGCCCCGGCATACACATCTTCTACTTTCAAGTCTTTCCTGGCCGCTATGGGTGCACAATGCAGTCATGGCATTCCCTATAACCCCCAGGGCCAGGGTATCGTGGAACGAGCCCACCTTACTCTCGAAACTATGCTCTTAAAACAAAAAGGGGAAGTCGGCCTGGGTCGTTCTCCCCGCGACCGTCTCTCTCTTGCTCTGTTCACCATCAATTTTTTGTCCTTGGACTCTGCGGGACGCTCAGCCGCAGACCGGCATATGGGGCCCGCTAATGCACCCCGTATCCAAGTACTCTGGAAAGACATATATTCTGGACAATGGAAAGGGCCGGACCCTGTCCTTATCTGGTCCAGAGGAGCTGTTTGTGTTTTCCCGCAGGACACCGATAATCCTCTGTGGGTCCCAGAGCGATTGACGCGCCCGACGCATCCAGAGGACAATGAGGCGGTGGATCCTGCTGAACCTGTTGATGCTCCCTCCTCTGCAGATGACTCAGGAAGTATCTGATTACAGATGGGGGTTTCTTGATGTGCTCCCTCTTCCTCTTCCAGTGCACCACTCCGCTTCGGTATTTCCTAGGTTTTTTTTACCACTAATGAGTCTCTGAGCCTCCCTACGCTGCCCTATGAGCCGGAGTTGGCCTCTTGGGGGCACAGTGATGACACTGCTTCAGATCATACTATCACTCTTCGCGGCCTGCTCTGCTTCTGTAATGGAAAATTCTAACAAGCCCCAACTAGTCTTTGTTTCAGAGAACAACCCTTCCCCCCAACTTCTGTTCTTTGTTCCCGAGAACAACCTTTTCCCGCCACAGAGAACAACCCTTCCCCCCAACGTCCTGAGTTCTCAAAGATGTTACAGGCTACTGAGTGAAAGTCCCACCAATGTTACAGGCTACTGAACAAAGGTCCCACCTACAAATTTAGCCCTTAAATACCCAACCCCGCCCGCTGCTCGGGGTGCCAGCTCTCAGAAGCTGAGCCCCAGCGCGCTGGTTCTTTCAATAAAGCCTCTTGCTGTTTGCATCAAGCTGCGGACTTCGTGACTGATTGGGGTTTACATCGTCGCCTGTGACTTGAGGAGGGGTCCCCCCCCCTCTCGGGAACCTTTCATTTGGTGCATTGGCCGGGAAAGGGCGACCACCCCCTCAGTTCCGAAGCCGCTCTTGGAGGTAAAATAACGGGCTAGCCTTGTCTGTTTGTCCATTCATCGTGTCTGTTTTTGTTTCAGTACGGCGGCTTAGACTTCTGGTTTCGGTTTTGGGTTTGCAGTTGTTTAAGTTCACCGTGAGGGTGAACAAGACTTGGGTTTTGGTTTTGCAGTTGTTTGAACTCACCGTGAGGGTCAGCAAACGGAGGCCGGTAGACGTGCCTGAAGGGTCTCAAACTGCACCCTGGGGGACGCCCCAGGGAGAGAGAAAGAGGGACCGGGGACGCCTGGTTGCCTCCTATGAGAAGGACGAGGATACGGTTCGGTTTTTGGATGTGGAATTCCCGATTACCGCCCGTCTGACTCCCTCTTCCTTTTGTGAAAAACTAAGCCTGGCTGCTGACTCTGGCCCACAGGTAAAGAAAGGTCGGTGGCAGAAACTCAATGCCGCCGTAGTCTTGTTCTGTCTTTGTCTTGTTTTGTCTTTGTTTTGAGTGTGTGACTGACGATGGGTCGGACGGTGACTACCCCTCCTTAACCATTGGACTGAGGTGAAGGGAAGAGCTGGTAATCTGTCCGTTGAGGTCCGGAAGAAGTCTTGGAGGACTTTTTGCGCCTCAGAATGGCCCACTTTCAATGTGGGATGCCCCCCCCCCGAAGGCTCTTTCAATCTTTCTTTATCAGTTATTTTCCAGGGGACAGATGTGTGTCATGGTGGCCCGCCCACCCCCAAAAGGAGAGGCTGGCCAAGGACCGGTGGACGACCCACGCAGCTCCCTAACGAGATGGACCGAGGGTTTCCCCTGACAAGACCCCTTTGGAACTCCAACACTCCTGAAGGTAGGGAGCGGCTAACAGTCTATCGCCAGGCTCTTGCGGCAGGTCTCCGAGGGGCTGCACGGCGCTCGACCAATTTGGCTAAGGTAAGGGAGATTCAGCAGGGGCCAAAAGAGGCTCCGTCTGTCTTTCTAGAAAAAACAGTGGAAGCTTTTAAAAGGTATACTCCCTTCGCTCCAACTTCTGAAGGAGGAAGGGGCTCAGTAGCCATGGCTTTGATAGGACAAGCCGCCCCAGACATTAGAAGGAAGCTACAGAGGTTAGAGGGGCTGCAGGATCAATCACTGCAGGATCTTGTTAGGGAGGCAGAGAAGATATACCATCGTAGGGAGACAGAAGAGGAGAAAGAGCAGCGTATAAAAAAGGAACAGGAGGAAATAGAAAGACAAACAGATCGCAGACGAAATAAAGATCTCACATGGATCTTGGCCGCAGTTATTGATAGAGAGGGAGCAAGCCAGTTAGGGAGAAAAGCCCACCTGGGCAATCAGGGGACCAGAGGACGGAGGCTTGACAAGGATCAATGTGCCTTCTGTAAGAAAAAAGGGCATTGGGCCCGGGATTGCCCCGAGAAAAAGGCCAAAAAAAAAAAAAAAATCCTGAGCATAACGGAGGATGATTAGGGAAGTCAGGGCTCAGGCCCCCCTTCCCCCGAGCCTAGGGTAACTCTTAAAGTAGAGGAGAAGCCAGTTGAGTTCCTGGCAGATACGGGGGCTCAGGGGCAAGACCTATTAACCAAGCGGGGGCTCAAATTACCTTTACCCCCGAAGGGCTCAAAGACACTAAAGAAGGCCAAATAATTACAGCCCTTACCATGAGGTTGGAAGACGAACACCGACTTTTTGAGTCGGCCCCCGAGACTGTAGACATAAAAGACTGGATAAAAAATTTCCTGAGGCCTGGGCTGAAATGGCTGGAATGGGACTAGCTAAACAGCGACCTCCTGTGGTCATAGAACTGAAAGCCTCCGCTGACCCTATTACAGTCTGCCAATGTCCCATGAGCCAGGAAGCCAGGGAAGGAATAAAACCACATATCGAGAGACTACTGAAACAAGGGGTATTGATCCCTTGTAAGTCTCCATGGAATACTCCTCTTCTCCCAGTACGTAAACCAGGTACTCAAGATTTCCGCCCAGTACAGGATTAGACAGAGGTGGCTGTCTAACGCCAGAATGACTCATTATTAAAGTCTCCCCCTAAATAAAGAATGGATCCAGTTCGCTTCCCCAGCCACCCTGAACCCTGCCACCCTGATACCTGAAATCGAAAAAGGAACTGAGGTGCTCCACACCTGCCAGGAGATCTAGCAGAGGAAACAGGAGTTCGACGAGACCTCAGCGACCAGCCCCTTCCCGACACCGAGATTACCTGGTACACCAACAAAAGCAAGAGAGGTCAGTGCCTGCACAGAATTTTCCTCGCGGAACGGGGTGCCTCTGGGCACTTGAATCGGTGGAACTGGCCTTGCTGACCCACGGAGTGAGAGAGTTGAGTGCCTTTGGGCAGGACGCTTTCCAGCAAGAGTGGGGTGCCTCCGGGCACTTAAACCAGTGGAGCTACAGAACTTTAGAACACTTGCCCGGCAGGGCAGATGTGGGCCTGAGGCCCAGGCCATGTGGCCATAAAAAACTGAAACTGAAGAGGCAGATAGCGTGAGAAGCTGAGCTGCCTGAGTCTCAAGAGGTATGGCCATGACCTCAGGGGTTTGAAAGGGTGGAACCATGGTGTGCTGTGTTCGTAAGGGTGGAATTGCCACTCAGTTGAGCTTAGGGTGCTCCTAAAGCCAATGGGACAGAGTTTCTGTCCAAGTGGGCCTTGATGGCAGAGTTATAGCATGGGGCTGGAGGTCTCCACTCAGAAACCAGAGAGTGTGGCCAATACCTAGAGTCTGGAGAACATTGCTGTTGTGTAGAATGTCTCAGAAAATGTAAGAGTATTTCCAAAGCTTTGAGGGCTAATGTAATGTGTTCTGTTAACTTGCCTGTTGCCTGTTAATGCCTTCTAAGTTTCACAGATGTAGAAGAATTTTTGTATTTTGGACTTGGAACTGATTTAAGACTTCTGTTATATGGATGGACATAATTTTGCTATGGTGAGATGAGTATGTTAAATGTTTCTGTGATGTGATTTTTGGGTTGTCACAGGGTGGGATGTCATGGGTTGAATTGTGTCTCCCTCCCCCCCCCAAAAAAAAAATATGTGCAGCTGTGTGGCTAGGACATGATTCCCAGTATCTTGGGACTGTCCTCCATTCTGTGGTTCACTAAACTGTATGCTAAAGGAACTGTGAATTCCTACATAAGATTACTTCCTTGCTCTGCTGTAGGGGAATTTCCCTGGAGTATAGCTTGCCCCACCCTTAATACTTTTAAAAAAGGCTTACAAGGAATAAAAGGAAAAAAAAAAAAAGAAACAAGGACAGTTTGAGAACCTCGCTACCATCAAACAAGCAGCACTGAGAGCAGAGTGCATCGTTCATACCAGAATTTCTTGCATTAGAACGCTCCCTGGACAAAGACTGATACAATACTGGACTTTCCTCCAGAGCTGACAAGGGGGAAGTCTTTCCCTGGAGCAGACACCCTAAATACATCTGAAACCAAATTGGCTGCTAATGACGACACTATCCTGGTTACCAGATACCCCCCAATTCAGGACACTCCCACTACAAGTACTATGTCTCTGGGGCTACTTTCTCAGAACCCCATAGATGAGGACTTGAAAAATATATTGAACACCTTCACAAAATGACTCATCTAGGAGAACGGCGCCTTCTAGCGTTAGCACAAAAATCTCCCCACTACCAGTGTCCTCATAAATTAAAAAAACTGAGAGAAATTATAAAACAGGTAGTAAAGAACTGTGTGCCTTGTCAACTGGTAAATGCTCATGCTTCCTCAAAAACCCAAGGCGGTAGATTCCGAGGGGACCACCCTGGAGTCTATTGGGAAGTTGACTTCACAGGAGTAAAACCTGCAAAATATGGAAACAAATATTTACTAATGTTTGTAGATACCTTTTCAGGATTAGTTGAGACATACCCTACAAAGACTGAAACGGCGTTGGTGGTTACCAGAAAGATCCTAGAAGAAATTTTACCCAGGTATAGAGTCCCCAAGATGTTGGGGTCAGACAATGGTCCTGCCTTTATTGCCCAGGTAAGTCAGGGTCTGGCCAAGATCCTTGGGGTATCGTGGAAATTACATTGTACTTACAGGCCCCAAAGTTCAGGTCAGGTAGAAAGAATGAATAGAACTCTACAAGAGACCATGGCTAAATTATCCATAGAGACTGGCTTAACAGACTGAATAGGCCTCCTTCCTATGGCCCTATTCAGGGCTCGAAATACCCCTAATTGGATGAAACTGACCCCTTTTGAAATCCTATATGGAACAACTCTGCCCTTAGCCACTCTAAGATCACAGGCTTCCCCCGAAAATGTAACTAATTCCTCTCTACTCTCTAGACTCCAAGCTCTTAAGTTAATCCAACAGGAGGTGTGGAAACCCCTCGCAACTGTCAATCAGCCAGGTGATATCAAGACTCCACACCAGTTCCAGGTCGGGGACACCGTCTACATGAGGCGACATCGCTCTGGGGACCTCTATTTCAACCTGGAAGAAGTGACAGATCTCGAGGGGATCCAGAAAATATAGAGACAAAAACAACGGAAAGTCTATAAATAGAAATGGATTCTATGCATATCCCGGGTTTAGGCCCAAAAATGAAAGAAAATGAATGTGGGGGGAATAGAAGTCTTATATTGTAGAAGTTGGACTTACATAACAACAAATGATGGGGAGTAGAAATAGACTACTAAACCATCCCCAGGTTTAATCACTATGAAATTCGTACAGCCTTGTACTCACACCCACTATTCTGACACTTACAATTTAGTAGCCTTTATAAGAAAAAGAATAAGTACTGTACAGATTATGGTACTCAATACCAACAGATAGAAACTAAAGAAAAGAAACGGCCATACCTTAAGGGTTCCAAGATTGGACCCCAAAACATTCCCAAAAAGAAAAAGGGGGGAATGTAATGGAAAATTCTAACAAGCCCGAACTAGTCTTTGTTTCAGAGAACAACCCTTCCCCCCAACTTCTGTTCTTTGTTCCCGAGAACAACCTTTTCCCGCCACAGAGAACAACGCTTCCCCCCAACGTCCTGAGTTCTCAAAGATGTTACAGGCTACTGAGTGAAAGTCCCACCAATGTTACAGGCTACTGAACAAAGGTCCCACCTACAAATTTAGCCCTTAAATACCCAACCCCGCCCGCTGCTCGGGGTGCCAGCTCTCAGAAGCTGGGCCCCAGTGCGCTGGTTCTTTCAATAAAGCCTCTTGCTGTTTGTATCAAGCTGCGGACTTCGTGACTGATTGGGGTTTACATCGTCGCCTGTGACTTGAGGAGGGGTCCCCCCCTCTCGGGAACCTTTCACTTCGAACTCCCGCAGGCCAATGCTTCAGCTGATAATCCTCCTTGTGTTTTGTTGTATAATCAATCTGCAGGCTGGTTTGACCCTGGGCCTGCGGTAGTGAATGTGACCAATGGCACGGTGCTACAGGGTCATATTCCCGCTCTGGTCGTGGGGGGGTCTATCCCCCAACCACGTTGGGCCCCCCGCTGTGTGCCCAGACGGGAGTGGCCGTTCCTATGGACCGGCTGCCAAAGTGGCCATGTGCGGTGGGCAGTGAGGAAGTATTTTACTTTCAGTCCAAAGTTAGGTACTTACTTCAATGAGACCTATACCGGAGGAAATTGGACTTGGCAATCTCCGGTGTTACCTGCTATTTCTAACCCTTTTGATTCGTGGCTACTATGTGGAGTGAATGGTACCTGTACGGACCTAGCTCCTTTTTCCATAGTAAAGGGAGGTTTTATTGCCAATGGTACGGTGTCTTGGAATACTTCTTGGCCGAAAGCAACGGCTTTTGAGCAAACTGCGGATTTTCATTCTGATAGTGCAACTCATATACAGTTTCCCCCCACACCAGTGTGCGTACATCCCCCGTTCCTGTTTTTAGTTTCTAACGCTTCTCGCAATGATGATTCTCTTTCTTGTTATAATAGTATGTGTTTTTATACCCAGTGCTGGAATGCCTCTGCATTCCCTCTCTCTTTAGTGCTACGGCTTCCTCGCCATGTGCCTTGGCCTGTGCAGGCCCCTGATCTCGCTTCTTTGCAAGCTCGTCAAAAAAGAGATTTTGGCATTACAGCTGCAGTGATAGCTGCAGTAGCTGCCTCTGTGGCTGCTGCCACGACAGCGGCGGTCGCCTTAACTCAAACCATTGGCACAGCTGCCGCGGTTAACCAGCTATCAGCCTCGACGGCTCAAGCCCTGCAGACTCAATTTAACCTTGATCGCCAGCTTAGAGCGGGAATCACAATGCTTAATCAGCGCATTGACCTGGTCCAAGAGCAAGTTGATACACTTTACCGAATAGCCCAGCTGGGATGCGAATGGCGATTCACCGGTCTGTGCATTACTTCAGTGCAATTTAACAATTTCTCTCGTGCAGCTAACCTCTCTAGAATGTTGTCTCAACAGATCAGGTCGAACTGGAGCAAGAATATTGAAAACACCCTGGAGAACCTGCGGCTAGAAATCGCCATGGTCAATGAGACACGAGTGGATCCAGTTTCTGCTAGAGCTCTCCTGCAGCTACTTTCTTCGGCCTTTTCTTACCTCAGGGATTGATGGACATTGAACCATTAACCCTCCTCCTTTTCTGCTTTGCATTTATTTGTGCGTAGCAGCCCGACACACCGCCCGACAGACGCGGCGGGAACAGGCCTTGCTTCTACAGGCTGTTACAGCCTCGTCAACTGAGCAGCCTTTAGCCAATGTCTGGCTCAGCATGCGAGAAGGGTAGTCAGAGACGGGCAACCTATTCTGGGGGTGCTACCGACCTAAGACAGGGACCTCACCAAGCTGTGGGGTATCCCGAAGACGGGTAAGGATGATCCTAGCAGAAGATGACCTAAGCCAGGCTGTTTTATGTAAATAAAAATGGGGGAGATGTGGCGAGCGGGGCACGACGGCCGCGTGTCCCAAGATGGTGCTGACCACCGGACCACACCCCTTCTTGGCCAGACTCAAGGCTCTCATGGCGCATGCCTGTGGGCAGTGGCTTCCCGCCAGCCTATCGCGGCCTTCTAGATTAGGAGATCGTGGCGTTCTAGGATTGGGGGAACCCGGGGTATAAAAATAAGCAAATGCTTGTAAGGAAGAGGAAGAACAAAGAAGAAGAATAAAGCAAGCAGCTTGCAAAGTGGCTCGTACCTGAGTGTCCCGTCTTCTCTCCGCCGGCGAACACGTAGATAGAAACGTTCACAGTTAGACAGCGACATACTTTCTCTTGTTTCTATCTGTTACCAATCTGAACAAACTCATACATTCTCTGTTCACTGTTTCGTTTTCTTCGAGAAGTGGATTTCTTTCTGCGAAAGTGATGTTTTCACAATGCTTAGTACTCCCAACTCTATCAACAATGTAGGTTTTACCACTTTTCTAAGTCTCTCTTATTTTCTTGTACTTATACTTGGAATTCTCTGTGTAAACCTCTGTAACTTCTCTAGGTAGACGAATCACTGTGTACTTTCTCTTGTTTCTATCTGTTACCAATCTTGAGAAACTCATACATTCTCTGTTGTCTCTTTCCCGGTCTTAGAGAAGTAGATTTCTTTGTGTGAAAGTCCTGTTTTCACAGTGCTAAGTACTCCCAACTGTATCAACAGTGTAGGTTTTACCAGTATTCTAAGTCTCTCTTATTTTCTTGTACTTATACTTGGAATTCTCTGTGTAAACCTCTGTAACTTCTCTAGGTAGATGAATCACTGTGCACTTTCTCTTATTTCTATCTGTTACCAATCTACAGAAACTCATACTTTCTCTGTTCACTGTTTCGCGGTCTTAGCAAAGTGGATTTCTTTGTGCGAAAGTGCTGTTTTCACAGTGCTAAGTACTCCCAACTCTATCAACAATGTAGGTTCTACCCGTTATCTAAGTTTCTCTTATTTTCTTGTACTTATACTTGGAATTCTCTGTGTAAATCTCTGTAACTTCTCTAGATAGATGAATCACCGTGTACTTTCTCTTGTTTCTATCTGTTACCAATCTTGAGAAACTCATACATTCTCTGTTCACTGTCTCCCGGTCTTAGAGAAGTAGATTTCTTTGTGCGAAAGTGCTGTTTTCACAGTGCTAAGTACCCCCAACTCCATCAATAATGTAGGTTTTTCCAGTTTTCTAAGTGTCTCTTATTTTCTTCTACTTCTACATCGAATTCTCTGTGTAAATCTCTCTAACTTCTCTAGGTACATGAATCACTGTGTAATTTCTCTTGTTTCTATCTGTTACCAATCTTGAGAAACTCATACATTCTCTTTTCACTATTTCCCGGTCTTAGAGAAGTAAATTTCTTTCTGGGAAAGTGCTGTTTTCACAGTGCTAAGTACCCCCAACTCTATCAACAATGTAGGTTTTTCCAGTTATCTATTTCTCTCTTATTTTATTGTACTTATACTTGGAATCCTCTGTGTAAACCTCTGTAACTTCTCTAGGTAGATGAATTACTGTGTACTTTCTCTTGTTTCTATCAGTTACCAATCTATAGAAACTCATACATTCTCTGTTCACTGTTTCCCGGTCTTAGAGAAGTAGATTTCTTTCTGCGAAAGTGCTGTTTTAACAGTGCTAAGTACTCCCAACTCTATCAACAATGTAGGTTTTTCCAGTTTTCTATGTCTCTCTTATTTTCTTGTACTTATACTTGGAATTCTCAGTGTAAACCTCTGTAACTTCTCTAGGTAGATGAATCACTGTGTACTTTCTCTTGTTTCTATCTGTTACCAATCTTGAGAAACTCATACATTCTCTGTTCACTGTTTCACGGTGTTAGACAAGTAGATTTCTTTCTGCGAAGGTGCTGTTTTCACAGTGCTAAGTACACCCAACTCTATCAACAATGTAGGTTTTACCAGTATTATAACTCTCTTATTTTCTTGTACTTATACTTGGAATTCTCTGCGTAAACCTCTGTAACTTCTCTAGGTAGATGAATCACTGTGTACTTTCTCTTCTTTCTATCTGTTACCAATCTTGAGAAACTCATACATTCTCTGTTCACTGTTTCGCGGTCTTAGAAAAGTAGATTTCTTTATGCGAAAGTGCTGTTTTCACAGTGCTAACTACTCCCAACTCTATCAACAATGTAGGTTTTACCAGTTTTCTAAGTCTCTCTTATTTTCTTAGAGTTATACTTGGAATTCTGTGTGTAAACCTCTGTAACTTCTCTAGGTAGATGAATCACTGTGTACTTTCTCTTTCTATCTGTTACCAATGTAGAGAAACTCATACATTCTCTGTTCACTGTTTCGCGGTCTAAGAGAAGTAGATTTCTTTCTGCGAAAGTGCTGTTTTCACAGTGCTAAGTACTCCCAACTCTATCAACAATGTAGGTTTTACCAGTTTTCTAAGGCTCTATTATTTTCTTAGAGTTATACTTGGAATTCTGTGTGTAAAGCTTTGTAACTTCTCTAGATAGATGAATCACAGTGTACTTTCTCTTTCTATCTGTTACCAATCTTGAGAAACTCATACATTCTCTGTTCACTGTTTCGCGGTCTTAGAGAAGTAGATTTGTTTCTGCGAAAGTGCTGTTTTGTCAGTGCTAAGTACTCCCAACTCTATCAACAATGTAGGTTTTACCAGTATTCTAAGTGTCTCTTATTTTCTTCTACTTATACTGGGAATTCTCTGTGTACACCTCTGTAACTTCTCTAGGTAGATGAATCACTGTGTACATTCTGTTGTTTCTATCTGTTACCATTCTAGAGAAACTCATACATTCTCTGTTCACTGTTTCCCTTCTTAGAGAAGTAGATTTCTTTCTGTGATAGTGCTGTTTTCACAGTGCTAAGTACTCCCAACTCTGTCAACAATGTAGGTTTTACCAGTTTTATAAGTCTCTCTTATTTTCTTCTACTTATACTGAGAATTCTCTGTGTAAACCTCTGTAACTTCTCTAGGTAGATGAATCACTGTGTACTTTCTCTTGTTTCTATATGTTACCAATCTTGAGAAACTCATACATTCTCTGTTCACTGTTTCCCGTTGTTAGAGAAGTAGATTTCTTTCTGCGAAAGTGCTCTTTTCACAGGGCTAACTACTCCCAACACTATCAACAATGTAGGTTTTACCAGTTTTCCTAATCTCTCTTATTTTCTTGTTCTTATACTTGGACTTCTCTGTGTAAACCTCTGTAACTTCTCTAGGTAGATGAATCACCGTGTACTTTCTCTTCTTTGTATCTGTTACCAATCTTGAGAAATTCATAAATTCTCTGTTCACTGTTTCCCGGTCTTAGAGAACTAGATTTCTTTCTCCGAAAGTGCAGTTTTCACAGTGGTAAGTACTGCCAACTCTATCAACAATGTAGATTTTACCAGTTATATAAGTCTCTCTTATTTTCTTCTACTTATACTGAGAATTCTCTGTGTAAACCTCTGTAACTTCTCTAGGTAGATGAATCACTGTGTACTTTCTCTTGTTTCTATCAGTTACCAATCTATAGAAACTCATACATTCTCTGTTCACGTTTTCGCGGTCTTAGAGAAGTAGATTTCTTTCTGCGAAAGTGCTGTTTTCACAATGCTAAGTACTCCCAACTCTATCAACAATGTAGGTTTTTGCAGTATTCTAAGTCTCTCTTTTTTTTCTTGTACTTATACTTGGACTTCTCTGTGTAAACCTCTGTAACTTTTCTAGGAAGATGAATCACTGTATACTTTCTATTCTTTCTGTCTGTTGCCAATCTTGAAAAACCCATAAATTCTCTGTTCACTGTTTCCCAGTTTTAGAGCAGTAGATTTCTTTCTGTGTATGTGCTGTTTTCACAGTGCTAAGTACTCCCAACTCTATCAACAATTTAGGTTTTACCAGTTTTCTAAGTCTCTCTTATTTTCTTGTACTTATTCTTGGACTTCTCTGTGTAAACCTCTGTAACTTCTCTAGGTAGATGAATCACTGTGTACTTTCTCTTGTTTCTATCTGTTACCAAACTAGAGAAACTCATACATTCTCTGTTCACTGTTTCGCGGTCTTAGAGAAGTAGATTTCTTTCTGCGAAAGTGCTGTTTTCACAGTGGTAAGTACTCCCAACTCTAAGATCAATGTAGGTTTTACCAGTTTTCTAAGTCTGTCTTATTTTCTTAGAGTTATACTTGGAATTCTGTGTGTAAACCTCTGTAACTTCTCTAGGTAGATGAATCACTGTGTACTTTCTTTTCTTTCTATCTGTTACCAATCTAGAGAAACTCATACATTCTCTGTTCACTGTTTCGCGGTCTTAGAGAACTAGATTTCTTTCTGAGAAAGTGCTGTTTTAACAGTGCTAAGTACTCCGAAATCTATCAACAATGTAGGTTTTACCAGTTTTCTAAGTCTCTCTTATTTTCTTGTACTTATACTTCGACTTCTCTGAGTAAACCTCTGTAACTTTTGTAGGTAGATGAATCACTGTGTACTTTCTATTCTTTCTATCTGTTACCAATGTTGAGAAACTCATACATTCTCTGTTCACGTTTTCGCGGTCTTAGAGAAGTAGATCTCTTTCTGCGAAAGTGCTGTTTTCACAGTGCTAAGTACTCCCAACTCTATCAACAATGTAGATTTTTCCAGTATTCTAAGTCTCTCTTATTTTCTTGTACTTATACTTGGACTTCGCTGTGTAAACCTCTGTAACTTCTCTAGGTAGATGAATCACTGTGTACTTTCTCTTGTTTCTATCTGATACCAATTTAGAGAAACTCATACATTCTCTGTTCACTGTTACGCGGTCTTAGAGAAGTAGATTTTTTTCTGCGAAATTGCTGTTTTCACAGTGGTAAGTACTCCCAACTCTATCAACAATGTAGGTTTTACCAATTTTTTAAGTCTGTCTTATTGCTTTAGAGTTATACTTGGAATTCTTTGTGTAAACCTCTATAACCTCTCTAGGTAGATGAATCACTGTGTACTTTCTCTTGTTTCTATCTGTTACCAATCTAGAGAAACTCATACATTCCCTGTTCACTATTTCGCGGTCTTTGAGAAGTTGATTTCTTTCTGAGAAAGTGCTGTTTTCACAGTGCTACGTACTCCCAACTCTATCAACAATGTAGATTGTACCAGTTTTCTAAGTCTCTCTTATTTTCTTAGAGTTATACTTGGAATTCTGTGTGTAAACCTCTGTAACTTCTGTAGGTAGATGAATCACTGTGTACTTTATCTTCTTTCTATCTTTTACCAATCTTGAGAAACTCATACATTTTCTGGTCACTGTTTCCCGGTCTTAGAGAAGTAGATTTCTTTCTCGAAAGTGCTGTTTTCACAGTGTTAAGTACTCCCAAGTCTATCAACAATGTAGGTTTTACCAGTTTTCTAAGTCTGTCTTATTTTCTTAGAGTTATGCTTGGAATTCTGTGTGTAAACCACTGTAACTTCTCTAGGTAGATGAATCACTGTGTACTTTCTCTTCTTTCTATCTTTTACCAATCTTGAGAAACTCATACATTCTGTGTTCACTGTTTCCCGGTCTTAGAGAAGTAGATTTCTTTCTGCGAAAGTGCTGTGTTCACAGTGCGAAGTACTCCCAACTCTATCAACCATGTAGGTTTTACCAGTATTCTAAGTCTCTCTTATTTTCGTAGAGTTATACTTGGACTTCTCTGTGTAAACCTCTGTAACTTCTCTAGGAAGATGAATCACTGTGTACTTTCTCTTCTTTCTATCTGTTACCATCTTAAGAAACTCATCAATTCTCTGTTCACTGTTTCCCAGTCTTAGATCAGTAGATTTCTTTGTTCGAAAGTGCTGTTTTCACAGTGCTAAGTACTCCCAACTCTATCAACAATGTAAATTTTACCACTTTTCTAAGTCTCTCTTATTTTCTTGTACTTATACTTGGACTTCTCTGTGTAAACCTCTGTAACTTTTCTACGTAGATGAATCACTGTGTTCTTTCTCTTGTTTCTATCTGTTACCAATATTGAGAAACTCATACATTCTATGTTCACTGTTTCCCGGTCTTAGAGAAGTAAATTTCTTTCTGCGAAAGTGCTGTTTTCACAGTGCTAAGTACTCCCAACTCTATCAACAATGTAGGTTTTTCCAGTTTTCTAAGTCTCTCTTATTTTCCTGTACTTATACTGGGAATTCTCTGTGTGAACCTCTGTAACTTCTCTAGCTAGATGAATCACTGTGTACTTTCTCTTGTTTCTATCTGTTACCAATCTTGAGAAACTCATACATTCTCTGTTCACTGTTTCCCGGTCTTAGAGAAGTAGATTTCTTTGTGCGAAAGTGCTGTTTTCACAGTGCTAAGTACTTCCAACTCTATCAACAATGTAGGTTTTACCAGTTTTATAAGTCTGTCTTATTTTCTTAGAGTTATACTTGGAATTCTGTGTGAAAACCTCTGTAAATTCTCTAGGTAGATGAATCACTGTGTACTTTCTCTTCTTTCTATCTGTTACCAATCTAGAGAAACTCATACGTTCTCTGTTCACTGTTTCGCGGTCTTAGAGATGTAGATTTCTTTCTGAGAAAGTGCTGTTTTCACAGTGCTAAGTACTGCCAACTCTATCAACAATGTAGGTTTTACCAGTTTTCTAAGTCTCTGTTATTTTCTTAGAATTATACTTGGAATTCTGTGTGTAAACCTCTGTAACTTCTCAGGGTAGATGAATCACTGTGTACTTTCTCTTCTTTCTATCTGTTACCAATCTAGAGAAACTCACACATTCTCTGTTCACTGTTTCGCGTTCTCAGAGAAGTAGATTACTTTCTGCGAAAGTGCTGTTTTCACAGTGCTAAGTACTCCCAACTCTATCAACAATGTAGGTTTTACCAGTATTCTAAGTCTCTCTTATTTTCTTGTACTTATACTTGGAGTTCTCTGTGTAAACCTCTGTAACTTCTCTAGGAAGATGAATCACTGTGTACTTTCTATTCTTTCTGTCTGTTGCCAATCTTGAGAAACCCATAAATTCTCTGTTCACTGTTTCCCAGTCTTAGAGCAGTAGGTTTCTTTCTGCGAAAGTGCTGTTTTCACAGTGGTAAGTACTCCCAACTCTATCAACAATGTAGGTTTTACCAGTTTTCTAAGTCCCTCTTATTTTCTTAGAGTTATACTTGGAATTCTGTGTGTAAACCTCTGTAACTTCTCTAGGTAGATGAATCACTGTGTAGTTTCTCTTCTTTCTATCTGTTACCAATCTAGAGAAACTCATACATTCTCTGTTCACTGTTTCGCGGTCTTAGAGAACTAGATTTCTTTCTGAGAAAGTGCTGTTTTCACAGTGCTAAGTACGCCAAAATCTATCAACAATGTAGGTTTTACCAGTTTTCTAAGTCTCTCTTATGTTCTTGTACTTATACTTGGACTTCTCTGAGTAAACCTCTGTAATTTCTGTAGGTAGATGAATCACTGTGTACTTTCTCTTCTTTCTATCTGTTACCAATCTTGAGAAACTCATACATTCTCTGTTCACGTTTTCGCGGTCTTAGAGAAGTAGATTTCTTTCTGCGAAAGTGCTGTTTTCACAGTGCTAAGTACTCCCAACTCTATCAACAATGTAGATTTTTCCAGTATTCTAAGTCTCTCTTATTTTCTTGTACTTATACTTGGACTTCTCTGTGTAAACCTCTGTAACTTCTCTAGGTAGATGAATCACTGTGTACTTTCTCTTGTTTCTATGTGTTACCAATCTAGAGAAACTCATACATTCTCTGTTCACTGTTTCGCGGTCTTAGAGAAGTAGATTTCTTTGTGCGAAAGTGCTGTTTTCACAGTGCTAAGTACTCCCAACTCTATCAACAATGTAGGTTTTACAAGTATTGTAAGTCTCTCTTATTTTCTTGTACTTATACTTGGAGTTCTCTGTGTAAACCTCTGTAACTTCTCTAGGAAGATGAATCACTGTGTACTTTCTATTCTTTCTGTCTGTTGCCAATCTTGAGAAACCAATAAATTCTCTGTTCACTGTTTCCCAGTCTTAGAACAGTAGATTTCTTTCTGCGAAAGTGCTGTTTTCACAGTGCTAAGTACTCCCAACTCTATCAACACTAGGTTTTACCAGTTTTCTAAGTCTCTCTTATTTTCTTGTACTTATACTTGGACTTCTCTGTGTAATCCTCTGTAACTTCTCTAGGTAGATGAATCACTGTGTACTTTCTCTTGTTTCTATCTGTTACCAATCTAGAGAATCTCATACATTCTCTGTTCACTGTTTCGCTGTCTTAGAGAAGTAGATTTCTTTCTGCGAAAGTGCTGTTTTCACAGTGGTAAGTACTCCCAACTCTATCAACAATGTAGCTTTTACCAGTTTTCTAAGTCTCTCTTATTTTCTTAGAGTTATACTTGGAATTCTGTGTGTAAACCTCTGTAACTTCTGTAGGTAGATGAATCACTGTGTACTTTCTCTTCTTTCTATGTGTTACCAATCTAGAGAAACTCATACATTCTCTGTTCACTGTTTCGCGGTCTTAGAGAACTAGATTTCTTTCTGAGAAAATGCTGTTTTCACAGTGCTAAGTACTCCGAAATCTATCAACAATGTAGGTTTTACCAGTTTTCTAAGTCTCTCTTATTTTCTTGTACTTATACTTGGACTTCTCTGAGTAAACCTCTGTAATTTCTGTAGGTAGATGAATCACTGTGTACTTTCTCTTCTTTCTATCTGTTACCAATCTTGAGAAACTCATACATTCTCTGTTCACGTTTTCGCGGTCTTATAGAAGTAGATTTCTTTCTGCGAAAGTGCTGTTTTCACAGTGCTAAGTACTCCCAACTCTGTCACCAATGTAGATTTTTCCAGTATTCTAAGTCTCTCTTATTTTCTTGTACTTATGCTCGGACTTCTCTGTGTAAACCTCTGTAACTTCTGTAGGTAGATGAATCACTGTGTACTTTCTCTTGTTTCTATCTGTTACCAATCTAGAGAAACTCATACATTCTCTGTTCACTGTTTCTCGGTCTTAGAGAAGTAGATTTCTTTCATCGAAAGTGCTGTTTTCACAGTGCTAAGTACTCCCAACTCTATTGTGGTGGTCAGGATTATGTCAACTTGGCTACTACCTATTTGGCTGCTGTATTAAGTGGCAGGGCGGGGTTTGTAGTGGTTCCCAGCCTCTCGGCTCTCGTCTCGTGACTCTGGACTTACTAGTTCAACATTTGCGTGCTAGAGGGTGGGAGTGCGGCCGTGGGCCCATGCTCACGGAATTCACTGGCCTTACCATGTTCCCCATCATCCTGAAGCAGCTGGCTTGATAGAACGATGGAATGGTCTCCTGAAGACACAATTACGCTGCCAGCTAGGTGGCAGTACCTTGCAGGTTTGGGGAAACGTTCTCCAGGAAGCTGTGTATGCTCTAAACCAGCGTCCAATGTACGGTGCTGTTTCTCCTATTGCCAGGATTCCTGGGTCCAGGAATCAAGGGGTGGAAACGGGAGTGGCACCACTCACTGTTACCCCTAGTGACCCACTTGCAAGATTTTTGCTTCCTGTCCCCATGACTTTATGTTCTGCAGGACTAAATGTCTTAGTTCCGAAGGGAGGAATGCTGCCGCCTGGAGACACATCAACGATTCCTCTGAACTGGAAGCT
This sequence comes from Heterohyrax brucei, assembly GCA_028571685.1. Taxonomy (NCBI): domain Eukaryota; kingdom Metazoa; phylum Chordata; class Mammalia; order Hyracoidea; family Procaviidae; genus Heterohyrax; species Heterohyrax brucei. The sequence continues at coordinate 3,389,095 of CM053145.1, read as the reverse complement.
ATAATTGCCACCAGGCCATTTTGGGCTCCTTGTACCTCTGGATCAACAGACAAAGAAGGGAGTTACAATACTGGCCAGTGTGATTGATCCTGACTATGAAGATGAAATTGGATTGACATTACATAACGGAAGTAAAGAAGAGTATGTTTGGAATGCAGGAGATCCCTTAGGACGCCTCCTAGTACTACCATGTCCTGTGATTAAGGTCAATGGAAAACTACAGCAACCCAACTCCAAAATGAGTGATAATAGCCCAGACCCTTCAGGAATGAAGGTTTGGGTCACCTCACCAGGCAAGGAACCACAACCAGCTGAGGTACTTGCTGAGGGCCAAGGGAATACAGAATGGGTTGTAGAAGAAGGTAGTTCTAAATATCAGTTACGGCCACGCGACCAGTTGCAGAAACGAGGACTGTAATTGCTATGAGTATTCCTGCTTTGTATGTGTGTATTGGATATTTTGTTTACTTATGAAACATAAGATGTAAATGGGTTAATGCATTTTCAGTTGTACATGTGTTAGTTATATCATGTTGACATAAGTATGAATTTGTAACTGTACCCCTTCAGAGACTGTGCATGGTAAGGTGAGATGTGTGCAGATGCCAAGTTGACAAGGGGTGGACTGTGGTGTTCAGGATTATGTCAACTTGGCTACTACCTATTTGGCTGCTGTATTAAGTGGCAGGGCGGGGTTTGTGGTGGCTCCCTGCCCCTCGGCTCTCATCTCGTGACCCTGGACTACAGCTGCTGATCGCTCACGTGGCCAGGAGCTCCTGCTCTCTTGTTCCAGCATCTGGTTCCGGGACTTGAGCCAGCGGCTGTTGGGCTCATCAGTCCTTACAGTCGGCACGTGAGAGTCCTGCTCCCTGACCTGCCAATCCTGCGCTCGCCAGCCTCTGCTCAGTCCTGCTCCCTGACCTGCCGATCCTGGGTTCTCCGGCCTCTGTCACTTCGCCTCGCCACCAGCTTGGGATCCACCGACCTCCAGCCTCTGTTGCATCGTCTCGCCGCCAGCTTGGGATCCACTGACCCACACAACCGGGGATCTGCAACTCTGGTCTCTGACTTGCTGACCTTGGGTTCCTCAGCTTCCCTGGACACGTGAGGCTTGTGCCAGAGCTTGGGACATTCAGCTTCTGTGATTACGTGAGCTGTTTCCTATATTTGTATCTATCTATCTATCTGTCTCTATATACATATTATAAATCTTTCCTTATACCGACACGTGTTACTGGTTTTGCTTCCCTAGAAAACCCAGCCTAAGACATCTATCAACAATGTGGTTTTTTCAGTTTTCTAAGTCTCTCTTATTTTCTTGTACTTATACTTGGAATTGTCTGTGTAAACCTCTGTAACTTCTCTAGGTAGATGAATCACTGTGTACTTTCTCTTCTTTCTACCTGTTACCAATCTAGACAAACTCATACATTCTCTGTTCACTGTTTCGCGGTCTTAGAGAAGTAGATTTCTTTCTGCGATAGTGCTGTTTTCACAGTGCTAAGTACTCCCAACTCTATCAACAATGTAGGTTTTACCAGATTTATAAGTGTCTCTTACTTTCTTACAGTTATACTTGGAATTGTGTGTGTAAACCTCTGTAACTTCTCTAGGTAGATGAATAACTGTGTACTTTCTCTTCTTTCTATCTGTTACCAATCTTGAGAAACTCATACATTCTCTGTTCACTGTTTCCTGGTCTTAGAGCAGTAGATTTGTTTCTGCGAAAGTGCTGTTTTCACAGTGCTAAGTACTCCCAACTCTATCAGCAATGTTGTTTTTACCAGTTTTCTAAGTCTCTCTTATTTTCTTGTGTTTATACTTGGAATTCTCTGTATAAACCTCTGTAACTTCTCTAGGTAGAAGAATCACTGTGTACTTTCTGTTGTTTCTATCTTATACCAATCGTAAAAAACTCATACATTCTCTGTTCACTGTTTCCCGGTCTTAGAGAAGTAAATTGCTTTCTGCAAAAGTGATGTTTTCACAGTGCTAAGTACTCCCAACTCTATCAGCAATGTAGTTTTTACCAGTTTTCTTAGTCTCTCTTATTTTGTTGTAGTTATATTTGGAATTCTCTGTGTAAACCTCTGTAATTTCTCTAGGTAGAAGAATCACTGTGTACATTCTCTTGTTTCTATCTGTTACCAATCTTAAGAAACTCAGACATTCTCTGTTCACTATTTCGTGGTCTTAGAGAGGTAAATTGCTTTCTGCAGAAGTGATGTTTTCACAATGCTAAGTACTCCCAACTCTATCAGCAATGTAGTTTTTACCAGTTTTCTTAATATCTCTGATTTTCTTGTAGCCATACTTCGAATACTCTGTGTAACCCTCTGTAACTTCTCTAGCTAGAGGAGTCACTGTGTACTTAATCTTGTTTCTATCTGTTACCAGTCTTAAAAAACTGATACATTCTCTGGTCACTGTTTCACGGTCTTAGAGAAGTAAATTGCTACTGCGAATGTGATGTTTTCACAATGCTAAGTACTCCCAACTCTATCAGCAAAGTAGATTTTTACAGTTTTCTAAGACTCTCTTATTTTCTTGTAGTTATACTTGGAATTCTCTAGGTAAATCTCTGTAACTTCTCTGGGTAGATGAATCATTGTGTACTTTCTCTTGTTTCCATCTATTAGCAATCTACTGAAACTCATACATTCTCTGGGCACTGTTTCGGGGTCTTAAAGAAGTAGATTTCTTTCTTCGAATGTGATGTTTTCACAATGCTAAGTAGTTCCAACTCTATCAGCAATGTTGTTTTAAAAAGGTTTCTAAGTCTCTCTTATTTTCTTGTAGTTATAGTTGGAGTTCTCTGTGTAAACTTCTGTAACTTCTCTAGGGAGATGAATCACTGTGTACTTTCTCTTTTTTCTATGATTTACCAATCTTAAGATACTCATATATTCTCTGTTCACTGTTTCGCGGTCTTAGAGAAGTAGATTTCTTTCTGCGAAAGTGATGTTTTCACAATGCTAAGTACTCCCAACTCTATAAGCAATGTAGGTTTTACCAGTTTGGTAAGTCTCTCTTATTTTCTTCTAGTTATACTTGGAATTCTCTGTGTAAGCCTCTGTAAGTTCTCTAGGTAGATGAATTACTGTGTACTTTCTATTTTTTCAATCTGTTACCAATTTTAGGAAACTCATCCATTCTCTGTAAACTGTTTCGCGGTCTCAAATATGTAGATTTCCTTCTCCGAAAGTCATGTTTTCACAATGTTAAGTCCTCCCAACTCTATCAGCAATGTAGGTTTTACAAGTTTTCTAAGTCTCTCTTATTTTCTTGTAGTTATACTTGGAATTATCTGTGTAAGCCTCTGTAACTTCTCTAGGTAGATGAATCACTGTGTACTTTCTCTTGTTTCTATCTGTTACCAATCTTAAGAAACTCTTACATTCTCTGTTCACTGTTTCACGGTCTTAGAGAAGTAGATTTCATTTTCCAAAAGTTATGTTTTCATAATGCTAAGTACTCCCAACTCTATCAGCAATGTAGGTTTTAACAGTTTTCTTAGTATCTCTTATTTTCTTTTCGATTTACTTGGAATTCTCTGTGTAAACCTCTGTAACTTCTCTAGATAGAATAATCACTGTGTACTTTCAGTTGTTTCTATCTGTTACCAATCTTAAGAAACTCATACATTCTCCGTTCACCGTTTCGCGGTCTTAGGGAAGTAGATTTCTTTCTGAGAATGTGATGTTTTCACAGTGCTAAGTACTCCCAACTCTATCAGCAATGTAGGTTTTACCACTTTTTTTAGTATCTCTTATTTTCTTGTAGTTATACTTGGAATTCTCTGTGTAAACCTCCGTAACTTCTCTAGGTAGAAGAATCACTGTGTACTTTCTCTTGTTTCTATCTGATACCAATTTTAAGAAACTGATACATTCTCTGCTCACTGTTTCCTGGTCTTATAGAAGTAGAATTCTTTCTGCAAAAGTGATGTTTTCACAATGCTAAGTACTCCCAACTCGATCAGCAATGTAGGTTTTAGCAGTGTTCTAAGTGTCTCTTATTTTCTTGTAGTTATACTTGGAATTCTCCGTGAAAACCTCCGTAACTTCTCTAGAAACATGAATCACTGTGTACTTTCTCTTGTTTCTATCTGTTACCAGTCTTAAGGAGCTCATACATACTCTGTTCACTGTTTCGCGGTCTTAGAGAAGCAGATTTCTTTCTGCGAAAGTGCTGTTTTCACAGTGCTAAGTATTCCCAACTCTATCAACAATGTACGTTTTACCAGTATTCTAAGTCTCTCTTATTTTCTTGTACTTATACTGGGAATTCTCTGTGTAAACCTCTGAACTTCTCTAGGTAGATGAATCACTGTGTACTTTCTCTTCTTTCTATCTGTTACAAAACTTGAGAAAGTCATACATTCTCTGTTCACTGTTTCGCGGTCTTAGAGAAGTAGATTTCTTTCTGCGAAAGTGCTGTTTTCACAGTGATAAGTACTCCCAACTCTATCAACAATGTATGTTTTTCCAGTTTTCCAAGTCTCTCTTATTTTCTTGTAGTTATACTTCGACTTCTCTGTGTGAACCTCTGTAACTTCTCTAGGTAGATGAATCACTGTGTACTTTCTCTTGTTTCTATCTGTTACCAATCTTGAGAAACTCATACATTCTCTGTTCACTGTTTCGTGGTCTTAGAGAAGTAGATTTCTGTCTGCGAAAGTGCTGTTTTCACAGTGCTAAGTACTCCGAACTGTATCAATAATGTACGTTTTACCAGTATTCTAAGTCTCTCTTATTTTCTTGTACTTATACTTGGAGTTCTCTGTGTAAACCTCTTTAACTTCTCTAGGAAGATTAATCAGTGCGTACTTCCTCATCTTTATAGCTGTTACCAATCTTGAGAAACCCATAAATTCTCTGTTCACTGTTGCCCGGTCTTAGAGCAGTAGATTTCTTTCGGCGAAAGTGCTATTTTCACAGTGCTAAGTACTCCCAACTCTATCAACTATTTAGGTTTTAGCAGTTTTCTAAGTCTCTCTTATTTTCTTGTACTTATACTTGGACTTCTCTGTGTAAACCTCTGTAACTTCTCTACGTAGATGAATCACTGTATTCTTTCTCTTGTTTCTATCTGTTACCAGTCTTGAGAAACTCATACATTCTGTGTTCACTGTTTCCCGGTCTTAGAGAAGTAGATTTCTTTCTGCGAAAGTGGTGTTTTCACAGTGCTAAGCACTCCCAACTCTATCAACAATGTAGGTTTTACCAGTACTCTATGTCTCTCTTATTTTCTTGTACTTACACTGAGAATTCTCTGTGTAAACCTCTGAAACTTCTCTAGGTAGATGAATCACTGTGTACTTTCTCTTCTTTCTATCTGTTACCAATATTGAGAAACTCATACATTCTCTGTTCACTGTTTCGCGGTCTTAGAGAAGTAGATTTCTTTCTGCGAAAGTGCTGCGTTCACCGTGCTAAGTACTCCCAACTCTATCAACAATGTAGATTTTTCCAGTTTTCTAAGTCTCTCTTATTATCTTATACTCGGAATTCTCTGTGTAAACCTCTGTAACTTCTCTAGGTAGATGAATCAATGTATACTTTCTCTTCTTTCTATCTGTTACGATTCTAGAGAAACTCATACATTCTCTGTTCACTGTTTCGCGGATTTAGAATAATAGATTTCTTTCTGCGAAAGTGCTGTTTTCACAGTGCTAAGTACTCCCAAATCTATCAACAATGTAGGTTTTACCAGTTTTCTGAGTCTCTTTTATTTTCTTGTACTTATACTTGGACTTTTCTGTGTAAACCTCTGTGACTTTTCTAGGTAGTTTAATCACTGTGTACTTTCTCTTCTTTCTATCTGTTACCAATCTTGAGATACTCATTCATTCTCTGTTCACTGCTTGCCAGTCTTAGAGAAGTAGATTTCTTTCAGCGAAAGTGCTGTTTTCACAGTGCTAAGTACTCCCAACTCTATCAACAATGTAGGTTTTACCAGTTTTCTAAGTCTCTCTTATTTTCTTGTACTTATACTTGGACTTCTCTGTGTAAACCTCTGTAACTTCTCTAGGTAGATGAATCACTGTGTACGTTCTCTTCTTTCTATCTGTTACCAATCTAGAGAAACTCATACATTCTCTGTTCACTGTTTTACGGTCTTATAGAAGTAGATTTCTTTCTGCGAAAGTGCTGTTTTCACAGTGCTAAGTACCCCCAACTCTATCAACAATGTAGGTTTTACCACTTTTATAAGGGTCTCTTATTTTCTTAGAGTTATACTTGGAATTCTGTGTGTAAACCTCTGTAGCTTCTCTAGGTAGATGAATCAATGTGTAATTTCTCTTCTTTCTATCTGTTTCAAATCTTGAGAAACTCATACATTCTCTGTTCACGTTTTCGCGGTCTTAGAGAAGTAGACTTCTTTCTGCGAAAGTGCTGTTTTCACAGTGCTAAGTACTCCCAACTCTGTCAACAATGTAGGTTTTACCAGTTTTCTAAGTCTCTCTTATTTTCTTGTACTTATACTCGGAATTCTCTGTGTAAACCTCTGTAACTTCTCTCGGTAGATGAATCACTGTGTAGTTTCTCTTGTTTCTGTCTGTTACCAATCTAGAGAAAATCATACATTCTCTCTTCACTGTTTCGCGGTCTTAGAGAAGTAGATTTCGTTCTGCGAAAGTGCTGTTTTCACAGTGCTAAGTACTCCCAACTCTATCAACAATGTAGGTTTTACCAGTTTTCTAAGTCTCTCTTATTATCTTATACTCGGAATACTCTGTGTAAACCTCTGTAACTTCTCTAGGTAGATGAATCAATGTGTACTTTCTCTTCTGTCTATCTGTTACGATTCTAGAGAAACTCATACATTCTCTGTTCACTGTTTCACGGTCTTAGAGTAATAGATTTCTTTCTGCGAAAGTGCTGTTTTCACAGTGCTAAGTGTTCCCAACTCTGTCAACAATGTAGGTTTTACCAGTTTTCTAAGTCTCTCTTATTTTCTTAGAGTTATACTTGGAATTCTGTGTATAAAACTCTGTAACGTCTCTAGGTAGATGAATCACTGTGTACTTTCTCTTCTTTCTATCTGTTACCAATCTAGAGAAATTCATACATTCTCTGTTCACTGCTTCGCGGTCTTAGAGAAGTAGATTTCTTTCTGCGAAAGTGCTGTTTTCACAGTGCTAAGTACTCCCAACTCTATCAACAATGTAGGTTTTACCAGTTTTCTAAGTCTGTCTTATTTTCTTGTACTTATACTTGGACTTCTCTGTGTAAACCTCTGTAAATTCTCTAGGTAGATGAATCACTGGGTACTTTCTCTTGTTTCTATCAGTTACCAGTCTTGAGAAACTCATACATTCTCTGTTCACTGTTTTCCGGTCTTAGAGCAGTAGACTTCTTTCTGCGAAAGTGCTGTTTTTACATTGCTAAGTACTCCCAACTCTATCGACAATGTAGGTTTTACCAGTTTTATATGTCTCTCTTATTTTCTTAGACTTATACTTGGAATTGTGTGTGTAAACCTTTGTAACTTCTCTAGGTAGATGAATCACTGTGTACTTTCTATTCTTTCTATCTGTCACCAATCTTGAGAAACTCATACATTCTCTGTTCACTGATTCGCGGTCTTAGAGAAGTAGATTTCATTCTTCGAAAGTGCTGTTTTCACAGTGATAAGTAGTCCTAACTCTATCAACAATGTAGGTTTTACCAGTTTTCTAAGTCTCTCTTATTTTCTTGTACTTATACTTGGACTTCTCTGTGTAAACCTCTCTAAATTCTCTAGGTAGATGAATCACTGTGTACTTTCTCTTGTTTCTATGTGTTACCAATCTAGAGAAACTCATACATTCTCTGTTCACTGTTTCGCGGTCTTAGAGCAGTAGATTTCTTGCTGCGAAAGTGCTGTTTTCACAGTGCTAAGTACTCCCAACTCTATCAACAATGTAGGTTTTACGAGTATTCTAAGTCTCTCTTATTTTCTTGTACTTATACTTGGAGTTCTCTGTGTAAACCTCTGTAACTTCTCTAGGAAGATGAATCACTGTGTACTTTCTATTCTTGCTCTCTGTTGCCAATCTTGAGAAACCAATAAATTTTCTGTTCACTGTTTCCCAGTCTTAGAGCAGTAGATTTCTTTCTGCGAAAGTGCTGTTTTCACAGTGCTAAGTACTCTCAACTCTATCAACACTGTAGGTTTTACCAGTTTTCTAAGTCTCTCTTATTTTCTTGTACTTATACTTTGACATCTCTGTGTAATCCTCTGTAACTTCTCTAGGTAGATGAATCACTGTGTACTTTCTCTTGTTTCTATGTGTTACCAATCTAGAGAAACTCATACATTCTCTGTTCACTGTTTCGCGGTCTTAGAGAAGTAGATTTCTTTCTGCGAAAGTGCTGTTTTCACAGTGGTAAGTACCCCCAACTCTATCAACAATGTAGGTTTTACCAGTTTTCTAAGTCTCTCTTATTTTCTTAGAGTTATACTTGGAATTCTGTGTGTAAACCTCTGTAACTTCTCTAGGTAGATGAATCACTGTGTACTTTCTCTTCTTTCTATCTGTTACCAATCTGGAGAAACTCATACATTCTCTGTTCACTGTTTCGCGGTCTTAGAGAACTAGATTTCTTTCTGAGAAAGTGCTGTTTTCACAGTTCTAAGTACTCTGAAATCTATCAACAATGTAGGTTTTACCAGTTTTCTAAGTCTCTCTTATTTTCTTGTACTTATACTTGGACTTCTCTGAGTAAACCTCTGTAATTTCTGTAGATAGATGAATCACTGTGTACTTTCTCTTCTTTCTATCTGTTACCAATCTTGAGAAACTCATACATTCTCTGTTCACGTTTTCACGGTCTTAGAGAAGTAGATTTCTTTCTGCGAAAGTGCTGTTTTCACAGTGCTAAGTACTCCCAACTCTATCAACAATGTAGATTTTTCCAGTATTCTAAGTCTCTCTTATTTTCTTGTACTTATGCTTGGACTTCTCTGTGTAAACCTCTGTAACTTCTCTAGGTAGATGAATCACTGTGTACTTTCTCTTCTTTCTATCTGTTACCAATCTAGAGAAACTCATACATTCTCTGTTCACGTTTTCGCGGTCTTAGAGCAGTAGATTTGTTTCTGCGAAAGTGCTGTTTTCACAGTGCTAAGTACTCCGAACTCTATGAACAATGTAGGTTTTACCAGTTTTCTAAGTCTCTCTTATTTTCTTAGAGTTATACTGGAATTCTGTGTGTAAACCGCTGTAACTTCTGTAAGTAGATGAATCACTGTGTACTTTGTCTTCTTTCTATCTGTTACCAATCTTTAGAAACTCATACATTCTCTGTTCACTGTTTATCGGTCTTAGAGAAGTAGATTTCTTTCTTTGAAAGTGCTGTTTTCACAGTGCTAAGTACTCCCAACTCTATTGTGGTGGTCAGGATTATGTCAACTTGGCTACTACCTATTTGGCTGCTGTATTAAGTGGCAGGGCGGGGTTTGTGGTGGCTCCCTGCCTCTTGGCTCTCATCTCGTGACTCTGGACTTACTAGTTCAACATTTGCGTGCTAGAGGGTGGGAGTGCGGCCGTGGGCCCATGCTCACGGAATTCACTGGTCTTACCATGTTCCCCATCATCCTGAAGCAGCTGGCTTGATAGAACGATGGAATGGTCTCCTGAAGACACAATTACGCTGCCAGCTAGGTGGCAGTACCTTGCAGGTTTGGGGAAACGTTCTCCAGGAAGCTGTGTATGCTCTAAACCAGCGTCTAATGTACGGTGCTGTTTCTCCTATTGCCAGGATTCATCGGTCCAGGAATCAAGGGGTGGAAACGGGAGTGGCACCACTCACTGTTACCCCTAGTGACCCACTTGCAAGATTTTTGCTTCCTGTCCCCATGACTTTATGTTCTGCAGGACTAAATGTCTTAGTTCCGAAGGGAGGAATGCTGCCGCCTGGAGACACATCAACGATTCCACTGAACTGGAAGCTAAAATTGCCACCAGGCCATTTTGGGCTCCTTGTACCTCTGGATCAACAGACAAAGAAGGGAGTTACAATACTGGCCAGTGTGATTGATCCTGACTATGAAGATGAAATTGGATTGACATTTCATAACGGAAGTAAAGAAGAGTATGTTTGGAATGCAGGAGATCCCTTAGGACGCCTCCTAGTACTACCATGTCCTGTGATTAAGGTCAATGGAAAACTACAGCAACCCAACTCCAAAATGAGTGATAATAGCCCAGACCCTTCAGGAATGAAGGTTTGGGTCACCTCACCAGGCAAGGAACCACAACCAGCTGAGGTACTTGCTGAGGGCCAAGGGAATACAGAATGGGTTGTAGAAGAAGGTAGTTCTAAATATCAGTTACGGCCACGCGACCAGTTGCAGAAACGAGGACTGTAATTGCTATGAGTATTCCTGCTTTGTATGTGTGTATTGGATATTTTGTTTACTTATGAAACATAAGATGTAAATGGGTTAATGCATTTTCAGTTGTACATGTGTTAGTTATATCATGTTGACATAAGTATGAATTTGTAACTGTACCCCTTCAGAGACTGTGCATGGTAAGGTGAGATGTGTGCAGATGCCAAGTTGACAAGGGGTGGACTGTGGTGGTCAGGATTATGTCAACTTGGCTACTACCTATTTGGCTGCTGTATTAAGTGGCAGGGCGGGGTTTGTGGTGGCTCCCTGCCCCTCGGCTCTCATCTCGTGACCCTGGACTACAGCTGCTGATCGCTCACGTGGCCAGGAGCTCCTGCTCTCTTGTTCCAGCATCTGGTTCCGGGACTTGAGCCAGCGGCTGTTGGGCTCATCAGTCCTTACAGTCGGCACGTGAGAGTCCTGCTCCCTGACCTGCCAATCCTGCGCTCGCCAGCCTCTGCTCAGTCCTGCTCCCTGACCTGCCGATCCTGGGTTCTCCGGCCTCTGTCACTTCGCCTCGCCACCAGCTTGGGATCCACCGACCTCCAGCCTCTGTTGCATCGTCTCGCCGCCAGCTTGGGATCCACTGACCCACATAACCGGGGATCTGCAACTCTGGTCTCTGACTTGCTGACCTTGGGTTCCTCAGCTTCCCTGGACACGTGAGGCTTGTGCCAGAGCTTGGGACATTCAGCTTCTGTGATTACGTGAGCTGTTTCCTATATTTGTATCTATCTATCTATCTGTCTCTATATACATATTATAAATCTTTCCTTATACCGACACGTGTTACTGGTTTTGCTTCCCTAGAAAACCCAGCCTAAGACATCTATCAACAATGTGGTTTTTTCAGTTTTCTAAGTCTCTCTTATTTTCTTGTACTTATACTTGGAATTGTCTGTGTAAACCTCTGTAACTTCTCTAGGTAGATGAATCACTGTGTACTTTCTCTTCTTTCTACCTGTTACCAATCTAGACAAACTCATACATTCTCTGTTCACTGTTTCGCGGTCTTAGAGAAGTAGATTTCTTTCTGCGATAGTGCTGTTTTCACAGTGCTAAGTACTCCCAACTCTATCAACAATGTAGGTTTTACCAGATTTATAAGTGTCTCTTACTTTCTTACAGTTATACTTGGAATTGTGTGTGTAAACCTCTGTAACTTCTCTAGGTAGATGAATAACTGTGTACTTTCTCTTCTTTCTATCTGTTACCAATCTTGAGAAACTCATACATTCTCTGTTCACTGTTTCCTGGTCTTAGAGCAGTAGATTTGTTTCTGCGAAAGTGCTGTTTTCACAGTGCTAAGTACTCCCAACTCTATCAGCAATGTTGTTTTTACCAGTTTTCTAAGTCTCTCTTATTTTCTTGTGTTTATACTTGGAATTCTCTGTATAAACCTCTGTAACTTCTCTAGGTAGAAGAATCACTGTGTACTTTCTGTTGTTTCTATCTTATACCAATCGTAAAAAACTCATACATTCTCTGTTCACTGTTTCCCGGTCTTAGAGAAGTAAATTGCTTTCTGCAAAAGTGATGTTTTCACAGTGCTAAGTACTCCCAACTCTATCAGCAATGTAGTTTTTACCAGTTTTCTTAGTCTCTCTTATTTTGTTGTAGTTATATTTGGAATTCTCTGTGTAAACCTCTGTAATTTCTCTAGGTAGAAGAATCACTGTGTACATTCTCTTGTTTCTATCTGTTACCAATCTTAAGAAACTCAGACATTCTCTGTTCACTATTTCGTGGTCTTAGAGAGGTAAATTGCTTTCTGCAGAAGTGATGTTTTCACAATGCTAAGTACTCCCAACTCTATCAGCAATGTAGTTTTTACCAGTTTTCTTAATATCTCTGATTTTCTTGTAGCCATACTTCGAATACTCTGTGTAACCCTCTGTAACTTCTCTAGCTAGAGGAGTCACTGTGTACTTAATCTTGTTTCTATCTGTTACCAGTCTTAAAAAACTGATACATTCTCTGGTCACTGTTTCACGGTCTTAGAGAAGTAAATTGCTACTGCGAATGTGATGTTTTCACAATGCTAAGTACTCCCAACTCTATCAGCAAAGTAGATTTTTACAGTTTTCTAAGACTCTCTTATTTTCTTGTAGTTATACTTGGAATTCTCTAGGTAAATCTCTGTAACTTCTCTGGGTAGATGAATCATTGTGTACTTTCTCTTGTTTCCATCTATTAGCAATCTACTGAAACTCATACATTCTCTGGGCACTGTTTCGGGGTCTTAAAGAAGTAGATTTCTTTCTTCGAATGTGATGTTTTCACAATGCTAAGTAGTTCCAACTCTATCAGCAATGTTGTTTTAAAAAGGTTTCTAAGTCTCTCTTATTTTCTTGTAGTTATAGTTGGAGTTCTCTGTGTAAACTTCTGTAACTTCTCTAGGGAGATGAATCACTGTGTACTTTCTCTTTTTTCTATGATTTACCAATCTTAAGATACTCATATATTCTCTGTTCACTGTTTCGCGGTCTTAGAGAAGTAGATTTCTTTCTGCGAAAGTGATGTTTTCACAATGCTAAGTACTCCCAACTCTATAAGCAATGTAGGTTTTACCAGTTTGGTAAGTCTCTCTTATTTTCTTCTAGTTATACTTGGAATTCTCTGTGTAAGCCTCTGTAAGTTCTCTAGGTAGATGAATTACTGTGTACTTTCTATTTTTTCAATCTGTTACCAATTTTAGGAAACTCATCCATTCTCTGTAAACTGTTTCGCGGTCTCAAATATGTAGATTTCCTTCTCCGAAAGTCATGTTTTCACTATGTTAAGTCCTCCCAACTCTATCAGCAATGTAGGTTTTACAAGTTTTCTAAGTCTCTCTTATTTTCTTGTAGTTATACTTGGAATTATCTGTGTAAGCCTCTGTAACTTCTCTAGGTAGATGAATCACTGTGTACTTTCTCTTGTTTCTATCTGTTACCAATCTTAAGAAACTCTTACATTCTCTGTTCACTGTTTCACGGTCTTAGAGAAGTAGATTTCATTTTCCAAAAGTTATGTTTTCATAATGCTAAGTACTCCCAACTCTATCAGCAATGCAGGTTTTAACAGTTTTCTTAGTATCTCTTATTTTCTTTTCGATTTACTTGGAATTCTCTGTGTAAACCTCTGTAACTTCTCTAGATAGAATAATCACTGTGTACTTTCAGTTGTTTCTATCTGTTACCAATCTTAAGAAACTCATACATTCTCCGTTCACCGTTTCGCGGTCTTAGGGAAGTAGATTTCTTTCTGAGAAAGTGATGTTTTCACAGTGCTAAGTACTCCCAACTCTATCAGCAATGTAGGTTTTACCACTTTTTTTAGTATCTCTTATTTTCTTGTAGTTATACTTGGAATTCTCTGTGTAAACCTCCGTAACTTCTCTAGGTAGAAGAATCACTGTGTACTTTCTCTTGTTTCTATCTGATACCAATTTTAAGAAACTGATACATTCTCTGCTCACTGTTTCCTGGTCTTATAGAAGTAGAATTCTTTCTGCAAAAGTGATGTTTTCACAATGCTAAGTACTCCCAACTCGATCAGCAATGTAGGTTTTAGCAGTGTTCTAAGTGTCTCTTATTTTCTTGTAGTTATACTTGGAATTCTCCGTGAAAACCTCCGTAACTTCTCTAGAAACATGAATCACTGTGTACTTTCTCTTGTTTCTATCTGTTACCAGTCTTAAGGAGCTCATACATACTCTGTTCACTGTTTCGCGGTCTTAGAGAAGCAGATTTCTTTCTGCGAAAGTGCTGTTTTCACAGTGCTAAGTATTCCCAACTCTATCAACAATGTACGTTTTACCAGTATTCTAAGTCTCTCTTATTTTCTTGTACTTATACTGGGAATTCTCTGTGTAAACCTCTGAACTTCTCTAGGTAGATGAATCACTGTGTACTTTCTCTTCTTTCTATCTGTTACAAATCTTGAGAAAGTCATACATTCTCTGTTCACTGTTTCGCGGTCTTAGAGAAGTAGATTTCTTTCTGCGAAAGTGCTGTTTTCACAGTGATAAGTACTCCCAACTCTATCAACAATGTATGTTTTTCCAGTTTTCCAAGTCTCTCTTATTTTCTTGTAGTTATACTTCGACTTCTCTGTGTGAACCTCTGTAACTTCTCTAGGTAGATGAATCACTGTGTACTTTCTCTTGTTTCTATCTGTTACCAATCTTGAGAAACTCATACATTCTCTGTTCACTGTTTCGTGGTCTTAGAGAAGTAGATTTCTGTCTGCGAAAGTGCTGTTTTCACAGTGCTAAGTACTCCGAACTGTATCAATAATGTACGTTTTACCAGTATTCTAAGTCTCTCTTATTTTCTTGTACTTATACTTGGAGTTCTCTGTGTAAACCTCTTTAACTTCTCTAGGAAGATTAATCAGTGCGTACTTCCTCATCTTTATAGCTGTTACCAATCTTGAGAAACCCATAAATTCTCTGTTCACTGTTGCCCGGTCTTAGAGCAGTAGATTTCTTTCGGCGAAAGTGCTATTTTCACAGTGCTAAGTACTCCCAACTCTATCAACTATTTAGGTTTTAGCAGTTTTCTAAGTCTCTCTTATTTTCTTGTACTTATACTTGGACTTCTCTGTGTAAACCTCTGTAACTTCTCTACGTAGATGAATCACTGTATTCTTTCTCTTGTTTCTATCTGTTACCAGTCTTGAGAAACTCATACATTCTGTGTTCACTGTTTCCCGGTCTTAGAGAAGTAGATTTCTTTCTGCGAAAGTGCTGTTTTAACAGTGCTAAGTACTCCGAACTCTATCAACAATGTAGGTTTTAACAGTTTTCTAAGTCTCTCTTATTTTCTTAGAGTTATACT
This sequence comes from Heterohyrax brucei, assembly GCA_028571685.1. Taxonomy (NCBI): domain Eukaryota; kingdom Metazoa; phylum Chordata; class Mammalia; order Hyracoidea; family Procaviidae; genus Heterohyrax; species Heterohyrax brucei. The sequence continues at coordinate 3,373,889 of CM053145.1, read as the reverse complement.
TGGAATTCTGTGTGTAAACCTCGTTAACTTCCCTAGGTAGATGAATCACTGTGTACTTTTTCTTCCTTCTATCTGTTACCAGTCTTGAGAAACTCATACATTCTCTGTTCACTGTTTCGCGGTCTTAGAGAAGTAGATTTCTTTCTGCGAAAGTGTTGTTTTCACAGTGCTAAGTACTCCCAACTCTATCAACAATGTAGGTTTTTCCAGTTTTCAAAGTCTCTCTTATTTTCTTGTACGTATACTTGGACTTCTCTGTGTAAACCTCTGTAACTTCTCTAGGTCGATGAATCACTGTGTACTTTCTCTTGTTTCTATGTGTTACCAATCTAGAGAAACTCATACATTCTCTGTTCACTGTTTCGCGGTCTTAGAGAAGTAGATTTCTTTGTGCGAAAGTGCTGTTTTCACAGTGCTAAGTACTCCCAATTGTATCAACAATGTAGGTTTTACGAGTATTCTAAGTCTCTCTTATTTTCTTGTACTTATACTTGGACTCTCTGTGTAAACCTCTGTAACTTTTCTACGTAGATGAATCACTGTGTTCTTTCTCTTGTTTCTATCTGTTACCAAGCTGCATAAACTCATACATTCTCTGTTCACTGTTTCCCGGTCTTATAAAATTAGATTTCTTTGTGCGAAAGTGCTGTTTTCACAGTGCTAAGTACTCCCAACTCTATCAACAATGTAGGTTTTACGAGTATTCTAAGTCTCTCTTATTTTCTTGTACTTATACTTCGAGTTCTCTGTGTAAACCTCTGTAACTTTTCTAGGAAGATGAATCACTGTGTACTTTCTATTCTTTCTGTCTGTTGCCAATCTTGAGAAACCCATAAATTCTCTGTTCACTGTTTCTCAGTCTTAGTGCAGTAGATTTCTTTCTGCGAAAGTGCTGTTTTCACAGTGCTAAGTACTCCCAACTCTATCAACACTGTAGGTTTTACCAGTATTCTAATTCTCTCTTATTTTCTTAGAGTTATACTTGGAATTCTGTGTGTAAACCTCTGTAACTTCTCTAGGTAGATGAATCACTGTGTACTTTCTCTTCTTTCTATCTGTTACCAATCTAGAGAAACTCATACATTCTCTCTTCACTGTTTCGCGGTCTTAGAGAACTAGATTTCTGTCTGAGAAAGTGCTGTTTTCACAGTGCTAAGTACTCTGAAATCTATCAACAATGTAGGTTTTACCAGTTTTGTAAGTCTTTCTTATTTTCTTGTACTTATACTTGGACTTCTCTGAGTAAACCTCTGTAATTTCTGTAGGTAGATGAATCACTGTGTACTTTCTCTTCTTTCTATCTGTTACCAATCTTGGGAAACTCATACATTCTCTGTTCACTGTTTCGCGGGCTTAGAGAAGTAGATTTCTTTCTTCGACAGTGCTGTTTTCACAGTGCTAAGTACTCCCAACTCTATCAACAATGTAGGTTTTACCAGTATTCTAAGTCTCTCTTATTTTCTTGTACTTATACTTGGAGTTCTCTGTGTAAACCTCTGTAACTTCTCTAGGAAGATGAATCACTGTGTACTTTCTCTTCTTTCTATCTGCTACCAATCTTGAGAAACCCATAAATTCTCTGTTCACTGTTTCCCGGTCTTAGAGACGTAGATTTCTTTCTGCGAACATGCTGTTTTCACAGTGCTAAGTACTCCCAACTCTATCAACAATGTAGGTTTTTCCAGTTTTCTAAGTCTCTCTTATTTTCTTGTACTTATACTTGGACTTCTGTGTGTAAACCTCTGTAACTTCTCTAGGTAGATGAATCACTGTGTACTTTCTCTTGTTTCTATCTGTTACCAATCTTGAGAAACTCATACATTCTCTGTTCACTATTTCACGGTCTTAGAGAAGTAGATTTCTTTCTCCGAAAGTGCTGTTTTCACAGTGCTAAGTACTTCGAACTCTATCATCATTGTAGGTTTTACCACTTTTATAAGTGTGTCTTATTTTCTTAGAATTATACTTGGAATTCTGTGTGTAAACCTCTGTAACTTCTCTAGGTAGATGAATTACTGTGTACTTTCTCTTCTTTCTATCTGTTACCAATCTAGAGAAAGTCATACATTCTCTGTTCACTATTTCGCGGTCTTAGAGAAGTAGATTTCTTTGTGCGAAAGTGCTGTTTTCACAGTGCTAAGTACTCCCAACTCTATCAACAATGTAGGTTTTACAGTTTTATAAGTCTGTCTTATTTTCTTAGAGTTATGCTTGGAATTCTGTGTGTAAACCTCTGTAACTTCTCTAGGTAGATGAATCACTGTGTACTTTCTCTTGTTTCTATCTGTTACCAATCTAGAGAAACTCATACATTCTCTGTTCACTGTTTCACGGTCTTAGAGAAGTTGATTTCTTTCTGAGAAAGTGCTGTTTTCACAGTGCTAAGTACTCCCCACTCTATCAACAATGTAGGTTTTACCAGTTTTCTAAGTCTCTCTTATTTTCTTAGAGTTATACTTGGAATTCTGTGTGTAAACCTCTGTAACTTCTCTAGGTAGATGAATCACTGTGTACTTTCTCTTGTTTCTATCTGTTACCAGTCTTCAGAAACTCACGTACTCTCTGTTGACTGTTTACCGGTCTCAGAGCAGAAGATTTCTTTCTGCGAAAGTGCTGTTTTCACCGTGCTAAGTACTCCCAACTCAACGAACAATGTAGGTTTTATCAGATTTCTAAGTCTCTCTTATTTTCTTGTACTTATACTTGGACTTCTCTGTGTAAACCTCTGTAACTTCCCTAGGTAGATGAATCACTGTGTACTTTCTCTTGTTTCTATCTGTTACCAGTCTTGAGAAACTAATGTACTCTCTGTTCCCTGTTTCGCAGTCTTAGAGAAGAAGATTTCTTTCTGCCAAAGGGATGTTTTCACAAAGTTAAGTACCCCCAAATCTATCAGCACGGTAGGTTTTACCAGTTTTATAAGTCTTTCTTATTTTCTTGTAGTTTTACATGAAATTCTCTGTGTAAACCACTGTAACTTCTCTAGGTAGATGAATCACTGTGTACTTTCTCTTGTTTGTATCTGTTACCAGTCTTAAGAAACTGATACATTCTCTGGTCACTATTTCGCTGTCTTAGAGAAGCAGATTTCTTTCTCCAAAAGTGATGCTTTGACAATGCTAAGTACTCCCAACTCTATCAGCAATGTAGGTTTTTACACTTTTCTAACTCTCTTATTTTCTTGTAGTTATACTTGGAATTCTCTAGGTATACCTCTGTAACTACTCTAGGTAGATGAATCACTGTGTACTTTCTCTTGTTTCTATCTGTTACCAATCTTAAGCAACGCATACATTCTCTGTTCACTGTTTCGCCATCTTAGAGAAGTAGATTTCTTTCTGCGAAAGGGATGTTTTCACAATGCTAAGGACTCCCAACTCTATCAACAATGTAGGTTTTACCAGTTTTCTAAATCTCTCTGATTTTCTTGTGGTTATACTTGGAATTCTCTGTGTAAACCTCTGTAACTTCTCTCGGTAGAAGAATCACTGTGTACTTTCTCTTGTTTCTATCTGTTACCAATCTCAAGAAACTCATACATTCTCCTTTCACTGTTTCACGGTCTTAGAGAAGTAGATTTCTTTCTGCTAAAGTTATGTTTTCACAGTGCTAAGTACTCCCAACTCTATGAGCAATGTAGGTTTTACCAGTTTTCTAAGTGTCTCTTATTTTCTTGTAGTTATACTTAGAACTCTCTGTGTAAACCTCTGTAACTTCTCTATAGAGTTGAATTACTGTGTACTTTCTCTTTTTTCTACCTGTTACCCATCTTTAGAATCTCAAACCTTCTCTGCCCTCTGTTTCGCGGTCTTAGAGAAGTAGATTTCTTTCTGCGACAGTGATGTTTTCACAATGCTAGGTATTCCCAACAGAGTTTTACACAGAGATTTCCAAGTATAACTACATGAAAATAAGAGATACTTAGAAAACTGGTAAAACCTACATTGAGGAAGAGTTCAGAATACTTAGCATTTTGAAAACATCACTTTCGGAGAAAGAAATCTACTTCTCTAAGACCGCGAAACAGTGAACAGAGAATGTATGAGTTTCTTAAGATTGGTAACAGATATAAACAAGAGAAAGTACCCAGTGATTCTTCTACCTAGAGAAGTTACAGAGGTTTAGACAGAGAATTCGAAGTATAACTACAAGAAAATAAGAAAGACTTAGAAAACTGGTAAAACCTACATTTCTGAGAGAGTTGGAAGTACGTAGCGTTGTGAAATGATCACTTTCGCAGAAAGAAATCTGCTTCTCTAAGACCACGAAACAGTGAACCGAGAATGTCCGAGTTTCTTAAGATTGGTAACAGATAGAAACAAGAGAATGTACACAGTGATTCTTCTACCGAGAGAAGTTACAGAGGTTTACAGGGAGAATTCCAAGTATAACTACAAGAAAATAAGAGATACTGTGAAAACTGGTAAAACCTACATTGCTGATAGAGTTGGGAGTACTTAGCATTGTGAAAACATCACTTTCGCAACTCTATCAAAGGAATAATGTACGCTGTTCACGGATACCCGAAGACCCGAAATGGTGCAAAGGTCTCTTTCCCGAAAGCCATCCACTTCTCTAAGACACTCCGAATAGCAGTCCTAGCATCATTTGTACCCTGTTAGCAGATGATACGATTGCAAATGCTTAGAATCGCAAGAAATCTCTAAGTAAACCCAATTCTCAGGATACGTGAGAAACCTGAGTGAATCAGTAGGGTTCCTTTATGCTAACAAGGAGCCAGTGGTTGGAGAACTTGTCAGTTCCATACGATTTACCGCAGATATTAAGAACAGAAACGACCCAGGAATTAACCTGTACACACAAACGACAGAGTTTTACACAGAGAACTCTAAGCCCTAACTAGAAGCATCTAAGAGACACTTAGATAAACGGAAAATTCTACGTTGTTCGTGGAGCTAGGAAGACTTAACTTTGGGAAAGGTCTGTTTCCAAGAAAGCCATCTCCCTTCGTAAATGGTACTGATTTGATAATTTCTTTGTTAACAGTCTTCGTTGTTGGTATAAAGGAATCCTACTGCTTTACTTCTGTTTATATTGTATCCTGAGACTCTGCTGAACTCTTCTGTCAGTTTGAGTAGTTTGCTTCTAGATTCCTTGGGATTCTCTGCGTATACAATCGTGTCAGACGAGGAATTTGCTCCAGAGCCAACAAGGCAGAAAGCCTTCCCCTGGAGCAGACATCCTAAATTCGGATTTGTAGCCTACCAGACTGTGTCAGAATAAACCTCCCTTTATTAAAGCCGAAAAAAAAAAAAAGGAAAGCGCTCTCCTGGGAGCAGGCTCTGGCTCACAGGCTAAGAAATAGGTCCAGCTGCGGGCACCGTATCCTAGATGGCGTCCTCCACACAGGCAGCAGACAGAAAGCTAAAGGTTCCCAGAGGTAGTGATTCCTCTGATTGTGTTGCAGGACCTCCAAGCCGGTGGCACTAGGTAAATTACTGCTTTGCTATCGGAGAAGCGCTGTCCTGTTTCCGGGTGCTGGCTCCCAGGCTAAGAATGAGGTCCCGCTATTATCTCGGTAGCCAGCATGGCGTCCCGCTTACTGACTGCAAAACCCCGTACCAACGCCGCTGAGGCAGATATAAAACGACAGGCTCAAAGTGGCTGGATTCAATGAGTCCCAAGCCTGGCTCTGAAAATATGGGAGTTTCGTCTGCCTGTCCCCCCAGCAGCGTGTCTGAGTCTAGCCGCTAGGCAAGACCCTGCTCTGCCGGTAGGCCGAGACAGAGGAAGAAAAAAAAAAAGTCAAAATGGTGAGTTTCCCTTCAGTCCGTGAGAGCCAGGGATAGGCAGGTGCGGCAGTCAGCGAAAGAGAGGAGGTTTTTCGCTCACTGGAATGAAGTCCCGATTAACAGCCCTGTGCCGTGTCCTGGGGCTGATTAGGTGACCAGAAGTCTCCGTTCGATGATCAGTTCAGGTCTTGGTTTCCAGAGGGATATAAGAAGATGTGTGCTTAGTCCGTCAGCTTGACTCCGACTCCTCCATTACTATTTCTATGTTTAGTGAGGTTTGGGTCATTTTGAATTTTTTTTTTTATTAATTTAACATGACTGAGTGACAGTGTGCATTCCAGTATAAATTTACATGCCCGCCTATATGCTGCTTCCGCTGCTCTCCTTGCCCGGTGACAGCACACTCTTCCTTTCTGCTCCATACATGTCTCATCCTCCCGACAGTCTCCTTTCCCCTCCTCTCCACCCACTCCCCTTACTCCAGCCAGAGGTCAGCAGGATGATACCCTATAGCTGCACAGAACTGTGTCTCTGATAAGCAGCATACAGATGGGTCATTTTTTTAATCCAACCTGCCACTCTCCTTTTCTTTATTGGTGCATTTAGCCCATTTACATTCAATGGGATTAATGAAGTATATGAGCTGTGTATGTGCTGTCATTTTGATGTCCTTTTTGTGTGTTGCAGACAGTTTCTTTGTTCCCTTTAATTTTCTGTGCTGAGTTTTTTTCTTTACGTGTTTTCATGTTTTGCAGTATTAGTGATTTGTATTTGCTGAGACCTTGTGTTTCCCTTGTTTTTTATTTTGATGTATAGGATTGATAGTTTCCTTGGCAGTTACCTTAGTATTTACCCTCATTTTTTCCAGAATTAAACTAGTCTTTAATTGGCTTATATTGCCCTGACTTCCTATCCGTATGAAAGATTTCTGACTACATTTTCTTTGGGGTATCTCTTTTTTACTATAATGTTTACACAATGACATCACTGTTTCCCTGTTTTCACTGTTTTGCCTATAATTTACTTTGGTGATTCCACTATTTGTGTTGATATCCAGCTGTTCAGTCAGGTGTCCCGGTCTTGAGTTATTACCTGGTGGTATTAGTATTCTAAGCAAAGGACTGCCTTTAGTATTTCTGATAGTTTGGGTTTAATTTTGGCAAATCCCCTAACTTTCTTTATCTTTTCTTTTTATTTATTTAACATGACTGAGTGAAAATGTACCTTCCCGTATAAATTTACATGCCTGCCTATATTGCAGCTTCCACTGCTCTCCCTGTCCGGTGACAGCACACTCTTCCTCTCTGCTCCATACATGTCTCATCCTGCCAACCGTCTCCTTTCCCCTCCTCTCCACCCACTCTCCTTCCTCCAGCCAGAGGTCAGCAGGATGATATCCTATAGATGTATACAACCATAAAGGGCATCCAGTATACGTTCCCTCTGCATCGCCAACTCCAACCGATTCGTGTCTGAAGAGTGGACCTTCGTTATGACTTATCGGCAAGGGCCAGGGGCCATGCTCTCAGGGGATCCCCGAAACCGCTGGACCATCAACGGAGGTCTTTTAGTGGAGACCTCAGGGTGCCCCCCTTTTTATTCTTGTGTTGCCAGTGTGACTCAACTTGGTGAGCTCCATCACTGCTATCACTGGTGGTGGCCGGGCATCATCCGGTTCTTCTGGTCCCACGCCGCTGTAGGCACCCACTCATGTGGGTCTCTCTATCTTCTAGGTTGTCTTTACCCCATGTCATTTTGGTCCTCGGTGAGCATGTGTTCCTGCTGAGTTGGGACCGTTGGCTGCGCCCTCGGATGGTAGCTCTTAATTCCCCAGGTGCCACTCACCAATGTAGGGTGCGTGCAGAGAGCCCCCTTAGCGAAACGCCGGTTTTGTCAATTGGCCTCGATTTCGCCTAAGAGCATGGTCCCATGCCCCCTGCCCCAGCTACTCTGTCCTTGCAATATTGGCTTAAGGTGGACGGGGTAGTCAAGCTATGCTGAACTCCACTTAATGTTGTTCTTGTTTCTAATGTGTGCTGTCACCGATCTCTCCCAACCAGATTTCTAGCAACCATCTAATCTAAACCCTCCCCTCCTCGTCCTCCCTCCCTCCCCTCCCTTGCAGCTGTCAAAGAGTCTTTTCTTCTACACACAAGTCTGCTTTTGAGACCTTATCGCAGAGGTCCCATACAAGTTTTGTCCTGGGCATCTGGGTTGATTCCATCTGTTTGCTATCGTGGACTGTGCTGAGATAAACATTCTTGTGCATGTGTCCATTGATGCGAAAGGCCTTGCTTCTGTAGGATATATTCCAAGTAGTGGAATGACTGGGTCAAATGGTATGTCAATATCCCATCTTTTTTAAGGAAGCACCAGATTGCTTTCCAAAGAGGCTGGACCATTTTGCAAGCCCTTCGACAGTGTAGGAGAGTTCCACTTTCTCCACAGCCTCTCCAGCACTTGTTGTTTTGTGTTTTTTGGATCACGGCCACCCTTGTTGGGGTGAGATGGTATCTCACTGTAGTCTTGATTTGAATTTCTTTACTAACTAAAGATCGTGAACATGTCCGCATGTGCTTTGGGGCTGCCTTTATCTGCTCTTTAGTGAAATGTCTGTCCATCTCCTCTGCCCATCGCTTAATTGGATGATGTATCTTCTTCTTATTGATATTTTGTAGTATCTTATAGATTGCGGAGATCAGGCGTCGGTCTGACATGGAGTTGCCAAATATTTTTTCCCATTCTGCAGGTGCTCTTTTAATCCTGTTAATAAAGCCTTTGGATGAGCCAAAGTGTTTGATTCTTAATAGTTTCCATTTAGCTATTTTCTCTTGTGTTGATTGTGGTTTGTTTGACAGATTTTGGAGTCTGTCCACATGGTGTATTAAAACCTCCATTGTTATTTCTACCTTTCCTTGGATGAGCTTTATCGTTTCAGGTTTGACATCTAGGTCCTTTATCCGGTTGGAGTTGGTTTTTGCATAAGGTATAAGATACGGATCTTGTTTCAGTTTCATGGGGATGGATATCCAATTTTGCCAGCAGCATTTGTTGAAGATACCGTTGTTACCCCCGTTTAATGTCTTAGGGCCTTTGTCGAATATCAGTTGTTCACAGGCAGAGGGTGTCATCTCTGGGGTCTCCGTTCTGTTCCATTGATCGATCTGTCTGTTCTTATACCAGTACCGGGGTGTTTTGACCACCGTGGCAGTGTAATGTGTTCTAAAGTCAGGTAATGAGAGGCCTCCCCGTGTGTTCTTCTTCTTTAGTAGTACCTTGCTTAACCGGGGCTGCTTCCCTTTCCAAACAAAATTGGTGATTTGTTTCTCCAACTCATTAAAAAATGTCACCGGAACTTGTATTGGGATGGCACTATATAGATAGATTGCTTTGGGTAACATAGACATTTTCCCAATGTTAAGTCTTCCTATCTCCATGAACAACGGAGATTTTTCCATTTATCTAAGTGTCTCTTAGTTTCTTCTGGTTAGGACTTGGAGTTCTCTGTGTCAAACTCTGTAGCTTCTGTGTATAGATTAATTCCTAGGTCCTTTCTGTTCTTCATATCTGTGGTAAATCGTATGGAACTGTCGATTTCTCCAATCACTGTCTTGTTGTTAGTGTCTCTTGTATCCTGAGAATTTGCTGATGTCTCGTATCACTTAGAGGCTTTACTTAGAGATTCCTTGGGAATCTAAGCACTTGCAATCGTGTCATCTGCTAACAGCACAAAAACGAACCTGGAACTTGTACTGGGACTGCCTTAGAGAAGCGGATTGCTTTCCGGGAAAGAGACCCTTGTACAATGTGAAATCTTCCTATCTCCGTGAACAGTGTAGATTTTTCCATTTCTCTAAGTCTCTCTTAGATTCTTGTGGTTCAGACCGGTAGATCTCTCTGTAAAAGTCAGTTGTGTCTCTGGTTACGTTAGTTCCTAGGTACTTTCTCATTTGGGGGTCTATGGTAAGTGGTGTGGATCTGACGATTCCTCCGTTCACAGTCTCGTTACCGTTAATCCCACTGATTTATTTCGGTTTCTCTTGGGTCCTGAGAGTTTGCTGATCTCCTCTGTCAGTTAGAGGGTTTACCGAGAGGTTCCTTGCGATTCGAAGCATGTCCATTCGTGTCATCTGCTAACAGGGCAAAAATGAAGCGGCAAATTGTACTGGGTCTGTCTCATAGAAATCGATTGTTCTCGGGGAAAGAGACCTTTTCACAAAGTTCAGTCTTCCTATCTCCTTGAGCAGCGTAGATTGTTCCATTTCTCTAAGTCCCTCTTAGGTTCTCGTAGCTAGTGCTGGTAGTTCTCTGTGTAAACTGTGCTGACTCTCTGGTTAGATTAGTTCCTAGGTATTTTCGTTTATGCGGTCTATGCTAAATAGCATGGACGTGACGATTTCTCTGTTCACCATCTCGTTACTGTAAATCCTACAGAGTTACTTAGGTTTCTCTTGTATCCTGAGAATTTGCTGATCTCTCTTATCAGGTAGAGGTTATACTTAGAGATTCCTTACGATTCTCGGCATGTACGAATTTGTCATCGGCTAACAGGGCAAAAATGATGCCGGAACTTGTACTCGGAGCGCCTTATAGAAAGCCCCTATGAAGGTAAAGTACCTAGGAATTCATCTAACCAGCGAAATAAGAGACCCCTACAAAGAGAGCTACAAGCCCTTACTACAAGAAACTAGAGAGACTTAGAGAAATGGAAAAACCTACCCTGCTCACGGATAGGAAGACTTAACATTGGGAAAAGGTCTCTTTCCCCGAAAGCCATCCACTTCTCTAAGACACTCCGAGTACAAGTTCTAGCATCATTTTCACCCTGCCAGCAGATGATACGATCGTACATGCTTAGAATCGCAAGGAGTCTCTATGTTAAGCCTCTAACTGATAAGAGAGATCAGCCAGTTCTCAGGTTACGTGAGAAACCTAAGTAAATCAGCAGGATTCCTTGACACTAACAACGAGCCAGTCACCGGAGAAGTCATCAGTTCCATACGATTTACAACAGGCATTCACAGGAGAAAGTACCTAGGAGTTAATCGAACCACGGAAGCCACAGAGTTTTACACAGAGAACTCCAAGCCCTAACGAAAACTATCTGTGAGACACGTAGATGATTGGAACACTCTACGCTCGTCATGGAGGTGGGAAGACTTACCACTGTGAAACGGTCTCTTTCCCCGAAAGCAATCCACTTCTAGAAGGCACTCCGAGTACAAGTTCCCGCGTCACTTTTTCCCTGTTAGTCGATGATGAATTTGTACATGCCGAGAATCGTAAGGACTCTCTAAGTAAACCCTCTACCTGATGGGAGAGATCAGCAAATTTCAGGATACAATAGAAACCTAAGCAAATCAGTAGGATCTACAGTAACGAGATGGTGAACAGAGAAATCACCACATCCATACTGTTTAGCATAGACCGCATAAACGAAAATAGGAAGACTTCACCTTCTGAAAAGGTCTCTTTCCCCGAGGACAATCGATCTCTATGAGACAGTCCCAGTACAATTTGCCGCTTCATTTTTGCCCTGTTAGCAGATGACACGAATGGACGTGCTTCGAATCGCAAGGAACCTCTCGGTAAACCCTCTAACTGATGGAAGAGATCAGCAAATTCTCAGGATACAAGAGAAACCGAAATAAATCAGTAGGATTAACGGTAACGAGACTGTGAATGGAGGAATCGTCAGATCCACACCACTTACCATAGACCCCCAAATGAGAAAGTACCTAGGAACTAACGTAACCAGAGACACAACTGACTTTTACAGAGAGATCTACCGGTCTGAACTACAAGAAACTAAGAGAGACTTAGAGAAATGGGAAAATCTACGCTGTTGATGGAGGTAGGAAGATTTCACACTGTGCGAGGGTCTCTTTCACCGAAAGCAATCTGCTTCTCTAAGACAGTCCCAGTACAAGTTCCAGGTTTGTTTTTGCGCTGTTACCAGATGATACAATTGTAAGTGCTTAGATTCCCAAGGGATCTCTTAAGTAAAGCCTCTAACTGATACGAGACATCAGCTAATTCTCAGGATACAAGGGACACCAACAACAAGACCGTGATTGGAGAAATCGACCGTTCCATATGCTCTGCCACAGACGTTAAGAACAGAAAGGACCTAGGAATTAATCTATACACAGAAACAACAGGGTTACACAGAGAACTCCAAGCCCTAACTAGAAGAAACTAAGAGACACTTAGATCAAAGGAAAAATGTACGCTGTTCACGGAGACCGGAAGACCTGAAATGGTGCAAAGGTCTCTTTCCTGAAAGCCATCCACTTCTCTAAGACACTCCGAGTACCAGTCCTAGCATCATTTTTGCCCTGTTAGCAGATGATACGATTGTAAATGCTTAGAATCGCAAGGAATCTCTAAGTAAACCCAATTCTCAGGATACGTGAGAAACCTGAGTGAATCAGTAGGGTTCCTTCATGCTAACAACGAGCCAGTGATTGGAGAACTCGTCAGTTCCGTACGATTTACCGCAGATATTAAGAACAGAAACGACCCAGGAATTAATCTGTACACAAAAACGACAGAGTTTTACACAGAGAACTCTAAGCCCTGACTAGAAGCATCTAAGAGACACTTAGATAAACGGAAAATTCTACGTTGTTCGTGGGGCTAGGAAGACTTAACTTTGGGAAAAGGTCTGTTTCCAAGAAAGCCATCTCCCGTCGTAAATGGTACTCATTTGATAATTTCTTCGTTAACAGTCTTCGTTGTTGGTATAAAGGAATCCTACTGCTTTACTTCTGTTTATCTTGTATCCTGAGACTCTGCTGAACTCTTCTGTCAGTTTGAGTAGTTTGCTTCTAGATTCCTTGGGATTCTCTGCATATACAATCGTGTCATCTGCCAACAGGGAGATTTTAACTTCCTCTTTGCCAGTGCAGATGCCCTTTATTTGTTGGTCTTGTCTAACTGCTGTGGCTAAAACTTCTAGCACAGTGTTGAAGGGAAGAGGTTAGAGTGGGCATCCTTGTCTAGTGCATGCTCTCAGGGGAACGTCTTTCAGTCTCTCTCCATTCAGGATGACGTGGGCTTTGTAGAAACGGCCCTTATTGTGTGGAGGAATTTGCCGTCTATGCCCATTTTGCTAAGAGTTCTTTTAGCATGAAGGGGTGCTGGACTTTATCCGATGCCTTTTCTGCATCGACAGACAAAATCAGGTGACCCTTGTCTTTTGTGTTCTTTATGTGGTTAATCACATTAATTGTTTTTCTGATGTTGAACCAGCCTCGCATCCCCGGTATGAATCCCACTTGGTCATGATGGATTATTTTCTTGATATGTTGTTGTATTCTATCGGCGAGAGTTTTGTTGCAGATTTTTTCATCTAGGTTCATGAGTGATATCGGTCTGTACTTCTCTTTCTTGGTTGGGTCTTTCCCTGGCTTAGGTATCAGGGTTAGGCTGGCTTCCTAGAACGTGTTTGGGAGTACCCCATCCCTTTCTATAGCGTGAAATAGTTTCGGTAGTATTGGAGATAACTCTTCTCCGAGTGCTTGGTGGAATTCTGCAGTGAAGCCAACTGGACCCGGACTTTTTCGGGTGGGCAGTGTTTTGAGATGACCTTTTCAATCGCTTCCTTTGTAATGGATTTAGTAAGTTGTTCTGCTTCACGTTGGGATCATTTGGGTAGGTGGCACGAGTCAAGGAATTGGTCCATTTCCCCTAGGTTTTCAAATTTGTTAGAGTACAGCCTTTCCTAGTACTCTGTTATGATAGTTTTGATTTCTGTTGCATCTGTGGTGACGACCCCTCTCTCATTTCTAATTTGGGTTCTCTGTTTCCTTACCTGCTTTCCTTTAGCAAGTTCAGCCAGTGGTTTGTCAGTTTTGTTGATCTTCTCCAAAAATCCGCTATGGGTCTTGTCAGTGGTTTCGGTTGTTTTTCTGTTCTCTAATTCGTTTAGCTCTGCTCTAACCTATATAAGCTCGTTTCTTCTGCTGCCCGAGAATCCAGGTACATGAATCACTGTGTACCTTCTCTTGTTTCTATCTGTTACCAATCTATAGAAAGTCAAACATTCTCTGTCAACTGTTTCACGGTTTTAGAGAAGTAGATTTCTTTCTGTGAAAGTGATGTTATCACAATGCTAAGTACTCCAACTCTATCAGCAATGTAGGTTTTACCAGGTTGCTAAGTCTCCCTTGTTTTCTTGTAGTTATACTTGGAATTCTCTGTGTAAACCTCTGTAACTTCTCTAGGTAGATTAATCACTGTGTAGTTTCTCTTGTTTCCATCTGTTACCAATCTAAAGAAGCTGATACATTCTGTGTTCACTGCTTCGCGGTCGTAGAGAAGTAGATTTCTTTGTCCAATAGTGATGTTTTCACAATGCTAAATACTCCCAACTCTATCAGCAATGTAGGTTTTACCGTTTTTCTAAGTATCTCTTATTTTCTTATAGTCGTACTTCGAATTCTCTGTGTAAACCTCTGTAACTTCTCTAGGTAGAAGAATCACTGTGTATTTTCTCTTGTTTCCAACGATTACCAATCTTAAGAAATTCATACACTCTGTTCACTGCTTTGCGGTCTTAGAGAAGTAGTTTTCTTTGTCTGAATGTGATGTTTTCACAATGCTAAGTACTCCCCACTCTATCTACAATGTAGGTTTTACCAGTTTTCTAAATCTCTCATATTTTCTTGTGGTTATACTTGAAAATCTCTGTGTAAACCTCTGTAACTTCTCTAGGTAGAAGAATCACTGTGTACTTTCTCTTGTTTGTATCTGTTACCAATCTTCAGAAACTCACACATTCTCTGTTCACTGTTTAGCAGTCTTAGAGAAGTAGATTTCTTTTTCCGAAAGTGATGTTTTCACAATACTAAGTACTCCCAACTCTATCAGCAATGTTGTTTTTACCAGTTTTCTAAGTCTCTCTTATTTTCTTGTAATTATAGCTGGAATTCTCTGTATAAACCACTGTAACTTTTCTGGGAAGAGGAATCACTGTGTACTTTCTCCTGTTTGTATGGGTTACCAAACTTAATAAACTCATACATTCTCTGTTCACTGTTTTGTGTTCTTAGAGAAGTCCACTGATTTCTGCGAAAGTGATGTTTTCACAATGCTAAGTACTCCCAACTCTATCAGCAATGTCGGTTTTACCAGTTTTCTTAGTATCTCTTATTTTCTTGTAGTTATACTTGGAATTCTCTGTGTAAACCTCTGTAACTTCTCTAGGTAGAAGAATCACTGTGTACTGTCTCTTGTTTCTATCTGTTCCCAATCTTAAGAAACTCATACATTCTCTGTTCACTGTTTCGCGGTCTTGGAGAAGTAGATTTCTTTCTCCGAAAGTGATGTTCTCACAATACTAAGTATTCCCAACTCTATCAGAAAGGTAGGTTTTACCAGTTTTCTAAGTCTCTCTTATTCTTTTGTAGTTATACTTGGAATTGTCTCTGTAAACTTCTGTAACTTCTGTAGGTACATGAATCACTGTATACTTTCTCTTGTTTCTATCTGTTACCAATCTTAAGAAACTCATACATACTCTGTTCACTGTTTCCCAGTCTTAGAGAAGTAGATTTCTGTCTCCGAAAGAGATGTTTTCACAATGCTAAGTATTCCCAACTCTATGAACAATGTACGTTTTACCAGTATTCTAAGTCTCTCTTATTTTCTTGTACTTACTGGGAATTCTCTGTGTAAACCTCTGAACTTCTCTAGGTAGATGAATCACTGTGTACTTTCTCTTCTTTCTATCTGTTACAAATCTTGAGAAACTCATACATTCTCTGTTCACTGTTTCGCGGTCTTAGAGAAGTAGATTTCTTTCTGCAAAAGTGCTGTTTTCACAGTGGTAAGTACTCCCAACTCTATCAACAATGTAGGTTTTTCCAGTTTTCTAAGTCTCTCTTACTTTCTTAGAGTTATACTTGGACTTCTCTGTGTAAACCTATGTAACTTCTCTAGGTAGATCAATCACTGTGTAGTTTCTCTTGTTTCTATCTGTTACCAATCTTGAGAAAGTCATACATTCTCTGTTCACTGTTTCCTGGTCTTAGAGAAGTAGATTTCTTTCTGCGAAAGTGCTGTTTTCACAGTGCTAAGTACTCCCAACTCTATCAACAATGTAGGTTTTACCAGTTTTCTAAGTCTCTCTTATTTTCTTCTACTTATACTGGGAATTATCTGTGGAAACGTCTGTAACTTCTCTAGGTAGATGAATCACTGTGTACTTTCTCTTGTTTCTATCTGTTACCATTCTAGAGAAACTGATACATTCTCTGTTCACTGTTTCACGGTCTTAGAGAAGTAGATTTCTTTCTCGGAAAGTGCTGTTTTCACAGTGCTAAGTACTCCAAACTCTATCAACAATGTAGGTTTTACCAGTTTTATAAGTCTCTCTTATTTTCTTAGAGTTATACTTGGAATTCTGTGTGTAAACCTCTGTAACATTTATCGGTAGATGAATCATTGTGTACTTTCTCTTCTTTCTATCTGTTACCAATCTAGAGAAACTCATACATTCTATGTTCACTGTTTCGCGGTCTTAGAGAAGTAGATTTCTTTCTACGAAAGTGCTGTTTTCACAGTGGTAAGTACTCCCAACTCTATCAACAATGTAGGTTTTACCAGTTTTGTAAATCTCTCTTATTTTCTTGTACTTATACTTGGACTTCTCTGTGTAAACCTCTGTAACTTCTCTATGTAGATGAATCACTGTGTACTTTCAATTCTTTCTATCTGCTACCAATCTTGAGAAACTCATACATTCTCTGTTCACTGTTTCCCGGTCTTAGAGAAGTAGATTTCTTTCTGCGAAAGTGCTGTTTTCACAGTGCTAAGTACTCCCAACCCTATCAACAATGTAGGTGTCATGGTTTGAATTGTGTCCCCCCAAAAATGTGTGCAGCCATGTGGCTGGGATATGGTTCCCAGTATCTTGGGACTGTACTCCATTGTGTGGTTTTGCTAACCTTTATGTTAAAGGATTAGGGTGGGGCTGTGAATTCCTGCTATGGGGGAAGTTTCCCTGGAGTATGGCTTGCCCCACCATTAATGCTTTTAGCTTGCTAGGAATAAAAGGAAAAAGAACCAAGGACAATTTGAGAACCTCGCTACCATCAAGCAAGCAGCTCCGGGAGTAGACCGCGTCGTTCAGACCAGAGGTTCTTGCGTTAGGACGCTCCCTGGACAATGATTGGTGCAATACCGGACTTTCCTCCAGAGCCGTCAAGGAGAAGGTCTTTCCCTGGAGCAGAAACCCTGAATATGGACTTACAACCTACTGGGCTGTGTAAGAATAAATCTTTCTTTGTTAAAGCCATCCACTCTATGGTATCTCAGTTAGAGCAGCCCTAGCTGACTAAAACAGTAGGTTTTACCAGTATTCTAAGTCTCTCTTATTTTCTTGTAATTATACTGAGAATTCTCTGGGTCAACCTCTGAACTTCTCTAGGTAGATGAATCACTGTGTACTTTGTCTTCTTTCTATCTGTTACAAATCTTGGGAAACTCATACCTTCTCTGTTCACTGTTTCGCGGTCTTAGAGAAGTAGATTTCTCTCTGCAAAAGTGCTGTTTTCACAGTGCTAAGGACTCCCAACTCTATCAACAATGTAGGTTTTTCCAGTTTTCTAAGTCTCTCTTATTTTCTTGTACTTACATTTGGAATTCTGTGTGTAAACCTCTGAAACTTCTCTAGGTAGATGAATCACTGTGTACTTTCTCTTGTTTCTATCTGTTACCAATCTTGAGAAACTCATACATTCTCTGTTCAGGTTTTCGCGGTCTTAGAGAAGTAGATTTCTTTGTGCGAAAATGCTGCTTTCACAGTGCTAAGTACTCCCAACTCTATCAACAATGAAGGTTTTACCAGTATTCTAAGTCTCTCTTATTTTCTTGTACTTATACTTGGAGTTCTCTGTGTAAACCTCTGTAACTTCTCTAGGAAGATGAATCACTGTGTATTTTCTATTCTTTCTCTCTGTTACCAATCTTGAGAAACCCATAAATTCTCTGTTCAGTGTTTCCCGGTCTTAGAGAAGTAGATTTCTATGTGCGAAAGTGCTGTTTTCACAGTGCTAAGTACTCCAAACTCTATCAACAATGTAGGTTTTTCCAGTTTTCTAAGTCTCTCTTATTTTCTTGTACTTATACTTGGACTTCTCTGTGTAAACCTCTGTAACTTCTCTACGTAGATGAATTACTGTGTTCTTTCTCTTGTTTCTGTCTGTTACCAATCTTGGGAAACTCATACATTCTCTGTTCACTGTTTCCCGGTCTTAGAGAAGTAGATTTCTTTCTGCGAAAGTGCTGTTTTCACAGTGCTAAGTACTCCCAACTCTATCAACAATGTAGGTTTTACCACTTTTCTAAGTCTCTCTTATTTTCTTGTACTTATACTTGGACTTCTCTGTGTAAACCTCTGTAACTTCTCTACGTAGATGAATTACTGTGTTCTTTCTCTTGTTTCTGTCTGTTACCAATCTTGGGAAACTCATACATTCTCTGTTCACTGTTTCCCGGTCTTAGAGAAGTAGATTTCTTTCTGCGAAAGTGCTGTTTTCACAGTGCTAAGTACTCCCAACTCTATCAACAATGTAGTTTTTTCCAGTTTTCTAAGTCTCTCTTATTTTCTTGTACTTACATTTGGAATTCTGTGAGTAAACCTCTGAAACTTCACTAGGTAGATGAATCACTGTGTACTTTCTCTTGTTTCTATGTTACCAATCTAGAGAAACTCATACATTCTCTGTTCACTGTTTTGTGTTCTTAGAGAAGTCCACTGATTTCTGCGAAAGTGATGTTTTCACAATGCTAAGAAATCCCAACTCTATCAGCAATGTCCGTTTTACCAGTTTTCTTAGTATCTCTTATTTTCTTGTAGTGATACTTGGAATCCTCTGTGTAAACCTCTGTAACTTCTCTAGGTAGAAGAATCACTGTGTACTGTCTCCTGTTTCTATCTGTTCCCAATCTTAAGAAACTCATACATTCTCTGTTCACTGTTTCGCGGTCATAGAGAAGTAGATTTCTTTCTCCGAAAATGACGTTTTCACAATACTAAGTATTCCCAACTCTATCAGAAAGGTAGGTTTTACCAGTTTTCTAAGTCTCTCTTATTCTTTGTAGTTATACTTGGAATTGTCTCTGTAAACCTCTGTAACTTCTGTAGGTACATGAATCACTGTATCCTTTCTCTTGTTTCTATCTGTAACCAATCTTAAGAAACTCATACATTCCCTGTTCACTGTTTCGCGGTATAAGAGAAGTAGATTTCTTTCTGCGAAAGTGATGTTTTCACAATGCTTAGTACTCCCAACTCTATCAGCAATGTTGTTTTTACCGGTTTTCTAAGTCTCTCTTATTTTCTTGTGTTTATACTTGGAATTCTCTGTGTAAACCTCTGTAACTTCTCTAGGTAAAAGAATCACTGTGTACTTTGTCTTGTTTCTATCTTATACCAATCGTAAAAAACTCATACATTCTCTGTTCACTGTTTCGCGGTCTTAGAGAAGTAAATTGCTTTCTGCAAAAGTGATGTTTTCACAATGCTAAGTACTCCCAACTCTTCAGCAATGTAGGTTTTACCAGTTTTCTTAGTATATCTTATTTTCTTGTAGTTATACTTCAAATTCTCTGCGTAAACATCTGTAACTTCTCAAGGTAGAAGAATCACTGTGTACTTTCTCTTGTTTCTATCTGTTACCAATCTTAAGAAACTTATACATTCTCTGTTCACTGTTTCGCGGTGCTAGAGATGTAGATTTCTGTCTCGGAAAGTGATGTTTTCACAATGCTGAGTACTCCCAACTCTATCAGCAATGTTGTTTTTACCAGTTTTCTAAGTCTCTCTTATTTTCCTGTAGTTATAGTTGGAATTCTCTGTGTAAACCTCTGTAACTTCTCTAAGTAGAGGAATCACTGTCTTCTTACTCTTGTTTCTATCTGGTACCAATCTTAAGAAACTCATACATTCTCTGTTGAAGGTTTCCAGGTCTTAGAGAAGCAGATTTCGTTCTGCAAAAGTGATGTTTTAACAATGCTAACTACTCCCAACTCTATCAGCAATGTAGATTTTAACAGTTTTCCAAATCTCTCTTATTTTCTTGTTGTTATTCTTCGAATTCTCTGTGAAAACCTTTGTAACGTCTCTAGGTAGAAGAATCACTGTGTACTTTCTCTTGTTTGTATGTGTTACCAATCTTTACAAACTCAAACATTCTCTGTTTACTGTTTTATGGTCTTAGAGAAGTAGATTTCTTTCTGGAAAGTCAAGTTTTCACAATGCGAAGTACTCCCAACTCTATCAGCAATGTAGTTTTTACCAGTTTTCTTAGTCTCTCTTATTTTCTTGTAGTTATACTTGGAATTCTTTGTGAAAACCCCTCTAACTTCTCTAGGTAGAAGAATCAATGTGTACTTTCCCTTGTTTCTATCTGTCACCAATCTTAAGAAACTCATACATTCTCTGTTCACTGTTTCGTGGTCTTAGAGAATTAATTGCTTTCTGAAAAAGTGATGTTTTCACAATGCTTAGTACTCCCAACTCTATCAACAATGTAGGTTTTACCAGTTTTCTAAGTCTCTCTTATTTTCTTATAGTTATACTGGGAATTCTCTGTGTAAACCTCTGTAACTTCTCTAGGTAGAAGAATCATTGTGTACTTTCTCTTGTTTCTATCTGTTTCCAATCTTAAGAAACTCGTACATTGTCTGTTCACTGTTTCCCGGTCTTAGACAACTAGATTTCTTTCTCAGAAAGTGATGTTTTCACAATGCTAAGTACTCCCAACTCTATGAGCAATGTAGATTTTACCAGTTTTCTTAGTTTGTCTTATTTTCTTGTAGTTATACTTGGAATTCTCTGTGAAAACACTGTAACTTCTCTAGGTAGAAGAATCACTGTGTACTTTCCCTTGTTTCTATCTGCTACCAATCTTAAGAAACTAATACATTCTCTGTTCACTGTTTTGCTTTCTTAGAGAAGTAGATTTCTTTCTGCAGAACTGATGTTTTCACAATGCTAAGTACTCCCAACTCTTTCAGCAATGTAGATTTTACCAGTTTTCTAAGTCTCTCTTATTTTCTTCTAGTTATACTGGGAATTCTCTGTGTAAACCTCTGTAACTTCTCTAGGTAGATGAATCACTGTGTACTTTCTTTTTTTCTATCTGTTTCGAGTCTTAAGGAACTCATACATTCTCTGTTCACTGTTTGCCTGTCTAGGAGAGAAGTAAATTTCCTTCTGCGAAAGTGATGTTTTCACAAAGCTAACTGCTCCCAAATCTATCAGCAGTGTACGCTTTACCAGTTTTCTAAGTCTCTCTTATTTTCCTGTGGTTACACTTGGAATTCTCTGTGTAAACCTCTGTAACTTCTCTAGGTAGAAGAATCAATGTATACTTTCTCTTGTTTCTATCTGTTACCAATCTTAAGAAACTCATACATTCTCTGTTCACCGTTTCGTGGTCTTAGAGAAGTAGATTTCTTTCTGCGAAAGTGATGTTTTCACAACGCTATGTATTCCCAACTTTTCCAGTTTTCAAAGTCTCTCCTATTTTGTTGTATTTATAGTCGGAAATCTGTATTTAAACCTCTGTAACTTCTCTAGGTAAATAAATCACTGTGTACTTTCTTTTGTTTCTATGTGTTACCAATCTTAGCATTGTGAAAACTTCACTATCGCAGAAAGAAATCTACTTCTCTAACACTGCAAAACAGGGAGCAGAGAATGTATGAGTTTCATAAGATTGGTGACAGATGGAAACAAGAGAAAGTACACAGTAATTCATTTACATAGCGAAGTTAGACAGGTTTACACAGAGAATTCCAAGCACAACTACAAGAAAATAAGAGAGACTTAGAAAACTGGTAAAACCTACATTTCCCTTAAAGTTGGGAGTACGTAGCATTTTGAAACCATTGCTTTCGCCGAAAGAAATCTAATTCTCTAAGACCATGAAACATTGAACGGAGAATGTATGAGTTTCTTCAGATTGGTAAGAGATAGAAACAAGAGAATGTACACAGTGGTTCATCTACCTAGAGAAGTTTCAGAGGTTTCCACAGAGAATTCCAAGTATAACTACCAGAAAATAAGAGATACATAGAAAACTGGTAAAACCTACATTGCTGATAGATTTGGGAGTACTTAGCATTTTGAAAACATCCCTTTCGCAAAAAGAAATCTAATTCTATAAGACCGTGAAGCAGTGAACAGAGAATGTTTGAGTTTCTAAAGATTGGTAACAGGTAGAAACAAGAGATAGTACACAGTGATTCATTTATCTAGATAAGTTACAGAGGTTTACACAGAGAACTCCAAGTATAACTACAAGAAAATGGGACTTAGCAAACTGGTAAAACCTACATTATTGATAGAGTTGGGAGTACATAGTATTGTCAAAACATCCCTTACGGACAAAGAAATTTACTTCTCTAAGACCGTGAAACAGTGAACAGAGAATGTATGAGTTCTTAAGATTGGTAAGAGATAGAAACAAGAGAAAGGACACAGTAATTCATCTACCTAGATAAGTTACAGAGGTTTACACAGAGAATTCCAAGTATAACCACAAGAAAATAATAGAGACTTAGAAAACTGGTAAAACCTGCATTGCTGATAGAGTTGGGAGTACTTAGCACTGTGAAAACAGCACTTTCGCAGAAAGAAATCTGCTTCTCTAAGACCGCGAAACAGTGAACAGAGAATGTATGAGTTTCTTAAGATAGGGAACAGATGGAAACAAGAGAAGTTACAGAGGTTTCCACAGAGTATTCCAACTATAACTACACGAAAATAAGAGAAACTTAGAAAACTGGTAAAATCTACATTGCTGATCGAGTTGGGAATACTTAGCATTGTGAAAACATCAGTTTCGCAGAAACAAATTTACTTCTCTAAGACCGCGAAACAGTGAAGAGAGAATGCATGAGTTTCTTAAGATTGGTAACAGATAGAAACAAGAGAAAGTACACAGTGCTTCTTCTACCTAGAGAAGTTACAGAGGTTTGCACAGAGTATTACAAATATAACTACAAGAAAGTAAGAGAGACTTAGAAAACTGGTAAAAACAATATTGCTGATAGAGTGGGGACAAGTTAGCATTGTGAAAACATCACTGTCAGAGAAAGAAATCTACGTTTCTAAGACCGCGAAACAGGGAACAGAGAATGTATGAGTTTCTTTAGATTGGTAACAGATATAAACAAGAGAAAGTACACAGTGATTTTTCTACCTAGAGAAGTTACAGAGGTTTACACAGAGAATTCCATGTATAGCAAAAAGAAAATAGGATATACTAAGAAAACTGGTAAAACCTACATTGCTGATAGAGTTGGGAGTACTTAGCATTATGAAAACATAACTTTTGGAGAATGAAATCTACTTCTCTAAGACCGTGAAACAGTGAACAGAGAATGTAAGGGTTTACTCAGATTGGTAACAGATAGAAACAAGAGAAAGTACACAGTGATTCATCTACCTAGAGAAGTTACAGAGGCTTACACAGAGAACTCCAACTATAAGTACAAGAAAATAACAGAGACTAAGAAAACTTTAAAAAACAACACTGCAGATAGAGTTGGAACTACTTACCATTGTGAAAACAACACTTTCGGAGAAAGAAATCTACTTCTCTAAGACCCTGAAACAGTGCACAGAGAATGTATGAGTTTCGGTAGATTGGTAACAGATGGAAACAAGAGAAAGCACACAGTGATTCTTCAACCTAGAGAAGTTACAGAGGTTTACACAGAGAATTCCAAATATAACTACAAGAAAATAAGAGATACTAAGAAAAGTGGTAAAACTTACATTGCTGATAGAATTGGGAGTAATTAGCATTGTGAAAACATCACTTTCGCAGAAAGAAATCTACTTCTCTAAGACCCCGAAACAGTGAACAGAGTATATATGAGCTTCTTAAGACTGATAATAGATAGAAACAAGAGAAAGTACACAGTGATTCATCTTTCTAGAGAAGTTACAGAGGTTTACACAGAGAATTCCAAGTATAACGAAAAGAAAATAAGAGACCCTAAGAAAACTGGTAAAACCTACATTGCTGATAGAGTTGGGAGTACTTAGCATTATGAAAACATAACTTTTGGAGAATGAAATCTACTTCTCTAAGACCGTGAAACAGTGAACAGAGAATGTAAGAGTTCCTTAAGATTGGTAACAGATAGAAACAAGAGAAAGTACACAGTGATTCATCTATCTAGAGAAGTTACAGAGGCTTACACAGATAATTCCAAGTATAACTACAAGAAAATAAGAGAAACTTAGAAAACTTGTAAAACCTACATTGCTGATAGAGTTGGGAGTACTTAGCATTGTGAAAACATGACTTTCGGAGAAGGAAATCTACTTATTTGAGTCCGCGAAACAGTGAACAGAGAATGGATGCGTTTCTTAAAATTGCTAACAGATTGAAAAAATAGAAAGTACACAGTAATTCATCTACCTAGAGAACTTACAGAGGCTTACAAGAGAATTCCAAGTATAACTAGAAGAAAATAAGAGAGACTTACCAAACTGGTAAAACCTACATTGCTTATAGATTTGGGAGTACTTAACATTGTGAAAACATCACTTTCGGAGAAAGAAATCTACTTCTCTAAGACAGCGAAACAGTGAACACAGAATGTATGAGTTTCTTAAGATTGGTACCAGATAGAAACAAGAGAAAGTACACAGTGATTCTTCTCCCTAGAGAAGTTACAAAGGTTTACACAGAGAATTCCAGGTACAACTACAAGAAAATAAGAGATACTAAGAAAACTGGTAAAACCTACATTGCTGATAGAGTTGGGAGTACTTAGCATTGTGAAAACATCACTTTCGCAGAAAGAAATCTACATCTGTAAGACCGCGAAGCAGCGAACAGAGAATATATGAGTTTCATAACATTGGTAAGAGATAGAAACAAGAGAAAGGACAGAGTGATTCTTCTACCTAGAGAAATTACAGAGGTTTACACAGAGAATTCCACGTATAAACACAAGAAAATAAGAGAGACTTAGAAAACTGGTAAAGACGTACATTGCTGACAGAGTTGGGAGCAGTTAGCTTTGTGAAAACTTCACTTTCACAGAAGGAAATTTACTTCTCTCCTAGACCGCGAAAGAGTGAACAGAGAATGTATGAGTTTCTTAAGATTGGTAACAGATAGAAACAAGAGAAAGTACACATTGATTCTTCTACCAAGAGAAGTTACAGAGGTTGACACAGAGAATTCCAAGTATAACTACAGGAAAATAAGAGATACTAAGAAAACTGGTAAAAACTACATTGCTGACAGAGCTGGGAGTACTTAGCATTGTGAAAACATCACTTTGGGAGAAATAAATCTAGTTCTCAAAGACCGCAAAACAGTGATGAGAGAATGTATGAGTTTCTTAAGATTGGTAGCAGATAGAAAAGAGAGAAAGTACACAGTGATTCTTCTACATAGGGAAGTTACACAGGTTTACACAGTGAACTCCGACTATAACTACAAGAAAATAAGAGACACTTAGAAAACTGGTAAAAACAACATTGCTGATAGAGTTGGGAGTACTTAGCATTGTGATAACATCACTTTCGCAGAAAGAAATTTACTTCTCTCCTAGACTGTGAAACAGTGAACAGAGAATGTATGAGTTTCTTAAGATTGGTAACAGGTAGAAACAAGAGAAAGTACACAGTGATTCATCTACCTAGAGATGTTACAGTGGTTTACACAGAGAATTCCCAGTATAACCACAGGAAAATAAGAGAGAGTTAGAAAACTGGTAAAGCGTACACTGCTGATAGATTTGGGAGCAGTTAGCTTTGTGAAAACATCACTTTTGCAGAAGGAAATTTACTTCTCTCCTAGACCGGCAAACAGTGGACAGAGAATGTATGAGTTCCTTAAGATTGGAAACAGATAGAAAAAAAGAAAGTACACAGTGATTCATGTACCTAGAGAAGTTACAGAGGTTTACACAGAGAATTCCCAGTATAACTACAAGAAAATAAGAGAGACTTAGAAAACTAGTAAAACCTACACTGCGGATAGAGTTGGGAGTACTTAGCATTGTGAAAACATCAGTTCTGCAGAAAGAAATCTACTTCTCTAAGACCGCGAAACAGTGAACAGAGAATGTATGAGTTTCTGAAGATTGGTAACAGATAGAAACAAGAGAAAGTACACAGTGATTCATCTACCTAGAGAAGTTACAGAGGTTTACACAGAGAATTCCAAGTGTTACTTGAAGAAAATAAGAGAGACTTAGAAAACGGGTAAAACCTACATTGTTGATAGAGTTAGGAGTACTTAGCACTGTGAAAACAGCACATTCGCAGAAAGAAATCTACTTCTCTAAGACCGGGAATAGTGAACAGAGAATGTATGAGTCTCTCTAGATTGGTAACAGATAGAAAGAAGAGAAAGTACACAGTGATTCATTTACCTAGAGAAGGTACAGAGGTTTACACACAGAATTCCAAGTATAACTCTAAGAAAATAAGAGAGTTATAATACTGGTAAAACCTATATTGTTAATAGAGTTGGGTGTACTTAGCACTGTAAAAACAGCACCTTCGCAGAAAGAAATCTACTTCTGTAACACCATGAAACAGTGAACAGAGAATGTATGAGTTTCTCAAGATTGGTAACAGATAGAAACAAGAGAAAGTACGCAGTGATTCATCTACCTAGAGAAGTTACAGAGGTTTACACAGAGAATTCGAAGTATAAGTACAAGAAAATAAGAGAGACTTAGAAAACGGGAAAAACCCACATTGTTGATAGAGTTGGGAGTACTCAGCACTGTGAAAACAGCACATTCGCAGAAATAAATTTATTTCTCTAAGACCGAGAAGCAGTGAACAGAGAATGTATGAATTTCTGAAGATTGGTAACAGATAGAAAAAAGAAATAAGAGAGACTTAGAAAACTGGTAAAACCTACATTGTTTATAGAGTTAGGAGTACTTAGCAAGAAAGAAATCTACTTCTCTAAGAACGGGAAACAGTGAACAGAGAATGTATGAGTTTCTGTTGAATGGTAACAGATAGAAAGAAGAGAAAGTACACAGTGATTCATCTACCCAGAGAAGTTACAGAGGTTTACACAGAGAATTCCCAGTATAAGTAGAAAAAAAAAGGAGAGACTTAAAAAACTGGTAAAACCTACATTGTTGATAGAGTTGACAGTACTTAGTACTGTGAAAACAGCACCTTCGCAGAAAGAAATCTACTTCTGTAACACCATGAAACAGTGAACAGAGAATGTATGAGTTTCTCAAGATTGGTAACAGATAGAAACAAGAGAAAGTACGCAGTGATTCATCTACCTAGAGAAGTTACAGAGGTTTACACAGAGAATTCCAAGTATAAGTACAAGAAAATAAGAGAGACTTAGAAAACTGGAAAAACCTACATTGTTGATAGAGTTGGGAGTACTCAGCACTGTGAAAACAGCACATTCGCAGAAATAAATTTATTTCTCTAAGACCGAGAAGCAGTGAACAGAGAATGTATGAATTTCTGAAGATTGGTAACAGATAGAAAAAAGAGAAAGTACACAGTGATTCATCTACCTAGAGAAGTTACAGAGGTTTACACAGAGAATTCCAAGTATAAGTAATAGAAAATAAGAGAGACTTAGAAAACTGGTAAAACCTACATTGTTTATAGAGTTAGGAGTACTTACCAAGAAAGAAATCTACTTCTCTAAGAACGGGAAACAGTGAACAGAGAATGTATGAGTTTCTCTAGATTGGTAATAGAAAGAAGAGAAAGTACACAGTGATTCATCTACCTAGAGCAGTTACAGAGGTTTACACACAGAATTCCAACTATAACTGTAAGAAAATACGAGAGACTTAGAAACCTGGTAAAACCTACATTGTTGATAGAGTTGGGAGTACTTAGCACTGTGAAAACCGCCCCATCGCAGAAAGAAATCTACTTCTCTAAGACCGTGAAACAGTGAACAGAGGATGTATGAATTTTTCTAGAATGGTAACAGATAGAAACAAGAGAAAGTACACAGTGATTCATCTACCTAGAGAAGTTACAGAGGTGTACACTGAGAATTCCCAGTATAAGTAGAAGAAAATAAGAGAGACTTAGAATACTGGTAAAACCTACATTGTTAATAGAGTTGGGAGTACTTAACACTCAGAAAACAGCACTTTCACAGAAAGAAATCTACTTCTCTAAGACCGGGAAACAGTGAACAGAGAATGTATGAGTTTCTCAAGCTTGTTAACAGATAGAAAAAAGAGAAAGTACACAGTGATTCATCTACCTCGAGATGTTACAGAGGTTTACACAGGGAAGTCCAAGTATAAGTACAAGAAAATAAGAGAGATTTAGAAAACTGGTAAAACCTTCATTGTTGATAGTGTTGGGAGTACGTAGCACTGTGAAAACAGCACTCTCGCACAAAGAAATCTATTTCTCTAAGACCGGGAAACAGTGAACAGAGAAGGTATCAGTTTCTCAGGACTGGTAACAGATTGAAACAAGAGAAAGTACACAGTGATTCATCTACCTAGAGAAGTTACAGTGGTTTACACAGAGAATTGCAAGCATAAGTACAAGAAAATAAGAGAGACTTAGAAAACTGGAAAAACCTACATTGTTGATAGAGTTGGGCGTGCTTAGCACTGTGAAAACAGCGCTTTCGCAGAACGAAATCTACTGCTCTAAGACCGCGAAACAGTGAACAGAGAATGCATGAGTTTCTCAAGATTGGTAACAGATAGAAAGAAGAGAAAGTACACAGTGATTCATCTACCTAGAGAATGAACAGAGGTTTACACAGAGAAGTCCAAGTATAAGTACAAGAAAATAAGAGAGACTTAGAAATCTGGTAAAACCTACATTGTTGATAGAGTTGGGAGTACTTAGCAGTGTGAAAACAGCACTCTCGCACAAAGAAATCTATTTCTCTAAGACCGCGAAACAGTGAACAGAGAATGTATCAGTCTCTCAAGATTGGTAACAGATAGAAAGAAGAGAAACTACACAGTGATTCATCTACCTAGAGAAGTTACAGAGGTTTACACAGAGAATTCCAAGTATAAGCACAAGAAAATAAGAGAGACTTAGAAAACTGGTAAAACCTACATTGTTGATAGCGTTGGGAGTCCTTAGCACTGTGAAAACAGCACTTTCGCAGAAAGAAATCAACTTTTCTAAAACCGGGAAACAGTCAACAGAGAATGTATGAGATTCTCAAGATTGGTAACAGATAGAAACAAAAGAAAGTACACAGTGATTCATCTACCTAGAGAAGTTACAGAGGTTTACACAGAGAATTCAAAGTATAAGTAAAAGAAAATAAGAGAGACTTAGAAAACTGATAAAACCTACATTGTTGATAGAGTTGTGAGTACTTAGCACTGCGAAAACAGCACTTTCGCCGAAAGAAATCTACTTCTCTGAGACCGCGAAAAAGTGAACAGAGAATGTATGAGTTTCTCAAGATTGGTAACAGACAGAAACAAGAGAAAGTACACAGTGATTCATCTACCTAGAGAAGTTACAGAGGTTTACACAGAGAATTCCAAGTATACGTACAAGAAAATAAGAGAGACTTGGAAAACTGGTAAAACCTACATTGTTGATAGAGTTAGGAGTACTTAGCAAGAAAGAAATCTACTTCTCTAAGACCGAGAAACAGTGAACAGAGAATGTATCAGTTTCCCAAGATTTGTAACAGATAGAAAGAAGAGAAAGTACACAGTGATTCATCTATCTAGAGAAGTTACACAGGCTTACACAGAGAATTCCATGTTTTACTCCAAGAAAATAAGAGAGACTTAGAAAACTGGTAAAACCTACATTGTTGACAGAGTTTGGAGTACTTATGACTGTGAAAACAGCACTTTCGCACAAAGAAATCTACTTCTCTAAGACCGGGAAACAGTAAACAGAGAATGTATGAGTTTCTCAAGATTGGTAACAGATAGAAACAAGAGAAAGTACACAGTGATTCATCTACCTAGAGAAGTTACAGAGGTTTACACAGAGAATTCCAAGTGTTACTCCAAGAAAATAAGAGAGACTTAGAAAACGGGTAAAACCTACATTGTTGATAGAGTTGGGAGTACTAAGTACTGTGAGAACAGCACATTCGCAGAAAGAAATCTACTTCTCTAAGACCGGGAAACAGTGAACAGAGAATGTATGAGTTTCTCAAGATTGGTAACAGATAGAAACAAGAGAAAGTACACAGTGATTCATCTACCTAGAGAAGTTACAGAGGTTTACGCAGAGAATTCCAAGTATAGGTAGAAGAAAAGAAGAGAGATTTAGAAAACTGATAAAACCTACATTGTTGATAGAGTTGGGAGTACTTAGCACTGTGAAAACAATACTTTCGCACCAACAAATGTACTTCTCTAAGACCGCGAAACAGTGAACAGAGAATGTATGAGTTCCTCAAGATTGGTAAGAGATAGAAACAAGAGAAAGTACACAGTGATTCATCTACCTAGAGAAGATACAGAGGTTTACACAGAGAATTCCAAGGATAAGTACAATAAAACAAGAGAGACATAAAAAACTGGTAAAACCTACATTGTTGATAGAATTGGGAGTACTTAGCACTGTGAAAACAGCACTTTCGCACAAAGAAATCTACTTCTCTATGACCGCGAACAGTGTACAGGGAATGTATGAGTTTCTCAAGATTGGTAACAGATAGGAACAAGAGAAAGTACACCGTGATTCATCTACCTAGAGAAGTTACAGTGGTTTACACAGAGAATTCCAAGTGTTACTCGAAGAAAATAAGAGAGACTTAGAAAACGGGTAAAACCTACATTGTTGACAGAGTTGGTAGTACTTAGCACTGTGAAAACAGCACATTCGCAGAAAGAAATCTACTTCTCTAAGACCGGGAAACAGTGAACAGAGAATGTATGAGTTTCTCAAGATTGGTAAAAGACAGAAACAAGAGAAAGTACAAAGTGATTCATCTACTTAGAGAAGTTACAGAGGTTTACACAGAGAATTCCAAGTATAAGTACAAGAAAATAAGAGAGACTTAGAAAACTGGTAAAACCTACATTGTTGATAGAGTTGGGAGTACTTAGCACTGTGAAAACATTACTTTCGCACCAAGAAATGTACTTCTCTAAGACGGCGAAACAGTGAACAGAGAATGTATGAGTTTCTCAAGATTGGTAACAGATGGAAACAAGAGAAAGTACACAGTGATTCATCTACCTAGGGAAGTTACAGAAATTTACACAGAGAATTCCAAGTATAAGTACAAGAAAATAAGAGAGACTTAGAAACCAAAAAACCTACATTGTTGATAGAGTTGGGAGCACTTAGCACTGTGAAAACACCACTCTCGCAGAAAAAAATCTACTTCTCTAAGACCGCGAAACAGTGAACAGAGAATGTTTGAGTTTCGCAAGATTGATAACAGATAGAAACAAGAGAAAGTACACAGTGATTCATCTACCTAGAGAAGTTACAGAGTTTCACACAGAGAAGCCCAAGTATAAGTACAAGAAAATAAGAGAGATTTACAAAACTGGTAAAACCTTCATTGTTGATAGAGTTGGGAGTACTTACCACTGTGAAAACAGCACTTTCGCAGAAAGAAATTTGCTTCTCTAAGACAGTGAAACAGTGAAGAGAGAATGTATGAGTTTCTCTAGAATGGTAACAGATAGAAACAAGGGAAAGTACACAATGATTCATCTACCTAGAGAAGTTACAGAGGTTTCCACAGAGAATTCCCAGTATAAGTAGAAGAAAATAAGAGAGACTTATAAAACTGGTAAAACCTACATTGTTGATAGAGTTGGAAGTACTTAGCACTGTAAAAAAAGCACTTTCGCAGAAAGAAATCTACTGCTCTAAGGCCGAGAAACAGTGAACAGAGAATGCATGAGTTTCTCAAGACTGGTAACAGATAGAAACAAGAGAAAGTTCACAGTGATTTATCTACCTAGAAAATTTACAGAGGTTTACAGAGAGAAATCCAAGTATAAGTACAAGAAAATAAGACAGACTTAGAATTCTGGTAAGAACTACATTGTTGATAGAGTTGGGAGTACTTAACACTGTGAAAACAGCACTTTCGCAGAAAGAAATCTACTTCTCTAAGACCGCGAAACAGTGAACAGAGAATGTATGAGTTTCTCAAGATTGGTAACAGATAGAAACAAGAGAAAGTACACAGTGATTCATCTACCTAGAGAAGTTACAGAGGTTTACACAGAGAATTCCAAGTGTTACTTGAAGAAAATAAGAGAGACTTAGAAAACGGGTAAAACCTACATTGTTGATAGAGTTAGGAGTACTTAGCACTGTGAAAACAGCACATTCGCAGAAAGAAATCTACTTCTCTAAGACCGGGAATAGTGAACAGAGAATGTATGAGTCTCTCTAGATTGGTAACAGATAGAAAGAAGAGAAAGTACACAGTGATTCATTTACCTAGAGAAGGTACAGAGGTTTACACACAGAATTCCACCTATAACTCCAAGAAAATAAGAGAGTTATAATACTGGTAAAACCTATATTGTTAATAGAGTTGGGTGTACTTAGCACTGTAAAAACAGCACATTCGCAAAAAGAAATCTACTTCTGTAACACCATGAAACAGTGAACAGAGAATGTATGAGTTTCTCAAAATTGGTAACAGATAGAACCAAGAGAAGGTACGCAGTGATTCATCTACCTAGAGAAGTTACAGAGGTTTACACAGAGAATTCCAACTATAAGTACAAGAAAATAAGAGAGACTTAGAAAACTGGAAAAACCTACATTGTTGATAGAGTTGGGAGTACTCAGCACTGTGAAAACAGCACATTCGCAGAAATAAATTTATTTCTCTAAGACCGAGAAGCAGTGAACAGAGAATGTATGAATTTCTGAAGATTGGTAACAGATAGAAAAAAGAGAAAGTACACAGTGATTCATCTACCTAGAGAAGTTACAGAGGTTTACACAGAGAATTCCAATTATAAGTAATAGAAAATAAGAGAGACTTAGAAAACTGGTAAAACCTACATTGTTTATAGAGTTAGGAGTACTTACCAAGAAAGAAATCTACTTCTCTAAGAACGGGAAACAGTGAACAGAGAATGTATGAGTTTCTCTAGATTGGTAATAGAAAGAAGAGAAAGTACACAGTGATTCATCTACCTAGAGCAGTTACAGAGGTTTACACACAGAATTCCAACTATAACTGTAAGAAAATACGAGAGACTTAGAAACCTGGTAAAACCTACATTGTTGATAGAGTTGGGAGTACTTAGCACTGTTAAAACCGCCCCATCGCAGAAAGAAATCTACTTTTCTAAGACCGTGAAACAGTGAACAGAGGATGTATGAATTTTTCTAGAATGGTAACAGATAGAAACAAGAGAAAGTTCACAGTGATTCATCTACCTAGAGAAGTTACAGAGGTGTACACTGAGAATTCCCAGTATAAGTAGAAGAAAATAAGAGAGACTTAGAATACTGGTAAAACCTACATTGTTAATAGAGTTGGGAGTACTTAACACTCAGAAAACAGCACTTTCACAGAAAGAAATCTACTTCTCTAAGACCGGGAAGCAGTGAACAGAGAATGTATGAGTTTCTCAAGCTTGTTAACAGATAGAAAAAAGAGAAAGTACACAGTGATTCATCTACCACGAGATGTTACAGAGGTTTACACAGGGAAGTCCAAGTATAAGTACAAGAAAATAAGAGAGATTTAGAAAACTGGTAAAACCTTCATTGTTGATAGTGTTGGGAGTACGTAGCACTGTGAAAACAGCACTCTCGCACAAAGAAATCTATTTCTCTAAGACCGGGAAACAGTGAACAGAGAAGGTATCAGTTTCTCAGGACTGGTAACAGATTGAAACAAGAGAAAGTACACAGTGATTCATCTACCTAGAGAAGTTACAGTGGTTTACACAGAGAATTCCAAGTATAAGTACAAGAAAATAAGAGAGACTTAGAAAACTGGAAAAACCTACATTGTTGATAGAGTTGGGAGTGCTTAGCACTGTGAAAACAGCGCTTTCGCAGAACGAAATCTACTGCTCTAAGACCGCGAAACAGTGAACAGAGAATGCATGAGTTTCTCAAGATTGGTAACAGATAGAAAGAAGAGAAAGTACACAGTGATTCATCTACCTAGAGAATGAACAGAGGTTTACACAGAGAAGTCCAAGTATAAGTACAAGAAAATAAGAGAGACTTAGAAATCTGGTAAAACCTACATTGTTGATAGAGTTGGGAGTACTTAGCAGTGTGAAAACAGCACTCTCGCACAAAGAAATCTATTTCTCTAAGACCGCGAAACAGTGAACAGAGAATGTATCAGTCTCTCAAGATTGGTAACAGATAGAAAGAAGAGAAACTACACAGTGATTCATCTACCTAGAGAAGTTACAGAGGTTTACACAGAGAATTCCAAGTATAAGTACAAGAAAATAAGAGAGACTTAGAAAACTGGAAAAACCTACATTGTTGATAGAGTTGGGAGTACTTAGCACTGTGAGAACAGCACTTTCACGGAAAGAAATCTACTTCTCTAAGACCGCGAAACAGTGAACCGAGAATGGATGAGTTTCTGAAGATTGGTAACAGATAGAAACAAGAGAAAGTACACAGTGATTCATCTACCTAGAGAAGTTACAGAGGTTTACACAGAGAATTCCAAGTATAAGCACAAGAAAATAAGAGAGACTTAGAAAACTGGTAAAACCTACATTGTTGATAGCGTTGGGAGTCCTTAGCACTGTGAAAACAGCACTTTCGCAGAAAGAAATCAACTTTTCTAAAACCGGGAAACAGTCAACAGAGAATGTATGAGATTCTCAAGATTGGTAACAGATAGAAACAAAAGAAAGTACACAGTGATTCATCTACCTAGAAAAGTTACAGAGGTTTACACAGAGAATTCAAAGTATAAGTAAAAGAAAATAAGAGAGACTTAGAAAACTGATAAAACCTACATTGTTGATAGAGTTGTGAGTACTTAGCACTGTGAAAACAGCACTTTCGCCGAAAGAAATCTACTTCTCTGAGACCGCGAAAAAGTGAACAGAGAATGTATGAGTTTCTCAAGATTGGTACCAGACAGAAACAAGAGAAAGTACACAGTGATTCATCTACCTAGAGAAGTTACAGAGGTTTACACAGAGAATTCCAAGTATACGTACAAGAAAATAAGAGAGACTTGGAAAACTGGTAAAACCTACATTGTTGATAGAGTTAGGAGTACTTAGCAAGAAAGAAATCTACTTCTCTAAGACCGAGAAACAGTGAACAGAGAATGTATCAGTTTCCCAAGATTTGTAACAGATAGAAACAAGAGAAAGTACACAGTGATTCATCTATCTAGAGAAGTTACAGAGGCTTACACAGAGAATTCCATGTTTTACTCCAAGAAAATAAGAGAGACTTAGAAAACTGGTAAAACCTACATTGTTGACAGAGTTTGGAGTACTTATCACTGTGAAAACAGCACTTTCGCACAAAGAAATCTACTTCTCTAAGACCGGGAAACAGTAAACAGAGAATGTATGAGTTTCTCAAGATTGGTAACACATAGAAACAAGAGAAAGTACACAGTGATTCATCTACCTAGAGAAGTTACAGAGGTTTACACAGAGAATTCCAAGTGTTACTCCAACAAAATAAGAGAGACTTAGAAAACGGGTAAAACCTACATTGTTGATAGAGTTGGGAGTACTAAGTACTGTGAAAACAGCACATTCGCAGAAAGAAATCTACTTCTCTAAGACCGGGAAACAGTGAACAGAGAATGTATGAGTTTCTCAAGATTGGTAACAGATAGAAACAAGAGAAAGTACACAGTGATTCATCTACCTAGAGAAGTTACAGAGGTTTACGCAGAGAATTCCAAGTATAAGTAGAAGAAAAGAAGAGAGATTTAGAAAACTGATAAAACCTACATTGTTGATAGAGTTGGGAGTACTTAGCACTGTGAAAACAATACTTTCGCACAAACAAATGTACTTCTCTAAGACCGCGAAACAGTGAACAGAGAATGTATGAGTTCCTCAAGATTGGTAAGAGATAGAAACAAGAGAAAGTACACAGTGATTCATCTACCTAGAGAAGTTACAGAGGTTTACACAGAGAATTCCAAGGATAAGTACAATAAAACAAGAGAGACATAAAAAACTGGTAAAACCTACATTGTTGATAGAGTTGGGAGTACTTAGCACTGTGAAAACAGCACTTTCGCACAAAGAAATCTACTTCTCTATGACCGCGAACAGTGTACAGGGAATGTATGAGTTTCTCAAGATTGGTAACAGATAGGAACAAGAGAAAGTACACCGTGATTCATCTACCTAGAGAAGTTACAGTGGTTTAGACAGAGAATTCCAAGTGTTACTCGAAGAAAATAAGAGAGACTTAGACAACGGGTAAAACCTACATTGTTGACAGAGTTGGTAGTACTTAGCACTGTGAAAACAGCACATTCGCAGAAAGAAATCTACTGCTCTAAGACCGGGAAACAGTGAACAGAGAATGTATGAGTTTCTCAAGATTGGTAAAAGACAGAAACAAGAGAAAGTACAAAGTGATTCATCTACTTAGAGAAGTTACAGAGGTTTACACAGAGAATTCCAAGTATAAGTACAAGAAAATAAGAGAGACTTAGAAAACTGGTAAAACCTACATTGTTGATAGAGTTGGGAGTACTTAGCACTGTGAAAACATTACTTTCGCACCAAGAAATGTACTTCTCTAAGACGGCGAAACAGTGAACAGAGAATGTATCAGTTTCTCAAGATTGGTAACAGATGGAAACAAGAGAAAGTACACAGTGATTCATCTACCTAGAGAAGTTACAGAGGTTTACACAGAGAATTCCAAGTATAAGTAGAAGAAAATAAGAGAGACTTTGAAAAATGGTAAAACCTACATTATTAATAGAGTTGGGAGTACTTAGCACTGTGAGAACAGCACATTCACGGAAAGAAATCTACTTCTCTAAGACCGCGAAACAGTGAACCGAGAATGTATGAGTTTCTGAAGATTGGTAACAGATAGAAACAAGAGAAAGTACACAGTGATTCATCTACGTAGAGAAGTTACAGAGGTTTACACAGAGAATTCCAAGTATAAGTACAAGAAAATAAGAGAGACTTTGAAAAATGGTAAAACCTACATTATTAATAGAGTTGGGAGTACTTAGCACTGTGAGAACAGCACTTTCACGGAAAGAAATCTACTTCTCTAAGACCGCGAAACAGTGAACCGAGAATGTATGAGTTTCTGAAGATTGGTAACAGATAGAAACAAGAGAAAGTACACAGTGATTCATCTACCTAGAGAAGTTACAGAGGTTTACACAGAGAATTCCAAGTATAAGCACAAGAAAATAAGACAGACTTAGAAAACGGGTAAAACCTACATTGTTGATAGAGTTGGGAATACTTAGGACTGTGAAAACAGCACTTTCGCCGAAAGAAATCTACTTCTCTAAGAACGCAAAACAGGGAACACAGAATGTATGAGTTTCTCAAGATTTGTAACAGATAGAA
The DNA here is from genome assembly GCA_028571685.1 of Heterohyrax brucei. Classification (NCBI taxonomy): domain Eukaryota; kingdom Metazoa; phylum Chordata; class Mammalia; order Hyracoidea; family Procaviidae; genus Heterohyrax; species Heterohyrax brucei. The sequence continues at coordinate 3,336,627 of CM053145.1, read as the reverse complement.
ACAAGAGAAAGTACAGAGTGCTTCATGTACCTAGTGAAGTTACAGAGCTTTACACAGAGAATTAAATGTGTTACTCCAAGAAAATAAGAGAGACTTAGAAAACTGGTAAAACCTACAAAGTTGATAGCGTTGGGAGTACTTAGCACTGTGAAAACAGCACTTTCGCAGAAAGAAATCTACTTCTCTAAAACCGGGAAACAGTCAACAGAGAATGTATGAGATTCTCAAGATTGGTAACAGATAGAAACAAGAGAAAGTACACAGTGATTCATCTACCTAGAGAAGTTACAGAGGTTTACACAGAGAATTCAAAGTATAAGTAAAAGAAAATAAGAGAGACTTGGAAAACTGGTAAAACCTACATTGTTGATAGAGTTAGGAGTACTTAGCAAGAAAGAAATCTACTTCTCTAAGACCGGGAAACAGTGAACAGAGAATGTATCAGTTTCCCAAGATTTGTAACAGATAGAAACAAGAGAAAGTACACAGTGATTCATCTATCTAGAGAAGTTACACAGGTTTACACAGAGAATTCCATGTTTTACTCCAAGAAAATAAGGGAGACTTAGAAAACTGGTAAAACCTACATTGTTGACAGAGTTTGGAGTACTTATCACTGTGAAAACAGCACTTTCGCACAAAGAAATCTACTTCTCTAAGACCGGGAAACAGTAAACAGAGAATGTATGAGTTTCTCAAGATTGGTAACACATAGAAACAAGAGAAAATACACAGTGATTCATCTACCTAGAGAAGTTACGGAGGTTTACACAGAGAATTCCAAGTGTTACTCCAAGAAAATAAGAGAGACTTAGAAAACGGCTAAAACCTACATTGTTGATAGAGTTGGGAGTACTAAGTACTGTGAAAACAGCACATTCGCAGAAAGAAATCTACTTCTCTAAGACCGGGAAACAGTGAACAGAGAATGTATGAGTTTCTCAAGATTAGTAACAGATAGAAACAAGAGAAAGTACACAGTGATTCATCTACCTAGAGAAGTTACAGAGATTTACGCAGAGAATTCCAAGTATAAGTAGAAGAAAAGAAGAGAGATTTAGAAAACTGATAAAACCTACATTGTTGATAGATTTGGGAGTACTTAGCACTGTGAAAACAGCACTTTCGCACAAAGAAATTTACTTCTCTAAGACCGCGAAACACTGCACAGGGAATGTATGAGTTTCTCAAGATTGGTAACACATAGAAACAAGAGAAAGTACACAGTGATTCATCAACCTAGAGAAGTTACAGAAGTTTACACAGAGAATTCCAAGTGTCACTCCAAGAAAATAAGAGAGACTTAGAAAACTGGTAAAACCTACATTGTTGATAGAGTTGGGAGTACTTAGCACTGTGAAAACATCACTTTCGCAGAAAGAAATCTACTTCTCTAAGACCGGGAAACAGTGAACAGAGTACGTATAAGTTTCTCAAGATTGGTAAGAGATAGAAACAGGAGAAAGTATACAGTGATTCATCTACCTAAAGAAGTTACAGAGGTTTACACAGAGAATTTCAAGTATAAGTACAAGAAAATAAGAGAGACTTAGAAAACTGGTAAAACCTACATTGTTGACAGAGTTGGGAGTCCTTAGCAGTGTGAAAACAGCACTTTCGCAGAAAGAAATCTACTTCTCTAAGACCGGGAAACAGTGAGCAGAGAATGTATCAGTTTCTCATGATTGGTAACAGATAGAAACAAGAGAAAGTACACAGTGATTCATCTACCTAGAGAAGTTACAGAGGTTTACACAGAGAATTCCAAGAATAAGTACAAGAAAATAAGAGAGACTTAGAAAACTGGTAAAACCTACACTATTGATAGAGTTGGGAGTACTTATCACTGTGAAAATAGCACTTTCGCACAAAGAAATCTACTTCTCTAAGAACGCGAAACAGTGAACAGAGAATGTATGAGTTTCTGAAGATTCCTAACAGATAGAAACAAGAGAAAGTACAGAGTGATTCATCTACCTAGAGAAGTTACAGAGGTTTACGCAGAGAATTCCAAGTATAAGTACAAGAAAATAAGAGAGACTTAGAAAACTGGTAATACCTACATTGTTGATAGAGTTGGGAGTACATAGCACTGTGAAAACTGAACTTTCGCAGAAAGAAATCTACTTCTCTATGATCGGGAAACAGTGACCAGAGAATGTATGAGTTTCTCAAGATTGGTAAAAGATAGAAAGAAGAGAAAGTACACAGTGATTCATCTACCTAGAGAAGTTACAGAGGTTTACACAGAGAATTCCACGTGTTACTCGAAGAAAATAAGAGAGACTTAGAAAACGGGTAAAACCTACATTGTTGATAGAGTTGGGAGTACTAAGTACTGTGAAAACAGCACATTCGCAGAAAGAAATCTACTTCTCTAAGACCGGGAAACAGTGAACAGAGAATGTATGAGTTTCTCAAGATTGGTAACAGATAGTAACAAGAGAAAGTACACAGTGATTCATCTACCTAGAGAAGTTACAGAGGTTTACGCAGAGAATTCCAAGTATAAGTACAAGAAAAGAAGAGAGATTTAGAAAACTGATAAAACCTACATTGTTGATAGATTTGGGAGTACTTAGCACTGTGAAAACAGCACTTTCGCACAAAGAAATTTACTTCTCTAAGACCGCGAAACACTGCACAGGGAATGTATGAGTTTCTCAAGATTGGTAACAGATAGAAACAAGAGAACGTACACAGTGATTCGTCTACCTAGAGAAGTTACAGAAGTTTACACAGAGAATTCCAAGTGTCACTCCAAGAAAATAAGAGAGACTTAGAAACGGGTAAAACCTACATTGTTGATAGAGTTGGGAGTACTTAGCACTGTGAAAACAGCACTTTCGCAAAAAGAAATCGACTTCTCTAAGACCGGGAAACAGTGAACAGAGTATGTATAAGTTTCTCAAGATTGGTAAGAGATAGAAACAGGAGAAAGTATACAGTGATTCATCTACCTAAAGAAGTTACAGAGGTTTACACAGAGAATTTCAAGTATAAGTACAAGAAAATAAGAGAGACTTAGAAAACTGGTAAAACCTACATTGTTGACAGAGTTGGGAGTCCTTAGCAGTGTGAAAACAGCACTTTCGCAGAAAGAAATCTACTTCTCTAAGACCGGGAAACAGTGAGCAGAGAATGTATCAGTTTCTCATGATTGGTAACAGATAGAAACAAGAGAAAGTACACAGTGATTCATCTACCTAGAGAAGTTACAGAGGTTTACACAGAGAATTCCCAGTATAAGTACAAGAAAATAAGAGAGACTTAGAAAACTGGGAAAACCTACATTGTTGATAGAGTTAGGAGTACTTAGCAAGAAAGAAATCTACTTCTCTAAGAACGGGAAACAGTGAACAGAGAATGTATGAGTTTCCCAAGATTGGTAACAGATAGAAACAAGAGAAAGTACACAGTGATTCATCTACCTAGAGAAGTAACAGAAGTTTACACAGAGAATTCCAATTAAAAGTACAAGAAAATAAGAGAGACTCAGAAAACTGATAAAACCTACATTGTTGATAGAGTTGGGAGTACTTAGCACTGTCAAAACAGCACTTTCTCACAAAGAAATCTACTTCTCTACGACCGGGAAACAGTGAACAGAGAATGTATGAGTTTCTCAAGATTGGTAACAGATAGAAACAAGAGAAAGTACACAGTGATTCATCTACCTGGAGAAGTTACAGAGATTTACACAGAGAATTCCAAGTGTTACTCCAAGAAAATAAGAGAGACTTAGAAAACGGGTGAAACCTACATTGTTGATAGAGTTAGGAGTACTTAGCATTGTGAAAACAGCACATTCGCAGAAAGAAATCTACTTCTCTAAGACCGGGAAATAGTGAACAGAGAATGTATGAGTTTCTCAAGATTGGTAACACATAGAAACAAGAGAAAGTACACAGTGATTCAACTACCTAGAGAAGTTACAAAGGTTTACACAGAGAATTCCAAGTATAAGTAACAGAAAATAAGAGACACTTAGAAAACTGGTAAAACCTACATTGTAGATAGAGTTGGGAGTACTTAGCACTGTGAAAACAGCACTTTCGCTGAAAGAAATCTACTTCTCTAAGACCGTGAAAGAGTGAACAGAGAATGTTTGAGTTTCTCAAGATTTCTAACAGATAGAAACAAGAGAAAGTACACAGTGATTGATCTACATAGAGATGTTACAGAGGTTTACACAGAGAATTCCAAGTATAAGTAAAAGAAAATAAGAGAGACTTAGAAAACTGGTAAAACCTACATTGTTGATAGAGTTGGGAGTACTTAGCACTGTGAAAACAGCACTTTCGCACAAAGAAATCCACTTCTTTAAGAGCGGGAAACAGTGAACAGAGAATGTATGAGATTCTCAAGATTGGGAACAGATAGAAACAACAGAAAGTATACAGTGATTGATCTACCTAGAGAAGATACAGAGGTTTACACAGAGAATTCCAAGTACAAGTAACAGAAAATAAGAGAGACTTAGAAAACTGGTAAAACCTACATTGTTGACAGAGTTTGGTGTACTTAGCACTGAGAAAACAGCACTTTCGCACAAAGAAATCTACCTCTCTGAGACCCGGAAACAGTGAACAGAAAATGTATGAGTTTCTCAAGATTAGTAAGAGATAGAAATAAGAGAAAGTACACTGTGATTCATCTACCTAGAGAAGTTACAGAGGTTTACACATAGAATTCCAAGTATAAGTAGAAGAAAACAAGAGAGACTTAGAAAACTGGTAAAACCTACATTGTTGATAGAGTTTGGAGTATTTAGCACTGTGAAAAGAGCACTTTCGCAGCAGGAAATCTACTTCTCTAAGACCGGGAAACAGTGAGCAGAGAATGTATGAGTTTCTCAAGATTGGTAACAGATAGAAACAAGAGAAAGTACACAGTGATTCATCTACCTAGAGAAGTTACAGAGGTTTACACGGAGAATTCCAAGTATAAGTACAAGAAAATGAGAGAGACTTAGAAAACTGATAAAACCTACATTGTTGATAGAGTTCGGAGTACTTAGCACTGTGAAAACAGCACTTTCGCACAAAGAAATCTACTTCTCTAAGACCACGAAACAGGGAACAGAAAATATACGAGTTTCTCAAGGTTGGTAACAGCTAGAAACAAGAGAAAGAACACAGTGATTCATCTACCTAGAGAAGTTACAGAGGTTTACACAGAGAATTCCATCTGTTACTCCAAGAAAATAAGAGAGACTTAGACAACTGGTAAAACCTACATTGTTGATACAGTTGGGAGTACTTAGCACTGTGAGAACAGCAGGTTCGCAGAAAGTAATCTACCTCTCTAAGACCGGGAAACAGTGAACAGAGAATGTATGAGTTTCTCAAGATTAGTAAGAGATAGAAACAAGAGAAAGTACACTGTCATTCATCTACCTGGGGAAGTTACAGAGGTTTACACAGAGAATTCCAAGTATGAGAACAACAAAATAAGAGAGACTTAGAAAACTGGTAAAACCTACATTGTTGATACAGTTGGGAGTTCTTAGCACTGTGAAAACAGCACTTTCACACAAAGACATCTACCTCTCTAAGACCGGAAAACCGTGAACAGAGAAGGTATGAGTTTCTGAAGATTGGTAACAGATAGAAAGAAGAGAAAGTACACAGTGATTCATCTACCTAGAGAATTTACAGAGGTTTACACAGAGAATTCCAAGTATAAGTACAAGAAAATAAGAGAGACTTAGACAACTGGTAAAACCTACATTGTTGATAGAGTTGGGAGTACTTAGCACTGTGAAAACAGCACATTCTCAGAAAGAAATCTACTTCTCTAAGACCGGGAAACAGTGAACAGAGAATGTATGAGTTTCTCAAGATTGGTAACAGATAGAAACAAGAGAAAGTACACAGTGATTCATCTACCTAGAGAAGTTACAGAGGTTTAAACAGAGAATTCCAAGTTTAAGTACAAGAAAATAAGAGAGACTTAGATAACTGGTGAAACCTACATTGTTGGTAGAGTTGGGAGTACATAGCACTGTTAAAACAGCACTTTCGCACAAAGAAATCCACTTATCTAAGACTGGGAACCAGTGAACAGAGAAGGTATGAGTTTCTCAAGATTGGTAACAGATACAAACAAGAGAAAGTACACAGTGATTTATTTACCTAGTGAAGTTACAGAGGTTTACACAGAGAATTCCAAGTATAAGTACAAGAAAATAAGAGAGACTTAGAAAACTAATAAAACCTACATTGTTGATAGAGCTGGGAGTACTTAGCACTGTGAAAACAGCACTTTTGGAGAAAGCAATCTACCTCTATAATTCCGGCAAACAGTGAACAGAGAATGTATGAGTTTTTCAATTTTGGTAACAGATAGAAACAAGAGAAAGTACACAGTGATTCATCTACCTAGAGAAGTTACAGATGTTTACACAGAGAATTCCAAGTATAAGTACAAGAAAATAAGAGAGACTTAGAAAACTGGTAAAACCTACATTGTTGATAGAGTTGGGAGTATTTAGCACTGTGAAAACAGCACTTTCGCACAAATTAAACTACTTGTCTAACACCGCGAAACAGTGAATAGAGAATGAATGACTTTCTCAAGATTGGTAACAGATAGAAACAAGAGAAAGTACACAGTGATTCATCTACCTAGAGAAGTTACAGAGGTTTACACAGAGAATTCCAAGTATAAGTACAAGAAAATAAGAGAGACTTAGAAAACTGGTAAAACCTACATTGTTAATAGAGTTGGGAGTACTTAGCCTGTGAAAACAGCACTTTCGCGGAAAGAAATCTACTTCTCTAAGACCGCGAAACAGTGAACCGAGAATGTATGAGTTTCTCAAGATTGGTAACAGATAAAAACAAGAGAAAGTACACTGTGATTCATCTACGTAGAGAAGTTACAGAGATTTACACAGAGAATTCCAAGTATAAGTACAAGAAAATAAGAGAGACTTAGAAAACTGGTAAAACCTACAATGTTGATAGAGTTGGGAGTACTTAGCTCTGTGAAAACAGCACTTTCGCAGAAAGAAATCTACTTCTCTAAGACCGGGAAACAGTGAACAGAGAATGTATGAGTTTCTGAAGATTGGTAACAGATAGAAACAAGAGAAAGTACACAGTGATTCATCTACCTGGAGAAGTTACAGAGGTTTACAAAGAGAAATCCAAGTGTAACTCCAAGAAAATAAGAGAGACTTAGAAAACTGGTAAAACCTACATTGTTGATAGAGTTGGGAGTACTTAGCACTGTGAAAACAGCACTTTCGCAGAAAGAAATCTACCACTCTAAGACCGGGAAACAGTGAACACAAAATGTATGAGTTTCTCGAGATTAGTAAGAGATAGAAACAAGAGAAAGTACACTGTGATTCGTCTACCTAGAGAAGTTACAGAGGTTTACACAGAGAATTCCAAGTATAAGTACAAGGAAACAAGAGAGACTTAGAAAACTGGTAAAACTTACATTGTTGATATAGGTGGGAGTACTTAGCACTGTGAAAAGTGCACTTTCGCAGCAGGAAATCTACTTCTCTAAGACCGGGAAACAGTGAGCAGAGAATGTATGAGATTCTCAAGATTGGTAACAGATAGAAACAAGAGAAAGTACACAGTGATTCATCTACCTCGAGAGGTTACAGAGGTTTCCAAAGAGAAATCCAAGTGTAACTCCAAGAAAATAAGAGAGACTTAGAAAACTGGTAAAACCTACATTGTTGATAGAGTTGGGAGTACTTAGCACTGTGAAAACAGCACTTTCGCAGAAAGAAATCTACTTCTCTAAGACCGGGAAACAGTGAACAGAGAATGTATGAGTTTCTCAAGATTGGTAACAGATAGAAACAAGAGAAAGTACACAGTGCTTCCTCTACCTAGAGAAGTTACAGAGAGTTACACAGAGAATTCCAAGTATGAGTACAAGAAAATAAGAGAGACTTAGAAAACTGGTAAAACCTACATTGTTGATAGATTTGGGAATACTTAGCACTGTGAAAACAGCACTTTCGCACAAAGACATCTACCTCTCTAAGACCGCGAAACAGTGAACAGAGAAGGTATGAGTTTCTGAATATTGGTAACCGATATAAACAAGAGAAAGTACACAGTGATTCATCTACCTAGAGAAGTTACAGAGGTTTACAAAGAGAAATCCAAGTGTAACTCCAAGAAAATAAGAGAGACTGAGAAAACTGGTAAAACCTACATTGTTGATAGAGTTGGGAGTACTTAGCACTGTGAAAACAGCACTTTCGCAGAAAGAAATCTACTTCTCTAAGACCGGGAAACAGTGAACAGAGAATGTATGAGTTTCTGAAGATTGGTAACAGATACAAACAAGAGAAAGTACACAATGATTCATCTACCTAGAGAAGTGACAGAGTTTAACACAGAGAATTCCAAGTATAAGTACAAGAAAATAAGAGACTTAGAAAACTGGTAAAACCTACATTGTTGATATTGTTGGGAGTACTTAGCACTGTGAAAACAGCACTTTCGAACAAAGAAATCCAACTCTCTAAGACCGCGAAACAGTGAACAAAGAATGTATGAGTTTCTCAAGATTGGTAACAGATAGAAAGAAGAGAAAGTACACAGTGATTCATCTACCTAGAGAAGTTACAGAGGTTTACACAGAGAATTCCAAGTGTTACTCCAAGAAAATAAGAGAGACTTAGAAAACTGGTAAAACCTACATTGTTGATAGAGTTGGGAGTACTTAGCACTGTGAAAACAGCACTTTCGCACAAAGACATCTACCTCTCTAAGACTGGGAAACAGTGAATAGAGAATGTGTGAATTTCTGAAGATTGTTAACAGATAGAAACAAGAGAAAATATAGAGTGATTGATCTACCTAGAGAAGTTACAGAGGTTTACACAGAGAATTCCAAGTATAAGTACAACAAAATAAGATAGACTTAGAAAACTGGTAAAACCTACATTGTTGATAGAGTTGGGAGTACTTAGCACTGTGAAAACAGCACTTTCGCAGAAAGAAATCTACCTCTCTAAGACCGGGAAACAGTGAACAGAAAATGTATGAGTTTCTCAAGATTAGTAAGAGATAGAAACAAGAGAAAGTACACTGTGATTCATCTACCTAGAGAAGTTACAGAGGTTTACACATAGAATTCCAAGTATAAGTACAAGAAAACAACAGAGACTTAGAAAACTGTTAAAACCTACATTGTTGATAGAGTTGGGAGTATTTAGCACTGTGAAAAGAGCACTTTCGCAGCAGGAAATCTACTTCTCTAAGACCGGGAAACAGTGAGCAGAGAATGTATGAGATTCTCAAGATTGGTAACAGATAGAAACAAGAGAAAGTACACAGTGATTCATCTACCTCGAGAGGTTACAGAGGTTTACAAAGAGAAATCCAAGTATAACTCCCAGAAAATAAGAGAGACTTAGAAAACTGGTAAAACCTACATTGTTGATAGAGTTGGAAGTACTTAGCACTGTGAAAACAGCACTTTCGCAGAAAGAAATCTACTTCTCTAAGACCGGGAAACAGTGAACAGAGAATGTATGAGTTTCTCAAGATTGGTAACAGATAGAAACAAGAGAAAGTACAAAGTGATTCATCTACCTAGAGAAGTTACAGAGGTTTACACAGAGAATTCCAAGTATAAGTAATAGAAAATAAGAGAGACTTAGAAAACTGGTAAATCCTACATTGCTGATACAGTTGGGAGTACATAGCATTTTGAAAACATCCCTTTCGCAGAAAGAAATGTACTTCTCTAAGACCATGAAACAGTGAACAGAGAATGTTTGAGTTTCTCAAGATTGGTAACAGATAGAAACAAGGGAAAGTACACATTGATTCGTCTACCTAGATGCTCGGGCAGCAGAAGAACCGAGCTTATAAAGGTTAGAGCAGAGCTAAACGAATTAGAGAACAGAAAAACAACCGAAACCACTGAGAAGACCCAAAGCGGGTTTTTGGAGAAGATCAACAAAACTGACAAATCAGTGGCTGAACTTGCTAAAGGAAAGCAGGAAAGGAAACAGAGAACCCAAATTAGAAATGAGAGGGGGGTCGTCACCACAGATGCCACAGAAATCGAAACTATCGTAACAGAGTACTAGGAAAGGCTGTACTCTAACATATTTGAAAACTTAGGGGAAATGGACCAATTCCTTGACTCGTGTCACCTACCCAAATATTCCCAACGTGAAGCAGAACAACTTACTAAATCCATTACAAAGGAAGGGATTGAAAAGTTCATCAAAACACTGCCCACCCAAAAAAGTCCGGGTCCAGTTGGCTTCACTGCAGAATTCTACCAAGCACTCGGAGAAGAGTTATCTCCAATACTACCGAAACTATTTCACGCTATAGAAAGGGATGGGGTACTCCCAAACTCTTTCTAGGAAGCCAGCCTAACCCTGATACCTAAGCCAGGGAAAGCCCCAACCGAGAAAGAGAACTACAGACAGATATCACTCATGAACCTGGATGCCAAAATCTGCAACAAAACTCTCGCCGATAGAATACAACAACATATCAAGAAAATAATCCATCATGACCAAGTGGGATTCATACCCGGGATGCGAGGCTGGTTCAACATCAGAAAAACAATTAATGTGATTAAGCACATAAAGAACACAAAAGACAAGGGTCACCTGATTTTGTCCGTCGATGCAGAAAAGGCATCGGATAAAGTCCAGCACCCCTTCATGCTAAAAGAACTCTTAGCAAAATGGGCATAGATGGCAAATTCCTCCACACAATAAGGGCCATTTCTACAAAGCCCACGTCATCCTGAATGGAGAGAGACTGAAAGACGTTCCCCTGAGAGCAGGCACTAGACAAGGATGCCCACTCTCACCTCTTCCCTTCAACACTGTGCTAGAAGTTTTAGCCAGAGCAGTGAGACAAGACCAAGAAATAAAGGGCATCTGCACTGGCAAAGAGGAAGTTAAAATCTCCCTGTTGGCAGATGACACGATTGTATATGCAGAGAATCCCAAGGAATCTAGAAGCAAACTACTCAAACTGACAGAAGAGTTCAACAGAGTCTCAGGATACAAGATAAACAGAAGTAAAGCAGTAGGATTCCATTATACCAACAACGAAGACTGTTAACGAAGAAATTATCAAATGAGTACCATTTACGACGGGAGATGGCTTTCTTGGAAACAGACCTTTTCCCAAAGTTAAGTCTTCCTAGCTCCACGAACAACGTAGATTTTTCCGTTTTTCTAAGTGTCTCTTAGATGCTTCTAGTTAGGGCTTAGAGTTCTCTGTTTAAAACTCTGTCGTTTCTGTGTACAGATTAATTCCTGGGTCGTTTCTGTTCCTAATATCTGCGGTAAATCGTATGGAACTGATGAGTTCTCCAATCACTGGCTCGTTGTTAGCATGAAGGAACCCTACTGATTCACTCAGGTTTCTCACGTATCCTGAGAATTGGGTTTACTTAGAGATTCCTTGCGATTCTAAGCATTTACAATCGTATCATCTGCTAACAGGGCGAAAATGATGCTAGGACTGGGACTCGGAGTGTCTTAGAGAAGTGGATTGCTTTCAGGAAAGAGACCTTTGCACCATTTCAGGTCTTCCGGTCTCCGTGAACAGTGTAGATTTTTCCATTGATCTAAGTGTCTCTTAGTTTCTTCTAGTTAGGGCTTGGAGTTCTCTGTGTAATACTGTTGTTTCTGTGTATAGATTAATTCCTAGGTCCTTTCTGTTCTTAACGTCTGTGGCAGAGCCTATGGAACGGTCGATTTCTCCAATCACGGTCTTGTTGTTGGTGTCCCTTGTATCCTGAGAATTAGCTGATGTCTCGTATCAGTTAGAGGCTTTACTTAAGAGATCCCTTGGGAATCTAAGCACTTACAATTGTATCATTTGGTAACAGCGCAAAAACAAACCTGGAACTTGTACTGGGACTGTCTTAGAGAAGCGGATTGCTTTCGGGGAAAGAGACCCTTGCACAATGTGAAATCTTTCTACCTCCATGAACAGTGTAGATTTTCCCATTTCTCTAAGTCTCTCTTAGTTTCTTGTAGTTCAGACCGGTAGATCTCTCTGTAAAAGTCAGTTGTGTCTCTGGTTACGTCAGCTCCTAGGTGCTTTCTCTTTTGGGGCTCTGTGGTAAATGGTGTGGATCCGATGATTCCTCCGTTCACAATCTCGTTACCGTTAATCCTACTGATTTATTTCGGTTTCTCCTGTATCCTGAGAATTTGCTGATCTCTTCCACCAGTGAGAGCGTTTACCGAGAGGTTCCTTGTGATTCAGAGCACGTCCATTCGTGTCACCTGCTAACAGGGCAAAAATGAAGCTGCAAAGTGTACTGGGACTGTCTCAAAAAAATTGATTGTTCTCGGGGAAAGAGACCTTTTCAGAATGTGAAGTCTTCCTATCTCCATGAACAGCTTAGATTTTTCCATTTCTCTAAGTCTCTCTTAGTTTCTTGTAGCTAATACTGCTAGTTCTTTGTGTAAACTGTATTGCTTCACTGGTTAGTTTAGTTCCTAGGTACTTTCGTTTATGGGGTCTATGCTAAACAGTATGGATGTGGTGATTTCTCTGTTGACAATCTCGTTACTGTAGATCCTACTGATTTGCTTAGGTTTCTATTGTATCCTGAAATTTGCTGATCTCTCCCATCAGGTACAGGGTTTACTTAGAGAGTCCTTACGATTCTCGGCCTGTACAAATTCATCATCGACTAACAGGGAAAAAGTGACGCGGGAACTTGTACTCGGAGTGGCTTCTAGAAGTGGATTCCTTTCGGGGAAAGAGACCGTTTCACAGTCGTAAGTCTTCCCACCTCCATGACGAGCGTAGAGTGTTCCAATCATCTACGTGTCTCACAGATAGTTTTCGTTAGGGCTTGGAGTTCTCTGTGTAAAATTCTGTGGCTTCCGTGGTTCGATTAACTCCAAGGTACTTTCTCCTGTGAATGCCTGTTGTAAATCGTATGGAACTGATGACTTCTCCGATGACTGGCTCGTTGTTAGTGTCAAGGAATCCTGCTGATTTACTTAGATTTCTCACGTAACCTGAGAACTGCCTGATCTCTCTTATCAGTTAGAGGCTTAACATAGAGACTCCTTGCGATTCTAAGCATTTACAATCGTATCATCTGCTAGCAGGGTGAAAATGATGCTAGAACTTGTACTCGGAGTGTCTTAGAGAAGTGGATGGCTTTCGGGGAAAGAGACCTTTTCCCAATGTTAAGTCTTCCTATCCATGAGCAGGGTAGGTTTTTGCATTTCTCTAAGTCTCTCTAGTTTCTTTTAGTAAGGGCTTGTAGCTCTCTTTGTAGGGGTCTCTTATTTTGCTGGTTAGATGAATTCCTAGGTACTTTACCTTCATAGGGGCTTTCTATAAGGCGCTCCGAGTACAAGTTCCGGCATCATTTTTGCCCTGTTAGCCGATGACAAATTCGTACATGCCGAGAATCATAAGGAATCTCTAAGTATACCCTCTACCTGATAGGAGAGATCAGCAAATTCTCAGGATACAAGAGAAACCTAAGTAACTCCGTAGGATTTACAGTAACGAGATGGTGAACAGAGAAATCGTCACGTCCATGCTATTTAGCATAGACCGCATAAACGAAAATACCTAGGAACTAATCTAACCAGAGAGTCAGCACAGTTTAGACAGAGAACTACCAGCAGTAGCTACGAGAACCTAAGAGAGACTTAGAGAAATGGAACAATCTACGCTGCTCAAGGAGATAGGAAGACTGAACTTTGTGAAAAGGTCTCTTTCCAAGAAAGCAATCGATTTCTATGAGACAGACCCAGTACAATTTGCCGCTTCATGTTTGTGCTGTTAGCAGATGACACGAATGGACATGCTTCGAATCGCAAGGAACCTCTCGGTAAACCCTCAAACTGACAGAGGAGATCAGCAAACTCTCAGGATACAAGAGAAACCAAAGTAAATCAGTGGGATTAATGGTAACGAGACTGTGAACGGAGGAATCGTCAGATCCACACCACTTACCATAGACCCCCAAATGAGAAAGTACCTAGGAACTAACGTAACCAGAGAAGCAACGGACTTTTGCAGCGAGATCTACCGGTCTGAACCACAAGAAACTAAGAGAGACTTAGAGAAATGGAAAAATCTACACTGTTCACGGAGATAGGAAGATTTCACATTGTGCAAGGGTCTCTTTCCCCGAAAGCAATCCGCTTCTCTAAGGCAGTCCGAGTACAAGTTCCAGGTTCGTTTTTGTGCTGTTAGCAGATGACACGATTGCAAGTGCTTAGATTCCCAAGGAATCTCTAAGTAAAGCCTCTAAGTGATACGAGACATCAGCAAATTCTCAGGATACAAGAGACACTAACAACAAGACAGTGATTGGAGAAATCGACAGTTCCATACAATTTACCACAGATATTAAGAACAGAAAGGACCTAGGAATTATTCTATACACAGAAGCTACAGAGTTTTACGCAAAGAACTCCAAGTCCTAACCAGAAGAAACTAAGAGAAACTTAGATAAATGGAAAAATCTCCATTGTTCATGGAGATAGGAAGACGTAACATTGGGAAAATGTCTATGTTACCCAAAGCAATCTATCTATATAATGCCATCCCAGTACAAGTTCTGGTGACATTTTTTAATGAGTTGGAGAAACAAATCACCAATTTTGTTTGGAAAGGGAAGCAGCCCCGGTTAAGCAAGGTACTACTAAAGAATTAGAACACACTGGGGGGCCTCTCATTACCTGACTTTAGAACACATTACACTGCCACGGTGGTCAAAACAGCCTGGTACTGGTATAAGAACAGACAGATCAATCAATGGAACAGAACGGAGACCCCAGAGATGACACCCTCTGCCTGTGAACAACTGATATTCGACAAAGGCCCTAAGACATTAAACGGGGGTAACAACGGTATCTTCAACAAATGCTGCTGGCAAAATTGGATATCCATCCCCAAGAAACTGAAACAAGATCCGTATCTTACACCTTATGCAAAAACCAACTCCAACGGGATAAAGGACCTAGATGTCAAACCTGAAACGATAAAGCTCATCCAAGGAAAGGTAGAAATAACAATGGAGGTTTTAATACACCATGTGGACAGACTCCAAAATCTGTCAAACAAACCACAATCAACACAAGAGAAAATAGCTAAATGGAAACTATTAAGAATCAAACACTTTGGCTCATCCAAAGGCTTTATTAACGGAATTAAAAGAGCACCTGCAGAATGGGAAAAAATATTTGGCAACTCTGTGTCAGACCGACGCCTGATCTCCGCAATCTATAAGATACTACAAAATATCAATAAGAAGAAGATACATCATCCAATTAAGCGATCGGCAGAGAAGATGGACAGACATTTCACTAAAGCGCAGATCCAGGTAGCCCCAGAGCACATGCGGACATGTTCACGATCTTTAGTTAGTAAAGAAATTCAAATCAAGACTACAATGAGATACCATCTCACCCCAACAAGGTTGGCCGTGATCCAGAAAACACAAAACAACAAGTGCTGGAGAGGCTGTGGAGAAAGTGGAACTCTCCTACACTGTCGGTGGGCTTGCAAAATGGTCCAGCCTCTGTGGAAAGCAATCTGGCGCTTCCTTAAAAAAGATGGGATATTGACATACCATTTGACCCAGTCATTCCACTACTTGGAATATATCCTACAGAAGCAAGGCCTTTCGCATCAATGGACACATGCACCAGAATGTTTATCTCAGCACAGTCCACGATAGCAAACAGATGGAATCAACCCAGATGCCCAGGACAAAACTTGTATGGGACCTCTGCGATAAGGTCTCAAAAGCAGACTTGTGTGTAGAAGAAAAGACTCTTTGACAGCTGCAAGGGAGGGGAGGGAGGGAGGACGAGGAGGGGAGGGTTTAGATTAGATAGTTGCTAGAAATCTGGTTGGGACAGATCGGTGACAGCACACATTAGAAACAAGAACAACATTAAGCGGAGTTCAGCATAGCTTGACTACCCCTTCCACCTTAACCCAATATTGCAAGGACAGAGTAGCTGGGGCAGGGGGCATGGGACCATGCTCTTAGGCGAAATCAAGGCCAATTGACAAAACCGGCGTTTCGCTAAGGGGGCTCTCTGCACGCACCCTACATTGGTGAGTGGCACCTGGGGTCTTAAGAGCTACCATCCGAGGGCGCAGCCAACGGTCCCAACTCAGCAGGAACGGATGCTCACCGAGGACCAAAATGACATGGGGTAAAGACAACCTAGAAGATAGAGAGACCCACGTGAGTGGGTGCCTACATCGACTTGGGACCAGAAGAACCGGATGGTGCCCGGCCACCACCAGTGATAGCAGTGATGGAGCTCACTCAGTTGAGTCACACTGGCAACACAAGAATTCAAAGGGCTGCACCCTGAGATCTCCACTAAAAGACCACAATTGGTGGTCCAGCCTAATCGGGGTTCCCCTGAGAGCATGGCCCCTGGATCTTGCCCCTGAATCATAATGAAGGTCCACTCGTCGGAGACAAATGGATTGGACTTGCCGATGCAGAGGGAACGTATATTGGATGCCCTTTATGGTTGTATACATCTATAGGATATCATCCTGCTGACCTCTGGTTAGAGGAAGGAGAATGGGTGGAGAGGAGGGGAAAGGAGACTGTTGGGAGAATGAAACATGTAGGGAACAGAGAGGAATAGTGTGCTGTCACCGGACAGGGAGACCAGTGGAAGCTGCATATAGGTGGGCATGTAAATTTATACATTTACACTCCGTCATATCGAATAAAAAAATAGACAGAAATTTAGGGAATTTGCAAAAATTAAACTGAAAGTGTAAGAAATACTAAAGGGAGTCCTTTGGTTAGAATACTAATAACACCAGGTAATAACTCAAGACCTGAACACATGACTGAACAGTTGGATATCAACACAAATAGTGGAATCATAAAAGTGAATTATACACAAAACACTGAAAATAGGGAAACAGTGATGTCATTAGGTAAACATTATAGTAAAAAAGAGGTACCCAGAAGAAAATGTAGTCATAAATCTTTCATACAGAACAGGAAATCAGGGCAATATAAGCAAATTGAAAACTAGTTTAATTCTGGAAAAAATGAAGGTAAATAATATGGTAACTACAAAGGAAACTATGATTCCTATACATCCAAATAAAAAACAAGGAGAACACAAAGTCTCAGCAAAAACAAATCACTAATACTGCAAAACATGAAAACACATAAAGAAAAAAACTCAGCACAGAAAATTAAAGGGGAGAAAGAAACTGTCTACAACACACAAAAAAGACATCAAAAGGACAGAACAAAGCTCATACATTTCACTAATCACACTGAGTGTAAATGGGCTGAATGCACCAATAAAGAATTTGAGAGTGGCAGATTGGATTAAAAAATGACCCATGTACATGCTGTTAATAAGAGACACAGTTCTATGCAGCTATAGGGTATCATCCTGCAGACCTCTGGCTGGAATAAGGGGAGTGGATGGAGAGTAGGGGAAAGGAGACTGTTGGGAGAATGAGACACGTATGGAGCAGAGAGGAGTAGTGTGCTGTCACCAGGCAGGGAGAGCAGTGGAAGCTGCCTATAAGTGGGCAAGTACATGTAGGAATGTACTTTTTCACTCGGTCATGATAAAAAAAGAAAAAAGAAAAAAAGACTGGCAGTTCAAATCCACCACGTGCTCCTTGAAAACTCAATGTGGCAGTTCTAGTCTCATCTATAGGGTCACTATGATTTGGGATCAACTCATAGGTGGATTTGTTTTTTGTTTTTGTTTTTGTTTTTTCAGAGAAGAGTTAATACCATTATTACTAAATGTGTCCCAGGGAATAGAAAATGATAACATACTTCCAAACTCATTCCATGAAGTGAGTATAACCTTGATAGCAAAATGACATGAGAACAACACTAACAAGGAAAATTACAGACAAATATCTCTCATGAACCTAGATGCAAAAATCCTCAACAAAATTCTAGACAATAGAATTCAACAACATATCATAAAAATAATTCACCATCCAGCCACCACCAAAGACAGCCCTGTCAGGGTACGCAACGTAGAGTTCCTGACATGTCGTAAGAAAAAGAAAGGTGCAGATCAAGAACTTCATGAAAAGACCAGATTTGATGGTCTGACAGCCTGGAGGGTCCCCTAAGAACATGGCCTCTGGACTTGTTGCTAGCCTGGAGCTGAGACTAGTACTGAAACACTAACACTCCAGATAAATATTGGGCTGGACTAAGGGACACAGTAATGCAGATAGTGTTAGTACGTTATGGTTTAATATATATATACATACATACACACACACACACACATGTATATATATTAGGCTATCCAAGTGGTCTCTGTATAGAGGGTAGAGGAGAGTTTGGAGGAGACAGGTTTCAGTTCAGTGGATACTGGAAGTAAAGGGTAGAGAAGATAAGTGCACTGCCTTAGGATGAGGACAGAAGGTAGAGTTGCAAAGAGGCAGGTGCTTGTGGCTTTCTATGGCAAATTGACGTGGACTGTAAACTTTTACTTAATGACAATAAAAAATTAAAAAAAAAGAAACAAGATTCAGCAAAGTGATCTATGAAAGAAGAAATTCAAAGATCAATGGCACTCTACGATGCTTTAAAAAGTTCATGTTTTTACTATATTTACACATTTCCCACTTTTTACAATGAACATACATAAAAAGATGTATGAAAAACAAAGCAAAGTTTTTCAAAATGAGGGACAAAACCGTATGAGACCTCTACGATAAGATCTCAAAAACAGACTTGTGTATAGAAGAAAAGACTCTTTGACAGCTGCCAGGGAGGGTAGGGAGGGAGGATGAGGGGGACAGGGTTTAATTTAGACAGTTGCTAGAAATCTGATTGGGAGAAAGTGGTGACAGCACACATTAGAAAGAACAACAACATTAAGTGGACATAAGCATAACTTGAGCACTCCTTCTATCTTAACCCAATATTGGAAGGATCGAGTAGCTGGGGCAAGGGGCAGGGGACCATGCCCTTAGGCGAAATCGAGGCCAACTGGCCCAGCTAGCGTTTTGTTAAGAGAGCTCTCGGCATCCCACATTGCTGAGTGGCGTCTGGGGCCTTAAAAGCTGCCAAGCTGCCATCTGAGGACACAGCAAATTGTCCTAACTCAGCAGGAACGGATGCTCAACAAGGACCAAAATGACATGCGGTAAAGACAACCTAGAAGACAGAGAGACCCGCAAGAGTGGGTGCCTTCATCGACTTGGGACGGGAAGAACCGGACGTGCCTGGCCACCACGAGTGATAGTCACGATGGAGCTCACTAGGTTGAGTCTCACTGGCAACACAAGAATAAAAAAGGGTGAATCCTGAGATCTCCACTAAAAGAGCACCACTGATAGTCCAGCGGTTTTGGGGTCCCCCTGAGAGCACGGCCCCCAGCCCTGATGCTGCCCTTACCCATAGAGTATAACAAAGGTCCACTCTTTGGAGAGGAATGGATTGGACTTGGCAATGCAGAGTGACCATATATTGGTTGCACTTTATGGTTCTATACATCTATAGGATGTCATCCTGCTGACCTCTGGCTGGAGGAAGGAGAGTGGGTGGAGAGGAGGGGAAAGGAGACTGTTGGG
Organism: Heterohyrax brucei; assembly: GCA_028571685.1. Classification (NCBI taxonomy): domain Eukaryota; kingdom Metazoa; phylum Chordata; class Mammalia; order Hyracoidea; family Procaviidae; genus Heterohyrax; species Heterohyrax brucei. The sequence goes on along the minus strand of CM053145.1, from coordinate 3,317,062 downwards.
AATATGAGACATGGATGGAGCAGAGAGGAAGAATGTGCTATCACCGGACAGGGAGAGCAGTGGAAGCTGCATATAGGCGGGCATGTAAATTTATACGGGAATATACATTTTCACTCAGTCATGTTAAATTAAAAAAAGAAAAATTCAAAATGACCCAAACCTCACTAAACATAGAAATAGTAATGGTAGCGGCGGAGTCAAGCCAGCGGACTAAGCCCACGTCTCCTTATATCCCTCTGGAAACCAAGACCTGAATTGATAATCAGACGGAGACATCTTGTCACCTAATCAGCCCCAGGACACAGCACAGGGCTGTTAATTGGGACTTCATACCACTGAGCAAAAATCCTCATCTGTTACGCTGACTCCCACGGTTGGCTATCCCTGGCTCTCACGGACTGAATGGAAACGCACCATTTTGACTCTTTTTCTTTTCCTATAATCTTGCCCGGTAGGCAGGGCAGGGTCTTGCCTAGTGGCTAGACTCAGACACACTGCTGGGGGGACAGGCAGACCGAATTTCCATACTTTGAGAGCCAGGCTTGGGACTCTGCTAATCTAGCCACTTTGAGCCTGTCATTTTATATCTGCCTCATTGGTGTTTTTACGGAGTATCGCAGTGAGTATGCAGGATGCCATGTTGGATATGGAGATTCTAGTGGGACCTCATTCTTAGTCTGAGACCCAGCGTCTGCAAACAGGATTGTGCTTCTCTGACAGAAAAGCAGTAATTTACCTAGTGCCACCTACTTTGCAGGTCCTGCAACAGAATCAGAGGAATCACTACCTCTTGGCAACTTTAGCCTTTTGGTCTGCTGCCTGTGTGGAGGGCACCAGCTTGGATACAGTGGCCACAGCTGGACCTAATTCTTACCTTCAGAGCCAGAGCCTCCCCACAGGAGAGCGCTTTTCTATCCGAAAAGCAGTACTCTATGCAGTGTCATCTAAGGCCAGGCCCTGTCAGCAGAGGCCAACAGGGCAGTAGCATTGCTGTATTCTGAACTAGTTTGTATCATCTGGGGTTGGATATAGTGGTGCTTACTTTGCTAGTTGAGAAGAGAGACCTCTACACCTGAAAACCTAACTAACGTGTGAAGTGGTCAGATATCTTTGGCTTTACATTTTGAGGCAACCTAGAGAAACATCTGCAGTCCATTCTCACTGTACCTCTTCCAGTCTCTACATATTCACATGTGTCCCAAAAAGCAACAGACACTTGTGGCACACAAGAAATCAACCATGGCTTCGGAAGGCTCCCAAACAAAGCAACCAAGGAGTGTTCCAGATGAAGAAACTATTATGAAAGCATCAGAAAATGAATACAAAATGATTATATACAGAGCCCTTCTAGACCTTATACAAAATGCAGGAGAACAAAATCAAAAACCAACCAAGATGTTCAATCTGATGGAACACTAGTACTCTGGAATCCAACAGATCAAGAATGAAATCAAAGACACAGAAACTTCAATGCAAAGCCAAGAAAACAGAATGAAACAATTAGAAAAAAAATTTCTGACTTGGAAGACAGAGGTACTGAGGCTAGCATCTATGAGCAGAAATCAGAAAACAGAAAGAAGAAAAATGAAGAAACATTAAGAAGCATGTGGGACTCTATTAAGAGGAACCATCTTCGATTAATTGGAGTCTCTGAACAGAGTGAGACATCTGAGAACACAGAGAGTATCATTGCTGAGCTGCTGACAGAAAACTTCCGAGAAATCCTGAAGGAAGAGAATACAGACATCTCAGATGCATTTCGTATGCCACCCAATATAGATCACAAAAGAAAGACTCCAAGACATACTATAATCCAGCTTGACAAAATGAAACCTAAGCAGCAACTCTTAAAGGCAGCAAGATACCAAGCGAAGCTAACATTCACAGGGAAACCCTGCAGGCTCTCTTCAGATTTCTCAGCAGAAACCATGCTGGCACAGAGACAGTGGTATGACACATTCAAAGCCTTGAAGAAGAAGAACTTCCAACCAAGAATTCTATATCCTGCAAAACTATGTTTCAAATACGAAAATGAAATGAAGACATTCCCAGATCAACAGAAACTCAGAGACTTTGTAAAAACCAAACCCAAACTACAAGAAATGTTGAAAGAAGTTCTTGACTGGCTTAGAAGAACAAAACCACTGTCCTAGTCACCGGGTACTGCTCTAATGGAAAATACAACGAGTGGAAGCTTTCATGAGGAGAAGCTTTCACTGATACAATCTGGTAAGCTGCAAATCCGTTTGTAGGTTGTAAGTCCATTCAGAGTGACAAATCATCGCAGTCTGGTAGGTGGAGTCCAAATCCAATGAGAGCATCTCGGCACAGGAACCTCGGATCGAAAGGACGTGCTCTACTCTCGGTGCTTCTCTCTCGATGGTATGAGTTTCCCCGCTTCCTCTGCTCACTTCTCTCCCTTATATTCCACAAGCCTGTAGCTTGGGTCCTGCCTCACTAACACAACTGCAAACGAGTCTTCATCATCAATATCACAGAGGCAGGATTCACAACACATGGGAGGAATGGCACCATGATGGAACGCCAAACCAATTCCAATCAACACATACACTTTGGGGGGGATACAATTCACTCCATGACAACCATTAACTTTATATTTTAGAGCGACTTTACTACTCAAAACTCTACTCGGTTAGGGAAGGCTCCAAAGCCAATCACAGCTTTGATAAGGAAAGAAACAATCCAGTGATCATCATGAATACTGTGGTGTCATCATATTAAAAACAGGGATGTACTACAGTTGTTATAGTCCTTCCATGTGGAGAGGAAGATGACAAGACTGATAGTAATTAAAATTTGGTTTATGTATAATTTGTTTTATTTTTATTTTTATTTAGCATAACTGAGTGAAAACGTACATTCACATATAAATTTACATGCCCCCCTATAAGCAGCTTCCACTGTTCTCCCTGTCCGGTGACTGCACACTATTCCTCTCTGCTCCATACATGTCTCCTCCTACCAACAGCCTCCTTTCCCCTCCTCTCCGTCCACTCCCCTTCCTCCAGCCAGAGTTTAGCAAGATGATATCCTATACCTATAGATGTATAGAACCATAAAGTGCTTCCAATATATGGTTACTCTGCATTGCCAAGTCCAATTCATTCCTGTCCAGAGAGTGGACCTTTGTTATAATATACGGGAAAGGGCAGCATCAGGGCAGGAGGCCATGCTCTCAGAGGAACCCCCAAACCGCTGGACCATCAACTGAGTTCTTTTAGTGGAGATCTCATGATGCACCTCTTTTTATTCTTGTGCTGCCAGTGAGGCTCCTCTCTGTGAGCTCCGTCGCGGCTATAACTGGTGGTGGCCGGGCACCATCTGGTTCTTCCAGTCCCAAGTCGATGTAGGCACCCACTCTTGTGGGTCTCTCTGTCTTCTCGGTTGTCTTTACCGCATGCCATTTTGGCCCTCGGTGAGCATCCGTTCCTGCTGAGTTCGGACCATTTGCTGTGTCCTCGGATGCCAGCTTGACAGCTTTTAAGACCCCAGACGCCACTCACCAATTTGGGGTGCAGAGAGCTCTCTTAGCAAAACGCTAGTTGTGCCAATTGGCCTGAAATTCGCCTAAGAGCATGGTCCCCCGGCCCCCACCCCACCTACTCTATCCTTGCAGTATTGAGTTAAGATGGAAGGGGTACTCAAGTTATGCTGAAGTCTACTTAATGTTGTTCTTGTTCCTAATGTGTGCTGTCACCGCTTTCTCCCAACTGGATTTCTAGTAACTGTCTAAACTAAACCCTCCCCCCCTCGCCCTCCCTCCCTACCCTCCCTTGCAGCTTTCAAAGAGTCTTTTGTTCTATACACAAGTCTGCTTTTGAGATCTTATCGTAGAGTTCTCATACAGTATTTGTCCTTTTGTCGCTGACTACTTTCACTCAACATAATGTCTTCCAGTTCAAACCAGGTTAGGAGATGTTTCCTGGAATCATCGTTATTCTTTATCCTTGTGTAGTGCTCCGTTAAGTATATGTACCAATGTTTACCTATCCATTCTTCTATTGTTGGGCATCTGGGTTGATTCCATCGTTTTGCTGTCGTGGACTGTGCTGCAATAAACATTCTGGTGCATGTGTCCGATGGTGTGACAGGCCTTGAATCTGCAGGATATATTCCAAGTAGTGGAATTACTGGGTCAAATGGTATATCAATATCCATTTTTTTAAGGAAGCACCAGATTGCCTTCCAAAGAGGCTGGACCATTTTGCAACCCCACCAACAGTTTAGGAGGGTTCCACTTTCTCCACAGCCTCTCCAGCATTTGTTGCTTTGTGTTTTCTGGATCATGGCCAATCTGACTGGGGTGAGATGGTATCTCATTGTTGTCTTGATTTGAATTTCTTTAGTAACTAAAGATCGTGAACATGTCCGCATGTGTTTTTTGGCTGCCTGGATCTCCTCTTTAGTGAAGTGTCTGCCCATCTCCTTTGCCCATCGCTTAATTGGATGGTTTATCTTCTTCTTCTTGATATTTTGTAGTATCTTATATATTATGGAGATCAGGCATCGGTCTGACATAGAGTTACCAAATATTTTTTCCCATTCTGTAGGTGTTCTTTTAATTCTATTAATAAAGTCTTTGGAAGAGCAAAAGTGTTTGATTCTTAATAGTTCCCATTTATCTATTTTCTCTTCTGTTGATTGAGGTTTCTTTGACAGATTTTGGAGTCTGTCCTCATTGTGTATTAAAACTTCCATTGTTGTTCCTACCTTTTCTTGGATGAGCTTTATCGTTTTAGGTTTGATATTTAGGTCTTTTATCCAGTTGGAGTTGTTTTTTGTATAAGGTGGAAGATACGGATCTTGATTCAGTTTATTGCAGATCGATAACCAATTTTGCCAGCACCATTTGTTGAAGATACTGTTTTTACCCCAGTTTAATGTCTTAGGGCCTTTGTCGAATATCAACTGTTCATAGGCAGATGGTGCCAGCTCTGGGGTCTCAATTCTGTTCCATTGACCGATCTGTCTGTTCTTGTACCAGTACCAGGCTGTTTTGACCACTGTGGCAGTGTAGTATGTTCTAAGGTCGGGTAATGAGAGGCCTCCCAGTGTGTTCTTCTTCTTTAGTAGTACCTTACTTATCCGGGGCTTCTTCCCTTTCCAAACAAAATTGGTGATTTGTTTCTCCATCTCATTAAAAAATGATGCTGGAACTTGTATTGGGATTGCATTATATAAATAAATTGCCTTGGGTAAAATAGACGTTTTCACAATGTTAAGTCTTCCTATCCACGAGCAGGGTAGCTTTTTCCATTTATCTAAGTCTCTCTTAGTTTCTTGCAGTAAGGGCTTGTAGTTGTCTTTTTAAAGGTCTGTTGTTTCTCTGGTTAGATTAATTCCTAGGTACTTTATCTTCTTAGGGGCTATCGTAAATGGTATTGATTTGATAATTTCCTGCTTAACAGTCTCGTTGCTAGTATAAAGGAAACCTACCGATTTACTTATGTTTATCTTGTATTCTGAAACTTTGCTGAACTCTTTTATCAGTTTGAGTAGCTTACTTATAGATTCCTTGGGGTTCTCTGCATATACAATCATATCATTTGCGAACCGGGAGATTTTAACTTCCTCTTTGCCGATGCAGATGCCCTTTATTTGTTCGTCTTGTCTAATTGCTCTGGCTAGAACTTCTAGCACAATGTTGAATAGGGCATACTTGTCTAGTTCCTGATCTCAGGGGAAAGTCTTTCAGTCTCTCTCCATTCAGGATGATGTGGGCAATTGGCTTTGTATAAATGGCCCTTACTGTGTTGAGGAATTTGCCATCTATGCCCATTTTGCTAAGAGTTTTTAGCATGAATAGGTGTTGTACTTTATCAAATGCCTTTTCAGCATCAATCGACAAAATCAGGTGATCTTTCTCTTTGGTGTTATTTATGTGGTTAATCACATTAATTGTTTTCCTGATGTTGAAGCAGCCTTGCATCCCTGGTATGAATCCCACTTGGTCATGATGGATTATTTTCTTGATATGTTGTTGTATTCTGCTGGCAAGAATTGTGTTGAAGATTTTTGCTTCTAGGTTCATGAGTGAAATCGGTCTGTAGTTCTCTGTCTTTGTTGGATCTTTCCCTGGCTTAGGTATCAGGGTTATGCTGGCTTCCTAGAACGAGTCTGGGAGTACTCCATCGCTTTCTATACTGTGAAGTAGTTTCAATAGTATTGGGGATAACTCTTCTCTAACTGCTTGGTAGAATTCTGCTGTGAAGCCATCTGGGCCCGGACTTTTTTTGGTTGGCAGTGTTTTGATGACCTTTTCAATCTCTTCCTTTGTGATGGGTTTATTAAGTTGTTCTGCTTCACGTTGTGATAATTTGGGTAGGTGGTATGAGTCAAGGAATTGGTCCATTTCCCCTAGGTTTTCAAATTTGTTAGAGTACAATCTTTCATAGTATTCTGTTATGATATTTTTGATTTCTGTTGCATCTGTGGTGACAACTCCCTTCTCATTTCTAATTTGAGTTATTTGTTTCCTTTCCTGCTTTTCTTTACTAAGTTTAGCCAGTGGTTTATCAATTTTGTTGATCTTTTCAAAGAACCAGCTTTTGGTCTTTTCAATTTTTTCAATGGTTTTTCTATTCTCTAATTCATGTAGCTCTGCTCTAATCTTTATGATCTCATTTCTCTCAGTGCCCGAGGCGTTCCTCTGTCGTTCTCTTTCGACTTGTTCAAGCTGTAGAGTTAGTTCCTTGATTTGGCTTCTTTCTTCCTTCCAGATGTGTGCATTTATGGAGATAAACAGACCTCTGAGCACCGCTTTGGCTGTATCCCATAGGTTCTGGTAGGAAGCGTTTTCATTCTCATTGGAATCCATGAATTTCTTTAATTGATCCCTGATTTCCTCTATAACCCATGTTTTTTTGAGCAAGATGTTGTTCAGTTTCCAAGAGTTCCACTTTCTATCTCTGTTTTTTCTGCTATTGATTTCAGCGTTGAAGGCTTTATGATCTGAGAAGATGCTTTGCAGTAATTGAATGGTATGGATTTTGTTGAGCATTGTATTATGGCCTATCACATGGTCAATTCTGGAGAATGTTCCATGTGCACTGGAGAAGAAGGTGTAGTTGTCTGCTGATAGGTGGAAAGTTCTGTATATATCAATGAGGTTTAGTTGGTTAATTGTGTCAATGAGGTCTTCTGTATCTTTACTGAGCTTTTTTCTAGATGATCTGTCTAGTATTGAGAGCGGAGTGTTAAGGTCTCCCACTATTATTGTGGAGTCATCCAACTCTCTTTTGAGCGTAGTCAGTGTTTCTTCGACATATTTAGATGCTCTGACACTAGGTGCATAAATGTTTAATATAGTTAAGTCTTGCTTGTGTACTGAACCTTTCAGCAATAAATAGTGTCCATCTTTGTGCACGATGGTGGATTTGACATTAAAATTGATTTTGTCTGAGATTAGAATTGCCACCCCTGCTCTTCTTTGTTCATTGTTAGCTTGATATATATTCTTCCATCCTTTAATTTTCAGTTTGTTCCTGTCTTTAGGTCTCAAGTGAGTTTCTTGTAGAGAACATATGGATAGGTCATGTCTTTTGATCCAAGATGTCATTCAATGTCTCTTTACTGGAGCATTCAGTCCATTCACATTCAATGTAATTATTGATAGGTATGTCTTCACTGCTACCATTGTGATATGTTTATTTTTATGTGGATGTTTTCTCTGTTGTTCTTATTAGCCTGTTCTGGGACACTCTTTTCTGTGAGTTGATTTTTCATCTTTTTCAGAGCTGGTTTCATAGTTGTTGAGACTCGTGTGATAAATTTCTTGAAATGGTATGATACATCTTTGTTGTGCTTTACAGCTGCCCCTATGAACCCCCTTAATAAACTACTTATAAAACCAATTTTAATTACTACCAGTCTTGTCATCTTCCTCTCCATCTGGAAGGACTATAACGACTATAGTACATCCCTCTTTTATTATGATGACACCACAGTTTTCGTGATGATCACTGGATTGCTTCTTTCCAAATCAAAGCTGTGATTTACTTTGGAGCCTTCCCTGTATGAGTATTGAGTAGTGTGTCGTTCTAAAGTATAAAGTTAGTGGTTTCGTTCTTCTAAGTCAAAGTGAAGAACTTCTTTCAGTATTTCTTGTCGTTTGGGTTTGGTTTTTAGAAACTCTCTGAGTTTCTGTTTATCTGGGAATGTCTTCATTTCATTTTCGTATTTGAAAGATCGTTTGGCAGGATATATAATTCTTGGTTGGAAGTTCTTCTCCTTCATGACTTTGAATGTGTCGTGCCACTGTCTCCGTGCCAGCATGGTTTCTGCTGAGAAATCTGACGAGAGCCTACAGGGTTTCCCTCTGAATGTTAGCTTTGTTTTGAGTCTTGCTGCCTTTAAGAGTTGCTGGTTATGCTTCATTTTGTTAAGCTTGATTATAATATGCCTTGGAGTCTTTCTTTTGAGATCTATATTGGGTGGCGTACGATATGCATCTGAGATGTCTATATTGTCTTCCTTCACGATTTCTGGGAAGTTTTCTTTCAGCAGCTCAGCAACAATACTCTCTGTGTTCTCAGATGTCTCACCCTGTTCAGGGACTCCAATTAATCGAAGGTTGTTCCTCTTAATAGAGTCCCACATGTTTCTTAATGTTTCTTCATTTTTCTTGTTTCTTTTCTCTGATTTCTGCTCATAGATGCTGGCCTCAGTAGCTCTGTCTTCCAAGTCAGAAATTCTTTTTTCCATTTGTTCCATTCTGTTTTCTTGGCTTTGCATGGAAGTTTCTATGTCTTTGATTTTCTTCTTGATCTGTTGGATTTCAGAGTACTGGTGTGTTCCATCAGATCGAACAACTTGCTTAATTTTTCATTTTGTTCTGCTGCATTTTGTATAAGGTCTAGAAGGGCTCTGTCTATAATCAATTTGTATTCACTTCCTGATGATTTCATAAAAGTTGCTTCATCTGGAAAACTCCTTGGTTGCTTTGTTTGGGAGCCTTCTGAAGCCATGAGTGATTGCTTGTATTCCACAATTGTCTGTTGCTTTTTGGGTCCCATGTGAGTATATACAGGCTGGAAGAGGTACTGTGAGGATGGATTGCAAATGTTTCTCTAGGCCGTCTTTAAATGTAAAGCAAAAGGTATCTGACCGGTTCACAAGTCAGTTAACTTTTCAGGTGTAGAGGTCCCTCTTCTCATCTGACAAAGTAAGCACCGCTATATCCAACCTCAGATGATAACAAACTAGTTCAGAATACAGCAATGCAACTGCCCTGTGGGCCTCTGCTGACAGGGTCTAGCCTTAGCCAACACTGCATCGAGTACTGGTTTTGTGATAGAAAAGCGCTCTCCTCTGGGCAGGCTCTGGCTCCCAAGCTAAGAATTAGGTCCATCTGCGGCCACTGTACCCAAGATGGCGTCCTCCACACAGGCAGCAGACAGAGGGGCTGAAGGTGCTGAGAGGCAGCGATTCCTCTGCTTCTGTTGCAGGGCCCCCAACGTAGGCACCACTGTGCAAAATCACTACTTTTCTGACGGAGAAGCGCTGTCCCGTTTGCAGGCGCTGGCTCCCAGACTAAGAATGAGGTCCCGCTAAAATCTCGGTACCAACATGGCGTCCCGCACCCTGACCGCGGAGCTCCGCACAAACCCCACTGAGGCAGCTACAAAACAAAAGGCTCAAAGTGTCTAGATTAACACAGTCCCGAGCCTGGCTCTCAGAACATGGGAATTTCGCCTGCCTATCGCCCCAGCAGCACGTACGAGTCCAGCCCCCAGGCAAGGCCTAGCTCCGCCCGCCAGCCGAGACAGAGCAAAAAAAAATAAGTCAAACCATTGCGTTTACCTTCCTTCCGTGAGAGCCGGGGCTAGCCAGGAGCGGGAGTCAGCGAAAGAGAGGAGGTTTTTCACTGAGTGGAATGAAGTCCCAATGAACAGCTCTGTGCCGTGTCCTGAGGCTGATTAGGTGATCAGAAGGCTCTGTTTGATTGTCAATTCAGGTCTTGGTTTCCAGAGGGATATAAGGAGACGTGGGCTTAGTCCGCCATCTTGACTCCGCCCCCCACCTGTATAATTTCTTAAGGGGGATCATAGGGGCAGCTGTAAAGGCCAACAAAGATCATTTCAAGAAATGTAACACAGGAGTCTCAACAACCACAAAACCAGCTCTGAAAAAGGTGAAAAATCAACTCAAAAAAAGAACGTCCCAGAATAGACTAATAAGAACAACAGAGAAAACATCAACATAAAAATAAACACATCACAAGAAAGGCACTGAACACATACCTATCAATAATTACATGGAATGTGAATGGACTGAATTCTCCAGTAAAGAGACATTGAATGACATCTTGGATCAAAAGACATGACCCATCCATATGTTCTCTACAAGAAACTCATTTGAGACCTAAAGATAGGAACAAACTGAAAATTAAAGGTTGGAAGGAGATACATCAAGCTAACAATGAACAAAGAAGAGCCGGGGTGGCAAGTCTAATCTCAGACTAAATCAATTTTCATGTCAAATCCACCATCGTAGACAAAAATGGACACTATTTATTGCTGAAAGGTTCAGTACACTAGCAAGACCTCACTATATTAAATATTTATGCACCTAATATCGGAGCACCTAAATACATCGAAGAAACACTGACTACACTCATAGGAGAGTTAGACGACTCCACCATAATAGTGGGAGACTTCAACACTCCACGCTGAATACTAGACAGATCATCTCGGAAAAAACTCAGTAAAGATACAGAAGACCTCATTGCCACAATTAACCAACTAAACCTCATTGATATATACAGAACTTTCCACCCCTCAACAGACAACTACACCTTCTTCTGTAGTGTACATGGAACATTCTCCAGAACTGACCATGTGATACGCCATAATGCAATGCTCCACAAAATCCATACCTCTGAATTACTGCAAAGCATTTTCTCAGATTACAAAGCCATCCAACTTGAAATCAATAGCAGAACAATCATAGACAGAAAGTGGAACTCTTGGAAACGGAACAACATCTTGCTCAAAACAACACAGCTTATAGAGGAAATCAAGGTTGAATGAAAGAAATTCATGGATTCGAATGAGAACGAAAACACTTCCTACCAGAACCTATGGGATACAGCCAAAGCAGTGCTTAGAGGTCTGTTTATCTCCATAAATGCACACATTTGGAAGGAAGAAAGAAACCAAATCATGGAACTAACCCTACAACTTGAACAAGTAGAAACAGAACAACCAGGGGAACCCCTCAGGCACCAGAAGAAAGGAGATTATAAAGATTAGAGCAGAGCTAAATGAGTTAGAGAATTGAAAAACAACCGAAATCATTGAAAAGACCAAAAGCTGGTTTGTGTAGAAGATCCACAAAATTGACAAACCACTAGCTGAACTTACTAAGGAAAAGCAGGAAAGGAAACAAAGAACCCAAATTAGAAATGAGATGGGGGTTGTCACCACAGATGCAACAGAAATCAAAACTATCATAACAGAATACTACGAAAGACTGTAATCTAACAAATTTGAAAATCTAGGGGAAATGGACCAATTCCTTGACTCGTACCACCTACCCAAATTATCTCAACGTGAAGCAGAACAACTTAATAAATCCATTACAAAGGAAGAGACTGAAAAGTTCATCAAAACACTACCCTCCCAAAAAAGTCCGGGTCCAGATGGCTTCACTGCAGAATTCTACCAAGCATTTAGAGAAGTGTTATGTCCAATATTACTGAAACTATTTCACAGAATAGAAAGGGGTGGAGTACTCCCAAACTCGTTCTAGGAAGCCAGCATGACCCTGATACCTAAGCCAGGGAAAGACCCAACAAAAAAAAGACAACTACAGACCGATATCACTCATGAATCTAGATGCCCAAATCTTTTCACAAAATTCTCGTCAATAGAATACAACAACATATCAAGCAAATAATCCATCATGACCAAGTGGGATTCATACCAGGTCTGCAAGGCTGGTTCAACATCAGAAAAGCAATTAATGTGATTAACCACATAAATAACAAAAAAGACAAGGATCATCTGATTTTGTCCATTGATGCAGAAAAAGCATTGGATAAAGTCCAACACCCATTCATGCTAAAAAACTCTTAGCAAAATGGGCATAGATGGCAAATTCCTCAATACAGTACGGGCCATTTCTACAAAGCCCACATCATCCTGAATGGAGAGAGACTGAAAGACTTTCCCTTGAGAGCAGAAACAAGACAAGGATGCCCACTTTCACCTCTTCCATTCAACATTGTGCTAGAAGAAGAACCAGAGCAATTAGACAAGACCGAGAAATAAAGGGCATCTGCATTGGCAAAGAGGAAGTTAAAATCTCCCTGTTGGCAGATGATACGATTGTATATGCAGAGAATCCCAAGGAATCTATAAGTAAACTACTGAAACTGATAGAAGAGTTCAGCAGAGTCTCAGGATACAAGATAAACATAAGTAAATCAGCAGGATTCCTTTATCCAACAACGAGACTGTTAACGAAGAAATTATCAAATCAATACCATTTTTGATTGTAGATGGCTTTCTTGGAAACAGACCTTTTCACAAAGTTAAGTCTTCCTATCTCCATGAACAAGGTAGATTTTTCCATTTATCTAAGTGTCTCTTAGATTCTTCTAGTTAGGGCTTAGAGCTCTCTGTGGAAATCTCTGTAGTTTCTGTGTATAGATTAATTCCTAGGTCCTTTCTCTTCTTAATATCTGCGGTAAATCGTATGGAACTTACGATTTCTCCAATCCCTGGCTCGTTGTTAGTATGAAGGAATCCTACAGATTTACTTTGGTTTCTCGTGTATCCTGAGAATTGGGTTTACTTAGAGATTCCTTGCGATTCTAAGCATTTACAATTGTATCATCTGCTAACAGTGCAAAAAGGAATCTGGAACTTGTACTAGGACTGTCTTATAGAAGTGGATTGCTTTCGGGGAAAGAGACATTTTCACAATGTTAAGGCTTCCTATCCATGGGAAGAGCGTAGATTTTTCCATTTATCTAAGTCTCTCTTAGATTGTTGTAGTTAGTGCTAAGAGTTCTCACTGTAAAACTCCATAGTTTTCTGGGGTTGGATTCATTCCTCGGTACATTCTCCTGTTCATATCTGTGGTAACTCTTGTGGAACTGCTGATTTCTCCATTCATTTTCTCGTTGTTGGTGTCAAGGAATCTTTTTCATTTACTTAGGTTTTCTTGTAGATTCCTTGGAAATCTCACCATGTACAATCGTTTCATCGGCTTACAGGGCAAAAACAATGCTGGAACTTGTACTCGGAGTGCCTTATAGAAGTCGACGGCTTTCGTGGAAAAAGAACTTCTCACAAAGTTAAGTCTTCCTATCTCCATCAACAATGTAGATTTTTTCCATTTATCTAAGTGTCTCTTAGTTTTTTCTCGTCAGGGCTTGGAGTTCTCTGTGTAAAATTCTGTCGTTTGTGGGATGAGATTAATTCCTAGGTCCTTTCTGTTGTTAACATCTGTGGTAAATCTTACGAAACTGATGATTTTTCCAATCACTGTCTCATTGTTATTGTCAAGGAATCCTACTGGTTTACTTAGGTTTCTCATGTACCTTGAGAATTGGCTGATCTCTCTTATCAGTTAGAGGGTATACTTAGAGATTCCTTGCGATTCTAAGCATTTACAATTGTATCATCTGCTAACAGGGCAAAAATGACACTGGAACTTGTACTCGGAGTGCCTTATAGAAGTGGATTGCTTTGGGGGAAAGAGACCGTTTTGCAATGTTAAGTCTTCCTACCTCCATGACGAGCATAGATTTTTCCAGTTATCTACGTGTCTCACAGATTGTTTTCGTTAGAGCTTGGAGTTTTCTGTGTAAAACTCTGTAGTTTCTGTGGTTAGATTAATTCCTAGGTACTTCCTCTTCTGAATATCTGTTGTAAATTGTATGGAACTGATGATTTCTCCAATCACTGTCTCCTAGTTATTGTCAAGGAATCCTGCTGATTTACTTAGGTTTTTCATGTATCCTGAGAATTGACTGATCCCTCTTATCAGTTAGAGGGTTTACTTAGAGATTCCTTGCGATTCTAAGAATTGGCAATCGTATCATCTGCTAACAGGGCGAAAATGATGGTAGAACTTGTACTCGGAGTGTCTTAGAAAAGTGGATTTCATTCGCAGAAAGAGTCCTTTTCCCAATGTTAAGTCTTCCTGTCTCCATGAACAACATAGATTTTTCCATTTATCTAAGTGTCTCTTAGTTTCTTCTAAATAGGGCTTGGAGTTCTCTATGTGAAACTCTGTAGTTTCTGTGTATAGATTAATTCCTAGGTCCTTTCTGTTCTTAATATCGGTGCTAAATCGTATGGAACTGACGATTTCTCCAATCACTATCTCGTTGTTACTGTCAAGAAATCCTACTGATTTACTTCGATTTCTCTTGTATCTTGAGTATTTGCTGATCTCTCCTATCAGAGGGTTTAGTTCAAGATTCCTTCAGATTCTCGGCATGTACAATAGTGTCATCTTCTAACAGCACAAAATTGATGCTGAAATGTGTACTGGGACTGACTTACAGAAGTGGGTTGCTTTGGGTGTAAGAGACCTTTTCCCAATGTTAAGTCTTCCTATCTCCATGAACAACATAGATTTTTCCATTTATCTAAGTCTCTCTTAGTTTCTTCTAGTAAGGGTTTGGTTCTCTGTGTAAAACACTGTAGTTTCTGTGTATAGATTAATTCCTAGGTCCTTTCTGTTCTTAATATCTGTGGTAAATCATATGGAACTGTCAATGTCTCCAATCACTGTCTTGTTGTTAGTCTATCTTGCATCCTGAGAATTTGCTGATGTCTCGTATCAGTTAGAGGCTTTACTTAGAGACTCCTTGGGAATCTAAGCACTTGAAATCAAGTCATCTGCTAACAGCGCAAAAGTGAACCTGGAACTTGTACTGGTAGTGTCTTATACAAGTGGATTGCTTTCGGGGAAAGACCTTTTCACAATGTGAAATCTTCCCATCTCCATGAACAGCGTAGATTTTTCCATTTATCCAAGTCTCTCTTAGTTTCTTGTGGTTAGGACTGGTCGTTCTCTCTGGAAAGGTCTGTTGTTTCTTTGTTGAGATTAATTCCTAGGTACTTTTTCTTTTTAGGATCTACTGTAAATGGTATGGATGTGATGATTTCTCCATTCACAATCTCGTTACTGTAAATCCTAATGATGTACTTAGGTTTCTCTTGTATCCTGAGGATTTGCTGATCCCTCCTATCAGAGGTTTACTTATAAATTCCTTGGGATTGTCAGCATGTACAATCGTGTCATCTGCTAACAGGGCAAAAATGATGCTGGAACTTCTCCTGGGACTGCCTTATAGAAGTAGATTGTTTTCGGGGGAAGAAACGTTTTCATAGTGTTACGTCTTTCTGTCTTCATGAACAGTGTAGACTTTTACATTTTTCTAAGTCTCTTAGTTTCTTGTTGTTAGGATTAGTAGTTGTGTCTGTAAAAGTCTGTTGTTTCTCTGGTTAGATTAATTCTGAGGTACTTTCTCTTTTTAGGATCTATGGTAAATGCTATGGATCTGATGATTACTCCGTTCACAATCTTGCTACTGTAAAGGAATCCTACTAGGTTCACGTAAGTGTCTCTTGTAGCTGGAGAATTTGCTGATCTCAGTTAGAGGGATTACTTACAGATTCCTTGGGATTTTCAGTATGTACAACTATATCATCCGCTAAGAGGGTGAAAATGCTGCCGGAATTTGTACTGGGACTGCCTTATAAAAGTAGATTCTTTTCAGGGAAAGAGACCTTTTCACAACGTTAAGTCTTCCTATCTCCATGAACAGCATATATTTCTCCATTTTTCTAAGTCTCTCTTAGTTTCTTGTAGTTAGGACTGATAGTTCTCTCTGTAAAAGTCTGTTGTTTCTCTGTTGAGATTAATTCCTACGTACTTTTTCCTTTGAGGATCTACGGTAAATAGTATGGTTGTGATGATTTCTCCGTTCACAATCTCGTTACAGTAAATCCTACTGATCTACTTAGGTTTCTCTTGGATCCTGAGAATTTGCTGATCTCGCCTATCACTTAGAGGCTTTACTTATAAATTCCTTGGGATTCCCGGCATGTACAATCGTGTCATCTGCTAACAGGGCAAAAATGATACTTGAACTTGTAGCAGGACTGCCTTACAGAAGTAGATTGCATTCTGCGAAAGAGACCTTTTCACAATGTTAAGTCTTCGTATCTCCAAGCTTAGGGTATGGTTTTCGATTTATCTAACTATCTCTTAGGTTCTCGTAGTAAGGTTTGGTATTTCTCTCTGTAAAATTTGTTAATTCCCTAGGTACATTCTCTTTTTGGAATCTATGGTTAATGGTATGAATTTGATGATTTCTCCGTTCCCAAGTTTGTTACTCTAAACGAATCCTGCTGATTTACTTAGGTTTGTCTGGTATCGTGAGAATTTCCTGATCTCTCCTATTTGTAAGAGAGTTTTCTAACAGATTCCTTGGGATTCTCAGCATGTACAATCGTATCATCGGCTAACAGGGAAAAATGATACTAGTACTTGTACTGGGACTGCCTTATAGAAGCAGACTGCTTTCGGGGAAAGAGACCTTTTCAATGTTAAGTCTGCATGTCTCCGTGAGCATGGTAGGTTTTTCCGTTTATTTAAGTCTCTGTTTCTCGTAGTACGGGGTGGTCATTCTCTCTGTAAATGTCTGTTATTTGTCTTGTGAGATTAATTTCTGGGTCCTTTCTCTTCTTAGGGTATGTTGTGAATGGTATGGGTCTGATGATTTGTTGCTGTCCTGGAACTCTACCGAGTTCCATAGGTTTCTCTTTTGTCCTCAGACTTTGCTGAACTCTCCTATCACTTACAGTATTTACTTATAGATTCCTTGGGATTCTCAGTCTGTATAATCGTATCATCTACTAACAGGGAAACGTGATGTTCGTACTTGTACTGGGACTGGTACAAATAGTTTGCTTTGGGTAAAAGAGACCTTTTTACAATGTTACTTCTTCTTACCTCCATAAGCAGGGTAGGTTTTTGCATTTATCTAAGTTTCTGTTAGTTTCTTGTAGTAAGGGCTGGTAGTTCTCTTTGGAAAAGTGTGTGTTATTTCTCTGGTTCGATTAATTTTTAGGGAGTTTCTCTTGTTAGAGCCAGTGATAAATGGTATGGATCTGATGATTTCTCCATCCACAGTCCTGTTGTTGGTGTCAAGAGTCCTATTGATTTACGTAGGTTTGTCTTGTGTCCTGGGAATTTGCTAATCTGGCCTATCAGTTAGCGGGTTTCCTTATAGATTACTTGGGATTCTCAACATGTACAATCGTATCATCTGCTAACAGCGGAAAAATGATGCTGGAACTTGTACTGGGACTGCTTTATACAAGACGATTCCTTTGGGGGAAAGAGACCTTTTCACAATATGAAGTCTTCCTATCTCCACGAGCAGGGTGGATTTTTCCACAGCAGAAGCTGCCTGTCGTGGATGGACTTCTATTCCCCCGGTGGCTGAAACTCTTCAGAACTCTTTTTAGGACCTGGCCCAATAAGTTCAGGGCCTCAGAGAAGCTCCATCCTAGCACTGTCCAGTGGGATGGTTGCATTCGTCCAGTCTGTGGGTTTTCTCACTCAAAGGCAAAGAGATACAAACCTGATGCACATCTTTCCTAACTTTAAACTGAGCACTGTCCCGTTTTCCTGTTCAAATTTCTGCCTCCTGATCCATTAACAGATTCCTCACAAGCACAATTAAGTGTGCTGCAATTCCCATTTCCTGCATTGATATCCATAATTTGTTAGCATCTGCACAGTCAAATGAGTTTCCATAGTCAGTAAAACACCAGTGAACATCTGGTATTGTCTGCTTTCAACCCAATCCACCTGACATCAGCAACGATATCCCCGGTTGCACATCCTCTTCTGAATCCAGCCAGAATTTCTCGCAGTTCCTTGTCAGTATATTGCTGCAGTCCCTTTTGAATGATCTTCAGCAGAATTTTACTTGAGTGTGATATTTGTGATGCTGTTCGATAATTTCTGCATTCAATTGGATCACTTTTCTTGGGAATACGTCTAAGTGTGGATCTCTTCCAGTCGGTTGCTCAGATAGCTGTCTCCCACATTGATTTGCACAGACCAGTGCGTACTTCCAGCACTGTATCTGTTTGCTGAAACATCTCAGTTGATTTACTCCCTGGAGCCTTGTTTTTCACCAAATACCTTCAGTGCAGCTTGAACGGCTTTCAGTACCATCCATTCTGGATCGTATGTCACCTCTTGAAATGGTTAAATGTTGACCAGTTCTTTTGGTATAACGACGCTGTGTATTCTGTCTTCAGCTGGCACTTTCTTCATTGTTTAGTATTTTCCACATAGAAATCTGCTGAAACTCAAGGCTTGCATTTTTCTTCAGTTCTTTCACCTTGGGAAATGCAGAGGGTGTTCTTCCCATTTGGTTTCTATCTCCAGCTCTTTGCATGTGTCATCTTAATATTTTGCTTTGTCTTCTTTAGCTGACCTTTGAAATTTTCGGTTTAGTTCTTTGGCTTTATGATTTCTTCTTTTTTGCTTTAGCTACTCGACATATAAGATCAAGTCTCATAGTCTCTTATGGCATTTATTTGGGTCTTTTCTTTCTTTCCTGTGTTTTGAATGATCTCTTTCTTTCTTCATGTACGATGTCCTTGATGTGATTCCACAGTTCACCTGGTCTTCAGTCATAAGTGTTCAGTGTATGGAATCTGTTCTTGAGATGTCTCTACACTCAGATGATGTCTCCAAACTCAAGAGTGTACTCTGGCTTTCATGGACTTCTCATTTTCTTCAGGTTCCGTTTCGACTTGCATAGGAGCAATTGATGGTCTGCTCCACAGTCAGCACCTGCCCAGCCCCTGGCTGATAATATTGAGAGTTCCCATCATGTGTTTCCATAGATGTAGTGGATTTGATACCTATATATTCTATCTGGTGAGGTCCACAATTATAGTCAATGTTTATATTGGTGAGAAACAGTATTTACAATGAAGTCATGTATTTTACATCACTTCGGTCTCCAAGGCTGTATTTCCCAACTACCAGTTCTTCATGGTCTCTAACTTTTCAGTGCATCCTGATCACATATTTGATTTATTTCAGACGGCCGAATTTGGTAAAAACCTTCAGTTTCTTCATCTTTGGCCTTATACTTGGTGGGTAAATTTAATAATAGTCGTATTAACTGGCCTTTCTTGTAGGCAGATGATATTATTCTATCATTGACAACATTGTGTTTCAGGATAGATCTTGCAGTGTTCTTTTTTTCGTAATTTAATTTATTTTTATTTTTAATAATTTTTCATTTAATATAACTGACTGAAAATGTACATTCCCGTATAAATTTACATAGCCACCTGTAGGCAGCTTCCACTCTTCTCCCTGCCCGGTGACAGGACACTATTCCTCTCTGCTCCATACATGTCTCGTTCTCCCTACAGTCTCTTTTTTCCCTCCTCTCCACCCACTCGGCTTGGCTCGGCCACCCACTCTCCTTCCTCCAGCCAGAGGTCAGCAGGATGACATCCTATAGATGAATAGAATCGTAAAGTGCACCCAATATATGGTCACTACATCGACAAGACCAATCCATTCCTGTCAGAAGCGTGGACCTTCGATATGATTTATGGTCAAGGGCAGCATCAGGGCGAGCGGCCATGCTCCCAGGGGAACCTCGAAACCACTGGACCATCAATTGAGGTCTTTTAGTGGGGATCTCAGTGTACACCCCTTTTTATTCTTGTGTTGCCGGTGAGACTCAACCTAGCGAGCTCCATTGCAGTTATCTCTGGTGGTGGCCAGGCACCATCAGGTTCTTACAGTCCCAAGTCGATGTAGGCACCCACTCGTGTGGGTCTCTTTGTCTTCTAGGTTGTCTTTCCCCCATGTCATTTTGGTCCTCGGTGAGCATCTATTCCTGCTGAGATGGGAACATTTGCTGTGCCCTCAGATGGCAGCTTGGCAGCTTTTAAGACCCCAGATGCCACTCATCAACGTGGGGTGCAGAGAGCCCTCTTAGCAAAATGCTGGTTGTGCCAACTGACCTCGCTTTCCCCAAAGAGCATGGTCCCCTGCCCCATGCCCCAGCAACTCTATCCTTGCAATATTGGGTTAAGATGGAAGGAGTCCTCATGTTATGTTTAAGTCCACTTAATATTGTTCTTGTTTCTAATGTGTGCTATCACCGATTTCACCCAACCACATACCTGGCAACTATTTAATCCAAGCCCTCCCCCACCCCCTCCCCTCCCTTGCAGCTGTCAAAGAGTCTTTTCTTCTATACATAACTCTCTTTTTGAGTTCTTATCGTAGAGGTCTCATACAGTATTTGTTCTTTTGTCGCTGACTACTTTCACTCAACATGTCTTCCAGTTGAAACCAGGTTAGGAGATGTTTCCTGAAGTCATCGTTGTTCTTTATCATTGGGTAGTGCTCCACTGAGTATATGTACCATAGTTTAACTGTCCATTCTTCTGTTGTTAGGCTTCTGGGTAGATTCCATCTTTTTGACATCGTGGACTGTATTGCGATAAACATTCTGGTACATGTGTCTGTTGGTGTCAAAGGCCTTGATTCTCTAGCATATATTCCAACTAGTGGAATTAATGGGTCAAATGGTATATCAATATCCATTTTTGTAAGGAAGTGTCAGATTGCCTTCCAAAGAGGCTGGACCATTTTGCAACCCCACCAACAGTGTAGGAGGGTTCCACTTTCTCCACAGCCTCTCCAGCATTTGTTGTTTTGTGTTTTTGAGATCATGGCCAACCTTGTTGGGGTGAGATGGTATCTGATTGTCGTCTTGATTTAAATTTCTTTCATAACTAAATATCGTGAACATGTCTGCATGTGTTTTTTGTCTGCCTGGATCTCTTCTTTAATGAAATGTCTGTCCATCTCCTTTGCCCATCGCTTAATTGGATGGTTTATCTTCTTTTTGTTGATATTTTGTAGTATCTTATAGATTACGGAGATCAGGCATCAGTCTCACATAGAGTTGCCAAATATTTTTTGTCATTCTGTAGGTGTTCTTTTAATTGTGTTAATAAAGTTTTCAGATGAGCAAATGTGTTTAATTCTTAATAAATCCCATTTATCTATTTTCTCTTGTGATGATTGTGGTTTGTTTGACAGAATTTGGAGTCTGTCCATATTGTGTATTAAAAATTCCATTGTTGTTCCTACCTTTTCGTGGATGAGCTTTATCTTTTTAGGTTTGATTGGCTAGCTGGCTATTTAGGTCTTTTATCCAGTTGAATTTGGTTTATGTATAAGGTGTAAGATATGGATCTTGTTTCACTTTCTTGGAGATGGATATCCAATTTTGCCAGCACCATTTGTGAAGATACTGTTTTTACCCCAGTTTCATGTCTTAGGGTCTTTGTCGAGTATCAATTGTTCATAGGTAGATGGTGTCATCTCTGGGGTCTCAGTTCTGTTCCACTCATCAATCCCTCTGTTCTTAAACTAGTACCAGGCTGTTTTGACCACTGTGATAGTGTTATATGTTCTAAAGTCAGGTAATGAGAGGCCTCACAATGTGTTCTTCTTTAGTAGTACCTTGCTTAACCGGGGCTTCTTCCCTTTCCAAAGAAAATTGGTGATTTGTTTCTCCATCTCATTAAAAAATGTCACTGGAACTTGTGTTGGGATTGCATTATATAGATAGATTGCTTTGGGTAAAAGAGACATTTTCACAATGTGAAGTCTTCCTATCCATGAGCAGGGTAGGTTTTTCCATTTATCTAAGTCTCTCTAGTTTCTTGTAGTAAGGGCTTGTAGCTCTCTTTGTAAAGATCTGTTATTTCTCTGGTTAGATTAATTCCTAGGTGCTTTCTCTTCTTAGGGGCTTTCTGTAAGGCACTCCGAGTACAAGTTCCAGCATCATTTTTGCCCTGTTAGCCGATGATAAATTTGTACATGCTGACAATCGTAAGGAATCTCTAAGTATACCCTCTACCTGATAGGAGAGATCAGCAAAATCTCAGGATACAAGAGAAACCTAAGTAACTCAGTAGGATTTACAGTAACGAGATTGTGAACAGAGAAATCATCAAAACCATACTACTTACCATAGACCCCCCCAAAAAAATACCTAGGAACTAATCTAACAAGAGAATCAACACAGTTTACACAGAGAACTACCAGTTCTAGCTACAAGAAACTAAGAGAGGCTTAGAGAAATGGAACAACCTACGCTGTTCAAGGCGATAGGAAGACTGAACTTTGTGAGAAGGTCTCTTTCCAAGAAAGTAATCGATTTCTATAAGACAGACCCAGTAGAATTTGCAGCTTCCTTTTTGTGCTGTTAGCAGATGATACGAATGTGCATGCTTCGAATCACAAGAAATCTCTAGGTAAATTCTCTAACTGATAGAAGAGATCAGCAAATTCTCAGGATACAAGAGAAACCTCAATAAATCAGTAGGATTAACGGTAACAAGATTGTGAACGGAGGAATCATCAGATCCACACCATTTACCATAGACACCAGAAAGAGAAAGTACCTAGGAACTAATGTAACCAGAGAAGCCACAGACTTTTGCAGAGCGATCTACCGGTCATAACTACAAGAAACTAAGAGAAACTTAGATAAATGGAAAAATCTACATTGTTCATGGAGATAGGATGATTTCACATTGTGAAAAAGTCTATTTTACCCAAAGCAATCTATCTATATAATGCAATCCCAATACAAGTTCCAGTCACATTTTTTAACGAGATGGAGAAACAAATCACCAATTTTCTTTGGAAAGGGAAGTAGCAACGGTTAAGCAAGGTACTACTACAGAAGAAGAACACACTGGGAGACCTCTGCTTACCTGACTTTAGAACATATTACACTGCCACAGTGGTAGAAACAGCCTGCTACTGGTATAAGAACAGACAGATCGATCAATGGAACAGAACTCAAACCCCAGAGATAACACCATTTGCTTATGAACCATTGATATTCGACAAAGGCCCTAAGACATTAAATTGGGGTAAAAACAGTATCTTCACCAAATGCTGCTGGCAAAATTGGATATCCATCTCCAAGAAAGTGAAACAAGATCCATGTCTTACACCTTATACAAAAACCAACTCCAACTGGATAAAAGACCTAGATATCAAAACTTAAACGAGAAAGCTCATCCAAGAAAAGGGAGGAATAACAATGGAAGTTTTAATACACAATGTGGACACACTCCAAAATCTGTCAAACCACAATCAACAGAAGAGAAAATAGATCAATGGAAACTGTTAAGAATCTAACACTTTTGCTCATCGAAAGACTATATTAATAGAATTAAAAGAACACTTGCAGAATGGCAAAAATATTTGGCAACTCTCTGTCAGACAGACACCTGATACCCATAATCTATAAGATACTACAAAATATCAATAGGAAAAAGATAAATCATCCAAGTACGTGATGGGCAAAGGATATGGACCGACATTTCACTAAAGAGCAGATCCAGGCAGCCAAAAAACACATGTGGACATGTTCACGATATTTAGTTAGGACAGAAATTCAAATCAAGGTTACAGTGAGATACCATCTCAGCCCAACAAGGTTGGCCATGATGCAAAAAACATGAAACAACAAGTGCTGGAGAGGCTGTGGAGAAAGTGGAACTCTCCTACACTGTTGGTGGGGTTACAAAATGGTCCAGCCTCTTTGGAAAGCAATCTGGCGCTTCCTTAAAAAAATGGATATTGACATACCATTGGACCCAGTCGTTCCATTACTTGGAACGTATCCTACAGAATCAAGGCTTTTCACATCAATGGTCACACGCACAAGAATGTTTATCTCAGCACAGTCCACAATAGCAAAAAGATGGAATCAACCCAGATGCCCAACAACAGAAGAATGGATAGGTAAACTATGGTACATATACTCAATGGAGCACTACCCAAGGATAAAGAGTAACAATGATTCCAGGAAACATCTCCTAACCTGGTTTGAACTGGAAGACATTATGTTGAGTGAAAGTAGTCAGTGACCAAGGGACAAACACTGTATGAGACCTCTACGATAAGATCTCAAAAACAGACTTGTGTATAGAAGAAAAGACTCTTTGACAGCTGTAAGGGAGGGGAGGGAGGGACGACGAGGAGGGTAGGGTTTAGCTTAGATAGTTGCTAGAAGTCTGATTGGGAGAAATCGGTGACAGCACACATTAGAAACAAGAACAACATTAAGTGGACTTCACGATAACTTGAATACTCTTTCCATCTTAACCCAATATTGCAAGGACAGAATAGCTGGGGCAGGGGGCATGGAACCAAGCTCTTAGGCGAAATCAAGGCCAATTGACCAAACTGGCGTTTTGCTAAGCGGGCTCTCTGCACCCTACATTGGTGAGTGGCATCTGGGGTCTGAAAAGCTGCTAAGCTGCCACCCGAGGGCACAGCACATGGTCCCAACCCAGCAGGAACAGATAGATGCTCACCGAGGACCAAAATGACATGGGGTAAAGACAACCTAGAAGACAAAGAGACCCACATAAGTGGGTGCCTACATCGACTTGGGACCAGAAGAACCGGATGGTGCCCGGCCACCACCAGTGATCGCAGTGATGGATCTCACTCAGTTGAGTCACACTGGCAACACAAGAATAAAAAGGGATGCACACTGAGGTCTCCACTAAAAGACCACCATTGATTGTCCAGCCATTTCAGGGTTCCCCTGAGAGCATGGCCCCTGGCCCTTGTCCATAAATCATAATGAAGTTCCCCTCTTCGGACACAAATGGATTGGACTGGGCGATGCAGAGGGAACGTATGTTGGATGCCCTTTATGGTTCTATACATCCTATAGCGTATCATCCTGCTGACCACTGGTTGGAGGAAGGAGAGTGTGTGAAGAGGAGGGGAAAGGAGATTGTTGGGAGGATGAGATATATATGCAGGAGAGAGGAATAGTGTGCTGTCATTGGACAGGGCGAGCAGTGGAAGCTGCATATGGGGGGAATGTAAATTTATACGGGAATGTACATTTTCACTCAGTCGTATTAAATAAACAAAAAAGAAACAAATTTAGGGAATTTGCAAAAATTAAACCCAAACTACAAGAAATACTAAAGGGAGTCCTTTGGTTAGAAAACTAATAACACCAGGTAATAACTCAAGACCAGAACACCTCACTGAGCAGCTGGATATCAACACAGATAGTCAAATCATAAAAGTAAATTATAGGCAAAACACTGAAAATAGGGAAACAGTGATGTCATTCTGTCAAAATTATAGTAAAAAAGAGGTACCCAAAAGAACATGTAATTATAAATCTTTCATACGGACAGGAAGTCAGGGCAATATAAGCAAATTAAAGACGAGTTTAATTGTGGAACTTATGAGGGTAAGTGCTAAGGTAAATACAAAGGAAACTATCAATCCTATACATCCAAATAAAAAACAAGGGAAACACAAAGTCTCAGCAAATACAAATCACTAATACTGCAAAACATGAAAACTCATAAAGAAAAAATGTCAGCACAGAAAATTAAAGGGAACAAAAAAACTGTCTACAACACACAAAAAAACATCAAAATGACAGCACAAATCTCATACATTTCATTAATCACACTGAATGTAAATGGGCTAAGTGCACCAATAAAGAAATGGAGAGTGGCAGATTGGATTAAAAAACGACCCATCTATATGCTGCTTATAAGAGACACAGTTGTGTGCAGCTATAGGGTATCATCCTGCTGACCTCTGGCTGGAATAAGGGGAGTGGTTTGAGAGGAGGGGAAAGGAGACTGTTGGGAGAATGAGACATGTATGGAGCAGAGAGTAGTAGTGTGCTGTCGCCAGGCAGGGATAGTAGCGGAAGCTGCCTAGAGGTGGGAATGTACATGTAGGAATGTACATTTACACTCAGTCATAATAAAAATAGAAAAAAAAGACTGGCAGTTCAAATCCACCAGGTGCTCCTTGAAAACTCTATGTGGCAGTTCTAGTCTGATCTATAGGGTCACTATGATTTGGGATCAACTCATAGATGGGTTTGTTTGTTTGTTTGTTTGTTTCAGAGAAGATTTAATACCATTATTACTAAATGTATTCCAGGGAATAGAAAAGGATAGCATACTTCCAACCTCATTCCATGAAGTGAGTATAATCCTGATACCAAAATGACAAGAAGACAACACTAACAAGAAAACGTACAGACAAATATCTCTCATGAACCTAGATGTAAAAATCCTCAACAAATTTCTAGACAATAGAATTCAACAACATATCATAAAAATAATTCACCATCCAGCCACCACAAAAGACAGCCCTGTCAGGGAATGCAATGTATAGTCCCTGACATGTCATAACAAAAAGAAGTGTGCAGATCAAGAACTTCATTAAAAGACCAGATTTGATGGTCTGACAGCCTGGAGGGTCCCCTAAGAACATGGCCTCTGGGCTTGCTGCTAGCCTAGACCTGAGACTAGTACTGAAACGCTAACACTCCAGACAAAGATTGGGCTGGACTAAGGGACACATTAATGCAGATAGTGTTTGTGCCTTTTGGCTTAATATACATATACATACATACACACACACACACACATGTATATATGTGAAGATGTCCAAGTGGCCTCTTTTTGGAGGGTAGAGGAGAGGTCGGAGGAGACAGGTTTCAGTTGAGTGGATACTGGAAGTAAAGGGTAGAGGAGATGAGTGCGCTGTCACAGGGTGAGGACAGACGGTAGACTTGCATAGAGGCAGGTGCTTGTGGCTTTGTATGGCAAATTGACTTGGATTGTAAACTTTTACTTAATCACAATAAAAAATTTAAAAAAAGAAACAAGATTCAGCAAAGTGATCTAAGAAAGAAGACATTCAAAGATCAATGGCACTCTAGGATGCTTTAAAAAGTGCATGTTTTTAATATATTTACACATTTCCCATCTTTTACAATGAACATACATATAGAGATGTATGAAAAATAAATTGTTTCAAAATGAGGGACAAATACTGTATGAGACCTCTACGATAAGATCTCAAAAACAGACTTGCATATAGAAGAAATGACTCTTTAACAGCTGCAATGGAGGGGAGGGAGGGAAGGAGGGTGAGGGGGACAGGGTTTAGTTTAGATAGTGGCTATAAATATGATGGGGAGAAAGCGGTGATAGCACACATTAGAAACAAGAAAAACATTAAGTGGACTTCAGCATAACTTGAGTACTCCTTCCATCTTAACCCAATATTGCAAGGATAGAGTAGCTGGGGCAGGGGGCGGGGGACCATGCTCTTAGGCGAAATT
This sequence comes from Heterohyrax brucei, assembly GCA_028571685.1. Lineage (NCBI taxonomy): Eukaryota > Metazoa > Chordata > Mammalia > Hyracoidea > Procaviidae > Heterohyrax > Heterohyrax brucei. The sequence continues at coordinate 3,289,797 of CM053145.1, read as the reverse complement.
GGGGCCAATTGGCACAACTAGCATTTTTCTAAGAGAGCTCTCTGCACCCCACATTGGTGAGTGGTGTCTGGGGGCTAAAAAGCTGCCAAGGTGCCATCTGAGGATACAGCAAATAGTCCCAACTCATCAGGAATGCATGCTCACCGAGGACCAAAATGACATGCGGTAAAGACAAACTAGAAGACAGAGAGACCCGCAAGAGTGGGTGCCTTCATTGACTTGGGACGGGAAGAACCGGATGGAGCCTGGCCTCCACCAGTGATAGCCACGATGGAGCTCACTAGCTTGAGTTTCACTGGCAACACAAGAATAAAAAGGGGTGCATCCTGAGATGTCCACTAAAAGATCTCCATTGATGGTCTAGCATTTTCAGGGTTGCCCTGAGAGCACGACGACCAGCCCTGATGCAACCACTACCCATAAAGTATAACAAAGGTCCACTCTTTGGACAGGAATGGATTGGACTTGGCAATGCAGAGTGACCATATATAGGTTGCACTTTATGGTTCTATACATCTATAGGATATCATCCTGCTGAACTCTGGCTGGAGGAAGGAGAGTGGGTGGAGAGAAGGGGAAAGGAGACTGTTGGGAAGATGAGACATGTATGGAGCAGAGAGGAAGAGTGCTATCACCGGACAGGGAGAGCAGTGGAAGCCGCATATAAGCGGGCATGTAAATTTATACGGGAATGTACATTTTCACTCAGTCATGTTAAATAAAAAAAAAGAAAATTTCAAAATGACCCAAACCTCACTAAACATAGAAATAGTAACGGTGGAGGCGGAGTCAAGCTGGCGGAGTAAGCACACGTCTCCTTACATCCCTCTGGAAACCAAGACCTGAACGGATAATCAAATGGAGCCTTCTGGTCACCTAATCAGCCCCAGGACACGGCACAGGGCTGTTAATTGGGACTTCATGCCACTGAGCGAAAAACCTCCGCTCTTAGGCTGACTCCCGCGCCTGGCTATCCCTGGCTCTCACGGACTGAAGGGAAACACACCATTTTGACTTTCTTTTTTTCCTCTGTCTTAGCCAGCAGGCAGAGCAGGGTCTTGCCTAGCGGCTAGACTCAGACACACTGCTGGGGAGACAGGCAGATGAAATTCCCGTATTTTGAGAGCCCGGCTAGGGACTCTGGTAATCTAGTCACTTTGAGTCTGTCATTTTATATCTGCCTCAGCAGCATTTGTACGGAGTTCCACAGTCATTATGCGGGACGCCATGTTGGATACGGAGATTCTAGCGGGACCTCATTCTTAGCCGGGGAGGCAGTGCCTACAAACAGGACAGCGGTTCTCCGACAGAAAAGCAGTAATTTACCCAGCGCCTCCTGCTTTGGGGGTCCTGCAACAGAATCACTACCTCTCGGCATCTTTAGCCCTTCTGTCTGCTGCCTGTTTGGAGGGTGCCATCTTGGATACGGTGGCCGCAGCTGGACCTAATTCTTTGCTTGGGATCCAGAGCCTCCCCACAGGAGAGCGCTTTTCTATCAGAAAAGCAGTACTCTCCGCAGTGTCCTCTAAGGCCAGGCCCTGTCAGCAGAGGCCAACAGGACAGTAGCATTGCTGTATTCTGAACTAGTTTGTATCATCTGGAGTTGGATATAGTGGCGCAACTTTGCTAGTTGAGAAGAGAGACCTCTACACCTGAAAACCTAAAGGACTGGTGAAGTGGTCAGATATCTTTTGCTTTACATTTTAAGACAGCCTAGAGAAACATCTGCAGTCCATCCTCACAGTACCTCTTCCAGTCTCTACATACTCACATGGGTCCCAAAAAGCAACAGACACTTGTGGCACACAAGAAATCAGCCACAGATTTGGAAGTCTCCCAAACAAAGCAACCAAGGAGTTTTCCAAATGAAGAAACTTTTATGAAAGCATCAGAAAGTGAATACAAAGTGATGATATACAGAGCCCTTCTAAACCTTATACAAAATGCAGGAGAACAAAACCAAAAATTAAACAAGACATTGGATCTGATGGAACACCAGTACTCTGGAATCCAACAGATCAAGAATGAAACGAAAGACACAGAAACTTCAATGCAAAGCAAGAAAACAGAATGGAACAAAGAGACAAAAGAATTTCTGACTTGGAAGACAGAGCTACTGAGGCCAGCACCTATGAGCAAAAATCAGAAAAAAGAAAGAAGAAAAATGAAGAAACATTAAGAAGCATGTGGGACTCTATTAAGGGGAACAACCTTCGATTAATTGGAGTCTCTGAACAGGGTGAGACATCTGAGAACACAGGAGAGTATTGTTGCTGAGCTACTGACAGAAAAATTCCCAGAAATCCTGAAGGAAGAGAATGCAGACATCTCAGATGCATATGGTATGCCACCCAATATAGATCTCAAAAGAAAGTCTCCAAGACATATTATAATCAAGCTCCACAAAACAAAACCTAAGCAGCAACTCTTAAAGGCAGCAAGACTCCAAGCAAAGCTAACATTCAGAGGGAAACCCTGCAGGCTCTCTTCAGATTTCTCAGCAGAAATCATGCTGGCATGGAGACAGTGGCATGATACATTCAAAGCCTTGAAGGAGAAGAACTTTCAACCACGAATTCTATATCCTGCAAAACTATCTTTCAAATACGAAAATGAAATGAAGACATTCCCAGATCAGCAGAAACTCACAGACTTTGTGAAAATCAAACCCAAACTACGAGAAATATTGAAAGAAGTTCTTGGCTCTGGCTTAGAAGAACAAAACCACTGTCCTAGTCACCGGGTAGTGCTCTAATGGAAAATAGCACAAGTGGAAATTTTCATGAGGAGAAGCTTTCATTGACACGATCTGGTAAGGTGCAAATCCATTTGTAGGTTGTAAGTCCATTCAGAATGACAAATCATCCCAGTCCTGTAGGCTGAGTCCAAATCCAATGAGAGCATCTCGGCACTGGAACCTCGGGTGAAAGGACGTGCTCTGCTCTCGGTGCTTCTCTCTCGATGATATGACGTTCCCAACTTCCTCTTCTCACTACTCTCCCTTATATTCCACAAGCTTGTAGCTTGGGTCCTGCCTCACTAACACAACTGCAAACCATTCTTCATCATCAGTATCACAGAGTCAGGATTCACAACACGTGGGAGGAAGGGCACCATGTTGGAACACCAAACCAATTCCTATCAACACATACACTTTGGGGGGGACACTATTCAATCCATGACAACCACTAACTTTATATTTTAGAATGACTGTACTACACAAAACTCTACTCGGTTAGGGAAGTCTCTAAAGCCAATCACAGCTTTGATAAGGAAAGAAGCAATCCAGTGATCATCATGAAAACTGTGGTGTCGTCATATTAAAAAGAGGGATGTACTACAGTTGTTATAGTCCTTCCAGATGGAGAGGAAGACGACAAGACTGGTAGTAATTAAAATTGAGTTTATATATAGTTTCTTAAGGGGGATCATAGGGGCAGCTGTAAAGCCCAGCAAAGATCATTTCAAGAAATGTAACACAGGTGTATCAACAACCAAAAAACCAGCTCTGGAAAAGGTGAAAAATCAACTCACACAAAAGAACGTCCCAGAACAGACTAATAAGAACAACAGAGAAAACATCAACATAAAAAGAAACACATCACAATGGCAGCACTGAATACATACCTATCAGTAATTACGTTGTTTGTGAATGGACTGAATGCTCCAGTAAAGAGACGTCGAGTGACATCTTGGGTCAAAGGACATGACCCATCCATGTGTTGTCTACAAGAAACTCACTTGAGACCTAAAGATAGGAACAAACTGAAAATTAAAGGTTGGAAAGAGATACATCAAGCTAACAATGAACAAAGAAGAGCTGGGTTGGCAAGTCTAATCTCAGACAAAATCAAGTTTCATGTCAAATCCACCATCATGGACAAAGATGGACACTATTTATTGCTGAAAGGTTCAGTACACAAGCAAGACCTAACTATATTAAATATTTCTGCACCTAATACCGGACCACCTAAATACGTCGAGGAAACACTGACTACACTCATGAGAGAGTTAGACGACTCCACCATAATAGGGGGAGACTTGAACACTCCACTCTCAATACTAGACAGAGCATCTATGAAACAAACTCAGTCAAGATAGAGAAGACTTCATTGCCACAATTAATCAACTAAACCTCATTGATATATACAGAACTTTCCACCCATCAGGAGACAACTACCCCGTCTTCTCCAGTGCACATGTAACATTCTCCAGAATTGACCACGTGATAGGCCATAATGCAAAGGTCCACAAAATCCATACCATTGAAGTACTGCAAAGCATCTTCTCAGATCATAAAGCCATCCAAGTTGAAATCAATAGCAGAAAAAAGATAGACAGAAAGTGGAACTCTTGGAAATGGAACATCTTGCTCAAGACAACATGGCTTACAGAGGAAATCAAGGATAAATTAAAGAAATTCATGGATTCCAACGAGAATGAAAACACTTCCTATCAGAACCTACGGGATACAGCCAAAGCAGTGCTCAGAGGTCTGTTTATCTCCATAAATGCACACGTCTGGAAGGAAGAAAAAAATCAAATCAAGGAACTAACCCTACAGCTTGAAAAAGTAGAAAGAGAACAACAGGGGAACCCCTCAGGCACAAGAAGAAGCGAGATTATAAAGAATAGAGCAGAGCTACATGAGTTAGAGAACTGAAAAACAAATGAAAACATTGAAAAGACCAAAAGCGGGTTTTTGGAGAAGATCAACAAAATTGACAAACCACCGGCTGAACTTACTACTAAAGACAAGCAGGAAAGGAAACAAAGCACCCAAATTAGAAATGAGAGGGGGGTTGTCACCACAGCTGCAACAGAAATCAAAACTATCATAACAGAATACTATGAAAGACTGTACTCTAACCAATTTGAAAATCTAGGGGAAATGGACCAATTCCTGGACTCGTACCACCTACCCAAATGATCACAACGTGACGCTGAACAACTTAATAAATCCATTACAAAGGAAGTGATTGAAAAGGTCATCAAAACACTGCCCACCCAGAGAAGTCCAGGTCCAGATGGCTTCACTGCAGAATTCTACCAAGCATTTAGAGAAGAGTTATCTCCAATACTACTGAAACTATTTCACGGTATAGAAAGGGATGGAGTACTCCCAAACTCGTTCCAGGAAGCCAGCCTAACCCTGATACCTAAGCCAGGGAAAGACCCAACAAGGAAAGAGAACTACAGACCTATATCACTCATGAATCTAGATGCCAAAATCTTCAACAAAACTCTCGCCAATACAATACAACAACATATCAAGCAAATAATCCATCATGACCAAGTGGGATTCATACCAGGGATGCAACACTGGTTCAACAACAGAAAAACAAGTAATGTGATTAAACCACATAAATAACACAAAAGACAAGGATCACCTGATTTTGTCCATTCATGCAGAAAAGACATCGGATAAAGTCCAACACCCATTCATGCAAAAAACTCTTAGCAAAATGGGCATAGATGGCAAATTCCTCAACACAATAAGGGTCATTTATACACAGCCCACGTCATCCTGAATGAAGAGAGACTGAAAGACTTTCCCTTGAGAGCAGGAACTAGACAAGGATGCCCACTCTCACTACTTCCGTTCAGCACTGTGTTAGAAGTTTTAGCCAGAGCAACTAGACAAGGCCAAGAAATAAAGGCATCTGCATTGGCAAAGAGGAAGTTAAAATCTCCCTGTTGGCAGACGATATGATTGTATATGCAGAGAATCCCAAGGAATCTATAAGTAAACTACTGAAACCGATAGATGAGTTCAGCAGAGTCTCAGGATACAAGATAAACATAAGTAAATTAGTAGGATTCCTCTATACCAACAACGAGACTGTTAACGAAGAAATTATCAAATCAATACCATTTACGATAGTAGATGGCTTTCTTGGAAACAGACCTTTACACAAAGTTAAGTCTTCCTATCTCCATGAACAAGGTAGATTTTTCCATTTATCTAAGTGTCTCTTCGATTCTTCTAGTTAGGGCTTTGAGTTCTCTGTGTAATACTCTGTAGTTTCTGTGGTTAGATTAATTCCTAGGTACTTTGTCCTGTGAGTATCTGTTGTAAAGCGTTTCGAACTGATAATTGCTACAGTCACTGCCTTGTTGTTAGTGTTAAGGAATCTTACTGATTTACTTAGATTTCTCTTGTATCCTGTGAGGTGGCTGATCTCTCCTATCAGTTAGAAGCTTCACTTATAGATTCCTTGGGATTCTCGGCATGTACAATCTTTTCATCTGTTAACAGGGCAAAAATGATGCTAGAACTAGTACTCGGAGCACCGCAGAGAAGTGGATTGCTTTTGGTCAAAGAGACTTTTGCACCATGTTAAGTCTTCCTATCTCCATGAACAGCGTAGATTTTTCCACTTATCTAAGTCTCTCTTAGTTTATTGTCATTAGGGCTTGAAGTCCTCTGTGTAAAACTCTGTAGTTTCTGGGGTTCGATGAATTCCTAGGTACTGCCTGTAGTTCATATCTCTGGTAAATCATATGGAATGGATGATTTCTCCAATCATTGTCTCGTTGTTAGTATCAAGGAATGCTGCTGATTTACTTAGGTTTCTCAAGTATCCTGAGAATTGGTTGATCTCTCATATCAGTTCAAGGGTTTACTTAGAGATTCCTTGTGATTCTAAGCATTAACAATCGTATCCTCTGCTAACAGGGCGCAAATGATGCTAGGACTTGTACTGGGACTGTCTTAGAGAAGTGGACTGCTATCGGGGAACGAGACCTTTTCCCAATGTTAAGTCTTCGTATCTCCATGAGCAACGTAGATTTTTCCATTTATCTAAGTGTCTCCTAGTTTCTTCTAGTTAGGGCTTGGAGTTCTCTGTGTAAAACTCTGTACTTTCTCTGCATAGATTAATTCCTAGGTCCTTTCTGTTCTTAATATCAGTGGTAAATCGTACGGAACTGTCGATTTCTCCAATCCCTGTCTTGTTGTGAATGTCTCTTCATCCTGAGTATTGGCTGATGTCTCGTATCAGTTAGAGGCTTTACTTAGAGATTCCTTGGGAACCTAAGTGCTTACTATCGCATCATCTGGTAGCAGCACAAAAATAAACCGGGAACTTGTACTGGGAGTGTCTTATAGAAGTGGATTGCTTTTGGGGAAAGAGACCTTTTCACAGTGTGAAATCGTCCTATCGCCATGAACAGCGTAGGTTTTTCCATTTATCTAAGTCTCTCTTAGTTTCTTGTAGTTCAGACCGGTAGATCTCTCTGTAACAGTCTGTTGTTTCTCTGGTGACATCAGTTCCTAGGTACTTTCTCTTTGGGGGGGGGGTCAATGGTAAATGGTGTGGATCTGATGATTCCTCCGTTCACAATCTCGTTACTGTTAATCCTACTGATTTATTTCGGTTTCTCCTGTATCCTGAGAGTTTGCTGATCTCTTCTATTAGTTAGAGTGTTTCCTGAGAGATTCCTTGCGATTCAAAGCATGTACATTCGCATCATCTGCTAACAGCGCAAAAATGAAGCTGCAAATGGTTCTGGGACTATCTTACAGAAGTCGATTGTTTTCGGGGAAAGAGAACTTTTCAGAATGTTAAGTCTTCCTATCGCCAGGAACAGCTAAGAATTTTCCATTTCTCTAAGTCTCTTAGTTTCTTGTAGCTCATACTGGTAGTTCTTTGTGTGAACTGTATTGCTTTGCTGGTTAGTTGAGTTCCTAGGTAGTTTCGTTTACGGGGTCTATGCTAAATAGTGTGGATGTGATGATTTCTCTGTTCACAATCTCGTTACTGTAAATACTACTGATTTACTTAGGTTTCTATTGTATCGTGAAATTTGCTGATCTCTCCTATCAGGTCGAGTTTTTTACTTAGAGATTCCTTGCGATTCTCAGTATGTACAAATTCATCATCGACTAACAGGGAAAAAAATGACGCTGGAACTTGTACTCGGAGTGCCTAATAGAAGTGGATTGCATTCGGGTCAAGATTCCTTTTCCCAATGTTAAGTCTTCCTAGCTCCGCGAACAACGTAGATTTTTCCATTAATCTAAGGGTCTCTTAGTTTCTTCTAGTTAGGGCTTGGAGTTCTCCGTGTGAAAGTCTGTAGTTTCTGTGTATAGATTATTTCCTAGGTCCTTTCTGTTCTTAATACCGGTGCTGATTCGTATGGAACTGACATTTTCTCCAATCACTGTCTCGTTGTTATTGTCAAGGAATCCTACTGATTTTCTCAGATTTCTTGTGTGTCCTGAGAATTTGCTGATCTCTGCTATCAATTAGAGGGTTTACTTAGAGATTCCTTTGGATTCTCGGCATGTCTAATAGTGCCATCTTCTAACAGCGCAAAAATGATGCTGAAACATGTACTGGGACTGCCTTACAGAAGTCGATTGCTTTCGGGGAAAGAGACCTTTTGCCAATGTTAAGTCTTCTTTTCTCCACAAACAACGTAGATTTTTCCATTTATCTAAGTGTCTCTTAGTTTCCTCTAGTTAGGGCTTGGAGTTCTCTGTGTGAAACTTCGTAGTTTCTGTGTATAGATTAATTCCTAGGTCCTTTCTGTTCTTAACGTCTGTCGTAAATCGTATGGAACTGTCGGTTTCTCCAATCACTGTCTTGTTGTTAGTGTCTCTTGCATCCTGAGAACTGGCTGATGTCTCATATCAGTTAGACGCTTTACTTAGAGATTCTGTAGTTTCTCTTGTTACTATCTGTTCTAAATCGTATGGAACTGATGACTTCTGCATCTGCTGTCTTGTTTCTTTCAGGCAATCCCACTGATTTACTGAAGTTTCTCTAGTATCCTGTGATTTTGGTATACTCCCGTACCAGTTAGAGTGTTTACTTATACATTGCTTGCGATTCTCGACATGTACAATCGTATCATCTGCTGAAAAGGAAGTCCTGATGCTGGAACGTGTACTGGGACTGACTTATAGAAGTAGGTTCCTTTCAGGGAATGAGATTTTTTTCACAATTCTAGGTACTCCTATCTCCATGAACAGCATAGATTTTGCCAGTTATCGAAGTGTCTCTTAGTTTCTTGGAGTTCTGGCTGGGAATTCTCTCTGTAAAACTCGGTAACTTATCGGGCTAGATGAATCGCTGTGCAGTTTCTCTTGTTACTATCTGTTCTAAATCGTATGGAACTGACGACTTCTGCATTCACTGTCTTGTTTCTTTCAAGGAATCCCACTGATTTACTGAAGTTTCTCTAGTATCCTGTGATTTTGGTACACTCCCGTGTCAGTTAGAGTGTTTACTTACACATTCCTTGCGATTCTGGACATGTACAATCCTATCATCTGCTAAGAAGAAAAGACTGATGCTGGAACGTGTACAGGGACTGACTTATAGAAGTAGGTTCCTTTCAGAGAAAGAGATCTTTTCACAATGCTAAGTACTCCAATTTCCATGAACAGCATAGATTTTGTGAGTTATCTAAGTCTCTCTTACTTTCTTGTCTTTAGGGCTGGGAGTTCTCTCTGTAAAACTCTGTAACGTCCCTGGCTAGATGAATCACTGTGTAGTTTCTCCTGTTACTATCGGTTCTAAATCGTATGGAAATGATGATTTCTTCATTCACCGTCTCGTTGCTTCTGTCAAGGAATCCCATTGATGTACTGAAGTTTCTCTTGTATTCTTTGACTTTGCTGTACTTCACTATCAATTAGAGGGCTTACTTATACATTCTTTGAGATTCTCAGCATATACAATCATATCATCTGCTCAAAAGGAAACAATGATGCCGCAACTTGTACTGGGAGTGCCTCATAGAAGTAGTTTCCTTTCTGGGAAAGAGATCTTTTCACAATGACAAGTACTCCTATCTCCATGAACAGCGTAGATTTTGCCATATGTCTAAGTCTCTGTTAGATTATTGTGGTTAGGACTGGCAGTTCTCTCGGAAAAAGTCTGTTGTTTCTCGAGTTAGTTGAATTCCTAGGTATTTTCTCCTTTTAGGATCTATGGTAAATGCTATGCATCTGATGGTTTCTCTGTTCACATTCTTGGTTCTGTCAAGGAATCCTACTGATTTCATTAGGTTTCTATCGTGTCCTGAGAATTTCCTGATCTCTCCTATGTGTTAGAGGATTTACTTATACATTCCCTGCGATTCTCGGCATGAACAATTGTATCATCTACTAAAAAGGAATGACGGATGCTGGAACATGTACTGGGACTGACTTATAAAAGTAGCTTCCTTTCAGGGAAAGAGAGCTTTTCACAATGCTGAGTATTCCTATCTCAGTGAGCAGCGTAGATACTGGCAGTTACCTAAGTTTCTCTTAGTTTTTTGCAGTTAGGGCTGGGAGTTCTCTCTGTGAAACTCTGTAACTTCTCTGGCTACATAAATCACTGTGTAGTTTCTCTTGTTACTATCTGTTCTAAATCGTATGGAATTGATGATTTCTCCATTCACTGTCTCGTTGTCTCTGTGAAGGAGTCCCATTAATTTACTGAAGATTCTCTTGTATCCTGTGATTCTGCTGTACTCCTCTATCAGTTCGAGGGTGTACTTATACATTTCTTGCGTTTCTCGGCAAATACCGTCGTATCATCTGCTAAAAAGGAAAGAATGTTGCTCAAAATTGGACGGAGTTATCGAAGTAGGTTCCTTCTTGGGAAAGAGATCTTTTCACAATGCTAAGTACTCCAATTTCCATGAACAGCATATTTTTGGCCAGTTATCCAAGTCTCTCTTAGTTTCTTGTTTTTGCTGGGAGTTCTCTCTGTAAAACTCTAACTTCTCTGGCTAGATGAATCACTGGGTAGTTTCTTGTTACTATCTGTTCTAAATCATATGGAACTGATGACTTCTGCATTCACTGTCTTGTTGTTACTTTCAAGGAATCCCACTGATTTACTGAAGTTTCTCTAGTATCTTGTGATTTTGGTATACTCCCGTATCAGAGTGTTTACTTATACATTCCTTGCGATTCTCCACCTGTACAATCGTATCACCTACTGAAAAGGAAAGACTGATGCTGGAACGTGTACTGGGACTGACTTATAGAAGTTGGTTCCTTTCAGGGAAAGAGATGTTTTCACAATTCTTAGTACTCCTATCTCCATGAATAACGTAGATTTTGCCACGTATCTAAGTGTCTGTTAGATTATTGTGGTTAGCACTGGTAGTTCTCTCGGGAAAAGGCTGTTGTTTCTCAAGTTAGTTGCATTCCTAGGATTTTTCTCTTTTTAGGATCTATGGTAAAGGCTATGAATCTGACGATTTCTCCGTTCACATTCTCAGTACTGACAAGGTACTTTCTCTTTTTAGGATCTATGGTAAATGCTATGGATCTGATGGTTTCTCTGTTCACATTCTCAGTAATGTCAAGGAATCCTACTGATTTTATTAGGTTTCTATCTTGTCCTGAGAATTTTCTGATCTCTCCTGTCTGTTAGAGGATTTACTTATACATTCCTTGCGATTCTCGGCATGTACAATTGTATCATCTACTAAAAAAGAAAGATGGACGTTGGAACATGTACTGGGACTGACTTATAATAGTAGCTTCCTTTCTGGGAAAGAGAGCTTCTCACAATGCTGAGTACTCCTGTTTCAATGAGCAGCGTAGATTTCGGCAGTTACCTAAGTTTCTCTTAGTTTCTTGTAGTTAGGGCTGGGAGTTGTCTCTGTAATACTCTGTAACTTCTGTGACTAGATGAATCACTGTGTAGTTTCTCTTGTTACTATCTGTTCTAAATCATATGGAACTGATGATTTCTCCATTCACTGTCTCGTTGTCTCTCTCAAGGAATCCCACTGATTTACTGAAGATTCTCTTGTATCCTGTCAGTTTGCTGTACTCCCCTATCAGTTCGAGGGTGTAGTTACACATTTCTTGAGTTTCCCGGCAAATACCGTTGTACCGTCTGCTAAAAAGGAAAGAATGTTGCTGGAACTTGTACTGGGACTGAGTTATCGAAGTAGGTTCGTTCCTGGTAAAGAGATCTTTTCACAATGCTAAGTAATCCCATTTCCATGAACAGCATATATTTGCCAGTTATCTAAGTCTCTCTTACTTTCTTGTAGTTATTGCTGGGAGTTCTCTCTGTAAATCTCTGCAACTTCTCTGGCTAGATGAATCACTGGGTCGTTTCTCTTCTTACTATCTGTTCTAAATCATATGGAACTGATGATTTTTGCATTCACTGTCTTGTTGTTTCTTTCAAGCAATCCCACTGATTTACTGAATTTTCTCTGGTATCCTGTAATTTTGGTATACTCCCGTATCAGTTACAGTGTTTACTTATACATTCCTTGTGATTCTCGACATTCACAATCGTATCATCTGCTACAAAGGAAGGATTGATCCTGGAACGTGTACTGGGACTGACTTATAGAAGTATTTGCCTTTGTGCGAAAGAGATATTTTCACAATGCTAAGTAGTCCTATCTCCATGAACAGGTTAGACTTTCCCAGTTATCTCAGACTCTCTTAGTTTCTTGTAGTTAAAGCTGGGAGTTCTCTCAGTAAAACTCTGCAACTTCTCTGGCTAGATGAATCATTGTGTAGTTTCTCTTGTTACTACCTGTTCTAAATCGTATGAAACTGATGATTTCTGCATTGACTGTCCTGTTGTTTCTTTAAAGGAATCCCAATGATTTACTGAAGTTTCTGTTGTGTCCTGTGATTTTCGTATACTCACCTATCACTTAGAGGGTTTATTGATATATTTATTGCGATTCTCAGCATGTACCATTGTATATAAAAGATAAGAATGATGCTGGAACTTGTACTGGAAGTCTCTTATGGAAGTTGATTTGTTTCTGGGAAAGAGATGTTTTCACAATGCTAAGTATTCTGATCTCCATGAACAGCATAGATATTTCCAGTTATCTAAGTCTCTCTTAGTTTCTTGTAGTTACGCCTGAGTATTCTCTCTATAAAACTCTGTAACTTCTCTGGGTGCATGTATCACTATGTACTTTCTCTTGTTACTGTCTGTTCTAAATCGTATGGAACTCATCATTTCTCTGTCGACTGTCCCGTTGTTTCTGTCATGGAATCCTACAGATTTACTGAAGTTTCTCTTGTACCCTGTGAATTTGATATACTCCCTTATCAGTTACAGGGTGTATTTATATATTCCTTGCGATTCTCGGCATGTACCATCGTATCATCTGCTAAAAAGAAAATAAAGATGAGGAATTTGTACTGGGCGTGTCTTATAGAAGTAGATTTCTTTCCAGGAAAGTGATGTTTTCGGAATGCTAAATACTCCCATCTCCATCAACAGCCTTGATTTTGCCAGTTATCTATGTCTCTCTTATTTTCTTGTAGTTATTGCTGGGAGTTCTGTGTTTAAATCTCTGTAACTGCTCCGGGTAGATGAATCACTATGTACTTTCTCTTGATACTATCTGTTCTAAATCATACCGAACTGATTATTTCTCTGTTCACTGTCTCGTTGTTTCTGTCAAGGAATCCTACTGATTTACAAAAGATTGAGAAGGCCCTTTCCAGTCAACAAGTGACATACTTAGATTATGACAGAACCTGGTGTGCCTGTGTCCTTCCTACAAAACATATGCCAACCGCCATTCTTTGGCAGGAGGCTCCTCTTCTTTGGATTCACTTGCCCGTATCTCCTTCCAGAGTACTGCAACCCTATGATGAAATATTAGCTGCCTTAGTTCAACAGTGTTGCACAGAAGCTCGCCGATATTTTGGCAAAGAGCCCCCTAAAATTATCTTACCGATTCCCAACCATAACATTCATTGGCTCTTCACCAACTCCGACAGCTAGGGTATCGCATTGGCGCAATACCCTGGACAGTTAGAATCCCACTACCTGACCCATAAGCTGTTGCAATTTGCTTCAGAGCATGCCTTTGTTCTCCCCAAAGTCACCAGCCTCCGTCCCATTCACGATGCCTCTTTGGTATTTACTGATGGCTCCTCTAATGGTACGTTTGCCTATTCCATTAACGGCAGACTCTGTCAGATTGCATCCCCTATTGCCTCGGCACAAATAGTAGAGCTCCGAGCCTTTGTGGTATTTCAAGAATGTGCACAGCAGCCATTCAACCTCTGTACTGATAGTCAGTATACTGCTAATGCTCTTCCTTGGCCTGAAACCGCACCAGTTATCCCAGCTGCCAATCCAGAAGTTAACCAATTGTTCAGTCAAATACAAACCAGTATCTGGGAGCGAACACACTGTTTCTTTGTTGCTCATGTTCGTGCACATTCTGGGCTCCCGGGACCCCTCTCACAGGGAAACGATCTTGTTGATCAAGCCACACAAATCATTGGACTTTCTAAGATTCAGGAGGCTCAATCCTCTCATGCAATTTATCATCAAAATAGTTATAGTCTCCACCACATGTTCCAAATCCTCCGGGAAGCCACAAGGCAAATTGTAAAACAATGTTAGACTTGCCCACATCTTTCAGTCCCCCATTATGGAATAAACCCGCAAGGTCTCCTACCTAATCACCTGTGGCAAATGCACGTTACTCATATCCCCTCTTTTGGTGAAAGTAAGTATGTCCACGTTACCATAGATACGTTTTCCGGTTTCATCATTGCCACCGCCGCTGCAGGTGAAGCAGGTAAGCATCTTATAACCCACTGTCTCTGGTGTTTCTCCGTTTTAGGACTGCCACGAATCATAAAAACTGACAACGGCACCGGCTACACTGGTCGGGCATTTCAAACCTTTTGCACACAATTACACATTCAACACAAAACAGGAATACCTTATAACCCCCAGGGTCAAGGTATTGTTGAATGAGCCCGCAGTACCCTCAAACACCAACTTGAAAAAATAAAAAAGGGGGAGTTACACCTCTGGACCCCTCAGAACCTCCTTAATCATTCACGGTTCATCTTAAATGTTTTAATTTTAGACCGGGACGGGCGGTCGCCTGCAGAGCGCTTCTGGCATCCACATACACGCACACATTTCGCTTTAGTAAAGTGGAAGGACCCCCTAACAGGGGTATGGAACGGCCCCGACCCTGTGCTTATCTGGGGACGAAGGCATTTTTTTTTGTGTTTCTCCGCAGGATGCCGATGGAGCGCGGTGGAGTCCTCAGAGGTCGGTGTGCCTGGCAGAGGAACCCAAGGGCGACGGTGTGGCTGTGGCTCCTCCTGATGACCCCGGCGGCTGAAGGGGCACTATACCGTGCATATGTTCCGAGTCCTCCAGTGCTGCATGCCAGTGTTTGGGGTCGGGAGATGTGCATATCTTACAATCAAACAATTCACCGAGTGTGGAATTACACGGGTCTAGGAACAGGGCGAGTACTCGGCCTAGGAAACAACATCCCTGCAGTGTACAGCGGCTGCTACAACATCACCACCTAAATGACACAGGGGGCTATGTTGCCAATGGCCAAAATGGAGAAAACTCTGGACTTGGACATAAATTAGCCAATCTCTCCTGAATAAAACAGTCACCACCTGTGTGGCAGGGACCAACGTAATACTTAAAGGAAATCTCAGTAAGAAAAATATGAACATCACTTGGACAAAGGTGACTGTCACACAGGGCAATGAAACCCGCCACAATGTAACCCGTTTCAACATAACATGCTATAACTGTAATCTTACTAATTGTGTGGGCCCCCTTGGGGAAGGAGAACTTATAATTGTTCTACATCAGCCTCCCTTTGTGGTACTGCCTGTCAACTTGTCAGGACCCTGGTATCAGGATAGAGGGCTGCAAGTGATAGAAAGACTGCAAGAGTAGATTAGGCCTAAGCGGGCTGTGGGATTAGCTGTTTTGGGAATAACTACACTTGTATCTTCTACAATCGCAAACACTGTGGCTGCCGTGGCTCTTAACCCAAATGTAAAACCTGCACAATTTGTAGAAGATGTGACACATAACATATCATGACTCATGGGTACCCAAGAAATACTTGACATGAATGTACAACAAAAACTAAACTTACTATTTGAAACTATAGAGTTTCTAGGAAACCAGGTTCAAAGCCTACAACACCAGACTAAATTGGCTCTCATGAAGAGTTTACCTGGATTTGTGTGACCAACAAAACTTATAATATAAGCACCGATCCACGGGAGAGAGTTAAACAACATTTAGAAGGTATGTGGGAACATACTAATGAAACTCTGGACCCAGCACAGTTACATTCAGAAATTTTGGCACTAAGTCATGCCCACTTACTCTTTAATGCTGCTGCGACAGCTGAAAATCTCCTGAATAATCTTAAAAACATGTTTTCCGGGCCTCTTGACCAAATCTGGCACCTATTGATCCCCATGATTATGATAGGGGGAATTGTCCTCTTGATAATAGTGTGCACACCTTGTCAGCTTAAACAAGTTTGCAAAACTCTGCAGCAACTATTAAGAGATGTGCACCGTCTCAAACTGCAGACTCGGCGAGAACCCCCCATCTTCACATTCTAACCCTCTGCGGTAGTCAATGACGGGTAAGACAATTAACTGAACTATCTCAAGCTAAGACAGGACCCAATCGCAAAGAGATTGGCCTCCAATGACGGGTAAGCGATAGAGTCAGTAAGTGCAACCGAAGACAGGCACGCAGATGGGACACCTGGGAGCCAACTGACTTACAGAATAAATAAAGGGGAGATGTGGGAAGCCGAGACTTCCGGAATCAAGGCCAGAATATGGTCAAGTTAACTCTTGTACTAACAAGATCTAAATTAAGCACATTCCAAGTATTGTACACCCAGCATTGTCCTCAGAATAAGCAGAGGACAGCATGCCCCCGATCTGGTTTCGATATGACTAGCAAAAGAATGCTTGGGAAAAGGAAACAAGGAAATGTGTAGAATATATATGTAACGGAAAAATAAAGTTCACTGTCTCAGCTTCACTGAGTCCCTCTGATGTGATAGCTTTGGTATTATTGAGCTTCCGCACTATCCCCTCAGTTCTGCTCCTCAGACAGCTGGTACCGTGACTGTGGAACTCATAATTTCTCAGTTCACTGTCTCGTTTCTATCAAGGAATCCTACTGATTTACTGAAGTTTCTTTCGTAACCTGTGAATTTGGTATACTCCCCTAACAGCTAAAGGGTTTATTTATAGATTCCTTGCGATTCTCGGCATGTATCATCGTATCATCTGCTAAAAAGATAGGAACGATGCTGCAATTTGTACTGGTAGTCTCTTATAGAATTAGAATTCTTTCAGGGAAAGAGATGTTTTCACAATGCTAAGTATCCCCATCTCCACTAACAGTGTTGATTTTGCCAATCATCTAAGTCTCTTACTTTCTTGTAGTTACAGCTGGGAGATCGGTGAGTAAATCTCTATAACTTCTCTGGGCAGATGAACCACTATGTAATCTGTCTTTTTACTATCTGTTCTGAATCCTATGGAACTCATAATTTCTCCATTGACTGTCTCTTTTCTGTGAGGAATCCTACTGATTTTCTGAAGTTTCTATTGTACCCTGTGAAATTGGTATATTCCACTATCAGTTAGACGGTTTATTTATATATTCCTTGCGATTCTCGGCATGTACCATCGTATCATCTGCTAAAAAAATAAGAAGGATGCTGGAACGTGTAATGGGAGTGTCTTATAGAAGAAGATTTCTTTCCGGGAAAGAGATGTGTCCACAACGCTCAGTACTCCCATCTCCATGATCAGCATCGATTTTGACAGTTATCAGAGTCTCTCTTATTTTCTCGTAGTTACGGCTGGGAGTTCTCTCTGTAAATCTCTGTAACTTCTCTGAGTAGATGAATGACTATGTACTTTCTCTTGTTACTGTCTGTTCTAAATCATATGGAACTCATAATTTCTGCCTTCACTGACTCGTGGTTTCTGTCAAGTTATCCTACTAGTTTCCTCAAGTTTGTCTTGTATCCTATGAATTTGGTATACTCCCCTATCAATTAGAGGATTTATTTATATATTCCTTGTGATTCTGGCATGCACCATCGTATCATCTGCTAAACAGATAAGAAGGATTCTGGAACTTGTACGGGAGTGTCTCATAGACGTAGATTTCTTTCTGGGAAAGAGATGTGTTCACAATTCTAAGTACTCCCACCTCCATGAACAGCATCGATTTTGCCGGTTATCAAAGTCTCTCTCATTTTCTTGTAGTTACAGCTGGGAGTTCTCTGTGTAAATCTCTGCAACTTCTCTGGGCAGATGAATGAGTATGTACTTTCTCTTGTTACTATCTGTTCTAAATCGTATAGAACTCATAATTTATCCGTTCACTGTCTCGTTTGTTCTGTGAAGGGATTCTCGGCATGTATCATCGTGTGATCTGCTAAACAGTTAAGAATGATGCTGGAACTTGTACTCGGAGTTTCTTATAGAAGGAGGTTTTTTCCTGGGAAAGAGATGTTTTCCCATTGCTAAGTACTCCTATCTCAATAAAGAGTGTAGAATTTGACAGTTATCTAAGCCTCTCTTAATTTCTTGTAGTTAACCTGGGAGTTGTCGCTATAAAACTCTGTAACTTCTCTGGGTAGATGAATCACTATGTACTTTCTGTTGTTACTATCTGTTCTGAATCACATGGAAGTTATCATTTTTCCCTTCACTGTCTCGTTGTTTCTGGCAAGGAATGCTACTGATTCACTGAAGTTTCTCTTGTATCCTGTGAATTTGGTATACTGCCCTATCAGTTAAAGGGTTTATTTATAGATTCCTTACAATTCTCTGCATGTATCACCGTATCATCTGCTAAAAATATAAGAAAGATGCTGCAACTTGTACTGTGAGTCTCTTATAGAAGTAGAATTCTTTCTGGGAAAGAGATGTATTCACACTGCTGAGTACTCCCATCTCCATGAACAGCGTCGATTTTGCCAGTCATCTAAGCACACATTTTTGGGGGGACACAATTCCAACCATGACAACTGAGTAGATGAATCACTATGTATGTACTTTCTCTTGTTACACTCTGTGGTAAATCATATGCAAATGGTGATTTCTTCGTTCACGGTCTTTTTTTGCTGTCAAGGAATCCCAATCATTTACTGAAGTTTCTTTTCTATCCTCCGACTTCGGTATACTCCTTTATCAATTATAGTCTTTTCTTATACATTACTTGCGATTCTCGGCATGTACCACAGTGTCATCTGCTAGAAAGATAAGAATGGTGCTGGAACTTGTACTGGGAGTGCCTTATACCAGTAGGTTCCTTTCTGGGAAAGAGTTTTTCACAATGCTGAGTTCTCCTATGTCCATGAACAGTATAGATTTTTTTAGTTATCTAAGTCTCTGTTAGTTTCTTGTGGTTAGGACTGGTAGTTCTCTCTGTGAAAGTCTGTTGTTTCTCGAGTTAGCTCAATTCCTTGGTATTTTCTCTTTTATGACCTATGTTAAATGCTGTAGATCTGGTGATTTCTCTATTCACAATCTCGATACTATCAAGGAATCTTACTGATTTCTTTAGGGTTCTCTCGTGTCCTGTGAATTTGCTGATCTCTTCTGTGTGTTAGAGGATTTACTTGCACATTCCTTATGATTCTCGGCATCTACAATCATATCATCTGCTAAAAAGGAACGAATGATGGTGGATTTTGTACTGGGACTCACGGGTAGAAGTAGGTTCCTTTCTGGGAAACAGACCTTTTCGCAAGGTTAACTCCTTCTATCTCCATGAACAGCGTCGATTTGGCCAGTTTTCTGAGTCTCTCTTAGTTTCGTGTAGTCAGGGCTGGGGGTTCTCTGTATAAAACTCTGTAACTTCACTGGGTAGACGAATCACTATGTACTTTCTCTTGTTACATTCAGTGGTAAATCGTATGGAAATGATGATTTCTTCGTTCATAGTCTTGTTGTTTCTGTCAGGGAATCCCATTGATTTCCTGAAGTTTCTCTTCTATCCTCCGACTTTGGTATACTCCCATATCAGCTATAGTGTTTACTTATACATTCCTTGCGATTCTCGGCATGTATAATCATATCATCTGCTAAAAAGGAAAGAATGATGCTGGAACTTGTACTGGGACTGACTTATAGAAGTAGGTTCCTTTCTGGAAAAGAGATCTTTTCACAATGCTTATTACTCCTATCTCCATGAACAGCGTAGATTTTGCGAGTTATCTAAGTCTCTCTTAGTTTCTTGTACTTAGGGCTAGGATTTCTCTCTATAAAACTCTAAACTTCTCTGGCTAGATGAATCACTATGTACTTTCTTTTTTTAGTATCTGGTAAATCATATGGAATTGATTTCTTCATTCACGGTCTTGTTGTTGCTGTCAAGGAATCCCATAGATTTACTGAAGTTACTCTTGTATCCTGTGACTTTGGTATACTCCTCTATCACTTAGAGGGTTTACTTATACATTCCTTGTGATTTTTGGTATATACCATCGTATCATCTGCTGAAAACTTAATAATGATGCTGGAACTTGTACTGGGAGTGCCTTATAGAAGTAGGTTCCTTTCTGGGAAAGAGATCTTTTCACAGTGCTAAGTACTCCTATCTCCATGAACAGTGTAGATTTGGCCACTTATCTAAGTCTCTCTTAGTTTCTTGTAGTTAGTGCTGGGAGCTCTCTGTAAACCTATGTAATTTCTCTGGCTAGATGAATCACTATGTACTTTCTCTTGTTAATATCTGTGCTAAATCGTATGGAAATGATGAATTCTTGGTTCACTGTCTTGTGGATGTGAAGGAATTCCATTGATTTACTGAAGTTTCTCTTGTATTCTGTGATTTTCCTGTACTCCCCTATCAATTTGAGGGTTTACTTATACATTCTTTCTGATTTTCAGCATGTACAATCATATCATCTGCTAAAAAGGAAAGAATGATGCTGGAACTTTTACTGGGAGTGCCTTATAGAAGTAGATTCCTTTCTGGGAAAGAGACCTTTCACAATGTTAAGTCTTCCTATCTCCATGAACAGCATAGAACTTTCCATTTATCTATGTATCTCTTAGTTCATTGTAGTTAGGAGTGCTAGTTCTCTCTGAACAAGACTGTTGTTTCTCGAGTTCAGTTAATTTTTAGGTACTTTCTCTTTTTAGGATCTATGGTAAATGCTATGGATCTGATGATTTCTCCGTTCACAGTCTCGGTACTGTAAAGGAATCCTACTGATTTACTTAGGTTTCTCTTCTATTCTGAGTGTTTGCTGATCTCTGCTATCAATTAGAGGGTTTACTTAATGGTTCCTGGTGATTCTCGGCATGTACAGTCATATCAACTGCTAAAAGGGAAAAACAATGCTGTAACTTGAACTAGGACTGCTGTATAGAAGTAGGTTCCATTCTGGGAAAGAGAACTTTTCACAATGCTAAGTTTTCCTATCTCCATGAACAGCATAGATTTTTCCATTTATCTAAGTCTCCCTTAGTTTCTTGTAGTTAGGGCTGAGAGTTCTCTCTGTAAAACTCTGTAGTTTCTCTGGTTAGATGAATTCCTAGGTACATTCTCTCGTGAGTATCTGTGACAAATCGTATGGAACTGATGATTACTCGTGTTGTTGCTGTCAAGGAATCCCATTGATTTACTTAGTTTTCTATTGTATCCTGTGGTTTTGTTGTACTCCCCTGTCACTTAGAGTGTTTACTTCTAGATTCATTGCGATTCTTGGCATGAATAATCATATCATCTGCTAAAAGGGAAACAACAATGCTGTAACTTGTACTGGGACTGCCTTATAGAAGTAGGTACCTTTTTGGGAAAGCGACCTTTCACAAGGTTAAATCTTCCTATCTCCATTAACAGTGTAGATTTTTCCATTTATCTAAGTTTCTCTTAGTTTCTTGTAGTAAGGGCTGGGATTTCTCCCTGTAAAACTCTAGTTTCTCTGGTTAGATGAATTCCTAGGTACTTTCTCTTGTTAATATCTGGTAAATCGCATGGAACTCACGATCTCTCCTGTTGTTGCTTTCAAGGAATCCCATTGATTTACTTACTTTTCTATTGTATTCTGTGGTTTTGTTGTACTCCCCTGACGCTTAGAGTGTTTCCTTATAGATTCCTTGTGATTCTCGGCATGAACAATCGTATCATCTGCTAAAAGGGAAAAAACAATGATGTAACTTTTACTGGGACTGACTTATAGAAGTCTGTTCCTTTCGGGGAAAGAGACGTTTTCACAATGTGAAGTCTTCCTCTCTCCATGAATAGCATCTATTTTTCCGTTTATCTAAGTCTCCCTTAGTTTCTTGTAGTTAGGGCTGGAAGTTATCTCTGTAAAACTCTTTAATTTCTCATGTTAGATGAATTCCCAGGTACTTTCTCTTGTTAATATCTGTGGTAAATCGTATGGAACTGATGATTTCTCTTGTTGTTGCTGTCAAGGAATCCCATTGATTTACTCAGTTTTCTATTGTATCCTGTGGTTTTGTTGTACTCCCCTGTCACTTAGTGTTTATTTCTAGATTCCTTGTGACTCTTGGCATGAACAATCATATCATCAACACTGTGAAAATGTGTCTTTCCCCGAAATCAATGTACTTCTATAAGGCAGTCCCAGGACATGTTCCAGCATCATTTCTTCCGTGTTAGCAGATCATACAATTGTACATGCCGAGAAGGCCGTGAAATCTATAAGTACACCCTCTAACTGATAGGAGAGATCAGTAAATTCTCAGGATGCAAGAGAAACCTAAGTAAATCTCCAGGATTCCCTTACATTACGGAGATTGTGAAAGGAGAAATCATCAGATCCATAAAATTTACCATAGATCCTAAAAACAGATAGTACCTAGGAACTTATCTAACCAGAGAAACAACAGAGTTTTACAGAGAGAACTCCCAGCCCTAACTACAAGACACTAAGGGAGACTTACATAAATGGAAAAATCTACGCTGTTCATGGAGGTAGGAAGACTTAACATTGTGTAAAGGTCTTTGCGCAAAAGGAAATCACTTTCAAAATGCACTCCCAGTACAAGGCCCAGCATCACTTTTCCCGTGTTAGCAGACCATACGAATGTATATGCCGAGAATCACAAGGAATCTATAAGTAAACCCTCTAACTGATGGGAGAGAGCAGCAAATTCTCAGGATACAAGAGAAACCTAAGTAAATCAGTAGGATTCCTTTACAGTAATGAGACTGTGAATGGAGAATTCATCAGATCCATACTGTTGACCATGGATCCTAAAAAGAGAAAGTATCGAGGAATTAATCTAACTCGAGAAACAACAGACTTTCACAGAGAGAGCTACCAGTGCTAGCTACAGGAAACTAAGAGAGACTTAGAAAAATGGAGGAATCTACACTGTTGTTCATGGAGATAGGAAGACTTAACATTGTGAAAAGTTCTCTTTCCCCAAAAGAAATCTACTTCTAAAAGGTACTCCCAGTACAAGTTCCAGCATCAGTTTTTCCGTGTTAGCAGATAATACGATTGTACCTGCCGAGAATCGCAAGGAGTGTGTAAGTAAACCGTCTAACTGATAGGGGAGTAGAGCAAAGTCACAGGATACAGTACAAAGCTAACTAAAACAATAGGATTCCTTGACAGCAACAACAATACAGTGAACGGAGAAATCATCAGTTCCATACGATTTACCACAGATATTAACAAGAGAAAGTACTTAGGAATGACTATAACGAGAGAAACAACAGAGATTTAAAGAGAGAACTTGCAGCCCTAACTACAAGAAATGAAGAGAGATTTAGATAAATGGAAAAATCTATGCTGTTCATGGAGATAGGAAGACTAAACACTGTGAAAAGGTCTCTTTCCCTGAAAGGAATCTACTTTTTTTAGAATCTATGTTAAACGTTTCAGATCTGATGAATTCTCCATTCACAATCTCGTTACTGTAAAGGAATTGTACTGATTTAGGTAGGTTTCTCTTGTATCCTGAGAATCTGCTGATCTGTCCTATGAGTTAGAGGGTGTACTTATATAGATTCCCTGCGATTCTCGGCATATAATTCATTTGGTCTGCTAACAGGGCAAAAGATGATGCTGGAACTTGTACTGGGACTGCCTTATAGAAGTACATAGCTTTCGGGGAAAGAGACCTTCTGACAACGGTAAGTCTTCCTATCTCCATGAACAGCGTAGATTTTTCCATTTTTCTAAGTCTCTCTTAGTTTCCTGTAGTTAGCACTGGTAGTTTGCTCTCTGTAAGTCTCTTGTTTCTCCAGTTAGATTAATTCCTAGGTAATTTCTCTTTTTAGGATCTATGGTAAATAGTATGGATCTGATGAATTCTCCGTTCACAATCTCGTGACTGTAAAACAATCCTACTGATTTACTAATGTTTCTCTTCCATCCTGTGAATTTGCTTATGTCTCCTATCAGATAGAGGGTTACTTAGAGATTCCTTGGGACTCTCGGCATGTACAATCGTACCATCTGCTAACACGGAGAAAAATGTGCCTGGACTTGTACTGGAAGTGCCTTATAGGTGTAGATTCCTTTCGGGTAAAGAGAAATTTTCACAATGTTAAATCTTCCTATCTCCATGGACAGCATAAATTTTTCCATTTATCTAAGTCTCTCATAGTTTCTTGTAGTTAGGGCTGGGAGTTCTCTCTGTAAAGCTCTGTTGTTTCTGTGGTTAGATTAATTCCTAGGTACTTTCTCTTTTTGAGGTCAATGGTAAATGGTAGGATCAGATGATTTCTTCTTTCACGATCTCGGTACTATAAAGGAATCCTACTGATTTACTTAGGTTTCCTTGTAGCCTGAGTATTTACTGATCTCTCCTATCATTTAGAGGGTTTTCTTATAGATTCCTTGGGATTCTCGGCTTGTACAATCTTATCATCTGCTAAAAGGGAAAAAATGAGTCTGGAACTTGTCCTAGGACTGCCTTATAGAAGCAGATTCCTTTGGGGGAAAGAGACATTTTCCCATTGTTGAGTCTTCCTATCTCCATGAACAGCATAGATTTTTTCCAATTATCCAAGTCTCTCTTAGTTTCTTGTAGTTAGGGCTGCGAGTTCTCTCTTTAAATCTTTGTTGTTTCTGTCATTATACTAATTCCTAAGTATATATACCTTGCTAATATCTGTGGTAAACCATATGGAACTGATGATTTCTCCATTCGCTGTCTTGTTGTTGCTGTCAAGGAATCCTATTGATTTACTTAGGTTTGTACTGTGACTTTGCTCTACTCCCCTATCAGGTAGAGGGTTTACTTATAGAGTTTTTGGGATTCTCAATATGTACAATCGTATCATCTGCTAACAGGGTAACAATCCTGATGGAACTTGTCCTGGGACTGCCTTAGAGAAGTAGATTCCTTTGGGTGAAAGAGACCTTTTTACAATGTTAATTCTTCCTCTCTCCATGAGCAGCATGGGTTTTTCCATTTTTCAATGTCTCTCTTGGCACCTGGCTTAGTTTCTTGCAGTAAGGGCTGTCAGTAGTCTCGTAAAAGTCTGTTAGTTCTCTCGTTAGATTAATTCCTAGGTACTTTCCCTTGTTAGAATCGATGGTAAATTGTATGGATCTAATGGTTTCTCCGTTTACAATCTCGTTACCCTAAAGGAATCCTAGTGATTTACTTATGTTTCTCTTGTATCCTGAGAATTTGCTGATCTCTCCTATCAGTTAGAGGGTTTACCTGTAGATTCCTTGGTATTCTCGGCATTTACAATCGTATCGCCTGCTAACAGGGAAAAATGATGCTGGAAGTCGTACCGGAACTGCCTTATAGAAGTAGATTTCTTTGGATCAAAGAGACCTTGTCACTGTTGTCTTCTTATCACCATGAATAGGGTAGGTTTTTCCGTTTATCCAAGTCTCTTTTAGTTTCTTATAGTATGGGCTGGGTAGTTCTCTTTGGAAAAGTCTGTTAATTCTCTCGTTCGATTAATTGCTAGGTACTTTCTCTTCTTAGGGTCTGTTGTGAACGGTATGGATCCGATGATATCTCCGTTCGCAGTCTCGTTGTTGCTGTCAAGGAATCCGACTGATTTACTTAGGTTTCTCTTGTATCCTGAGACTTTGCTGAACTCTCCTATCAGTTAGAGGGTTTACTTATAGATTCCTTGGCATTCTCGGCGTGTACAATCATATCATCTGCTAACAGGGAAAAAATGATGCTTTAACTTGTATTCGGACTGCCTTATAGAAGCAGACTGCTTTGGGGGAAAGAGGACGTTTCACAATGTTAATTCTTTCTGTTTCCGTGAGCGGGGTAGGCTTTTCTATTCTTCAAAGTCTCTGTTAGCTTCTTGTACAAAGGGCTGGTAGTTCTCTCTGTAAAATTCTGTTATTTCTCTGGTTAGATTGATTCCTAGGTATTTTCTCTTCTTAGGGTCTATGGTAAATATCTGATGACTTTCCGTTCACACTCTCATTTTTCCTGTCAAGGAATCCTACTTGAACAGAAGGTTGATCTAGGCACACATCTACTACGGCGACAGGAGCCCAAAGGAAGGGCCACCTCCGTGACAAAGCCTACTTGTAACGTGCTATTGCTGTCCACTCCTGGAAGACCACTGTGGAGAACTGATGACCCTGGGGTCAGTGCCATGACCCCATAACTGTAGTGGTCCTAACTAACCACAGCTGAATGGGGGCTTCCTGCCTTCCCAGTTCTCACACCAAGCCTCACTTCCCGGTGGGATTTCCATGTAGGATCCCCTCCACTCACCCGACTAGTGACCTGCCTCTGCCTAGCTTCAAACAATGACACAGGACTCAAAATGCGTATAGAACAACTAGTTTCCGGCAAACAAGTGTTAGTCCCCCTTCAGCAGACACGACCTTTGTTGTTAATCTGCAAAAGGAGATACAGTTAGATCTATCAGAGGGCTGTCTTAGTAGAACTTTTCTTAGGAAAAAGATGAGTCCCGGCCCAAGTCCCATAACCCACTAACCATCAAACAAAACATCCCAACTATTCTGGTCTTCTGTCCTCTATAAAACACAGCTCTCCCAGCTGCAGCCCAGACCTCAGGGGTGATGTAGTAATGGGAAGAAAGGGTCCTGATAGCAGGTTGGTGCTTATGAAGGGCTTTCCAAAAATACGGAGGTATTTTCCTTTGCTTGAAAGATGAAAATTGAGAGTTCTTTCATGTTTAAAAATATGCATAGAAACACCTTACAATGAAGTCTTACAGTTGAATATACTAAGTTACAGGTAAAAACTGGCACTTAGAATTCACAAGTACATCACTGACTCAAAGTGATTACTGGTTCTTAGCAAAGACTCAACGGTAAGGGCTTTCAAATGGACAAAGAGCAAACTGGCTACAATGTTACAGATGTTGCCAAAGATGAAATTACCTGCTGTCATCTCAAAAAAAAAAAAAATCTACAGCTCAAATACAACAAAACATTAAAAGTCACAAAACCGCCGTTGTAAAGAAAACCAAGAGGTGATCAAGCTGGAATCCAAGAACAAATAATCTCAAAGGTGACCTGTACTCCTTTTTTTTTTTTAAAAAAGAATGAAGGAAAGTCATCAGGGCTAGTATGCCTAGGATTGAATGCCCTAACGAGAGCCCCAGGAGATCCCTGCTACATTGCCATCGAAGTTGACTTCTGTCAGTTCAATGACATTCCTAGCAATCATTCCGCAGGGATGTAGTTAAAACAAGAGACAAAGCAGCACAGCCAGCATCTGTTGACACCCTTCTCCATATCTGCCCCTGTTGACCCCAAGAGGCAGGCCTTACCCCCACAGCCCTGACGAGGAAACAAGGGTAGAGAGGCAGGGAGGTAACATACCCAACGCCGGGTGGCTCTCAGGGCCGTGATGGCAGTGGGGACTCACTGTGAAATCTGTGTGTTTCATTCTTGTATCAAATGTTCTGGATACCTGTAACACGTTTTCCAATTTGATAGCAAAGTATGTCCCCAGGGCTTCATAATGTTTCCAGAGAGAGAACACTAGCCAGTCATTTCAAATACCTCTATTTATTATTCCAGATTTAATTTAAAAAAGACAAAAAAGTGGGAGAGAGTAAAGAAAAATATCCTGCCCTGTATGGGGAAAGACCAAAAACACCGGACTCACTGCCACTCAGTCCCATCCGACACAGCGACCCCGTAGGTCTGAGTAGAACTGCCCCACGGAGTTTCCCGGGAGCGCCTGGTGGACTCAAACTGCCCACCTCTTGGTTACTGGCTGTAGCTCTTAACCACCATGCCATGGTGGGGAAGGGGTTAATCATTCTAATGCAGAACAATAGATACTGTGTGATTCGACTGTAATTTTCACTTGTTACGGAACTGAGAGACTGCAGATTCTCAATATTTGGCTTAACAAGACACAGCCAGCGTTTTCTATCATGATAGACATATGTTCCATATTGAAAACCGTCTGGAGTTTTTCCTACGAAGAGAAACGCAGGGGCTTTTTCCCTGGCACCACCTGTTCTTCGCTGCCCAGGCCCCTTTATCTGACATGGGAACTCAAATTAATTATTAAATCCATCTGCATACTCACCTCTAATATCCCTATCAAACATGGGACATTTTTAAGCATTAAATAGAAAATTTAACTATTTCTTTCACTAAATGAAATTCAGAAACCAGTTCGAATGAAGCCGCAGAAAGTTTTTTGAAAAAATGCAGTGCTACTCAGAAACAAGCCCCCTCCAAAGAAAACGAAAAATCCTAGACAATAAGTTATCTGGATTCTTCTGTGCGACGTAAACACATACTTCTCTAAACAGAAAACAGCCCAAGTCTTCTAAGCAAGAGAAACTGTCAGCTGCGACTGTCTGCAAACGGAGAATGGGAAGAAGTATGACAACTGGAATTAATTCCAAACGGATCTTCACATACGGGTATGCCAGATGTTCCGTGGATGGTGCTTCAAGATAAAACAAGAGCAGGACACAGAGGGAAATGGGGACCCCAGCCCCTTCAGGGTCGGTGTCACTGATGGTGCCAGCACTGCCTTCAGAGGGACCCGAGGATGAGCTGCTCCTTCTGCTCACCAAGCGTGCAGTGGTCAAGATGGCATGGGACAGGAGAGGCCCAGAAAGAGAAAGACTAGAAAAGCTGTCCGGAGATGAAGGATTGCAAAAGAGCCGCCGGGTAGCTTTGACTAACTCAAGAAAGAACCTCACACCTCCCGGCCCTCGGAGCTTAGGCAATCTGTTCTAGACAACCTGCGGAACAAACGAGCTCTAACATCCCCAGCACCCTGAGGTTCAGACTCTATCCTCAGGATGGTTGTAAATCCAGACCCATCAATCTGACTCTGAGTCACAGTGGCCCTCGAGTTTCCTAGGCTGTAAATCTACATGGAAGCAGACGGCCCCATCTCTCGCAGGGCCAAGGGTGCTCTCCAACCCCCGACCTCTGCGCCGGCTGTCAATGGGTTTAACCACTGTGTCGCCAGGGCTCCGTCAAGAAGCTTGGAAGAGGTAACACCAGGACATAGAAGAAAGCAACCAAATACAGCTACTTAGAGAAAACGCCCGAGTCCCCCTCAACGGCACCTCACGTCCGACTCCTGGCAGCCCCACAGGGCAGAGCAGAACCGCCCCGTGGTCTCTCCAAGGAGCGCCTGGGGGATCTGAACTGCTCGCCTCTTGGTTAGTAGACGCAGTGCTTACCCTCGGGGCCCCCAGCAGGTCTCCAGAGAATACTGTGTGTCTGTCACTTTCTAGTGAGAAGGAAAAGACTAACTGTGACTGCTGGTAAGAATTCTTTAGATATCAGGAACATCGATACAGCCTCCTATCTACCAAAACACAATCAAAGCTGTTAGATACTAGTGGTGGTTAGCAAAGATTGTTAGTTGCTGGAAAGACAGTTCGTTACCTGCCAGCTGCAGCTGCGTGGCCCCAACTCAGAGCACAAGAGACCACAGGCCGCCCATTGCGTGCCATCCCGCTCAGTTCCAGGTCAGACCCCTGGGGTGCGCGGGTTGTAATTTCTCCTTCTGATTTTATTTTGCTGTCATTGTTGTTGTTGAGTAGATACACCAGTGTGTGTACTGCATGTCTGTGTCTGTGTGTATCTGTGTGTGTGTGTGTGTGTGCGCGCGCGTGTGTTAAATAAACACCAACGTGACCGTTTCTACACCTATGACTCAGTGACACTGAGGACATTCTTGGGGTTCTGCAGCCATTCTGACCTCCCTTCCTGAGCCGCACAGCTCCTGTTAACTCGCTGCCCCCTGCAGTCCCTGTCCCATCTCCTCGGGCTGCTCACAGAAACTTGGTGAAGTACAGATACTTCCTAAAAGCATGATCCTCACAGCAGACAGGTTTCGCTAGTTAAGTTAAACTACTGCCTGGTTGGAAGAAGACCTTAGGAGGTGTTTCCAGTTTCAAGTGCGGAGATTACCTCAGGGCAATAGCTCTTGAGGAATCGGCCAGCCTGTGAGAAGTCCTGGTCTGCATTTTCCCCCAAAGGATTTTCATGGGCTGGTTTTTGGAAACAGGTGGCTTTCCCTCAGGGTCCGTCGTAGTCCAGAGGCTCTCCTGACCCCTCAGACTGTCACAGGCACGTGCCTTGTACACGAAGCGCTTTGGTTGCTTAGGACAGAATTTCCTCCAGGTTTGACAACCGGGAAGAACACCAACAGCGACCTCAGTGCTCAGTGCCATCTCCAGAGGCCGCCTCCCGACACGTGACAGTGCAGGGGGGTTCCCTGAGCACAGGGGCCCGTGCGCCGCACCCACAGCCGCATGCTCGATCTGCAGCAGTGTTCGGTCCCTCGGATGTGCTTCTTTCAGTCGGCGAGCGCTGCTCTAACAAACAGCACAGAGCGGACGGCTCTAATGAGAAAAGGTGATTCTTACACAGTCCAGCAGACTGCAAGTCGGAATTCAAGGTGTCTGCTCCAGGGGAAGGCTTTCCCTCTGTTGGGCTGGAGAAGAGTCCTTGTTTTGCATCAGTCTTGGGTCAGGGAACATCTCGGCTCAGGAACCCCAGGTCTGAAGGACACGCTCTTCTCCCGGTGCTGCTTGCTCGATGCTGTGACATTCCCAACTCTCTGCTTGCTTCCCTTTCCTTTTATCTCTTTAGGATGAAAGGATAAAGGGTGGTGCAAGCCACCCTCCATAGAAACTCCCTCTGTAGCGGAGAAGGGTGGTGATCTTATAAAGGGATTTACAGCCCCACCCTCATCCTCTAACACACCGCACAGGAAAACCACACCACACAAGTAACTCCAGCCCCCCAGGTGATGACACATATTTTCGGGGGGACCACCATTCAGTGCATGACAGCGCTCAACACATAGCTGAAGGCTGATGAAAAACACATGCAAGACCTAACAGCAAGGATGTTTACGCATGCTTCTCATTTATCCCTTAACATGAAAACAAAACCTTATCTATACGGTATGTATAAACGACTCGACCCGACATAGGTGGTCTAGATTTAGGGTCTGATAAAAACCAGTGCATTCTTCTTGATACATAGATTCTGAGGCCTTATCCCTTTAAAAGTCATTACTCATTTCCTCTCCAGTCCCTTACTGTGACCACCAGCAATGAGGGGCTCCAGAATCCTCCGTTCAGTTCAACAAGGACAGTTCACACTAACACACAACTACAGCTCAATACCACCCCACTCGTGCCAAACCAAACCAAGCCCAACCCGCCACCATCAAGTCCATTCGGACTCACAGTGACTCTACACGAGAGAGCAGAACTGCCCCACAGAGTTTCCAAGGGGCGCTTGGTAGATTCAACCTGCCAACCTTTCGACTAGCAGCTGTAGTACTTAACCACTATTCCACCAGGAAAAAAAAGACTTGCCTACAAAGACACAAGACACCAGGCTATTTGATGGGACCTGGCTAGCACAGTGGTTAAGCACTCGGCTGCTAAGAGAAAGGTCAGCAGTTGGAACCCACTTGCTGTTGTATGAGAGAGAGATGTCGTGATCTGCTTCTGTCAAGACTGCAGCCTTGGACACTCTATAGGGTCATTCTGCTCTGTCCTACGGGGTCTCTGGAATCAGAATCAACTGAAGAGCAACGGGTTAGTTAGGTTTTATTCTAGTTACTGATTACTCTAATAAACACACCTGAACCATCTGGACACAGAGACCGGGAATTGCTGATACGTTCACGGTCCTATGTCACTTCTCAGGCTGCTCCTATCTGTACTGGCCTATAAAGACCCTTTATAGCGGTGCAGTGGTTAAGTGCTTACCTGAGCTTAACTAAGAAGCAGGAGGTGTGGGCCCACCAGCTGCCTCTCAAGAGAAAAGCCTGGTAATGTGCTCTTGTCAACAGTACAGAGTAGGACACCAAAAGGTCGGCAGTTCAAATCCACCAGGCCCTCCTTGGAAACTCTGTGGGGCAGTACTACTCTGAACTCCGGGGTCACTACGAGTTAGACCCAACTTGATCCCTTGGGGGTATTCATCTAGCCGGTTATGTCATGCTTTAAAAGGGTACGCAGTTTCCACTTGCTACAGTTCATTGTTACTGATCATAAAAAAAAAAATCTATGCGGCAAACACCAAAAGAAAATCAATTTGTCACTTGACACTGAACACTGCTGAACACTCCCCAGAACAGCTTATCTAAATGAAGGTGCAGAAATACTGACTTTGCCTTCAGGATTGCTATACATGCAAATAATGCCTGAGTTAAACACCGCTAAGTTTCCAAGGGGAAAAAAGTACAGGAGATAACGACCCAGTAATCAAATTAAGGAACACTGCCTTAAACATGACGTGCGTCACATATTTCTTTAACAAGGGTGCAGTTACTCTTCTTCTTCTACTCTTCGGATCAGTGAGAACGTTCCCAGAAGATTCCTTTCTCAGTGCCAATTCAGACACACATTTCCAGACATCTTTTAGTTAGCTGGAAATCAGGGTAATTACAACTGATCGGTCCTCATAGTGAAATCTTTTCTTTCGCATGGCACTGGAAACCAATTATTTATAAAGTACAAATGTTTCTATTAAAACGCATGGCCATAAGGTAACCAGTGGCTTTAAAACTCCTCCCAAGGCGCCTTCCAAGAAGACAGCAGCACTGCCTTGGTGGGCCTCCTCGGCGGCCTCGCTATGCCTTCTGTCGAGAGGACTGTGCGTGGCTCGCCAGGCTGCTCTTCCACGTGGCACAGCCTCTCCGGAAAGACGAAGCTGTCTTTCCACAGTACGGCCACATTACCCAACCTGGAAGGCACCTCCCTGCACCCTGCTCGCCCGTTGTAGCTAGTCTAGAAATGTGTGGCCTCCATCTCAGCTTCTTTCACTGCTCAAAAGGTGTCAGTTCAACTCAAAAGAAAACAAGTCTCCACAAGAGAAACTTTCAGTGACATTAGCACAAAACAGAATAACATTCTGGTTAACATAAATGATTTGCTTCCTTTTCATATTACTCACGCATATACACAATCATTTCGTGAATTCAGACATGCGCCTGTTACCAAAACCAAACCACTGCTGTCGAGTCGATTCTGACTCACAGCGACCCCACAGGACAGAGCAGAACGGTCCCGTGCAGTGTCCAGAGAGCACCCGGTTGACTGGAACCACCAGCTTTGTGGTTAGCAGCCGTAGCACTTAACCACTGAGCCAGCTGGGTTTTGTTGGGAATCTTAAATTCAGTTCATTTTTAAACAAACACACTTCTACTTTAGTTCTTCAGCTTGGAGTTTGAACTAAAAGCTACAGACAACCTACTGGCTTCCTGAACAAATACAGCTGTTCTGTAATCAAAGAGAATCGGAATGCAAATATGTACTTCTGAGGTTTTTAAAAGCTATTTCCTTAAGAGACTCGTACCCTGGTTCCACCTCACAGCATCAGTGTGTGGAGCAAACCCTTTCCTCTTTGATTTCCTCACAGTGATAAATCAGGGCAACCACAGTATGCCAGTCAGTGAATGGTGGACGATAACGAGGATGTTTTGTATCCGTGTACGTAGGAGGCTCCCTGGGTGGGACACACTGTATCACCCACCAGCTGAAAGGCTGGCAGCTGGCACCCACCCAGAGGTGCCCAGGAAGGGAGACCTGGCCATCTGCTCCCCACTGGGCACAGCCTGGGAAACCCGATTGAGCAATTCTATCTACTCTGCACACACGGGGTCACCAGGAGGCAGAGTCAACCGCAGGACAACTACAACAAGTGATGTTTGCATAGTAAAGAGCAGAACACAATGTCAACCCCAAAGTGGAAAAGTCTTGGCTCACTTTCGATCAAGTCACCACGCCAAAGTCCTGTTATTAATCTCATCAGGAGAAACTACACATGCAAAAAAGTCAGGCTTGATTTAAAAAAAAAAAAATGGAGGTTCTTTTCAGATACCTTGGTGGCCTAGTGGTTAAGTGCTACATCTGCTGGCCCAAAGCTCAGCAGTTCAAATCATCCAGGTGCCCCTCGGAACTCCCTGGGGCAGTTCTCCTTTGTCCTGTAGGGTCGCTATGAGTTGGAATCGACACAGTGGCAGGGGGTTTGGTTGGCTTTCTTTAATAAAACAAAGAACTATCACAAGGGCCCTCTTTCCTAAAACCTGCTTAGAGACCAATTTTTCCAAAGACAAAGACGGTGCTATCAACCCAGTTCCCAGCCAAGTGAGTGTCGCTGCCTAACTGTCCGCCGGCGGAAAGAAGACAGGACACACGGATACGAGACGCCTTCCAAGTTGCTTACTTTATTCTTCCTCCTGTTCTTCCTCTCTCTTTTCCATACCTTTCCTTTTCTTTCCTTTCTTTTCCTGGTCCTTGCTGCTTACTTTATTCTTCCTTCCCTTTCCTTCCCTTTCCTGGTGCTTGCTGCTTACTTTATTCTTCTCTCCCTTTTCTGGTGCTTCCTGCTTACTTTATTCTTCCTTCCCTTTCCTGGTGCTTGTTGCTTACTTTATTCTTCCTTCCCTTTCCTTCCCTTTCCTGGTGCTTGCTGCTTACTTTATTCTTCCTTCCCTTTCCTGGTGCTTGCTGCTTACTTTATTCTTCCTTCTCTTTCCTTCCCTTTCCTGGTGCTTGCTGCTTACTTTATTCTTCCTTCCCTTTCCTTCTCTTTCCTGGTGCTTGTTGCTTACTTTATTCTTCCTTCCCTTTCCTTCCCTTTACTGGTGCTTGCTGCTTACTTTATTCTTCCTTCCCTTTCCTGGTGCTTGCTGCTTACTTTATTCTTCCTTCTCTTTCCTTCCCTTTCCTGGTGCTTGCTGCTTACTTTATTCTTCCTTCCCTTTCCTTCCCTTTCCTGGTGCTTGCTGCTTACTTTATTCTTCCTTCTCTTTTCTTCCCTTTCCTGGTGCTTGCTGCTTACTTTATTCTTCCTTCCCTTTCCTTCTCTTTCCTGGTGCTTGGTGCTTACTTTATTCTCTCTCTATATTCCAGGTGCTTGCTCAATTTATAACCTAGATTCCTCCAATCCTCATGTGCCACGCTCTCCCAAGAAGGAAGCCCACAATAGGCTAGCGGGAAGCCACTGCCCACAGGCATGCGCCATGAAAGCCCTAGGTCTGGTAAACAAGGGTGTGGTTGGCGTGCTGTTCTGGCCCTGAGCGCCATCTTGGGCCATCATGTTCCGCTTACCACATCTCCCCCTTTTTTGTTTACATGCCGAGAAGGTGCCTGCCTTAGGTCCTCTTCGGCTAGGATGCTCCTTACCCATCATGGGGATATCTCACAGCTTGGTGAGGCCCCTGTCTTAGGTTGGTAGCTTCCCCAGAAGAGGTTGCCCGTCTCTGACTACCCTTCTAACATGCTGAACCAGACGCTTGCCGAGGGCTGTTCATCTTGCACAGCTGCAAGGGCCTGTATAATCAGGGCCTGCTCCCGTCGTCACTATCGGGAGGCGCGCCGGCCACTAAGGCATATGGCAAAAATGGCACAGAGGAAAGCTACACTGAGTAAAAAACTTAGCCTGTTAACTTTCCCTTCGCCCCTACTTCCGGGATCCTCACAATAAAGTAACTTTCTCTTCGTCCCTATCTCCGGAGTCCTACTTAAAATAACTTTCCCTTCGCCCCTATTCCCGGGGTCCTGAGATCGCCCCTCTAACCTGAGGACTTGAGATTGCCGCTCTAACCCGGGGACTTGAGATTGCCCCTACTCCCGGGGACTTGAGATTGCCCCTACTCCCGGGGACTTGAGATTGCCCCTACTCCCGGGGACTTGAGATTGCCCCTCTAACACAGGGACTTGAGATTGCCCCTCTAACCCAGGGACTTGAGATTGCCCCTCTAACCCGGGGACTTCAGATTGCCCCTCTAACCTGGGGACTTACTTACGCTAGCGTTTCTCCTCTTGGGCTCCTTGATTGAAAAAGTGTCCCCGTACGGGCCAGCACTTGTTTCATCTCTAACTGTCCTTACCCGCGGAAAGAAGACAGGACACACGGATACGAGCCGCCTTGCAAGTTGCTTACTTTATTCTTCCTCCTATTCTTCCTCTCTCCTTTCCTTTCCTTTCTTTTTCCTTTTCTTTCCTGGTGCTTGCTGCTTACTTTAGTCTTCCTTCCCTTTCCTTCCCTTTCCTTCCCTTTCCTGGTGCTTGCTGCTTACTTTATTCTTCATTCCCTTTCCTTCCCTTTCCTGGTGCTTGCTGC
Source organism: Heterohyrax brucei (assembly GCA_028571685.1). NCBI lineage: Eukaryota > Metazoa > Chordata > Mammalia > Hyracoidea > Procaviidae > Heterohyrax > Heterohyrax brucei. The sequence continues at coordinate 3,253,473 of CM053145.1, read as the reverse complement.
TTACTTTATTCTTCCGCCCCTTTCCTTGGTGCTTGCTGCTTACTTTATTCTTCTCTCTCTATATTCCAGGTGCTTGCTCAATTTATAACCTAGATTCCTCCAATCGTCATGTGCCACGCTCTCCCAAGAAGGAAGCCCACAATAGGCTAGTGGGAAGCCACTGCCCACAGGCATGCGCCATGAAAGCCCTAGGTCTGGTAAACAAGGGTGTGGTTGGCGTGCTGTTCTGGCCCTGAGCGCCGTCTTGGGCCATCATGTTCCGCTTACCACATCTCCCCTTTTTTGTTTACATGCCGAGAAGGTGCCTGCCTTAGGTCCTCTTCGGCTAGGATGCTCCTTACCCGTCATGGGGATACCTCACAGCTTGGTGAGGCCCCTGTCTTAGGTTGGTAGCTTCCCCAGAAGAGGTTGCCCGTCTCTGACTACCCTTCTAACATGCTGAACCAGACGCTTGCCGAGGGCTGTTCATCTTGCACAGCTGCAATGGCCTGTATAATCAGGGCCTGCTCCCGTCGTCACTGTCGGGAGGCGCGCCGGCCACTAAGGCATATGGCAAAAATGGCACAGAGGAAAGCTACACTGAGTAAAAAACTTAGCCTGTTAACTTTCCCTTCGCCCCTACTTCCGGGATCCTCACAATAAAATAACTTTCTCTTCGCCCCTACTTCCGGGGTCCTACTTAAAATAACTTTCCCTTTGCCCCTATTCCCAGCGTCCTGAGATCGCCCCTCTAACCCGAGGATTTGAGATTGCCCCTCTAACCCGGGGACTTGAGATTGCCCCTCTAACCCGGGGACTTGAGATTGCCCCTCTATCCCGGGGACTTGAGATTGCCCCTCTAACCCAGGGACTTGAGATTGCCCCTCTAACCCGGGGACTTACTTACGCTAGCATTTCTCCTCTTGGGCTCCTTGATTAAAAAAGTGTCCCCGTACGGGCCACCACTTCTTTCTTCTCTAAGTATCCTTACCCGCGGAAAGAAGACAGGACACACGGATACGAGCTGCCTTGCAAGTTGCTTACTTTATTCTTCCTCCTATTCTTCCTCTCTCCTTTCCTTTCTTTTTCCTTTCCGTTCCTGGTGCTTGCTGCTTACTTTATTCTTCCTTCCCTTTCCTGGTGCTTGCTGCTTACTTTATTCTTCTCTCCCTTTCCTGGTGCTTGCTGCTTACTTTATTCTTCCTTCCCTTTCCTTCCCTTTCCTTCCCTTTCCTGGTGCTTGCTGCTTTATTCTTCCTTCCTTTTCCTTGGTGCTTGCTGCTTACTTTATTCTTCTCTCTCTCTATTCCAGTTGCTTGCTCAATTTATAACCTAGATTCCTCCAATCGTCATGTGCCACGCTCTCCCAAGAAGGAAGCCCACAATAGGCTAGCGGGAAGCCACTGCCCACAGGCATGCGCCATGAAAGCCCTAGGTCTGGTAAACAAGGGTGTGGTTGGCGTGCTGTTCTGGCCCTGAGCGCCATCTTGGGCCATCATGTTCCGCTTACCACAAGTGAGGACGGCTCTGGACAGAGCCGGCCCTGACGAGCCACCTCCCAGACCGGCTGGCACTGTACTGCTCCCTCTGGTCCCCTTCTGCCTCAGGGCTGGAATCACACATTCTCTACCACTCCCGTAAACTGTAAGCTGCAGCCACCACTGCCCAGCGTCTGCCAGCTACATGCTAGCAGCCACTTCCTCCAGAGACAGTCCTGGTCCATTTCTAAGGCCCCTAATACACACACACACACACACACACACACACCGGCCACCACCCATCTCGCTCCTACAGTTCAGCTACGAGCTCTGAGGATGGAAATGGACTACATGGGGCAAATGTGTGGCAAACGTCATCTTTAAAGTGCTGAGAAGCAGAGATGTCACCCTAAGGACTAAGGGGCACTGACTGATTACTTTCAGTCACCTCACGTGCATGCAAAAGCTCGTCGATCAATCAGGAAGATCAGAGAAGAACTGAATGCCTCCGCGTCATGGCGCTGGCAAAGAACACTGCATACACGACAGACACCCAGAAGAACGGACCCATCTGTCTTGGGAAAGTACAGCCTGGATGCCCCTTAGAAGCAGGATGGCGAGACTTCGTGGATCAGGAGGGAGCAGTCCCTGGAGAAGGACAAAGCGGAAGGTCGGTGTCAAAGAGGAAGACCTCCGGTGGGACGGACAGACCCAGTGGCCTCCACAAAGGGCTCACACACAGCAGCGATGACCACGGTGGCACAGGACCAGGCAGGGCTCTGTTCGGTCGTGCCCAGGGTTCCTAACGACCCAGAACTCACTCAGCACCGCCTGACAGGAAGGAAGGAGATGCAAGAGGCTCAGGATCCAGTGGAAAACACACTCCGATCAGAGAGGGCGCTAAAGGTCCTCGTGTGTATTTACAAAGTTCCTGAGGGGGGCAAATAACTGGCTGCTAACGGAAAGGCTGTGGGTTTGAGTCCACCCAGAGGTATTTCAGAAGAAAGGCCTGGTTCCAAAGATTCGGCCGCTGAGAGCCATCCACAGCACAACTCTCTCTGCTACACACAAACGGGCCATGAGTTGAACCTGGCCTGATGGCCACCGGTATCTCAAGAGGACAGAGGTGGCTCCGTGGCAGAACTCTTGCCTTCCTTCAAGAAGAGACTCCTGTCACCATCTGTCATGGATTGAATTGTGTCCCCCGAAAAATGTATGAGTTGATTTGACTTGGTTTGGAGTTCTAATATGGTACCCTTCCTCCCATGTGTTGTAAATCCTGCCTCTGTGATACTGATGATGGAAAATGGTTTGCAGTTGTGTTACTGAGGCAGGACCCAAGCTACAAGCTTGTGGAATATAAGGGAGAGAAGTGAGCTGAGGAAGTTGGGAACCTCATTCCACCGAGAGAGAAGCACTGAGAGCAGAGCACGTCCTTTGGACCCGAGGTTCCTGTGCCGAGATACTCTCACTGGATGTGGACTCAGCCTACTGGACTGTGATGATTTTTCATTCTGAATGGACTTACAACTTTTTACTGGATTTGCGGTTTACCAGACTGTGACAATAAAGCTTCTCTTTTTGAAACCTTCCACTTGTGGTATATTTTCTGTTAGAGCAGTACCTGGTGACTAGGACACCATCTCAGTATGAAAGGACCACAATGACGACCAAGAGAAAAATCTGACAAAACAGTGATACTATAACTGAGTTACTAAAATATGTCAATTGTGGGTCCCCTTTCCAGAACCACAAACAGCAAACCCAAAACACTTCCAATTCCTGGGATTCCAAATTTCCTGCTCTGGTTTTAAAGAATATGGTTTCTACAGGAATACACTGTGCATGACTTTCTCAACATCCTACAGATGGCTTCTCATCTGTCCTACAGTTTCCAGTCTAGGACACAGAGGTTCTAGTAACAGATACAAGAAGAACCTAATTCAGAATTCTGGAAGGAATTCTCTTAAAAGCCTTCTTCTCAGAGAGACCCACGTAAGTGGGTGTCTACATCGACTTGTGACCGGAAGAACCAGATGGTGCCCGGCCACCACCTGTGATAGCCACGATGGAGTGTGTCCCGACTTAGGGCCACTCCACGTGTGACAGAGTAGAAGCATGCTTCGTGGGTTCCTCAACTGTCACCGTGTGGGAACCTTCAGGTAAAGAAAACAGCCACTGGAGGCCAGATCAGATGAGTAAGGAGGTTGTTGCAATACAGTTACTTGTGTACTGGCTGAAATCTCCCTCACAGACAACCATCCAATTAAGTTTGTGAACTTGCCCCCATGTCACTGTACACAATGTCTATTCCAGAGTTTCAAAGTTGCACTGAAAGGTGGACTAGGCACTGATGTCAGTGCATAGCTTTCAAAGAGAAGCATTTCAAAAATGACGATAGCCATATTGAACAATGAGGTATGTAGCACTCACAACAATACAATTTGTGGACTTGTCAGATCTCCTATGAAGAAGAACAGGGCATCAGGATTGGAGGAAGATTCATTAACAACCTGTGATATGCAGACAGCACAACCTGATAGCTGAAAACAAACAGGATCTGAAGTACTTACTGAAGAAGATCCAAGATCACAGCCTTCAGTAAGGATTACATTAAAAAAAAATCCTCACAAATAGGCAAATCAGCAACTTCATGATAAACTGAGAAAAGATTCAACTTGTGAAGAATTCCATTTTACTTGAATCCACAGTCAACACCCGTGAAGGCAACACTGAATTGGGGCAAATCTGCAAAAGAGCTCTTTAAAGTATCAGAAAGCAAAGATGTCATCACTTTGAAGACTAACATAAGCCTGACCCGAGCCATGGTGTTCTCAGTTGCCTTATATGTGTGGGAAAGCTGGACAATGCATAAATAAAGAAGACCAGAACTGATGCCTTTGAAGTTTTGTGTTAGCAAAGAATATTGAATGTGTACCACCGACTGCTGAAAGAAGAGTCGAATTTGCCTCGGAAGAAGTGCAAGCAGAATGCTGCTGAGAAGCAAAGATGGTGAAACTTTGGACATCTTACCAAGAGCAATCAGTTCCTGAAGAAGGACATCATGCTTGGTAAAATAGAGGGCCAGTGCAAAAGATGAAGACTCTCAAGGAGAGAGATTTCAACAATGTCTGCAACAATAGGCTCAAGCATAACAAGAATGCAGGACAGTGAAGGATCAGTGAGTGTTTCATTCTCTTACACATAGGATTGCTGTGAGTTAGAATTCACTCCATGGCACCTAGTAACAATGACATCTGTCTAAACTTGGGTAGGGGGAATCTTAGAGAAACAAACGAAAAACCAAAGAAGCACTAAAGAAAAATAATACCAGGTTAAATCACACAAAAATATAAATTTTCCGTAAACCTAGAGATGTTAAAGCCACAGTATATTGGGATAAACACGTGTCACTAATAAAACAGTGATTAAAAAACTTGTAAGAGAAAAATAATGAGGTCAATGGAAAATATGCAAAAGTGCTAAACCAGCAATTCATAGCAAAGAAAATGATTTTGTTTTAAAAGGGAAGAAAACAAAATCCATTGTCATAGGGTCAACTCCTACTTATACTGACTCTGAAAGATAGGTCAGAATCCCCCATAGGGCTTCTAAGGTTGTAATCTTTACAGAAACAGACTGCCATCTTCCTTTTGTGGAACAGTGGTGGGTCCAGACTTTCAGTTAGCAACGATGCGTTTAATCACTCTACTACCAAAAGGAAGAATGATTCCACTGTTTTCAAGTTAGTTCTGACTCGTAATAAACATAAAAAAGATGCTTGGGAAAAATGCAAATCAAATTAATAAAAAGATAACACCCTTTGGCCTATCTGACACACAAAAACTAAGATGAACACTGTCCACAGGCGCTAAGGCTAGGTAGAAATTAGCACTTTTATATAAAAGAGACCAACAGCAAAGTGCCACAAGTTAGGTAATGAATCAGGCAATATATATTAAAAGAAAAAGCTGAAGTTGTGTGTGCTCTCTAATGCAGCAGTCACACTTTTAGGTATCATATACAAATAAAAAACAACCGTATATAAACTATGATGAATAAGGGTTTTCATCACAGCATCATTTGTAAAGAAGGTAAAATCTACTAGAAAATATAACCTTGACTTTCATCAACAAGACAGTGTTTGAATACTCTAGGATGTATCCATCTTGTGGAACACTATATACCTACTAAAATGGGTTAGATTTGTAGAAACTCACATGGAAGATGCTCATAGTAAGTGAAAAGGAAAGGTGCACAGTACCGTCTATAGTATTATCCCATTTATGTAAAAAAGTGAACCCTACATATATTTACATAAATAAACAGAGATACAGAAAATACAGTCCAAATTGATTACCTTAAAGAGTGATTCCGCAAGAGGGATAAAGAGTAATCCTTTCTGTCTACGTGTCTATTTTTGTTACCAGCATGTATTGCATCAAAATTAAGGAAAAAAGTCTGATATATTAAATCACTATTCTATTTGTTTTTATATTTCAACAAGACAAATGTAGACCCTGTATAGTATATTATCCATTACCTTAGAGTTTTGCTTTAAAAATTAATTTTGCAAAATTAGTATTTTTGGTTCTTTGACTCTAATCACAAAATTATTTTAAAAACATTATCTTCATATTCCAAATCAGAACCCCATCTATGATTTGTATTTAAAGTCCATCTTGCTTAAATGTCAAATTCTACTTCTTTGACTTTCCTTTAAACTTCTGAAACTATTTTAACAAAAACCTTAGGACAAAACAACACAGAGACCTTACACAAGGTCGTTGGTAATTGAAAATCACACAAGAGACTTTTCTAAACATTAATGCACTTATTTCATGTTTCATAAATGCTGACACATAAAAATATTCAGGTGGGTCCAAGATGGCAAAATAGATGGATACTTCTTGTGGCCCCCATAACAACAAAGACAAAAGAATAAATGAATCTAGTACATATGATGTCCTAAGAGCTCAGAACATCAAAGGGAAAGTTGAGAAATTGGACGGAGTAATGGGAAAGAAAGAGTAGCACTGACAGTACACAGGATTTCACAACCTGACCTGCTGGGAAGCAGCAACATCACATGGTGGGCCAGCAAGGAGATTAGTGGGTGTTTTCTTCATCAGAGGTGATTGAAGATTCCACGTGTACCTCCAGCCCAGTGAGGGACAGTAGCAAATCATCCAACTAAGTCCTGTGTGTAATCTGCTAGGCATGCAGATCTTTCCTTCCATGTGGGCCTGTTCTCCTTCTCCTGGAGTTTCCCCTTCCCTTCTCTGAACTGCCCAGTGTTAGAGTCTGGCACCACTAAGTGAGCCAGAAGTAAAACCCTTCAAACCCATTTCCAGACTTTCCTCCTCCTCCCTTCTCTGCCTTGCAACTGGCTCCGGAATCTGATGTCATTAACTGAGCTGGAAACAGGGCTCTTTATGCCTTCTGCAACCATTCTCCAAGAAGTGGAATGGAAAACAGTTCAGCAAACTCAGAGTAGGGAAGAAAAAGATAAAAAAGGTGTTGTTTTTCCTGCCAACTCTCCTAAGCCGAAAATCAAAGTGGAAAATATTCCTTCACCTAGATTCTGATATAAAGGCATATGCCAACATCACAGACACTCAGGGACAGCTGATGACCCCTACCTTTCTCCACAGCTGCAGCCAGACGACTACACCTATACAAAGTACCCCTGCCCATCTAGGACAGTAGTCAAGAATTTTCACCACACACTTGGTCACACGCCATGTGGATACCTGGGTTGAATCCACATACAAGAGTAAACTGTATATTTTAAAACAACAAAGCTACAACACAATAGGTAAACATAAATAACTACAATTCACTGATGGCTCAGACACAGCAGTCTGTACCAGAGCACTTAAAGGAGTGGACCATGATGTATTCAGAAAGCTCTGAAAAAAAAAAATCAAATTTTGCAGAGGAAGAGAATTACTGCATTTATGAGAGGTAGAATACAAAAGGTTAACATTTAAAATTCTTCAAGGGATAAGGAAGGAGATGAGGAAGACTACAGGATATAAGGACAAACTAAACAACATACAAGAAAGCAATGAGTTCCAAATTTAGAAATTAAAAAACTAATAATAAAAGTACAGATTCAGATAACTCAACCTAAAGTCAAAGGAGCAGCAGTGAGACAATGGAAGCCCAAATTAGTGAGAATGATGATAGAGCACGTGACATTAACGTATCTGAGGTAAAATCAGAGAAAAGACTAAAAAACAAAAATCAAGGAACAATAAGAATTATGTGGGACTCTCTAAAGAGGAACAAGCTACAAGGCATTGAGTACCATAACAGGGGGGGATAAGAGTAAACAGACAGAGAACTGGTGAAGATTTACAGACAGAAAACGTCCCTGATATCAGGAAAGATATCTATCTAAAATGCTCAATGAACTCAATAATAGATAGATGCAAAAGAAGGACACCAAGGCATACTACAGTCAAACTTGCTGTTTTAGTCAGCAAGTGCTGCTCTAATGGAAATACAACAGAGTGGATGGCTTTAACAAATGAAAGTTTATTCTTACACAGTCTGGTAGGCTACAAGTCCAAATTCAGTACATCTGCTCGAGGGGAAGGTTTTCCCCCTTGTCAGCTCTGGAGGAAAGTCCAGTATTGCATCAGTCTTTGTCCAGAGAGCAGATTGGCTCAGGAACCTCAGATCTAAAGAATGCACTCTTCTCCCGGTGCTGCTTTCTTGAAGGTGTCAGGTTCCCAATTCTCTGCTTGGTTTCCTTTCATTTTATCTCTTGCAGGCTGAAAGGATTAAGGGTGGGGCAAGCCATACTCCAGGGAAACTCCCTTTACAGTGGAGCAAGGAGGTGATCCTAGGAAGGGATTTACAGTCCCACCCTAGACCTTTAACCTACAGCACAGGAAAATCACAAAACGGAGAACAATCCCAGAATACAGGGAATCATGGCGTAGCCACATGACTTCACACATCTTGAGGGGGACACAACTCAATCCATAACACTTCCCAAAACTAAAGATAAGGAGATAATTTTCAAAGAAGCTAGGGAGAAATGAAAAATAGCCTACTAAGGGAAAACTGGAAGATAAAGCTTGGATTATTCAGAAGAAATCACGTAGGCAACAAGGCAATACAATCATGTATACAAAGCCTTGCAGGAAAATAATTGCCATCCAAGAATTATATATCCAGCAAAATTATCTCTCAAACATGATGATGAAATTAGGACATCTGCAGGTACACAGAAATTTAGGGAATTTGATCAATGGAACAGAATTGAGACTCCAGAGATGACACCATCAGCCTATGAAGAGTGGATATTTGACAAAGGCCCTAACACAGTAAACTGGGGTAAAAACAGTGTCTTCAAGAAATGCTGCTGGTAAAATTGGATGAACATCTGCAATAAACTGAAACAAGATCCATATCTTACACCTTATAAAAAAACAACTCTAACTGGATAAAAGATCTAGATATGAAACCTGAAACGATAAAGCTCATCCAAGAAAAGGTAGGAATAACAATAGATGTTTTAACACACAATGTGGACAGACTACAAAATCTGTCAAACAAACCACAATCAACACAAGAGAAAATACATAAACAGAAACTATTAAGAATCAAAAAGTTTGGCTCATCCAAAGACTTTATTAATAGAATTAAAAGAACACCTGCAGAATGGGAAAAAATATATGGCAACTCTAGGTCAGACCGACGCCTGATGTCCATAATCTATAAGATACTACAAAATATCAATAAGAAGAAGATAAATCATCCAATTAAGTGATGGGCAAGGGAGATGGACAGACATTTCACGAAAGAGCAGATCCAGGCAGCCAAAAAACACATATGGACATGTTCACGAACTTTACTTATTAAAGAAATTCAAATCAAGACTAAAGTGACATACCGTCTCACCCCAACAATGTTGGCCATGATCCAAAAAACACAAAACAGCAAGTCCTGGAGAGGCTGTGGAGAAAGTGGAACTCTCCTACACTGGTGGTGGGGTTGCAATATGGTCCAGCCTCTTTGGAAAGCAATCTGGCGCTTCCTTAAAAAAATGGATATTGACATACCATTGGACCCAGTCATTGCATTACTTGGAATATATCCTACAGAATCAAGGCCTTTCACATCAATGGACACATGCAGAAGAATGTTTATCTCAGTACAGTCCACAAGAGCAAAAAGATGGAATCAACCCAGATGCCCAACAACAAAAGAATGGATAGGTAAACAGTGGTACATACACTCAATGGAGTACTATGCAAGGAAAAAGAATAACAATGATTCCAGAAAACGTCTCCTAAGCTGGTTTCAACTGGAAAACATTATGTTGAGTGAAAGTCGTCAGCGACAAAAGGACAAATATTGTTTGAGACTTCTACGATAAGATCTCCAAAACAGACGTGTGTATAGAAGAAAAGACTCTTTGACAGCTGCAAGGGAGGGGAGGGATGGAGGACGAGGAGGGGACGGTTTAGACTAAATAGTTGCTACAAATCTGGTTGGGAGGAATCGGTGACAGCACACATTAGAAAGAAGTATAACATTAAGTGGACTTCAGCATAACTTGAGTACTCCTTCCATCTTAACCCAATATTGCAAGGACAGAGTAGCTGGGGCAGGAGGCATCGGACCATGCTTTTAGGCGAAATCGAGGCCAATTGACAAAACTAGTGTTTTGCCAAAGTTGCTCTCTGTATCCCACATTGGTGAGTGCCATCTGAGGTCTTAAAAGCTACCATCCGAGGGCACAGCATATGTTCCCAACTCAGCAGGAATGGATTCCCACCGAGAATCAAAATGACATGGGGTAAAGACAACCTAGAAGATAGAGAGACCCACTTAAGTGGTTGCCTACATGGATTTGGGACAAGAAGAACCAGTTGGTGACCAGCCACCACCAGTGATAGCAGTGATGGAGCTCACTAAGTTGAGTCACACTGGCAACACAAGAATAAAAAGGGGTGCACACTGAGGTCTCCACTAAAAGACGACAATTGATCGTCCAGCGGTTTTGGGGTTCCCCTGAGAGCATGGCCCCCGGCCCTTGCCCATAAGTCATAACGAAGGTCCACTCTTCGGAAACGAATCGGTTGGACTTGGCGTTGCAGAGGGAACGTATATTGGATGCCCTCTATGGTTCTATACATCTATAGGATATCATCCTGCTGACCTCTGGCTGGAGGAAGGAGAGTGGGTGGAGAGGAGGGGAAAGGAGACAGTTGGCAGGATGAGACATGTATGGAGCAGAGAGGAAGAGTGTGCTGTCACCGGACAGGGAGAGCAGTGGAAGCTGCAATATAGGCGAGCATGTAAATTTATACGGGAAGGTACACTTTCACCCAGTCATGTTAAATAAATAAAAAGAAAAGATAAAGAAAGTTAGGGGATTTGCCAAAATTAAACCCAAACTATCAGAAATACTAAAGGCAGTCTTTTGCTTAGAAAACTAATACCACCAGGTAATAACTCAAGACCGGGACACCTGACTGAACAGCTGGATATCAAGACAAATAGTGAAATCATCAAAGTAAATTATAGGCAAAACAGTGAAAACAGGAAAACAGTGATGTCACTGTGTAAACATTATAGTAAAAAAGAGGTACCCCAAAGAAAATGTAGTCATAAATCTTTCATATGGATAGGAAGTCAGGGCAATATAAGGCAATTAAAGACTAGTTTAATTCTGGAAAAAATGAGGGTAAATACTAAGGTAACTACCAAGGAAACTATCAATCCTATACATCAAAATAAAAAACAAGGGAAACACAAGGTCTCAGCAAATACAAATCACTAATACTGCAAAACATGAAAACACATAAAAAAAAAAACTCAGCACAGAAAATTAAAGGGAACAAAGAAACTGTCTGCAACACACAAAAAGGACATCAAAATGACAGCACATACACAGCTCATACACTTCATTAATGCCACTGAATGTACATGGGCTAAATGTACCAATAAAGAAATGGAGAGTGGCAGACTGGATTAAAAAAAGGACCCATCTGTATGTTGTTTATAAGAGACACAGTTTTGTGCAGCTATAGGGTATCATCGTGCAGACCTCTGGCTGGAATAAGGGGAGTGGGTGGAGAGGAGGGGAAAGGAGACTGTCAGGAGGATGAGACATGTATGGAGCAGAGAGGAAGAGCGTGCTGTCACCAGACAGGGAGAGCAGCGGAAGCTGCATATAGGCGGGCATGTAAATTTATACAGGAATGCACATTTTCACTCAGTCATGTTAAATTAAAAAAAAAAAATTCAAAATGACCCAAACCTCACTAAACATAGAAATAGTAATGGAGGAGTCGGAGTCAAGCTGACGGACTAAGCACACGTCTTCTTATATCCCTCTGGAAACCAAGACCTGAACTGATCATCGAACGGAGCCTTCTGGTCACCTAATCAGCCCCAGGACACGGCACAGGGCTGTTAATCGGGACTTCACACCAGTGAGTGAAAAACCTCCTCTCTTACGCTGACTGCCGCGCCTGCCTATCCCTGGCTCTCACGGACTGAAGGGAAACTCACCATTTTGACTTTTTTTTTCCCTCTGCCTCGGCCGGCCGCAGAGCAGGGTCTTGCCTAGCGGCTAGACTCAGACACGCTGCTGGTTGGACAGGCAGACGAAACTCCCATATTTTCAGAGCCAGGCTTGGGACTCATTGAATCCAGCCACTTTGAGCCTGTCGTTTTATATCTGCCTCAGCGGCGTTGGTACGGGGTTTTGCAGTCAGTAAGCGGGACGCCATGCTGGATACGGAGATAATAGCGGGACCTCATCTTAGCCTGGGAGCCAGCACCTGCAAACAGGACAGCGCTTCTCCCATAGCAAAGCAGTAATTTACCTAGTGCCACCGGCTTTGGGGGTCCTGCAACACAATCAGAGGAATCACTACCTCTCGGCACCTTTAGCCTTCTGTCTGCTGCCTGTGTGGAGGGCGCCATCTTGGATACGGTGGCCGCAGCTGGACCTATTTCTTAGCTTGGGAGCCAGAGCCTGCCCGCTGGAGAGCGCTTTTTTTTGTTTTTTTTTCGGCTTTAATAAAGGGAGGTTTATTCTGACACAGTCTGGTAGGCTACAAATCTGAATTTAGGATGTCTGCTCCGGGGGAAGGCTTTCTGCCTTGTTGGCTCTGGAGGAAAGTCCTCATCTGTGTCAGTCTTTGTCCAGGGAGCATCTTGGCACAGGAACCTCAGGTCTGAAGAATGTCCTCTTCTCTCAGTGCTGCCTTCTTGGTGATGTGAGGTTTCTAATTCTCTGCCTGCTTCCTTTTCCTTTTCTTTCTTTCTTTTTTTTTTTATTTAACGTAACTGAGTGAAAATGTACATTCACGTAGAAATTTACATGCCCGCCTATATTCAGCTTCCACTGCTCTCCCCGTCTGGTGACAGCACGCTCTTCCTCTCTGCTCCATACATGTCTCATCCTCCCAACAACCCCCTTTCCCCTCCTCTCCCTCCACTCCCCTTCCTCCAGCCAGAGGTCAGCAAGATAATATCCTGTAGACGTTTATAACCACAAAGTGCTTCCAATATGTGGTCACACTGCATTGCCAAGTCCAGTCCATTCCTGTCCAAAGAGTGGACCTGTGTTATAATTTATGGGAAAGGGCAGCATCAGGGCCGGGGCCCATGCTCTGAGAGGAACCCCCAAACTGCTGGACCATCCATTGAGGTCTTTTAGTGGAGATCTCATGTTGCACCCCTTTTTATTCTTGTGTTGCCAGTGAGACTCCTCTCTGTGAGCTCCATCGTGGCTATCACTGCTGGTGGCCTGGCACCATCCGGTTCTTCTGGTCCCCAGTCGATGTAGGCACCCACTCTCGTGGGTCTCTCTGTCTTCTCGGTTGTCTTACCGCATGTCATTTTGGCCCACAGTGAGCATCCATTCCTGCTGAGTTGGGACCATTTGCTGTGTCCTCGGATGGCAGCTTGGCAGCTTTTAAGACCCCAGATGCCACTCACCAATGTTGGGTGCAGAGAGCTCTCTTAGCAAAACGCTAATTGTGCCAATTGGCCTGGAATTCGCCTAAGAGCCTGGTCCCCTGCCCCCCGCCCCAGCTTACTCTATCCTTGCAGTATTGAGTTAAGATGGAAGGACTACTCAAGTTATGCTGAAGTCCACTTAATGTTGTTCTTGTTTCTAACGTGTGCTATCACCGCTTTCTCCGAACTAGATTTCTAGTGACTATATAAACTAAACCCTCCCACCCCCCCTCCCTCCCTCCCCTCCCTTGCAGCTGTCAAAAAGTCTTTGCTTCTATACACAAGTCTGTTTTTGAGGTCTTATCGTAGAGGTCTCATACAGTATTTCTCCCTATGTCGCTGACTACTGTCACTCAACATAACGTCTTCCAGTTGAAACCAGGTTAGGGGATGTTTCCTGGAATCATCGTTATTCTTTATCATTGCATAGTGCTCCATTGACTATATGTACCATAGCCTACCTATCCATTCTTCTATTGTTGGGCATCTGGGTTGATTCCATCTTTTTGGTATCATGGACTGTGCTGCGGTAAACATTCTGGTGCATGTGGCTGTGGGTGTGAAACTCCTTGAATCTGTAGGATATAGTCCAAGTAGTGGAATTACTGGGTCAAATGGTATATCGATATCCATTTTTTTAAGGAAGCGCCAGATTGCCTTCCAAAGAGGCTGAACCATTTTGCAACCCCACCAACAGTGTAGGAGGGTTCCACTTTCTCCACAGCCTCTCCAGCATTTGTTCTTTTCTGTTTTGTGGATCATGGCCAATCTTGTTGGGGTGAGATGGTATCTCATTATTGTCTTGATTTGAATTTCTTTACTAACTAAAGATCGTGAACATGTCCGCATGTGTTTTTTGGCTGCCGGGATCTTCTCTTTAGTGAAGTGTCTGTCCATCTGCTTTGCCCATCGCTTAATTGGATGCATGATCTTCTTCGTATTGATATTTTGTAGTATTTTATAGATTATGGAGATCAGGTGTCGATCTGACATAGAGTTGCCAAATATTTTTTCCCAAGGAGAGCGCTTTTCTATCACAAAAGCAGTACTCTCTGCAGTGTTCTCTAAGGCTAGGCCCTGTCAGCAGAGGCCAACAGGGAAGTAACATTGCTGTATTCTGAACTAGTTTGTATCCTCTGAGGTTGGATACAGCGGCGCTTACTTTGTCAGTTGAGAAGAGAAACCTCCAAAACCAGAAAACCTAACTGACTTGTGAAGTGGTCAGATATCGTTTGCTTTACATTTTAAGACAGCCTAGAGAATCATCTGCGGTCCATCCTCACAGTACCTCTTCCAGTTTCTACATACTCACATGGGTCCCGAAAAGCAACAGACACTTGTGGCACACAAGAAATCAGCCATGGCTTCAGAAGGCTCCCAAACAAAGCAATCAAGGAGTTTACCACATGAAGAAACTTTTATGAAACCATCAGACAGTGAATGCAAAGTGATTATATACAGAGCCCTTCTAGACCTCATACAAAATGCAAGAGAACAAAACGAAAACTTAAGCAAGATGTTCGATCTGATGGAAAACCAGTACTCTGGAATCCAACAGATCAAGAACGAAATCCAAGACCCAGAAACTTCAATGCAAAGGCAAGAAAACAGAATGGAACAGATAGAAAAAAGAATTTCTGCCTTGGAAGGCAGAGCTACTGAGGCTCCAGCATCTAGGAGCAGAAATTGTAAAAAACGAAACAAGAAAAATGAAGAAGCATGAAGAAGCATGTGGGACTCTATTAAGAGGAACAACCTTCGATTAATCGGAGTCTCTGAACAGGGTGAGACATCTGAGAACACAGAGAGTATCGTCGCTGAGCTGCTGACAGAAAACTTCCCAGAAATCCTGAAGGAAGAGAACACAGACATCTCAGATGCATATCGTACGCCACCCAGTACAGGTCTCAGAAGAAAGACTCCAAGACATATTACAAACAAGCTTGACAAAATGCAACCTCAGCAGCAACTCTTAAAGGCAGCAAGACTCCAGGCAAAGCTAACATCCAGAGGGAAACCCTGCAGGCTGTCTTCAGATTTCCCAGCAGGACCCATGCTGGCATGGAGACAGTGGCAATGACACATCCCAAAGCCTTGAAGGAGAAGAACTTCCAACCAAGAATTATATATCTTGCAAAACTATCTTTCCAATACGAAAAGGAAATGAAGACATTCCCAGGTCAACAGAAACTCAGGGACTTTGTAAAAACCAAACCCCAACTACAAGAAATATTGAAAGAAGTTCTTGGCTCTGGCTCAGAAGAATGAAACCACTGTCCTAGTCACCGGGTACTGCTCTCATGGAAAATGCCACGAGTGGAAGGTTACATGAGGAGAAGCTGTCACTGACACAATCTGGTACGCTGCAAATCCGTTTGTAGGTTGCAAGTCCATTCAGAATCACAAATCGTCACAGTCCGGTAGGCGGAGTCCAAATCCAACGAGAGCATCTCGGCACAGGAACCTCGGGTCGAAAGGACGTGCTCTGCTCTCGGTACTTCTCTCTCGATGGTATGAGGTTCCCAACTTCCTCTGCTCACTTCTCTCCCTTATGTTCCACAAGCTTGTAGCTTGGGTCCCGCCTCACTAACACAACTGCAAACCGTTCTTCATCATCAGTATCACAGAGGCAGGATTCACAACACACAGGAGAGGAAGGGCACCATGTTGGAACACCAAACCAATTCCAATCAACACATAGACTTTGGGAGGGGGACACAATTCAATCCATGACAACCGCTACCTTTGTAGTTCAGAACAACTTTACTACTCCAAACTCTACTCGGTTAGGGAAGGCTCCAAAGCCAATCACAGCTTTGATAAGGACAGAAGCAATCCAGTGATCATCATGAAAACTACGGTGTCATCATATTAAAAAGAGGGATGTCCTACAGTTGTTATAGTCCTTCCAGATGGAGAGGAAGATGACAAGACTGGTAGTAATTAAAATTGGTTTTATATGTAGTTTTTGAAGAGGGATCATGTGGGGCAGCTGTAAAGCCCAACGAAGATCATTTCAAGAAATGTAACACAGGCGTCTCAACAACAACCAAAGCAGCTCTGAGATAGGTGAAAAATCAACTCACACAAAAGAACGTCCCAGAACAGATGGATAAGAACAACAGGGAAATCATCAACATGAAGGTAAACACATCACAACGGCAGCACTGAACACATACCTATCAATAATTATATGGAATGTGAATGGACGGAATGCTCCAGCAAAGAGACGTCGAGTGACATCTTGGATCAAAAGACATGACCCATCCATATGCTGTCTCCAAGAACCTCACTTGAGACCTAACGATAGGAACAAACTGAAAATTAAAGGTTGGAAGGAGCTACCTCAAGCTAACAATGAATAAAGAAGAGCAGGGGTGGCAATTCTAATCTCAGATAAAGTCAATTTTCATGTCAAATCCACCATCGTGAACAAAGATGTACACTATTTCTTGCTGAAAGGTTCAGTACACAAGCAAGGCCTAACTATACTAAATATTTATGCACCTCATATCGCAGCACCTAAACACGTCGAAGAGCCACTGACTACACTCGTGAGAGAGTGAGATGACTCCACCACAGTAGTGGGAGACTTCAACACTCCACTCTGAATACCAGACAGATCATCTAGCAGAAAGCTCAGTAAAGATACAGAAGACCTCATTGCCACAGTGAACCGACAAAACCTCGCTGATATACACAGAACTTTCCACCCATCAGCCGACAACTACACCTTATTCTCCAGTGCACATGGAACATTCTCCAGAATTGACCATGTGATAGGCCATAATGCAACGCTCAACAAAATCCGTACCATTGAACTACCGCAGAGCATCCTCTCAGATCATAAAGCCATCCGAGTTGAAATCAATAGCAGAAAAACATCGGTAGACAGAAAGTGGAGCTCTTGGAAACGGAACAACATCTTGCTCAGAATAACGTGGGCTACAGAGGAAATCAAGGATGAATTAAAGAAATTCATGGATTCCAATGAAAATGAAAACACTTCCTACCAGAACCTATGGGATACAGCCAAAGCAGTGCTCAGAGGTCTGTTTATCTCCATAAATGCACCCATCTGGAAGGAAGAAAGAAACCTAATCAAGGAACTAGCCCTACAGCTTGAACAAGCAGAAAGAGAACAACAGGGGAACCGCTCGGGCAGCAGAAGAAACGAACTTATAAAGGTTAGAGCAGAGCTAAACGAATTAGAGAACAGAAAAACGACCGAAACCACTGACAAGACCCAAAGCGGGTATTTGGAGAAGATCAACAAAAATGACAAACCACTGGCTGAACTTGCTAAAGGAAAGCAGGAAAGGAAACAGAGAACCCAAATTAGAAAACAGAGGGGGGTCGTCACCACAGATGCAACAGAAATCAAAACTATCATAACAGAGTACTAGGAAAGACTGTACTCTAACAAATTTGAAAACCTAGGGGAAATGGACCAATTCCTTGACTCGTGCCACCTACCCAAATGATCCCAACGTGAAGCAGAACAACTGACTAAATCCATTACAAAGGAAGCGATTGAAAAGGTCATCAAAACACTGCCCACCCAAAAAAGTCCGGGTCCAGATGGCTTCACTGCAGAATTCTACCAAGCACTCGGAGAAGAGTTATCTCCAATACTACCAAAACTATTTCACGCTATAGAAAGGGATGGGGTACTCCCAAACTCGATCTAGGAAGCCAGCCTAACCCTCATACCTAAGCCAGGGAAAGACCCAACCGAGAAAGAGAACTACACACCGATATCACTCATGAACCTAGATGCCAAACTCTGCAACCAAACTCTCTCCGATAGAATACAACAACATATCAAGAAAATAATCCATCATGACCAAGTGGGATTCATACCGGGGATGCGAGGCTGGTTCAACATCAGAAAAACAATTAATGTGATTAACCGCATAAAGAACACAAAAGACAAGGATCACCTGATTTTGTCCGTTGATGAAGAAAAGGCATCGGATGAAGTCCAGCACCCCTTCATGCTAAAAGAACTCTTAGCAAAATGGGCATAGATGGCAAATTCCTCAAAACAATAAGGGCCATTTCTACAAAGCCCACGTCATCCTGAATGGAGAGAGACTGAAAGATGTTCCCCTGAGAGCAGGCACTAGACAAGGATGCCCACTCTCACCTCTTCCCTTCAACACTGTGCTAGAAGTTTTTGCCAGAGGAGTTAGACAAGACCAAGAAATAAAAGGCATCTGCACTGGCAAAGAGGAACTTAAAATCTCCCTGTTGGCAGATGATACGATTGTATATGCAGAGAATCCCAAGGAATCTAGAAGCAAACTACTCAAACTGACAGAAGAGTTCAGCAGAGTCTCAGGATACAAGATAAACAGAAGCAAAGCAGTAGGATTCCTTTATACCAACAACGAAGACTTTTAACGAAGAAATTATCAAATCAGTACCATTTACGATGGGAGATGGCTATCTTGGAAACAGACCTTTTCCCAAAGTTAAGTCTTCCTAGCTCCACGAACAACGTAGATTTTTCCCTTTATCTAAGTGTCTCTTAGATGCTTCTAGTTAGGGCTTAGAGTTCTCTGTGTAAAACTCTGTCGTTTGTGTGTACAGGTTAATTCCTGGGTCGTTTCTGTTCTTAATATCTGCGGTAAATCGTATGGAACTGAGGAGTTCTCCAATCACTGGCTCGTTGTTAGCATGAAGGAACCCTACTGATTCACTCAGGTTTCTCACGTATCCTGAGAATTGGGTTTACTTAGAGATTCCTTGCGATTCTAAGCATTTACAATCGTATCATCTGCTCACAGGGCGAAAATGATGCTAGAACTGGTACTCGGAGTGTCTTAGAGAAGTGGATGGCTTTCAGGAAAGAGACCTTTGCACCATTTCAGGTCTTCCGGTCTCCATGAACAGTGTAGATTTTTCCATTGATCCAAGTGTCTCTTAGTTTCTTCTAGTTAGGGCTTGGAGTTCTCTGTGTAATACTGTTGTTTCTGTGTATAGATTAATTCCTAGGTCTTTCTGTTCTTAACGTCTGTGGCAGAGCCTATGGAACAGTCGATTTCTCCAATCACGGTCTTGTTGTTGGTGTCCCTTGTATCCTGAGAATTAGCTGATGTCTCGTATCAGTTAGAGGCTTTACTTAAGAGATCCCTTGGGAATCTAAGCACTTACAATTGTATCAACTGGTAACAGCGTAAAAACAAACCTGGAACTTGTACTGGGACTCTCTTAGAGAAGCGGATTGCTTTCGGGGAAAGAGACCCTTGCACAATGTGAAATCTTCCTACCTCCATGAACAGCGTAGATTTTCCCATTTCTCTAAGTCTCTCTAGTTTGTTGTACTTCAGACCGGTAGAGCTCTCTGTAAAAGTCAGTTGTGTCTCTGGTTACGTCAGCTCCTAAGTGCTTTCTCTTTTGGGGCTCTATGGTAAATGGTGTGGATCCGATGATTCCTCCATTCACAATCTCGTTACCGTTAATCCTATTGATTTATTTCGGTTTCTCTTGTATCCTGAGAATTTGCTGATCTCTTCTATCAGTTAGAGGGTTTACCGAGAGGTTCCTTGCGATTCGAAGCATTGACATTCGTGTCACCTGCTAACAGCGCAAAAATGAAGCTGCAAATCGTACTGGGACTGTCTCATAGAAATCGATTGTTCTCGGGGAAAGAGAAAGCTTCTGGTCTTCCAAAGACACTGCTGAGAAAAGGGAAGGTCCGGGCACACAGTGGGAGCAAACGCTTGTGAAACATACTTGGTAAAGGGTTTGTACCCAGGCTATATGCAGAACTCTAACAATTCAACATGAAAAACCGCTCAAAGCAAAGGAAGGACTGAAGGGCTCACGGACCACAGCTAGCACAGCCTCCACCAGACGGAGTCCGGCACAACTAGACGGTGCCCGGCTACCCGGCTGATTCCAATGACGGGGAACAGGGATCCCAAGGCCGGGTCCGGGCCACAGCCAGGGAAAAACAAAGAACAAAATTCTAACTCAATGATCGTAATAACCCAGACTTATTAGTCTGACAGAGACTGGAGAAACCTCAGCAATGTGGTCTCCGGGTACCCTCTTAACTCAGTACGAAAGTAACTCCTGAGGTTTATACATCAGCCAAACATTAGACAGGCTCATAAGACAAAAGGAGATTAAATGGGCCCACCAGCCCAGGGGCAGGGGCGAGAAGGCAGGACGGGTGAGGACAGCTGGCGACAAGGAACCCAACGTCAAGACAGGGAGGGAGCTGGCGGTCAGCGTCACGAAGCAATACGCGTATTCACTGTTTAGTGAGAAACTAATCTGCTCTGTAAACCTTCTTCTAAAGCACCGTGCAAAAAAAAACGGACAAAAAACTGACGAGTTATCTTCCACAGAAGAGATACAAACAACCGAGTAAATGAAAAGACGCTCAACATGATCCCCCCCGAGAGAAAACAGCAAGACAACGGTGAAATCCACCCTGCGTCCGTTACAGCGGTTCCAAATCTTCCAAGTTAAAACTATCCAATACCAGACAGATAAGTCACCAGACAGGCACTCCAGAAAACGGTCTGGCATTTTATTAGCTAGTTAAACATACACGTTTTAACATAAAATACTGTTAAGAAAGAAAAACAAGCATGCCTTCTAGTCAGTTCTGACTTTTGGCACCCCATGTGTTTCAGAGCAGAACTGCTCTGTAGGATTTTCCATGACTGGGGTCTTTTAGGAACGGACCAGCAGACCTTTCTTCTGAGGCACCAATGCCAGCGCCTACTCCACCCTTCAAAGCAATTTTGGAACTCTTTCTAGAATGGCCACTGCACACAGTAGCCTGGTGGCAAGTTCTCTAACTTAACTGTGTAGTTGTCTGTAAGGGAGTATTTAGCCAGTACACAAATACCTCTTTGGGAGTACCCTCCCTACTCTCCCGATCTGGCTCCCAGTGACTTCTTCCTTTAGCCCAGATACTGAAAGGAAGACATCTGGATGACATTTAGGACATCAAGGGTAATATGATGACAGCTCTGATGGCCATGCCAGAAAGACTTCCAGAATCGCTTTGAAGGGTGGGCAAGGTGCTGGCGTCAATGCATAGCTTCTCAAAGAGAGGACTTGAGAGGTGACCACAGTGATATTCAGCAATGAGATACGTAGCATTTCTCCTAGGATTGAGTTCATGAACTGAATTTTCAGACCTCATATAACCCAAAAGAGAGAATTTTGCTATCTGCATCCTATGACACAATGACTTCAGTTAATCCCAACTCATACAGACCACACATAGCACAGCTGAACTGCCTGAGTTTCCAAGGAGCAACTAGTGAATTTGAAGCCAAACTCCTAACCATGCATGACCAGGGCTCCACGACTCGATCAATTTAACTTCAAAATAAAGAAGTCACCGAGCTTAGGAATCAAGCCAAAGCTACTTAGAAACCTCTGAAGATCTCTCTCTTCTAATGCTGCCTGGCATTGGGCATCAAACTTACCAAGCGCCTGTCATACGCCCAACACTCCCCTAGGTCCTAGAACAGAGTAAACACAACAGACCACAAATAAATCCAAACCCGTGAACAGAAACTGGGGTCAGCGGTGAAAAGGGCAGGCTCCGGTCATTAGTCAAGGACTAAGATCCAGAGGGGGAGGAGGAGGGAAGGAGGCCACGAGTGGAAGATTTCTAAAAGGTAGCCGCTTGTCCACAGTCTTCAGCAACTCAGCTGTCTAAATGTACTTCGTGTTGTTCCACTGTAACATTTTGATGTGATCGGGAATAAAGAACTCCTTGGAAGGGAGTCAGTCCTGAACTATGGCCACTGGACCAGTGTCAGGGTAGAACTGGGAGCTCCAGGGGCTTCCTGAAGGGCCGATTTTTCAGTAATAGATCACCAGGTATTTCTTTCAAGCTGCCTCTGATGGAACGTGAGCCTCTGAGCGTCCAAACAGCACTAAGTGCATACGAAGCATTTGCCCATCCCGGGGATGTCGTGATGAGGGGCGGGGGCCTCCAAATAAGGTGAGGTGTCTGGAAGCTGTACCTCGAGGCGGTGGCTACGACACGTCGGTCAGTGTCCAGAATTCCCAGGAGCCACCAAAAGCATTATGGTTCCTTACATGCACTGCTGATACTTCATAAATAACCAGCCAGGTGTATGTATCTTCTTGAAATAAGGTTGCCTGTTGGGCTGTGATGTCAGGCCAACTCCCCCTCACAGTGACTCAGTGACAACGAGTAGAACTGACCCCACGGGGCCTCCCAGACTACAATCTTTACAGGAACAGACGGGAGAGTCTTTTCTGTAGCAGAATAGCTGGTAAGTTCAACTGCCAATTTTCCTGTTAGCAGCCAACTGCTTAGCCACTGATCCACCGAGACCTAGTAGCAACTCACTCACAGGTTCTGCTTGTACTTTAAAGACATTTGTCATCATTTCTACTTTTGGCTGAATTTGTCATGGTCTGTGTATCACAATTACTTCAAGCTAATCCAAGGCTCTAAGCAGTGACTACACACAGACAGACACACACACACACACACACAGACTGCATACTCACTAAAAACTGAACACAAATGATAAACAAAACCCTTTGCACTGTGGGTTCCTGCTAGGAGGCCCCTGCTTCAGTTTTGTTCAGGAATCTTCTCCATCTTGCTTTCCCTCTGACCCTCCCTGCTTGACCCCCAGCCCTCGCCCCTGCTGGCCTCTTCCCTGGCCACCCTCCAGGCAGGCGGGACAGCAGGCTCGGCCCTGACGGCTCGTCATCCCACACTCCCATCTTGCTATAAATACACCCTGCTGGACGACAACTCTCTGAAGCCTATCTGTAGCCCTGACCTCTCTTCTAAGCTCAGGACTTGAATATCCAAGGTTTCAGTGTCTCGTCAACATCTCTATCCCGCACATTTCACAGGGCCTCAGATTTAACCCATCGAGAACTCCATCCATGGCTCCCTGTCCCCATCAACCTTCTTTTCCCTGCACTGCTCGTTCTCAGTAAAGGCGACCACCACGTGCCGAGACATCAGACCAAGCAGCCAGGAGTCAACTTTGATTCTGTCTTTTCCTCTCACCCCAATGAGGCTTCCTTCCCAAAAGACACACCCAACACAGCCACTTCCCATCCCCGTGACTCCCCTCATCCGAGTCACCACTGTCTCCATCATGGACCGCAACCTGGGCCCATCGCTTGTCTCCTGACCATCACAACACACTGTCCACACAGTCACCTGAATGAGCCTTGGGACCGGCAGCGCAGTTCATGCTGGCCACCTCTCATTAACCTCCCACCCAGCTGAATATTTAAACAGGAACTCCCTGCTCTACAATAATGAGGAGCAACAGGCTAACTTTCATGCTACAGGCCACCAACAACATCTTCAAAGGCGGAGAACCTCCCGGCCACCCCAAGAGAGCAGACAATGCCGCTGACACTTCTGAGTCAACCCTGAGGTGTTGTGAGAGAACCCCTGAAAAGGAACAGCCATCCATTCCTACACCAGTATCTGTTCTAACACAACACTACCCTCTGAATATCTAAGCAGACCTCCACCACTCTCCTGAGGGCTGGGAGGCAAGAGGTGGTCTTGGTCGTCTGACCACCACTTGTAGAACCGTGGGTTTTCTAAAGCACTCTGGTTTCACTCAAAATAGAAAAAAAGGTCTCTAATCTAGATATCAAGTTTCAAGTACCTTATGCCCAATCAGAAAACAGCACCTATCCTTAAGATTACTTTGTGCCTCAGCTCTAGACTAAAGCTTCTTCTAGACTATGATACTGAAACAGATTTAGTAATTTATCTAAAGAATGATTGGTATGTTAAGTAATCCTCCCAGAAACTTCAAAGTGAAATGTATGGCTCTTTATCTAAGGGACCTCTTGTCTACAGTTCTGAAACAATGCTTCCTTTGTGTTCCTGCCCAAAGAGGAGACAAGATGTGTTACTGTTTTCAGATTTACCGGGACTAACAATACAAAACAGTTTCTTGCAAATTCAAAACACTGAGAAATACATTCCAATAAGAGCGGCCTTATAAAAAGAACACCCTCCAACATTTATTTTTTGCTTGGCTGGCTCTAAAAATTAAAAAGGTTCCTCACTAAAACTAGACTTCCCTCTTCCCCAGCCAGTAAGACAACACTCCCTCTCCTTTAGGTGTCTCTGAACATCCACCCGGCCCACCTCGCTACTTCCCTTCTTTCTGTGTGGTCAGCTTCTGGCAGGAGGGAGTGGCGGCCCTGTGCCGTTTAGTCCTGCCTCCTAAGCTACGACTATCTTTAGGTTAGAGGCCCTCTGATTGCTAACTGGGCTCTAGGTGATCAGAGGACCCTCTTCAGAAGCCAGGAAAGTCCCTCTGGGATTAGCACCATGCCTCTGCTGCCACAGCAACAGCCACCAGACGGCTGGGGGAGAAGAGACTTGGGTTCAGCGACAGATGGGTCACGACCTCCGTGACCAATCCCCCCCGCATACACTGCACTCTTGGCAAGCCTGACGGCCAGGCTCCCCTTTCAAATGGGCAGCCTGTGGTGTGGATGATTTCATGAGGCTAAAAAAAAAAAAAAAATCAAAGTTGAAAGAGATTTACTACTCTTACTGAGATTTTAACTTTGTGCTAGCAAATATAAAACCCCTCACCAATGAGATTATTTTCCTGAAATGTCATGTTCACTTGCAATATCTGAGACTGCAGTTTTGTGTAACAGCCTTGGAAAGAGGCAGGTATTGATAACAGGACACCCTCCCCCCAAACTGCAGACACTGTTCACAAAAGAACGACAGAACAAGACAGTGTGTGAGTGCATCATCTCCTTGTGCTATTTATAAAGACAGCCACAAATTCAAACATCTTTAATTGCAACAGGCCTCCTAGAAACCCTAAAGAGGTCAGGTGTTAAGACTACACACCGTCTACACCACCACCTCCGTAAAAGGCAGCTGCAGTACAGTGAGTAGCCCCGGTGGTGTGCTGGTTAAGGGCTCAGCTGTTCCCCAAAAGGTCGGCGGTTCAGATCCACCAGCCGCTCCTCGGATACCCCATGGAGCGGTTCTCCGCTGTCCTATCACTTGGAGTCAAACTGAAGACAACAGATTTGGGTTGGGCTTGGGTTTTAACAGTAACATGAATTTTAAGGACGATAGATTTAAGGTACATGGTCGGTTTTTCCAGCTCACCACTAAAATGAAGCATCAATAACCTGAGCAGATTTGAATATGAATGTTTTAGCCACTGATACAGAACAGGAAAGCACATCCCAAAACCATGAGAAACACGTTCCCATCACTCCTAGAGCACCCTTTCTCCAATGACAGCAGGACCGTCGAGATGGGTCTCTTTCCCGGAGCCTGGCCTTGGATTCTGTAAGTAACTGTAGACCTTTTCTGCACTCACAAGTTTATAGTGTCAAACACACTTGCTCCCCAGATGTCTACCAATGAGATGAGCCAAGGATCATACATCAGTTCCAGCATTCGAGTGGACGGGTTGGCCTGCCTCAGAGCTACAGGTACAAGGAACCAAGACAACTGCTCTCTGGGTCTGGCTTTGGCCTTTAGCTTCCGCTTCCCAGCAGCCTCTGCCCCGGGGGTGAGCGCACCTCCACAGGTCACACAGCTTCCCCTCCCCCGCGAGGCAGCCCGGCTGGGTTCCAGAAGGCGGAGCTCGGGAAGCAAGGAGGGCACACACCAGGATGAGCAGAACAGTCTCACTGCTCCGAGGCGACGCCTTCCTGTTTCTTAGACGACAGTGCAGGAAGACGGCGCCTCCAGGATCTATGAATGTCTGCTCTGTTGACACCATGCCGATGTGGCCAAGTTGTTTTTTCAAAAAAAGAAAGAATTCGGTATGTACGCGGCTGTGCTGTGGGGAGGAATCCGGAAGGGTCCTCTGTCGGCTCTGCATCTCCAAGGCTAAGGCATGCAGCACAAAGCCTGTCGCTTCATGAAGCGGTCCCTGAGTCTGGCTCCCAACCTTGCGATGACCTGAATGTACTACCTCTAAAATCACTGCTTTGTGAAAGTCAGTCAAGTCGTGAGCCTTTCCAGAACCATCCTCGGCGATCAATTTGCAAGAGACACCGGACAGTGATACACCCACTGCATCCTTAACTGCCATCGGAAGCGCCAACACATTCCAGAATGACCGAGGCCAAGACCACTGTTCCTGCCCTCACGGGTCCCTCGGGCCCTGACGGCAGGACGGACGAGTCGGCTCTGAGGCTAAAGACTGAGAAGGCGACAGAGACGCAGCATTAGACAAAGCGGAGGAGCAGTCCACCGGGGCTCACTCGCCCAGGATGTGTGGCGCTGCAGGGCTCACTTCGGGCACAGGGCAAGAATGCAAAGATCCTTTCACGACCACATTTCTCCTGATTCAAGGGAAGCCACCCGCCTTTAACAAACTGATCCTGCTTCGCGGCAGTCTACTTTTCAGAAAGAAGCAAAACAGCAGTTTGGAGACAACTGTTTCCTACTGAAGTTGGCGAGCACTAAGGAGGGACGATGACCTAGTACCCAAAACACTGCCTGAAGCTTTGAAATGTCAGGAAGGCTTGTGAGCCTAAAACACTGTGTGAACACCACATTTAGCACCTGGAGGAGCCGACGCTGCAGGGCCACCGCTCTGGAACAGGCTGTCAGCGCCTGCCCCTCCAACACCATCAGCAACGTGAGCGGACCCCACGGTGGGGAGGGCAGCCAGCTCCTCCGTGCATAAAGATACCTCCAAAAAAAAATTGGTATTGAGTCCATTCTGACTCATAATGACCCGACGGGACAGAGCGGAACTGCCCCACAGAGTTTCCAAGGAGCACATGGTACATTCAAACTGCTGACCTCTTGGTTAGCAGCTGTAACTCTTAACCACTGCACCACCAGGATTTCCACAAAGATACCTCAGCACATGGCTATTCGAAGCCCACCGAGTCTTCTCATAGCTCTCCTTCCCACTGACAGCTGTGGGACAGACATGTCACATGACAATCATCTTTCCCTCGCCTTCACCCTTAAGAGACATTATACCTGACAGTTCCAGAAATTCAGCACCGTGTCCAAGAAACAGAGTTAATAAATACCATCTATGGACATTGAACCCAGCTCAAATATGCATGCTTCATCTCTTGACAACCTCTTTCCCACTATAATAAAATCCCTCAATATTTGATAGCTTTACAGAGCCAGAGATCCCAAACCCACCTGCTGTGGAAGGCCCCTGCCACTCAGGGAAGGCTTCATGGTCACCCAGCCAGAAAGAATCTCAGCCCCATGTTCCTTATCATGAGGAAAAAGTCATGCCAATGCATCTCATAGGGTTGTTTCAAGAGTTAAACAAAAATGCTCAGAAACTCTTAAACTCCTACACAACCTATATTTGCTGTTGTAGTGTTAGGAAATCCTGGTGGTGCAGTGATTAAAAGCTATGTCTGCTCACCAAAAGGTCGGTAGTTTGAATCCACCAGGTGCTCCTCAGAAACTCTAAGGGGCAATTGTTCCATGCCCCAGAGGGTCACTATGAACTGCAATCAACTTGACAACAACAGGTTTGGTTTGGACGGAATTTTAATGTCAACAAGGTTGGGACAGAAACTTTATTACTGTCCTCGCTTAGGTGACGATGAAAGCTTAAATTGTCCACATGGCCAAGGGCACTTTCTGGCACGATGGACACATTCTATCTTTTAACTGGAATGGAAGTTACACAGCTATGTATCTGTCAAAATTCACATCATACATTTAAGCATCCGAATTATGGTGTCTGGTGTAAGCAAAGAATGTGGAACTGAGGGCATAAAACGGGTCTTGGGAGAAGCACAGCCAGGCGCTCCTTCAAGTAGGGACGGTAAGACTTCATCTCAAGTACTTTGGAGCTGCCATGAGCAGGGACCCGCCCCTGTAGAAGGGCTTCATACTTGGCACAGGGTCAGCGACAAAGAGGAAGACCCCCGAGGAGATGGCCTGACCCAGGGGCTGCAGCGACAGGCTCGGTCTTGGCGATGCCTGCGAGGACGGTGCAGGGTGGGCAGCGTTTTGTTCTGCTGCACTCAGGGTCGCTGCGAGTCGGAACCAACTCAGCGGCACCTTTCAACAACAAGATTCTTAAGGATTTAGATCTAAGCTAGGCGTTGTTCATAGCACTTCCTTGTTCCTCAGTTAGAGCAGAGTTTTTAACAATCACGTGGCCAGTAAGCAGCAGCGCATCCTGGAACACAGACCCTCATCCGCCTGTTTGGACCTAGAGATGTGTTTCCCGGTTCTGGTTCCAGAGTCCAGTTCCCATCCAGTCCCCTCCTACCCAGCTGAGATCCTGACTGCTGATCACGACTCCTAACAACCACTTCCATCTAACCTCACGGATGCCACACCCTCCGTGTTTAAGCACAACTCCGACTCAACGGCGCTTGGCTTGGCTTGGCATCTACTTCACTGTCCCCCCCAATACCTTCACCCAGACCTTCCAAGAGGAATAGGCCTCAGGCCACGAGCCTGCAGAGCCTTAAGGCCAGACACCTGAGCAACCTCCTGGAAAAGCAGGGCGAGACCACACACCAAAGGACCTAAAGTTCCAAACTGACAGACATCTGAGATTCTAAAAGATGTTCCTCAGTCCACTCCTTCAACCATGTACTGAATATCTAAACAGAAAGCACCATTCCAATTATGGTCATTGAACACTTTCAGGGAAGGATTTTATTTCAATTTTGAACTCTGCCCTGTCAGCTGGGTATTTTTTCATTTCCCTCATACAACCTGTGCTAAGCTGTGGGTAACTTCTTTAACTAGCTGGATGTACAGAGCAGTGACCAACACAAGAAAGGTATTATACTCCAAAAAGTTGTGTCCTATCGCAGATTATCAGAATTACAACAAGCAAGCTTTTTCATGAATTCAGTAAACCAGTATGAGGAAATAAACACATCACAACTGAGTCCAGGATCAACCAAACCCATGACCAATCCCAATTCACAGTGACCCTGTATGTCAGACGAGAACTGCCCCCTAGCACTTCCGAAGAGCAGCAGGTAGATTCACACTGCCAACCTTTGGGTTAGCAACTCAGTACTTTGCCACTGTGCCACCAGTGCTCCAGGGTATTGCTGAACAAATACAGAAAGGATGGTCCTTATAGAAATAAATATATAGAAAGGATGGCCCTTATGCAAGTAAACATATGGAAAGGATGGTCCTTATGCAAGTGAACATACAGAAAAGATGGTCATGATACAAGTAGACATACAGAAAAGATGGTCTTTATAAGAGTAAACATAGAAAGGATGGTCCTTATACAAGTAAACATATACAAAAGATGATCCTCATAAGAATAGACATATAGAAAAGACGCTCCTTAAAATGACTAAACATATAGAAAGGCTGGTCCTTATGTGAGTAAACATACAGAAAGATGGTCCTTATACAAGTAAACATTTAGAAAGGATGGCCCTTATATGAGTAAACATATGACAGGATGGTCCTTATTACTAGCAAATAGTTCAGACCAAACCACCGTTGACACCAATCACTATCAAAGGGAACTCGCACAGGCCTGTACAGTGGCCTAAAGAAAGGACTTAAAGACTTGAGATCCTTTCTGTCTCTAAAGTACATCCAGCTAGTTAAACAAGTTACCCACAGCTTAGCACAGGTTGTGTGAGGGAAACGAAAAAATACCCAGCTGACAGGGCAGAGGTCAAAATTGAAATAAAATCCTTCCCTGAAAGTGTTCAATGACCATAAACAGTTTCTTACTTAGAGTCTTTCGGTTATCACGTCCCTTCAAAGTCCACCTGGCTAAAGGAAATCATTTTCCAGCACAGTCGTGCCAAGACCAACTGAAAAGTGCCATGATCCGTGCACAGTTACGCAAGCTGGCACCTCCTAGCCTTGATTAAACATCCACTTCCTTTTCTTAAGAAGGACTTAGAGGGAGGCTTTCCACTGGCAAACAGGATTTCTTGAACAGAAGGTTGATCTAGGCACACATCTACTACGGCGACAGGAGCCCAAAGGAAGGGCCACCTCCGTGACAAAGCCTACTTGTAACGTGCTATGGCTGTCCACTCCTGGAAGACCACTGTGGAGAACTGATGACCCTGGGGTCAGTGCCATGACCCCATAACTGTAGTGGTCCTAACTAACCACAGCTGAATGGGGGCTTCCTGCCTTCCCAGTTCTCACACCAAGCCTCACTTCCCGGTGGGATTTCCATGTAGGATCCCCTCCACTCACCCGACTAGTGACCTGCCTCTGCCTAGCTTCAAACAATGACACAGGACTCAAAATGCGTATAGAACAACTAGTTTCCGGCAAACAAGTGTTAGTCCCCCTTCAGCAGACACGACCTTTGTTGTTAATCTGCAAAAGGAGATACAGTTAGATCTGTCAGAGGGCTGTCTTAGTAGAACTTTTCTTAGGAAAAAGATGAGTCCCGGCCCAAGTCCCATAACCCACTAACCATCAAACAAAACATCCCAACTATTCTGGTCTTCTGTCCTCTATAAAACACAGCTCTCCCAGCTGCAGCCCAGACCTCAGGGGTGATGTAGTAATGGGAAGAAAGGGTCCTGATAGCAGGTTGGTGCTTATGAAGGGCTTTCCAAAAATACGGAGGTATTTTCCTTTGCTTGAAAGATGAAAATTGAGAGTTCTTTCATGTTTAAAAATATGCATAGAAACACCTTACAATGAAGTCTTACAGTTGAATATACTAAGTGACAGGTAAAAACTGGCACTTAGAATTCACAAGTACATCACTGACTCAAAGTGATTACTGGTTCTTAGCAAAGACTCAACGGTAAGGGCTTTCAAATGGACAAAGAGCAAACTGGCTACAATGTTACAGATGTTGCCAAAGATGAAATTACCTGCTGTCATCTCAAAAAAAAAAAATCTACAGCTCAAATACAACAAAACATTAAAAGTCACAAAACCGCCGTTGTAAAGAAAACCAAGAGGTGATCAAGCTGGAATCCAAGAACAAATAATCTCAAAGGTGACCTGTACTCCTTTTTTTTTTTAAAAAAGAATGAAGGAAAGTCATCAGGGCTAGTATGCCTAGGATTGAATGCCCTAACGAGAGCCCCAGGAGATCCCTGCTACATTGCCATCGAAGTTGACTTCTGTCAGTTAAATGACATTCCTAGCAATCATTCCGCAGGGATGTAGTTAAAACAAGAGACAAAGCAGCACAGCCAGCATCTGTTGACACCCTTCTCCATATCTGCCCCTGTTGACCCCAAGAGGCAGGCCTTACTCCCACAGCCCTGACGAGGAAACAAGGGTAGAGGGGCAGGGAGGTAACATACCCAACGCCGGGTGGCTCTCAGGGCCGTGATGGCAGTGGGGACTCACTGTGAAATCTGTGTGTTTCATTCTTGTATCAAATGTTCTGGATACCTGTAACATGTTTTCCAATTTGATAGCAAAGTATGTCCCCAGGGCTTCATAATGTTTCCAGAGAGAGAACACTAGCCAGTCATTTCAAATACCTCTATTTATTATTCCAGATTTAATTTTAAAAAGACAAAAAAGTGGGAGAGAGTAAAGAAAAATATCCTGCCCTGTATGGGGAAAGACCAAAAACACCGGACTCACTGCCACTCAGTCCCATCCGACACAGCGACCCCGTAGGTCCGAGTAGAACTGCCCCACGGAGTTTCCCGGGAGCGCCTGGTGGACTCAAACTGCCCACCTCTTGGTTACTGGCTGTAGCTCTTAACCACCATGCCATGGTGGGGAAGGGGTTAATCATTCTAATGCAAAACAATAGATACTGTGTGATTCGACTGTAATTTTCACTTGTTACAGAACTGAGAGACTGCAGATTCTCAATATTTGGCTTAACAAGACACAGCCAGCGTTTTCTATCATGATAGACATATGTTCAATATTGAAAACCGTCTGGAGTTTTTCCTACGAAGAGAAACGCAGGGGCTTTTTCCCTGGCACTGTAATGGAAAATTCTAACAAGCCCGAACTAGTCTTTGTTTCAGAGAACAACCCTTCCCCCCAACTTCTGTTCTTTGTTCCGGAGAACAACCTTTTCCCGCCACAGAGAACAACCCTTCCCCTCAACGTCCTGAGTTCTCAAAGATGTTACAGGCTACTGAGTGAAAGTCCCACCAATGTTACAGGCTACTGAACAAAGGTCCCACCTACAAATTTAGCCCTTAAATACCCAACCCCGCCCACTGCTCGGGGTGCCAGCTCTCAGAAGCTGGGCCCCAGCGCGCTGGTTCTTTCAATAAAGCCTCTTGCTGTTTGCATCAAGCTGCGGACTTCGTGACTGATTGGGGTTTACATCGTCGCCTGTGACTTGAGGAGGGGTCCCCCCCTCTCGGGAACCTTTCATTTGGTGCATTGGCCGGGAAAGGGCGACCACCCCCTCAGTTCCGAAGCCGCTCTTGGAGGTAAAATAACGGGCTAGCCTTGTCTGTTTGTCCATTCATCGTGTCTGTTTTTGTTTCAGTACGGCGGCTTAGACTTCTGGTTTCGGTTTGGGGTTTGCAGTTGTTTGAATTCACCGTGAGGGTGAACAAAGGAGCGCGGCTTAGACTTCTGGTTTCGGTTTTGGGTTTGCAGTTGTTTAAGTTCACCGTGAGGGTGAACAAGACTTGGGTTTTGGTTTTGCAGTTGTTTGAACTCACCGTGAGGGTGAGCAAACGGAGGCCGGTAGACGTGCCTGAAGGGTCTCAAACTGCACCCTGGGGGACGCCCCAGGGAGAGAGAAAGAGGGACCGGGGACGCCTGGTTGCCTCCTATGAGAAGGACGAGGATACGGTTCGGTTTTTGGATGTGGAATTCCCGATTACCGCCCGTCTGACTCCCTCTTCCTTTTGTGAAAAACTAAGCCTGGCTGCTGACTCTGGCCCACAGGTAAAGAAAGGTCGGTGGCAGAAACTCAATGCCGCCGTAGTCTTGTTCTGTCTTTGTCTTGTTTTGTCTTTGTTTTGAGTGTGTGACTGACGATGGGTCGGACGGTGACTACCCCTCCTTAACCATTGGACTGAGGTGAAGGGAAGAGCTCGTAATCTGTCCGTTGAGGTCCGGAAGAAGTCTTGGAGGACTTTTTGCGCCTCAGAATGGCCCACTTTCAATGTGGGATGCCCCCCCCCCGAAGGCTCTTTCAATCTTTCTTTATCAGTTATTTTCCAGGGAACAGATGTGTGTCATGGTGGCCCGCCCACCCCCAAAAGGAGAGGCTGGCCAAGGACCGGTGGACGACCCACGCAGCTCCCTAACGAGATGGACCGAGGGTTTCCCCTGACAAGACCCCTTTGGAACTCCAACACTCCTGAAGGTAGGGAGCGGCTAACAGTCTATCGCCAGGCTCTTGCGGCAGGTCTCCGAGGGGCTGCACGGCGCTCGACCAATTTGGCTAAGGTAAGGGAGATTCAGCAGGGGCCAAAAGAGGCTCCGTCTGCCTTTCTAGAAAAAATAGTGGAAGCTTTTAAAAGGTATACTCCCTTCGCTCCAACTTCTGAAGGAGGAAGGGGCTCAGTAGCCATGGCTTTGATAGGACAAGCCGCCCCAGACATTAGAAGGAAGCTACAGAGGTTAGAGGGGCTGCAGGATCAATCACTGCAGGATCTTGTTAGGGAGGCAGAGAAGATATACCATCGTAGGGAGACAGAAGAGGAGAAAGAGCAGCGTATAAAAAAGGAACAGGAGGAAATAGAAAGACAAAGAGATCGCAGACGAAATAAAGATCTCACATGGATCTTGGCCGCAGTTATTGATAGAGAAGGAGCAAGCCAGTTAGGGAGAAAAGCCCACCTGGGCAATCAGGGGACCAGAGGACGGAGGCTTGAAAAGGATCAATGTGCCTTCTGTAAGAAAAAAGGGCATTGGGCCCGGGATTGCCCCGAGAAAAAGGCCAAAAAAAAAAAAAAAAAAATCCTGAGCCTAACGGAGGATGATTAGGGAAGTCAGGGCTCAGGCCCCCCTTCCCCCGAGCCTAGGGTAACTCTTAAAGTAGAGGAGAAGCCAGTTGAGTTCCTGGCAGATACGGGGGCTCAGGGGCAAGACCTATTAACCAAGCGGGGGCTCAAATTACCTTTACCCCCGAAGGGCTCAAAGACACTAAAGAAGGCCAAATAATTACAGCCCTTACCATGAGGTTGGAAGACGAACACCGACTTTTTGAGTCGGCCCCCGAGACTGTAGACATAAAAGACTGGATAAAAAATTTCCTGAGGCCTGGGCTGAAATGGCTGGAATGGGACTAGCTAAACAGCGACCTCCTGTGGTCATAGAACTGAAAGCCTCCGCTGACCCTATTACAGTCTGCCAATGTCCCATGAGCCAGGAAGCCAGGGAAGGAATAAAACCACATATCGAGAGACTACTGAAACAAGGGGTATTGATCCCTTGTAAGTCTCCATGGAATACTCCTCTTCTCCCAGTACGTAAACCAGGTACTCAAGATTTCCGCCCAGTACAGGATTAGACAGAGGTGGCTGTCTAACGCCAGAATGACTCATTATTAAAGTCTCCCCCTAAATAAAGAATGGATCCAGTTCGCTTCCCCAGCCACCCTGAACCCTGCCACCCTGATACCTGAAATCGAAAAAGGAACTGAGGTGCTCCACACCTGCCAGGAGATTCTAGCAGAGGAAACAGGAGTTCGACGAGACCTCAGCGACCAGCCCCTTCCCGACACCGAGATTACCTGGTACACCAACAAGAGCAAGAGAGGTCAGTGCCTGCACAGAATTTTCCTCGCGGAACGGGGTGCCTCTGGGCACTTGAATCGGTGGAACTGGCCTTACTGACCCACGGAGTGAGAGAGTTGAGTGCTTTTGGGCAGGATGCTTTCCAGCAAGAGTGGGGTGCCTCCGGGCACTTAAACCAGTGGAGCTACAGAACTTTAGAACACTTGCCCGGCAAGGCAGATGTGGGCCTGAGGCCCAGGCCATGTGGCCATAAGAAACTGAAACTGAAGAGGCAGATAGCATGAGAAGCTGAGCTGCCTGAGTCTCAAGAGGTATGGCTATGACCTCAGGGGTTTGAAAGGGTGGAACCATGGTGTGCTGTGTTCGTAAGGGTGGAATTGCCACTCAGTTGAGCTTAGGGTGCTCCTAAAGCCAATGGGACAGAGTTTCTGTCCAAGTGGGCCTTGAAGGCAGAGTTATAGCACGGGACTGGAAGTCTCCACTCAGAAACCAGAGAATATGGCCAATACCTAGAGTCTGGGGAACATTGCTGTTGTGTAGAATGCCTCAGAAAATGTAAGAGTATTTCCAAAACTTTGAGGGCTAATATAATGTGTTCTGTTAACTTGCCTGTTGCCTGTTAATGCCTTCTAAGTTTCACAGATGTAAAAGAATTTTTGTATTTTGGACTTGGAACTGATTTAAGACTTCTGTTATATGGATGGACATAATTTTGCTATGGTGAGATGAGTATGTTAAATGTTTCTGTGATGTGATTTTTGGGTTGTCAAAGGGTGGGATGTCATGGGTTGAATTGTGTCCCCCCACCCCCCCCCAAAAAAAAAATATGTGCAGCTGTGTGACTAGGACATGATTCCCAGTATCTTGGGACTGTCCTCCATTCTGTGGTTCACTAAACTGTATGCTAAAGGAACTGTGAATTCCTATATAAGATTACTTCCTTGCTCTGCTGTAGGGGAATTTCCCTGGAGTATAGCTTGCCCCACCCTAAATACTTTT
Source organism: Heterohyrax brucei (assembly GCA_028571685.1). NCBI lineage: Eukaryota > Metazoa > Chordata > Mammalia > Hyracoidea > Procaviidae > Heterohyrax > Heterohyrax brucei. The sequence goes on along the minus strand of CM053145.1, from coordinate 3,217,387 downwards.
AAAAAAGGCTTACAAGGAATAAAAGGAAAAAAAAGAAACAAGGACAGTTTGAGAACCTCGCTACCATCAAGCAAACAGCACTGAGAGCAGAGTGCATCGTTCAGACCAGAAGTTCTTGCATTAGAACGCTCCCTGGACAAAGACTGATACAATACTGGACTTGCCTCCAGAGCTGATAAGGGGGAAGTCTTTCCCTGGAACAGACACCCTAAATACATCTGAAAGCAAATTGGCTGCTAATGACGACACTATCCTGGTTACCAGATACCCCCCAATTCAGGACACTCCCACTACAAGTACTATGTCTCTGGGGCTACTTTCTCAGACCCCCATAGATGAGGACTTGAAAAATATATTGAACACCTTCACAAAATGACTCATCTAGGAGAACGGCGCCTTCTAGCATTAGCACAAAAATCTCCCCACTACCAGTGTCCTTATAAATTAAAAAAACTGAGAGAAATTATAAAACAGGTAGTAAAGAACTGTGTGCCTTGTCAACTGGTAAATGCTCATGCTTCCTCAAAAACCCAAGGCAGTAGATTCCGAGGGGACCACCCTGGAGTCTATTGGGAAGTTGACTTCACAGGAGTAAAACCTGCAAAATATGGAAACAAATATTTACTAATGTTTGTAGATACCTTTTCAGGATTAGTTGAGACATACCCTACAAAGACTGAAACGGCGTTGGTGGTTACCAGAAAGATCCTAGAAGAAATTTTACCCAGGTATAGAGTCCCCAAGATGTTGGGGTCAGACAATGGTCCTGCCTTTATTGCCCAGGTAAGTCAGGGTCTGGCCAAGATCCTTGGGGTATTGTGGAAATTACATTGTACTTACAGGCCCCAAAGTTCAGGTCAGGTAGAAAGAATGAATAGAACTCTAAAAGAGACCATGGCTAAATTATCCATAGAGACTGGCTTAACAGACTGAATAGCCCTCCTTCCTATGGCCCTATTCAGGGCTCGAAATACCCCTAATTGGATGAAACTGACCCCTTTTGAAATCCTATATGGAACAACTCTGCCCTTAGCCACTCTAAGATCACAGGCTTCCCCCGAAAATGTAACTAATTCCTCTCTACTCTCTAGACTCCAAGCTCTTAAGTTAATCCAACAGGAGGTGTGGAAACCCCTCGCAACTGTCAATCAGCCAGGTGATATCAAGACTCCACACCAGTTCCAGGTCGGAGACACAGTCTACGTGAGGCGACATCGCTCTGGGGACCTCTATTTCAACCTGGAAGAAGTGACAGATCTCGAGGGGATCCAGAAAATATAGAGACAAAAACAACGGAAAGTCTCTATAAATAGAAATGGATTCTATGCATATCCCGGGTTTAGGCCCAAAAATGAAAGAAAATGAATGCGGGGGGGAATAGAAGTCTTATATTGTAGAAGTTGGACTTACATAACAACAAATGATGGGGAGTAGAAATAGACTACTAAACCATCCCCAGGTTTAATCACTATGAAATTCACACAGCCTTGTACTCACACCCACTATTCTGACACTTATAATTTAGTAGCCTTTATAAGAAAAAGAATAAGTACTGTACAGATTATGGTACTCAATACCAACAGATAGAAACTAAAGAAAAGAAACGGCCATACCTTAAGGGTTCCAAGATTGGACCCCAAAACATTCCCAAAAAGAAAAAGGGGGGAATGTAATGGAAAATTCTAACAAGCCCGAACTAGTCTTTGTTTCAGAGAACAACCCTTCCCCCCAACTTCTGTTCTTTGTTCCCGAGAACAACCTTTTCCCGCCACAGAGAACAACCCTTCCCCTCAACGTCCTGAGTTCTCAAAGATGTTACAGGCTACTGAGTGAAAGTCCCACCAATGTTACAGGCTACTGAACAAAGGTCCCACCTACAAATTTAGCCCTTAAATACCCAACCCCGCCCGCTGCTCGGGGTGCCAGCTCTCAGAAGCTGGGCCCCAGCGCGCTGGTTCTTTCAGTAAAGCCTCTTGCTGTTTGCATCAAGCTGCGGACTTCGTGACTGATTGGGGTTTACATCGTCGCCTGTGACTTGAGGAGGGGTCCCCCCCCTCGGGAACCTTTCAGCACCACCTGTTCTTCGCTGCCCAGGCCCCTTTATCTGACATGGGAACTCAAATTAATTATTAAATCCATCTGCATACTCACCTCTAATATCCCTATCAAACATGGGACATTTTTAAGCATTAAATAGAAAATTTAACTATTTCTTTCACTAAATGAAATTCAGAAACCAGTTCGAATGAAGCCGCAGAAAGTTTTTTGAAAAAATGCAGTGCTACTCAGAAACAAGCCCCCTCCAAAGAAAACGAAAAATCCTAGACAATAAGTTATCTGGATTCTTCTGTGCGACGTAAACACATACTTCTCTAAACAGAAAACAGCCCAAGTCTTCTAAGCAAGAGAAACTGTCAGCTGCGACTGTCTGCAAACGGAGAATGGGAAGAAGTATGACAACTGGAATTAATTCCAAACGGATCTTCACATGCGGGTATGACAGATGTTCCGTGGATGGTGCTTCAAGATAAAACAAGAGCAGGACACAGAGGGAAATGGGGACCCCAGCCCCTTCAGGGTCGGTGTCACTGATGGTGCCAGCACTGCCTTCAGAGGGACCCGAGGATGAGCTGCTCCTTCTGCTCACCAAGCGTGCAGTGGTCAAGATGGCATGGGACAGGAGAGGCCCAGAAAGAGAAAGACTAGAAAAGCTGTCCGGAGATGAAGGATTGCAAAAGAGCCGCCGGGTAGCTTTGACTAACTCAAGAAAGAACCTCACACCCCCCGGCCCTCAGAGCTTAGACAATCTGTTCTAGACAACCTGCGGAATAAACGAGCTCTGACATCCCCAGCACCCTGAGGTTCAGACTCTATCCTCAGGATGGTTGTAAATCCAGACCCATCAATCTGATTCTGAGTCACAGTGGCCCTCGAGTTTCCTAGGCTGTAAATCTACATGGAAGCAGACGGCCCCATCTCTCGCAGGGCCAAGGGTGCTCTCCAAACCCCGACCTCTGCGCCGGCAGTCAATGGGTTTAACCACTGTGTCGTCAGGGCTCCGTCAAGAAGCTTGGAAGAGGTAACACCGGGACACAGAAGAAAGCAACCAAATACAGCTACTTAGAGAAAACGCCCGAGTCCCCCTCAACGGCACCTCACGTCCGACTCCTGGCAGCCCCACAGGGCAGAGCAGAACTGCCCCGTGGTGTCTCCAAGGAGCGCCTGGGGGATCTGAACTGCTCACCTCCTGGTTAGCAGACGCGGTGCTTACCCTCGGGTTTCCCAGCAGGTCCCCAGAGAATACTGTGTGTCTGTCACTTTCTAGTGAGAAGGAAAAGACTAACTGTGACTGCTGGTAAGAATTCTTTAGATATCAGGAACATCGATACAGCCTCCTATCTACCAAAACACAATCAAAGCTGTTAGATACTAGTGGTGGTTAGCAAAGATTGTTAGTTGCTGGAAAGACAGTTCGTTACCTGCCAGCTGCAGCTGCGCGGCCCCAACTCAGAGCACAAGAGACCACAGGCCGCCCATTGCGTGCCATCCCGCTCAGTTCCAGGTCAGACCCCTGGGGTCCGCGGGTTGTACTTTCTCCTTCTGATTCTATTTTGCTGTCATTGTTGTTGTTGAGTATATACACCAGTGTGTGTACTGCATGTCTGTGTCTGTGTGTATCTGTGTGTGTGTGTGTGTGTGTGTGTGCGCGCGCGTGTGTTAAATAAACACCAACGTGACCGTTTGTACACCTATGACTCAGTGGCACTGAGGACATTCTTGGGGTTCTGCAGCCATTCTGACCTCCCTTCCTGAGCCGCACAGCCCCTGTTAACTCGCTGCCCCCTGCAGTCCCTGTCCCATCTCCTCGGGCTGCTCACAGAAACTTGGTGAAGTACAGATACTTCCTAAAAGCATGATCCTCACAGCAGACAGGTTTCGCTAGTTAAGTTAAACTACTGCCTGGTTGGAAGAAGACCTTAGGAGGTGTTTCCAGTTTCAAGTGCGGAGATTACCTCAGGGCAATAGCTTTTCAGGAATCGGCCAGCCTGTGAGAAGTCCTGGTCTGCATTTTCCCCCAAAGGATTTTCATGGGCTGGTTTTTGGAAACAGGTGGCTTTCCCTCAGGGTCCGTCGTAGTCCAGAGGCTCTCCTGACCCCTCAGACTGTCACAGGCACGTGCCTTGTACACGAAGCGCTTTGGTTGCTTAGGACAGAATTTCCTCCAGGTTTGACAACCGGGAAGAACACCACCAGCGACCTCAGTGCTCAGTGCCATCTCCAGAGGCCGCCTCCCGACACGTGACAGTGCAGGGGGGTTCCCTGAGCACAGGGGCCCGTGCGCCGCACCCACAGCCGCATGCTCGATCTGCAGCAGTGTTCGGTCCCTCGGATGTGCTTCTTTCAGTCGGTGAGCGCTGCTCTAACAAACAGCACAGAGCGGACGGCTCTAATGAGAAAAGGTGATTCTTACACAGTCCAGCAGACTGCAAGTCGGAATTCAAGGTGTCTGCTCCAGGGGAAGGCTTTCCCTCTGTTGGGCTGGAGAAGAGTCCTTGTTTTGCATCAGTCTTTGGTCAGGGAACATCTCGGCTCAGGAACCCCAGGTCTGAAGGACACGCTCTTCTCCCGGTGCTGCTTGCTCGATGCTGTGACATTCCCAACTCTCTGCTTGCTTCCCTTTCCTTTTATCTCTTTAGGATGAAAGGATAAAGGGTGGTGCAAGCCAACCTCCATAGAAACTCCCTCTGTAGCGGAGAAGGGTGGTGATCTTATAAAGGGATTTACAGCCCCACCCTCATCCTCTAACACACCGCACAGGAAAACCTCACCACACAAGTAACTCCAGCCCCCCAGGTGATGACACATATTTTGGGGGGGACCACCATTCAGTGCATGACAGCGCTCAACACATAGCTGAAGGCTGATGAAAAACACATGCAAGACCTAACAGCAAGGATGTTTACGCATGCTTCTCATTTACCCCTTAACATGAAAACAAAACCTTATCTATACGGTATGTATAAACGACTCGACCCGACATAGGTGGTCTAGATTTAGGGTCTGATAAAAACCAGTGCATTCTTCTTGATACATAGATTCTGAGGCCTTATCCCTTTAAAAGTCATTACTCATTTCCTCTCCAGTCCCTCACTGTGACCACCAGCAATGAGGGGCTCCAGAATCCTCCGTTCAGTTCAACAAGGAGAGTTCACACTAACACACAACTACAGCTCAATACCACCCCACTCGTGCCAAACCAAACCAAGCCCAACCCGCCACCATCAAGTCCATTCGGACTCACAGTGACTCTACACGAGAGAGCAGAACTGCCCCACAGAGTTTCCAAGGGGCGCTTGGTAGATTCAACCTGCCAACCTTTCGACTAGCAGCTGTAGTACTTAACCACTATTCCACCAGGAAAAAAAAGACTTGCCTACAAAGACACAAGACACCAGGCTATTTGATGGGACCTGGCTAGCACAGTGGTTAAGCACTCGGCACTCAGCAGTTGGAACCCACTTGCTGTTGTATGAGAGAGAGATGTCGTGATCTGCTTCTGTCAAGACTGCAGCCTTGGACACTCTATAGGGTCATTCTGCTCTGTCCTACGGGGTCTCTGGAATCAGAATCAACTGAAGAGCAACGGGTTAGTTAGGTTTTATTCTAGTTACTGATTACTCTAATAAACACACCTGAACCATCTGGACACAGAGACCGGGAATTGCTGATACGTTCACGGTCCTACGTCACTTCTCAGGCTGCTCCTATCTGTACTGGCCTATAAAGACCCTTTATAGCGGTGCAGTGGTTAAGTGCTTACCTGAGCTTAACTAAGAAGCAGGAGGTGTGGGCCCACCAGCTGCCTCTCAAGAGAAAAGCCTGGTAATGTGCTCTTGTCAACAGTACAGAGTAGGACACCAAAAGGTCGGCAGTTCAAATCCACCAGGCCCTCCTTGGAAACTCTGTGGGGCAGTACTACTCTGAACTCCGGGGTCACTACGAGTTAGACCCAACTTGATCCCTTGGGGGGATTCATCTAGCCAGTTATGTCATGCTTTAAAAGGGTATGCAGTTTCCACTTGCTACAGTTCATTGTTACTGATCATAAAAAAAAAAATCTACGCGGCAAACACCAAAAGAAAATCAATTTGTCACTTGACACTGAACACTGCTGAACACTCCCCAGAACAGCTTATCTAAATGAAGGTGCAGAAATACTGACTTTGCCTTCAGGATTGCTATACATGCAAATAATGCCTGAGTTAAACACCGCTAAGTTTCCAAGGGGAAAAAAGTACAGGAGATAACAACCCAGTAATCAAATTAAGGAACACTGCCTTAAACATGACGTGCGTCACATATTTCTTTAACAAGGATGCAGTTACTCTTCTTCTTCTACTCTTCGGGTCAGTGAGAACGTTCCCAGAAGATTCCTTTCTCAGTGCCAATTCAGACACACATTTCCAGACATCTTTTAGTTAGCTGGAAATCAGGGTAATTACAACTGATCGGTCCTCATAGTGAAATCTTTTCTTTCGCATGGCACTGGAAACCAATTATTTATAAAGTACAAATGTTTCTATTAAAACGCATGGCCATAAGGTAACCAGTGGCTTTAAAACTCCTCCCAAGGCGCCTTCCAAGAAGACAGCAGCACTGCCTTGGTGGGCCTCCTCGGCGGCCTCGCTCTGCCTTCTGTCGAGAGGACTGTGCGTGGCTCGCCAGGCTGCTCTTCCGCGTGGCACAGCCTCTCCGGAAAGACGAAGCTCTCTTTCCACAGTACGGCCACATTACCCAACCTGGAAGGCACCTCCCTGCACCCTGCTCGCCCGTTGTAGCTAGTCTAGAAATGTGTGGCCTGCATCTCAGCTTCTTTCACTGCTCAAAAGGTGTCAGTTCAACTCAAAAGAAAACAAGTCTCCACAAGAGAAACTTTCAGTGACATTAGCACAAAACAGAATAACATTCTGGTTAACATAAATGGTTTGCTTCCTTTTCATATTACTCACGCATATACAGAATCATTTCCTGAATTCAGACATGCGCCTGTTACCAAAACCAAACCACTGCTGTCGAGTCGATTCTGACTCACAGCGACCCCACAGGACAGAGCAGAACGGTCCCGTGCAGTGTCCAGAGAGCACCCGGTTGACTGGAACCACCAGCTTTGTGGTTAGCAGCCGTAGCACTTAACCACTGAGCCAGCTGGGTTTTGTTGGGAATCTTAAATTCAGTTCATTTTTAAACAAACACACTTCTACTTTAGTTCTTCAGCTTGGAGTTTGAACTAAAAGCTACAGACAACCTACTGGCTTCCTGAACAAATACAGCTGTTCTGTAATCAAAGAGAATCGGAATGCAAATATGTACTTCTGAGGTTTTTAAAAGCTATTTCCTTAAGAGACTCATACCCTGGTTCCACCTCACAGCATCAGTGTGTGGAGCAAACCCTTTCCTCTTTGATTTCCTCACAGTGAAAAATCAGGGCAACCACAGTACGCCAGTCAGTGAATGGTGGACGATAACGAGGATGTTTTGTATCTGTGTACGTAGGAGGCTCCCCGGGTGGGACACACTGTATCACCCACCAGCTGAAAGGCTGGCAGCTGGCACCCACCCAGAGGTGCCCAGGAAGGGAGACCTGGCCATCTGCTCCCCACTGGGCACAGCCTGGGAAACCCGATTGAGCAATTCTATCTACTCTGCACACACGGGGTCACCAGGAGGCAGAGTCAACCGCAGGACAACTACAACAAGTCATGTTTGCATAGTAAAGAGCAGCACACAATGTCAACCCCAAAGTGGAAAGATCTTGGCTCACTTTCGATCAAGTCACCACACCAAAGTCCTGTTATTAATATCATCAGGAAAAACTACACATGCAAAAAAGTCAGTCTTGATTAAAAAAAAAAAAAAAAGGAGATTCTTTTCAGATACCTTGGTGGCCTAGTGGTTAAATGCTACATCTGCTGGCCCAAAGCTCAGCAGTTCAAATCTTCCAGGTGCCCCTTGGAACTCCCTGGGGCAGTTCTCCTTTGTCCTGTAGGGTCGCTATGAGTTGGAATCGACACAGTGGCAGGGGGTTTGGTTGGCTTTCTTTAATAAAACAAAGAACTATCACAAGGGCCCTCTTTCCTAAAACCTGCTTAGAGACCAATTTTTCCAAAGACAAAGACGGTGCTATCAACCCAGTTCCCAGCCAAGTGAGTGTCGCTGCCTAACTGTCCGCCGGCGGAAAGAAGACAGGACACACGGATACGAGCCGCCTTCCAAGTTGCTTACTTTATTCTTCCTCCTATTCTTCCTCTCTCCTTTCCTTTCCTTTCCTTTCCTCGTGCTTGCTGCTTACTTTATTCTTCCTTCCTTTCCTGGTGCTTGCTGCTTACTTTATTCTTCCTTCCCTTTCCTTGGTGCTTGCTGCTTACTTTATTCTTCTCTCTCTATATTCCAGGTGCTTGCTCAATTTATAACCTAGATTCCTCCAATCCTCATGTGCCACGCTCTCCCAAGAAGGAAGCCCACAATAGGCTAGCGGGAAGCCACTGCCCACAGGCATGCGCCATGAAAGCCCTAGGTCTGGTAAACAAGGGTGTGGTTGGCGTGCTGTTCTGGCCCTGAGCGCCGTCTTGGGCCATCATGTTCCGCTTACCACAAGTGAGGACGGCTCTGGACAGAGCCGGCCCTGACGAGCCACCTCCCAGACCGGCCTGCACTGTACTGCTCCTTCTGGTCCCCTTCTGCCTCAGGGCTGGAATCACACATTCTCTACCACTCCCGTAAACTGTAAGCTGCAGCCACCACTGCCCAGCGTCTGCCAGCTACATGCTAGCAGCCACTTCTGGCCCATTTCTAAGGCCCCTAATACACACACACACACACACACACACACACACACACACACACACACACACACACACACACACACCGGCCACCACCCATCTCGCTCCTACAGTTCAGCTACGGGCTCTGAGGACGGAAATGGACTACATGGGGCAAATGCGCGGCAAAAGTCATCTTTAAAGTGCTGAGAAGCAGAGATGTCACCCTAAGGACTAAGGGGCACTGACTGATTACTTTCAGTCACCTCACGTGCATGCAAAAGCTCGCCGATCAGTCAGGAAGATCAGAGAAGAACTGAACGCCTCCGCGTCATGGCGCTGGCAAAGAACACTGCATACATGACAGACGGCCAGAAGAACGGACCCATCTGTCTTGGGAAAGTACAGCCAGAATGCCCCTTAGAAACAGGACGGCGAGACTTCGTGGATCAGGAGGGAGCAGTCCCTGGAGAAGGACAAAGCGGAAGGTCGGTGTCAAAGAGGAAGACCTCCGGTGGGACGGACGGACGGACCCAGTGGCCTCCACAAAGGGCTCACACTCAGCAGCGATGACCACGGCGGCACAGGACCAGGCAGGGCTCTGTTCGGTCGTGCCCAGGGTTCCTCACGACCCAGAACTGACTCAGCACCCCCTGACAGGAAGGAAGGAGATGCAAGAGGCTCAGGATCCAGTGGAAAACACACTCCGATCAGAGAGGGCGCTAAAGGTCCTCGTGTGTATTTACAAAGTTCCTGAGAGGGGCAAACAACTGGCTGCTAACGGAAAGGCTGGGGCTTCGAGTCCACCCAGAGGTATTTCAGAAGAAAGGCCTGGTTCCAAAGATTCGGCCGCTGAGAGCCATCCACAGCACAACTCTCTCTGCTACACACAAACGGGCCATGAGTTGAACCTGGCCTGATGGCCACCGGTATCTCAAGAGGACAGAGGTGGCTCCGTGGCAGAACTCTTGCCTTCCTTCAAGAAGAGACTCCTGTCACCATCTCAGTATGAAAGGACCACAATGACGACCAAGAGAAAAATCTGACAAAACAGTGATACTATAACTGAGTTACTAAAATACGTCAATTGTGGGTCCCCTTTCCAGAACCACAAACAGCAAACCCAAAACACTTCCAATTCCTGGGATTCCAAACTTCCTGCTGTGGTTTTAAAGAATATGGTTTCTACAGGAATACAGTGTGCATGACTTTCTCAACATCCTACAGATGGCTTCTCATCTGTCCTACAGTTTCCACTCTAGGACACAGAGGTTCTAGTAACAGATACAAGAAGAATCTAATTCAGAATTCTAGAAGGAATTCTCTTAAAAGCCTTCTTCTCAGAGAGACCCACGTAAGTGGGTGTCTACATCGACTTGTGACCGGAAGAACCAGATGGTGCCCGGCCACCACCTGTGATAGCCACGATGGAGCTCACAAAGTTTACTCTCACCGGCAACACAAGAATAAATAGGGATGCACCCTGAGATCTCCACTAAAAGGCTGCAACTGATGGTCCAGGGGTTTTGGGGTTCCCAAGGGAGCACGGCCCCTGGCCCTGATGCTGCCCCTGTCCATAAGCCATAATGAAGGTCAAGTCTTCGGACAACAGTGTGTTGCACTTGGCAACACAGAGTGACCATATTTTGTGGGCACTTGATGGTTCTAAGCATCTATAAGATGTCATCCTGCTGACCTGAGACTGGAGGAAGCGGAGTGGGTGGAGAGGAGGAGATAGGAGACTGTTGGGAGGACGGGACACGTATGGAGCAGAGAGGAAGAGTGTGCTGTCACCGTGCAGGGAGAGCAGTGGAAGCTGCATACAGGTGAGCATGCAAATTTACATGGGAACGTATATTTTCATTCAATCAAAAAAAAGTTATTTAAAAAAAGCCTTCAATGGCAGTGTTAGGGGCTGAACTGTACCCCCTCCAAAAGGACATGCTGGGGTCCTAACTCGTGGTCCCTGTGAACACGACCTTGGCTGGAAACAGGGTCTCTGATGACATTATCTGTCAACATGAGGTCATCCCCAAGGACAGAAGGTCCTAGCCCCGTGTGGCTGCTGTCTTTATGAAAGAGAAGATCCAGACAGACAGAAGAAAGACACAGTGTAATTGCGGAGGCCCGCCATTCCACATCGGTCATTGCAGACAAAGTCCCGGGCTTCTGTAGGTGACAGGCCGAGGCATCTCACCTGTAATATGTTTTTTGGCCTATTACCCCGATGGTGTTTTGCTTCTTAATTAAATTCTCCTAAAAAGATATCCCTCTTAACATGAGGATCAAGGAGGTGCCTTCTAAGAGGGGCTTCAACCCCTCGGTTTAGGAGACTATATTGGGGCAATCTAACCAGGAACTTCTGAGGAATAGAGATCATAGAAATGGATTTCAGTTCAGCATGCCTAATAACACTGAGGCCTGCCCAGCTTCACTGGTTTCCCCCTAATTGTATTCCCCTCTCCCTTTTCTTCACACACACAAGTTTGCAAGCTAACCCTTAAGAAGCTCTCAAGGACATTTCTCCACATAGCCATGAAAACTACACAAGAATAAATACACTTCTGGGTTCTCTATAGTTGATATGGCAAACTGATAACACTAAAGAAACATCTTTCTTAGTGCAGCTGGCTTAATTAGAGAATGGCAGGTGCTTACTATCTGCACATAAATAAGAACTTAGAGAAACAAATGGAGACAGCCAAATGGTTAGGCCTTGAGAAGTTTACTCCTCTGTGCCTTCCACTCTGAGGTACGAATAAAACCATTGATTGTGTTCCTGAAATTTATCACCACTGAACACCTGGCTTAGACAATTATCCAAAAGGCCTTGACAGTTAATTAGAAGAAGAAGAGCACGAGGGGTCACTTTCTTGTTAGCCAATAATGATGGGTCAGTGTCTTGTGAACCAATAGTTTGTATAATAAAGAAAATAGGGTGACCAACTACGTCACCTCACCTATAAAAAATAAAGACGACAGCTCTCGACACAGACAAACATACACAGATCATTTGCTGGTCGGGCTGCCTTAAACCAGAAAATTCTTTCCTGTCTCCTTTGTTCATTTCCCGCCGACGTCTTCCCTCCCTCCGTGCGGGACCCTACAAAGTGTTGGGACCGGCTCCCGGCATGTAATCCTGCAACTACAAACTAAAGAATCCCTGTGGACATCAGAAGCCAGGAGGGAGGCAAAGAACACATTCTCCCTCAAAGCCACCAAAGGGATCAACAACGCAAACCCCCTGATCTCGGACTTCAGCCTCCAGAAACACGGGGCCGTCAGTTTCTCTGCTGGGCTCTTTCGTCACAGCAGCTGCTGGAGACTAATACAGACAGTCACATACCGTCCTTAAGCTTCGATTTAGAAGGGTTACCATGTTTATTTCTGAGATCAAGAGATTTGTCTACATGAAATTACAGCACCTCCACAAATCAAAATCACTATAAACATGTCTCCATGCTAAAAGACAAAATGGTAAGAAATAACTGGAACATGAAAGGCGCAAGTATCCCTTCATGAAAACAACTTACAAATACAAAAAAGCACTAAATTCCAGGAAGTGAAATCAGTGTTGCATTCAACTAAAAGGAAATCTAAACAGAAAGCAACAGCTATTTTGGTGTTCAGTGTTTGCCGTTAAAATAAATGAACATCTAAGCACTGTTCGCCTATATACAAAAAGGGCAAGAATGTTTTCCCCTTTTACGGACAATCGCCCATGTTAGCAAGAAGGAATGCAGTCACAGAAGTACCTGCTCAGAAGGCTGGTGGAAACACTTCAGTAAATAGTGTTTTGGAAAGGGAACAGTCAGCACAGACTTAAGAGACCTCTGAACCACTGACTATAGTTCACAGGCTCCATACAAAGGAAATACTGCCTGCAGACAAAGTTTTATAAAGCACATTCCTTGTAAGAATGACTGAATAATGAAGCAAACACCAAACCCTTTGCCACTGGGACAATTCCAGCTCAAAAAAAAAAAAAAAAAAAAAAAACCAAACCCACTGCTGTTGAGTCAATTCCGACTTACAGAAACCGACTCACAAGGACCCTATAGTTGAAAGTAAACTTCAAGTCCAGCTATAAGGGAACAGTCACGTATCTTGATACATCTATATAATGCAGCAACCACTAAAATAAGACTTTTGAATAACTGTAATGACTGACATGTTTGATTTAAGCAGGTGTCACAGATTGAATTGTGTCCCCCCCAAAAGTGTGTGTAGCCATGTGGCTGGGCCATGATTCCCAGTATCTTGTGACCATCCTCCATTCTGTGACTTTCCTGTGCAGTATGTTGAAGATTGGGGTGGGACTGTAAATCCCTTGCTAGGATCACCTCCCTGCTCCACTGTAAAGGGACTTTCCCTGGAGTATGGCGTGCCCTACTCTTAATCTTTTCATCCTACAAGAGATAAAAGGAAAGGGAAGCAAGCAGAGAACTGGGAACCCCACACCATCAAGAAAGCAGCACCAGGAGAAGAGTGCATCCTTCAGACCTGAGGTGCCTGTGCCAAGATGCTCCCTGGACAAAGACTGATACAATACCGGACTTTCTTCCAGAGCCAACAAGGGAGAAAGCCTTTCCCTGGAGCGGACACCCTGAATTTGGACTTGCAGCCTACCAGACTATGTAAGAATAAACCTTCCTTTGTTAAAGCTATCCACTCTGTGATATTTCAGTTAGAGCAGCCCTAGGTGACTGAAACAGCAGGAAATAAAATCAGAAGGCAATACCGCATAAGCTGTGTAACTGTGAAAGACAAATCTAGTTACATGATATATAAAAATTAACTCTGACCACTTTTGAATGGTGCGACTAATTCTTAACTTTCTGAATTCCCCAATTTTTACAGAGCAGGCATGCATGACTTCTGAAACTCAAACGAAACAGAAAAACGGTCTAGAACAGAGTTCTTAAGTGACATGCTCTTTAGGTGTTTAAATCTATAACTGTAGTTTAGTCTCCAAGAAATACTGCAAGAGATACACCTGGAACTTCATAACCCCAAGAACTACTCCAAAAGTAGGGCAGAAGATCTGACACCTAATTACAAGGTGCAGGCCGTTGCCAGGCATCATTTTCTGCAAGTGGGGAAAGCTGCTGGAGCAAGTAACATGAATAATTATACACTTTCAACTAAATTCCACTCTTCGAGGGTTTTTTCGGTCCCTGTCCCCTTTTTTGGATAAACAAGTAGTGGTGAGACCTAGCAGTTCTTCACTTCCTTTAACTTTCTTTAAGTTAGAAAGCACTTAGGAAAACTTTAAAAATCCGCCAAAGCCTTTTATACACCGTAAAGCCCTATGTAAACAGGAACCTCCCATCATTGGCCACCCTAATGGGCCTCCGAGAAGCAGCACAGGGATGCAGGGCGGCACCCCCGGCGATGGAACGCTTTTACGGTGATCTGAGAGCACCTCCTTAAAGAGGTCACAGGTTCCCCGGCAGCAGGGAACCTCATTTCTGTTTCTCCTCCTTATTCTCACGCCGCTCCCCTCCCTACACTACTCCCCTTGCTCAGTTAATCGGGGCGATTAACTGAGCCCCTTGCTCAGTTAATCGGGGCGAGGGGTTGGGGGGCTGAACCCCAGTCACCTGGCAATTCACAAACGCTTTTGTCTCCGGGTTTGGCTGAGGACTCTGGTTTTATTTAAACATACAAAACAAACAGAACACACTGGATTTCCTTTCTCAGAACAGTGATACTTACATAGGATTTAGTAGTTTGTAAAACTTCACCCACGCCAGATGATTAACCTCTCCATTCTTATTTTCGAGTAAAACGTCCCAAAGCAAAATCAGCAGATGCTAAAGCCGAGTATCTCAGAGGGCGGCGAGGTGAACCTGCGCGCAGGTGAACCACCGGCAAGCCCACTAATCACGGAGCCCTGCCCCTCAGGTGACCCCGCTCAGGCTGATGAGGCGCAGGCGAACCGCAGGAAGTCACGAGGCGCCCGAGAGGACACCCCGGGGCCGCGGACCCCGGCTCCCCCCGATCTGCAGCCCCGGTCACGGTTGCAGAGTGGGGGCCCGAGCGCATCGCCCCGGGGGGCGCCGGGGCGCTGGGGCGCTGGAGCGCTGCCGAAGGGTCCAGGGGGACGCTTGTGAGGAAGCTGCAGTGATTGCTTCTCCAAGGCCTCCAGGTCTGGATTCAAGGTTAGAGAAATAAGCACTCCAGTATTTACAAGAATTCGAGTAAGAAGTGACCCAGAGAATAGGATACCCGGGAGGGAAGACAGGCCCTCTGACTTGACAGAACCCGGACTTGGTCCTGGCGTTTGCCTCTCCTGAGCCAAGTTCGGGCTTACCTGTCTCTTCGGCTGGAAAATGTTTTCTGCTCTAAGGCAGGTCTGTAGCATGCAGCCTTTCCAAAGAGGAAGCCGACCTGGAAAGCTGCTAACACCCCTGCACCACTCCGTGTGGGAGAACCTGGGTCTGACTGGTTTTTAAATCATTTTAATTGCTTCATTTGGATCACCTACAGGCTTTTAAGAGAGGTAAGCTTTCCTTCAGCCTAAATCTGGCGGAGGTGCACTTCACCAGGTGTTGTACCCGTGAGTGTCAGATGAATTCACTTATTGCCACTCGGGGCCCTGGTGGCGCAGTGGTTGAAGCGCTTGACTCCGAACTGAAAGGCGACCTTGGGAAGGCACCAGCTGCTCCGGGACAAATGTGCAGGAGAGAGATGGAGCAGTCTGCTGCAGTAAAGGTCCCCAGCCTTGGGGACGCTGTGGGACAGTCGTACTCTGCGCTGCCGAGTGACAGAGAGTCACTCTCCCTCAGTGGACTTTTCCAGTGGATGTCCGTTCATTTGCTTTTATCTCTGTTTCCATTTGGAAAACCTTTGCAGGCACGCAGTGTTCTGTTACTCCCTCACAAGAGCTCCAGTATGTAGATCAGATGATTTGGTTTTACAAGGGAGGACCCTGAAGCTCAGAAAGATGAAATGACCTCCCCGAAGTCACACAGCTAGTAACGCACGAGCACACACTCAGAACACCTGGTGTCTGTCCCCATTACATGATGTCAGCACTCAGGGGCTTTTGATGTCCCTCTTATAAAGCTGGATATGCCACTCACACTAACCATGACTGCAGGACAAGTTATGTGATATTTTGAAAGAGATACAGCCTTAGACACCACTGAAATATGTCCCCTCACGCAAGAGACAAGAGCAAAAACACGTGTGGTATTGTTTCCCCAAGCCAGGAGGCAGTTATGCTAATTAGTAACGTGCCCTGGCCTGAGCCGACTAGTCTTGTGTTAGGTGCATTATTTGATCCTTATAGCCCTCCTCTGACCCCGATCATTTGGTCTTCCACAGACCTATTGTGTGGCTTAGTTAGGGCTATAAATACAGAACCTGTTTCGCTGCATTTTTCTACGGGGTGAATTACATACACACACCCTCTACTGAGTAACTAGAGCTACTTTTGTGGCCACTGGGGAATCGAAAACTAGGCTTTTAATTGCATCCCTATAAAAACAGAAGGTGTATTCCAGGAACACCACCAAGGACTCTGTCAAGGCAAGCAGGCTGGAAACGGGGCCGCCGGCGTGGCTGTCTGTCAGTTCTGAACATGTTGCCAATTACTGAGCTGGTACAGGCTACAGGGACAGTATTAAGGGTCAGTTAATAACTCCACATAAACTCTGATCCATTGTTGTAAAAAAAAAGAAAAAAAGTTGCATGATTCTTTTCCTCTCTCCGCTGGGAAAATACACGTTAAAACTACGCTGAGAAACCATACGCTCACTATCAGATCAAACAAGTTCAGAAGTTTGAAAAGCTGGCAAAGATACGAGGCAATAGGTGGTCCGTCTCCGTATGTCAATGTAAGTGACGATGACCTCCATTCAGGCCGTCGGAGTTCCCACCCAGATGACAAGTGCAGATACTCTCTGAGGTCCACGGGTGAGGCTGTCCCACGGCACACACAAGATGCAGCATGTCCACACTAGCTTGGGCGTTTCACCATTATCATTGTTTGCAGTGACAAAAGAATTTTTTTAAGTCTTAACAACAACAACAAAAAAAGCCCACCACCACTGAGTTGATGCCGAGTCATAGCAACCCTACAGGACAGAACTGAACTGCCCATAGAGTTTTCAAGGAGCACTGGAAGATTTGAACTGTTGACCTTTTGGTTAGCAGACGCAGCACTTAACCGCTATGCCACCAGGGTTTATAAACATTCATTAATGATGGACCGGCCAATTGTGATACTTTCATAAACTGGAATCTTACAAAGCTTTTCAAGAAACAATGAGAAAGCTCTTTGTACTTTTACAATCTCCAGGAATACGAGGTGTCAAAGAGAGAAAGTAAAATGTGAACCAGCTATCCAATCGTATATGCGTATTACCATTTCTATTCCAAAGGGGGAAATTATGTGGAGATCTGCCATCAGCCTCGTAGACAAAGTCACAAACCCCTGTAAATGACGGGCTGCAGCATCTCACCTGTGACATGTTTTCTAGCCTACTTCCCTTGATATTATTTGGCTTCCTAATTAAATTTTCTTCAAAAAGATACCCCCTTCTCTTCTGGCACAAGGCTCAGGGGAGATGCCTTCTGAGAGGGGCCCTTTACTGCCCCCGTGGTTTATGAAATAATATTGGGAAAACCTGTACAGGAATTTCTGGGGAAAAGAGCTCAGAGGAATGATTTCTAACACAGCCAGCCCGAGAGCAGCCAGGCCGGCCCAGCCCCTGCTGACTTCTCCCAGCTGCTCACCCCTCCCCTCACATGAGATAAGCAGGCTTGCAAGAAGGCCCTGAAGGGCTTTCCGGAGACAACTCCCCTCCCTCTCTTTCTCAGCTCTTGGATAGCAAACATCCTACTTCAGGAAAATAACTAGATGCCCAAGTTTATCACACTTGGTATCCGCAAACAGACAAATACTAACAAAATGCCTTTCTTAGAGTCCTTCAAGAGAAACTTAGAATAAGGGACGGTGGGCACCCATTGTCCTTACAGAAAGAGATAAGAAAGAGCAGAGAAGGAACAAATAGAGACTGTATAACATTTAAGATGGATTTGTCTTCTCTTCCTGCTTAGGTAAAGTTAATAGAAGTCTAAATTAGCTTTGCTCCAGCTGTTAATTATAAACCACAAATATGCCTGTCTCAGACCATTCTTTAGAGGGTCCTAATGGTTAACATAAAAAGGAATAACAAAGTGTTTGCTTTTGAATAACAGCGAAGACCCTAACAGTCAACAAGAAAAGAAGACCATTGTCTCTAACCATTGTTTAGAAGATCTTAATAGCTATCATGAAAAGAGACACTAGTCTCCAGCCATTATACAGAAAACTCTAGTGACTAACATAAAGAGAGCACGAGGGGTCGGTGGTTGTTAACCAACAGTGATGGGTCAGTTTCTTGTTAACCAGTAGTCTATATGATGAAGAAAATAGGGTGAAGACTACGTCGCCCCTGTTAAAAAAACAATAAAGACTGACAGCGCTTCTCCCTTGCTCTCTGGGTCCGGCTGCCTTAAACCAGGAAAGTCTTTCCTGTCTCTCTTTATTCATTTCCCGCCGACGCCTCTCCCTCCCTCCATGCTGGACCCAGAACAGTGAGGGAATTGGCTCCCGGCAAAATTACATGTATTTGTGTACATGTATATGCTTGTATAAGCATAAAATATCTCTGAATAAAATATACCAGAAACTCATGTCATCGGTTGTGTCTTAGGAGGGTAGTTGTACTTGGAATTCCCTGTGTAAACCTGTAACTCCTCTAGGTAGATGAATCACTGTGTACTTTCTCTTGTTTCTATCCGTTATCAATCTTGAGAAACTCATACATTCTCTGTTGACTGTTTCGTGGTCTTAGAGAAGTAGATTTCTTTCTGCGAAAGTGATGTTTTCACAATGCTAAGTACTCCCAACTCTATCAGCAATGTAGGTTTTACCAGTTTTATAAGTCTCTCTTATTTTCTTGTAGTTATACTTGAAATTCTCTGTGTAAACCTCTGTAACTTCTCTAGGTAGAGGAATCACTGTGTACTTTCTCTTGTTTCTATCTGTTACCAATCTTATGAAACTCATACATTCTCTGTTCACTTTTTCGCGGTCTTATAGAAGCAGATTTATTTCTGCGAAAGTGATGTTTGCACAATGCTAAGTACTCCCAACTCTATCAGCAATGTAGGTTTTACCAGTTTTCTAAGTCTCTCTTATTTTCTTGTAGATATAGTTGGAGTTCTCTGTGTAAACCTCTGTAACTTCTCTAGGTAGATGAATCACTGTGTACTTTCTCTTGTTTCTATCTGTTACCAATCTTAAGAAACTCATACATTCTCTGTTCACTGCTTCGCGGTCTTAGAGAAAACATCCGAAAGTGATGTTTTCACAATGCTAAGTACTCTCAAGTGTATCAGCAATGTAGGTTTTACCAGTTTTCTTAGTCTCTCTTATTTTCTTGTAGTTATACTTGGAATTCTCTGTGAAGAACTCTGTAACTTCTTTAGGTAGAAGAATCACTGTGTACTTTCTCTTCTTTCTATCTGTTACCAATCTTAAGAAACTCATACATTCTCTGCTCACTGTTTCGTGGTCTTAAAGAAGTAAATTTCTTTCTACGAAAGTGATGTTATCACAATGCTAAGTACTCCCAACTCTATCCGCAATGTAGGTTTTACCACTTTTCTTAGTATCTCTTATTTTCTTGTAGTTGTATTTGGAATTCTCTGTGTAAACCTCTGTAACTTCTCTAGGTAGAGGAATCACTGTGTACTTTCTCTTGTTTCTATCTGTTAC
The DNA here is from genome assembly GCA_028571685.1 of Heterohyrax brucei. NCBI lineage: Eukaryota > Metazoa > Chordata > Mammalia > Hyracoidea > Procaviidae > Heterohyrax > Heterohyrax brucei. The sequence goes on along the minus strand of CM053145.1, from coordinate 3,197,794 downwards.
CAAACTTAAGAAACTCATACATTCTCTGTTCACTGCTTCGCGGTCTTAGAGAAAACATCCGAAAGTGATATTTCCACATATCTAAGTAATCCCAACTGTATCAGCAATGTACGTTTTACCAGTTTTCTCAGTCTCTCTTATTTTCTTGTAGTTATACTTGCAATTCTCTGTGTAAACCTCTGTACCTTCTCTAGGTAGAAGAATCACTGTGTACTTTGTCTTGTTTCTATCTGTTACCAATCTTAAGAAACTCATACATTCTCTGTTCACTGTTTCGCGGTCTTAGAGAAGTAGTTTTCTTTTTCCGAAAGTGAGGTTTTCACAATGCTAAGTACTCCCAACTCTATCAGCAATGTACGTTTTACAAGTTTTCTAAGACTCTCTTATTTTCTTGCAGTTATACTTGGAATTCTCTGTGTAAACCTCTGTAACTTCTCTAGGTAGAAAAATCACTGTGTACTTTCTCTTGTTTCTATCTTTTGCCAATCTTAAGAAAGTCATACATTCTCTGTTCACTGTTTCGCGGTCTTAAATAAGTAGATTTCTTTCTCCGAAAGTAATGTTTTCACAACGCTAAGTACTCCCAACTCTATCAGCAATGTTGTTTTCACCAGTTTTCTAAGTCTCTCCTATTTTCTTGTAGTTATAGTTGGAATTCTCTGTGTAAACCTCTGTAACTTCTCTAGGTAGATGAATCACTGTGTACTTTCTCTTGTTTCTATCTGTTACCAATCTTAAGAAACTCATACACTCTGTTCACTGTTTCGCGGTCTTAGAGAAGAAGATTTCTTTCTGCGAAAGTGATGTTTTTACAATGCTGAATACTCCCAACTCTATCCGCAGTGTAGGGTTTACCAGTTTTCTTAGTATCTCTTATTTTCTTGTAGTGATACTTGGAATTCTCTGTGTAAACCTCTGTAACTTCTCTAGGTAGAAGAATCACTGTGTACTTTCTGTTGTTTCTATCTGTTACCAATCTTAAGAAACTCATATATTCTCTGTTCACTGTTTCGCGGTCTTAGAGAATTAGAATTTTTATCTGCGAAAGTGATGTTTTCGCAATGCTAAGTACTCCCAACTCTATCAGCAATGTAGGTTTTACCAGTTTCCTAAGTCTCTCTTACTTTCTTGTAGTTATACTTGGAATTCTCTGTGTAATCCTCTGTAACTTCTCTAGGTAGAAGAATCACTGTGTACTTTCTCTTGTTTCTATCTCTTACCATTCTTAAGAAACTCGTACATTCTCTGTTCACTGATTCGCAGTTTTAGAGAAGTAGATTTCTTTCTGCGAAAGTGAAGTTTTCCCAATGCTAAGTTCTCCCAACACTGTCAGCAATGTAGGTTTTACAAGTTTTCTAAATCTCTCTTATTTTCTGGTAGTTATACTTAGAATTCTCTGTGTAAACCTCTGTAACTTCTCTAGGTAGATGAATCTGTGTGTACTTTCTCTTGTTTCTATCTGTTACCAATCTTAAGAATCTCATACATTCTCTGTTCACTGTTTCGTGGTCTTAGAGAAGTAGATTTGTTTCTGCGAAAGTGGTGTTTTCACAATGCTAAGTACTCCCAACTCTATCAGCAATGTAGGTTTTACCAGTTTTCTTTGTCTCTCTTATTTTCTTGTAGTTATACTTGGAATTCTCTGTGTAAACCTCTGTAACTTCTTCGCCCTCTTAGCAGCTGATATAGTGGTACATTCTGAAAATCCCGATGATGCTGTAAGTAATCCCTCTGACTGAGACCAGCAAATTCTCAGGCTACAAGAGAAACCTATGTGAACCTAGTAGGATTCCTTTACAGTGGCAAGATTGTGAATGGAGTAATCATCAGATCCATAACATTTGCCGTAGATCCTAAAAGGACAAAGTGCCTCAGAGGTAATCTAAGCAGAGAAACAACAGCTCTCTACAGACACAACCACTAATCCTAACTGCAAGAAACTAAGAGAGACTTAGAGAAATGGAAAAATCTACATTGTTCATGAAGATAGAAAGACTTAACACTATGAAAATGTTTCTGTCCCCGAAAACAATCTACTTCTATAAGGCAGTCCCAGGAGAAGTTCCAGCATCAGTTTTGCCCTGTTAGCAGATGACACGATTGTACATGCTGACCATCCCAAGGAATTTATAAGTAAACCTCTGATAGGAGAGATCAGCAAGTCCTCAGGATACAAGAGAAACCTAAACAAATCAGCAGGATTAATGGTAACGAGATTGGGAACGCAGGAATCATCGTATACACACCATTTACCATACACCCGAAAAGATAAAATACCTAGGAGCTAATGTAACCAGGGAAACATAAGACTTTAACAGAGAGATCTACCGGTCCTAACTACAAGAAACTTAGAGATTCTTAGATAAATGGAAAACATCTACGCTGCTCATGGAGACCGGAAGATTTCAGTGTGAAAAGTTCTCTTTCCCCGAAAGCAATCCACTTCTATAAGGCACTCCGAGTACAAGTTCCCTCGTCATTCTTTCCCTGTTAGTCGATGATGAATTTGTACATGCCGAGAATCATAAGAATTCTAAGTAAACCGTCTACCTGATTGAAGATACCAGCAAATTCTCGGGATACAATAGAAACCTAAATAAATGAGTAGAATTCACCGTAACGAGATGGTGAACAGAGAAATCATTACATCCATACTATTTAGCTTAGACCCCATAAACGAAAGTACGTAGGAACTAAACTAACCAGCGTAGCAATACGGTATACACAAGGAACTACCAGTATCAGCTACAAGAAACTAAGAGAGACTTAAAGAAATGGAAAAATCTAAGCTGTTCATGGAGATAGGAAGACTTCACATTCTGAAAGGGTCTCTTTCCCCTAAAACAATTGATTTCGATAAGACGGTCCCAGTACAATTTGCAGACTTCTTTTGTGCTGTTAGGAGATGATACGAATGTACATGCTTCAAAAGGCAAGGAGTCTCTCACTAAACCCTCTAACTGATAGAAGAGATCAGCAAGTTCTCAGGATACAAGAGAAACCTGAATAAATCAGTAGGATTCAGGGTAACGAGATTGCGAAAGGAGGAATCATCAGATCCACACCACTTACCATAGACCACCCAGAAAGAAAGTGCCTAGGAACTCATGTAACCAGAGAAACAACAGACTTTTACAGAGAGAACTACAAGAAATTAAGAGAGACTGTGAGAAATGGAAAAGTTTACGCTGTTCATGGAGATGAGAAGATTTCACCTTGTGAGTGGAGACATCATCACATTCATACTATTTGCCAAAGACCCCCAAAGAGAAAGTACCTAGGAACTAACGTAACCAGAGAAACAACAAACTTTTACAGAGATCTACCGTTCTGAACTACAAGAAACTAAGAGAGACTTAGAGAAATGGAAAAATCTACGCTGTTCATGGAGATAGGAAGATTTCCCATTTTAGGGAGAGAACTACTAGTCCTAACTATAAGAAGCTAAAAAGACTTAGGTAAATAAAAAAAATCTATGCTGTTCATGGAAACATGAAGACTTAACACGGTCAAAATATCTCTTTCCCCGAAAGCAATCCACTTCTGTAAGCGAGTCCCAGTACACGTTTCAGCATCACTTTTGCGCTGTTAGAAGATGACACTATTGTACATGCCGAGAATCCAAAGGAATCACTAACTACACCCTCTAACTGATAGGAGAGATCAGCAAAATCTCAGGATACAATAGAAACCTAAGTAAATTAGGAGGATTTATGGTAACAAGATTGTGAACAGAGAAATCATCACAGCCATACTATTTACCATAGACCCCAAAACAAAAGTACCTAGGAAGTAATGAATCAGAGAAGCAACACAGTTTAGTCAGAGACGTGCCAGTATTGGCTACAAGAAACTAAGAGAGACTTAGAGAAATGGAAACACCTACACTTTTCAAGGAGATAGGACGACTGAACTTTGTGAAACGGTCTCTTTGAAGGAATCTCTATGTTAAGCCTCTAACTGATAAGAGAGATCAGCCAGTTCTCAGGTTACGTGAGAAACTTAAGTAAATCAGCAGGATTCCTTGACACTAACAACGAGCCAGTCACCGGAGAAGTCATCAGTTCCGTACGATTTACAACAGGCATTCACAGGAGAAAGTACCTAGGAGTTAATCGAACCACGGAAGCCACAGAGTTTTACACAGAAAACTCCAAGCCCTAACAAAAACTATCTGTGAGACACGTAGATGATTGGAACACTCTACGCTCGTCATGGAGGTGGGAAGACTTACCACTGTGAAACGGTCTCTTTCCCCGAAAGCAATCCACTTCTAGAAGCCACTCCGAGTACAAGTTCCCGCGTCACTTTTTCCCTGTTAGTCAATGATGAATTTGTACATGCCGAGAATCGTAAGGACTCTCTAAGTAAACCCTCTACCTGATGGGAGAGATCAGCAAATTTCAGGATACAATAGAAACCTAAGCAAATCAGTAGGATCTACAGTAACGAGATTGTGAACAGAGAAATCACCACATCCACACTGTTTAGCATAGACCCCATAAACGAAAGTACCTAGGAACTAAACTAACCAGCGAAGCAATACAGTTTACACAAAGAACTAGCAGTATTAGCTACAAGAAACTAAGAGACACTTAGAGAAATGGAAAAATCTAAGCTGTTCATGGAGATAGGAAGACTTCACATTCTGAAAAGGTCTCTTTCCCCGAAAACAATCGATTTCTATGAGACAGTCCCAGTACAATTTGCAGCTTCATTTTTGCCCTGTTAGCAGATGACAGGAATGGACATGCTTCGAATCACAAGGAACCTCTCGGTAAACCCTCTAACTGATGGAAGAGATCAGCAAATGCTCAGGATACAAGAGAAACCGAAATAAATCAGTAGGATTAACGGTAACGAGATTGTGAACGGAGGAATCATCAGATCCACACCATTTACCACAGAGCCCCAAAAGAGAAAGCACCTAGGAGCTGACATAACCAGAGACACAACTGACTTTTACAGAGAGATCTACCGGTCTGAACTACAAGAAACTAAGAGAGACTTAGAGAAATGGGAAAATCTACACTGTTCATGGAGGTAGGAAGATTTCACATTGTGCAAGGGTCTCCTTCCCCGAAAGCAATCCGCTTCTCTAAGAGAGTCCCAGTACAAGTTCCAGGTTTGTTTTTGCGCTGTTACCAGATGATACAATTGTAAGTGCTTAGATTCCCAAGGGATCTCTTAAGTAAAGCCTCTAACTGATACGAGACATCAGCTAATTCTCAGGATACCAACAACAAGACCGTGATTCGAGAAATCGACCGTTCCATATGCTCTGCCACAGACGTTAAGAACAGGAAGGACCTAGGAATTAATCTATACACAGAAACAACAGTATTACACAGAGAACTCCAAGCCCTAACTAGAAGAAACTAAGAGACACTTAGATCAATGGAAAAATCTACACTGTTCACGGAGACCGGAAGACCTGAAATGGTGCAAAGGTCTCTTACCCGAAAGCCATCCACTTCTCTATGACACTCCGAGTACCAGTCCTAGCATCATTTTCACCCTGTTAGCAGATGATACGATTGTAAATGCTTAGAATCACAAGGAATCTCTAAGTAAACCCAATTCTCAGGATACGTGAGAAACCTGAGTGAATCAGTAGGGTTCCTTCATGCTAACAACGAGCCAGTGATTGGAGAACTCGTCAGTTCCATACGATTTACCGCAGATATTAAGAACAGAAACGACCCAGGAATTAATCTCTACACAGAAACGACAGAGTTTTAAACAGAGAACTCTAAGCCCTAACTAGAAGCATCTAAGAGACACTTAGATAAACGGAAAAATCTACGTTGTTCGTGGGGCTGGGAAGACTTAACTTTGGGAAAAGGTCTGTTTCCAAGAAAGCCATCTCCCGTCGTAAATGGTACTGATTTGATAATTTCTTCGTTAACAGTCTTCGTTGTTGGTATAAAAGAATCCTACTGCTTTACTTCTGTTTATCTTGTATCCTCAGACTCTGCTGAACTCTTCTGTCAGTTTGAGTAGTTTGCTTCTAGATTCCTTGGGATTCTCTGCATATACAATCGTGTCATCTGCCAACAGAGAGATTTTAAGTTCCTCTTTGCCAGTGCAGATGCCCTTTATTTCTTGGTCTTGTCTAACTGCTGTGGCTAAAACTTCTAGCACAGTGTTGAAGGGAAGAGGTGAGAGTGGGCATCCTTGACTAGTGCCTGCTCTCAGGGGAACATCTTTCAGTCTCTCTCCATTCAGGATGACGTGGGCTTTGTAGAAATGGCCCTTATTGTGAGGAGGAATTTGCCGTCTATGCCCATTTTGCTAAGAGTTCTTTTAGCATGAAGGGGTGCTGGACTTTATCCGATGCCTTTTCTGCATCAACGGACAAAATCAGGTGACCCTTGTCTTTTGTGTTATGTGGTTAATCACATTAATTGTTGTTCTGATGTTGAACCAGCCTCGCATCCCGGGTATGAATCCCACTTGGTCATGATGGATTATTTTCTTGATATGTTGTTGTATTCTATCAGAGAGAGTTTTGTTGCAGATTTTGGCATCTAGGTTCATGAGTGATATCGGTCTGTAGTTCTCTTTCTTGGTTGAGTCCTTCCCTGGCTTAGGTATCAGGGTTAGGCTGGCTTCCTAGAACGAGTTTGGGAGTACCCCATCCCTTTCTATAGCGTGAAATAGTTTCGGTAGTATTGGAGATAACTCTTCTCCGAGTGCTTGGTAGACTTCTGCAGTGAAGCCACCTGGACCCGGACTTTTTTGGGTGGGCAGTGTTTTGATGACCTTTTCAATCGCTTCCTTTGTAATGGATTTAGTAAGTTGTTCTGATTCACGTTGGGATCATTTGGGTAGGTGGCACGAGTCAAGGAATTGGTCCATTTCCCCTAGGTTTTCAAATTTGTTAGAGTACAGCCTTTCCTAGTACTCTGTTATGATAGTTTTGATTTCTGTTGCATCTGTGGTGACGACACCCCTCTCATTTCTAATTTGGGTTCTCTGTTTCCTTTCCTGCTTTCCTTTAGCAAGTTCAGCCAGTGGTTTGTCATTTTTGTTGATCTTCTCCAAAAACCCGCTAGTGGTTTCGGTTGTTTTTCTGTTCTCTAATTCGTTTATCTCTGCCCTAACCTTTGTAAGCTCGTTTCTTCTGCTGCCCGAGTGGTTCCCCTGTTCTTCAGTTTCTGCTTGTTGAAGCTGTAGGGCTAGTTCCTTGATTTGGTTTCTTTCTTCCTTCCAGATGGGTGCATTTATGGAGATAAACAGACCTCTGAGCACTGCTTTGGCTGTATCCCATAGGTTCTGGTAGGAAGTGTTTTCGTTCTCATTGGAATCCATGAATTTCTTCAATTCATCCTTGATTTCCTCTATAGCCCGCGCTGTTCTGAGCAAGATGTTGTTCCGTTTCCAAGAGCTCCACTTTCTGTCTACCGATTTTTTCTGCTACTGATTTCAACTCGGATGCCTTTATGATCTGAGAGGATGCTCTGCGGTAATTGAATGGTACGGATTTTGTTGAGCGTTGCGTTATGGCCTATCACATGGTCAATTCTGGAGAATGTTTCATGTGCACTGGAGAAGAAGGTGTAGTTGTTGGCTGATGGGTGGAAAGTTCTGTATATATCAGCGAGGTTTTGTCGGTTCACTGTGGCAATGAGGTCTTCTGTATCTTTACTGAGCTTTCTGCTAGATGATCTGTCTGGTATTGAGAGTGGAGTGTTGAAGTCTCCCACTACTGTGGTGGAGTCGTCTCACTCTCTCACGAGTGTAGTCAGTGGCTCTTCGACGTGTTTAGGTGCTCTGATATGAGGTGCATCAATATTTAGTATAGTTAGGCCTTGCTTGTGTACTGAACCTTTCAGCAATAAATAGAGTCCATCTTTGTCCCCGATGGTGGATTTGACATGAAAATTGACTTTGTCTGAGATTAGAATTGCCACCCCTGCTCTTCTTTGTTCATTGTTAGCTTGAGGTAGCTCCTTCCAACCTTTAATTTTCAGTTTGTTACTATCGTTAGGTCTCAAGTGAGTTTCTTGGAGACAGCATATGGATGGGTCACGTCTTTTGATCCAAGATGTCACTCGACGTCCCTTGCTGGAGCATTCCGTCCACTAACATTCCATGTAATTATTGATAGGTATGTGTTCAGTGCTGCCGTTGTGATGTGTTTATCTTCATGTTGATGTTTTCCCTGTTGTTCTTATCCGTCTGCTCTGGGACGTTCTTTTGTGTGAGTTGATTTTTCACCTATCTCAGAGCTGCTTTTGTGGTTGTTGAGACGCCTGTGTTACATTTCTTGAAATGATCTTCGTTGGACTTTACAGCTGCCCCACATGATCCCCCTTAAGAAACTACATATAAACCCAATTTTAATTACTACCAGTCTTGTCATCTTCCTCTCCATCTGGAAGGACTATAACAACTGTAGGACATCCCTCTTTTTAATATGATGACACCGTAGTTTTCATGATGATCACTGAATTGCTTCTTTCCTTATCAAAGCTGTGATTGGCTTTGGAGCCTTCCCTAACCGAGTAGAGTTTGGAGTAGTAAAGTTGTACTAAACTACAAAGGTAGCGGTTGTCATGGATTGAATTGTGTCCCAACTCCCAAAGTGTATGTGTTGATTGGAATTGGTTTGGTGTTCCAACATGGTGCCCTTCCTCCCGTGTGTTGTGAATCCTGCCTCTGTGATACTGATGATGAAGAACGGTTTGCAGTCGTGTTAGTGAGGCGGGACCCAAGCTACAAGCTTGTGGAATATAAGGGAGAGAAGTGAGCAGAGGAAGTTGGGAACCTCATACCATCGAGAGAGAAGCACCGAGAGCAGAGCACGTCCTTTCGACCCAAGGTTCCTGTGCCGAGATGCTCTCGTTGGATTTGGACTCCGCCTACTGGACTGTGACGTTTTGTCATTCTGAATGGACTTGCAACCTACAAACGGATTTGCGGCTTACCAGATTGTGTCAGTGAAACCTTCTCCTCATGTAACCTTCGACTCGTGGTATTTTCCATGAGAGCAGTACCCGGTGACTAGGACAGTGGTTTCGTTCTTCTGAGCCGGAGCCCAGAATTTCTTTCAATATTTCTTGTAGTTGGAGTTTGATTTCTTTACAAAGTGTCTGAGTTTCTGTTGACCTGGGAATGTCTTCATTTCCTTTTCGTATTGGAAAGATAGTTTTGCAGTATATATAATTCTTGGTTGGGAGTTCTTCTCCTTCAAGGCTTTGGGATGTGTTATTGCCACTGTCTCCGTGCCAGCATGGTTTCTGCTGGGAAATCTGAAGAGAGCCTGCAGGGTTTCCCTCTGAATGTTAGCTTTGCTTGGAGTCTTGCTGCCTTTAAGAGTTGCTGCTTAGGTTGTATTTTGTCAAGCTTGATTGTAATATGTCTTGGAGTCTTTCTTCTGAGACCTGTACGATATGCATCTGAGATGTCTGTGTTCTCTTCCTTCAGGATTTCTGGGAAGTTTTCTGTCAGCAGCTCAGCGACGATACTCTCTGTGTTCTCAGATGTCTCACCCTGTTTAGAGACTCCGATTAATCGAAGGTTGTTCCTCTTAATAGAGTCCCACGTGCTTCTTCATTTTTCTTGTTTCTTTTCTTCTGGTTTCTGCTCCTAGATGCTGGAGCCTCAGTAGCTCTGCCTTCCAAGGTAGAAATTCTTTTTTCTGTCTGTTCCATTCTGTTTTCTTGGCTTTGCATTGAAGTTTCTGAGTCTTGGATTTCGTTCTTGATCTGTTGGATTCCAGAGTACTGGTGTTCCAGCAAATCGAACATCTTGCTTAATTTTTCGTTTTGTTCTCCTGCATTTTGTATGAGGTCTGGAAGGGCTCTGTATATAATCACTTTGTATTCACTTTCTGATGCTTTCATAAAAGTTTCTTCATGTGGAAAACTCCTTGATTGCTTTGTTTGGGAGCCTTCCGAAGCCATGGCTGATTTCTTGTGTGCCACGAGTGTCTCTTGCTTTTTGGGACCCATGAGAGTATGTAGAGACTGAAAGAGGTACTGTGAGGATGGACCGCAGATGATTCTCTAGGCTGTCTTAAAATGTAAAGCAAATGATATGTGACCACTTCACAAGTCAGTTAGGTTTTCTGGTGTTGGAGGTCCCTCTTCTCAACGGACAAAGTAAGCGGCGCTGTATCCAACCCCGGAGGATTCAAACTAGTTCAGAATACAGCAGTCCTACTGCCCTGTTGGCCTCTGCTGACAGGGCCTAGCCTTAGACAACACTGCAGAGAGTACTGCTTTTGTGATAGAAAAGTGCTCTCCTTGGGAAAATATATTTGGCAACTCTATGTCAGATCGACGCCTGATCTCCATAATCTATAAGATACCACAAAATATCAGTAAGAAGAAGATAATGCATCCAATTAAGCGATGGGCAAAGCAGATGGACAGACACTTCACTAAAGAGAAGATCCCGGCAGCCAAAAAACACATGCGGACATGTTCACGATCTTTAGTTAGTAAAGAAATTCAAATCAAGACAACAATGAGATAGCATCTCACCCCAACAAGATTGGCCATGATCCAGAAAAGAGAAAACAACAAATGCTGGAAAGGCTGTGGAGAAAGCGGAACCCTCCTACACTGTTGGTGGGGTTGCAAAATGGTCCAGCCTCTTTGGAAGGCAATCTGGCGCTTCCTTAAAAAAATGGATATCGATATAACATTTGACCCAGTCATTCCACTACTTGGAATATATCCTACAGATTCAAGGTGTTTCACACCAACAGCCACATGCACCAGAATGTTTACCGCAGCACAGTCCACGATAGCAAAAAGATGGAATCAACCCAGATGCCCAACAATAGAAGAATGGATAGGTAAGCTATGGTACATATAGTCAATGGAGCACTACGCAATGATAAAGAATAACGATGATTCCAGGAAACATCTCCTAACCTGGTTTCAACTGGAAGACATTATGTTGAGTGAAAGAAGACAGTGACATAGGGACAAATACTGTATGAGACCTCTACGATAAGACCTCAAAAACAGACTTGTGTATAGAAGAAAAGACTCTTTGACAGCTGCAAGGGAGGGGAGGGGGCAGGGTTTAGTTTAGATAGTCACTAGAAATCTAGTTGGGAGAAAGCGGTGATAGCACCCGTTAGAAACAAGAACAACATTAAGTGGACTTCAGCATAACTTGAGTAGTCCTTCCATCTTAACTCAATACTGCAAGGATAGAGTAAGCTGGGGCGGGGGGCAGGGGACTGGGCTCTTAGGCGAATTCCAGGCCAATTGGCACAATTAGCGTTTTGCTAAGAGAGCTCTCTGCACCCCACATTGGTGAGTGGCATCTGGGGTCTTAAAAGCTGCCAAGCTGCCATCCGAGGACACAGCAAATGGTCCCAACTCAGCAGGAATGGATGCTCACTGAGGACCAAAATGACATGCGGTAAGACAACCGAGAAGACAGAGAGACCCACAAGAGTGGGTGCCTACATCGACTGGGGACCAGAAGAACCGGATTGTGCCAGGCCACCAGCAGTGATAGTCACGATGGAGCTCACAGAGAGGAGTCTCACTGGCAACACAAGAATAAAAAGGGGTGCATCATGAGATCTCCACTAAAAGACCTCAATGGATGGTCCAGCAGTTTGGGGGTTCCTCTCAGAGCATGGGCCACAGCCCTGATGCTGCCCTTTCCCATAAATTATAACACAGGTCCACTCTTTGTAATATAGAGACTGAAAAATTTTCCTCCCCCCCCCCATCCTTGCTGTTCCTACACCCACCTAGCTCTCCCTTCATTTCACAGCAGCTCTCGCCAGACAAGGACACTCTCCCTTGATAAGCCCGGCTCCCAGGCTGGCCGGATAACCCCTGTTTCCTTTTCCCAGCTCAACTCCCCAGCTGGCCGGATACTCCCCATTCCTTTCCCAGACCGGCACCCCAGCTGGCAAGATGTGATAACCCATTCCCCTTTTCCTTTTCCAGCCCGGCCCCCTTCCCTTGCCAGATGGGATAGTTTCCTTTCACGAATCTCATGCCTATGCTCCCCTTATCAAAGCCTCCCACCCACCTAGCAGGATGCCCCCCTCCTCAGAACTCCGCCTGCTTACCCCATTTGTCTCAACCACAACTACACTATAAGTAGAGACTCAAAACTTGACTCGGGGCCATTTTGTTGGAACCTGCAGAGGTCCCATTTGGCCCGTCGACGTAATAAACTTGCCCCTTGCCTCCTCCTGGGTGTCGCTCGCTTCATTTTCTTATAACAATTGGTTCCCTGACCGGGAAGCGAAGGGACTGAAGCGAACGAAGTGACCCCTTGAGTCACCGGCCTCTCGGGACCTCGGCCGTCGGCCCGGGGTGGACAGGCCAGGAGGGACAGGCGCCACTCGTTTTCCGGTTAACGAGGTTCCTCCACCTCTCCGCCCCTGCCCGCCGGAGAGGCTTCCAGAGATGCAGGACCCTGAAAGGACCAGGTAACAGGCATCCGGTACCAGGCGCCAGAAAATTTCAGTTCAGGTAAGGCCCCGGGGCTGCCCCAGCTCAGTCAGGACCGCCCTCAACAGGGCGAAGGGGAGACTGATCACCTCCAGGCCTTTGTGCCCCAGTTCAGGATTCCCCCTCCGGGTGGAAGTCTCAGTCTGTGTGAGTGAATTCTGTGTTGTGTGAATGTATTTGTGCCTCCATGTTTGGGCCTTGTTCTGCGGCTCCGTGTGGACTCATAAGGCAGAACGGTGTGAGCAGAGCCCACCTAAGTCCCCGCGAGGGGAACGGCCAGAGGGGCATCTGAGTGGTCCTCATGGCAAGTCTGTTGTCTCACTTGGACGCCGTCAACATGGGTGGGACACACAGCAAACCTGCTTTTAAAAGGTTTATGAGCCATAAAGAGTTCTAAAAATAAGGGAGAACTCTTTATAGTTATTTAAGAGCGAAGAATTGTGCCGTAGGGAGTCTAGAGAAGACTCCTTATAGAAACCTCCTTTTCCTGAGTCTTTTTTTTTTCCTCCTCTTCCTAAATAGCTGCGGCTCCTTTAAGAAGCCAGCAGCCAGCAGCGGCTGCTGTGCCTCGCCTCAGCCACTTCAGCTGCTTTGGGTGGCAGGCACAAAAGATTTGGAGGAGCAGACCGCAGGTTTTCTCTCTGCGCTCAGCCTCCCCCGCCCCCTGGGGATCTGTGCATGGTGCGTTAGTGGCCTAGGGGCAATCAGTGCAACAGTGGAATTCATAAAAGTTTTACTACCTGAGTTCCCTCCCTCTTCACTTTGTTTTGCTTTTAATCTGCCATCAGAGAATTTCGAAAGGCCTTTCCAGCATTATCAGTGAAATGCCCTCCCCCGGGGGATGAGAAACCCTTTCACTCTTGGTCGGAAGTTTGTTGATGCTGTGATGGAAAGTGTTAAAAAAAAACAAGTTCACTCTGTTTCTGTTGGCTCACCCTAATCATTCTTTTTTCTACAGGAGTGCTGAATAACTCTCACCTCTGTCCTAAAAGCTAGAGACTTGGTAATTACTCCAGATAAAATCCAAACTCAGCCTCCAATTTCTTACTTGGGCCGTGTTTAAATAATACCACAGTACCTTGTGTTCCCTTTGTCTTAAAAAAAAACCACACACTTAAAAACTTTAAATGACTTTCAAAAGCTGCTCGGTGCTATCATTTAACTGTTATTAAAATCAACTCCTGCAAAGTTGGTCCGAGTACAGCACGGGGCTTACGACTAATTAATCACGGCCAGTTACAGGTTCCTTTGTTCCTTCTTTGATCTTTAAGAGGTTAACTTTCAGACTGGAGAACAAAAACTACATTTTATATATTCACAGTGCGGTCTCTTGTGAGAATGTATAGCTGAAAAATGTTCTCTTGGGTTTTGGACTTCACTTGATGTAAATAGTCTGGCTGGAGTTTCCTGTGACTATTTATGATGTGCACAATTGTCTGTGAAATCCCAGGTGTGACAAATATGAAGGGAATATAAAAAGGATATGAGCAAGTGAAAAAGGCTGGGTAGTTAAAGGAGAAGAAAATATTGGAAAAGGCTGGATAGCTAAAAGGGAAGGAAGGCTGAAGGAGAGAGAAACAGAAAGAAAAGAAAGTGTCACACAGATAAAAACTGAAAAAGGAAAAGGACAAGGAAGTCAGAACATGAGACTGTGGGGAACCTTTAAATTGGGTTTGATAAATGCAATTTTCGGCAGTCTTGATTTTACAGTCCACCGAGACTGAATTTGTCTCAAAAACTCTTGCCTGGCTAAGATGATTGTATATATCATAAAAGTACATACTTTTAACTAAGGGCAGTCCTCCTTACCAGTAATAAAAATTACCCCACGGGGTTTAAAGGCTGGACAATTATGACAAATGAATATTACTAAAAACTCTGTTATGTCCAGGTATACGGCTTCAGCTCACAGGAGAGAAACTTACAAGGATGTAATTCGACACCTCCTTTGTCGCTTTACAAGCCGCTAGATTCCCTCACATCTCAAAACAGACAGTGCTCCGGCTTATACTTTTAAGAGTTTTCAGGAATCTTACCATACCTTTAAAATTATAAACACGGCTTACCATATCATTTAATAAGATACCCTTTTATTATCAATCACTTGCTATTAGCCAGGCCGTAGAAATAGAAATTGTGTTTTCACAGGATACTGACTTTCCTATCTAAATTCTTGAGAGGCTAATTCCAGTCATAGGCACAACCTGACACCATTCCTTCTGGGAGATCTCCCCAGCAACAGTGAAGTCAATGCCAAGATATCGTGTGATTGGTGCCTGCCGACTCCTCCGTCCCTTCTCTTCTATAGCCAGCTCATCACAGTGCGATTGCTGACAAGCCCCCCCACCAACTTAAGATCACACAGGGGGCTGTGCTGCCAATGGCTGAGAGGGAGAGAACTCTGGACTCGGACATAAACTAACCCAATCTCTCCTGAATAAAACAGTCACTACTTGTGTAACAGGGACCAATGACTTGAAAAAAAGGTGACTGTCACACAGGACAATGAAACCTGCCAATGTAACCTGTTTTGACATCACATGCTTTAACTGTAATCTTGCTAATTGTGTGGGCCCCCTTGGGGAAGGGAAACTTATGATTGTTCTACATCAACCTCCCTTTGTGGTACTGCCTGTAAACTTGTCAGAACCCTGGTATCGGGACAAAGGGCTACAAGTGATAGAAAAATTGTAAGAGTTGATTAGGCCTAAGCGGGCTGTAGGATTAGTTATTATGGGAATAACTGCACTTGTATCTGCTATAATCGCCGTGGTCATTACTCAGAACATACAAGCTGCTTAATTTACAGATAATGTGGTTCATAGTATGTTACAGCTTATGAGTACTCAGAAATGATTAATCTAAAAGTAAAACAAAGCTAGAGCCACTATTTAAAACTACACGACAACATTAGCTTGTCAACAGAGTCAGGAGTCCCAGCTCATCATCTCTGTGAATCTCTGAACCTGTTTTCTCTTTATAAAATAGAGGGGCTGGGCAAGACACTTACCAAGATTACTTTACCTCGGACTTCTCTAGTTCTTATAAGAAGGAGGATGGATGGTTTTTCAAAGGGGGGGGTGAGCAGAGAAAAGTCTGAGACAAGAGGTATGCGAGGTGTGTTTGCCTCTGACCCAGAGTCAGTTCTGGTCCTTTCCCAGAGACTAGCCCCTCCTTTCTCTGCCTCCAAAACAAACATGCTGATTTTTTGTTTATTTAAGTATCACCTAAAAATCAATCCCTCATTAGATTTGAATTTCAAGGAAATCTTCCTTGCTTCTGAAGAGCCCTTGGCTTCAGATTACTAACTTGTACCCTTAAATCGGCTGCCCTAAGAATATCAAACAAAAGTTGCAGGGCTTTTTACTCCGTGGGTGACTTTCTCCTGGATACATGACAATTAAGTCAGAACTCTGCTCCGGAGTACACCCAGTCCCTGAGATTCAGAATCTGGGAGTTTACCTTGAAGTGTAGATTCAGACTCTTTCTTATAGTAATAGGAAATCTGGTTCAAACTTTACAACACCAAGCCAGGCTGACTTGTCATGCTGAATTTATCTAGATTTGTGTGACTAACAAAACTCACAATATAAACACAGATACATGGGAAAGAGTTAAACAACATCTAGAAAATATGTGGGAACACACTAATGAAACTCTACACCTAACACAGTTACATTCAGAAATTCTGACACTAAGTCATACTCCTTTACCCTTTAATACTGCTGTGACAGCTGAAAGATTTTCTGAATAACCTTAAGAACATGTTTTCTGGGCCTCTTAACCAAATCTGACACTTATTAATCCCCATGATCATAATCAGGAAAACTGTCCTCTCGATAATACTCTATACACCCTTGTCTGCTTAAACTAATTTGCAGAAGTCTACAACAGCTACTGATAAATGGCCACTAATAGATGTTCATCACCTGAAACTGCAAACACAGCGTGGGCGCCCCCCACCATGTTTACTATATAACCCACTGCGGTAGTCAGGGACAGGTGAGATGCTTCTTGATCTGTGTTCGCCTAAGACAGGACTCTATCGCTAGAGGATAGGGTTCCGATGACGGGAAAGACACAGAAACAAAGAAACATGACCTAACAGACACGCAGGTGGGACAGCTGGGAGCCAGCTGATTTTTATAATAAAGGGGAGATGTCGGGAGCGGCCCCTCCCCTCCAACATGAGGATCAAGGAAATGCCTTCTAAGAGGGACTTCAACCCCTCGATTTATGAGATTATATCAGGACAATCTGACTAGGAACTTCTGAGGAACAGAGATCAGAGGAACAGATTTCAATACAACATGCCTAGTAACACTGAGGCCTGCCCAGTCTCACTAACTTCCCCCTAATTACGTCCCCCCCTTCCCTTTTCTCCACAAACACAGGTTTACAGAGTAACTTTTGACAGACTTTCCAAGGAAGTCTCCACACAGCCATTAAAACTATACAAAGGGCTGGATTAGGGGATGACAGACACTTACTCTCTACTCAGGGAGAAATAAATAAAAAACTATCAGAGACATTCAATACAGACATGGACCAAGTTACTGACACACTTCTTATACTTCAGAATCAAATTAACTCCCCGGTAACAGTTACTTTACAAAACAAACAAGCGTGAGACTTATTACTGGCAGAGAAGGGCGGGACCTATATGACTCTGGGCAAAGAATGGTGATATGTTATAAATGCTTCTAACATTGTCACGTCTAAGATTACAGAGCTCAAAAGCCGAACTGAACAGAGACGATGTGAACTTACCCAGTCTGCATGGGGACTCATGTCAAATTGGGCCACCTGGTTGGCCCTCCCTGTGGGGACAACTCGTCTTCAGATTCATAGTCCTGACCTTCGGACCCTGCCTCCTGCACCACCTACGAGACCAACTAGAACAGAACTTACTCAACAAAACCGTCTCCAGGGTCCTGACCCTCCGAACTTATCAACAATTTCCCCAAGCTGACGTTGAAGAATTGTGATACCCACCCTTATCAAAGGGGGGTATCAAAGGGGGGAATAATATAGAGACTGAAAAATTTTCCTCCCCCCCCCATCCTTGCTGTTCCTACACCCACCTAGCTCTCCCTTCATTTCACAGCAGCTCTCGCCAGACAAGGACACTCTCCCTTGATAAGCCCGGCTCCCAGGCTGGCCGGATAACCCCTGTTTCCTTTTCCCAGCTCAACTCCCCAGCTGGCCGGAGACTCCCCATTCCTTTCCCAGACCGGCACCCCAGCTGGCAAGATGTGATAACCCATTCCCCTTTTCCTTTTCCAGCCCGGCCCCCTTCCCTTGCCAGATGGGATAGTTTCCTTTCACGAATCTCATGCCTATGCTCCCCTTATCAAAGCCTCCCACCCACCTAGCAGGATGCCCCCCTCCTCAGAACTCCGCCTGCTTACCCCATTTGTCTCAACCACAACTACACTATAAGTAGAGACTCAAAACTTGACTCGGGGCCATTTTGTTGGAACCTGCAGAGGTCCCATTTGGCCCGTCGACGTAATAAACTTGCCCCTTGCCTCCTCCTGGGTGTCGCTCGCTTCATTTTCTTATAACATTTGGACAGGAATGGACTGGACTTGGCAATGCAGAGTGACCACATATTGGAAGCACTTTGTGGTTATAAACATCTACAGGATATTATCTTGCTGACCTCTGGCTGGAGGAAGGGGAGTGGAGGGAGAGGAGGGGAAAGGGGGTTGTTGGGAGGATGAGACATGTATGGAGCAGAGAGGAAGAGCGTGCTGTCACCAGACGGGGAGAGCAGTGGAAGCTGAACATAGGCGGGCATGTAAAGTTATACGTGAATGTACATTTTCACTCAGTTATGTTAAATAAAAAAAAAGAAAGAAAGAAAAGGAAAAGGAAGCAGGCAGAGAATTAGAAACCTCACATCACCAAGAAGGCAGCACTGAGAGAAGAGGACATTCTTCAGACCTGAGGTTCCTGTGCCAAGATGCTCCCTGGACAAAGACTGACACAGACGAGGACTTTCCTCCAGAGCCAACAAGGCAGAAAGCCTTCCCCCGGAGCAGACATCCTAAATTCGGATTTGTAGCCTACCAGACTGTGTCAGAATAAACCTCCCTTTATTAAAGCCGGAAAAAAAAAAAAAAAAGAAAAGCGCTCTCCTGGGGGCAGGCTCTGGCTCCCAAGCTAAGAAATAGGTCCAGCTGCGGCCACCGTATTCAAGACGGCGCCCTCCACACAGGCAGCAGACAGAAGGCTAAAGATGCCGAGAGGTAGTGATTCCTCTGATTGTGTTGCAGGACCCCCAAAGCCGGCGGCACTAGGTAAATTACTGCTTTGCTATGGGAGAAGCGCTGTCCTGTTTGCAGGTGCTGGCTCCCAGGCTAAGATGAGGTCCCGCTATTATCTCCGTATCCAGCATGGCGTCCCGCTTACTGACTGCAAAACCCCGTACCAACGCCGCTGAGGCAGATATAAAACGACAGGCTCAAAGTGGCTGGATTCAATGAGTCCCAAGCCTGGCTCTGAAAATCTGGGAGTTTCGTCTGCCTGTCCCCCCAGCAGCGTGTCTGAGTCTAGCCGCTAGGCAAGACCCTGCTCTGCCGGCCGGCCGAGACAGAGGAAAAAAAAGAAAAGTCAAAATGGTGAGTTTCCCTTCAGTCCGTGAGAGCCAGGGATAGGCAGGCGCGGCAGTCAGCGTAAGAGAGGAGGTTTTTCGCCCACTGGTGTGAAGTCCCGATTAACAGCCCTGTGCCGTGTCCTGGGGCTGATTAGGTGACCAGAAGGCTCCGTTCGATGATCAGTTCAGGTCTTGGTTTCCAGAGGGATATAAGAAGACGTGTGCTTAGTCCGTCAGCTTGACTCCGACTCCTCCATTACTATTTCTATGTTTAGTGAGGTTTGGGTCATTTTGAATTTTTTTTTTTTAATTTAACATGACTGAGTGAAAATGTGCATTCCTGTATAAATTTACATGCCCGCCTATATGCAGCTTCCGCTGCTCTCCCTGTCTGGTGACAGCACGCTCTTCCTCTCTGCTCCATACATGTCTCATCCTCCCGACAGTCTCCTTTCCCCTCCTCTCCAACCACTCCCCTTATTCCAGCCAGAGGTCTGCACGATGATACCCTATAGCTGCACAAAACTGTGTCTCTTATAAACAGCATACAGATGGGTCATTTTTTTAATCCAATCTTCCACTCTCCATTTCTTTATTGGTGCATTTAGCCCATGTACATTCAGTGGGATTAATGAAGTGTATGAGCTGTGTATGTGCTGTCATTTTGATGTCCTTTTTGTGTGTTGTAGACAGTTTTTGTTCCCTTTAATTTTCTGTGCTGAGTTTTTTTCTTTACGTGTTTTCATGTTTTGCAGTATTAGTGATTTGTATTTGCTGAGACCTTGTGTTTCCCTTGTTTTTTATTTTGATGTATAGGATTGATAGTTTCCTTGGCAGTTACCTTAGTATTTACCCTCTTTTTTTCCAGAATTAAACTAGTCTTTAATTGGCTTATATTGCCCTGACTTCCTATCCGTATGAAAGATTTATGACTATATTTTCTTTGGGGTACCTCTTTTTTACTATAACGTTTACACAATGACATCACTGTTTCCCTGTTTTCACTGTTTTGCCTATAATTTACTTTGATGATTTCACTATTTGTGTTGATATCCAGCTGTTCAGTCAGGTGTCCCGGTCTTGAGTTATTACCTGGTGGTATTAGTTTTCTAAGCAAAGGACTGCCTTTAGTATTTCTGATAGTTTGGGTTTAATTTTGGCAAATCCCCTAACTTTCTTTATCTTTTCTTTTTATTTATGTAACATGACTGAGTGAAAATGTACCTTCCCGTATAAATTTACATGCCCGCCTATATTGCAGCTTCCACTGCTCTCCCTGTCCGGTGACAGCACACTCTTCCTCTCTGCTCCATACATGTCTCATCCTGCCAACCGTCTCCTTTCCCCTCCTCTCCACCCACTCTCCTTCCTCCAGCCAGAGGTCAGCAGGATGATATCCTATAGATGTATAGAACCATAAAGGGCATCAAGTATACGTTCCCTCTGCATCGCCAAGTCCAACCGATTCGTTTCCGAAGACTGGACCTTCGTTATGACTTATCGGCAAGGGCCAGGGCCATGCTCTCAGGGGATCCCCGAAACCGCTGGACCATCAACGGAGGTCTTTTAGTGCAGACCTCAGGGTCCCCCCCCTTTTTATTCTTGTGTTGCCAGTGTGACTCAACTGAGTGAGCTCCATCACTGCTATCACTGGTGGTGGCCGGGCACCATCCGGTTCTTCTGGTCCCAAGTCGATGTAGACACCCACTCATGTGGGTCTCTCTATCTTCTAGGTTGTCTTTACCCCATGTCATTTTGGTCCTCGGTGAGCATCCGTTCCTGCTGAGTTGGGACCGTTTGCTGCGCCCTCGGATGGTAGCTCTTAAGACCCCAGGTGCCTCTCACCAATGTAGGGTGCGTGCATAGAGCCCCCTTAGCGAAATGCCGGTTTTGTAAATTGACCTCGATTTCGCCTAAGAGCGTGGTCCCATGCCCCCTGCCCCAGCTACTCTGTCCTTGCAATATTGGGTTAAGGTGGAAGGGGTAGTCAAGCTATGCTGAACTCCACTTAATGTTGTTCTTGTTTCTAATGTGTGCTGTCACCGATCTGTCCCAACCAGATTTCTAGCAACTATCTAATCAAAACCCTCCCCTCCTCGTCCTCCCTCCCTCCCCTCCCTTGCAGCTGTCAAAGAGTCTTTTCTTCTACACACAAGTCTGCTTTTGAGACCTTATCGCAGAGGTCCCATACAAGTTTTGTCCTGGGCATCTGGGTTGATTCCATCGGTTTACTATCGCGGACTGTGGTGAGGTAAACATTCTTGTGCATGTGTCCATTGATGCGAAAGGCCTTGCTTCTGTAGGATATATTCCAAATAGTGGAATGACTGGGTCAAATGGTATGTCAGTATCCCATCTTTTTTAAGGAAGCACCACATTGCTTTCCAAAGAGGCTGGACCATTTTGCAAGCCCACCGACAGTGTAGGAGAGTTCCACTTTCTCCACAGCCTCTCCAGCACTTGTTGTTTTGTGGTTTTTGGATCACGGCCAACCTTGTTGGGGTGACATGGTATCTCACTGTAGTCTTGATTTGAATTTCTTTACTAACTAAAGATCGTGAACATGTCCGCATGTGCTCTGGGGCTGCCTGGATCTGCTCTTTAGTGAAATGTCTGTCCATCTCCTCTGCCCATCGCTTAATTGGATGATGTATCTTCTTCTTATTGATATTTTGTAGTATCTTATAGATTGCGGAGATCAGGCGTCGGTCTGACACAGAGTTGCCAAATATTTTTTCCCATTCTGCAGGTGTTCTTTTAATTCTGTTAATAAAGCCTTTGGATGAGCCAAAGTGTTTGATTCTTAATAGTTTCCATTGAGCTATTTTCTCTTGTGTTGATTGTGGTTTGTTTGACAGATTTTGGAGTCTGTCCACATGGTGTGTTAAAACCTCCATTGTTATTCCTACCTTTCCTTGGATGAGCTTTATCGTTTCAGGTTTGATATCTAGGTCCTTTATCCGGTTGGAGTTGGTTTTTGCATAAGGTGTAAGATACGGATCTTGTTTCAGTTTCTTGGGGATGGATATCCAATTTTGCCAGCAGCATTTGTTGAAGATACCGTTGTTACCCCCGTGTAATGTCTTAGGGCCTTTGTCAAATATCAGTTGTTCACAGGCAGAGGGTGTCATCTCTGGGGTCTCCGTTCTGTTCCATTGATCGATCTGTCTGTTCTTATACCAGTACCAGGCTGTTTTGACCACCGTGGCAGTGTAATGTGTTCTAAAGTCAGGTAATGAGAGGCCTCCCAGTGTGTTCTTCTTCTTTAGTAGTACCTTGCTTAACCGGGGCTGCTTCCCTTTCCAAACAAAATTGGTGATTTGTTTCTCCAACTCATTGAAAAATGTCACCGGAACTTGTATTGGGATGGCATTATATAGATAGATTGCTTTGGGTAACATAGACATTTTCCCAATGTTAAGTCTTCCTATTTCCATGAACAACGGAGATTTTTCCATTTATCTAAGTGTCTCTTAGTTTCTTCTGGTTAGGACTTGGAGTTCTCTGTGTCAAACTCTGTAGCTTCTGTGTATAGATTAATTCCTAGGTCCTTTCTGTTCTTAATATGTGTGGTAAATCGTATGGAACTGTCGATTTCTCCAATCACTGTCTTGTTGTTAGTGTCTCTTGTATCCTGAGAATTTGCTGATGTCTCGTATCACTTAGAGGCTTTATTTAGAGATTCCTGGGGAATCTAAGCACTTGCAATCGTGTCATCTGCTAACACTGCAAAAACGAACCTGGAACTTGTACTCGGACTGCCTTAAAGAAGCGGATTGCTTTCGGGGAAAGAGACCCTTGCACAATGTGAAATCTTCCTATCTCCGTGAACAGTGTAGATTTTTCCATTTCTCTAAGTCTCTCTTAGTTTCTTGTGATTCAGACCGGTAGATCTCGCTGCAAAAGTCTGTTGCTTCTCTGGTTACATTAGTTCCTAGGTACTTTCTCATTTGGGGGTCTGTGGTAAGTGGTGTGGACCTGACGATTCCTCCGTTCACAGTCTCGTTACCATTAATCCCACTGATTTATTTCGGTTTCTCTTGTATCCTGAGAGTTTGCTGATCTCCTCTGTCAGTTCGAGGGTTTACCGAGAGGTTCCTTGCGATTCGAAGCATGTCCATTCGTGTCATCTGCTAACAGCACAAACATGAAGCGGCAAATTGTACTGGGTCTGTCTCATAGAAATCGATTGCTTTCTTGGAAAGAGACCTTTTCACAAAGTTCAGTCTTCCTATCTCCTTGAGCAGCGTAGATTGTTCCATTTCTCTAAGTCTCTCTTAGGTTCTCGTAGCTAGTGCTGGTAGTTCTCTGTGTAAACTGTGCTTACTCTCTGGTTAGATTACTTTCTAGGTATTTTCGTTTATGCAGTCTATGCTAAATAGCATGGACGTGACGATTTCTCTTTCACCATCTCGTTAGTGTAAATCCTAGGGAGTTACTTGGATTTCTCTTGTATCCTGAGAGTTTGCTGATCTCTCCTATCAGGTAGAGGGTATACTTAGAGATTCCTTACGATTCTCGGCATGTACGAATTTGTCATCGGCTAACAGGGCAAAAATGATGCCGGAACTTGTACTCGGAGCGCCTTATAGAAAGCCCCTATGAAGGTAAAGTACCTAGGAATTCATCTAACCAGCGAAATAAGAGACCCCTACAAAGAGAGCTACAAGCCCTTACTACAAGAAACTAGAGAGACTTAGAGAAATGGAAAAACCTACCCTGCTCATGGATAGGAAGACTTAACATTGAGAAAAGGTCTCTTTCCCCAAAAGCCATCCACTTCTCTAAGATACTCCGAGTACAAGTTGTAGCATCATTTTCGCCCTATTAGCAGCATTAGAAGAGAGATATCTTCAGAGGTTTCTAAGTAGCTTTGGCTTGATTCCTAAGCTCGGTGACTTCTTTATTTGGAAGTTAAATTGATCGAGTCGTGCAGCCCTGGTGATGCATGGTTAGGAGTTTGGCTTCAAATTCACTAGTTGTTCCTTGGAAACTCGGGCAGTTCAGCTGTGCTATGTCCGTTCTGTATGAGTTGGAGTTAACTCAGGTCATTGTGTCGTAGGATGCAGATAGCAAAATTCTATCTTTTTGGTTATATGAGGTCTGAAAATTCAGTTTATGAACTGAATCCTAGGAGAAGTGCTATGTATCTCATTGCTGAAAATCACTGTGGTCACCTATGAAGTCCTCTCTTTCAGAAGCTATGCACTGACGCCAGCACCTTGCCCACCCTTCAAAGCGATTCTGGAAGTCTTTCTGGCATGGCCATCAGAGCTGTCATCATATTACCCTTGATGTCATAAATGTCATCCAGACGTCTTCCTTTCAATATCTGGGCTAGAGGAAAAAGTCACTGGGAGCCAGCTCGGGAGAGTAGGGAGGGTACTCCCAAAGAGTTATTTGTGTACTGGCTAAAAACTCCCTTACAGAGAACTACACAGTTAAGTTAGAGAACTTGCCACCAGGCCACTGTGTGCAGTGGCCATTCTAGAAAGATTTCCAAAATTGCTTTGAAGTGTGGAGTAGGCGCTGGCATTGGTGCCTCAGAAGAAAGGTCTGCTGGTCCGTTTCTAAAAGACCCCAGTCATGGAAAATCCTACAGAGCAGTTCTACTCTGAAACACATGGGGTGCCAAAGGTCAGAATTGACTAGAAGGCATGCTTGTTTTTCTTTCTTAACGGTATTTAATTTTATGTTAAAACGTGTATGTTTAACTAGCTAATAAAATGCCAGACCGTTTTCTGGAGTGCCTGTCTGGTGACTTATCTGTCTGGTGTTGGATAGTTTTAACTTGGAAGATTTGGAACCGCTGTAACGGACGCAGGGTGGATTTCACCGTTGTCTTGCTGTTTTCTCTCGGGGGGATCATGTTGAGCGTCTTTTCATTTACTCGATTGTTTGTATCTCTTCTGTGGAAGATAACTCGTCAGTTTTTTGTCTGTTTTTTTTGCACGGTGCTTTAGTAGAAGGTTTACAGAGCAGATTAGTTTCTCATTAAACAGTGAATACACGTATTGCTTCGTGACGCTGACCGCCAGCTCCCTCCCTGACTTGACGTTGGGTTCCTTGTCGCCAGCTGGCCTCACCCGTCCTGCCTTCTCGCCCCTGCCCCTGGGCTGGTGGACCCATTTAATCTCCTTTTGTCTTATGAGCCTGTCTAATGTTTGGCTGATGTATAAACCACAGGAGTTACTTTCATACTGAGTTAAGAGGGTACCCGGGGACCACATTGCTGAGGTTTCTCCAGTCTCTGTCAGACTAATAAGTCTGGGTTATTATTATCATTGAGTTAGAATTTTGTTCTTTTTTTTTCCCTGGCTGTGGCCCGGACCCTGCCTTGGGATCCCTGTTCCCCGTCAGTGGAATCAGCCGGGTAGCCGGGCACCGTCTAGTTGTGCCGGACTCCGTCTGGTGGAGGCTGTGCTAGCTGTGGTCCGTGAGCCCTTCAGTCCTTCCTTTGCTTTGAGCGGTTTTTCATGTTGAATTGTTAGAGTTCTGCATATAGCCTGGGTACAAAACCTTTACCAAGTATGTTTCACAAGCGTTTGCTTCCACTGTGTGCCCGGACCTTCCCTTTTCTCAGCAGTGTCTTTGGAAGACCAGAAGCTTTCCATTTGGATGGAGTCCACATGCTTTATTTTTCATGCTGGGAGACTAAGTCATGGCTCAGGAGCTAGGATCTGTTCCTGTAGCAATTCTTCACATAACCATGGAGTGCTTAGTACTTGCCAGACCCTCAGTACCAAGTACTGGTAAGGCTTCAGATATGACAAATGTACAGTCCCAGCCCTCGAGAAGCTCAGAGTCCCAGGTGACAGTGGCAACTGCCAGAGCCATTGATAGAGGATGGGAGTCATAACAGGGTCACCAGATCAAACTTAGAATCAGGAAAAGCCGTGCTAGAAGATGTTAGGCTTTGGCTGCATGTTGGACATGGAAGAGTTAGTGCCAAGCCAGGGAACCACTGTTGGTGACAGTGTAAGATGGAGAGCCCAGTGCATTCTGGGAGCACTCTGC
This sequence comes from Heterohyrax brucei, assembly GCA_028571685.1. Taxonomy (NCBI): domain Eukaryota; kingdom Metazoa; phylum Chordata; class Mammalia; order Hyracoidea; family Procaviidae; genus Heterohyrax; species Heterohyrax brucei. The sequence continues at coordinate 3,171,733 of CM053145.1, read as the reverse complement.
ATGGGCAGGTGCGTTCTGGGAGTACTCTGCCAGGTCATGGTTGGTTAAACATGGCTGTGGCACAGGATGAAGATGGCTGGCCCAGGATTGAAGAGCAGGGGTAACATGTCTAAAGCATCTCCATCAGTCCTGGATAGCAAGACTCAGTCAACATTAGTTGAAGACCGTGGGTCTGGAATCTGACCGAGCGTGAGTCCTGGCTTTGCCATCTACAAGTGTTTGGATTTGGGGCAAGTAATTCTACCATCCTGTGCCTTAGCCCTCCTTGTTATGTAATCATATTATGAAGATTCAGTGACTTATTCACGTGATGAATACCTAGAACAGGGCCAAACGAAAGCCGTGGCTGCAGAGTCAGTTCTGACTCACAAGGACCGTACAGCCCGGCGCAGAACTGCCTCGTGGCATTTCCCAGGAGTGCCTGCTGGATTAGGACTGCTGACCTGGTGGCGAGCAGCTGTGGCTCTAAGCCACTGCACCGCCTGGGTTTCTAGAACAGATCCAGGTGCACAGTGAGTGTTCAGTGAACATTCACGGTCTCAGTGTTAGCCTTTGGTTCATCTTTCTCTGTGCAGTGGGAAACGGCTTCAGAAATAGTAGACAATCACTGTGGCAGCCTGGTGATGAACTGGGGACAGAGCGACAGCAGCCCAGTGTGTGGCCTGGGGAAGGGAAACTCAGGGGAGGCAGCTTTCTGGAATCCGAGTTTGGGCCAGTCTGTGAAAGCAAATGAGTGATCTGGGTGACCCAGCATGAGGGGAGTCCACCGTAAACACAGACCCAAAGGGTGTCCTTTCTCAGGGTGAGATCACACGGTCGTCCACACACTTAAGGTTGTCCACATAGCCAGTGGCGTCTGCTTCAGATGTAAAATAGATCCAAATAGCCCTCACTGATTAGACTTTTTGTCCTAATGTACTTAATAACTGAACCTAAACCCGAGGCCCTTCCTGTCGAGTCTGTGATGACCCACGGGGATGCCATGTGCTGCAGAGCAGAGCGGCTCCATCGGGCTTTCTTGACTGTAGGCGCACAGTCAGGTCTCTAGACCTTTCTTTCTTCCACGGTGCTGTTGGCTGGGCTGGAATTGCCACCCCTCAGACTCATTTGCCCAGCCCAGGGGCCTCCACCCTTCGTATGCACGCGGGAGGTGCCGGCAGCCACCGCCGCCTGCCTTCCCTCCGCCCGCTCCCGTCTGTTCCTCTCATCGCTCCACGGTCTTTTGCTGTGTATTTTATTTGGCCGTCGTCATAACACACAAATATTCCTGCCAGTTCTTTCGTGAGCTTTATAGTTTCTAGAAGATGTGTTATTCTACCGAATCATTGTGTTGTAATTTCTGAATCTGTCCTCTACTGTTGACATTGAGGTGGTGGTTTGTAAGTCATCACACTTGTGAAAAACGTATGCTACAAATCCCACGGTAAATTCCTGGAAACAGTTTACTGAAGACTGTTAGTTGAAAGGAAGAACAATCAGTTAGAGCTAATTTATGCACCCGAAATGGGTAGGAATCCCAGGAGGCGCAGTGGGTAAAGTCTACAGCTGCTAACCCACAGCTCGGCAGCTGGAATCCGCCAGGTGCTCCTTGGAAATGCCACGAGGCAGTTCTGCTCTGTCCTGTAGGGTCGCTATGAGTTGGAAGGGACGTGGTGGCGATGCGTTTTTGCTTTGTTGTGAGGCTTCTCAGACCTGAGGGTCGGGGAAATTGCCTGAAATGAAGCCCACCCCCTCTCGGTTTTCCTGTCTCCTCTCAGTGCGTTGGTGGCCTTATTCTCTGTGCCCGTCAGTACCTGGAGGGGGTGCTTGCTCCTTAGGGCCTGGTGTGGTCTGTGCTTCAGTTCTGGGGACACAGTGTTCCTTATTGGCTGCTTCAGCTGCAAACCCTGGAGGACAGGAAAGCTGGCCTCACGTGCAGTTTGTGTCCACGCCTGGCCTTGACAGCTCTAGTGGGCACAGTGGGGCTCACCTCTGGGGGGTACATCTAGTTCCCAGAGAAGGGTGGGGTGGTTGTGAACTGAACCCACGCTCAATTTTCCCCATAAAGTAGGGTTCCGTAAAATCCCTTATGATTATTGAAATTACTTTCCAGAAGGGCATTTCCAGGAATGTCTTAAAAGAAAGGGGGAGGTGTTACATTTTTTCCTTACTGCTTTTATTGAGACTGAAAAATGGTTGCTTGGCGTGTGTTCTTGATCCATCGCCTGTAGGTGGCATTTAATGGATAGCCAGGAAAATCTGTTTTTCAGTGAGCGAGTGTTGAATGCTTACGTTAAATAAACATCATGCCAGAGACTTTTGTAACTACAAGGAAGTCAGTTTTACGGTTCATATCCTCATAACTATACGGTGTAATTGGGGTTGATTTTCTACCAGAGAAGGAGGTCTTTATGATGTTGACCTTGAGTGGGTGTGTTCCATACCAAAGGAGTTGCATCCTACTTTGTCTGGAAATGGAATGAACCCCAGCGCTGAGTGGTTTGGGGGAGCCCGGAGGGAACCTGCTGTGTGCAATCCCTGGGTTAGGAATGAGAGCCTTTCCTAAATGTGTCTTTAAGAACTTGTAGGTAAATCAGGGCAGGTGCCTAGGGTTCCTGTTTAACCATAATGTAGTTCAGGGGGATCCCTGGTGGTGCAGTGGTTAAGAGTTTGGCTGCTGAGCAAAAAGTTGGTAGTTTGAATCCACCAGCTACTCCTAGGAAACTTGCATCAGATGAGTTGGAAGTGGGTGCGTGGCAGTAGTTAGTTTGGATTTTAGTGTAAGGAAAGCTTCTGAGCCTTTTCAGTGATTGGAAAGCTGCATTTATGCGAGTGAGGGTGATTGTAATGAAGATGTTGTTGAGACTAGGTGTGGTTCAGTCTTTTCAAAGGGCGGGCAAATTTATATAACATTAAAGGACAACTGTGAGTAGTCTGTAGGCCACATGTTTGCAGCTCATGGACTGCATGTTGTATAAGACCAGAAGAAATAAAGGGTAACTGCCTGCCTCGACGGCACTTGGCTGGCTGGCCTGCCATTACTGAGGGTTTTCATCTGAGACCCAACAGATGGATCCTGATGAAAAGGTGGGAGACTGTGGAACAGAGCTTCAAATTCATGTGGAAGTGGCACCATTAAGACTCAGGGAACCCTCAGAACTAATGCCCAGAAGTAATCCTCAAAGCTTCAGCTTAAATGATCCCGTGAAGTCATTGTTGAACTAAACAATTGATGGCTAGTAATTAAGTGTTTGTAGTGTGCACATCTATATAATTCTTTTTTTTAAAGTATTTTATTGTGATTGAAAGTATACAATCCAAATGAAATTTGCTCTATATAATTCTTTAAAACTATGTAACAGCAGTTAATCTCAAGCAAATGAGAACCTGACAAGCAGAGAGCTTAGCTGAACAGTGACTCAACCATATGGGTAGAGACAGAACGAACAGTTACCCAGTTATTGAGCTGTTGATGTACAAATTAGGAACGGAGATGTATTTGGCTGTACGTGTTACCACCAAAAATCAGTAAGATGAAAGAAAAGTTTACAGCCTAGAAAACCCTGGATGGAACGCTGCTGTGTCACATGGGGTCACTGGAAATGGAAAAGCAACTTGATGGTACCTAACAACAATGACATCGTGACTCTTAAACGACTGTACGGTGAGGAAGTCCGCGACATCTCTAACAGAAGAACTTGCAAATTTAAGGTATTTTTCACTGGCTGAAATGGATTCTCCTGTGTGAACTGCCCAGCTGAGAAAAGCTGCTAACGGGCAGCTGTGTGGTCCCGCAGTGTGCTGGGCAAGGGTGGTGACCACGCTGGTGTAGACCCCTCGCGGTGGTAGATTTAACGTATGAGGTGTCAGATATTCATGAGGGACCCCAAAGGCCCCAGATAGATGGTACAGTACTTTTTTGCCCCTTTCTGTAGGTTGGCAATGTTGGGGTATCACAAACTCAAGCCTCTTGCTTTGGCCCTTCTGGTTTGTTGTGGCACCTTGGGAATGACGACTTCTGATCCTTGGCCTTGTTCTGTAGCACTGCTTGCTAGCTCTCTTGTATTTCTTGAGACATAAGAAGGTTGTGTTGAGATAAGCAGAGGTGGCTGAGGGAGACGTGGCCAGTCTCTGCTGGCTTTGGGGGCCACATCAGGACGTATCACCTTGAGTCGGCCTCAGAGTGCAAAGGCCATTGACCGAGATGCTGAGCTCGCTGACTGGCTGGATGAAGCCCCAGGGCATCTCCAGGCCACCTCTAGGGGACAGCATGACTCACGTGGTCTGCTCGCTCCCTTGTGGACCCCCTTCTGTTTGGTGACCTGAGATACCACGGAAGGCTTTACACGTTTAGTTCCAGAGATGTTGATTTTTGGTGATGTTTAATTGACTTTGTTGTCTGCTTGAGTGGGATTTGATTCCTAGCCTTTCTGTATATTTTACCATGTCCTTTTTTCTCTTTTTGATCCTCCCTGGAGCTTGTCAAAGGGGATCCCAAGAAAACAAAATGAAAACAAGCAAACAACAAAAAAACCCGCTGCTGTCCAGTCACCTCTGACCACCAGTGACCCCATGGAGGGTTTCCAGGGCTGCAGGACCCGAGGCGGCTGGACCGTTCTCCTGGGGTTTTGAATGTCGGATGAGCCCTTTCGGTGAGCAGTCCGTTGCTTTCATCACGGCATCTCCAGGGCTTCCTTCCATGTCACTGAATACAGGGACGTCACTGCCTGTCAGCCTCCGCTGACCAGGTGAAAGGGTTAGGAGGTCTGTGTGTGTGTGTGTGTGTGTGTGTGTGTGTGTGCGCCTGCTCGCAGCCCGACGAAACAAGAGAGAGGATTGCAGTTCATTTTGTTTCTCTGTCATGAATGTATTCTGGGGGAGTGAAATCTCTTTGATTCTCTAATACAGATTAAGTAGTCGTTTTGTGTAATCTTCTGTCGTTCCCATGCAGACAGTTTTTTGAGGACATCTAATCCATTTTATTTCTCCATACCCCATCCCTTTGGGTGGGATCATGGATGGCTGTTCAGAGTGAGAAGCCTGAAGAAGCACTCTGGTTGTTGCCTGAATAATCGGAAACATTTGCTGTGTAGCGCCTAGATCTTTTTCACGGAGTGGTGCCGGATTGTCAATGAAGTTGCCCGCACTGTGTGTCGTTTTTAGCCTTGTTTCTGTTTGTAGAACAATGTAATCGGCTTTAAGACTTAGTTCAGGACTGAATGTTCTGGTTTTTTATCTTAATTGGCATCCGTGATTGTGGCCAAAAGTGCTTCCTTGTGACATCAGCGCAGATGAAGCTGGCCTTGCCTACCAGGAAACAATGCCAGACAATTTTGTTTTAGCAGATGCAGTATCTCCGTGGTACTGGTGAATTCCTTTCTTTATCTCCTTTGTGGGGTAATCAGTGGTACGTGGAGAACGGAAATTCCAGTCGGGGAAATACAAGTGAACTGTTGACTGTCGTTTTCACCTGGGGCTTTGGAACAGACTATTTCATACCTCCTATAATGAGTTGTACCGACTTGACGGCACTGGGTTTGGTATTTTTGGTTACTGTAAGAGAAAGCCCTGGTGGCATAGTGGTTAAGTGCTGCATCTGCTAACCAAAAGGACGGCAGTTCAAATCGACCAGGCACTCCTTGGAAACCCTATGGAGCAGTTCTACCCTGTCCTGTAGGTTTGCTATGAGTCAGAATCAACTCGATGACAGTGGGTTTGGTTCTTAGTTTTTTATTTTTTCGGTTATTTTAGGATACATTGAGTTGATATTTTTTCTTTAGATTATTCTGTTCTGTAGGCTCTTCTCTAGTTTCCACAGGTTTTCATGTTAGTAAGTTTGATGTTCTTGATGGCAGGGATACCCCATCTGTGGTGTTTCCTCTACACTGGTTAAATGCAGTGTCAAAGAAGAGGATACACGTTTGAGTTTTATCTCAAACGCAATGTGAAAATGTGTTTTCTTTCATGTGCTGATGAAGTGTGATTGTGCGAACCCAAGAAGGCCCAGGAGGTAGTTTCAGTGCTGGTTCTGTCTCTGAAGAATTGTAAGAATTTGGAAGTCACTGGGGTTTCTGCTCTGTGTAGCGCTAAGAGATGCCACCAGCATCACCTTTGGTATAACTGGTGTCCCTGGGGTTTCTGTTTCATGGAGCACAGTGTGAACGGTGGCTTCTGGAGGTGCGCTGCAGAGGCCTGCCTAGGAGTTATAAGTGATTCACTCCGAACCTCAGTGTTCTCACACACGGAATCCAAGGTCTGACACTGAAGTCCACAAGCTTAATTTTTCTAAGTGATACAGACCTCACTGCTGAATATCATGACAGTCATCTTTGAAGTACTCCTCTTGGGAAGCTGTGCACCGATGCCAGCACCTAGCCCACCCTCCAAAGTAACTTTGGAACTCTTTTTCTGGAATGGCCGTTGCACATGGTAGCAAAGTAGCAAGTTGACAAACTTAATTGCATAGTTGTCTGTGAGGGAGATTTTAGCCAGTAAACAAATAACTGTATTGGAACCCCCTCCCCACTCGTAGACCTGATCTAGCCCCTAATGACTTTTCTCTTTACCCAAAGATAAGAGAAGTAGTGAAAGGAAAACGTTTGGATGACATTCAGGCCATCAAGGGTAATACGATGACAGCTCTGATGGCCATTCTAGAAAAAAAGAGTTCCAAAACGGTTTTGAAGGGTGGAAGCAGCGCTGGCGTGGGTGCCCAGCTTCCCAAGGGGAGCACTTGGAAGGTGGCCGTAGTGACCGTCAGCAATGAGGCGGGGAGCACTTTTCCCAGGATGAGTTTGCCGGCTTAACTGGCAGCCCTGGTAAGTTGCTGCTGGGGGTGCCACTGCCACGTGTGTTTGAACTCACGGCCGCACTGGGGACAGAGCAGCACTGTCCCAGCGGGATCTCCTGGCCGTCATCTTTACAGAGACAGAACCCCAGGTCTTCCTCGTACGGAGCCGCTGGGTGGTGGACCAGAAGCCCTGGCGGCAGCCAAGCTCGTAACCATTTCACCACCAGGACCCTTTATGGAGTAAGGGGGTTGGAGTCAACGTCCTGGGCACTGAGAGTGTTGGCAGGTGACTCGTCAGGCGCCGCCTCTCGTCCGTGGCCAGGCCAAGTTTACAGTGGATGAGGAAAGGTGTGTTTGTCAGGAAGAGGAATGGTTTCTTTTAAGTAGATCTACAGTCGCGGTTGACTTCATGTGTAGCCTGCCTGTCCTCAAGACGTCTTGGCATCGATTTCAGGTATTGGAATCAGACAGTGTTCCTGGAAACCTGAGACATTTATTTAGGGACATCCAAAGTAACCATTTTGATGACAGCCTGGTGGCAGAGTGGTTAAGTGCTACGTCTGCTGACCAAAAGGTTGGCCGTTCAGATCCACCAGGCACTCCTTGGAAATTCTGTGGAGCAGTTCTACTCTGCCTATATGGTCACTGTGAGTCAGAATTGACTTGACTGCACTGGATTTGTTTTCTTTTTTTAACAGCGGATATGCTAGCCAAGACTCTGAATAAGTGATTTTCCAGACCTTTTCACTTCAGCTTGTATGAAAGAAATGTTATTTTCAAAAAGCACCACCAGGAAGGGTCGCCATGAGTCGGATCCGACTCGATGGCACTTGGCTGGCTGGGCATGAAGAATGTATTCTGTTTAATTGGAATATAAATAGACCTTTGGTATTTGTATATTTAAATAAAATGAAAAAATATCAGAATTATTTGTAAATATTTAAATAATAATGAAATGTATGAAGCCAATTTATAATGTCTAAGGCACTTGGCTAAGATTGCTGCCAGCCTTCCCACTCCCCGCCCCCAGACCCGGAAGGGACCACAGTTAACGATGGGGTCCATATCTTCTAGAACTTACCCTCGCACACGCAAACATGATTTTGCTTGATTTGGGACTTGGACAGCTGAGAACGTTCCAAGTTTAAAGGTATGCAACTCCTAAGAGGTTTTTAGTATAGGAAACAACAGTTAAGACATTTAAAAACCAAGAAAAACCCAAGCTCACTGCTGTTGAGTCAATTCTGACTCACAGTGACCCTATAGACTGAGGAGAACTGACCCACAGAGTTTCCAAGAAGCGCCATGTGGATCGGAACTGGCAAACTTCGGGCTAGCAGTATGATAGATGTGTTTCTCAAGAGCCTATCTGAATTCTGACTGACCTGTTATGATGCGTATGGAGACTTAATACTTCTCCTTTAAAACCCTGTGCTCACTTTTTATTGTCTGGTCCTTGGAATATTCTGGTTTCTGTAATCCAGAAGCAGTCTCCTGGCAACACTGAATGCTGATTTAATCTGACAGGCAGTAGTCCCTCCTGCTTTCAGAGATGGTCTGAACAGATGAGTGAGTGGCTCACTTCAGAGAACTTGTCACCTTTGTTTTGAGTTTTACTCTAAGTGATGTATGCTATCATCAAGAAACACCTGCGTACAGTATTCCGCCTATAAAGCCTCAGGACAGCCTGTGATGTCTCCTTGGCAGAGACTCCAAAGAAAATTCTTTAGTTTGGGGGAAAAAAAGTCATTACCCTCAGCCCTGTTACAGCTGCGAAGCCGAGCTGGTCTTTGAATAACTGTGGTCTCCTGAGAGGACTCGTTGTGCGGTCTGCTGTTGGGATTTCTCTTTGTCTGGTTGTCATTTGTTGTTGCTGTAGGAGGGGGTAGCTCTTCACTGCAACCCAAGAGGATGTTTTACTTTTGGACAAACAGCTTGAATAAGGCATCTCTCACTCACTTTGACATCTGTGGAGTTTGATCTTCTGAGAAATGTAAGTAGGTAATCTGCCTGGATGGAGTTGGTCGGGGGCATTGAACTTAAGCAACAGATCTAAGAGTAGATTAAGTTTCCGAGAGGCTGCACTTTGTTAATAAGCTGCTTTTTGAATCTCCTGTATTTGCCCTCTCTCTAGATCTTGATGGTAGTAGTATTTCTCATACCTGATTACCCTTCAGCATAAATTCTAGAATGTGTGAAAGTGCAAAGATGATTATACAACAATGTGAATATACTCTTACTACTTAGCAAAGGAAACAGCTACATGTGGTCCTGTGTTTCAGGTTCCAGTTGTGAAATAACCAAAGCTCCCATTAAGCAGTGTGTAGGAATTTTCTAGGTTGTCATATCTGACCATCGTCATTTTATGGTTCACCCGTCATGGCATGTTGTGCAGTAGGGAGTTTGCTCCGTTTGTTCTTTAGTTGACTGTGTCATCTGAAGTACCTGTAACCTTGGTGGTTTGGTCAACTTTTCAGTGTAATTGTGGTTCTAACTGTGTGTTTGTGTGTGTGTGTGCATGAATGAGGCGTGGCAGGGGGAGGAGACAGAGGAAAGGAGCTGCTTGAATGTTTATGATTTAAAATGCTCTGAGCGTATTTAGTTGGCCAATTTTTGGTTCACCCTAATGTAGCAGCTACAGATGAGCTCTGGGGCAACATCGCTTTGTTACTGATGCTGCTTTTTTGATGTGTTAAAGCACATAGGCTATCCTGAAAGCAGAAAGTTATTTCTAAAAGGAAAATGTCAAACCCTTTTACTTAGTGGGGTGACTAAGGATTCAGGAATGCATCTGTAGGCGTTTGTGCCTGTGTGGGCTGTCCTGCGTGCTGGTTTTCAGGTTTCAGGAGGATCTGAAGCCAGAAGCTTGTAGAAGGAAGCGTGTTTGTGGAATGAACGCCAGGCATCAGAAATCACACATCTTGGGGTGCTGTCTTTCTGCTTGTGAGATTTCCACTAGGAACTTGTCCTCAGGGGTTTGCTCTTGTCGTCAGCTAGGACCTCAGTCTTCCTACACTCCCCCCGCCCCAATTAGAGGCTTAAATTTTGTAGTGTAAATTATCTAAGGAAGGCTGACTCACTTGTATGATTAAAATAAGTTTTCTGATATCAGCTCTAACTTTATTTAAATTGAAAGACTCCTAGCTTTAAAAATACCTCTATTTAGCAGTGAAGTTTAAGCAGGACACTGATTGAAGAGTTGCAGTTGTAATTTATCGGTGTAAAATGGTTATTGTCCTGTGGATGGTTCTTTATTTTTCTGTATTAGCTGTAGGGTCCTTAGGTGTGTCTCTAGCATGTCCTCTGCTGGTGGGCTTAAAATAGTGCTTTCAGGATCCTTGGGAACGCTTGCTTCTTCCTGTAAGATATTCTACTGAGACATAGGATCTCAAAGATATTTTAAATACAAACCTTATTATGTGGCTTTGGAGATGGGTAGGGAGAGGGAATAAGGTGACTTTGCTGAGATAATATATATACTTTTTAATATATATGTGTATTTTTTCTTTCTAAAATTGTTTTATTGTGATTAAGTGGAAGTTTAAGTGGAAGTTTACAGTCCAAGTCCATCTGCCATATAAAACGCTGAGCACCCGCCTCTGTGCAGCTCTGTCCGCCTTCCTCCCCCTGTGACAGCACACTCTTGTTTTCCACTCTTACTTCCGGTATCCACTCAACGGACACTTGTCCCCTCCTCTCTACCCCCTCGTCTTCCCTCTTAAAAAGAAACCGGTAGGACAGCCTCATACATGCATTAAACCACGAGAAGTGCACACACTGTCCGCCTCACTGTGTGTCCCGTAGTCCAGTCCAATCTTTGTCTGAAGTATTGGCTTCGGTGCCGGTCTCACCTCTGGGTTAGCAGCAGGTCCAGGGGCCGTGTTCTCAGGGGGGCATCTAGGTTGTCGGACCAACCAGTCTGGTCTTTCAGTAAGAGTTCTAGATCTGCATACCCCTTTTTCTTGTGCTACGTCAGGGACCACACAATGCGTTCTCTGACAGGACTGCTTTGATGGTGGCTGGGCACCATCTAGTTCTTCTGGTCTCAGGCTGATACAGTCTCCCAATCGTAGGGACCCTTCTGTCTCCTGGGCTCCAATTTCCCTCCTGTCTTTGATGTTCTTGGTTTTCACTTGCTCCAGGTGGGCTGGGACCACCTGATGTTCCTTAAATGGCTGCCAGGGGCCAGCCCCAACACTTTACGGGGTCCCGAACGGAGGGAGGGAGAGGCGCGGCGGGAAATGAATAAAGGAGACAGGAGAGACTTTTCTGTTTTAAGGCAGCCCGACCCAGAGAGCAAGAGAGAAGGCTGTCTGTCTTTACTGTTTTTATAGTAAGAGTGACGTGAATCTTACCCAGCCCACTGACCACACAATCTATTGGCTAGTTTAAAACCAAAACGTCGTGGTTGGCAAATTTGAAACCAAAAACCTCGTGGTCTTGAGGTGATGTAATTTTTTACCCTGCCACATGAGCTATTAGTTAACTGAAACCTGGTGATCCTTTTAAATGTCAAGGCTTTCTAGATAATGGCCTAAGGATGCCTCGAGCTCAATCAGCTCTACTTATACCTCAAGGTTAAAAGGTTCACGAGGAAGGGCCTAAAGTTTATGATCTCTATTTGTTCCTACTTTGCTCTTTATTTTATCTTCTCCTGCGGGGATAGTAAACATCTATCATCCCCCACTCTATGTCCTTCTCAAGCTGGTCTAAAGAGGATAATTCCTTTCACATGGGTAGGGATGTGCAATTGGGGGAAGTCATCAGGGGTTGGGTCGGCCTCGTTGCTCTCAAAGCTGGCTGTGTTAGAGATCATTCCTCTGAGCTCGTTTTCCTCAGAAAATTCCTGTACAGGTTTTCCCGATATTATTTCATAAACCAAGGGGGTAGTAAAGGGCCCCTCTCAGAAGGCATCTCCCCTGATCCTTGTGCCAGGAGAGGAGGGGGTATCTCTTTGAAGAAAATTTGATTAGGGAGCCAAATAATATCAAGGGCAGTAGGCTAAAAAACATGTCACAGGTGAGATGCTTCAGCCCGTCATTTGCAGGGACTCGTGACTTTGTCTACAAGGCTGATGGTGGACCTCCGCAAATGGCAGCTTGCTGGTGTTTAAGACCCCAGGTGCCAATATGCAATGCAGAACAATCTTGTGGAAAAATACTAGTCATGCCAGTTGACCTCGAAGTCCTCTGAAATAATGGTCCCCGGACTTCAGTCCCTGCTAACTCGGTCCTTTAAAATGTTGGGTTCTCTTTAGAAAATCTACACTGTTCCCGGAAATAGGAAGACTTAACATTGTGAAAATGTCCCTTTCCCCGAAAGCAATCCACTGCTGTAAGACAGTCCTAGTACAAGTTCCAGCTTCATTTTTGCACTGTTAGCAGATGATACGACTGTAAATGCTTAGAATCGCAAGGAATCTCTAAGTAAATGGTCTGACTGACAGGAGACATCAGCAAATTCTCAGGATACAAGAGAAACCCACGTAAATCAGTAGGATTCCTTGACACTAAGAACAAGACGCTGATGGGAGAAATCGTCAGTTCCATACGATTTACCACAGATATTAACAAGAGAAAGTACCTAGGAATTAATTTAACCACAGAAACTACAGAGTTTTACACAGAGAACTCCAAGCCCTAACTTCAAGAAACTAAGAGAGGTTCAACATCAGAAAAACAATTAATGTGATTAACCACATAAATAACACAAGAGACAAGGATCACCTGATTTTGTCCACTGATGCAGAAAAGGCATTGGATAAAGTCCAACACCCCTTCATGCTAAAAACTCTTAGCAAAATGGGCATAGACGGCAAATTCCTCAACACAATAAGGGCCATTTCTACAAAGCCAATTGCCCATGTCATCGTGAATGGAGAGAGACTGAAAGACTTTCCCATGAGATGAGGAACTAAAAAAGGATGCCCACTCTCACCTCTTCTATTCAACATTGTGCTAGAAGTTTTAGCCAGAGCAATTAGACAAGACCAAGAAATAAAGGGCATCTGCATTGGCAAAGAGGAAGTTAAAATCTCCCTGTTGGCAGATGATATGATTGTATATGCAGAGAATCCCAAGGAATCTATAAGTAAACTACTCGAACTGATAGAAGAGTTTAGCAGAGTCTCAGGATATGAGATAAACATAAGTAAATCAGTAGGATTCCTTTATACCAACAACGAAGACTGTTAACGAAGAAAGTTTCAAATCAATACCATTTACGACAGCCCTTAAGAAGATAAAGTACCTAGGAATTAATCTAACCAGAGAAATAACAGACTTTTCCAAAGAGAACCACAAGCCCTTACTACAAGAAATTAGAGAGACTTAGATAAATGGAAAAACCTACCCTGCTCATGGATAGGAAGACTTAGCCTTGTGAAAATGTCTATTTTACCCAAAAGAATCTGTTTATATAATGCAATCCCAATACAAGTTCCAGTGACATTTTTTAATGAGATGGAGAAACAAATCACCAACTTTGTTTGGAAACGGAAACAGCCCGGTGAAGCAAGGTACTACTAAAGAAGAAGAACACACTGGGAGGCCTCGCATTACCTGACTTTAGAACATATTACACTGCCACAGTGGTCAAAACAGGCTGGTACTGGTATAAGAACAGACAGATCAATCGGTGGAATAGAACTGAGACCCCAGAAATCACACCATCTTCCTACAAACAACTGATATTCGACAAAGGCCCTAAGACATTAAACTGGAGTAAAAACAATATCTTCAACAAATGGTGCTGGCAAAATTGGATATCCATCTGTAAGAAACTGAAACAAGATCCATATCCTATACCTTATACAAAAAACAACTCCAACTGGATAAAAGACCTAGATATCAAACCTGAAACGATAAAGCTCATCCAATAAAAGGTAGGAACAACAATGGAAGTTTTAACACACAATATGGACAGACTCCAAAATCTGTCAAACAAACCACAATCATCAGAAGAGAAAATAGATAAATGGGATCTATTAAGAATTAAACACTTTTGTTCATCTGAAATCTTTATTAATAGAATTAAAAGAACACCTGCAGAATGGGAAAAAATATTTGGCAACCCTGTCAGACCGACGCCTGATCACCGTAATCTATAAGATACCACAAAATATCAAGAAGAAGAAGATAAACCATCCAATCAAGTGATGGGCAAAGGAGATGGACAGACACTTCACTAAAGAAGAGATCCAGGCAGCCAAAAAACACGTGCGGACATGTTCAAAATCTTTAGTTATTAAAGAAATTCAAATCAAGATGACAATGAGATACCATCTCACCCCAACAGCTGGAGAGGCTGTGGAGAAAGTGGAACCCTCCTACACTGTTGGTGGGGTTGCAAGATGGTCCAGCCTCTTTGGAAAGGAGTCTGGTGCTTCCTTAAAAAAATGGATATTGATATACCATTTGACCCAGTCATTCCACTACTTGGAATATATCCCCCAGAATCAAGGCCTTTCACACCAACAAACGCATGCACCGGAATGTTTTATCACAGCACAGTCCACAATAGCAAAAAGATGGAATCAACCCATATGCCCAACAACGGAAGAATGGATAGGTAAACTATGGTATATATACTCAATGGAGCACTACACAATGATAAAGAACAACAATGACTTCTGGAAACATCTCATGACCTAGTTTCAACTGGAAGACACTATGTTGAGTGAAAGTAGTCAGTGACAAAAGGAAAAATATTGTATGAGACCTCTATGATAAGATCTCCAAAACAGACTTGTGTATAGAAGAAAAGACACTTTGACAGCTGTAAGGGAGGGGAGCGTGGGGGGGAAGGTTCAGATTAGATAGTTGCTAGGTATGTGGTTGTGTGAAATTGGTGATAGCCCACACTAGAAAGAAGAACAATATTAAGTGGACTTAAACATAACATGAGTACTCCTTCCATCTTAACCCAATATTGCAAGGATACAGTAGCTGGGGCAAGAAGCTGCGTGGAAGCTGCATACAGGTGGGTATGTAAATTTATATGGGAATGTACATTTTCACTCAGTTACATTAAATGAAAAATTTTTTAAAAATTAAATAAATAAAAAAAAAGAAGAACACTGCAGGATGTATCCTGAAACACAATGTTGTCAGTGACAGGATAATATCATCTGCCTACAAGGAAGACCAGTTAATACAACTGTTATCAAATTTACCCACCAACAAGTAAGGCCAAAGATGAGGAAACTGAAGGTTTTTACCCAATTCTGCAGTCTGAAATAAATCAAATATGTGATCAGGATGCACTGATAATTACTGATGATTGGACTGTGAAAGCTAGAGACCATGAAGAACTGGTAGTTGGGAAATACAGCCTTGGAGCCCGAAGTGATGTAAAATAGATGACTTCATTGTAAATACTGTTTCTCACCAATATAAACATTGACTATACTTGTGGACCTCACCTGATGGAATATATAGGTGCAAATCAACTACATCTATGGAAACACATGATGGGAAAGCTCAATATTATCAGCTACGTGCTGGTCATGTGCTGACTGTGGAACAGTCCATCAATTGCTCATATGCAAGTTGAACCAGAAACTGAAGAAAATTCAAAGAAGTCCTTGAAAGCCAAAGTACAGTCTTGAGTTTAGAGACATCACCTGAGTGTAGAGACATCTCAAGAACAGATTCGATCCACTGAACACTTATGACTGAAGACCAGGTGAACTGTGGAATGACATCAAGGACATCGTACATGAAGAAAGCAAGAGACCATTAAAAACACAGGAAAGAAAGAAAAGACCAAAATAAATGCCATAAGAGACTATGACACTTGATCTTATATGTCGAGTAGCTAAAGCAAAAGAGAAGAAATCATAAAGCAAAAGAACTAAACCGAAAATTTCAAAGGTCAGCTAAAGAAGGCAAAGCAAACTATTAAGATGACACATGCAAAGAGCTGGAGATAGAAACCAAATGGGAAGAATGCACTCTGCATTTCTCAAGGTGAAAGAACTGAAGAAAGATGCAAGTCTTGAGTTTCAGTAGATTTCTATGTGGAAAATATTAAACAATGAAGGAAGTGCCACCTGAAGACAGAGAGAATACACAGTGTCATTATACCAAAAGAACTGGTCAACATTTAACCATTTCAAGAGGTGGCATATGATCCAGAATGGATGGTACTGAAAGCTGTTCAAGCTGCACTGAAGGTATTGGTGAAAAACAAGGCTCCAGGGAGTAAATCAACTGAGATGTTTCAGCAAACAGATACAGTGCTGGAAGTATTCACTGGTCTGTGCAAATCAATTTGGAAGACAGCTATCTGAGCAACTCACTGGAAGAGATCCACATTTAGACCTATTCCCAAGAAAAGTGATCCAATTGAATGCAGAAATTATCGAACAACATCACAAATATCACACTCAAGTAAAATTCTGCTGAAGATCATTCAAAAGGGACTGCAGCAGTATACTGACAAGGAACTGCCAGAAATTCTGGCTGGATTCAGAAGAGGACATGCAACCGGGGATATCATTGCTGATGTCAGGTGGATTGGGTTGAAAGCAGACAGTACCAGATGTTTACTGGTGTTTTGCTGACTCTGCAAACTCATTTGACCGTGTAGATCCTAACAAATTATGGGTAACAATGTAGGAAATGGGAATTGCAGCACGCTTAATGGTGCTTGTGAGGAATCTGTTAATGGATCAGGAGGCCGATATTTGAACAGGAAAAGGGGACAGTGCTCAGTTGAAAGTCAGGAAAGGTGTGCATCCGGTTTGTATCCTTTCGCCATACTTATTCAGTCTTTACGCTGAGCGAATAATCCAAGA
This sequence comes from Heterohyrax brucei, assembly GCA_028571685.1. NCBI lineage: Eukaryota > Metazoa > Chordata > Mammalia > Hyracoidea > Procaviidae > Heterohyrax > Heterohyrax brucei. The sequence continues at coordinate 3,155,165 of CM053145.1, read as the reverse complement.
TGCTGGGATATATGATGACAAAAAGGGCATCAGGTCTGGAGGAGACTCATTAACAACCTATGTTATGCAGATGACACAACCTTGCTTAATAAAAGTGAGGAGGACTTGAAATGGTTACTGATGAAGGTCCAAGACCACAGCCTTTAGTATAGGTTACACCTCAACATAAAACAAAAATCCTCAAAACTGGACCACTAAGTGGCATCATGACAAATGGAAAAAAACTTGATTGTCAAACATTTTTTTTCCTTGGTTCTGCAAACAATGCCCATGGAAGCAGCAGTCAAGAAATCAAGGCTCATTGCATTCAGCAAATCGGCTGCCAAAGACTTCTTTAAAGTTTGGAAAAGCAAAAACATCACCTTAAAGACTAAGGTATTCCTGACCAAGCTATAGTATTTTCAATCGCATCTTATACATGTGAAAACAGAAGAACTGATGCTTTTGAATTGCGGTGTTGTGGAAGAATATTGAATACACCATGGAAAGCCAAAAGAACAAACAGATCTGTCTTGGAAAAAGTGCAGTCAGAGTGCTCTTTCGAATCAAGAATAGCTGGACTATGTGTTACATACTTTGGACGTGATGTCAGAAGGGATCAGTCCCAGGAGAATGGCATCATGCTGAATAAAGTAGGAGGGTCAGTGAAAAAGAGGAAGACCCTCAATGAAACAGACTAACACAGTGGCTGCAACAATGCGCTCAAGCACAATAATGGTGGGCATGGTTCAAGACCAGGCAGTGTTTTGTTTGGTTGTACACAGAGTCACTATGAGTTGGAACTGACTCCATAGCACCAACCAACAACAACATTATTAATATCACATGTTTTAGTCAGCTAGGCTGCTCTAACAGAAATACCACAGAGTGGATGGCTTTAACAGAGAAAGATTTATTCTTACACAGCCCAGTAGGTTGCAAGTCCATATTCAGGGTGTCCGCTCCAGGGAAAGACTTCCCCCTTGTCGGCTCTGGAGGAAAGTCCGGTATTGCATCAGTCTTTGTCCAGGGAGCGTCCTCATGCAAGAACCTCTGGTCTGAAAGACGCGCTCTGCTCCCGGTGCTGCTTGCTTGATGGTAGCGAGGTTCTCAATTGTCCTTTGTTTCTTTCTCCTTTTTTTCTGAAAGCATTAAGGGTGGGACAAGCCACACTCCGGGGAAACTCCCCCTACAGCAGGACAGGGAAGTAATCCTATGCAGAATTCGTAGCCCCACCCTAATCTTTTAACACACAGTTAGCAAAGCCACACAATGGAGGACATTTCCAAGATACTGGGAACCATATCCCAGCCACACGGCTGCACACATTTTTGGGGGGACACAATTCCAACCAAGACATCCCACCCTTTGACAACCCAAAAATCACATCACAAAAACATTTAACACATTCGTCTCACCATAGCAAAATTATGTCCATCCATATAACAGAAGTCTTAAATCAGTTCCAAGTCCAAAATACAAAAACTCTTCTACCTCTGTGAAACTTAGAAGGCATTAACAGGCAACAGGCAAGTCAACAGAACACATTACATTAGCCCTCAAAGCTTTGGAAATACTCTTACATTTTCTGAGACATTCTACACAACAGCAATGCTCTCCAGACTCTAGGTATCGGCCACACTCTCAGGTTTCTGAGTGGAAACCTCCAGCCCCGTGCTACAATTCTGCCTTCAAGGCCCACTTGGACAGAAACTCTGTCCCATTGGCTTTAGGAGCACCCTAAGCCCAACTGAGTGGCAATTCCACCCTTACAAACACAGCATGCCATGGTTCCACCCTTTCAAACCCCTGAGGTCATGGCCATACCTCTTGAGACTGAGGCAGCTCAGCTTCTCACACTATTTGTCTCTTCAGCTTCAGCTTCCTATGGCCACATGGCCCGGGCCTCAGGCCCACATCTGCCCTGCTGGGCAAGTGTTCCAAAGCTCTGTAGCTCCACTGGTTTAAGTGCCCGGAGGCACCCCACTCTTGCTTGAAAGCGTCCTGCCCAAAGGCACTCAACTCTCTCACTCCGGGGGTCAGCAAGGCCAGCTCCACCGATTCAAGTGCCCAGAGGCACCCCGTTCCGTGAGGAAAACTCTGCGCAGGCACTGACCTCTCTCGCTCCACGGGTCGGCTCCGGCGCTGCCTCTGGTTCTGCTGCTGCCGGTCCTCTGTTACTTCTCATCATCTGCGCCTTCTTCTATTCATTCGCAGTTTCAAAGTGGCTTCCACATTTTAGGTATTTGCTAGAGCAGCACCCCACTCCCATGGTACCAATTCTGTTTTAGTAAGCTAGGCTGCTCTAACAGAAATACCACAGAGTGGATGGCTTTAACAAAGAAAGATTTATTCTTACACAGCCCAGTAGGTTGCAAGTCCATATTCAGGGTGTCTGCTCCAGGGAAAGACTTTCCCCTTGTCGGCTCTGGAGGAAAGTCCGGTATTGCATCAGTCTTTGTCCAGGGAGCGTCCTCACGCAAGAACCTCTGGTCTGAAAGACGCGCTCTGCTCCCGGTGCTGCTTGCTTGATGGTAGTGAGGTTCTCAATTGTCCTTTGTTTCTTTTCCTTTTTATCTGAAAGCATTACAAGCCACACTCCGGGGAAACTCCCCCTACAGCAGGAAAGGGAAGTAATCCTATGCAGAATTCGTAGCCCCACCCTAATCTTTTAACACACAGTTAGCAAAGCCACACAATGGAGGACATTTCCAAGATACTGGGAACCATATCCCAGCCACGCGGCTGCACACCTTTTTGGGGGGACACAATTCCAACCATGACATCACATACAAGTACAGTTTTGCTGAAGATCATTGAAAAGTGACTACAGCAGTATGCTGACAGGTAACTGCCAGGAATTCAGGCTGGATTCAGAAGAGGATGTGAAACCAGGGATATCAGATGGTTCCTGGTTGAAAGAAGGGAATACCAGAAAGATGTTTACTTGTGTTTTATTGACTACAAATTCTGACAACTACATTCGACTACTCATCCTAGAAAAAGCACTACATATCTGACTGCTGCATATCACTACAGTCACCTTTGAAGGACACCTCTTCAGAAGCTGTGCACTGATACCAACACTTAGTCCATCCTTCAAAGCAATTCTAGAACTCTTTTTCTGGAATGGCCATCAGAGCTGTCATTGGGTTACCCTTGATGTCCAGAATGCCATCCAAAGGTCTTCTTGTCAATATGTCCTTTATTTTCACTGGAGGCCAGATCAGGTGAGTAGGAACAGTGTCCAATCCAGTTATTTCTTTACTAGCTAAAAACTCCATCACAGACAATTATTGAGTGAAGTTCTTGAGCTTCCCACCACACCACCATGCACAATGGCCGTTCCAAAAGGCGTTCCAAAATTGCTTTGAAGAGTGGACTAGGCACTGGCATTGGTGATGACTTCCCAAGGGAGTAGTTTGAAGGTAATCATAGTGATATTGAGCCAATGAGATATGTAGCACTCAGAACAATTAAGTTCATGGACTTCATTGTCAGATCTTATATGCAAAGGCATTCAAGTGTGTGGATCCTAACAAATTACAGATAACATTGTTAAAAATGGGAATTCCAGAACTCTTAATGTGATCATGAAGAACCTGTATATAGATGAATGGGCAGTGGTTCACGAAAAGCATGTATTAAGGTTGTATCATTTCAACCATACCTATTCAATCTGTGTGCTGAGCAAATCATCTGAGAAGTTGTACTCTACAAGGACTGCCAATTAAGTTCACAAACTCATCCTAGAAAAAGTGCTACATACCTCATTGCTCAGTATCACTATGGTTACCTTCACAATACGCCCCTTGGGAAGCTATGCACCCACGCCAGTGCCTAGTCTGCCCTTCAAGCAATTTTCGAACTCTTTCTCTGCAATGGCCATCAGAGCTGTCGTTGTATTACCCTTAATGTCCTGAGTGTCATAAAAATGTCTTCCTTTCAGTATTTCCCTTACCTTCAGGTAAAGAAAACAGCCACTGGAGGCCAGATCAGATGAGTAAGGAGGTTGTTGCAATACAGTTACTTGTGTACTGGCTGAAATCTCCCTCACGGACAACCATCCAATTAAGTTTGTGAACTTGCCCCCGTGTCACTGTACACAATGCCTATTCCAGAGTTTCAAAGTTGCACTGAAAGGTGGACTAGGCACTGATGTCAGTGCATAGCTTTCCAAGCAAAGCATTTAAAAAATGACGATAGCCATATTGAACAATGAGGTATGTAGCACTCACAACAATACAATTTGTGGACTTGTCAGATCTCCTATGAAGAAGAACAGGGCATCAGGATTGGGGGAAGATTCATTAACAACCTGTGATATGCAGACAGCACAACCTGATAGCTGAAAACAAATAGGATCTGAAGTACTTACTGAAGAAGATCCAAGATCACAGCCTTCAGTAAGGATTACATTAAAAAAAATCCTCACAAATAGGCAAATCAGCAACTTCATGATAAACTGAGAAAAGATTCAACTTGTGAAGAATTCCATTTTACTTGAATCCACAGTCAACACCCGTGAAGGCACCACTGAGTTGGGGCAAATCTGCAAAAGAGCTCTTTAAAGTATCAGAAAGCAAAGATGTCATCACTTTGAAGACTAACATAAACCTGACCCGAGCCATGGTGTTCTCAGTTGCCTTATATGTGTGGGAAAGCTGGACAATGCATAAATAAAGAAGACCAGAACTGATGCCTTTGAAGTTTTGTGTTAGCAAAGAATATTGAATGTGTACCACCGACTGCTGAAAGAAGAGTCGAATTTGCCTCGGAAGAAGTGCAAGCAGAATGCTGTTGAGAAGCAAAGATGGTGAAACTTGGGACATCTTACCAAGAGCAATCAGTTCCTGAAGAAGGACTTCATGCTTGGTAAAATAGAGGGCCAGTGCAAAAGATGAAGACTCTCAAGGAGATAGATTTCAACAATGTCTGCAACAATAGGCTCAAGCATAACAAGAATGCAGGACAGTGAAGGATCAGTGAGTGTTTCATTCTCTTACACATAGGATTGCTGTGAGTTAGAATTCACTCCATGGCACCTAGTAACAATGACATCTGTCTAAACTTGGGTAGGGGGAATCTTAGAGAAACAAACGAAAAACCAAAGAAGCCCTAAAGAAAAATAATACCAGGTTAAATCACACAAAAATACAAATTTTCCGTAAACCTAGAGATGTTAAAGCCACAGTATATTGGGATAAACACGTGTCACTAATAAAACAGTGATTAAAAAACTTGTAAGAGAAAAATAATGAGGCCAATGGAAAATATGCAAAAGTGCTAAACCAGCAATTCATAGCAAAGAAAATGATTTTGTTTTAAAAGGGAAGAAAACAGAATCCATTGTCATAGGGTCAACTCCTACTTATACTGACTCTGAAAGATAGATCAGAATCCCGCATAGGGCTTCTAAGGTTGTAATCTTTACAGAAACAGACTGCCATCTTCCTTTTGTGGAACAGTGGTGGACCGACTTTCAGTTAGCAACGATGCGTTTAATCACTCTACTACCAAAAGGAAGAACGATTCCATTGTTTTCAAGTTAGTTCTGACTCATAATAAACATAAAAAAGATGCTTGGGAAAAATGCAAATCAAATTAATAAAAAGATAACACCCTTTGGCCTATCTGACACACAAAAACTAAGATGAACACTGTCCACAGGTGCTAAGGCTAGGTAGAAATTAGCACTTTTATATAAAAGAGACCAACAGCAAAGTGCCACAAGTTAGGTAATGAATCAGGCAATATATATTAAAATAAAAAGCTGAAGTTGTGTGTGTTCTCTAATGCAGCAGTCACACTTTTAGGTATCATATACAAATAAAAAACAACCGTAGATAAACCATGATGAATGAGGGTTTTCATCACTGCATCCTTTGTAAAGAAGGTAAAATCTACTGAAAAATATAACCTTGACTTTCATCAACAAGACAGTGTTTGAATACTCTAGGATATATCCATCTTGTGGAACACCATATAGCTACTAAAATGGGTTAGATTTGTAGAAACTCACATGGAAGATGCTCATAGTAAGTGAAAAGTAAAGGTGCACAGTACCGTCTATAGTATTGTCCCATTTATGTAAAAAAGTGAACCCTACATGTATTTACATAAATAAACAGAGAGATACAGAAAATACAGTCCAAACTGATTACCTTAAAGAGTGATTCTGCAAGAGGGATAAAGAGTAATCCTTTCTGTCTACGTGTCTATTTTTGTTACCAGCATGTATTGCATCAAAATTAAGGAAAAAAGTCTGATATATTAAATCACCATTCTATTTGTTTTTATATTTCAAGAAGACAAATGTAGACTCTGTATAGTATATTTTCCATTACCTTAGAGTTTTGCTTTAAAAATTAATTTTGCAAAATTAGTATTTTTGGTTCTTTGACTCTAATCACAAAATTATTTTAAAAACATTATCTTCATATTCCAAATCAGAACCCCATCTATGATTTGTATTTAAAGTCCACCTTGCTTAAATGTCAAATTCTTTGACTTCTTTGACTTTCCTTTAAACTTCTGAAACTATTTTCCCGAAAACCTTAGGACAAAACAACACAGAGACCTTACAGAAGGTCGTTGGTTATTGAAAATCAGACAAGAGACTTTTCTAAACATTAATGCATTTATTTCACGTTTCATAAATGCTGACACATAAAAATATTCAGGTGGGTCCAAGATGGCAAAATAGATGGATACTTCTTGTGGCCCCCATAACAACAAAGACAAAAGAATAAATGAATCTAGTACATATGATGTCCTAGGAGCTCAGAACATCAAAGGGAAAGTTGAGAAATTGGACGGAGTAATGGGAATGAAAGAGTAGCACTGACAGTACACAGGATTTCACAACCTGACCTGCTGGGAAGCAGCCACATCACATGCTGGGCCAGCAAGGAGATTAGTGAGTGTTTTCTTCATCAGAGGTGACTGAAGATTCCACGTGTACCTCCAGCCCAGTGAGGGACAGTAGCAAATCATCCAACTAAGTCCTGTGTGTAATCTGCTAGGCATGCAGATCTTTCCTTCCATGTGGGCCTGTTCTCCTTCTCCTGGAGTTTCCCCTTCCCTTCTCTGAACTGCCCAGTGTTAGAGTCTGGCACCATTAAGTGAGCCAGAAGTAGAACCCTTCAAACCCATTTCAAGCCTTTCCTCCTCCTCCCTTCTCTGCCTTGCAACTGGCTCCGGACTCTGATGTCATTAACTGAGCTGGAAATAGGGCTCTTTATGCCTTCTGCAACCATTCTCCAAGAAGTGGAATGGAAAACAGTTCAGCAAACTCAGAGAAGGGAAGAAAAAGATAAAAAAGGTGTTGTTTTTCCTGCCAACTCTCCTAAGCCGAAAATCAAAGTGGAAAATATTCCTTCACCTCGATTCTGATATAAAGGCATATGCCAACATCACAGATACTCAGGGACAGCTGATGACCCCTACCTTTCTCCACAGCTGCAGCCAGACGACTACACCTATACAGAGTACCCCTGCCCATCTAGGACAGTAGTCAAGAATTTTCACCACACACTTGGTCACACACCATGTGGATACCTGAGTTGAATCCACATACAAAAGTAAACTGTACATTTTAAAACAACAAAGCTACAACACAATAGGTAAACATAAATAACTACAATTCACTGATGGCTCAGACACAGCAGTCTGTACCAGAGCACTTAAAGGAGTGGACCATGATGTATTCAGAAAGCTCTGAAAAAAAAGAATCAAATTTTGCAGAGGAAGAGAATTACTACAATTATGAGAGGTAGAATACAAAAGGTTAACATTTAGAATTCTTCAAGGGATAAGGAAGGAGATGAGGAAGACTACAGAAGGATATAAGGACAAACTAAACAACCTACAAGAAAGCAATGAGTTTCAAATTTAGAAATTAAAAAACTAATAATAAAAGTACAGAATCAGACAACTCAACCTAAAGTCAAAGGAGCGGCACTGAGGCAATGGAAGCCCAAATTAGTGAGAATGATGATAGAGCACGTGACATTAACGTATCTGAGGAAAAATCAGAGAAAAGAACTAAAAAACAAAAATCAAGGAACAATAAGAATTATGTGGGACTCTCTAAAGAGGAACAAGCTACAAGGCATTGAGTACCATAAAGGGGGGGATAGGAGTAAACAGACAGAGCACTGTTGAAGATTTACAGACAGAAAACGTCCCTGATATCAGGAAAGATATCTATCTAAAATGCTCAATGAACTCCATAATAGATAGATCCGAAAGAAGGACACCAAGGCATATTACAGTCAAACTTGCTGTTTTAGTCAGCTAGTGCTGCCCTAATGGAAATACAACAGAGTGGATGGCTTTAACAAATGAAAGTTTATTCTTACACAGTCTGGTAGGCTACAAGTCCAAATTCAGTACATCTGCTCGAGGAGAAGGTTTTCCCCCTTGTCAGCTCTGGAGGAAAGTCCAGTATTGCATCAGTTTTTGTCCATGGAGCATATTGGCTCAGGAACCTCAGATCTAAAGAATGCACTCTTCTCCCGGTGCTGCTTTCTTGAAGGTGTCAGGTTCCCAATTCTCTGCTTGCTTTCCTTTCATTTTTTCTCTTGCAGGCTGAAAGGATTAAGGGTGGGGCAAGCCATACTCCAGGGAAACTCCCTTTACAGTGGAGCAAGGAGGTGATCCTAGGAAGGGATTTACAGTCCCACCCTAGACCTTTAACCTACAGCACAGGAAAATCACAAAACGGAGAACAATCCCAGAATACAGGGAATCATGGCCTAGCCACGTGACTTCACACGTCTTGAGGGGGACACAACTCAATCCATAACACTTCCCAAAACTAAAGATAAGGAGACAATTTTCAAAGAAGCTAGGGAGAAATGAAAAATAGCCTACTAAGGGAAAACTGTAAGATAAAGCTTGGACTATTCAGAAGAAACCACGTAGGCAACAAGGCAGTACAATCATGTATACAAAGCCTTGCAGGAAAATAATTGCCATCCAAGAATTATATATCCAGCAAAATTATCTCTCAAACATGATGATGAAATTAGGACATCTGCAGGTACACAGAAATTTAGGGAATTTGATCAATGGAACAGAATTGAGACTCCAGAGATGACACCATCAGCCTATGAAGAGTGGATATTTGACAAAGGCCCTAACACAGTAAACTGGGGTAAAAACAGTGTCTTCAAGAAATGCTGCTGGTAAAATTGGATGAACATCTGCAATAAACTGAAACAAGATCCATATCTTACACCTTATAAAAAAACTACTCCAACTGGATAAAAGATCTAGATATGAAACCTGAAACGATAAAGCTCATCCAAGAAAAGGTAGGAATAACAATAGAAGTTTTAACACACGATGTGGACAGACTACAAAATCTGTCAAACAAACCACAATCAACACAAGAGAAAATACATAAATAGAAACTATTAAGAATCAAAAAGTTTGGCTCATCCAAAGACTTTATTAATAGAATTAAAAGAACACCTGCAGAATGGGAAAAAATATATGGCAACTCTAGGTCAGACCGACGCCTGATGTCCATAATCTATAAGATACTACAAAATATCAATAAGAAGAAGATAAATCATCCAATTAAGTGATGGGCAAGGGAGATGGACAGCCATTTCATGAAAGAGCAGATCCAGGCAGCCAAAAAACACATATGGACATGTTCACGATCTTTACTTATTAAAGAAATTCAAATCAAGACTACAGTGACATACCGTCTCACCCCAACAATGTTGGCCATGATCCAAAAAACACAAAACAGCAAGTCCTGGAGAGGCTGTGGAGAATGTGGAACTCTCCTACACTGTTGGTGGGGTTGCAATATGGTCCAGCCTCTTTGGAAAGCAATCTGGCGCTTCCTTAAAAAAATGGATATTGACATACCATTGGACCCAGTCATTGCATTACTTGGAATATATCCTACAGAATCAAGGCCTTTCGTATCAATGGACACATGCAGAAGAATGTTTATCTCAGTACAGTCCACAAGAGCAAAAAGATTGAATCAATCCAGATGCCCAACAACAAAAGAATGGATAGGTAAAGAATGGTACATATACTCAATGGAGTACTATGCAAGGAAAAAGAATAACAATGATTCTAGAAAATGTCTCCTAAGCTGGTTTCAACTGGAAGACATTATGTTGAGTGAAAGTAGTCAGCGACAAAAGGACAAAAATTGTTTGAGACTTCTACCGTAAGATCTCCAAAACAGACTTGTGTATAGAAGAAAAGACTCTTTGACAGCTGCAAGGGAGGCGAGGGAGGGAGGACGAGGAGGGAGGGTTTAGATTAAATAATTGCTAGAAATCTGGTTGGGAGGAATCGGTGACAGCACACATTAGAAAGAAGAATAACATTAAGTGGACTTCAGCATAACTTGAGTACTCCTTCCATCTTAACCCAATATTACAAGGACAGAGTAGCTGGGGCAGGAGGCTTCGGACCATGCTTTTAGGCGAAATTGAGGCCAACTGACAAAACTAGCATTTTCCCAAGGTTGCTCTCTGTACCCTACATTGGTGAGTGCCATCTGAGGTCTTAAAAGCTACCATCCGAGGGCACAGCAAATGTTCCCAACTCAGCAGGAACGGATTCTCACCGAGGATCAAAATGACATGGCGTAAAGACAACCTAGAAGATAGAGAGACCCACATAAGTGGGTGCCTACATTGATTTGGGACCAGAAGAACCAGTTGGTGACCAGCCACCACCAGTGATAGCAGTGATGGAGCTCACTAAGTTGAGTCACACTGGCAACACAAGAATGAAAAGGGGTGCATCCTGAGATCTCCACTAAAAGACCACAGTTGATCGTCCAGCGGTTTTGGGGTTCCCCTGAGAGCATGGCCCGTGGCCCTTGCCCATAAATCATAATGAAGGTCCACTCTTTGGACACGATTGGATTGGACTTGGTGATGTAGAGTGAACATATATGGGATGCCCTTTATGGTTCTATACGTCGATAGGATATCATCCTGCTGACCTCTGGCTGGAGGAAGGAGAGTGGGTGGAGAGGAGGGGAAAGGAGACTATTGGGAGGATGAGACATATATGGAGCACACAGCAAGAGTGTGCTGTCACCGGACAGGGAGAGCAGTGGAGGCTGCATATAGGTGGGCATGTAAATTTACATGGGAATGTACATTTTCACTCAGTCATATTAAATAAACAAAAAAGTAAGAAATTTAGGGAATTTGTAAAAATTAAACCCAAACTATAAGAAATACTAAAGGGAGTCCTTTGGTTAGAAAACTAATAACACCAGGTAATAATTCAAGACAAGAACACCTGAGTGAGCAGCTGGATATCAACACAAATAGTGGAATCATAAAAGTAAATTGTAGGCAAAACTTTGAAAATAGGGAAACAGTAATGTCATTGTGTAAACATTATGGTAAAAAAGAGGTACCCAAAAGGAAATATAGTCATAAATCTTTCATACGGACAGGAAGTCAGTGCAATATAAGCAAATTAAAGACTGGTTTAATTCTGGAAAAAATGGGGGTAAATACTAAGGTAACTACAAAGGAAACTATCAATCCTATGCATCAAAATATAAAGCAAGGGAAACACAAGATCTCAGCAAATACAAATCACTAATACTGCAAAACAGGAAAACACATAAAGAAAAAAACTCAGCACAGAAAATTAAAGGGAACAAAGAAACTGTGTACAAAACACAAAAAAGACATGAAAAGGACAGCACAAAGTTCATACATGTCATTAATTGCACTGAATGTAAATGGGCTAAATGCACCAATAAAGAAATGGAGAGTGGCAGATTGGATTACAAAAATGACCCATCTGTATGCTGTTTATAAGAGACACAGTTCTATGCAGCTATAGGGTATCATCCAGCTGACCTCTGGCAGGAATAAGGGCAGTGGGTGTAGAGGAGGGGAAAGGAGACTGTTGGGAGAATCAGACGTTCATGGAGCAGAGAGGAGTAGTGTGCTGTCACCAGGCAGAGAGAGCAGTGGAAGCTGCCTATAGGTGGGCATGTACATGTAGGAATGTACATTTTCACTCATCATAATAAAAAAAGAAAAAAAAGACTAGAAGTTCAAATCCACCAGGTGGTCCTTGAAAACTCTATGTGGCAGTTCTAGTCTGATCTATAGGGTCACTATGATTTGGGATCACCTCATAGGTGGGTTTATATTTTGTTTGTTTTTTTTTTTTCAGAGAAGAGTTAATATCATTATTACTAAATGTATTCCAGGGAATAGAAAAGGAAAGTGTACTTGCAAACTCATTCCATGAAGTGAGTATAACCCTGATACCAAAATGACATGAAGACAACACTGACAAGGAAAATTACAGACAAACATCTCTCATGAACCTAGATGCAAAATTCCTCAACAAAATTCTAGACAATAGAATTCAACAACGTATCATAAAAATAATTCACCATCCGGCCACCGCCAAAGACAGCCCTGTCAGGGAACGCAATGTATAGTTCCTGACATGTCGTAAGAAAAAGAACTGTGCCGATCAGGGCTGGACTAAGGCACACAGTAATGCAGATAGTGTTTGTAACTTATGGTTTAACATACATGTACATGCATACACGCACACATACTCATATATGTAGGAGGCTATCGTAGTGGTGTCTTTTTAGAGGGTAAAGGAGACGTTGGAGGAGACAGGTTTCAGTTGAGTGGATACTGGCGTAAAGGGTAGAGGAGATGAGTGCACTATCACAGGGTGACGAGAGAAGGTAGAGTTGCAAAGAGGCAGGTGCTTGTGGCTTTGTATGGCAAATTGACTTGGACTGTGAAATTTTACTTAATCACATTAAAAATTTAAAAAAAGAAACAAGATTCAGCAAAGTGATCTAAGAAAGGAGACCTTCAAAGATCAATGGCATTTTACGATGCTTTAAAAATTGCATGTTTTTACAATATTTACACATTTCCCGTTGTTTACAATGAACATAAATGTAGAGATATATGAAAAATAAAGCAATTTTTTTCAAAATGAGAAACAAATGCTGTAAGAGATCTCCACGATAAGATCTCAAAAACAGACTTGTGTATAGAAGAAAAGACTCTTTGACAGCTGCAAAGGAGGGGAGGGAGGGAGAGAGGGCTAGGGGGGCAGGGTTTAGTTTAGACAGTTGATAGAAATCTGATTGGGAGTGATAGCACACATTAGAAAGAAGAACGACATTAAGTGGACTTCAGCATAACTTGAGTACTCCTTCCATCTTAACCCGATATTGCAAGGATAGAGTAGCTGGGGCAGGGGATGGGGGATGATGCTCTTAGGCGAAATCAAGGCCAATTGGCACAACTAGTGTTTTGCTAAGAGAGCTCTCTGCACTCCACATTGGTGAGTGGCGTCTGGGGTCTTAAAAGCTGCCAAGCTGCCATCCGAGGACACAGGAAATGGTCCCAACTCAGCAGGAATGGATGCTCACAGAGGACCAAAATGACATGTGGTAAAGACAACCTGGAAGACAGAGAGACCCGCAAGCGTGGGTGCCTTCATTGACTTGGGACGGGAAGAACCGGATGGTGCCTGGCCACCACCAGTGATAGCCACGATGGAGCTCACTAAGTTGAGTCTCACTGGCAGCACAAGAATGAAAAGGGGTGCATCCTGAGATCCCCAATAAAGGACCTCCATTGATGGTCTAGCGGTTTCGGGGTTTCCCTGAGAGCACGGCCCCCAGCCCTGATGCTGCCCTTACCCATAAAGTATAACAAAGGTCCACTCTTCGGACAGGACTAGATTGGACTTGGCAATGCAGAGTGACCATGTATTGGTTGCACTTTATGGTTCTATACATCTGTAGGATATCATCCTGCTGACCTCTGGCTGGAGGTAGGAGAATGGGTGGAGAGGAGGGGAAAGGAGACTGTTGGGAAGATGAGACAGGTATGGAACAGAGAGGAAGAGTGTGCTGTCACCGGACAGGGAGACCAGTGGAAGCTGCACATAGGCTGGCATGTAAAATTATATGGGAATGTACATTTTCACTCAGTCAGGATAAATAAAAAAAAAATTTGAAAATAACCCAAACCTCACTAAACATAAAAATAGTAATGGTGGAGGCGGAGTCAAGCTAGCGGACTAAACATACGTCTCTTTATATCCCTCTGGAAATCAAGACCTGAATTGATAATCAGACGGAGCCTTCTGGTCACCTAATCAGCCCCAGGACATGGCACAGGGCTGTTAATTGGGACTTCATACCACTGAGCGAAAAACCTCCTCTCTTAGGCTGACTCCCTCACCTGCCTATCCCTGGCTCTCACGGACTGAAGGGAAACGCACCATTTTGACTCTTTTTTTTCCCTCTGTCTTGGCCGGCAGTGAGAGCAGGGTCTTGCATAGCGGCTAGACTCAGACACGCTGCTGGGGGGACAGGCAGGTGAAATTCCCGTATTTTGAGAGCCAGGCTTTGGACTCTGTTAATCTAGCCACTTTGAGCCTATCGTTTCATATCTGCCTCAGCAGCAGTTTGAACGGGTTTCGCAGTTAGTATGCGGAACGCCATGTTGGATATGGAGATTCTAGCGGGACCTCATCCTTAGCCTGGGAGCCAATGCCTGCAAACGGGACAGTGCTTCTCTGACAGAAAAGTAGTAATTTACCTAGTGCCACCCGCTTTGGGGGTCCTGCAACAGAATCAGAGGAATCACTACCTCTCAACACCTTTAGCCCCTCTGTCTGCTCCCTGTGTGGAGGGTATCATCCTGGATATGGTTGCTGGAGCTGGACGTAACTCTTAGCTTGGGATCCAGAGCCGGCCCCCAGGAGAGCGCTTTTCTATCAGAAAAGCAGTACTCTACGCAGTGTCGTCTAAGGCTAGGCCCTGTCAGCAGAAGCCAACAGGGCAGTAGCATTGCTTTATTCTGAACTAGTTTGTATCATCTGGGGTTGGATATAGCGGTGCTTACTTTGCCAGTTGAGAAGAGGGACCTCTACGCCTGAAAACCTAACTGACTTGTGAAGTGGTTAGATATCTTTTGCTTTGCATTTTAAGACAGCCTAGAGAAACATCTGCACTCCATCCTCACAGTACCTCTTCCAGTCTTTACATACTCACATGGGTCCCAAAATGCAACAGACACTTGTGGCACACAAAAAATCACCCATGGCTTCAGAAGGCTCCCAAACAAAGCAACCAAGGAGTTTTCCAGATGAAGAAACTTTTATGAAAGCAACAGAAAGTGAATACAAAAGTGTTATATACAGAGCCCTTCTAGACCTCATACAAAATGCAGGAGAACAAAATGAAAAATTAAGCAAGATGTTCGATCTGATGGAACACCAGTACTCTGGAATCCAACAGATCAAGAATGTAATCAAAGACATAGAAACTTCAATGTAAAGCCAAGAAAACAGAATGGAACGAATAGAAAAAAGAATTTCTGCCTTGGAAGACAGAGCTACTGAGGCCAGCATCTATGAGCAGAAATCAGAAAAAGAAACAAGAAAAATGAAGAAACATTAAGAAGCATGTGGGACTCTATTAAGAGGAACAACCTTCGATTAATTGGAGTCTCTGAACAGGGTGAGACATCTGAGAACACAGAGAGTATCGTTGCTCAGCTGCTGACAGAAGACTTCCCAGAAATCCTGAAGGAAGAGAATCCAGACATCTGAGATGCGTATCGTACGCCACCCAATACAGATCTCAAAAGAAAGACTCCAGGACAGATTATAATCAAGCTCCACAAAATGAAACCTAAGCAGCAATTCTTAAAGGCAGGAAGACTCCAAGCAAAGCTAACATTCAGAGGGAAACCTTGTAGACTCTCTTCGGATTTCTCAGCAGAAACTATGCTGGCATGGAGACAGTGGCATGACACATTCAAAGCTTTGAAGGAGAAGACCTTCCAACAAAGAATTGTATATCGTGCAAAAATACGTTTCCAATACGAAAATGAAGTGAAGCCATTCCCAGGTCAACAGAAACTCAGACACTTCGTAAAAACCTAACCCAAACTACAAGAAATATTGAAAGAAGTTCTTGTCTTTGGCTCAGAAGAACAAAACCACTGTCCTACTCACTGGGTACTGCTCTACTGGAAAATACCACCAGTGGAAGATTTCATGACGAGTAGCTTTCACTGACACAATCTGGTAAGCTGCAAATCCGTTTGTAGGTTGTAGGTCCATTCAGAATGGCAAATGATCACAGTCCGGTAGGCGGAGTCCAAATCCAACGAGACCATCACGGCACAGGAACCTCGGGTGGAAAGGACGTGCTCTGCTCTCGGTGCTTCTCTCTCGATGGTATGAGGTTCCCAACTTCCTCTGCTCACTTCTCTCCCTTATATTCCACAAACTTGTAGCTTGGGTCCTGCCTCACTAACACAACTGTAAACCGTTCTTCATCATCAGTATCACAGAGGCAGGATTCACAACACATGGGAGGAAGGGCAACATGTTGGAACGCCAAACCAATTCCAATCAACACATACACTTTGCGGGGGACACAATTCAATCGATGACAACCACTAACTTTATAGTTTAGAACGACTTTACTACTCCAAACTCTACTCGATAGGGAAGGCTCCAAAGCCAATCACAGCTTTGATAAGGAAAGAAGCAATCCAGTGATCATGATGAAAACTATGGTGTCATCATATTAAAAAGAGGGATGTCCTACAGTTGTTATAGTCCTTCCAGATGGAGAGGAAGATGACAAGACTGGTAGTAATTAAAATTGGTTTTATATATAGTTTCTTAAGGTGGGATCACGGGGGAGCTGTAAAGCTCAACAAAGATCATTTCCACAAATGTAACACAGGCGTTTCAACAACCATAAAACCAGCTCTAAAAAAGATGGAAAATGAACTTACACAAAAGAATGTCCCAGAACAGACTAATAAGAGCAACAGGGAAAACATCAAGATAAAGATAAACACATCACAATGGCAGCACTGAACACTACCTATCAATAATTACATGGAATGTGAATGGACGGAATGCTCCACTAAAGAGACATCGAGTGACATCTTTTTGTTTACAAGAAACTCACTTGAGACCTAAAGATAGGAACAAACTGAAAATTAAAGGTTGGAAGAAGATACATCGAGCTAATAATGAACAAAGAAGAACAGGGGTAGCAATTCCAATCTCAGACAAAGCCAATTTTCATGTCAAATCCACCATCGTGAACAAAGATGTACACTATTTATTGCTGAAAGGTTCAGTACACAAGCAACACCTATCTATATTAAATACTTATGCACCTTATATCAGAGCACCTAAATTGGTCAAGGAAACACTGACTACATTCATAAGAGAGTTAGACCACTCCACCATAATAGTGGGAGACTTCAAGACTCCATTCTCAATACTAGACAGATCATCTAGCAGAAAGCTCAGTAAAGATACAGAAGGCCTCACTGCCACAGTGAACCCACTAAACCTCATTGACATATACAGAACTTTCAACCCATCACCAGACAACTACACCTTCTTCTCTAGTGCACATGGAACATTCTCCAGAATTGACCATGTGATAGGCCATAATGCAATGCTCAACAAAATCCATACCATTGAATTACTGCAAAGCATCTTCTCAGATGATGAAGCCATCCAAGTTGAAATCAATAGTAGAAATAACATAGACAGAAGGTGGAACTCTTGGAAACGGAACAACATCTTGCTCCAAACAACATAGGTTATAGAGGAAATCAAGGATGAATTAAAGAAGTTCATGGATTCCAATGAGAACGAAAACACTTCCTACCAGAACCTATGGGATACAGCCAAAGCAGTGCTCAGAGGTCTGTTTATCTCCATAAATGCACACATCTGGAAGGAAGAAAGAAACCAAATCAAGGAACTCACCCTACAGCTCGAACAAGTAGAAAGAGATCAACAGAGGAACCCCTCAGGCACCAGAAGAAACGACATTGCAAAGATTAGAGCAGAGCTAAATGAATTAGAGAACAGAAAAACAACAGAAAACATTGAAAAAGCCCAAAGCTGGTTTTCTGAGATCAACAAAATTGACAAATCACTGCCTGAACTTACTAAGAAAAGCATGAAAGGAAACAAAGAACCCAAATTAGAAATGAGAGGGGGGTTGTCACCACAGATGCAACAGAAATCAAAACTATCATAACAGAATACTATGAAAGACTGTACTCTAACCAATTTGAAAACCTAGGGGAAATGGACCAATTCCTTGATTCGTACCACCTACCCAAATTATCACAACGTCAAGCAGAACAACTTATTAAATCCGTTACAAAGGAAGCGATTGAAAAGGTCATCAAAACACTGCCCACCCAAAAAAGTCCGGTCCAGAGGGCTTCACTGCAGAATTCTACCAAACATTTAGAGAAAAGTTATCTCCAATACCACTGAAACTCTTCCACGGTATAGAAAGGGATGGAGTCCTCCCAAACTCATTCTAGGAAGGCAGCCTAACCCTGATACCTAAGCCAGGGAAAGACCCAACCAAGAAAGAGAACTACAGACCGATATCACTCATGAATCCTGATGTCAAAATCTTCAGCAAAACTCTGGCCAATAGAATACAACAACATATCAAGAAAATAATCCATCATGACCAAGTGGGATTCATACCAGGGATGCAAGGCTGGTTCAACATCAGAAAAACAATTAATGTGATTAATCACATAAATAACACAAAAGACAAGGACCACCTGATTTTGTCCATTGATGCAAAAAAGGTATTAGATAAAGTCCAACACACATTCATGCTAAAAAAACTCTTAGCAAAATGGACATAGACAGCAAATTCCTCAACACAATAAGGGCCATTTCTACAAAGCCCACGTCAACCTGAATGGAGAGAGACTAAAACTTTCCCTTGAGATCAGGAACTAGACAAGGATGCCCACTCTCACCTCTTCCATTCATCATTGTGCTAGAAGTTTAAGCCAGAGCAATTAGACAAGACCAAGAAATAAAGGGCATCTGCATTGGCAAAGAGGAAGTTAAAATCTCTCTGTTGGCAGATGATATGATTGTATATGCAGAGAATCCCAAGGAATCTATAAGTAAACTACTCAAACTGATAGAAGAGTTCAGCAGAGTCTCAGGATTGAAGATAAACATAACTAAATCAGATATTAGGTGCATAAATATTTAATATAGTTAAGTCTTGCTTGTGTACTCAACCTTTCAGTAATAAATAGTGTCCATCTTTGGCCACGATGGTGAATTTGACATGAAAATTGATTTTGTCTGAAATGAGAATTGCCACCCCTGTTCTTCTTTCTTCATTGTTAGCGGGATATATATTCTTCCAACCCTTAATTTTCAGTTTGTTCCTATCTTTAGATCTCAAGTGAGTTTCTTGCACACAACATATGGATGGGTCATGTCTTTTGATCCAAGATGTCACTCCATGTCTCTTTACAGGAGCATTCAGTCCATTCACATTCAATGTAATTATTGATAGGTACGTGCTCAGTGCTCCCAGTGTGATGTATTTATGTTTATGTTGATGTTTTCTCTGTTGTTCTTATTAGTCTCTTCTGGGATGTTCTTTTTTGTCAGTTGATTTTTCACCTGTTTTCTAAACTGGTTTTGTGGTTGTTGAGACACCTGTGTTACATTTCTTGAACTGATATGATACATCTTTGTTCGGCTTTACAGCTGCCCCTATGATCCCCCTTAAGAAACTATATATAAACCAAATTAGAATTACTACCAGTCTTGTCATCTTCCTCTCCATCTGGAAGGACTAAAACAACCGTAGTACATCCCTCTTTTTAATATGATGACACCATAGTTTTCATGATGATCACTGGATTGCTTCTTTCCTTATCAAAGCTGTGATTGGCTTTGGAGCCTTCCCTAACTGAGTAGAGTTTGGAGTAGTAAAGTCGTTCTAAACTACAAAGTTAGTGGTTGTCATTGATTGAATTGTGTCCCCCCGAAAGTGTATGTGTTGATTGGAATTGGTATGGTGTTCCAACATGTTGCCCTTCCTCCCATGTGTTGTGAATCCTGCCTCTGTGATACTGATGATGAAGAACGGTTTGCAGCTGTGTTAGTGAGGCAGGACCCAAGCTACAAGTTTGTGGAATATAAGGGAGAGAAGTGAGCAGAGGAAGTTGGGAACCTCATACCATCGAGAGAGAAGCACCGAGAGCAGAGCACATCCTTTCGATCGGAGGTTCCTGTGCCGAGATGCTCTCGTTGGATTTGGACTCCGCCTACCGGACTGTGACGATTTGTCATTCTGAATGGACTTGCAACCTACAAACGGATTTGTGGCTTACCAGATTGTGTCAGTGAAAGCTTCTCCTCATGAAACCTTCCACTCGTTGTATTTTCCAGTAGAGCAGTACCCGGTGAGTACGACAGTGGTTTTGTTCTTCTAAGCCAGAGCCAAGAACTTCTTTCAATATTTCTTGTAGTTTCGGTTGGGTTTTTACAAAGTCTGTGTTTCTGTTGATCTGGGATTGTCTTCATTTCCTGTTCGTATTGGAAAGATAGTTTTGCAGGATATATATTTCTTGGTTGGAAGTTCTCCTTCAAGGCTTTGAATGTGTCATGCCACCGTCTCTATGCTAGCATGGTTTCTGCTGAGAAATCTGAAGAGAGCCTACAAGATTTCCCTCTGAATGTTAGCTTTGCTTGGAGGCTGCTTAGGTTTCATTTTGTCAAGCTTGATTATAATCTGTCTTGGTTTTGCCTATAATTTACTTTTATGATTCCACTATCTGTGTTGATATCCAGCTGCTCAGTCAGGTGTTCTGGTCCTGAGTTACTACCTCTTGTTATTAGTTTTCTAACCAAAGGACTCCCTTTAGTATTTCTTATGGTTTGGGTTTAATTTTTGTAAATTCCCTAAATTTCATTCTTTTTTGTTTATTTACCATGACTGAGTGAAAATGTACATTCCCGTATAAATTTACGTGCCCACCTATATGCAGCTTCCACTGCTCTCCCTGTCCGGTGACAGCACACTATTCCTCTCTGCTCTGTATAATGTCTCATCCTCCCAACAGTCTCCTTTCCCCTCCTCTCCACCCAGTCTCGTTCCTCCAACCAGAGGTCAGCAGGATGATATCCTATAGATGTATAGAACCATAAGGGTCATCCAACATACGTTCCCTGTGCCTCGCCAAGTCCAATCCATTCGTGTCCGAAAAGTGAACATTTATTATGATTTATAGGCAAGGGCCAGGGGCCATGCTCTCAGGGAACCCCGAAACCTCTGGACCATCAATTATGGTCTTTTAGTGGAGATGTGAGGGTGCACCCTTTTTATTCTTGTGTTGCCAGTGCGACTCAACTTAGTGAGCTCCGTCACTGCTATCACTGGTGGTGGCCGGGCACCATCCGGTTCTTCTGGTCCCAAGTCGATGTAGCCACCCACTCATATGGGTGTCCCTATCTTCTAGGTTGTCCTTACCCCATGTCATTATGGTCCTCGGTGAGCATCCGTTCCTGCTGAGTTGGGACCATTTGCTGTGCCCTCGGATGGTAGCTCTTAAGACCCCCGATGCCACTCACCAATGTAGGGTGCACAGAGTCCCCTTAGGAAAACTCTAATTTTGTCAATTGGCCTCGAGTTTGCCTAAGAGCATGGTCCCAGGCCCCCTGCCCCAGCGACTCTGTCCTTGCAATTTTGGGTTAAGATGGAAGGAGTATTCAAGTTATGCTAAAGTCCACTTAATGTTGTTCTTGTTTCTTATCTGTGCTTTCACTGATTTCTCCCAGCCAGATTTCTAGCAACTATCTAATCTAAACCCTACCCTCCTCATCCTCCCTCCCTCCCCTACCTTGCAGCTAGCTGTCAAAGAGTCTTTTCTTCTATACACAAGTCTGTTTTTCAGATCTTATCATAGAGGTCTCATACAATATTTGTTCTTTTGTCGCTGACTGCTTTCACTCAACATAATGTCTTCGAGTTGAATCCAGGTTAGGAGACGTTTCCTGAAATCATCGTTATGCTTTATCCTTGCGTAATGCTCCATTGAGTATATGTACCATAGTTTACCTATCCATTCTTCTGTTCTTTGGCATCTGGGTTGATTCCATATTTTTGCTCTGGTGGACTGTGCTGAGATAATCACTCTTGTGCATGTGTCCATTGTTGTGAAAGGACTTGATTCCGGAGGATATATTCCAAGTAGTGTAACTACTGGGTCCAATGGTATATCAATATCCATTTTTTTAAGGAAGCGCCAGATTGCTTTAAAAGAGGCTGTACCGTTTTGCTACCCCACCGACAGTGTAGAAGAGTTCCACTTTCTCCACAGCCTCTCTAGCATTTGTTGTTTTGTGTTTTCTGGATCATGGCCAACCTTTTCGGGGTGAGATGGTATCTGACTGTAGTCTTCATTTGAATTTCTCTAATAACTAAAGATGGTGAACATGTCCGCATGTGTTTTTGGGCTGCCTGGATCTGCTCTTTAGTGAAATGTCTGTCCATCTCCTTTGCCCATCGCTTAATTGGATGGTTTCTCTTCTTGTTGTTGATATTTTGTAGTATGTTATAGGTTATGGAGTCAGGCGTCAGTCTGACATAGATTTTCCAAATATTTTTTCCCATTCTGCAGGTGTTCTTTTAATTCTATTAATAACGTATTTGGATGAACAAAAGTGTTTGATTCTTAATAGTTTCCATTTATTTTCTCTTGTGTTGATGGTGGTTTGTTTGACAGATTTTGGAGTCTGTCCACATTGTGTATTAAAACTTCCATTGTTCTTCCTACCTTTTCTTGGATGAGCTTTATCGTTCTAGGTTTGATATATAGGTCTTTTATCCAGTTGGAGTTGGTTTCTGTATTAGGTGTAAGATATGGATCTTGTTTTGGTTTATTGGAGATGGATATCCAATTTTACCAGCACTATTTGTTGAAGATACTGTTTTTAACCTAGTTTAATGTCTTAGGGTCTTTGTTGAATATCAAGTGTTCATAGGCCGATGGTGTCATCTCTGGGGTCTCAATTCTGTTCCATTGATCAAATTCCCTAAATTTCTGTGTACGTGGAGATGTCTTTATTTCGTCATCATGTTTGAGAAATAATTTTGCTGTATATTTAATTCTTGGATGGCAATTATTTTCCTGCAAGGCTTTGTATACATGATTGTATTGCCTTCTTGCCTACATGGTTTCTTCTGAATAGTCCAAGCTAAGTCTTACAGTTTTCCTTTAGTAGGCTATTTTTCATTTCTCCCTTGCTGCTTTGAAAAGTGTCTCCTTATCTTTAGTTTTGGCAAGTCTCATGGATTGAATTGTGTCCCCCTCAGGACTTGTGAAGTCATGTGACCAGGCCATGATTCCCTGTATTCTGTGACTTTCCTTCATTTTGTGATTTTCCTATGCTGTATGATAAAGGAGTAGGGTGGGACTGTAACTGCCTTCCTAGGATCACCTCCCTGCCCACTGTAAAGGGAGTTTCCCTGGAGTATGGCTTGCCCCACCCTTAATCTTTTCACCCTGCAAGACAAAAAATGAAAGGGAAGCAAACAGAGAATTGGGAACCTGACACCTTCAAGAAAGCAGCACCGGGAGAAGAGTACATTCTTCAGATCTGAATTTTCTGAGCCAAGATGCTCCCTGGACAAAGACTGATGCAATACTGGACTTTCCTCCAGAGCTGACAAGGGGGAAAACCTTCCCCTCGAGCAGATGTACTGAATTTGGACTTGCAGCCTAGCAGACTGTATAAGAATAAACTTTCATCTGTGAAAGTCATCCAATCTGTGGTATTTCCTTTAGAGCAGCACTAGCTGCCTAACACAGCAAGTTTGACTGTAATAGGCCTTGGTGTCCTTGTTTTGGGATCTACCTTGTTTGGAGTTCATGGAGTATTTTGGATAGATATCTCTTCATCTGTCCTGATGTCAAGAGAGTTTTCTGTCTGTAAATCTTCAACAGTTCTCTGTCTGTTTTCTCTTATCCCCCCTGTTATGGTACTCAATCCCTTGTAGGTTATTCCTCTCTATAGAGTCCCACATAATTCTTAATGTTCCTTGATTTTTGTTTTTTAGTTCTTTTCTCTGATTTTTCCTCAGATACATTGGTGTCACATCGTCTATCATCATTCTCACTAATTTGGGCTTCCATTGCCTCAGTGCTGCTCCTTTGACTTTAGGTTGAGTTATCGGATTCTGTACTTTTATTATTAGTTTTTGATTTTCTAAATTTTGAAACTCATTGCTTTGTGGTAGGTTGTTTAATTTGTCGTTATATCTTTCTGTATTCTTCCTCATCTCCTTCCTTATACCTTGAAGAATTCTAAATGTTAACCTTTTGTATTCTACCTCTCATAATTGTAGTAATTCTCTTCCTCTGCAAAATTTGATTCTTTTTTTTTTTTGAGAGCTTTCTGAATAGATCATGGTCCACTCCTTTGACTGCTTTTTATAGACTGCTATTTCTGAGCCATCAGTGAATTGTAGTTATTTATGTTTACCTATTGTGTTGTAGCTTTGTTGTTTTAAAATGTACAGTTTACTTTTGTATATGGATTCAACTCAGGTATCCACATGGCGTGTGACCAAGTGTGTGGTGAAAATTCTTGACTACTGTCCTAGATGGGCAGGGGTACTTGGTGTAGGTATAGTTGTCTGGCTGCAGCTGTGGAGAAAGGTAGGGGTCATCAGCTGTCCCTGAGTGCCTGTGACATTGGCATATGCCTTTATATCAGAATCTAGGTGAAGGAATATTTTCCACTTTGATTTTCGGCTTAGAAGAGTTGTCAGGAAAAACAACACCTTTTTTATCTTTTTCTTCCCTTCTCTGAGTTTGCTGAACTGTTTCCCATTCCAATTCCTGGAGAATGGTTTGGGGAAGGCATAAAGAGCCCTATTTCCAGCTCAGTTAATGGCATCAGATTCCGGAGCCAGTTGCAAGGCAGAGAAGGGAGGAGGAAGAAAGGCTTGGAATGGGTTTGAAGGGTTCTACTTCTTGCTCACTTAATGGTGCCAGACTCTAACACTGGGCAGTTCAGAGAAGGGAAGGGGAACTCCAGGAGAAGGAAAACAGGCCCACATGGAAGGAAAGATCTGCATGCCTAGCAGATTACACACAGGACTTAGTTGGATGATTTGCTACTGTCCCTCACTGGGTTGGAGGTACACGTGGAATCCTCCATCATCTCTGATGAAGAAAACACCCACTAATCTCCTTGCTGGCCCACCATGTGATGTCGCTGCTTCCCAGCAGGTCAGGTTGTGAAATCCTGTGTACTTTCAGTGATACTCTTCCTTTCCCATTACTCAGTCTAATTTCTCAAATTTCCCTGTGATGTTGTGAGCTCCTAGGACATCATATGGACTAGATTCATTTGTTCTTTGGTCTTTGTTGTTATGGGGGCCACAGGAAGCATCCATCTGTTCTGCCATCTTGGACCCACCTGAATATTTTTAGGTATAAGCATTTATGAAATGTGAAATCAATGCATCAATGTTTAGAAAAGTCTCTTGTCTGATTTTCAATTACCAACCTCCTTGCGTAAGATCTCTGTGTTGTTTTGTCCTAAAGTTTTAGTGAAAATAGTTTCAGGAGTTTAAAGGAAAGTCAAAGAACTAGAATTTGACATTTAAGCAAGATGGACTTTAAATACAAATCATAGATGGGGTTCTGATTTGGAATATGAGGTTAATTTTTTTGTTAATAATTTCATGATTAGAGCCAAAGAACTGAAAATACTAAATTTGCAAAAATTAATTTTTAAAGCAAAACTCCAAGGTAATGGAGAATATACTATTCAGAGTCTACATTTGTCTTGTTGAAATATAAAATCAAATAGATTGGTGGTTTCATTTACCAGATTATTTCCCTTAATTTTGATGCAATACATGCTGGTAACAAAAATAGACACATATAAAGAAAAGATTACTCTTTATCCCTCTTGCGGAATCACTCCTTAAGGTAATCAGTGTTGACTGTATTTTCTGTATCTCTCTGTTTATTTATGTAAATAGATGTAGGGTTCACTTTCTTTCATAAAGGGGATAATACTACACATGGTACTGTGCACCTTTCCTTTTCACTTACTATGAGCAACTTCCATGTCAGTTTCTACAAATCTAACCCATTTTAGTAGCTATATGGTGTTCCACAAGATGGATATATCCTAGAGTATTCAAACACTGTCTTGTTGATGAAAGTCAAGCTTATATTTTCTAGTAGATTTTTCCTTCTTTACAAATGATGCTGTGATGAAAACCCTTATTCATAATAGTTTATATACTGATGTTTTTTATTTGTGGATGATGCCTAAAACTGTGACTGCTGCATTAGGGAACACACACAACTTGAGCTTTTTATTTTAATATATATTGCCTGATTAATTAGCTAAATTGTGGCACTTTGCTGTTGATCTCTTTTACATAAAAGTGCTGATTTCTACCTAGCCTTAGCACCTGTGGACAGTGTTCATCTTAATTTTTGCGTGTCAGATAGGCCAAAAGGTGTTATCTTTTTATTACTTTGATTTGCATTTTTCCCAAGCATGTTTTTTATGTTTATTACGCGTCAGAACTAACTTGACAACAATGGAATCCTTCTTACCCGCAGCCAGGTCCCGGCCCTCCGCCTGACAGAATGGCGGCCGAGGCCTATGGCCCGGCCCCCTTCCGCGCCGACGGGAGCCGGCACGAGGGCCCGGGGCCTTGGGGGAGCCCACCGGGCCCTCCCTTCCGGGGCGGCGAACCAACCGAACCCGGGCGCGGCCCCCCCCACCTTGTGGGCGGGCAGCCCCCAGCCCCTGAGAGCCGGATGGAAGCAGCCGGCGGGGCGACGGCCCAGAGACCCCCAACGCCGGCCCCGCGGACCCCGAGCTGCGCCCCGCAGTGCCCCGCCGCCCGGGAGAGGGCCCGGGGAGGTCTCTGGGAACCCGGCTGACCGCACCTGTCCGCGGGTTCCCCCGGGCCCCGGCCCGGACGGGCGTGGAGCGCCGGCGGAGTGGACGGAGCGCACGCGGCGGCCCCGATGCAATCAGCGGCGCTCCCGATCTAATCAACGGATCTATCTTGAAAACCTGGAGAAACCGGTGATAACATTTGGTGGAAAGGCCTTGAGCCTGCACAGAGGGCTTGCGTACATCACGACTCAGGGTTCTCAGTGGATACGGAGGGCAGGATGGTGGAGCGGTAGAATTCTCACCTTCTATGTGGGAGACCTCAGTTCAGTTCCTGCCAGTGCACCCTGAGTGCAGCCAGCACTTCTGTGTCAGTAGAGGCTTGTGTCTTGCAATGAGTGTGAGCAGGTTTCTGGGGGGTGCTCTCAGATCAGCTCATACTAGGGGGAAAGGCTTGGTGACCTACTCAGGAAACTCAGTGGGTGAAGCCCTGTGGACCACAGAGTCCCGTCCTGCTGTGCGGAGGTCACCCCCCGGGAGCTGTCTCCTGAGCAGCTGACACAGCAGGAAGCAGATCTTGATACAGGGCCTCCTCCATTGGGGAAAGCAGCTGAGCTCCTCCCTCCAAGCAGGGACGATGCCGGCTCAGGCCTCCGCCAAGGCTCCGTTCTTCGTCGGCCACTTATCACCTTCTTAGAGCAATTAAAATCATGTCTGGTCAAAACGTGCCAAGTTGTCTTGTTTCCTATTTTAATATTGTTCTAAAGAGACACAGCTCAGTAATAATTGAGAACAGTATCACTGGCAGTCTTCATCAGTAATGAGATCAACTAAACGAGAAATGGAAACCTAAGTTCTAATGGCCTGTATTTGAAACGAAACGTGTACGTCAAAGTGTCGTTAAAAACAACTGATCGCATCGGAAGCTCCTCTGAGTACAGCCCAGGGTTCAGTAGGAAGGGAGAGGCCGGTTGGCCTTCCAGACCAGCACTGGTGAGAACGCGTGTGTCACACGGCCCAGCCCAACGTGCTGAGTACAAGGAGAGCGGCGGGGACAGTGGGTAGAAGGGCTGGGCTGCCTGGAGAGCCAGGTGAGTCCCGCCGCATCTAGTGATGAACCTTGTCAGCCGTGGCTCTGAGGTTCTCATCCGGATTTACCTTAAAGCACATTTTCAGGGTCCACAGAGCTTCGCAGCTGTAGGCAGAGGCTACGTTGGCATCATCGTCCACCCTGGATCCCTGATCCTAAGGCTGAATGGAAGTTTCTTACTTTTTGTCATGGTTTGTCATTTTTAAAAATTGTTTAAATATTTTATTGTGCACTAAGGAAAAGTTTACAGTCAAGGTCCGTTTGTGTAGAAAACCCTGCACACGCACCTCTGTGCACCTCAAGGTGCCCTCCCACCCTGTGACAGCACCGGCCTCCTTTCCACCCTCTACTTCCTGTGTCCATTAAGCCACGTCCTGTCCCCCCGCCACCCTCCCATCTCGCCTGTGGAGAGGAGCTGCTCCGACAGCCTCATGGGGACATTTACGACAAGAAGCACACCGTTCGCCAGTGTCCCTCTGTGTCTTACCGTCCAGACCAATCTTTGTCTGAAGAGTTGGCTTCAGTACTGGTTTCGGCTCCAGGCTGGCCGCGAGTCCAGGGTTCGTGTTCTTGGGGGACCCCCCAGGATATTGGACTATCAAGCCTGGTCTTTTATTATTATGATGATTATGATGGAATGAAAATGTACATTCCCATATAAATTTGCATGCCAGCCTATGTGCAGCTCCCACTGCTCTCCCTGTCTGGTGACGCACACTCCTCCTCTCTGCTCCATACGTGTCTTTTCCTCCCAACAGTCTCCTATCCCCTCCTCTCCACCTACTCCCCCACCTCCAGCAAGAGGTCAGCAGGACAACATCCTAACCATAAAGTGTACACATGATAGGGTTGCCAAGTCCAATCCATTCCTCTCTGAGAGTTGACCTCCATTATGACATATGGACAGGGGCAGCATCAGGGCCAGGAGCCATGCTCCCAGGGGAACTCTGAGGACCCTGGACCACCAATTGCAGTCTTTTAGTGGAGATCTGAGGGTGCACCCCTTTTTATTCCTATGTTGCCAATGAGACTCAACTTTGTGAGCCCCATCACGGCTATCGCCGGTGGTGGCTGGGCACCACCCAGTTCTTCCAGTCACCAGTTGATGCAGTAACGCACTCACGTGGGTCTCTCTGTCTTCTGGGTTCTCTATCCCCCGTGTCATTTTGGTCCTTAGTGATCATCCGTTCCTGCTGAGTTGGGACCATTTGCTGTACCCTCAGATGGCAGCTTGGCAGCTTTTAAGACCCTAGATGCCACTCACCAATGAGGGGTCCAGAAGGCTCTTTTTTTACTCAGCTAGGGCTGTTCTAACAAAAATACCATGACTGAATGGCTTTGACAAAGGAAAGTTTATTCTTAAACACTCTGGTAGGCTACAAGTCCATATTCAGGGTGTCTGCTCCAGGAGAAAGCTTTCCCCTTGTCAGCTCTGGAGGAAAGTCCGGTATGGCATCAGTCTTTGTCCAGGGAGCATCTTGGTGCAGGAATCTCAGCTGATGGTGTGAGGTTCCCAATTCTCTGCTTGCTTCACTTTCATCTCTTGCAGGATGCAAGGATTAAGGGCGGGGCAAGCCACACTCCAGGGAAACTCCCTTTACAGTGGAGCAGGGAGGTGATCTTCTGAAGGGATTTATAGTCCCACCCTAACCTTTAACATATAGCACAGCAAAATCACGAATGGAGGACAACCATAGAACACAGGGACTCGTGCTCACAGGGCTACACCTATATTTGGGGGGACACAACTCAATCCATCACAGCTCTCTTAGCAAAATGCTAGTTGTTGGCCTCAATTTCCCCTGAGAGCATGGCCTCCGGTCCCCTGCCCCAGCTACTCAGTCCTTGCAATATTCGGTTAAGATGGAAGGAGTACTCAGGTTACGCTGAAGTCCACTTAACATTGATCTTATTTTTCATGTGTGCTGTCACAGAGTTCACCCAACCAAATTTCTAACAACTATCTAATCTAAACCCTCCTCCCGCTTGTCCTCCCCTCTCCCCACCCGTGCAGCCGTCAGAGTCTTTTCTTCTACGCATGAGTCTGTTTTGAAGTTCTTATCGTAGGGGTCTCATACAATATTTGTCCTTTCACTTAGCATAATGTTCTCCAATTGAAACCAGGTTATGAGATGTTTCCTAAAATCATCGCTGTTCTTTATCATCGTGTGGTGTTCCATTGAGTATATGTACCATAGTTTACCTATCCATTCCTCTGTTGTTGGGCATCTGGGTTGATTCCATCGTTTTGCTGTCTTGGAATGCGCTGCAACAAACAGTCTTGCACATGTGTCCATTCGTGTGACCACCTTTGTTTCTGGTGGGTAAATTCCAAGCAGTGGAATTACTGGGTAAGTCTGGTCTTATAATAGATCCATCTTTACCATTTTTATCTGGGAACCACAAAACAGAAGACATATCACCAGTCTAAAAAAAAAAAAATTCTTTTAAAGGCTGTTTTGAAAGATTCTCATTTACTTGGGTCTCAGAATGAGACACAAGCAACAATTAGCATCAACAGAGAGGCCTCACCGGCTAGCCTAACAGGGCTGGAGAGGGCAAGGACATATGGAAATGAATCTGACTGGGAAAACTGTCCCATTTAGACAGCTGTGGACTTGTTGGTCCCTTTCCTAAACTGAAGCAGGCAATCCCTTTATTCCTTGATAACTCCTGCCCCATCCCACAGACGATTCTAACCTTTTCTTGGAACCACCTGAGGAGCCAGGTTCTTCTCCGCCACGTGGAGTAACTCACGGTACATCAAAATGGGTTCAAAAGCAATGGGGCTGGCTTTCTTCTTTTTCTGTTTTATGTCAGCAAAATTCATTTCTGACCTAGGTAACCCACACTCACGTATTTCTGTACAGTTTTAAAATAGGATCACGTGTTACATTTGTTTTAAGATACTTTATTGATAACAGTGGTTCCATGTGTTGTGCACTCCACTTACTCGTCATTTTTAACATGAGACGGTGATACAGCACGGTCTGCTTAAACCTTTAAATGTTGCTGGGTGTCTGAACCAAAGCTAATTCCTCCTTTACAGGTAGGGCTGTAGTGAAAATTGCTGCCAAGTTTCCTCCTCTTACAGATGTCTTACGAAAGTGTAGCAGGTCAGAGAGAGTGTTACACAGAGCGCCCTCCCGAGGCGGGTAGTCACGTGTGTCCCTGCTATTCCCTCCCCGCAAAGACCTATCTGGTTGAGTTTTATGATTTTAAAATTTCTTCCAGTTTAATACGTCTGTTAAGGGGTCTTCAGATAGGTTCAGTTTTCTTTTCTCTTCCTTTTAACAGTCTGAAGTTTCCTGATTGCAAACCTTGGACCATTCATCAAGTATAAAATGGTGACTGAGGTACGTAACTATCTCCTTATACATTTTTTGTTGGAACTATTGTTGTGTTATATTTGCAACACATCTGTGCCACTTGCAACACATCTGCGGCCCGTGGAAGTTTCTTTTATAACATTTGTAATTTACATTTTCTTGCACAAAAGTTAAAAAAATTAAATACGTTCAATTAATCCATCGTGCTTTGGGTAATACCACCTGAGTTTTTTCAGCAGTGAGGGGTGCATGTGCTCTTCATGTTTGGGATAAATAAGCTCCTCTGCAGTCTTTAGGAATGTTTTTATTCTTGGACACGGCTGGAGTTTATTGTAGTGGTTGCTCTCGTGGGTGTATGCATCTAAATTGAGTTTTTCCAATCTGATAGCCAATCGTTTCAAAGACAATTTATCAGGTGGTTATCTTGCTCTGAGTTCATTTCACCTCTGTTATAGTTCACGTTTTTATTGCAAATGATCATAATCCAAAGCCATCTGGTTTTGATTATTGTTATTGTATGTCCATTTTTCAAAATCTGCAAGGTTGAGTCTACCCTCACTACCAATTAATATGTTTAAATATTCTCACCCCTTTATTTTCTGTTAGTTCTCATTGAAATTTTTACTATTGCTATAATAAATGTATATATAAAAATTAACTATCTATTTTTAGCTTTCATTGAAACAGATATCATTCTCTGCATTTGTAGCTTTCATTAAGGTTTAATCTTTTTTTTTTTTTTTTAAAAAAAGGTTTGTTTCCAGTGAAATTTATTCCTAGGTATTTATCATACATATCTGGTGACATGGTGAATTCTATTTTCTAATTGTGTATACCAACAATTTTTTTATTTGGTTCTGTTGAAATTTTAAGCATACAAAACCATGTATTATGCAGACATACTTTAAATAGCTTCCTGGTCTCTGATTAGGCATGCCAGTGACAGACATACTTTCATTATATTTGATTTTTAAGTAAATTTATTTTAGTGTGACACGATTTAAGTGTTTTTCTTTTTGTTGTTAAGAGATCTGTAACAGCAGATTGTACAATTACTCCCGGTCCTTTTCTTTAAAAAGAACCAACAAACAAGAAACAAAGCACTTTAATCTTTAGAGTTCTAAGCTCCGTTGGAGTTACACATCTGGGATGGGAGCCCAAAGTAAATCAAACCCAGAAGGGCAGAGCTGCAATGGCAGGGTTTGAGTGGCAGTTCCAGGCTTAGGCTCAGAGGTCAGGTTGACCTGGGTATCAAAGCTCCTCCTGTTACTTATGGGATGTGTGGCATTGGCCACATTTATAACCACACTGAATCTTTTATTGATAAAGTAAATGGATACAATGATACCAGCTTAAGAATTTCTCTTTACTTGGATCAATAATCAATAGTCATGGAAGCAGCTATCAAAAAAAATAAAATAAAATAAACCCACAGTGCATTGTATCGGGCAAATCTGCTGCAAAAGACCTCTTTATAATCTTTTAAAGCAAAGATGTCACTTTGATGATGAATGTCTGCCTGACTCAATGAATGGTATTTTCAGTCACTTGACAGGTATGCAGAAATGGTACACTGAAAAATTAAGACTGAAGAATTGACACACTTGAATTGTGGTGCCAGGAAGGAATATGGAATCTACCATGAATGGCTGGAAGTATGCACACATCCTTCTTGGAGGAAGTACAGACAGAAGGCTCCTTAGAAGCACGGATGGTGAGTCCTCATCATGCCTTGGACGTGATGTGCGAAGGGACTAGTTTGTGGAGAAGAACATCTTGCTTGGTACAGTAGAAGGTCAGCCAAAAAGAGGAGACCCTTAACAAAATTGGTTGACAGCTGCTTAAACATATGTACTGTTGAAAGGATATGACAGAGAACTAGGCAGCATTTTCCTCTGCTGTGCAAACGGTCATCATGAGTCAGACATGGCTCACAGCATCTAAAAACAACCACAGTTAGCAAAATTCAAAAATACTGTAACAGAAGGGAAGTATGCCTCTCATGGTCTCAAGGGTAGACTAGAAACAGCCAAGAAACAATCAGTGAGCTTGAGATACATCTATAGAAACTACACAGACTGAAAACCAAGAGAAGAAAAAGAATGAGAAAAAGGAAACAGGATATCCCCCAAATTTGGACAATTTCAAAAGGTGTTACAGATTCATAATCAGAATACCAGACAGAGAGGAAAGAAAGGGACAGGAGAAATATTTCAGTAATGACAGCTAAGAATTTCCCCAAATTAATGACAGACACCAGACCACAGATCCAGGATGCTCAGAGAACATGAAGCAGGATAAATACCAAAAAATGTACACTGAAGTATATCATGCTAAAACTAGACAACTAAAGACAACAAAGAAGTCTTGAAAGAAGACCAAGGAATTAAAAACCTCCCTGATGGAAGACCATAGTAGAATCACATTAGACATCTGTTCAGAAACCGCGCAAATAAGAAGCGAGTTGAATGATATATTGAAAGTGCAGGGAAAAGAAACAAAACAGAAACCAGAACCGAATTTTGTATCCAGTGAAGGGGAAAAAAAAAAAAAAAGTCAGGTAACAATAAAGTCCTTCTTAAAAAAAAAAGCAAACTCATTGCCATTGAGTTGATTCCAACTCATAGCAACCCTACAGTGGCAGAATAGAAGTGCCCCATAGGGCCACCTGCGTTGGGTTAGCAGCTGAGTTCTTAGCTACTGTGCCACCAGGGCTCAAAAAAATCAAGGGAATTGGTCACAGGCAGATCTGTCTTTCAACAGCCAAAAACAGTGCAAATGGCTCAAATAGGAACTTGAATTTGATGGTGGGAACTGAACCAGCGGTACCACAGAACCAAAGACATGGTGATCTGCTTCCCTTAAGACTGCAGTCAGGAAACCCTACGGGGCAGTTATGCTCTGTAATGTATGAGGTGGCATGAGCGTGCTGTCTTCCAAATTTCTGGGCGTTAGACGAGTAAGCACTTCCAGGGCTGCATCCGTTTGTTGAAACGCCTCAGTTCATATTCGATCAGTCCCCGGAGCCTGGTTTTTAGCTGGTGCTTTCAGTGCAGCTTGGACTTCCTCCTTCAGTACCGTCAGTTGTTGATCAGATGCCACCTCCTGACGTAGCTGGACACCAACCAGCTCCTTCTGGTGTTTAAGGACCCTGCATGGTTCTTCCATCTTCTTTGGATGCTTCCTGCTCTGTTGACTATTTTCTACATCAAATCCTTTACTATTGCAACTCAGGGCTTGAGTTCTTTTCCTTCAGTTATTTTATCTTGAGGAATGTCAAGCACTCCCTTTCCTTTTGGTTTGCTATCTCCAGGTCTTCGCGCATTTCACTTTAATACTTCTTCTCCAGACGTCCCTTCTACTGAGTCACTCCTTCCTTTTGTGTCTCTCCTGACATCCATTTTGGTCTTCTTTTCTTTTTCTGTCTTTTTAATGATATTTTGCTTTTCTTCACATATGATAGCCCTAATGTCATCCTACAACTCAACTGGACTTTGGTCAGTAGAGTTCAAGACATCAAATCTAGTCTTGAGATGCTCTTTAAACTCAGGCGGGATACACTGAAGGATTTACTTTGGCTCTCATGGTCTTGTTCTAATTTTCCCAGCTTCAAGTTGAGCTTACATGTGAGCAGACGATGCTCTGTTCTGCTCTGGCTCTAGCCTTTTCTCTGACTGTGATATCGAGTGTTTTCGTTGTCTCTTTCCACAGATGTCATTGATTTGACTCCTTGCCAAGGTCCACATGTATGCTCACTGTTCCTATTGTTGAAAAAAAGTATGTCCAGTGATTAAGTCTTTGGTCTTGCAAAATCCTATCATGCCATCTTCAGTGTTATTTATATCACCAAAGTCATATTTTCGAACCTCTAATCCTTTTTTGCATCATTTGCTGGTAGTTATTGGTGCATCTGGATTGTGTGTTAGATCAGCTTCAGACTGGTAAAAATCTTCCCATTTTTTCATCTTTGCTATCTGTGGTTTGTGGGTGAATTTCAATAAGAGTCATATTAACTGATCTTCCTGCAGGTATGTGGATATTATTCTCCCACTGATAGCATTGTATTTCAGGAAAGATCTTGACCTATTATTCTTTTGACAATGAATGTAACCCACTCCTCTCTCTCAAGTGTCATTTCTGACTTAGTAGACCATATGATTATCCTTTTCAAAATGAACAATGCCAAGCCAAGTGCTGTCACTCATCCATCTTAACTTACTAATACCAAGGATATTGATCTTCATGTATTCAATTTCGTTTTGACAACTTTCAATTTTCATCGTTTGTACATCGCATATCCCAGTTTCAATGGATGTTTACAGGTATTTGTTCTCATTTTGAGTCACGCCATGTCCACAAATGAAGGCCCCCGAAGCTTGACTCCATCTAGTGTCATTAAGGGTGACTGTACTTCGAGGAGTCAGCTCTTCCCCAGTGTATTCAGGGTGCCTTCCAGCCTCAGGGGCTCATCTTCCAGCCCTGTATCAGACAATGTTCTACTGTTACCTATAACGTTTTCACTTGGCCACTGTTTTTCAGCAGTAGATGGCCAGGCCCCTCTTCCCAGACTGGTTTAGTCTACAAACTTCACTGAAACCATCCACCGTGGTGACCCCGCTGGCATTTGAAATACCCAGTTGCATAGCTTCCTGTATCACAGCAAGGGGCAAGCCACCACAGGATGACGAACTCACAGATCAATGGTGGCCCACACTTGTAAGGGTGTTCACGTGTTGTGGAATGCTGTATAACCACACGAAGCCAACCTGTTTGTTTAGTTTACCTCTTTTCCTGTATCATTATGCTTGGGAAACTTTTCAAACTTGGAGCCCTGTGGCCCACCCAGGGCATGCCACCTGAGAGAAGGAGATGGGATTCTCAGTCAGTGTGCACTAGGAACTGTGAGTCAAGACCACAAGATGTGAACGGGATAGAAGGAAATCCTACCAGGTGACCAGCTGTGGACTGGCCCAAGGAGTGAGACTGGACTCAGTAGGCCCTCTGGCTCTTGGCACTCTTTCAGTTTATCAGGAACTAGTCAGCAGAGACCAAGGATGTGGGGGCAAGCTGGAAGGCTGCTTCCAGGTCTCCCTCCAACGGCTTCCATTTGGTCAAGAGAACAAAGCCACAGGATTAAGTTGAAAACAAATTTAAAAATTCTAAATAGAGTGTCAGGGTCTCAAAAGTGGGAGACCTGAAAACCACAGACTTGTAATTAACACTCATGGAGCAACAAGTACGTTGAAAATGTATCCTTTTTTAAAGGGAAGGCTTCATCTGACTGGAGTGAAGCCTTACCACGTCTGCATGTGACATTGTTATGATTTTGTCTCCTGAGTGGATGACACAGACCAGTTGTTCCTTTAGCCATGACATTTTGAGCTTACAAAGGAAACACTTCAAAAGTGGTTGCATAATCCACTGATGGTATGGCATTTTTCTTGATTTCTTCCTAATATGAGTAGGTCCACAGCAGAATTGCAGGACAGCTTGTTTGTGTGTGAGCTAAAATAATTTTGGTCGCATGCTGCAAGCACATTTCCTGCTCGAGTCTATAAATGAACAGAGCTGCCAGACTGCTGAAGAGAAGCCTTCCCTGGTGGAGGGGGTGAAGAGCATCTCAGTCTAAGGTCCTTCTCCGGGAGACGCTGCTCCCTTCAAATCGTCACCTCTCTGAACTTCCTGAGAAACTCATTTCTTGAGATGTCTTATTCCCACAGTTACAGACCCATACCTAAGAACACTGCTACTGTCACGGTCACCGTTCTGAGACACATCAAGAGGAGAGTCTGCGTCTTCACAGCCATTAAGTAGAAGAGCGAATGGGTAGGATTCCTGTGAGTTATGTGCGTGTACATCGAGACCGCTCACGGCCTTCACGCTCTCCAGTCTTTTGCTGTGTGATCATTGTCTCAGCTGGTCAGTTTGTGTACATGACTGAACATGCTTTACCATCTTGGCATGTATAACAATTAAAAGTCATGCAGCTGTTTGCAATATGAGGTCCAGCAACCAGGTCTGCAAACTTCACTGTTCTAAGCGCTACCTACCTCATTGCTGAGTATCACTATGGTCACCTTCTAAGGACTCCCCTCGGGAAGCTGTGCACCGATGCCAGTGCTTAGTCCACCCTTCAAAGCCACTTTGGAACTTTCTGGAATGGCCATTGCACACAGTGACATGGTGGCAAGTTCGTGAACTTAATTGTCTAGCTGTCTATGAGGGAGTTATTAGACAGTAAACACAGAACTCTATTGGAACACCCACCCTACTCACCTGATCTGGCCCCCAGTGACTTTTTTCTTTACCTAAGATAAAGGAAATATTGAAAGCAAGACATTTGGATGACATTCAGGACATCCAGTGTAATATGATGACAGGTCTGATGGCCATTCCAGAAAAAAAGTTCCAGAATTGCTTTGAAGGGTGGACTGGGTGCTGGCGTTGGTGCATAGCTTCTCAAGGGGAGTGCTTTGAAGGTGACTGTAGTGATATTCTGTCGGGAGCGAAAAGAAACTGCGCCATAAAGATGGCGCCTGTTATCAGGAGTTCCTCCCCGAGACACTCCCGGTCTGATGATTAGCCTGCTGACGCAGTTCCTTGCTGGCGTGTGAACAGCTCGTGATCAGCTTTCTGATTGCTTGCCTCTAGAGCCCGTAGCCACTCAGCTTCTCTTTGCAATGCTATGTTCTGCTCATGCACTACACATGAATCAGCTGTGCCTTATGATTGGTGGGATTGGACTATATAATGGGTGAGGGACATTGTAGTAGGGGTACAAAAGAAGAACATAGGAAGTAGAATAGGTAGTAGAATAGAAAGTAGAATAGGAAGAAGAATAAAGCAAGCAACTTGCAAGGTGGCTCATATCTGTGTGTCCTGTCTTCTTTCCGCGGGCGGATAGTTAGGCAGCGACATCTGGTGGCCCGTACGGGGAACGTCACCTCTTTTACTTCAGGAGCTCGAGAAGTAAGGTAACAGCGCTGGTAAGTCCCTTAATTTTAAGTCCCTTAATTTAAGGTCCCTCAAAAAGGAGGGCGATTTTAAGGTCCTTGCGTAAGCAAGGCGATCTTGGGTACCCGAATTTAGGTCCCCGAATAAGCGGGGCGATCTTGGAAGGTCCCTTGGAAAAAAAGGGCGATCTTGGAAAGTCCCTTGGAGAAAGGGCGATCTTGGAAAGACCCTTGGAGAAAGGGCGATCTTGGAAGGTCCCTTGGAGAAAGGGCGATCTTGGGAGGTCCCTTGGAGAAAGGGCAATCTTGGTAAGTCCCTTGGAGGAAGGGCAATTTAAAAGAACAAGCTGCTCGGTTTTGTTTTGTTTTTTTTTTCTGCTCACAGGTGCCTCCAGAGGCTTTTTGCGTCAGCAGTAGCCACTGCCGCTGCCGCTGCCGGAGCAGCGGGAGGATTTAAAGGAACTGGTTATCTATTCTCTTTGTTTTCAGCTTCATGGGTTCTAGTGGTGTCCCCCGCCAGGCGTTTCTCTAGGAGTGCACCTCTTTTCTGTACCTAAGACTTCTTAAAACTGGCTGTACTTTTCAAGCTCAAACCAACTTTACAGCTTCAGCCAGCAGAAAATTTAAAAGGACAGGTTACTCATTTTTTTTTTCTTCCCTGCTTGCACCTGCTTCAGCCGCTTTGTAGCTTTAGCCAGCAAAGAATTTATAAATCAACTAACTGCAGCCCTTAAAACTAAAATTAACTCCTACCAGTGCAGCGTGGGGCTTACAACTAATGAATTACAACCAGTTACAGATTCCTTTGTTGCTTCTCCTTTAATCTCCAAGGACATGGCCTTCGGACCAGAAAACGAAAACTACATTTAATATATTTACAACATGCTTTCTTGCTTCTTATCTCTGTAAAAATGTGAGTTTAACAGACTAATTTCATTAACTGAAAAAATTTTCTCTTCGGTTTTAAACTTTGCCTGATGTAAACAACCTGGCTAGAGTTTCCTGTGACTATTTTATAATATATACAGTTATCTGTGGAACCCCAAGTGTGACAAATATAAAGGGAATATAAAGAAAGTATGAGCAAGTGAAAAAGTGGGTGAAGAGGATGTAGGAAAGAGAAAAAATAAAAGGCTGGATAGCTAAAAAGGAAGAAAATGCAGGAAAAGGCTGAATAGCTAAAAAGAAAGAAAATGCAGGAAAGAAAGAGTAAGGGAGAGAAAAACAGATAAGAGAGTGTCACACAGAAACTGAAAAAGACAAAGGCAAAGATTGACCAAAAAAAAAAAAAAAAACCAAGACTGTGGAGAGTTCTAGAAAATGAGGAGATTAAATTTGTCTCAAAAACTCTTGCCTGGTTAAAACAGTTATATATATCATAAAAGACAAATGATTCCTAAGGCTCAGTGTCTTTGGCAAAACGTCACCTAGAGTGGTTACATTTGCTTAAAGTAGTTGTTAATTATCTGGCCCCGATAGCCACTCTCTCAATGATAGGAAAGCAGGCAAAGCTAAAAAGCCACAAAAACTGGAAACAGCGGTCTGCAAATATATGAAAAATCATTTGCCTCCTCTACAGTTTGATCAAAACATATCCTTTATTTCTCTTCAACTAACTAACTTCACCCCTCTAGATGATGCAGAATTAGCTTTTACTAATGATTCCTCTAACAGAACAACTGTTACAGAATTCTAACTTCAGAAACATCTGCACAAAGAACTAAGCTCCTTACAATGTAAGCAGTTTTTTCAATGCTACATGACAAAAAATTTAACCTGTATACTAACTCCCAGTACATTGTTAGGCTATTTCCTCACATTAAAACTGCCACATTATATCCCCACAAAAAATATTGTCATAGTTGTCTTACAGTCTTTACACAATTTATTTTCACTCAATTACGACCTCAGCCCACACCGAAAAAGCTTTCGAGGATGTAATTTGACACCTCTTTCACTGTTTTACCAGTTGCTAAATTCCTTCGCATCTCAAAACAAACTGCTCTGGCTTATACTTCTAAGAGCTTTCAAAAATTTTACAACACCCTTAAAATTATAAACACAGCTTACCATATCATTTAATAAAATATACCCTTTTGTTATCAATCACTTGCTGTCACTAACCAAGCCGCAAGGCAGAAATTATATTTTCACAGGAATTCAACTTGCAAATGCAACCTGACACCATCCCCTCTGAGGAATCTCCCCAGCAACAGTGAAGTCACCGCCGAAACGTCGTGCAATTGGTGCCCACCAGCTCCTTCATTATTAACCCTTTTCAGATACTGCAAGATCACCAAATTAAATAAAACAAGAAACTATGCTGCCAATGGCCAAAATGTAAAGAACTCTGGACTTGGACATAAACTAACCCAATCTCTCCTGAATAAAACAGTCACCACTTGTGTAACAGAAACCAACATAATCCTTAAAAGGAATTTCAATGAGAAAAATGTAAACATCACTAAAAAAAAGGGGGGGAATGACTGTCACATAGGGCAATGAAACCTGCCACAATGTAACCTGTTTTAACATAATGTGTTTTAACTGTCATTTTGCTAATTGTGTGGGCCCCCTTGGGGAAGGAAAACTTATGATTGTTCTACATCAGCCTCCCTTTGTGTTACTGCCTGTAAACTTGTTGGGACAAAAGGCCACAAGTGATAGAAAAATTGCAAGAGTTGATTAGGCCTAAGCGAGCTGTGAGATTAGTTATTATGGGAATAACTGCACTTGTATCCGCTATAATCGCCGTGGTCACTACTCAGAATGTACAGACACTCAGATGAGACGGCAAGAGCAGGCCCTGCTTGTGCAGGCTATTGCAGCCATGCAGGACATACAGTCCTCGCCAGAGGTCTGGCTACAAAAGCTTGAAGGCAGTCAATGACGGGCAACCTTCTTTGGGGGTGTCATCGACCTAAGACAGGGACTCCGCCTTTCACTGCGGACTCTCCCCACGATGGGTAAGAGATGCCTCAGCCAAGAATGACCTAAGCCAGGCGCTTCAAGCACAAGGAGATGTTGGGAGCCATGGCCCACATACCTCCTGAAAGCCTTAGATCTTGCTGCCTGCAAATGGCGCCGTGCTGCAGGGCCGCACCCTTGTTTACCCCGCTTGATGGCCTGCCCAGTGTAAGGCTTTGCCTGGAAATTAGGCAAAACCCCCGTGATTGGATATTGTTTGTCCTATCAGAATTCGGTAGGCGACACTATTTAAGCCGTGTGACCAGGAGCGCTTTTTTTTATAAAGAAAAAGGGGGAGATGTCGGGAGCGAAAAGAAACTGCGCCATAAAGATGGCGCCTGTTATCAGGAGTTCCTCCCCGAGACACTCCCGGTCTGATGATTAGCCTGCTGACGCAGTTCCTTGCTGGCGTGTGAACAGCTCGTGATCAGCTTTCTGATTGCTTGCCTCTAGAGCCCGTAGCCACTCAGCTTCTCTTTGCAATGCTATGTTCTGCTCATGCACTACACATGAATCAGCTGTGCCTTATGATTGGTGGGATTGGACTATATAATGGGTGAGGGACGTTGTAGTAGGGGTACAAAAGAACATAGGAAGTAGAATAGGT
This sequence comes from Heterohyrax brucei, assembly GCA_028571685.1. Lineage (NCBI taxonomy): Eukaryota > Metazoa > Chordata > Mammalia > Hyracoidea > Procaviidae > Heterohyrax > Heterohyrax brucei. The sequence continues at coordinate 3,113,462 of CM053145.1, read as the reverse complement.
AGTAGAATAGAAGGTAGAATAGGAAGAAGAATAAAGCAAGCAACTTGCAAGGTGGCTCATATCTGTGTGTCCTGTCTTCTTTCCGCGGGCGGATAGTTAGGCAGCGACAATATTCAGCACCGAGGTATGTGGCATTTTTGTAGGATGAGTTTGCAGACTTAATTGGCAGTCCTTGTATGACCGTGCATGCCTTACCATCTTGGGATACATAATAATTAAAAGTCATGAGGCTTTTTGTAATAAAAGCATCACACAAGTCTAGTATTCTGTGTCTTGGTGAGAGACTGCAACTTCCAGTGCTTCTCTGGCCCTTATCAAATTGTTGTGTTCACTGAACATTTCTGGAACACTATTTGAAGTAAACACGTATATCTCCACGGCAAGGAATTTGTGGAGAAATCAGAATGTTTTCCAAGCGCATCGACAACCTTCAGAAGCCCCCCCGCAGGTGCTGTTGTCCACACCCACCTATTGACAGGCCATCCTTGACACGACACCGTTACAAGACTTGAACCGTTAGCTTGACCGATGACGGAGTGAATACCTCCACTGAATTGAGGGTGATTCTAATACTTTGGGTTTTGGTTCAAAACCATTACGAACAATAACTCTACAAAGGTTCATGCAATATTTTCAGTATAATATTGTTTTCCAGTCAGTAGTCGTGATCTGAAGTGTGAATGAAAAAAACAATTCCTTTCCTGAATTCAGCATCAGGAAAACCTTTTCTCTTGAGAAATCATCAGCCCCTTTCGACGGTGGCGGTTACGTAACTGGCTGGGGCACCTGCCTAACAGGTAGCTCTGTGGCGAAGACTTTGTGGATGTTGGCTCTTACCTGCAGGCTTTTCCTCGGGTCTTTCTGTGCTTCTAAACGTTTCCTTTTTAAAACGGCATCATGCTTGCCCTTTAGATTTGTTCCAATCCTCTCTGGAACGAAGTGGTGGTAGAGGTAGACGTCAGTAGGAAACAGGACCTCCTGGGGGATGAGAGAAGCTGATGCTGTGGAATTCCCACGGAGCTCCTTCCTCTCTGATCAGGACACTGGGTTCGCTTCCCTGTGGGAATGAAGGCTGGCTTCCCTTTCTCATTTCCAATTGAATATGACTTTGGGAAAGTTAGCCAGAAAGTCTCCCCTATGTCCATGCTGATAAAATTCTAAGGAATTTGCTAACTCATCCTGTTCACCCTAACAGCAGCATGTTGTTTGAGTTTTAGGAGCTAGAGTCTTCCTTTTGGATAAGCTAGAGAAAAAACGGGATTGTAAGTGTCTAGTGATAATTTTGTCTTTTTTTTTAAAAACCCAATTGATGCCTCAGTAATCTGGTCATTTATATTATTTATGAGTGAAATCATGAAGGAGAGAACCTTAGTTATTCCTGATGGCAAAGCTTTAAATAGTGAGAAAAGATTTTTTTTAGAATTATCTTGAAAAAAGCCATTCTTCAAACCTTGCTCTTCAGCTGCCGGGTTACCCTCCTAAGACACAACCGATGACATGAGTTTCTGGTATATTTTATTCAGAGATATTTTATGCTTATACAAGCATATACATGTACACAAATGCATGTAATTTTGCCGGGAGCCAGTCCCCTCACTTTTCCGGGTCCCGCACGGAGGGAGGGAGAGGCGTCGGCGGGAAATGAATAAAGAGAGACAGGAAAGACTTTCCTGGTTTAAGGCAGCCCGACCCAGAGAGCAAGGGAGAAGGGCTGTCAGTCTTGATTGTTTTGATAACAGGGCTGACGTAGTGTTCACCCTATTTTCTTCATCATATAGACTATTGGTTAACAAGAAACTGACCCATCACTGTTGGTTAACAACCACCGACCCCTCGTGCTCTCTTTATGTTAGTCACTAGAGTTTTCTGAATAATGGCTCGAGACTAGGGTCTCTTTTCATGTTAGCTATTAAGATCTTCTAAACAATGGTTAGAGACAATGGTCTTCTTTTCTTGTTGACTGTTAGGGTCTTCGCTGTTAGTCAAAAGCAAACACTTTGTTATTCCTTTTTATGTTAACCATTAGGACCCTCTAAAGAATGGTCTGAGACAGGCATATTTGTGGTTTATAATTAACAGCTGGAGCAAAACTAATCTTAGACTTCTATTAACTTTACCTAAGCAGGAAGAGAAGACAAACCCATCTTAAATGTTATACAGTCTCTATTTGTTCCTTCTCTGCTCTTTCTTATCTCTTTCTGTAGGGACAATGGGTGCCCACCATCCCTTATTCTAAGTTTCTCTTAAACAACTCTAAGAAAGGCATTTCGTTAGTATTTGTCTGTTTGCGGATACCAAGTGTGATAAACTTGGGCATCTAGTTATTTTCCTGAAGTAGGATGTTTGCTATCCAAGAGCTGAGAAAGAGAGGGAGGGGAGTTGTCTCCGGAAAGCCCTTCAGGGCCTTCTTGCAAGCTTGCTTCTCTCATGTGAGGGGAGGGGTGAGCAGCTGGGAGAAGTCAGCAGGGGCTGGGCCAGCCTGGCTGCTCTCGGGCTGGCTGTGTTAGAAATCATTCCTCTGAGCTCTTTTCCCCAGAAATTCCTGTACAGGTTTTCCCAATATTATTTCATAAACCACGGGGGCAGTAAAGGGCCCCTCTCAGAAGGCGTCTCCCCTGAGCCTTGTGCCAGAAGAGAAGGGGGTATCTTTTTGAAGAAAATTTAATTAGGAAGCCAAATAATATCAAGGGAAGTAGGCTAGAAAACATGTCACAGGTGAGATGCTGCAGCCCGTCATTTACAGGGGTTTGTGACTTTGTCTACGAGGCAGATGGCAGATCTCCACATAATTTCCCCCTTTGGAATAGAAATGGTAATACGCATATACGATTGGATAGCTGGTTCACATTTTACTTTCTCTCTTTGACACCTCGTATTCCTGGAGATTGTAAAAGTACAAAGAGCTTTCTCATTGTTTCTTGAAAAGCTTTGTAAGATTCCAGTTTATGAAAGTATCACAATTGGCCGGTCCATCATTAATGAATGTTTATAAACCCTGGTGGCATAGCGGTTAAGTGCTGCGTCTGCTAACCAAAAGGTCAACAGTTCAAATCTTCCAGTGCTCCTTGAAAACTCTATGGGCAGTTCAGTTCTGTCCTGTAGGGTTGCTATGACTCGGCATCAACTCAGTGGTGGTGGGCTTTTTTTGTTGTTGTTGTTAAGACTTAAAAAAATTCTTTTGTCACTGCAAACAATGATAATGGTGAAACGCCCAAGCTAGTGTGGACATGCTGCATCTTGTGTGTGCCGTGGGACAGCCTCACCCGTGGACCTCAGAGAGTATCTGCACTTGTCATCTGGGTGGGAACTCCGACGGCCTGAACGGAGGTCATCGTCACTTACATTGACATACGGAGACGGACCACCTATTGCCTCGTATCTTTGCCAGCTTTTCAAACTTCTGAACTTGGTTGATCTGATAGTGAGCGTATGGTTTCTCAGCGTAGTTTTAACGTGTATTTTCCCAGCGGAGAGAGGAAAAGAATCATGCAACTTTTTTTCTTTTTTTTTACAACAATGGATCAGAGTTTATGTGGAGTTATTAACTGACCCTTAATACCGTCCCTGTAGCCTGTACCAGCTCAGTAATTGGCAACATGGCAACATGTTCAGAACTGACAGACAGCCACGCCGGCGGCCCCGTTTCCAGCCTGCTTGCCTTGACAGAGTCCTTGGTGGTGTTCCTGGAATACACCTTCTGTTTTTATAGGGATGCAATTAAAAGCCTAGTTTTCGATTCCCCAGTGGCCACAAAAGTAGCTCTAGTTACTCAGTAGAGGGTGTGTGTATGTAATTCACCCCGTAGAAAAATGCAGCGAAACAGGTTCTGTATTTATAGCCCTAACTAAGCCACACAATAGGTCTGTGGAAGACCAAATGATCGGGGTCAGAGGAGGGCTATAAGGATCAAATAATGCACCTAACACAAGACTAGTCGGCTCAGGCCAGGGCACGTTACTAATTAGCATAACTGCCTCCTGGCTTGGGGAAACAATACCACACGTGTTTTTGCTCTTGTCTCTTGCGTGAGGGGACATATTTCAGTGGTGTCTAAGGCTGTATCTCTTTCAAAATATCACATAACTTGTCCTGCAGTCATGGTTAGTGTGAGTGGCATATCCAGCTTTATAAGAGGGACATCAAAAGCCCCTGAGTGCTGACATCATGTAATGGGGACAGACACCAGGTGTTCTGAGTGTGTGCTCGTGCGTTACTAGCTGTGTGACTTCGGGGAGGTCATTTCATCTTTCTGAGCTTCAGGGTCCTCCCTTGTAAAACCAAATCATCTGATCTACATACTGGAGCTCTTGTGAGGGAGTAACAGAACACTGCGTGCCTGCAAAGGTTTTCCAAATGGAAACAGAGATAAAAGCAAATGAACGGACATCCACTGGAAAAGTCCACTGAGGGAGAGTGACTCTCTGTCACTCGGCAGCGCAGAGTACGACTGTCCCACAGCGTCCCCAAGGCTGGGGACCTTTACTGCAGCAGACTGCTCCATCTCTCTCCTGCACATTTGTCCCGGAGCAGCTGGTGCCTTCCCAAGGTCGCCTTTCAGTTCGGAGTCAAGCGCTTCAACCACTGCGCCACCAGGGCCCCGAGTGGCAATAAGTGAATTCATCTGACACTCACGGGTACAACACCTGGTGAAGTGCACCTCCGCCAGATTTAGGCTGAAGGAAAGCTTACCTCTCTTAAAAGCCTGTAGGTGATCCAAATGAAGCAATTAAAATGATTTAAAAACCAGTCAGACCCAGGTTCTCCCACACGGAGTGGTGCAGGGGTGTTAGCAGCTTTCCAGGTCGGCTTCCTCTTTGGAAAGGCTGCATGCTACAGACCTGCCTTAGAGCAGAAAACATTTTCCAGCCGAAGAGACAGGTAAGCCCGAACTTGGCTCAGGAGAGGCAAACGCCAGGACCAAGTCCGGGTTCTGTCAAGTCAGAGGGCCTGTCTTCCCTCCCGGGTATCCTATTCTCTGGGTCACTTCTTACTCGAATTCTTGTAAATACTGGAGTGCTTATTTCTCTAACCTTGAATCCAGACCTGGAGGCCTTGGAGAAGCAATCACTGCAGCTTCCTCACAAGCGTCCCCCTGGACCCTTCGGCAGCGCTCCAGCGCCCCAGCGCCCCGGCGCCCCCCGGGGCGATGCGCTCGGGCCCCCACTCTGCAACCGTGACCGGGGCTGCAGATCGGGGGGAGCCGGGGTCCGCGGCCCCGGGGTGTCCTCTCGGGCGCCTCGTGACTTCCTGCGGTTCGCCTGCGCCTCATCAGCCTGAGCGGGGTCACCTGAGGGGCAGGGCTCCGTGATTAGTGGGCTTGCCGGTGGTTCACCTGCGCGCAGGTTCACCTCGCCGCCCTCTGAGATACTCGGCTTTAGCATCTGCTGATTTTGCTTTGGGACGTTTTACTCGAAAATAAGAATGGAGAGGTTAATCATCTGGCGTGGGTGAAGTTTTACAAACTACTAAATCCTATGTAAGTATCACTGTTCTGAGAAAGGAAATCCAGTGTGTTCTGTTTGTTTTGTATGTTTAAATAAAACCAGAGTCCTCAGCCAAACCCGGAGACAAAAGCGTTTGTGAATTGCCAGGTGACTGGGGTTCAGCCCCCCAACCCCTCGCCCCGATTAACTGAGCAAGGGGCTCAGTTAATCGCCCCGATTAACTGAGCAAGGGGAGTAGTGTAGGGAGGGGAGCGGCGTGAGAATAAGGAGGAGAAACAGAAATGAGGTTCCCTGCTGCCGGGGAACCTGTGACCTCTTTAAGGAGGTGCTCTCAGATCACCGTAAAAGCGTTCCATCGCCGGGGGTGCCGCCCTGCATCCCTGTGCTGCTTCTCGGAGGCCCATTAGGGTGGCCAATGATGGGAGGTTCCTGTTTACATAGGGCTTTACGGTGTATAAAAGGCTTTGGCGGATTTTTAAAGTTTTCCTAAGTGCTTTCTAACTTAAAGAAAGTTAAAGGAAGTGAAGAACTGCTAGGTCTCACCACTACTTGTTTATCCAAAAAAGGGGACAGGGACCGAAAAAACCCTCGAAGAGTGGAATTTAGTTGAAAGTGTATAATTATTCATGTTACTTGCTCCAGCAGCTTTCCCCACTTGCAGAAAATGATGCCTGGCAACGGCCTGCACCTTGTAATTAGGTGTCAGATCTTCTGCCCTACTTTTGGAGTAGTTCTTGGGGTTATGAAGTTCCAGGTGTATCTCTTGCAGTATTTCTTGGAGACTAAACTACAGTTATAGATTTAAACATCTAAAGAGCATGTCACTTAAGAACTCTGTTCTAGACCGTTTTTCTGTTTCGTTTGAGTTTCAGAAGTCATGCATGCCTGCTCTGTAAAAATTGGGGAATTCAGAAAGTTAAGAATTAGTCGCACCATTCAAAAGTGGTCAGAGTTAATTTTTATATATCATGTAACTAGATTTGTCTTTCACAGTTACACAGCTTATGCGGTATTGCCTTCTGATTTTATTTCCTGCTGTTTCAGTCACCTAGGGCTGCTCTAACTGAAATATCACAGAGTGGATAGCTTTAACAAAGGAAGGTTTATTCTTACATAGTCTGGTAGGCTGCAAGTCCAAATTCAGGGTGTCCGCTCCAGGGAAAGGCTTTCTCCCTTGTTGGCTCTGGAAGAAAGTCCGGTATTGTATCAGTCTTTGTCCAGGGAGCATCTTGGCACAGGCACCTCAGGTCTGAAGGATGCACTCTTCTCCTGGTGCTGCTTTCTTGATGGTGTGGGGTTCCCAGTTCTCTGCTTGCTTCCCTTTCCTTTTATCTCTTGTAGGATGAAAAGATTAAGAGTAGGGCACGCCATACTCCAGGGAAAGTCCCTTTACAGTGGAGCAGGGAGGTGATCCTAGCAAGGGATTTACAGTCCCACCCCAATCTTCAACATACTGCACAGGAAAGTCACAGAATGGAGGATGGTCACAAGATACTGGGAATCATGGCCCAGCCACATGGCTACACACACTTTTGGGGGGGACACAATTCAATCTGTGACACCTGCTTAAATCAAACATGTCAGTCATTACAGTTATTCAAAAGTCTTATTTTAGTGGTTGCTGCATTATATAGATGTATCAAGATACGTGACTGTTCCCTTATAGCTGGACTTGAAGTTTACTTTCAACTATAGGGTCCTTGTGAGTCGGTTTCTGTAAGTCGGAATTGACTCAACAGCAGTGGGTTTGGTTTTTTTTTTTTTTTTTTTTTTTTTGAGCTGGAATTGTCCCAGTGGCAAAGGGTTTGGTGTTTGCTTCATTATTCAGTCATTCTTACAAGGAATGTGCTTTATAAAACTTTGTCTGCAGGCAGTATTTCCTTTGTATGGAGCCTGTGAACTATAGTCAGTGGTTCAGAGGTCTCTTAAGTCTGTGCTGACTGTTCCCTTTCCAAAACACTATTTACTGAAGTGTTTCCACCAGCCTTCTGAGCAGGTACTTCTGTGACTGCATTCCTTCTTGCTAACATGGGCGATTGTCCGTAAAAGGGGAAAACATTCTTGCCCTTTTTGTATATAGGCGAACAGTGCTTAGATGTTCATTTATTTTAACGGCAAACACTGAACACCAAAATAGCTGTTGCTTTCTGTTTAGATTTCCTTTTAGTTGAATGCAACACTGATTTCACTTCCTGGAATTTAGTGCTTTTTTGTATTTGTAAGTTGTTTTCATGAAGGGATACTTGCGCCTTTCATGTTCCAGTTATTTCTTACCATTTTGTCTTTTAGCATGGAGACATGTTTATAGTGATTTTGATTTGTGGAGGTGCTGTAATTTCATGTAGACAAATCTCTTGATCTCAGAAATAAACATGGTAACCCTTCTAAATCGAAGCTTAAGGACGGTATGTGACTGTCTGTATTAGTCTCCAGCAGCTGCTGTGACGAAAGAGCCCAGCAGAGAAACTGACGGCCCCGTGTTTCTGGAGGCTGAAGTCCGAGATCAGGGGGTTTGCGTTGTTGATCCCTTTGGTGGCTTTGAGGGAGAATGTGTTCTTTGCCTCCCTCCTGGCTTCTGATGTCCACAGGGATTCTTTAGTTTGTAGTTGCAGGATTACATGCCGGGAGCCGGTCCCAACACTTTGTAGGGTCCCGCACGGAGGGAGGGAAGACGTCGGCGGGAAATGAACAAAGGAGACAGGAAAGAATTTTCTGGTTTAAGGCAGCCCGACCAGCAAATGATCTGTGTATGTTTGTCTGTGTCGAGAGCTGTCGTCTTTATTTTTTATAGGTGAGGTGACGTAGTTGGTCACCCTATTTTCTTTATTATACAAACTATTGGTTCACAAGAAACTGACCCATCATTATTGGCTAACAAGAAAGTGACCCCTCGTGCTCTTCTTCTTCTAATTAACTGTCAAGGCCTTTTGGATAATTGTCTAAGCCAGGTGTTCAGTGGTGATAAATTTCAGGAACACAATCAATGGTTTTATTCGTACCTCAGAGTGGAAGGCACAGAGGAGTAAACTTCTCAAGGCCTAACCATTTGGCTGTCTCCATTTGTTTCTCTAAGTTCTTATTTATGTGCAGATAGTAAGCACCTGCCATTCTCTAATTAAGCCAGCTGCACTAAGAAAGATGTTTCTTTAGTGTTATCAGTTTGCCATATCAACTATAGAGAACCCAGAAGTGTATTTATTCTTGTGTAGTTTTCATGGCTATGTGGAGAAATGTCCTTGAGAGCTTCTTAAGGGTTAGCTTGCAAACTTGTGTGTGTGAAGAAAAGGGAGAGGGGAATACAATTAGGGGGAAACCAGTGAAGCTGGGCAGGCCTCAGTGTTATTAGGCATGCTGAACTGAAATCCATTTCTATGATCTCTATTCCTCAGAAGTTCCTGGTTAGATTGCCCCAATATAGTCTCCTAAACCGAGGGGTTGAAGCCCCTCTTAGAAGGCACCTCCTTGATCCTCATGTTAAGAGGGATATCTTTTTAGGAGAATTTAATTAAGAAGCAAAACACCATCGGGGTAATAGGCCAAAAAACATATTACAGGTGAGATGCCTCGGCCTGTCACCTACAGAAGCCCGGGACTTTGTCTGCAATGACCGATGTGGAATGGCGGGCCTCCGCAATTACACTGTGTCTTTCTTCTGTCTGTCTGGATCTTCTCTTTCATAAAGACAGCAGCCACACGGGGCTAGGACCTTCTGTCCTTGGGGATGACCTCATGTTGACAGATAATGTCATCAGAGACCCTGTTTCCAGCCAAGGTCGTGTTCACAGGGACCACGAGTTAGGACCCCAGCATGTCCTTTTGGAGGGGGTACAGTTCAGCCCCTAACACTGCCATTGAAGGCTTTTTTTAAATAACTTTTTTTTGATTGAATGAAAATATACGTTCCCATGTAAATTTGCATGCTCACCTGTATGCAGCTTCCACTGCTCTCCCTGCACGGTGACAGCACACTCTTCCTCTCTGCTCCATACGTGTCCCGTCCTCCCAACAGTCTCCTATCTCCTCCTCTCCACCCACTCCGCTTCCTCCAGTCTCAGGTCAGCAGGATGACATCTTATAGATGCTTAGAACCATCAAGTGCCCACAAAATATGGTCACTCTGTGTTGCCAAGTGCAACACACTGTTGTCCGAAGACTTGACCTTCATTATGGCTTATGGACAGGGGCAGCATCAGGGCCAGGGGCCGTGCTCCCTTGGGAACCCCAAAACCCCTGGACCATCAGTTGCAGCCTTTTAGTGGAGATCTCAGGGTGCATCCCTATTTATTCTTGTGTTGCCGGTGAGAGTAAACTTTGTGAGCTCCATCGTGGCTATCACAGGTGGTGGCCGGGCACCATCTGGTTCTTCCGGTCACAAGTCGATGTAGACACCCACTTACGTGGGTCTCTCTGAGAAGAAGGCTTTTAAGAGAATTCCTTCTAGAATTCTGAATTAGATTCTTCTTGTATCTGTTACTAGAACCTCTGTGTCCTAGAGTGGAAACTGTAGGACAGATGAGAAGCCATCTGTAGGATGTTGAGAAAGTCATGCACACTGTATTCCTGTAGAAACCATATTCTTTAAAACCACAGCAGGAAGTTTGGAATCCCAGGAATTGGAAGTGTTTTGGGTTTGCTGTTTGTGGTTCTGGAAAGGGGACCCACAATTGACGTATTTTAGTAACTCAGTTATAGTATCACTGTTTTGTCAGATTTTTCTCTTGGTCGTCATTGTGGTCCTTTCATACTGAGATGGTGACAGGAGTCTCTTCTTGAAGGAAGGCAAGAGTTCTGCCACGGAGCCACCTCTGTCCTCTTGAGATACCGGTGGCCATCAGGCCAGGTTCAACTCATGGCCCGTTTGTGTGTAGCAGAGAGAGTTGTGCTGTGGATGGCTCTCAGCGGCCGAATCTTTGGAACCAGGCCTTTCTTCTGAAATACCTCTGGGTGGACTCGAAGCCCCAGCCTTTCCGTTAGCAGCCAGTTGTTTGCCCCTCTCAGGAACTTTGTAAATACACACGAGGACCTTTAGCGCCCTCTCTGATCGGAGTGTGTTTTCCACTGGATCCTGAGCCTCTTGCATCTCCTTCCTTCCTGTCAGGGGGTGCTGAGTCAGTTCTGGGTCGTGAGGAACCCTGGGCACGACCGAACAGAGCCCTGCCTGGTCCTGTGCCGCCGTGGTCATCGCTGCTGAGTGTGAGCCCTTTGTGGAGGCCACTGGGTCCGTCCGTCCGTCCCACCGGAGGTCTTCCTCTTTGACACCGACCTTCCGCTTTGTCCTTCTCCAGGGACTGCTCCCTCCTGATCCACGAAGTCTCGCCGTCCTGTTTCTAAGGGGCATTCTGGCTGTACTTTCCCAAGACAGATGGGTCCGTTCTTCTGGCCGTCTGTCGTGTATGCAGTGTTCTTTGCCAGCGCCATGACGCGGAGGCGTTCAGTTCTTCTCTGATCTTCCTGACTGATCGGCGAGCTTTTGCATGCACGTGAGGTGACTGAAAGTAATCAGTCAGTGCCCCTTAGTCCTTAGGGTGACATCTCTGCTTCTCAGCACTTTAAAGATGACTTTTGCCGCGCATTTGCCCCATGTAGTCCATTTCCGTCCTCAGAGCCCTTAGCTGAACTGTAGGAGCGAGATGGGTGGTGGCCGGTGTGTGTGTGTGTGTGTGTGTGTGTGTGTGTGTGTGTGTGTGTGTGTGTATTAGGGGCCTTAGAAATGGGCCAGAAGTGGCTGCTAGCATGTAGCTGGCAGACGCTGGGCAGTGGTGGCTGCAGCTTACAGTTTACGGGAGTGGTAGAGAATGTGTGATTCCAGCCCTGAGGCAGAAGGGGACCAGAAGGAGCAGTACAGTGCAGGCCGGTCTGGGAGGTGGCTCGTCAGGGCCGGCTCTGTCCAGAGCCGTCCTCACTTGTGGTAAGCGGAACATGATGGCCCAAGACGGCGCTCAGGGCCAGAACAGCACGCCAACCACACCCTTGTTTAACAGACCTAGGGCTTTCATGGCGCATGCCTGTGGGCAGTGGCTTCCCGCTAGCCTATTGTGGGCTTCCTTCTTGGGAGAGCGTGGCACATGAGGATTGGAGGAATCTAGGTTATAAATTGAGCAAGCACCTGGAATATAGAGAGAGAAGAATAAAGTAAGCAGCAAGCACCAAGGAAAGGGAAGGAAGAATAAAGTAAGCAGCAAGCACCAGGAAAGGAAGGAAGAATAAAGTAAGCAGCAAGCACGAGGAAAGGAAAGGAAAGGAAAGGAGAGAGGAAGAATAGGAGGAAGAATAAAGTAAGCAACTTGGAAGGCGGCTCGTATCCGTGTGTCCTGTCTTCTTTCCGCCGGCGGACAGTTAGGCAGCGACACTCACTTGGCTGGGAACTGGGTTGATAGCACCGTCTTTGTCTTTGGAAAAATTGGTCTCTAAGCAGGTTTTAGGAAAGAGGGCCCTTGTGATAGTTCTTTGTTTTATTAAAGAAAGCCAACCAAACCCCCTGCCACTGTGTCGATTCCAACTCATAGCGACCCTACAGGACAAAGGAGAACTGCCCCAGGGAGTTCCAAGGGGCACCTGGAAGATTTGAACTGCTGAGCTTTGGGCCAGCAGATGTAGCATTTAACCACTAGGCCACCAAGGTATCTGAAAAGAATCTCCTTTTTTTTTTTTTTTTTAATCAAGACTGACTTTTTTGCATGTGTAGTTTTTCCTGATGATATTAATAACAGGACTTTGGCGTGGTGACTTGATCGAAAGTGAGCCAAGATCTTTCCACTTTGGGGTTGACATTGTGTGCTGCTCTTTACTATGCAAACATGACTTGTTGTAGTTGTCCTGCGGTTGACTCTGCCTCCTGGTGACCCCGTGTGTGCAGAGTAGATAGAATTGCTCAATCGGGTTTCCCAGGCTGTGCCCAGTGGGGAGCAGATGGCCAGGTCTCCCTTCCTGGGCACCTCTGGGTGGGTGCCAGCTGCCAGCCTTTCAGCTGGTGGGTGATACAGTGTGTCCCACCCGGGGAGCCTCCTACGTACACAGATACAAAACATCCTCGTTATCGTCCACCATTCACTGACTGGCGTACTGTGGTTGCCCTGATTTTTCACTGTGAGGAAATCAAAGAGGAAAGGGTTTGCTCCACACACTGATGCTGTGAGGTGGAACCAGGGTATGAGTCTCTTAAGGAAATAGCTTTTAAAAACCTCAGAAGTACATATTTGCATTCCGATTCTCTTTGATTACAGAACAGCTGTATTTGTTCAGGAAGCCAGTAGGTTGTCTGTAGCTTTTAGTTCAAACTCCAAGCTGAAGAACTAAAGTAGAAGTGTGTTTGTTTAAAAATGAACTGAATTTAAGATTCCCAACAAAACCCAGCTGGCTCAGTGGTTAAGTGCTACGGCTGCTAACCACAAAGCTGGTGGTTCCAGTCAACCGGGTGCTCTCTGGACACTGCACGGGACCGTTCTGCTCTGTCCTGTGGGGTCGCTGTGAGTCAGAATCGACTCGACAGCAGTGGTTTGGTTTTGGTAACAGGCGCATGTCTGAATTCAGGAAATGATTCTGTATATGCGTGAGTAATATGAAAAGGAAGCAAACCATTTATGTTAACCAGAATGTTATTCTGTTTTGTGCTAATGTCACTGAAAGTTTCTCTTGTGGAGACTTGTTTTCTTTTGAGTTGAACTGACACCTTTTGAGCAGTGAAAGAAGCTGAGATGCAGGCCACACATTTCTAGACTAGCTACAACGGGCGAGCAGGGTGCAGGGAGGTGCCTTCCAGGTTGGGTAATGTGGCCGTACTGTGGAAAGAGAGCTTCGTCTTTCCGGAGAGGCTGTGCCACGCGGAAGAGCAGCCTGGCGAGCCACGCACAGTCCTCTCGACAGAAGGCAGAGCGAGGCCGCCGAGGAGGCCCACCAAGGCAGTGCTGCTGTCTTCTTGGAAGGCGCCTTGGGAGGAGTTTTAAAGCCACTGGTTACCTTATGGCCATGCGTTTTAATAGAAACATTTGTACTTTATAAATAATTGGTTTCCAGTGCCATGCGAAAGAAAAGATTTCACTATGAGGACCGATCAGTTGTAATTACCCTGATTTCCAGCTAACTAAAAGATGTCTGGAAATGTGTGTCTGAATTGGCACTGAGAAAGGAATCTTCTGGGAACGTTCTCACTGACCCGAAGAGTAGAAGAAGAAGAGTAACTGCATCCTTGTTAAAGAAATATGTGACGCACGTCATGTTTAAGGCAGTGTTCCTTAATTTGATTACTGGGTTGTTATCTCCTGTACTTTTTTCCCCTTGGAAACTTAGCGGTGTTTAACTCAGGCATTATTTGCATGTATAGCAATCCTGAAGGCAAAGTCAGTATTTCTGCACCTTCATTTAGATAAGCTGTTCTGGGGAGTGTTCAGCAGTGTTCAGTGTCAAGTGACAAATTGATTTTCTTTTGGTGTTTGCCGCGTAGATTTTTTTTTTTATGATCAGTAACAATGAACTGTAGCAAGTGGAAACTGCATACCCTTTTAAAGCATGACATAACTGGCTAGATGAATCCCCCCAAGGGATCAAGTTGGGTCTAACTCGTAGTGACCCCGGAGTTCAGAGTAGTACTGCCCCACAGAGTTTCCAAGGAGGGCCTGGTGGATTTGAACTGCCGACCTTTTGGTGTCCTACTCTGTACTGTTGACAAGAGCACATTACCAGGCTTTTCTCTTGAGAGGCAGCTGGTGGGCCCACACCTCCTGCTTCTTAGTTAAGCTCAGGTAAGCACTTAACCACTGCACCGCTATAAAGGGTCTTTATAGACCAGTACAGATAGGAGCAGCCTGAGAAGTGACGTAGGACCGTGAACGTATCAGCAATTCCCGGTCTCTGTGTCCAGATGGTTCAGGTGTGTTTATTAGAGTAATCAGTAACTAGAATAAAACCTAACTAACCCGTTGCTCTTCAGTTGATTCTGATTCCAGAGACCCCGTAGGACAGAGCAGAATGACCCTATAGAGTGTCCAAGGCTGCAGTCTTGACAGAAGCAGATCACGACATCTCTCTCTCATACAACAGCAAGTGGGTTCCAACTGCTGAGTGCCGAGTGCTTAACCACTGTGCTAGCCAGGTCCCATCAAATAGCCTGGTGTCTTGTGTCTTTGTAGGCAAGTCTTTTTTTTCCTGGTGGAATAGTGGTTAAGTACTACAGCTGCTAGTCGAAAGGTTGGCAGGTTGAATCTACCAAGCGCCCCTTGGAAACTCTGTGGGGCAGTTCTGCTCTCTCGTGTAGAGTCACTGTGAGTCCGAATGGACTTGATGGTGGCGGGTTGGGCTTGGTTTGGTTTGGCACGAGTGGGGTGGTATTGAGCTGTAGTTGTGTGTTAGTGTGAACTCTCCTTGTTGAACTGAACGGAGGATTCTGGAGCCCCTCATTGCTGGTGGTCACAGTGAGGGACTGGAGAGGAAATGAGTAATGACTTTTAAAGGGATAAGGCCTCAGAATCTATGTATCAAGAAGAATGCACTGGTTTTTATCAGACCCTAAATCTAGACCACCTATGTCGGGTCGAGTCGTTTATACATACCGTATAGATAAGGTTTTGTTTTCATGTTAAGGGGTAAATGAGAAGCATGCGTAAACATCCTTGCTGTTAGGTCTTGCATGTGTTTTTCATCAGCATTCAGCTATGTGTTGAGCGCTGTCATGCACTGAATGGTGGTCCCCCCCAAAATATGTGTCATCACCTGGGGGGCTGGAGTTACTTGTGTGGTGAGGTTTTCCTGTGCGGTGTGTTAGAGGATGAGGGTGGGGCTGTAAATCCCTTTATAAGATCACCACCCTTCTCCGCTACAGAGGGAGTTTCTATGGAGGTTGGCTTGCACCACCCTTTATCCTTTCATCCTAAAGAGATAAAAGGAAAGGGAAGCAAGCAGAGAGTTGGGAATGTCACAGCATCGAGCAAGCAGCACCGGGAGAAGAGCGTGTCCTTCAGACCTGGGGTTCCTGAGCCGAGATGTTCCCTGACCAAAGACTGATGCAAAACAAGGACTCTTCTCCAGCCCAACAGAGGGAAAGCCTTCCCCTGGAGCAGACACCTTGAATTCCGACTTGCAGTCTGCTGGACTGTGTAAGAATCACCTTTTCTCATTAGAGCCGTCCGCTCTGTGCTGTTTGTTAGAGCAGCGCTCACCGACTGAAAGAAGCACATCCGAGGGACCGAACACTGCTGCAGATCGAGCATGCGGCTGTGGGTGCGGCGCACGGGCCCCTGTGCTCAGGGAACCCCCCTGCACTGTCACGTGTCGGGAGGCGGCCTCTGGAGATGGCACTGAGCACTGAGGTCGCTGGTGGTGTTCTTCCCGGTTGTCAAACCTGGAGGAAATTCTGTCCTAAGCAACCAAAGCGCTTCGTGTACAAGGCACGTGCCTGTGACAGTCTGAGGGGTCAGGAGAGCCTCTGGACTACGACGGACCCTGAGGGAAAGCCACCTGTTTCCAAAAACCAGCCCATGAAAATCCTTTGGGGGAAAATGCAGACCAGGACTTCTCACAGGCTGGCCGATTCCTGAAAAGCTATTGCCCTGAGGTAATCTCCGCACTTGAAACTGGAAACACCTCCTAAGGTCTTCTTCCAACCAGGCAGTAGTTTAACTTAACTAGCGAAACCTGTCTGCTGTGAGGATCATGCTTTTAGGAAGTATCTGTACTTCACCAAGTTTCTGTGAGCAGCCCGAGGAGATGGGACAGGGACTGCAGGGGGCAGCGAGTTAACAGGGGCTGTGCGGCTCAGGAAGGGAGGTCAGAATGGCTGCAGAACCCCAAGAATGTCCTCAGTGCCACTGAGTCATAGGTGTACAAACGGTCACGTTGGTGTTTATTTAACACACGCGCGCGCACACACACACACACACACACACAGATACACACAGACACAGACATGCAGTACACACACTGGTGTATATACTCAACAACAACAATGACAGCAAAATAGAATCAGAAGGAGAAAGTACAACCCGCGGACCCCAGGGGTCTGACCTGGAACTGAGCGGGATGGCACGCAATGGGCGGCCTGTGGTCTCTTGTGCTCTGAGTTGGGGCCGCGCAGCTGCAGCTGGCAGGTAACGAACTGTCTTTCCAGCAACTAACAATCTTTGCTAACCACCACTAGTATCTAACAGCTTTGATTGTGTTTTGGTAGATAGGAGGCTGTATCGATGTTCCTGATATCTAAAGAATTCTTACCAGCAGTCACAGTTAGTCTTTTCCTTCTCACTAGAAAGTGACAGACACACAGTATTCTCTGGGGACCTGCTGGGAAACCCGAGGGTAAGCACCGCGTCTGCTAACCAGGAGGTGAGCAGTTCAGATCCCCCAGGCGCTCCTTGGAGACACCACGGGGCAGTTCTGCTCTGCCCTGTGGGGCTGCCAGGAGTCGGACGTGAGGTGCCGTTGAGGGGGACTCGGGCGTTTTCTCTAAGTAGCTGTATTTGGTTGCTTTCTTCTGTGTCCCGGTGTTACCTCTTCCAAGCTTCTTGACGGAGCCCTGACAACACAGTGGTTAAACCCATTGACTGCCGGCGCAGAGGTCGGGGTTTGGAGAGCACCCTTGGCCCTGCGAGAGATGGGGCCGTCTGCTTCCATGTAGATTTACAGCCTAGGAAACTCGAGGGCCACTGTGACTCAGAATCAGATTGATGGGTCTGGATTTACAACCATCCTGAGGATAGAGTCTGAACCTCAGGGTGCTGGGGATGTCAGAGCTCGTTTATTCCGCAGGTTGTCTAGAACAGATTGTCTAAGCTCTGAGGGCCGGGGGGTGTGAGGTTCTTTCTTGAGTTAGTCAAAGCTACCCGGCGGCTCTTTTGCAATCCTTCATCTCCGGACAGCTTTTCTAGTCTTTCTCTTTCTGGGCCTCTCCTGTCCCATGCCATCTTGACCACTGCACGCTTGGTGAGCAGAAGGAGCAGCTCATCCTCGGGTCCCTCTGAAGGCAGTGCTGGCACCATCAGTGACACCGACCCTGAAGGGGCTGGGGTCCCCATTTCCCTCTGTGTCCTGCTCTTGTTTTATCTTGAAGCACCATCCACGGAACATCTGTCATACCCGCATGTGAAGATCCGTTTGGAATTAATTCCAGTTGTCATACTTCTTCCCATTCTCCGTTTGCAGACAGTCGCAGCTGACAGTTTCTCTTGCTTAGAAGACTTGGGCTGTTTTCTGTTTAGAGAAGTATGTGTTTACGTCGCACAGAAGAATCCAGATAACTTATTGTCTAGGATTTTTCGTTTTCTTTGGAGGGGGCTTGTTTCTGAGTAGCACTGCATTTTTTCAAAAAACTTTCTGCGGCTTCATTCGAACTGGTTTCTGAATTTCATTTAGTGAAAGAAATAGTTAAATTTTCTATTTAATGCTTAAAAATGTCCCATGTTTGATAGGGATATTAGAGGTGAGTATGCAGATGGATTTAATAATTAATTTGAGTTCCCATGTCAGATAAAGGGGCCTGGGCAGCGAAGAACAGGTGGTGCTGAAAGGTTCCCGAGGGGGGGGACCCCTCCTCAAGTCACAGGCGACGATGTAAACCCCAATCAGTCACGAAGTCCGCAGCTTGATGCAAACAGCAAGAGGCTTTATTGAAAGAACCAGCGCGCTGGGGCCCAGCTTCTGAGAGCTGGCACCCCGAGCAGCGGGCGGGGTTGGGTATTTAAGGGCTAAATTTGTAGGTGGGACCTTTGTTCAGTAGCCTGTAACATTGGTGGGACTTTCACTCAGTAGCCTGTAACATCTTTGAGAACTCAGGACGTTGGGGGGAAGGGTTGTTCTCTGTGGCGGGAAAAGGTTGTTCTCGGGAACAAAGAACAGAAGTTGGGGGGAAGGGTTGTTCTCTGAAACAAAGACTAGTTCGGGCTTGTTAGAATTTTCCATTACATTCCCCCCTTTTTCTTTTTGGGAATGTTTTGGGGTCCAATCTTGGAACCCTTAAGGTATGGCCGTTTCTTTTCTTTAGTTTCTATCTGTTGGTATTGAGTACCATAATCTGTACAGTACTTATTCTTTTTCTTATAAAGGCTACTAAATTATAAGTGTCAGAATAGTGGGTGTGAGTACAAGGCTGTGTGAATTTCATAGTGATTAAACCTGGGGATGGTTTAGTAGTCTATTTCTACTCCCCATCATTTGTTGTTATGTAAGTCCAACTTCTACAATATAAGACTTCTATTCCCCCCCGCATTCATTTTCTTTCATTTTTGGGCCTAAACCCGGGATATGCATAGAATCCATTTCTATTTATAGAGACTTTCCGTTGTTTTTGTCTCTATATTTTCTGGATCCCCTCGAGATCTGTCACTTCTTCCAGGTTGAAATAGAGGTCCCCAGAGCGATGTCGCCTCACGTAGACTGTGTCTCCGACCTGGAACTGGTGTGGAGTCTTGATATCACCTGGCTGATTGACAGTTGCGAGGGGTTTCCACACCTCCTGTTGGATTAACTTAAGAGCTTGGAGTCTAGAGAGTAGAGAGGAATTAGTTACATTTTCGGGGGAAGCCTGTGATCTTAGAGTGGCTAAGGGCAGAGTTGTTCCATATAGGATTTCAAAAGGGGTCAGTTTCATCCAATTAGGGGTATTTCGAGCCCTGAATAGGGCCATAGGAAGGAGGGCTATTCAGTCTGTTAAGCCAGTCTCTATGGATAATTTAGCCATGGTCTCTTTTAGAGTTCTATTCATTCTTTCTACCTGACCTGAACTTTGGGGCCTGTAAGTACAATGTAATTTCCACAATACCCCAAGGATCTTGGCCAGACCCTGACTTACCTGGGCAATAAAGGCAGGACCATTGTCTGACCCCAACATCTTGGGGACTCTATACCTGGGTAAAATTTCTTCTAGGATCTTTCTGGTAACCACCAACGCCGTTTCAGTCTTTGTAGGGTATGTCTCAACTAATCCTGAAAAGGTATCTACAAACATTAGTAAATATTTGTTTCCATATTTTGCAGGTTTTACTCCTGTGAAGTCAACTTCCCAATAGACTCCAGGGTGGTCCCCTCGGAATCTACTGCCTTGGGTTTTTGAGGAAGCATGAGCATTTACCAGTTGACAAGGCACACAGTTCTTTACTACCTGTTTTATAATTTCTCTCAGTTTTTTTAATTTATAAGGACACTGGTAGTGGGGAGATTTTTGTGCTAATGCTAGAAGGCGCCGTTCTCCTAGATGAGTCATTTTGTGAAGGTGTTCAATATATTTTTCAAGTCCTCATCTATGGGGGTCTGAGAAAGTAGCCCCAGAGACATAGTACTTGTAGTGGGAGTGTCCTGAATTGGGGGGTATCTGGTAACCAGGATAGTGTCGTCATTAGCAGCCAATTTGCTTTCAGATGTATTTAGGGTGTCTGTTCCAGGGAAAGACTTCCCCCTTATCAGCTCTGGAGGCAAGTCCAGTATTGTATCAGTCTTTGTCCAGGGAGCGTTCTAATGCAAGAACTTCTGGTCTGAACGATGCACTCTGCTCTCAGTGCTGTTTGCTTGATGGTAGCGAGGTTCTCAAACTGTCCTTGTTTCTTTTTTTTCCTTTTATTCCTTGTAAGCCTTTTTTAAAAGTATTTAGGGTGGGGCAAGCTATACTCCAGGGAAATTCCCCTACAGCAGAGCAAGGAAGTAATCTTATATAGGAATTCACAGTTCCTTTAGCATACAGTTTAGTGAACCACAGAATGGAGGACAGTCCCAAGATACTGGGAATCATGTCCTAGTCACACAGCTGCACATATTTTTTTTTTGGGGGGGGGGGTGGGGGGACACAATTCAACCCATGACATCCCACCCTTTGACAACCCAAAAATCACATCACAGAAACATTTAACATACTCATCTCACCATAGCAAAATTATGTCCATCCATATAACAGAAGTCTTAAATCAGTTCCAAGTCCAAAATACAAAAATTCTTTTACATCTGTGAAACTTAGAAGGCATTAACAGGCAACAGGCAAGTTAACAGAACACATTATATTAGCCCTCAAAGTTTTGGAAATACTCTTACATTTTCTGAGGCATTCTACACAACAGCAATGTTCCCCAGACTCTAGGTATTGGCCATATTCTCTGGTTTCTGAGTGGAGACTTCCAGTCCCGTGCTATAACTCTGCCTTCAAGGCCCACTTGGACAGAAACTCTGTCCCATTGGCTTTAGGAGCACCCTAAGCTCAACTGAGTGGCAATTCCACCCTTACGAACACAGCACACCATGGTTCCACCCTTTCAAACCCCTGAGGTCATAGCCATACCTCTTGAGACTCAGGCAGCTCAGCTTCTCATGCTATCTGCCTCTTCAGTTTCAGTTTCTTATGGCCACATGGCCTGGGCCTCAGGCCCACATCTGCCTTGCCGGGCAAGTGTTCTAAAGTTCTGTAGCTCCACTGGTTTAAGTGCCCGGAGGCACCCCACTCTTGCTGGAAAGCATCCTGCCCAAAAGCACTCAACTCTCTCACTCCGTGGGTCAGTAAGGCCAGTTCCACCGATTCAAGTGCCCAGAGGCACCCCGTTCCGCGAGGAAAATTCTGTGCAGGCACTGACCTCTCTTGCTCTTGTTGGTGTACCAGGTAATCTCGGTGTCGGGAAGGGGCTGGTCGCTGAGGTCTCGTCGAACTCCTGTTTCCTCTGCTAGAATCTCCTGGCAGGTGTGGAGCACCTCAGTTCCTTTTTCGATTTCAGGTATCAGGGTGGCAGGGTTCAGGGTGGCTGGGGAAGCGAACTGGATCCATTCTTTATTTAGGGGGAGACTTTAATAATGAGTCATTCTGGCGTTAGACAGCCACCTCTGTCTAATCCTGTACTGGGCGGAAATCTTGAGTACCTGGTTTACGTACTGGGAGAAGAGGAGTATTCCATGGAGACTTACAAGGGATCAATACCCCTTGTTTCAGTAGTCTCTCGATATGTGGTTTTATTCCTTCCCTGGCTTCCTGGCTCATGGGACATTGGCAGACTGTAATAGGGTCAGCGGAGGCTTTCAGTTCTATGACCACAGGAGGTCGCTGTTTAGCTAGTCCCATTCCAGCCATTTCAGCCCAGGCCTCAGGAAATTTTTTATCCAGTCTTTTATGTCTACAGTCTCGGGGGCCGACTCAAAAAGTCGGTGTTCGTCTTCCAACCTCATGGTAAGGGCTGTAATTATTTGGCCTTCTTTAGTGTCTTTGAGCCCTTCGGGGGTAAAGGTAATTTGAGCCCCCGCTTGGTTAATAGGTCTTGCCCCTGAGCCCCCGTATCTGCCAGGAACTCAACTGGCTTCTCCTCTACTTTAAGAGTTACCCTAGGCTCGGGGGAAGGGGGGCCTGAGCCCTGACTTCCCTAATCATCCTCCGTTAGGCTCAGGATTTTTTTTTTTTTTTTTTTTGGCCTTTTTCTCGGGGCAATCCCGGGCCCAATGCCCTTTTTTCTTACAGAAGGCACATTGATCCTTTTCAAGCCTCCGTCCTCTGGTCCCCTGATTGCCCAGGTGGGCTTTTCTCCCTAACTGGCTTGCTCCTTCTCTATCAATAACTGCGGCCAAGATCCATGTGAGATCTTTATTTCGTCTGCGATCTCTTTGTCTTTCTATTTCCTCCTGTTCCTTTTTTATACGCTGCTCTTTCTCCTCTTCTGTCTCCCTACGATGGTATATCTTCTCTGCCTCCCTAACAAGATCCTGCAGTGATTGATCCTGCAGCCCCTCTAACCTCTGTAGCTTCCTTCTAATGTCTGGGGCGGCTTGTCCTATCAAAGCCATGGCTACTGAGCCCCTTCCTCCTTCAGAAGTTGGAGCGAAGGGAGTATACCTTTTAAAAGCTTCCACTATTTTTTCTAGAAAGACAGACGGAGCCTCTTTTGGCCCCTGCTGAATCTCCCTTACCTTAGCCAAATTGGTCGAGCGCCGTGCAGCCCCTCGGAGACCTGCCGCAAGAGCCTGGCGATAGACTGTTAGCCGCTCCCTACCTTCAGGAGTGTTGGAGTTCCAAAGGGGTCTTGTCAGGGGAAACCCTCGGTCCATCTCGTTAGGGAGCTGCGTGGGTCGTCCACCGGTCCTTGGCCAGCCTCTCCTTTTGGGGGTGGGCGGGCCACCATGACACACATCTGTTCCCTGGAAAATAACTGATAAAGAAAGATTGAAAGAGCCTTCGGGGGGGGGGGGCATCCCACATTGAAAGTGGGCCATTCTGAGGCGCAAAAAGTCCTCCAAGACTTCTTCCGGACCTCAACGGACAGATTACGAGCTCTTCCCTTCACCTCAGTCCAATGGTTAAGGAGGGGTAGTCACCGTCCGACCCATCGTCAGTCACACACTCAAAACAAAGACAAAACAAGACAAAGACAGAACAAGACTACGGCGGCATTGAGTTTCTGCCACCGACCTTTCTTTACCTGTGGGCCAGAGTCAGCAGCCAGGCGTAGTTTTTCACAAAAGGAAGAGGGAGTCAGACGGGCGGTAATCGGGAATTCCACATCCAAAAACCGAACCGTATCCTCGTCCTTCTCATAGGAGGCAACCAGGCGTCCCCGGTCCCTCTTTCTCTCTCCCTGGGGCGTCCCCCAGGGTGCAGTTTGAGACCCTTCAGGCACGTCTACCGGCCTCCGTTTGCTCACCCTCACGGTGAGTTCAAACAACTGCAAAACCAAAACCCAAGTCTTGTTCACCCTCACGGTGAACTTAAACAACTGCAAACCCAAAACCGAAACCAGAAGTCTAAGCCGCGCTCCTTTGTTCACCCTCACGGTGAATTCAAACAACTGCAAACCCCAAACCGAAACCAGAAGTCTAAGCCGCCGTACTGAAACAAAAACAGACACGATGAATGGACAAACAGACAAGGCTAGCCCGTTATTTTACCTCCAAGAGCGGCTTCGGAACTGAGGGGGTGGTCGCCCTTTCCCGGCCAATGCACCAAATGAAAGGTTCCCGAGAGGGGGGGACCCCTCCTCAAGTCACAGGCGACGATGTAAACCCCAATCAGTCACGAAGTCCGCAGCTTGATGCAAACAGCAAGAGGCTTTATTGAAAGAACCAGCGCGCTGGGGCCCAGCTTCTGAGAGCTGGCACCCCGAGCAGTGGGCGGGGTTGGGTATTTAAGGGCTAAATTTGTAGGTGGGACCTTTGTTCAGTAGCCTGTAACATTGGTGGGACTTTCACTCAGTAGCCTGTAACATCTTTGAGAACTCAGGACGTTGGGGGGAAGGGTTGTTCTCTGTGGCGGGAAAAGGTTGTTCTCGGGAACAAAGAACAGAAGTTGGGGGGAAGGGTTGTTCTCTGAAACAAAGACTAGTTCGGGCTTGTTAGAATTTTCCATTACAGTGCCAGGGAAAAAGCCCCTGCGTTTCTCTTCGTAGGAAAAACTCCAGACGGTTTTCAATATTGAACATATGTCTATCATGATAGAAAACGCTGGCTGTGTCTTGTTAAGCCAAATATTGAGAATCTGCAGTCTCTCAGTTCTGTAACAAGTGAAAATTACAGTCGAATCACACAGTATCTATTGTTTTGCATTAGAATGATTAACCCCTTCCCCACCATGGCATGGTGGTTAAGAGCTACAGCCAGTAACCAAGAGGTGGGCAGTTTGAGTCCACCAGGCGCTCCCGGGAAACTCCGTGGGGCAGTTCTACTCGGACCTACGGGGTCGCTGTGTCGGATGGGACTGAGTGGCAGTGAGTCCGGTGTTTTTGGTCTTTCCCCATACAGGGCAGGATATTTTTCTTTACTCTCTCCCACTTTTTTGTCTTTTTAAAATTAAATCTGGAATAATAAATAGAGGTATTTGAAATGACTGGCTAGTGTTCTCTCTCTGGAAACATTATGAAGCCCTGGGGACATACTTTGCTATCAAATTGGAAAACATGTTACAGGTATCCAGAACATTTGATACAAGAATGAAACACACAGATTTCACAGTGAGTCCCCACTGCCATCACGGCCCTGAGAGCCACCCGGCGTTGGGTATGTTACCTCCCTGCCCCTCTACCCTTGTTTCCTCGTCAGGGCTGTGGGAGTAAGGCCTGCCTCTTGGGGTCAACAGGGGCAGATATGGAGAAGGGTGTCAACAGATGCTGGCTGTGCTGCTTTGTCTCTTGTTTTAACTACATCCCTGCGGAATGATTGCTAGGAATGTCATTTAACTGACAGAAGTCAACTTCGATGGCAATGTAGCAGGGATCTCCTGGGGCTCTCGTTAGGGCATTCAATCCTAGGCATACTAGCCCTGATGACTTTCCTTCATTCTTTTTTAAAAAAAAAAAGGAGTACAGGTCACCTTTGAGATTATTTGTTCTTGGATTCCAGCTTGATCACCTCTTGGTTTTCTTTACAACGGCGGTTTTGTGACTTTTAATGTTTTGTTGTATTTGAGCTGTAGATTTTTTTTTTTTGAGATGACAGCAGGTAATTTCATCTTTGGCAACATCTGTAACATTGTAGCCAGTTTGCTCTTTGTCCATTTGAAAGCCCTTACCGTTGAGTCTTTGCTAAGAACCAGTAATCACTTTGAGTCAGTGATGTACTTGTGAATTCTAAGTGCCAGTTTTTACCTGTCACTTAGTATATTCAACTGTAAGACTTCATTGTAAGGTGTTTCTATGCATATTTTTAAACATGAAAGAACTCTCAATTTTCATCTTTCAAGCAAAGGAAAATACCTCCGTATTTTTGGAAAGCCCTTCATAAGCACCAACCTGCTATCAGGACCCTTTCTTCCCATTACTACATCACCCCTGAGGTCTGGGCTGCAGCTGGGAGAGCTGTGTTTTATAGAGGACAGAAGACCAGAATAGTTGGGATGTTTTGTTTGATGGTTAGTGGGTTATGGGACTTGGGCCGGGACTCATCTTTTTCCTAAGAAAAGTTCTACTAAGACAGCCCTCTGACAGATCTAACTGTATCTCCTTTTGCAGATTAACAACAAAGGTCGTGTCTGCTGAAGGGGGACTAACACTTGTTTGCCGGAAACTAGTTGTTCTATACGCATTTTGAGTCCTGTGTCATTGTTTGAAGCTAGGCAGAGGCAGGTCACTAGTCGGGTGAGTGGAGGGGATCCTACATGGAAATCCCACCGGGAAGTGAGGCTTGGTGTGAGAACTGGGAAGGCAGGAAGCCCCCATTCAGCTGTGGTTAGTTAGGACCACTACAGTTATGGGGTCATGGCACTGACCCCAGGGTCATCAGTTCTCCACAGTGGTCTTCCAGGAGTGGACAGCCATAGCACGTTACAAGTAGGCTTTGTCACGGAGGTGGCCCTTCCTTTGGGCTCCTGTCGCCGTAGTAGATGTGTGCCTAGATCAACCTTCTGTTCAAGAAATCCTGTTTGCCAGTGGAAAGCCTCCCTCTAAGTCCTTCTTAAGAAAAGGAAGTGGATGTTTAATCAAGGCTAGGAGGTGCCAGCTTGCGTAACTGTGCACGGATCATGGCACTTTTCAGTTGGTCTTGGCACGACTGTGCTGGAAAATGATTTCCTTTAGCCAGGTGGACTTTGAAGGGACGTGATAACCGAAAGACTCTAAGTAAGAAACTGTTTATGGTCATTGAACACTTTCAGGGAAGGATTTTATTTCAATTTTGACCTCTGCCCTGTCAGCTGGGTATTTTTTCGTTTCCCTCACACAACCTGTGCTAAGCTGTGGGTAACTTGTTTAACTAGCTGGATGTACTTTAGAGACAGAAAGGATCTCAAGTCTTTAAGTCCTTTCTTTAGGCCACTGTACAGGCCTGTGCGAGTTCCCTTTGATAGTGATTGGTGTCAACGGTGGTTTGGTCTGAACTATTTGCTAGTAATAAGGACCATCCTGTCATATGTTTACTCATATAAGGGCCATCCTTTCTAAATGTTTACTTGTATAAGGACCATCTTTCTGTATGTTTACTCACATAAGGACCAGCCTTTCTATATGTTTAGTCATTTTAAGGAGCGTCTTTTGTATATGTCTATTCTTATGAGGATCATCTTTTGTATATGTTTACTTGTATAAGGACCATCCTTTCTATGTTTACTCTTATAAAGACCATCTTTTCTGTATGTCTACTTGTATCATGACCATCTTTTCTGTATGTTCACTTGCATAAGGACCATCCTTTCCATATGTTTACTTGCATAAGGGCCATCCTTTCTATATATTTATTTCTATAAGGACCATCCTTTCTGTATTTGTTCAGCAATACCCTGGAGCACTGGTGGCACAGTGGCAAAGTACTGAGTTGCTAACCCAAAGGTTGGCAGTGTGAATCTACCTGCTGCTCTTCGGAAGTGCTAGGGGGCAGTTCTCGTCTGACATACAGGGTCACTGTGAATTGGGATTGGTCATGGGTTTGGTTGATCCTGGACTCAGTTGTGATGTGTTTATTTCCTCATACTGGTTTACTGAATTCATGAAAAAGCTTGCTTGTTGTAATTCTGATAATCTGCGATAGGACACAACTTTTTGGAGTATAATACCTTTCTTGTGTTGGTCACTGCTCTGTACATCCAGCTAGTTAAAGAAGTTACCCACAGCTTAGCACAGGTTGTATGAGGGAAATGAAAAAATACCCAGCTGACAGGGCAGAGTTCAAAATTGAAATAAAATCCTTCCCTGAAAGTGTTCAATGACCATAATTGGAATGGTGCTTTCTGTTTAGATATTCAGTACATGGTTGAAGGAGTGGACTGAGGAACATCTTTTAGAATCTCAGATGTCTGTCAGTTTGGAACTTTAGGTCCTTTGGTGTGTGGTCTCGCCCTGCTTTTCCAGGAGGTTGCTCAGGTGTCTGGCCTTAAGGCTCTGCAGGCTCGTGGCCTGAGGCCTATTCCTCTTGGAAGGTCTGGGTGAAGGTATTGGGGGGGACAGTGAAGTAGATGCCAAGCCAAGCCAAGCGCCGTTGAGTCGGAGTTGTGCTTAAACACGGAGGGTGTGGCATCCGTGAGGTTAGATGGAAGTGGTTGTTAGGAGTCGTGATCAGCAGTCAGGATCTCAGCTGGGTAGGAGGGGACTGGATGGGAACTGGACTCTGGAACCAGAACCGGGAAACACATCTCTAGGTCCAAACAGGCGGATGAGGGTCTGTGTTCCAGGATGCGCTGCTGCTTACTGGCCACGTGATTGTTAAAAACTCTGCTCTAACTGAGGAACAAGGAAGTGCTATGAACAACGCCTAGCTTAGATCTAAATCCTTAAGAATCTTGTTGTTGAAAGGTGCCGCTGAGTTGGTTCCGACTCGCAGCGACCCTGAGTGCAGCAGAACAAAACGCTGCCCACCCTGCACCGTCCTCGCAGGCATCGCCAAGACCGAGCCTGTCGCTGCAGCCCCTGGGTCAGGCCATCTCCTCGGGGGTCTTCCTCTTTGTCGCTGACCCTGTGCCAAGTATGAAGCCCTTCTACAGGGGCGGGTCCCTGCTCATGGCAGCTCCAAAGTACTTGAGATGAAGTCTTACCGTCCCTACTTGAAGGAGCGCCTGGCTGTGCTTCTCCCAAGACCCGTTTTATGCCCTCAGTTCCACATTCTTTGCTTACACCAGACACCATAATTCGGATGCTTAAATGTATGATGTGAATTTTGACAGATACATAGCTGTGTAACTTCCATTCCAGTTAAAAGATAGAATGTGTCCATCGTGCCAGAAAGTGCCCTTGGCCATGTGGACAATTTAAGCTTTCATCGTCACCTAAGCGAGGACAGTAATAAAGTTTCTGTCCCAACCTTGTTGACATTAAAATTCCGTCCAAACCAAACCTGTTGTTGTCAAGTTGATTGCAGTTCATAGTGACCCTCTGGGGCATGGAACAATTGCCCCTTAGAGTTTCTGAGGAGCACCTGGTGGATTCAAACTACCGACCTTTTGGTGAGCAGACATAGCTTTTAATCACTGCACCACCAGGATTTCCTAACACTACAACAGCAAATATAGGTTGTGTAGGAGTTTAAGAGTTTCTGAGCATTTTTGTTTAACTCTTGAAACAACCCTATGAGATGCATTGGCATGACTTTTTCCTCATGATAAGGAACATGGGGCTGAGATTCTTTCTGGCTGGGTGACCATGAAGCCTTCCCTGAGTGGCAGGGGCCTTCCACAGCAGGTGGGTTTGGGATCTCTGGCTCTGTAAAGCTATCAAATATTGAGGGATTTTATTATAGTGGGAAAGAGGTTGTCAAGAGATGAAGCATGCATATTTGAGCTGGGTTCAATGTCCATAGATGGTATTTATTAACTCTGTTTCTTGGACACGGTGCTGAATTTCTGGAACTGTCAGGTATAATGTCTCTTAAGGGTGAAGGCGAGGGAAAGATGATTGTCATGTGACATGTCTGTCCCACAGCTGTCAGTGGGAAGGAGAGCTATGAGAAGACTCGGTGGGCTTCGAATAGCCATGTGCTGAGGTATCTTTGTGGAAATCCTGGTGGTGCAGTGGTTAAGAGTTACAGCTGCTAACCAAGAGGTCAGCAGTTTGAATGTACCATGTGCTCCTTGGAAACTCTGTGGGGCAGTTCCGCTCTGTCCCGTCGGGTCATTATGAGTCAGAATGGACTCAATACCAATTTTTTTTTGGAGGTATCTTTATGCACGGAGGAGCTGGCTGCCCTCCCCACCGTGGGGTCCGCTCACGTTGCTGATGGTGTTGAGGGGCAGGCGCTGACAGCCTGTTCCAGAGCGGTGGCCCTGCAGCGTCGGCTCCTCCAGGTGCTAAATGTGGTGTTCACACAGTGTTTTAGGCTCACAAGCCTTCCTGACATTTCAAAGCTTCAGGCAGTGTTTTGGGTACTAGGTCATCGTCCCTCCTTAGTGCTCGCCAACTTCAGTAGGAAACAGTTGTCTCCAAACTGCTGTTTTGCTTCTTTCTGAAAAGTAGACTGCCGCGAAGCAGGATCAGTTTGTTAAAGGCGGGTGGCTTCCCTTGAATCAGGAGAAATGTGGTCGTGAAAGGATCTTTGCATTCTTGCCCTGTGCCCGAAGTGAGCCCTGCAGCGCCACACATCCTGGGCGAGTGAGCCCCGGTGGACTGCTCCTCCCCTTTGTCTAATGCTGCGTCTCTGTCGCCTTCTCAGTCTTTAGCCTCAGAGCCGACTCGTCCGTCCTGCCGTCAGGGCCCGAGGGACCCGTGAGGGCAGGAACAGTGGTCTTGGCCTCGGTCATTCTGGAATGTGTTGGCGCTTCCGATGGCAGTTAAGGATGCAGTGGGTGTATCACTGTCCGGTGTCTCTTGCAAATTGATCGCCGAGGATGGTTCTGGAAAGGCTCACGACTTGACTGACTTTCACAAAGCAGTGATTTTAGAGGTAGTACATTCAGGTCATCGCAAGGTTGGGAGCCAGACTCAGGGACCGCTTCATGAAGCGACAGGCTTTGTGCTGCACGCCTTAGCCTTAGAGATGCAGAGCCCACAGAGGACCCTTCCAGATTCCTCCCCACAGCACAGCAGCGTACATACCGAATTCTTTCTTTTTTTGAAAAAACAACTTGGCCACATCGGCATGGTGTCAACAGAGCAGAGATTCGTAGATCCTGGAGGCGCCGTCTTCCTGCACTGTCGTCTAAGAAACAGGAAGGCGTCGCCTCGGAGCAGTGAGACTGTTCTGCTCATCCTGGTGTGTGCCCTCCTTGCTTCCCGAGCTCCGCCTTCTGGAACCCAGCCGGGCTGCCTCGCGGGGGAGGGGAAGCTGTGTGACCTGTGGAGGTGCGCTCACCCCCGGGGCAGAGGCTGCTGGGAAGCGGAAGCTAAAGGCCAAAGCCAGACCCAGAGAGCAGTTGTCTTGGTTCCTTGTACCTGTAGCTCTGAGGCAGGCCAACCCGTCCACTCGAATGCTGGAACTGATGTATGATCCTTGGCTCATCTCATTGGTAGACATCTGGGGAGCAAGTGTGTTTGACACTATAAACTTGTGAGTGCAGAAAAGGTCTACAGTTACTTACAGAATCCAAGGCCAGGCTCCGGGAAAGAGACCCATCTCGACGGTCCTGCTGTCATTGGAGAAAGGGTGCTCTAGGAGTGATGGGAACGTGTTTCTCATGGTTTTGGGATGTGCTTTCCTGTTCTGTATCAGTGGCTAAAACATTCATATTCAAATCTGCTCAGGTTATTGATGCTTCATTTTAGTGGTGAGCTGGAAAAACCGACCATGTACCTTAAATCTATCGTCCTTAAAATTCATGTTACTGTTAAAACCCAAGCCCAACCCAAATCTGTTGTCTTCAGTTTGACTCCAAGTGATAGGACAGCGGAGAACCGCTCCATGGGGTATCCGAGGAGCGGCTGGTGGATCTGAACCGCCGACCTTTTGGGGAACAGCTGAGCCCTTAACCAGCACACCACCGGGGCTACTCACTGTACTGCAGCTGCCTTTTACGGAGGTGGTGGTGTAGACGGTGTGTAGTCTTAACACCTGACCTCTTTAGGGTTTCTAGGAGGCCTGTTGCAATTAAAGATGTTTGAATTTGTGGCTGTCTTTATAAATAGCACAAGGAGATGATGCACTCACACACTGTCTTGTTCTGTCGTTCTTTTGTGAACAGTGTCTGCAGTTTGGGGGGAGGGTGTCCTGTTATCAATACCTGCCTCTTTCCAAGGCTGTTACACAAAACTGCAGTCTCAGATATTGCAAGTGAACATGACATTTCAGGAAAATAATCTCATTGGTGAGGGGTTTTATATTTGCTAGCACAAAGTTAAAATCTCAGTAAGAGTAGTAAATCTCTTTCAACTTTGATTTTTTTTTTTTTTTTAGCCTCATGAAATCATCCACACCACAGGCTGCCCATTTGAAAGGGGAGCCTGGCCGTCAGGCTTGCCAAGAGTGCAGTGTATGCGGGGGGGATTGGTCACGGAGGTCGTGACCCATCTGTCGCTGAACCCAAGTCTCTTCTCCCCCAGCCGTCTGGTGGCTGTTGCTGTGGCAGCAGAGGCATGGTGCTAATCCCAGAGGGACTTTCCTGGCTTCTGAAGAGGGTCCTCTGATCACCTAGAGCCCAGTTAGCAATCAGAGGGCCTCTAACCTAAAGATAGTCGTAGCTTAGGAGGCAGGACTAAACGGCACAGGGCCGCCACTCCCTCCTGCCAGAAGCTGACCACACAGAAAGAAGGGAAGTAGCGAGGTGGGCCGGGTGGATGTTCAGAGACACCTAAAGGAGAGGGAGTGTTGTCTTACTGGCTGGGGAAGAGGGAAGTCTAGTTTTAGTGAGGAACCTTTTTAATTTTTAGAGCCAGCCAAGCAAAAAATAAATGTTGGAGGGTGTTCTTTTTATAAGGCCGCTCTTATTGGAATGTATTTCTCAGTGTTTTGAATTTGCAAGAAACTGTTTTGTATTGTTAGTCCCGGTAAATCTGAAAACAGTAACACATCTTGTCTCCTCTTTGGGCAGGAACACAAAGGAAGCATTGTTTCAGAACTGTAGACAAGAGGTCCCTTAGATAAAGAGCCATACATTTCACTTTGAAGTTTCTGGGAGGATTACTTAACATACCAATCATTCTTTAGATAAATTACTAAATCTGTTTCAGTATCATAGTCTAGAAGAAGCTTTAGTCTAGAGCTGAGGCACAAAGTAATCTTAAGGATAGGTGCTGTTTTCTGATTGGGCATAAGGTACTTGAAACTTGATATCTAGATTAGAGACCTTTTTTTCTATTTTGAATGAAACCAGAGTGCTTTAGAAAACCCACGGTTCTACAAGTGGTGGTCAGACGACCAAGACCACCTCTTGCCTCCCAGCCCTCAGGAGAGTGGTGGAGGTCTGCTTAGATATTCAGAGGGTAGTGTTGTGTTAGAACAGATACTGGTGTAGGAATGGATGGCTGTTCCTTTTCAGGGGTTCTCTCACAACACCTCAGGGTTGACTCAGAAGTGTCAGCGGCATTGTCTGCTCTCTTGGGGTGGCCGGGAGGTTCTCCGCCTTTGAAGATGTTGTTGGTGGCCTGTAGCATGAAAGTTAGCCTGTTGCTCCTCATTATTGTAGAGCAGGGAGTTCCTGTTTAAATATTCAGCTGGGTGGGAGGTTAATGAGAGGTGGCCAGCATGAACTGCGCTGCCGGTCCCAAGGCTCATTCAGGTGACTGTGTGGACAGTGTGTTGTGATGGTCAGGAGACAAGCGATGGGCCCAGGTTGCGGTCCATGATGGAGACAGTGGTGACTCGGATGAGGGGAGTCACGGGGATGGGAAGTGGCTGTGTTGGGTGTGTCTTTTGGGAAGGAAGCCTCATTGGGGTGAGAGGAAAAGACAGAATCAAGGTTGACTCCTGGCTGCTTGGTCTGATGTCTCGGCACGTGGTGGTCGCCTTTACTGAGAACGAGCAGTGCAGGGAAAAGAAGGTTGATGGGGACAGGGAGCCATGGATGGAGTTCTCGATGGGTTAAATCTGAGGCCCTGTGAAATGTGCGGGATAGAGATGTTGACGAGACACTGAAACCTTGGATATTCAAGTCCTGAGCTTAGAAGAGAGGTCAGGGCTACAGATAGGCTTCAGAGAGTTGTCGTCCAGCAGGGTGTATTTATAGCAAGATGGGAGTGTGGGATGACGAGCCGTCAGGGCCGAGCCTGCTGTCCCGCCTGCCTGGAGGGTGGCCAGGGAAGAGGCCAGCAGGGGCGAGGGCTGGGGGTCAAGCAGGGAGGGTCAGAGGGAAAGCAAGATGGAGAAGATTCCTGAACAAAACTGAAGCAGGGGCCTCCTAGCAGGAACCCACAGTGCAAAGGGTTTTGTTTATCATTTGTGTTCAGTTTTTAGTGAGTATGCAGTCTGTGTGTGTGTGTGTGTGTGTCTGTCTGTGTGTAGTCACTGCTTAGAGCCTTGGATTAGCTTGAAGTAATTGTGATACACAGACCATGACAAATTCAGCCAAAAGTAGAAATGATGACAAATGTCTTTAAAGTACAAGCAGAACCTGTGAGTGAGTTGCTACTAGGTCTCGGTGGATCAGTGGCTAAGCAGTTGGCTGCTAACAGGAAAATTGGCAGTTGAACTTACCAGCTATTCTGCTACAGAAAAGACACTCCCGTCTGTTCCTGTAAAGATTGTAGTCTGGGAGGCCCCGTGGGGTCAGTTCTACTCGTTGGCACTGAGTCACTGTGAGGGGGAGTTGGCCTGACATCACAGCCCAACAGGCAACCTTATTTCCAGAAGATACATACACCTGGCTGGTTATTTATGAAGTATCAGCAGTGCATGTAAGGAACCATAATGCTTTTGGTGGCTCCTGGGAATTCTGGACACTGACCGACGTGTCGTAGCCACCGCCTCGAGGTACAGCTTCCAGACACCTCACCTTATTTGGAGGCCCCCGCCCCTCATCACGACATCCCCGGGATGGGCAAATGCTTCGTATGCACTTAGTGCTGTTTGGACGCTCAGAGGCTCACGTTCCATCAGAGGCAGCTTCAAAGAAATACCTGGTGATCTATTACTGAAAAATCGGCCCTTCAGGAAGCCCCTGGAGCTCCCAGTTCTACCCTGACACTGGTCCAGTTTCCATAGTTCAGGACTGACTCCCTTCCAAGGAGTTCTTTATTCCCGATCACATCAAAATGTTACAGTGGAACAACACGAAGTACATTTAGACAGCTGAGTTGCTGAAGACTGTGGACAAGCGGCTACCTTTTAGAAATCTTCCACTCGTGGCCTCCTTCCCTCCTCCTCCCCCTCTGGATCTTAGTCCTTGACTAATGACCGGAGCCTGCCCTTTTCACCGCTGACCCCAGTTTCTGTTCACGGGTTTGGATTTATTTGTGGTCTGTTGTGTTTACTCTGTTCTAGGACCTAGGGGAGTGTTGGGCGTATGACAGGCGCTTGGTAAGTTTGATGCCCAATGCCAGGCAGCATTAGAAGAGAGAGATCTTCAGAGGTTTCTAAGTAGCTTTGGCTTGATTCCTAAGCTCGGTGACTTCTTTATTTTGAAGTTAAATTGATCGAGTCGTGGAGCCCTGGTCATGCATGGTTAGGAGTTTGGCTTCAAATTCACTAGTTGCTCCTTGGAAACTCAGGCAGTTCAGCTGTGCTATGTGTGGTCTGTATGAGTTGGGATTAACTGAAGTCATTGTGTCATAGGATGCAGATAGCAAAATTCTCTCTTTTGGGTTATATGAGGTCTGAAAATTCAGTTCATGAACTCAATCCTAGGAGAAATGCTACGTATCTCATTGCTGAATATCACTGTGGTCACCTCTCAAGTCCTCTCTTTGAGAAGCTATGCATTGACGCCAGCACCTTGCCCACCCTTCAAAGCGATTCTGGAAGTCTTTCTGGCATGGCCATCAGAGCTGTCATCATATTACCCTTGATGTCCTAAATGTCATCCAGATGTCTTCCTTTCAGTATCTGGGCTAAAGGAAGAAGTCACTGGGAGCCAGATCGGGAGAGTAGGGAGGGTACTCCCAAAGAGGTATTTGTGTACTGGCTAAATACTCCCTTACAGACAACTACACAGTTAAGTTAGAGAACTTGCCACCAGGCTACTGTGTGCAGTGGCCATTCTAGAAAGAGTTCCAAAATTGCTTTGAAGGGTGGAGTAGGCGCTGGCATTGGTGCCTCAGAAGAAAGGTCTGCTGGTCCGTTCCTAAAAGACCCCAGTCATGGAAAATCCTACAGAGCAGTTCTGCTCTGAAACACATGGGGTGCCAAAAGTCAGAACTGACTAGAAGGCATGCTTGTTTTTCTTTCTTAACAGTATTTAATTTTATGTTAAAACGTGTATGTTTAACTAGCTAATAAAATGCCAGACCGTTTTCTGGAGTGCCTGTCTGGTGACTTATCTGTCTGGTATTGGATAGTTTTAACTTGGAAGATTTGGAACCGCTGTAACGGACGCAGGGTGGATTTCACCGTTGTCTTGCTGTTTTCTCTCGGGGGGGATCATGTTGAGCGTCTTTTCATTTACTCGGTTGTTTGTATCTCTTCTGTGGAAGATAACTCGTCAGTTTTTTGTCCGTTTTTTTTGCACGGTGCTTTAGAAGAAGGTTTACAGAGCAGATTAGTTTCTCACTAAACAGTGAATACGCGTATTGCTTCGTGACGCTGACCGCCAGCTCCCTCCCTGTCTTGACGTTGGGTTCCTTGTCGCCAGCTGTCCTCACCCGTCCTGCCTTCTCGCCCCTGCCCCTGGGCTGGTGGGCCCATTTAATCTCCTTTTGTCTTATGAGCCTGTCTAATGTTTGGCTGATGTATAAACCTCAGGAGTTACTTTCGTACTGAGTTAAGAGGGTACCCGGAGACCACATTGCTGAGGTTTCTCCAGTCTCTGTCAGACTAATAAGTCTGGGTTATTACGATCATTGAGTTAGAATTTTGTTCTTTGTTTTTCCCTGGCTGTGGCCCGGACCCGGCCTTGGGATCCCTGTTCCCCGTCATTGGAATCAGCCGGGTAGCCGGGCACCGTCTAGTTGTGCCGGACTCCGTCTGGTGGAGGCTGTGCTAGCTGTGGTCCGTGAGCCCTTCAGTCCTTCCTTTGCTTTGAGCGGTTTTTCATGTTGAATTGTTAGAGTTCTGCATATAGCCTGGGTACAAACCCTTTACCAAGTATGTTTCACAAGCGTTTGCTCCCACTGTGTGCCCGGACCTTCCCTTTTCTCAGCAGTGTCTTTGGAAGACCAGAAGCTTTCTCTTTCCCCGAGAACAATCGATTTCTATGAGACAGTCCCAGTACGATTTGCAGCTTCATTTTTGCGCTGTTAGCAGGTGACACGAATGTCAATGCTTCGAATCGCAAGGAACCTCTCGGTAAAC
This sequence comes from Heterohyrax brucei, assembly GCA_028571685.1. Classification (NCBI taxonomy): domain Eukaryota; kingdom Metazoa; phylum Chordata; class Mammalia; order Hyracoidea; family Procaviidae; genus Heterohyrax; species Heterohyrax brucei. Next base: position 3,077,355 of record CM053145.1, on the reverse strand, counting down.
CCTCTAACTGATAGAAGAGATCAGCAAATTCTCAGGATACAAGAGAAACCGAAATAAATCAATAGGATTAACGGTAACGAGATTGTGAATGGAGGAATCATCGGATCCACACCATTTACCATAGAGCCCCAAAAGAGAAAGCACTTAGGAGCTGACGTAACCAGAGACACAACTGACTTTTACAGAGAGCTCTACCGGTCTGAAGTACAACAAACTAGAGAGACTTAGAGAAATGGGAAAATCTACGCTGTTCATGGAGGTAGGAAGATTTCACATTGTGCAAGGGTCTCTTTCCCCGAAAGCAATCCGCTTCTCTAAGAGAGTCCCAGTACAAGTTCCAGGTTTGTTTTTACACTGTTACCAGTTGATACAATTGTAAGTGCTTAGATTCCCAAGGGATCTCTTAAGTAAAGCCTCTAACTGATACGAGACATCAGCTAATTCTCAGGATACAAGGGACACCAACAACAAGACCGTGATTGGAGAAATCGACCGTTCCATAGGCTCTGCCACAGACGTTAAGAACAGAAAGACCTAGGAATTAATCTATACACAGAAACAACAGTATTACACAGAGAACTCCAAGCCCTAACTAGAAGAAACTAAGAGACACTTGGATCAATGGAAAAATCTACACTGTTCATGGAGACCGGAAGACCTGAAATGGTGCAAAGGTCTCTTTCCTGAAAGCCATCCACTTCTCTAAGACACTCCGAGTACCAGTTCTAGCATCATTTTCGCCCTGTGAGCAGATGATACGATTGTAAATGCTTAGAATCGCAAGGAATCTCTAAGTAAACCCAATTCTCAGGATACGTGAGAAACCTGAGTGAATCAGTAGGGTTCCTTCATGCTAACAACGAGCCAGTGATTGGAGAACTCCTCAGTTCCATATGATTTACCGCAGATATTAAGAACAGAAACGACCCAGGAATTAACCTGTACACACAAACGACAGAGTTTTACACAGAGAACTCTAAGCCCTAACTAGAAGCATCTAAGAGACACTTAGATAAAGGGAAAAATCTACGTTGTTCGTGGAGCTAGGAAGACTTAACTTTGGGAAAAGGTCTGTTTCCAAGATAGCCATCTCCCATCGTAAATGGTACTGATTTGATAATTTCTTCGTTAAAAGTCTTCGTTGTTGGTATAAAGGAATCCTACTGCTTTGCTTCTGTTTATCTTGTATCCTGAGACTCTGCTGAACTCTTCTGTCAGTTTGAGTAGTTTGCTTCTAGATTCCTTGGGATTCTCTGCATATACAATCGTATCATCTGCCAACAGGGAGATTTTAAGTTCCTCTTTGCCAGTGCAGATGCCTTTTATTTCTTGGTCTTGTCTAACTCCTCTGGCAAAAACTTCTAGCACAGTGTTGAAGGGAAGAGGTGAGAGTGGGCATCCTTGTCTAGTGCCTGCTCTCAGGGGAACATCTTTCAGTCTCTCTCCATTCAGGATGACGTGGGCTTTGTAGAAATGGCCCTTATTGTTTTGAGGAATTTGCCATCTATGCCCATTTTGCTAAGAGTTCTTTTAGCATGAAGGGGTGCTGGACTTTATCCGATGCCTTTTCTTCATCAACGGACAAAATCAGGTGATCCTTGTCTTTTGTGTTCTTTCTGCGGTTAATCACATTAATTGTTTTTCTGATGTTGAACCAGCCTCGCATCCCCGGTATGAATCCCACTTGGTCATGATGGATTATTTTCTTGATATGTTGTTGTATTCTATCGGAGAGAGTTTTGTTGCAGAGTTTGGCATCTAGGTTCATGAGTGATATCGGTGTGTAGTTCTCTTTCTCGGTTGGGTCTTTCCCTGGCTTAGGTATGAGGGTTAGGCTGGCTTCCTAGATCGAGTTTGGGAGTACCCCATCCCTTTCTATAGTGTGAAATAGTTTCGGTAGTATTGGAGATGACTCTTCTCCGAGTGCTTGGTAGAATTCTGCAGTGAAGCCATCTGGACCCGGACTTTTTTGGGTGGGCAGTGTTTTGATGACCTTTTCAATCGCTTCCTTTGTAATGGATTTAGTCAGTTGTTCTGCTTCACGTTGGGATCATTTGGGTAGGTGGCACGAGTCAAGGAATTGGTCCATTTCCCCTAGGTTTTCAAATTTGTTAGAGTACAGTCTTTCCTAGTACTCTGTTATGATAGTTTTGATTTCTGTTGCATCTGTGGTGACGACCCCCCTCTGATTTCTAATTTGGGTTCTCTGTTTCCTTTCCTGCTTTCCTTTAGCAAGTTCAGCCAGTGGTTTGTCATTTTTGTTGATCTTCTCCAAATACCCGCTTTGGGTCTTGTCAGTGGTTTCGGTTGTTTTTCTGTTCTCTAATTCGTTTAGCTCTGCTCTAACCTTTATAAGCTCGTTTCTTCTGCTGCCCGAGCGGTTCCCCTGTTGTTCTCTTTCTGCTTGTTCAAGCTGTAGGGCTAGTTCCTTGATTAGGTTTCTTTCTTCCTTCCAGATGGGTGCATTTATGGAGATAAACAGACCTCTGAGCACTGCTTTGGCTGTATCCCATAGGTTCTGGTAGGAAGTGTTTTCATTTTCATTGGAATCCATGAATTTCTTTAATTCATCCTTGATTTCCTCTGTAGCCCACGTTGTTCTGAGCAAGATGTTGTTCCGTTTCCAAGAGCTCCACTTTCTGTCTACCGATTTTTTTCTGCTATTGATTTCAACTCGGATGGCTTTATGATCTGAGAGGATGCTCTGCGGTAATTCAATGGTACGGATTTTGTTGAGCGTTGCATTATGGCCTATCACATGGTCAATTCTGGAAAATGTTCCATGTGCACTGGAGAATAAGGTGTAGTTGTCGGCTGATGGGTGGAAAGTTCTGTGTATATCAGCGAGGTTTAGTCGGTTCACTGTGGCAATGAGGTCTTCTGCATCTTTACTGAGCTTTCTGCTAGATGATCTGTCTGGTATTGAGAGTGGAGTGTTGAAGTCTCCCACTACTGTGGTGGAGTTGTCTCACTCTCTCATGAGTGTAGTCAGTGGCTCTTCGACGTGTTTAGGTGCTGCGATATGAGGTGCATAAATATTTAGTATAGTTAGGCCTTGCTTGTGTACTCAACCTTTCAGCAATAAATAGTGTACATCTTTGTTCACGATGGTGGATTTGACATGAAAATTGACTTTGTCTGAGATTAGAATTGCCACCCCTGCTCTTCTTTATTCATTGTTAGCATGAGGTAGCTCCTTCCAACCTTTAATTTTCAGTTTGTTCCTATCGTTAGGTCTCAAGTGAGGTTGGAGACAGCATATGGATGGGTCATGTCTTTTGATCCAAGATGTCACTCGACGTCTCTTTGCTGGAGCATTCCGTCCATTCACATTCCATGTAATTATTGATAGGTATGTGTTCAGTGCTGCCGTTGTGATGTGTTTACCTTCATGTTGATGATTTCCCTGTTGTTCTTATCCATCTGTTCTGGGACGTTCTTTTGTGTGAGTTGATTTTTCACCTATCTCAGAGCTGCTTTGGTTGTTGTTGAGACGCCTGTGTTACATTTCTTGAAATGATCTTCGTTGGGCTTTACAGCTGCCCCACATGATCCCTCTTCAAAAACTACATATAAAACCAATTTTAATTACTACCAGTCTTGTCATCTTCCTCTCCATCTGGAAGGACTATAACAACTGTAGGACATCCCTCTTTTTAATATGATGACACCGTAGTTTTCATGATGATCACTGGATTGCTTCTGTCCTTATCAAAGCTGTGATTGGCTTTGGAGCCTTCCCTAACTGAGTAGAGTTTGGAGTAGTAAAGTTGTTCTAAACTACAAAGGTAGCGGTTGTCATGGATTGAATTGTGTCCCCCCCCCCAAAGTCTATGTGTTGATTGGAATTGGTTTGGTGTTCCAACATGGTGCCCTTCCTCTCCCGTGTGTTGTGAATCCTGCCTCTGTGATACTGATGATGAAGAACGGTTTGCAGTTGTGTTAGTGAGGCGGGACCCAAGCTACAAGCTTGTGGAATATAAGGGAGAGAAGTGAGCAGAGGAAGTTGGGAACCTCATACCATCGAGAGAGAAGTACCGAGAGCAGAGCACGTCCTTTCGACCCGAGGTTCCTGTGCCGAGATGCTCTCGTTGGATTTGGACTCCGCCTACCGGACTGTGACGATTTGTGATTCTGAATGGACTTGCAACCTACAAACGGATTTGCAGCGTACCAGATTGTGTCAGTGACAGCTTCTCCTCATGTAACCTTCCACTCGTGGCATTTTCCATGAGAGCAGTACCCGGTGACTAGGACTGTGGTTTCATTCTTCTGAGCCAGAGCCAAGAACTTCTTTCAATATTTCTTGTAGTTGGGGTTTGGTTTTTACAAAGTCCCTGAGTTTCTGTTGACCTGGGAATGTCTTCATTTCCTTTTCGTATTGGAAAGATAGTTTTGCAAGATATATAATTCTTGGTTGGAAGTTCTTCTCCTTCAAGGCTTTGGGATGTGTCATTGCCACTGTCTCCATGCCAGCATGGGTCCTGCTGGGAAATCTGAAGACAGCCTGCAGGGTTTCCCTCTGGATGTTAGCTTTGCCTGGAGTCTTGCTGCCTTTAAGAGTTGCCGCTTAGGTTGCATTTTGTCAAGCTTGTTTGTAATATGTCTTGGAGTCTTTCTTCTGAGACCTGTACTGGGTGGCGTACGATATGCATCTGAGATGTCTGTGTTCTCTTCCTTCAGGATTTCTGGGAAGTTTTCTGTCAGCAGCTCAGCGACGATACTCTCTGTGTTCTCAGATGTCTCACTCTGTTCAGAAACTCCGATTAATCGAAGGTTGTTCCTCTTAATAGAGTCCCACATGCTTCTTCATGCTTCTTCATTTTTCTTGTTTCGTTTTTTCCAATTTCTGCTCCTAGATGCTGGAGCCTCAGTAGCTCTGCCTTCCAAGGCAGAAATTCTTTTTTCTATCTGTTCCATTCTGTTTGCTTGCCTTTGCATTGAAGTTTCTGGGTCTTGGATTTCGTTCTTGATCTGTTGGATTCCAGAGTACTGGTTTTCCATCAGATCGAACATCTTGCTTAAGTTTTCCTTTTGTTCTCCTGCATTTTGTATGAGGTCTAGAAGGGCTCTGTATATAATCACTTTGCATTCACTGTCTGATGGTTTCATAAAAGTTTCTTCATGTGGTAAACTCCTTGATTGCTTTGTTTGGGAGCCTTCCGAAGCCATGGCTGATTTCTTGTGTGCCACAAGTGTCTGTTGCTTTTCGGGACCCATGTGAGTATGTAGAAACTGGAAGAGGTACTGTGAGGATGGACCGCAGATGATTCTCTAGGCTGTCTTAAAATGTAAAGCAAACGATATCTGACCACTTCACAAGTCAGTTAGGTTTTCTGGTTTTGGAGGTTTCTCTTCTCAACTGACAAAGTAAGCGCCGCTGTATCCAACCTCAGAGGATACAAACTAGTTCAGAATACAGCAATGCTACTTCCCTGTTGGCCTCTGCTGACAGGGCCTAGCCTTAGACAACACTGCAGAGAGTACTGCTTTTGTGATAGAAAAGTGCTCTCCTTGGGAAAAAATATTTGGCAACTCTATGTCAGATCGACGCCTGATCTCCATAATCTATAAGATACTACAAAATATCAATACGAAGGAGATCATGCATCCAATTAAGCGATGGGCAAAGCAGATGGACAGACACTTCACTAAAGAGAAGATCCCGGCAGCCAAAAAACACATGCGGACATGTTCACGATCTTTAGTTAGTAAAGAAATTCAAATCAAGACAATAATGAGATACCATCTCACCCCAACAAGATTGGCCATGATCCACAAAACAGAAAAGAACAAATGCTGGAGAGGCTGTGGAGAAAGTGGAACCCTCCTACACTGTTGGTGGGGTTGCAAAATGGTCCAGCCTCTTTGGAAGGCAATCTGGCGCTTCCTTAAAAAAATGGATATCGATATACCATTTGACCCAGTAATTCCACTACTTGGAATATATCCTACAGATTCAAGGAGTTTCACACCAACGGCCACATGCACCAGAATGTTTACCGCAGCACAGTCCATGATACCAAAAAGATGGAATCAACCCAGATGCCCAACAATAGAAGAATGGATAGGTAGGCTATGGTGCATATAGTCAATGGAGCACTATGCAATGATAAAGAATAACGATGATTCCAGGAAACATCTCCTAACCTGATTTCAACTGGAAGACGTTATGTTGAGTGACAGTAGTCAGCGACATAGGGAGAAATACTGTATGAGACCTCTGCGATAAGACCTCAAAAACAGACTTGTGTATAGAAGCAAAGACTCTTTGACAGCTGCAAGGGAGGGGAGGGAGGGAGGGGGAGGTGGGAGGGTTTAGTTTATATAGTCACTAGAAATCTAGTTGGGAGAAAGCGGTGATAGCACACGTTAGAAACAAGAACAACATTAAGTGGACTTCAGCATAACTTGAGTAGTCCTTCCATCTTAACTCAATACTGCAAGGATAGAGTAAGCTGGGGCGGGGGGCAGGGGACCAGGCTCTTAGGCGAATTCCAGGCCAATTGGCACAATTAGCGTTTTGCTAAGAGAGCTCTCTGCACCCAACATTGGTGAGTGGCATCTGGGGTCTTAAAAGCTGCCAAGCTGCCATCCGAGGACACAGCAAATGGTCCCAACACAGCAGGAATGGATGCTCACTGAGGGCCAAAATGACATGCGGTAAGACAACCGAGAAGACAGAGAGACCCACGAGAGTGGGTGCCTACATCGACTGGGGACCAGAAGAACCGGATGGTGCCAGGCCACCAGCAGTGATAGCCACGATGGAGCTCACAGAGAGGAGTCTCACTGGCAACACAAGAATAAAAAGGGGTGCAACATGAGATCTCCACTAAAAGACCTCAATGGATGGTCCAGCAGTTTGGGGGTTCCTCTCAGAGCATGGGCCCCGGCCCTGATGCTGCCCTTTCCCATAAATTATAACACAGGTCCACTCTTTGGACAGGAATGGACTGGACTTGGCAATGCAGAGTGACCACATATTGGAAGCACTTTGTGGTTATAAACGTCTACAGGATATTATCTTGCTGACCTCTGGCTGGAGGAAGGGGAGTGGAGGGAGAGGAGGGGAAAGGGGGTTGTTGGGAGGATGAGACATGTATGGAGCAGAGAGGAAGAGCGTGCTGTCACCAGACGGGGAGAGCAGTGGAAGCTGAATATAGGCGGGCATGTAAATTTCTACGTGAATGTACATTTTCACTCAGTTACATTAAATAAAAAAAAAAAGAAAGAAAGAAAGAAAAGGAAAAGGAAGCAGGCAGAGAATTAGAAACCTCACATCACCAAGAAGGCAGCACTGAGAGAAGAGGACATTCTTCAGACCTGAGGTTCCTGTGCCAAGATGCTCCCTGGACAAAGACTGACACAGACGAGGACTTTCCTCCAGAGCCAACAAGGCAGAAAGCCTTCCCCCGGAGCAGACATCCTAAATTCGGATTTGTAGCCTACCAGACTGTGTCAGAATAAACCTCCCTTTATTAAAGCCGGAAAAAAAAAAAAAAAGAAAAGCGCTCTCCTGGGGGCAGGCTCTGGCTCCCAAGCTAAGAAATAGGTCCAGCTGCGGCCACCGTATCCAAGATGGCGCCCTCCACACAGGCAGCAGGCAGAAGGCTAAAGGTGCCGAGAGGTAGTGATTCCTCTGATTGTGTTGCAGGACCCCCAAAGCCGGCGGCACTAGGTAAATTACTGCTTTGCTATGGGAGAAGCGCTGTCCTGTTTGCAGGTGCTGGCTCCCAGGCTAAGATGAGGTCCCGCTATTATCTCCGTATCCAGCATGGCGTCCCGCTTACTGACTGCAAAACCCCGTACCAACGCCGCTGAGGCAGATATAAAACGACAGGCTCAAAGTGGCTGGATTCAATGAGTCCCAAGCCTGGCTCTGAAAATCTGGGAGTTTCGTCTGCCTGTCCCCCCAGCAGCGTGTCTGAGTCTAGCCGCTAGGCAAGACCCTGCTCTGCCGGCCGGCCGAGACAGAGGAAAAAAAAGAAAAGTCAAAATGGTGAGTTTCCCTTCAGTCCGTGAGAGCCAGGGATAGGCAGGCGCGGCAGTCAGCGTAAGGGAGGTTTTTCGCCCACTGGTGTGAAGTCCCGATTAACAGCCCTGTGCCGTGTCCTGGGGCTGATTAGGTGACCAGAAGGCTCCGTTCGATGATCAGTTCAGGTCTTGGTTTCCAGAGGGATATAAGAAGACGTGTGCTTAGTCCGTCAGCTTGACTCCGACTCCTCCATTACTATTTCTATGTTTAGTGAGGTTTGGGTCATTTTGAATTTTTTTTTTTTTTTTAATTTAACATGACTGAGTGAAAATGTGCATTCCTGTATAAATTTACATGCCCGCCTATATGCAGCTTCCGCTGCTCTCCCTGTCTGGTGACAGCACGCTCTTCCTCTCTGCTCCATACATGTCTCATCCTCCCGACAGTCTCCTTTCCCCTCCTCTCCACCCACTCCCCTTATTCCAGCCCGAGGTCTGCACGATGATACCCTATAGCTGCACAAAACTGTGTCTCTTATAAACAGCATACAGATGGGTCATTTTTTTAATCCAATCTTCCACTCTCCATTTCTTTATTGGTGCATTTAGCCCATGTACATTCAGTGGGATTAATGAAGTGTATGAGCTGTGTATGTGCTGTCATTTTGATGTCCTTTTTGTGTGTTGTAGACAGTTTTTGTTCCCTTTAATTTTCTGTGCTGAGTTTTTTTCTTTACGCGTTTTCATGTTTTGCGGTATTAGTGATTTGTATTTGCTGAGACCTTGTGTTTCCCTTGTTTTTTATTTTGATGTATAGGATTGATAGTTTCCTTGGTAGTTACCTTAGTATTTACCCTCATTTTTTCCAGAATTAAACTAGTCTTTAATTGCCTTATATTGCCCTGACTTCCTATCCGTATGAAAGATTTATGACTACATTTTCTTTGGGGTACCTCTTTTTTACTATAATGTTTACACAGTGACATCACTGTTTCCCTATATTCACTGTTTTGCCTATAATTTACTTGGATGATTCCACTATTTGTGTTGATATCCAGCTGTTCGGTCAGGTGTCCCGGTCTTGAGTTATTACCTGGTGGTATTAGTTTTCTAAGCAAAGGACTGCCTTTAGTATTTCTGATAGTTTGGGTTTAATTTTGGCAAATCCCCTAACTTTCTTTATCTTTTCTTTTTATTTATTTAACATGACTGGGTGAAAATGTACCTTCCCGTATAAATTTACATGCCCGCCTATATTGCAGCTTCCACTGCTCTCCCTGTCCGGTGACAGCACACTCTTCCTCTCTGCTCCATACATGTCTCATCCTGCCAACCGTCTCCTTTCCCCTCCTCTCCACCCACTCTCCTTCCTCCAGCCAGAGGTCAGCAGGATGATATCCTATAGATGTATAGAACCATAAAGGGCATCCAATATACGTTCCCTCTGCAACGCCAAGTCCAACCGATTCGTTTCTGAAGAGTGGACCTTCGTTATGACTTATGGGCAAGGGCCAGGGGCCATGCTCTCAGGGGAACCCCAAAACCGCTGGACGATCAATTGTGGTCTTATAGTGGAGACCTCAGGGCGCACCCCTTTTTATTCTTGTGTTGCCAGTGTGACTCAACTTAGTGAGCTCCATCACTGCTATCACTGGTGGTGGCTGGTCACCAACTGGTTCTTCTTGTCCCAAATCCATGTAGGCACCCACTTAAGTGGGTCTCTCTATCTTCTAGGTTGTCTTTACCCCGTGTCATTTTGATTCTCGGTGGGAATCCGTTCCTGCTGAGTTGAGAACATTTGCTGTGCCCTCGGATGGTAGCTTTTAAGACCTCAGATGGCACTCACCAATGTAGGATACAGAGAGCAACTTTGGCAAAACACTAGTTTTGTCAGTTGGCCTCGATTTCGCCTAAAAGCATGGTCCGATGCCTCCTGCCCCAGCTACTCTGTCCTTGCAATATTGGGTTAAGATGGAAGGAGTACTCAAGTTATGCTGAAGTCCACTTAATGTTATTCTTCTTTCTAATGTGTGCTGTCACCGATTCCTCCCAACCAGATTTCTAGCAACTATTTAATCTCAACCCTCCCTCCTCTTCCTCCCTCCCTCCCCTCCCTTGCAGCTGTCAAAGAGTCTTTTCTTCTATACACACGTCTGTTTTGGAGATCTTATCGTAGAAGTCTCAAACAATATTTGTCCTTTTGTCGCTGACTACTTTCACTCAACATAATGTTTTCCAGTTGAAACCAGCTTAGGAGACGTTTTCTGGAATCATTGTTATTCTTTTTCCTTGCATAGTACTCCATTGAGTGTATGTACCATTGTTTACCTATCCATTCTTTTGTTGTTGGGCATCTGGGTTGATTCCATCTTTTTGCTCTTGTGGACTGTACTGAGATAAACATTCTTCTGCATGTGTCCATTGATGTGAAAGGCCTTGATTCTGTAGGATATATTCCAAGTAATGCAATGACTGGGTCCAATGGTATGTCAATATCCATTTTTTTAAGGAAGCGCCAGATTGCTTTCCAAAGAGGCTGGGCCATATAGCAACCCCACCACCAGTGTAGGAGAGTTCTACTTTCTCCACAGCCTCTCCAGGACTTGCTGTTTTGTGTTTTTTGGATCATGGCCAACATTGTTGGGGTGAGACGGTATGTCACTGTAGTCTTGATTTGAATTTCTTTAATAAGTAAAGGTCGTGAACATGTCCATATGTGTTTTTTGGCTGCCTGGATCTGCTCTTTCGTGAAATGTCTGTCCATCTCCCTTGCCCATCACTTAATTGGATGATTTATCTTCTTCTTATTGATATTTTGTAGTATCTTATAGATTATGGACGTCAGGCGTCGGTCTGACCTAGAGTTGCCATATATTTTTCCCATTCTACAGGTGTTCTTTTAATTCTATTAATAAAGTCTTTGGATGAGCCAAACTTTTTGATTCTTAATAGTTTCTATTTATGTATTTTCTCTTGTGTTGATTGTGGTTTGTTTGACAGATTTTGTAGTCCGTCCACATTGTGTGTTAAAACTTCTATTGTTATTCCTACCTTTTCTTGGATGAGCTTTATCGTTTCAGGTTTCATATCTAGGTCTTTTATCCAGTTGGAGTTGTTTTTTTATAAGGTGTAAGATATGGATCTTGTTTCAGTTTATTGCAGATGTTCATCCAATTTTACCAGCAGCATTTCTTGAAGACACTGTTTTTACCCCAGTTTACTGTGTTAGGGCCTTTGTCAAATATCCACTCTTCATAGGCTGATGGTGTCATCTCTGGAGTCTCAATTCTGTTCCATTGATCAAATTCCCTAAATTTCTGTGTACCTGCAGATGTCCTAATTTCATCATCATGTTTGAGAGATAATTTTGCTGGATATATAATTCTTGGATGGCAATTATTTTCCTGCAAGGCTTTGTATACATGATTGTATTGCCTTGTTGCCTACGTGGTTTCTTCTGAATAGTCCAAGCTTTATCTTCCAGTTTTCCCTTAGTAGGCTATTTTTCATTTCTCCCTAGCTTCTTTGAAAATTGTCTCCTTATCTTTAGTTTTGGGAAGTGTTATGGATTGAGTTGTGTCCCCCTCAAGACGTGTGAAGTCACGTGGCTAGGCCATGATTCCCTGTATTCTGGGATTGTTCTCCGTTTTGTGATTTTCCTGTGCTGTAGGTTAAAGGTCTAGGGTGGGACTGTAAATCCCTTCCTAGGATCACCTCCTTGCTCCACTGTAAAGGGAGTTTCCCTGGAGTATGGCTTGCCCCACCCTTAATCCTTTCAGCCTGCAAGAGAAAAAATGAAAGGAAAGCAAGCGGAGAATTGGGAACCTGACACCTTCAAGAAAGCAGCACCGGGAGAAGAGTGCATTCTTTAGGTCTGAGGTTCCTGAGCCAATATGCTCCCTGGACAAAGACTGATGCAATACTGGACTTTCCTCCAGAGCTGACAAGGGGGAAAACCTTCCCCTCGAGCAGATGTACTGAATTTGGACTTGTAGCCTACCAGACTGTGTGAGAATAAACTTTCATTTGTTAAAGCCATCCACTCTGTTGTATTTCCATTAGAGCAGCACTACCTGACTGAAAAAGCAAGTTTGACTGTAGTATGCCTTGGTGTCCTTCTTTTGGATCTATCTATTATGGAGTTCATTGAGCATTTTAGATAGATATCTTTCCTGATATCAGGGACGTTTTCTGTCTGTAAATCTTCAACAGTTCTCTGTCTGTTTACTCCTATCCCCCCCTTTATGGTACTCAATGCCTTGTAGCTTGTTCCTCTTTAGAGAGTCCCACATAATTCTTATTGTTCCTTGATTTTTGTTTTTTAGTTCTTTTCTCTGATTTTTCCTCAGATATGTTAATGTCACGTGCTCTATCATCATTCTCACTAATTTGGGCTTCCATTACCTCAGTGCTGCTCCTTTGACTTTAGGTTGAGTTATCTGATTCTGTACTTTTATTATTAGTTTTTTAATTTCTAAATTTGAAACTCATTGCTTTCTTGTAGGTTGTTTAGTTTGTCCTCATATCCTTCTGTAGTCTTCCTCATCTCCTTCCTTATCCCTTGAAGAATTCTAAATGTTAACCTTTTGTATTCTACCTCTCATAAATGCAGTAATTCTCTTCATCTGCAAAATTTGATTCTTTTTTTTCAGAGCTTTTTGAATACATCATGGTCCACTCCTTTAAGTGCTCTGGTACAGACTGCTGTGTCTGAGCCATCAGTGAATTGTAGTTATTTATGTTTACCTATTGTGTTGTAGCTTTGTTGTTTTAAAATGTACAGTTTACTTTTGTATATGGATTCAACTCAGGTATCCACATGGTGTGTGACCAAGTGTGTGGTGAAAATTCTTGACTACTGTCCTAGATGGGCAGGGGTACTTTGTATAGGTGTAGTCGTCTGGCTGCAGCGGTGGAGAAAGGTAGGGGTCATCAGCTGTCCCTGAGTGTCTGTGATGTTGGCATATGCCTTTATATCAGAATCTAGGTGAAGGAATATTTTCCACTTTGATTTTCGGCTTAGGAGAGTTGGCAGGAAAAACAACACCTTTTTTAATCTTTTTCTTCCCTTCTCTGAGTTTGCTGAACTGTTTTCCATTCCACTTCTTGGAGAATGGTTGCAGAAGGCATAAAGAGCCCTATTTCCAGCTCAGTTAATGACATCAGATTCCGGAGCCAGTTGCAAGGCAGAGAAGGGAGGAGGAGGAAAGGCTTGAAATGGGTTTGAAGGGTTCTACTTCTGGCTCACTTAATGGTGCCAGACTCTAACACTGGGCAGTTCAGAGAAAGGAAGGGGAAACTCCAGGAGAAGGAGAACAGGCCCACATGGAAGGAAAGATCTGCATGCCTAGCAGATTACACACAGGACTTAGTTGGATGATTTGCTACTGTCCCTCACTGGGCTGGAGGTACACGTGGAATCTTCAATCACCTCTGATGAAGAAAACACCCACTAATCTCCTTGCTGGCCCACCATGTGATGTCGCTGCTTCCCAGCAGGTCAGGTTGTGAAATCCTGTGTACTGTCAGTGCTACTCTTTCTTTCCCATTACTCCGTCCAATTTCTCAACTTTCCCTTTGATGTTCTGAGCTCCTAGGACATCATATGTACTAGATTCATTTATTCTTTTGTCTTTGTTGTTATGGGGGCCACAAGAAGTATCCATCTATTTTGCCATCTTGGACCTACCTGAATATTTTTAGGTGTCAGCATTTATGAAATGTGAAATAAATGCATTAATGTTTAGAAAAGTCTCTTGTCTGATTTTCAATTTCCAACGACCTTCTGTAAGGTCTCTGTGTTGTTTTGTCCTAAGGTTTTTGGGAAAATAGTTTCAGAAGTTTAAAGGAAAGTCAAAGAAGTAGAATTTGACATTTAAGCAAGATGGACTTTAAATACAAATCATAGATGGGGTTCTGATTTGGAATATGAAGATAATGTTTTTAAAATAATTTTGTGATTAGAGTCAAAGAACCAAAAATACTAATTTTGCAAAATTAATTTTTAAAGCAAAACTCTAAGGTAATGGATAATATACTATACAGAGTCTACATTTGTCTTGTTGAAATATAAAAACAAATAGAATGGTGATTTAATATATCAGACATTTTTCCTTAATTTTGATGCAATCCATGCTGGTAACAAAAATAGACACGTAGACAGAAAGGATTACTCTTTATCCCTCTTGCGGAATCACTCTTTAAGGTAATCAATTTGGACTGTATTTTCTGTATCTCTCTGTTTATTTATGTAAATATATGTAGGGTTCACTTTTTTACATAAATGGGATAATACTATAGACGGTACTGTGTACCTTTCCTTTTTACTTACTATGAGCATCTTCCATGTGAGTTTCTGCAAATCTAACCCATTTTAGTAGGTATATGGTGTTCCACAAGATGGATATATCCTAGAGTATTCAAACACTGTCTTGTTGATGAAAGTCAAGGTTATATTTTCTAGTAGATTTTACCTTCTTTACAAATGATGCTGTGATGAAAACCCTTATTCATCATAGTTTATATACGGTTGTTTTTTATTTGTATATGATACCTAAAAGTGTGACTGCTGCATTAGAGAGCACACACAACTTCAGCTTTTTATTTTAATATATATTGCCTGATTCATTACCTAACTTGTGGCACTTTGCTGCTGGTCTCTTTTATATAAAAGTGCTAATATCTACCTAGCCTTAGCACCTGTGGACAGTGTTCAACTGAGTTTTTGTGTGTCAGATAGGCCAAAGGGTGTTATCTTTTTATTAATTTGATTTGCATTTTTCCCAAGCATCTTTTTTATGTTTATTACGAGTCAGAACTAACTTGAAAACAATGGAATCGTTCTTCCTTTTGGTAGTAGAGTGATTAAACGCATCGTTGCTAACTGAAAGTCTGGACCCACCACTGTTCCACAAAAGGAAGATGGCAGTCTGTTTCTGTAAAGATTACAACCTTAGAAGCCCTATGGGGGATTCTATCTTTCAGAGTCAGTATAAGTAGGAGTTGACCCTATGACAATGTCACTGCTTAGAGCCTTGGATTAGCTTGAAGTAATTGTGATACAGAGACCATGACAAATTCAGCCAAAAGTAGAAATGATGACAAATGTCTTTAAAGTACAAGCAGAACCTGTGAGTGAGTTGCTACTAGGTCTCGGTGGATCAGTGGCTAAGCAGTTGGCTGCTAACAGGAAAATTGGCAGTTGAACTTACCAGCTATTCTGCTACAGAAAAGACCCTCCCGTCTGTTCCTGTAAAGATTGTAGTCTGGGAGGCCCCGTGGGGTCAGTTCTACTCGTTGTCACTGAGTCACTGTGAGGGGGAGTTGGCCTGACATCACAGCCCAACAGGCAACCTTATTTCAAGAAGATACATACACCTGGCTGGTTATTTATGAAGTATCAGCAGTGCAAATAAGGAACCATAATGCTTTTGGTGGCTCCTGGGAATTCTGGACACTGACCGACGTGTCCTAGCCACCGCCTCGAGGTACAGCTTCCAGACACCTCACCTTATTTGGAGGCCCCCGCCCCTCATCACGACATCCCCGGGATGGGAAAATGCTTCGTATGCACTTAGTGCTGTTTGGACGCTCAGAGGCTCACGTTCCATCAGAGGCAGCTTGAAAGAAATACCTGGTGATCTATTACTGAAAAATCGGCCCTTCAGGAAGCCCCTGGAGCTCCCAGTTCTACCCTGACACTGGTCCAGTGGCCATATTTCAGGACTGACTCCCTTCCAAGGAGTTCTTTATTCCCGATCACATCAAAATGTTACAGTGGAACAACACGAAGTACATTTAGACAGCTGAGTTGCTGAAGACTGTGGACAAGCGGCGACCTTTTAGAAATCTTCCACTCGTGGCCTCCTTACCTCCTCCTCCCCCTCTGGATCTTAGTCCTTGACTAATGACCGGAGCCTGCCCTTTTCACCGCTGACCCCAGTTTCTGTTCACGGGTTTGGATTTATTTGTGGTCTGTTGTGTTTACTCTGTTCTAGGACCTAGGGGAGTGTTGGGCGTATGACAGGCGCTTGATAAGTTTGATGGCCAATGCCAGGCAGCATTAGAAGAGAGAGATCTTCAGAGGTTTCTAAGTAGCTTTGGCTTGATTCCTAAGCTCGGTGACTTCTTTATTTTGAAGTTAAATTGATCGAGTCGTGGAGCCCTGGTGATGCATGGTTAGGAGTTTGGCTTCAAATTCCCTAGTTGCTCCTTGGAAACTCAGGCAATTCAGCTGTGCTATGTGCGGTCTGTATGAGTTGGGATTAACTTAGGTCATTGTGTCATAGGATGCAGATAGCAAAATTCTCTCTTTTGGGTTATATGAAGTCTGAAAATTCAGTTCATGAACTCAATCCTAGGAGAAGTGCTACATATCTCATTGCTGAATATCACTGTGGTCACCTCTGAAGTCCTCTCTTTGAGAAGCTATGCATTGACGCCAGCACCTTGCCGCCCTTCAAAGCGATTCTGGAAGTCTTTCTGGAATGGCCGTCAGAGCTGTCATCATATTACCCTTGATGTCCTAAATGTCATCCAGACGTCTTCCTTTCAATATCTGGGCTAAAGGAGGAAGTCACTGGGAGCCAGATCGGGAGAGTAGGGAGGGTACTCCCAAAGAGTTATTTGTGTACTGGCTAAAAACTCCCTTACAGACAACTACACAGTTACGTTGGAGAACTTGCCACCAGGCTACTGTGTGCAGTGGCCATTCTAGAAAGAGTTCCAAAATTGCTTTGAAGGGTGGAGTAGGCGCTGGCATTGGTGCCTCAGAAGAAAGGTCTGCTGGTCCGTTTCTAAAAGACCCCAGTCATGGAAAATCCTACAGAGCAGTTCTACTCTGAAACACATGGGGTGCCAAAGGTCAGAACTGACTAGAAGGCATGCTTGTTTTTCTTTCTTAACAGTATTTAATTTTATGTTAAAACGTGTATGTTTAACTAGCTAATAAAATGCCAGACTGTTTTCTGGAGTGCCTGTCTGGTGACTTATCTGTCTGGTGTTGGATAGTTTTAACTTGGAAGATTTGGAACCGCTGTAACGGACGCAGGGTGGATTTCACCGTTGTCTTGCTGTTTTCTCTCGGGGGGATCATGTTGAGCGTCTTTTCATTTACTCGGTTGTTTGTTTCTCTTCTGTGGAAGATAACTCGTCAGTTTTTTGTCTGTTTTTTTTGCACGGTGCTTTAGAAGAAGGTTTACAGAGCAGATTAGTTTCTCATTAAACAGTGAATACGCGTATTGCTTCGTGACGCTGACCGCCAGCTCCCTCCCTGTCTTGACGTTGGGTTCCTTGTCGCCAGCTGGCCTCACCCGTCCTGCCTTCTCGCCCCTGCCCCTGGGCTGGTGGGCCCATTTAATCTCCTTTTGTCTTATGAGCCTGTCTAATGTTTGGCTGATGTATAAACCACAGGAGTTACTTTCATACTGAGTTAAGAGGGTACCCGGGGACCACATTGCTGAGGTTTCTCCAGTCTCTGTCAGACTAATAAGTCTGGGTTATTATTATCACTGAGTTAGAATTTTGTTCTTTGTTTTTCCCTGGCTGTGGTCCGGACCCGGCCCTGGCATCCCTGTTCCCCGTCAGTGGAATCAGCCGGGTAGCCGGGCACCGTCTAGTTGTGCCGGACTCCGTCTGGTGGAGGCTGTGCTAGCTGTGGTCCGTGAGCCCTTCAGTCCTTCCTTTGCTTTGAGCGGTTTTTCATGTTGAATTGTTAGAGTTCTGCATATAGCCTGGGTACAAACCCTTTACCAAGTATGTTTCACAAGCGTTTGCTCCCACTGTGTGCCCGGACCTTCCCTTTTCTCAGCAGTGTATTTGGAAGACCAGAAGCTTTCCATTTGGATAGACTCCACATGCTTTATTTTTCATGCTGGGAGACTACGTCATGGCTCAGGAGCTAGGATCTGTTCCTGTAGCAATTCTTCACATAACAACGGAGTGCTTAGTACTTGCCAGACCCTCAGTACCAAGTACTGGTAAGGCTTCAGATATGACAAAGGTACAGTCCCAGCCCTCGAGAAGCTCAGAGTCCCAGGTGACAGTGGAAATGCCAGAGCCATTGATAGAGGATGAGAGTCATAACAGGGTTACCAGATCAAACTTAGAATCAGGAAAAGGCGTGCTAGGAGATGTTAGACTTTGGCTGCATGTTGGACATGGAAGAGTTAGTGCCCAGCCAGGGGACCACTTTCGGTGACAGTGTAAGATGGAGAGCCCAGTGCATTCTGGGAGCACTCTGCATGGGCAGGTGCGTTCTGGGAGCACTCTGCATGGTCAGGTGCGCTCTGGGAGCACTCTGCCAGGTCATGATTGGTTAAACATGGCTGTGGCACAGGATGATGATGGCTGGCCCAGGATTGAAGAGCAGGGGTAACATGTCTAAAGCATCTCCATCAGTCCTGGATATCAAGACTCAGTCAACATTATTTGAAGACCGTGGGTCTTGAATCTGACCGAGCTGGAGTCCTGGCTTAGCCATCTACAAGTGTTTGGATTTGGGGCAAGTAATTCTACCATCCTGTGCCTTAGCCCTCCTTGTTATGTAATCATATTATGAAGATTCAGTGACTTATTCACGTGATGAATACCTAGAACAGGGCCAAACGAAAGCCGTGGCTGCAGAGTCAGTTCTGACTCACAAGGACCGTACAGCCCGGCGCAGAACTGCTTCGTGGCGTTTCCCAGGAGTGCCTGCTGGATTCGGACTGCTGACCTGGTGGCGAGCAGCTGTGGCTCTGAGCCACTGCACCACCTGGGTTTCTAGAACAGAGCCAGGCGCACAGTGAGTGTTCAGTGAACATTCACGGCCTCACTGTTAGTCCTTTGGTTCATCTTTCTCTGTGCAGTGGGAAACGGCTTCAGAAATGGTAGACGGTCACTGTGGCAGCCTGGTGATGAACTGGGGACAGAGCGACAGCAGCCCAGTGTGTGGCCTGGGGAAGGGAAACTCAGGGGAGGCAACTTTCTGGAATCCGAGTTTGGGCCAGTCTGTGAAAGCAAATGAGTGATCTGGGTGACCCAGCATGAGGGGAGTCCACCGCAAACACAGACCCAAAGGGTGTCCTTTCTCAGGGTGAGATCACACGGTCGTCCACACACTTAAGGTTGTCCACATAGCCAGTGGCGTCTGCTTCAGATGTAAAGAAGATCCAAATAGCCCTCACTGATTAGACTTTTTGTCCTAATGTACTTAATAACTGAACCTAAACCCGAGGCCCTTCCTGTCGAGTCTGTGATGACCCACGGGGATGCCGTGTGCTGCAGAGCAGAGCGGCTCCCTCGGGCTTTCTTGACTGTGTTCGCACAGTCAGGTCTCTAGACCTTTCTCACTTCCACGGTGCTGTTGGCCGGGCTGGAACTGCCACCCCTCAGGCTCATTTGCCCAGCCCAGGGGCCTCCACCCTTCGTACGCACGCGGGAGGTGCGGGCAGCCGCCGCCGCCTGCCTTCCCTCCGCCCGCTCCCGTCTGCTCTTCTCATCGCTCCACGGTCTTTTGCTGTGTATTTTATTTGGCCGTCGTCATAACACACAAATATTCCTGCCAGTTCTTTTGTGAGCTTTATAGTTTCTAGGTGTGTTATTCTACCGAATCACTGTGTTGTAATTTCTGAATCTGTCCTCTACTGTTGACATTGAGGTGGTGGTTTGTAAGTCATCACACTGGTGAAAAACGTATGCTACAAATCCAACGGTAAATTCCTGGAAACAGTTTACTGAAGACTGGTGGTTGAAAGGAAGAACAATCAGTTAGAGCTAATTTATGCACCCCAAATGGGTGGGAATCCCAGGAGGCGCAGTGGGTAAAGTCTACAGCTGCTAACCCACAGCTCGGCAGCTGGAATCCGCCAGGCGCTCCTTGGAAATGCCACGGGGCAGTTCTGCTCTGTCCTGTAGGGTCGCTATGAGTTGGAAGGGACGCGGTGGCGATGCGTTTTTGCTTTGTTGTGAGGCTTCTCAGACCTGAGGGTCGGGGAAATTGTCTGGAATGAAGCCCACCCCCCTCTCGGTTTTCCTGTCTCCTCTCAGTGCGTTGGCGGCCTTGTTCTCTGTGCCCGTCAGTACCTGGAGGGGGTGCTTGCTCCTTAGGGCCTGGTGTGGTCTGAGCTTCGGTTGTGGGGACACAGTGCTCCTTATTGGCTGCTTCAGTTGCAAACCTTGGAGGACAGGAAAGCTGGCCTCACGTGAAGTTTGTGTCCACGCCTGGCCTTGACAGCTCTAGTGGGCACAGTGGGGCTTACCTCTGGGGGGGACATCCAGTTCCCAGAGAAGGGTGGGGTGGTTGTGAACTGAACCCACGCTCAATTTTCCCCATAAAGTAGGGTTCCATAAAATCCCTTATGATTGTCAAAAGTACTTTCCAGAAGGGCATTTCCAGGTGTGTCTTAAAAGAAAGGGGGAAGTGTTACATTTTTTCCTTACTGCTTTTATTGAGACTGAAAAATGGTTGCTAAGCATGTGCTCTTGTTCCATCGCCTGTAGGTGGCATTTAATGGCTAGCCAAGAAAATCTGTTTTTCAGTGAGCGAGTGTCGAATGCTTACTTTAAATAAACATCATGCCAGAGACTTTTGTAACTACAAGGAAGTCAGTCTTGCGGCTCATATCCTCATAACTGTACGGTGTAATTGGGGCTGATTTTCCACCAGAGAAGGAGTTCTTTATGATGTTGGCCTTGAGTGGGTGTGTTCCATACCAAAGGAGTTGCATCCTACTTTGTCTGGAAATGGAATGAACCTCAGCGCTGAGTGGTTTGGGGGAGCCCGGAGGGAACCTGCTGTGTGCAATCCCTGGGTTAGGAATGAGAGCCTTTCCTAAATGTGTCTTTAAGAACTTGTAGGTAAATCAGGGCAGGTGCCAACGATTCCTGTTTAACCATGATGTAGTTCAGGAGGATCCCTGGTGGTGCAGTGGTTAAGAGTTTGGCTGCTGAGCAAAAGTTGGTAGTTTGAATCCACCAGCTACTCCCAGGAAACTTGGATCAGATGAGTTGGAAGTGGGTGCGTGGCAGTAGTTAGTTTGGATTTTAGTGTAAGGAAAGCTTCTGAGCCTTTTCAGTGATTGGAAAGCTGCATTTATGTGAGTGAGGGTGATTGTGATGAAGATGTTGTTGAGACTAGGTGTGGTTCAGTCTTTTCAAAGGGAGGGCAAATTTATATAACATTAAAGGACAACTGTGAGTAGTCTGTAGGCCACATGTTTGCAGCTCATGGACTGCATGTTGTATAAGACCAGAAGAAATAAATGGCAACTGCCTGCCTCGACGGCACTTGGCTGGCTGGCCTGCCATTACTGAGTGTTTTCATCTGAGACCCAACAGATGGATCCTGATGAAAAGGTGGGAGACTGTGGAACAGAGCTTCAAATTCATGTGGAAGTGGCACCGTTAAGACTCAGGGAACCCTCAAAACTAATGCCCAGAAGTAATCCTCAAAGCTTCAGCTGAAATGATCCCGTGAAGTCATTGTTGAACTAAACAATCGATGGCTAGTAATTAAATGTTTGTAGTGTGCACATCTATATAATTCTTTTTTTAAAAGTATTTTATTGTGATTGAGTGAAAGTAGACAATCCAAATTCAATTTGCTCTATATAAGTCTTTAAAACTATGTAACAGCAGTTAATCTCAAGCAAATGAGAACCTGACAAGCAGAGAGCTTAGCTGAACAGTGACTCAACCATATGGGTAGAGACAGAACGAACAGTTACCTGGTTACTGAGCTGTTGATGTACAAATTAGGAACGGAGATGTATTTGGCTGTACGTGTTACCACCAAAAATCAGTAAGATGAAAGAAACGGTTTACAGCCTAGAAAACCCTGGAGGGAACGCTGCTGTGTCACATGGGGTCGCTGGAAGTGGAAAAGCAACTTGATGGTACCTAACAACAATGACATCGTGACTCTTAAACGATTGTACGGTGAGGAAGTCCGCGACATCTCTAACAGAAGAACTTGCAAATTTAAGGTATTTTTCACTGGCTGAAATGGATTCTCCTGTGTGAACTGCCCAGCTGAGAAAAGCTTCTAACGGGCAGCTGTGTGGTCCCGCAGTGTGCCGGGCAAGGGTGGTGACCACGTTGGTGTAGACCCCTCGCGCTGGTAGATTTAATGTATGAGGTGTCAGATATTCATGAGGGACCCCAAAGGCCCCAGATAGATGGTACAGTACTTTTTTGCCCCTTTCTGTAGGTTGGCAATGTTGGGGTATCACAAACTCAAGCCTCTTGCTTTGGCCCTTCTGGTTTGTTGTGGCACCTTGGGAATGACGACTTCTGATCCTTGGCCTTGTTCTGTAGCACTGCTTGCTAGCTCTCTTGTATTTCTTGAGACATAAGAAGGTTGTGTTGAGATAAGCAGAGGTGGCTGAGGGAGACGTGGCCAGTCTCTGCTGGCTTTGGGGGCCACATCAGGACGTATCACCTTGAGTCGGCCTCAGAGTGCAAAGGCCATTGACCGAGATGCTGAGCTCGCTGACTGGCTGGATGAAGCCCCAGGGCATCTCCGGGCCACCTCTAGGGGACAGCATGACTCACGTGGTCTGCTCGCTCCCTTGTGGACCCCCCTCTGTTTGGTGACCTGAGATACCACGGAAGGCTTTACACATTTAGTTCCAGAGATGTTGATTTTTGGTGATGTTTAATTGACTTTGTTGTCTGCTTGAGTGAGATTTGATTCCTAGCCTTTCTGTACATTTTACCGTGTCCTTTTTTCTCTTTTTGATCCTCCCTGGAGCTTGTCAAAGGGGATCCCAAGAAAACAAAATGAAAACAAGCAAACAACAAAAAAACCCGCTGCTGTCGAGTCACCCCTGACCCCCAGTGACCCCATGGAGGGTTTCCAGGGCTGCAGGACCCGAGGCGGCTGGACCGTTCTCCTGGGGTTTTGAATGTCGGATGAGCCCTTTCGGTGAGCAGTCCGTTGCTTTCGTCACGGCATCTCCGGGGCTTCCTTCCATGTCATGGAATACAGGGACGTCACTGCCTGTCAGCCTCCGCTGACCAGGTGAAAGGGTTAGGAGGTCCGTGTGTGTGTCTGTGTGTGTGTGCCTGCTCGCAGCCCGAGGAAACAAGACAGAGGATTGCAGTTCCCTTTGTTTCTCTGTCATAAATGTATTCCGGGGGAGTGAAATCTCTTTGATTCTCTAATACAGATTAAGTAGTCGTTTTGTGTAATCTTCTGTCGTTCCCATGCAGACAGTTTTTGAGGACATCTAATCCATTTTATTTCTCCATAGCTCATCCCTTTGGGTGGGATCATGGATGGGTGTTCAGAGTGAGAATCTTGAAGAAGCACTCTGGTTGTTGCCTGAATAATGGGAAACATTTGCTGTGTAGCGCCTAGATCTTCTTCACGGAGTGGTGCCGGATTGTCAGTGAAGTTGCCCGCACTGTGTGTCGTTTTTAGCCTTGTTTCTGTTTGTAGAACAATGTGATCGGCTTTAAGACTTAGTTCGGGACTGAATGTTCTGGTTTTTTATCTTAATTGGCATCCGTGATTGTAGCCAAAAGTGCTTCCTTGTGACATCAGCGCAGATGAAGCTGGCCTTGTCTACCAGGAAACAACGCCAGACAATTTTGTTTTAGCAGATGCACTATCTCCGTGGTACTGGTGAATTCCTTTCTTTATCTCCTTTGTGGGGTAGTCAGTGGTGCGTGAAGAACAGAAATTCCAGTCGGGGAAATACAAGTGAACTGTTGACTGTCGTTTTCACCTGGGGCTTTGGAACAGACTATTTCATACCTCCTGTAACGAGTTGTACCGACTTGACGGCACTGGGTTTGGTATTTTTGGTTACTGTAAGAGAAAGCCCTGGTGGCATAGTGGTTAAGTGCTGCATCTGCTAACCAAAAGGACGGCAGTTCAAATCGACCAGGCACTCCTTGGAAACTCTATGGAGCAATTCTACCCTGTCATCAACTCGATGGGTTTGGTTCTTGGTTTTTATTTTTTCGGTTATTTTAGGATACATTGTGTTGATATTTTTTCTTTAGGTTATTCTGTTCTGTAGGCTCTTCTCTAGTTTCCACAAGTTTTCATGTTAGTAAGTTTGATGTTCTTGATGGCAGGGATACCCCATCTGTGGTGTTTCCTCTACAGTGGTTAAATGCAGTGTCAAAGAAGAGGATACACGTTTGAGTTTTATCTCAAACGCAACGTGAAAATGTGTTTTCTTTCATGTGCTGATGAAGTGTGATTGTGCGAACCCAAGAAGGCCCAGGAGGTAGTTTCAGTGCTGGTTCTGTCTCTGAAGAATTGTAAGAATTTGGAAGTCACTGGGGTTTCTGCTCTGTGTAGCGCTAAGAGATGCCACCAGCATCACCTTTGGTATAACTGGTGCCCCTGGGGTTTCTGTTTCATGGAGCACAGTGTGAACGGTGGCTTCTGGAGGTGCACTGCAGAGGCCTGCCTAGGAGTTATAAGTGATTCACTCCGAACCTCAGTGTTCTCACACACGGAATCCAAGGTCTGACACTGAAGTCCACAAGCTTAATTGTTCTAAGTGATACAGACCTCACTGCTGAATATCATGACAGTCATCTTTGAAGTACTCCTCTTGGGAAGCTGTGCGCCGATGCCAGCACCTAGCCCACCCTCCAAAGTAACTTTGGAACTCTTTTTCTGGAATGGCCGTTGCACATGGTAGCAAAGTGGCAAGTTGACAAACTTAATTGCATAGTTGTCTGTGAGGGAGATTTTAGCCAGTAAACAAATAACTGTATTGGAACCCCCTCCCTACTCGTAGACCTGATCTGGCCCCTAATGACTTTTCTCTTTACCCCAAGATAAGAGAAGTAGTGAAAGGAAGACGTTTGGATGACATTCAGGCCATCAAGGGTAATACGATGACGGCTCTGATGGCCGTTGTAGAAAAAAGAGTTCCAAAACGGCTTTGAAGGGTGGACGGGGCGCTGGCGTGGGTGCCCAGCTTCCCAGGGGGAGCACTTGGAAGGTGGCCGTAGTGACAGTCAGCAATGAGGCAGGGAGCACTTTTCCCAGGATGAGTTTGCCGGCTTAACTGGCAGCCCTGGTAAGTTGTTGCTGGGGGTGCCGCTGCCACGTGTGTTTGAACTCACGGCCGCACTGGGGACAGAGCAGCACTGTCCCAGCGGGGTCTCCTGGCCGTCATCTGTACAGAGACAGAACCCCAGGTCTTCCTCGCACGGAGCCGCTGGGTGGTGGGCCAGAAGCCCTGGCGGCAGCCAAGCTCGTAACCATTTCACCACCAGGACCCTTTATAGAGTAAGGGGGTTGGAGTCAACGTCCTGGGCACTGAGAGTGTTGGCAGGTGACTCGTCAGGCACCGCCTCTCGTTCGTGGCCAGGCCAAGTTTACAGTGGATGAGGAAAGGTGTCTTTGTCAGGAAGAGGAATGTTTTCTTTTAAGTAGATCTACAGTCGCGGTTGACTTCATGTGTAGCCTGCCTGTCCTCAAGATGTCTTGGCATCGATTTCAGGTATTGGATTCAGACAGCGTTCGTGGAAACCTGAGATGTTTATTTAGGGACATCCAAAGTAACCATTTTGATGACAGACTGGTGGCAGAGTGGTTAAGTGCTACGTCTGCTGACCAAAAGGTTGGCCGTTCAGATCCACCAGGCACTCCTTGGAAATTCTGTGGAGCAGTTCTACTCTGTCTATATGGTCACTGTGAGTCAGAATTGACTTGACCGCACTGGATTTGTTTTCTTTTTTTAACAGCGGATATGCTGGCCAAGACTCTGAATAAGTGATTTTCCAGACCTTTTCATTTCAGCTTGTATGAAAGAAATGTTATTTGAAAACAGCACCACCATGAAGGGTCGCCATGAGTCGGATCCGACTTGATGGCACTTTGCTGGCTGGGCATGAAGAATGTGTTTTGTTTAATTGGAACATAGATAGACCTTTGGTATTTGTATATTCAAATAAAATGCCAGAATTATTTGTAAATATTTAAATCATAATGGAAATATATGAAGCAAATTTATAATGTCTAAGGCACTTGGCTAAGATTGCTGCCAGCCTTCCCACTCCTCGCCCCCAGACCCGGAAGGGACCACAGTTAACGATGGGGTCCATATCTTCTAGAACTTACCCTTGCACACGCAAACATGATTTTGCTTGATTTGGGACTTGGACAGCTGAGAACTTTCCAAATTGAAAGGTATGCAAATCCTAAGAGGTTTTTAGTATAGGAAACAACAGTTAAGACAGTTAAAAAACAAAAAAAAAAAACAAGCTCACTGCTGTTGAATCAATTCTGACTCACAGTGACCCTATAGACTGAGGAGAACTGACCCACAGAGTTTCCAAGAAGCGCCATGTGGATCGGAACTGGCAAACTTCGGGCTAGCAGTATGATAGATGTGTTTCTCAAGAGCCTATCTGAATTCTGACTGACCTGTTATGATGCGTATGGAGACTTAATACTTCTCCTTTAAAACCCTGTGCTCACTTTTTATTGTCTGGTCCTTGGAATATTCTGGTTTCTGTAATCCAGAAGCAGTCTCCTGGCAACACTGAATGCTGATTTAATCTGACAGGCAGTAGTCCCTCCTGCTTTCAGAGATGGTCTGAACAGATGAGTGAGTGGCTCACTTCAGAGAACTTGTCGCCTTTGTTTTGAGTTTTACTCTAAGTGATGTATGCTATCATCAAGAAACACCTGCGTACGGTATTCCGCCTATAAAGCCTCAGGAAAGCCTGTGATGTCTCCTTGGCAGAGACTCCAAAGAAAATTCTTTAGTTTGGGGGAAAAAAAGTCATTACCCTCAGCCCTGTTACGGCTGCGAAGCCGAGCTGGTCTTTGAATAACTGTGGCCTCCTGAGAGGAATCGTTGTGCGATCTGCTGTTGGGATTTCTCTTTGTCTGGTTGTCATTTGTTGTTGCTGTAGGAGGGGGTAGCTCTTCACTGCAATCCAAGAGGATGTTTTACTTTTGGACAAACAGCTTGAATAAGGCATCTCTCACTCACTTTGACATCTGTGGAGTTTGATCCTCTGAGAAATGTAAGTAGGTAATCTGCCTGGATGGAGTCGGTCGGGGGAACTCCCACATATAGCTACAAGAAAATAAGAGAGACTTAGATAACTCGCAAAATTTACATTGTTCATTAACTTGGGAGTACTTAGCATTGTTAAAACAGAACTTTCTCAGAAAGAAATCTACTTCTCTAAGACAACAAGACATGGAACAGAGAAACTGTGAGTTTCTTTAGATTTAGAACACATAATAACAAGAGATAGTACATAGTGATTCATCTACCCAGAGAAGTTATGGAGGTTTACACAGAGAACTTCCACATATAACTACAAGAAAATAAGAGAGAATTAGATAACTGGCAAAATCTACGTGGTTCCTGGAGCTGGGAGTACTTAGCATTGTGAAAACATCACTTTCACAGAAAGAAATCTATTTCTCTAACACAAGACAGTGAACAGAGAAAGTATGAGTTTCTTAAGATCTAGAACAGATAGATAGAAGAGAAAGTACATAGTGATTCATCTACTCAGAAACGTTAGAGATTTACACGGAGAACTCCCAGCTATAACTGCAAGAAAGTAAGAGACACGTGGATAACTGCCAAAATCTACGTAGTTCATGGAGTTGGCAGTACTTATTATTGTGAAAACGTCACTTTCGCAGAAACAAATCTACTTCTCTATTACGAGACAGTGAACTTACAAAGTATGAGTTTCTGAACATTTAGAACAGATCGAAAGAAGGGAAATACATAGTATTTCATCTACCCAGAGAAGTTACAGAGGTTTACAGAGAGAACTCCCAGCTATAACTACAAGAAAATAAGAGAGACTTAGATAACTGGCAAAATCTATGTTGTTCATGGAGTTGGGAGTACTTAGCATTGTGAAAGCATCACATTCCCAGAAAGAAATCTACTTCTCTAATACGAGACGGTGAACTGAGAAAGTATGAGTTTCTTAAGATTTAGAACAGATAGAAACAAGAGAAAGTCCATGGCCATTCATCGACCCAGAGATGTTACAGAGGTTTACACAGAGAACTCCCAGATATAACTACAAGAAAATAAGAGACACTTAGATGAGTAGCAAAATCTAAATTTTTCATGTAGTTGGGAGTACTTAGAATTGTGAAAACATCACTTTCTCAGAAAGAAATCTACTTCTCTAAGACAACGAGACAGTAAACAGAGAAAGTATGACTTTCTTAAGATTTAGAACAGATAGTGAGAAGAGAAAGTACATTGTGATTCATCCACCGAGAGAAATGTCAGAGGTTTACAGAGAGAACTCCCAGGTATAACTACAAGAAAATAAGAGAGACTCAGATAACTGGCAAAATCTACGTTGTTCATGGATTTGGAAGTATTTAGCATTGTGAAAACATCATTTTCTCAGAAAGAAATCTACTTCTGTAAGACAACAAGACGGTGAACAGAGAAAGTATGAGTTTCTTAAGAGTTAAAACACATAGTAACAAGAGAAAGTACATACTGAATCATCTACGCAGAGAAGTTACAGAGGTTTACACAGAGAATTCCCAGCTAAACTACAAGAAAATAAGAAAGACTTAGATAAGTGTCAAAATCTATGTTGTTGTGGAGTTGGGAGTACTTAGCATTGTGAATACATCACTTTCTCAGCAAGAAATCTACTTCTCTAATAAGAGACAGTGAACTGAAAAAGTATGAGTTTCTTAAGATTTAGAACTGATAGTAACAAGAGAAAGTACATAGTGATTCATCTACCCCAAGAAGTTAGAGAGATTTACACAGAGAACTCCCAGCTGTAACTACAAGCAAATAAGAGAGTTAGGTAACTCGCAAAATCAACGTTGTTCATAGAATTCGGAGTACTTAGCCTTGGGAAAACATCTCTTTCCCAGAAACAAATCTATAAGACAACGAGATAGTGAACATACAATGTATGACTTTCATAGGATTTAGAACAGATAATAACAAGAGGAAGTACATAGTGATTCATCTACCCAGAGAACTTACAGAGATTCACACAGAGAACTCCCAGCTATAACTACAAGAAAATAAGGGAGACTTACATAACTGGCAAAATCTACGTTGTTCACCGAGTTGGGAGTATTTAGCATTGTGAAAACATTTCATTTCCAGAAAGAAATGTACTTATATAAGACACTCCCAGTAGAAGTTCCACTATCATTCTTATATTATTACTAGCAGATACGTTGGTATAATCCGAGAATCACAAGAAACGTATAAATAAACCCTCTAACTGACAGGGGAGTATTCGAAATTCACAGGATACAAGAGAAACGTCCGTAAATCAGTAGGATTCCTTTAGAGAAACAACGAGACTGTGAACAGAGAAAGTGTGAGTTTCATACGATTCAGAACATACAGCAACAAGAAAAAGTACATAATGATTCATCTAACCCGAGAAGTTACAGAGGTTCACACAGAGCACTCCCCGGTATAACTACAAGAAAATAAGAGACTTAGATAACTGGCAATATCTACGTTGTTCATGGAATTGGGAGTACTTAGCCTTGTGAAAACATCTCTTTCCCAGAAAGAAATCTACTTCTATAAGACAACGAGACAGTGAACAGGAAAAGGATGAGTTTTATACGATTTAGATTAGATAGTAACAAGAGAAACTACGTAGTGATTCATCTACCTAGAGAAGTTACAGAGTTTTACACAGAGAATTCCCAGCTATAACTACCAGAAAATAAGTGAGACTTAGATAACTGCCAATATCTACGTTTTTCATGGAGTTTGGAGTACTTAGCGTTGTGAAAACATCTCTTTCCCAGTAAGAAATCTACTTCTACAAGACAATGAGACAGTGAACAGTGAAAGCACGAGTTTCATACGATTTAGAACAGATAGTAACAACCGAAAGTACATTGTGATTCTTCTACCAAGAGAAGTTACAGAGATTTACACAGAGAACTTCCAGCTGTAATTACTAGAAAATAAGAGAGACTTAGATAACTCGCAAAATCTACATTGTTCATGGAATTGGCAGTACTTAGCATTGTGAAAACACCAGTTTCCAGAAAGAAATCTACTTCTGCAAGACAACCGGACAGTGAACAGAGAAAGCGTGAGCTTCATACGATTTACAACAGATAGTAACAAGAGAAAGTACCTAGTGATTCAGCCACCCAGAGAAGTTACAGAGATATACACAGAGAATTCCCAGCTATAACTACCAGAAAATAAGACAGACTTAGATAACTGGCAAAATCTACGTTGTTCATGGAGTTGGGAGTACTTAGCATTGTGAAAACGTCACTTTCTCAGAACGAAATCTACTTCTCTAAGACAACGAGACAGTGAACAGAGAAAGGATGAGTTTCTTAAGATTTGAAAGAGATAGAAACAAGAGAAAGTACATAGTGATTCATCTACCCAGAGAATTTACAGAGGTTTACACAGAGAACTCCCACCTATAACTACAAGAAAATAAGAGAGACTTAGGTAACTGGAAAAATCTACGTTGTCATGGAGTTGGGAGTACTTAGCATTGTGAAAACATCACTTTCCCATAAAGAAATCTACTTCTCTAATATGAGATGGTGAACTGTGAAAGTATGAGTTTCTTCAGATTTAGAACAGATAGAAAGAAGGGAAAGTACATAGTGATTCATCTAGCCAGAGAAGTTACAGAGGTTTGCAGAGAGAACTCCCAGCTATAACTACAAGAAAATAAGAGACACTTAGATAACTGGCAAAATCTACGTTGTTCATGGAGTTGGGAGTACTTAGCATTGTGAAAAGATCTCTTTCCCAGAAAGAAATTTACTTTTATAAGACACTCCCAGTTAGAAGTTCCAGCATCATTCTTATCTATTTAGTAGAGGATACGTTAGTATAAACCCAGAATCACAGGGAAATATGTAAATAAACCCTCTGTTAGGG
The DNA here is from genome assembly GCA_028571685.1 of Heterohyrax brucei. Lineage (NCBI taxonomy): Eukaryota > Metazoa > Chordata > Mammalia > Hyracoidea > Procaviidae > Heterohyrax > Heterohyrax brucei. The sequence continues at coordinate 3,046,516 of CM053145.1, read as the reverse complement.
AGTATAGGAAATTCACAGGATACAGGGAAACTTCAGTAAACCAGTAGGATTCCTATACAGAAACCATGAGAATGTGAACAGAGAAAGCATGAGTTTCATACCATTTAGAACAGATAGTAACAAGAGAAAGCACATAGTGATTCTTCTAGCCAGAGAAATTACAGAGATTTACACAGAGAACTCCCAGCTATACCTGCCAGAAAATAAGAGAGGCTTGGATAACTCGCAAAATGTACGTTGTTCATGGAGTTGGGAGTACTTAGCATTGTGAAAACATGTCTTTCCCAGAAAGAAATCTACTTCTATAAGAGAATGAGACAGTGAACAGAGAAAGTATGAATTTCATACGATTTAGAACAGATAGGAACAAGAGAATACACCTAGTGATTCATCTACCCAGAGAAGTTACAGAGGTTTACACAGAGAACTCCCAGCTATAACGACAGGAAAATAAGAGAGACTTAGACGACTCGCAAAATCTACGTTGTTCATTGACTTGGGAGTGCTTAGCATTGTGAACACATCTCTTTCCCAGACAGAAATCTACTTGTATAAGACACTCCCAGTACAAGTTTCAGCATCCTTCTTATCTGTTTAGCAGATGATACGATAGTACATGCCGAGAATCGCAAGGAATATATAAATAAACCCTCTAAATGATAGAAGAGTATACGAAATTCACAGGTTACAAGAGAGACTTCAGCAAATCAGTAAGATTCCGTGACAGAAACTAGATAGTGATTGGAGAAATTATGAGTTCCATATGACTTACAACAGATAGTAACAAGAGAAAGTACATAGTCATTCGTCTCTCCAGAGAAGTTACAGAGATTTACAGGGAGAACTCCCAGCCGTAACTACAAGAAAATCAGAGAAACTTTGATAACTGGCAAAATCTATGCTGTTCATGGAGATGGGAGTAGTTAGCTTTGTGAACACGTCTCTTTCCCAGAAAGAAATCTACGTCTATAAGACACTCCCAGTACAAGTTCCAGCATCCTTCTTATCTTTATAGCAGATGATATGAAGGTACATGCCGAGAATCGCAAGGAATATATAAACAAACCCTCTAATTGATAGGGGAGTATACCAAATTCACAGGATACAAGAGAAACTTCAGGAAATCAGTAGGATAACTTGACAGAAACCACGAGTCAGTGAAGGCAGAAATTATGAGTTCCATACGATTTGGAACAGATAGTAACAAGAGAAATTACAGAGTCATTCATCTACCCAGAGAAGTTACAGAGATTTACAGAGAGAACGCCCAGCCGTAACTACAAAAGAATAAGAGTGACTTTGATCACTGGCAAAATCGATGCTGTTCATGGAGATCAGAGTACTTAGCATTGTGAACACATCTCGTTCCCAGAAAGTAATCTTCTTCTATAAGACACTCCCAGTACAAGTTCCAGCATCCTTCTTAACTTTTTAGCGGATCATACGATGGTAGATGCCGAGAATGCCAAGGAATCTCTAAGTAAACCTTCTAACTGATAGGAGAGTTCAGCAAAGTCTCAGGATACAAGAGAAACCTGAGTAAATCAGTAGGATTCCTTGACAGCAACAATGAGACTTTGAACGGAAAAATCATCAGAGTCATATCACTCACAAAAGACCCAAAAAGAGAAAGTACCGAGGAATTTATCTAACCAGAGAACATACTTTTACTGAGAGAACTACCAGCCCTTGCTATAACAAACTGAGAGAGACCTGGATAAACGGAAAAACCTACCCTGCTCATGGAGATAGGAAGACTTAACCTTGTGACAACAACTCTTCACAAAAAGCAATCTACTTCTGTAAGGTAGTCCCAATACAAGTTAAGGCATCATTTTTTCCCGCTAGTAGATGATAAGATTGTACATGCTGAGAATCCCACGGAATCTGTAAGCAAACCTTCTAACTGATAGGGGAGTTCAGCAAACTCTCAAAATACAAGACAAACCTAAGTCCATCAGTAGGATTCCTTGACAGGAAAAATGAGACTGTGAACGGAAAGTCATCAGATATTTACCATAGACCCTAAGAAGAGAAAATACCTAGGAATTAATCTAACCAGAGAAATAACAGAACTTTACAGAGAGAACTACCAGCCCTTTGTACAAGAAGCTAACAGAGACTTTGAAGAATAGAAAAGCCTACCCCGCTCACGGAAACAGAAAGAATTAACATTGTGAAACGTCCTCTTTCCCCCAAAGCAGTCTGCTTCTACAAGGCAGTGCGAATACAAGTTAAAGCATCATTTTTTCCCTGTTAGCACATGATATGATTGTACACGCCGAGAATGCCAAGGAATCTATAAGTAAACCCTCTAACTGATAGGAGAGTTCAGCAAAGTCTCAGGATACAAGAGAAACCTAAGTAAATCAGTCAGATTCCTTGACAGCAACAACGAGACTGCGAACGGAGATATCATCGGATCCATACTGTTCACAACAGACCCTAAGAAGAGAAAGTACCTAGCAATTAATCGAACGAGAGAATTAACAGACTTTTCCAAAGAGAACTACCCAGCCCATACTATAAGAAACTAAAAGAGACTTGGATAAACGGAAAAACCTACCCTATTCATGGTGATAAGAAGACAACAGTGACAAGGTCTCTTTGATCCAAAGAAATCTACTTCTCTAAGGCAGTTCCGGTACGACTTCCAGCATCATTTTTCCCTGTTAGCAGACGATACGATTGTAAATGCCGAGAATACCAAGGAATCTACAGGTAAACCCTCTAACTGACAGGAGAGATCAGCAAATTCTCAGGATACAAGAGAAACATAAGTAAATCACTAGGATTCCTTTAGGGTAACGAGATTGTAAACGGAGAAACCATTAGATCCATACAATTTACCATCGATTCTAACAAGGGAAAGTACCTAGGAATTAATCTAACGAGAGAACTAACAGACTTTTACGAGACTACTAACAGCCCTTACTGCAAGAAACTAAGCCAGGTGCCACGAGAGACATTGAAAAATGGAAAAACCCATGCTGCTCATGGAGAGAGGAAGAATTAACATTGTAAAAAGGTCTCTTTCACCCAAAGGAATCTACTTCTCTAAGGCAGTCCCAGGACAAGTTCCATCAGGATTGTTACCCTGTTAGCAGATGATACGATTGTACATATTGAGAATCCCAAAAACTCTGTAAGTAAACCCTCTACCTGATAGGGGAGTAGAGCAAAGTCACAGGTTACAGTACAAAACTAAGTAAATCAATAGGATTCCTTGACAGCAACAACAAGACAGCGAATGGAGAAATCATCAGTTCCATATGGTTTACCACAGATATTAGCAAGGTATATATACTTAGGAATTAGTATAATGACAGAAACAACAAAGATTTAAAGAGAGAACTTGCAGCCCTAACTACAAGAAACTAAGAGAGACTTGGATAATTGGAAAAAATCTATGCTGTTCATGGAGATAGGAAGACTCAACAATGGGAAAATGTCTCTTTCCCCCAAAGGAATCTGCTTCTATAAGGCAGTCCTAGGACAAGTTCCAGACTCATTTTTTCCCTTTTGGCAGATGATAAGATTGTACAAGCCGAGAATCCCAAGGAATCTATAAGAAAACCCTCTAAATGATAGGAGAGATCAGTAAATTCTCAGGCTACAAGAGAAACCTAAGTAAATCAGTAGGATTCCTTTATAGTACCGAGATCGTGAAAGAAGAAATCATCTGAATCCTACCATTTACCATTGACCTCAAAAAGAGAAAGTACCTGGGAATTAATCTAACCACAGAAACAACAGAGCTTTACAGAGAGAACTCCCAGCCCTAACTACAAGAAACTACGAGAGACTTAGATAAATGGAAAAATTTATGCTGTCCATGGAGATAGGAAGATTTAACATTGTGAAAATTTCTCTTTCCCCGAAAGGAATCTACACCTATAAGGCACTTCCAGTACAAGTCCAGGCACATTTTTCTCCGTGTTAGCAGATGGTACGATTGTACATGCCGAGAGTGCCAAGGAATCTCTAAGTAACCCTCTATCTGATAGGAGACATAAGCAAATTCACAGGATGGAAGAGAAACATTAGTAAATCAGTGGGATTGTTTTACAGTCACGAGATTGTGAACGGAGAATTCATCAGATCCGTACTATTTACCATAGATCCTAAAAAGAGAAATTACCTAGGAATTAATCTAACTGGAGAAGCAAGAGACTTACAGAGAGCAAACTACCAGTGCTAACTACAGGAAACTAAGAGAGACTTAGAAAAATGGAAAAATCTACGCTGTTCATGGAGATAGGAAGACTTACCGTTGTCAGAAGGTCTCTTTCCCCGAAAGCTATGTACTTCTATAAGGCAGTCCCAGTACAAGTTCCAGCATCATCTTTTGCCCTGTTAGCAGACCAAATGAATTATATGCCGAGAATCGCAGGGAATCTATAAGTACACCCTCTAACTCATAGGACAGATCAGCAGATTCTCAGGATACAAGAGAAACCTACCTAAATCAGTACAATTCCTTTACAGTAACGAGATTGTGAATGGAGAATTCATCAGATCTGAAACGTTTAACATAGATTCTAAAAAAAGTAGATTCCTTTCAGGGAAAGAGACCTTTTCACAGTGTTTAGTCTTCCTATCTCCATGAACAGCATAGATTTTTCCATTTATCTAAATCTCTCTTCGTTTCTTGTAGTTAGGGCTGCAAGTTCTCTCTTTAAATCTCTGTTGTTTCTCTTGTTATAGTCATTCCTAAGTACTTTCCCTTGTTAATATCTGTGGTAAATCGTATGGAACTGATGATTTCTCCGTTCACTGTATTGTTGTTGCTGTCAAGGAGTCCTATTGTTTTAGTTAGCTTTGTACTGTATCCTGTGACTTTGCTCTACTCCCCTATCAGTTAGACGGTTTACTTATACACTCCTTGCGATTCTCGGCAGGTACAATCGTATTATCTGCTAACACGGAAAAACTGATGCTGGAACTTGTACTGGGAGTACCTTTTAGAAGTAGATTTCTTTTGGGGAAAGAGAACTTTTCACAATGTTAAGTCTTCCTATCTCCATGAACAACAGTGTAGATTCCTCCATTTTTCTAAGTCTCTCTTAGTTTCCTGTAGCTAGCACTGGTAGCTCTCTCTGTGAAAGTCTGTTGTTTCTCGAGTTAGATTAATTCCTAGGTACTTTCTCTTTTTAGGATCTATAGTAAATGGTATGGATCTGATGATTTCTCCTTTCACAATCTCGGTAATGTAAAGTAACCGTACTGCTTTACGTAGGGTTCTCTTGTATCCTCTTAGTTTCCTGTAGTTAGGACTGGGAGTTCTCTTTGTAAAACTCTGTTGTTTCTGTAGTTAGATTAATTCCTCTATACTTTCTCTTTTTAGGATCCATGGTCAACAGTATGGATCTGATGAATTCTCCATTCACAGTCTCATTACTGTAAAGGAATCCTACTGATTTACTTAGGTTTCTCTTGTATCCTGAGAATTTGCTGCTCTCTCCCGTCAGTTAGAGGGTTTACTTATAGATTCCTTGCGATTCTCGGCATATACATTCGTATGGTCTGCTAACACGGGAAAAGTGATGCTGGACCTTGTACTGGGAGTGCATTTTGAAAGTGAATTCCTTTTGCGCAAAGACCTTTTCACAATGTTAAGTCTTCCTACCTCAATGAACAGCGTAGAATTTTCCATTTATGTAAGTCTCCCTTAGTGTCTTGTAGTTAGGGCTGGGAGTTCTCTCTGTAAAACTCTGTTGTTTCTCTGGTTAGATAAGTTCCTAGGTACTATCTGTTTTTAGGATCTATGGTAAATTTGATGGATCTGATGATTTCTCCTTTCACAATCTTGGTAATGTAAGGGAATCCTAGAGATTTACTTAGGTTTCTCTTGCATCCTGAGAATTTACTGATCTCTCCTATCAGTTAGAGGGTGTACTTATAGATTTCACGGCCTTCTCGGCATGTACAATTGTATGATCTGCTAACACGGAAGAAATGATGCTGGAACATGTCCTGGGACTGCCTTATAGAAGTACATTGATTTCGGGGAAAGACACATTTTCACAGTGTTGATGATATGATTGTTCATGCCAAGAATCACAAGGAATCTAGAAATAAACACTAAGTGACAGGGGAGTACAACAAAACCACAGGATACAATAGAAAACTGAGTAAATCAATGGGATTCCTTGACAGCAACAACAAGAGAAATCATCAGTTCCATACGATTTACCACAGATATTAACAAGAGAAAGTACCTGGGAATTCATCTAACATGAGAAATTAAAGAGTTTTACAGAGATAACTTCCAGCCCTAACTACAAGAAACTAAGGGAGACTTAGATAAACGGAAAAATAGATGCTATTCATGGAGAGAGGAAGACTTCACATTGTGAAAACGTCTCTTTCCCCGAAAGGAACAGACTTCTATAAGTCAGTCCCAGTAAAAGTTACATCATTGTTTTTTCCCTTTTAGCAGATGATACGATTGTTCATGCCGAGAATCACAAGGAATCTATAAGGAAACACTCTAAGCGTCAGGGGAGTACAACAAAACCACAGAATACAATAGAAAAATAAGTAAATCAATGGGATTCCTTGAAAGCAACAACAGGAGAGATCGTGAGTTCCATGCGATTTACCAGATATTAACAAGAGAAAGTACCTAGGAATTCATCTAACCAGAGAAACTAGAGTTTTACAGGGAGAAATCCCAGCTCTTACTACAAGAAACTAAGAGAAACTTAGATAAATGGAAAAATCTACACTGTTAATGGAGATAGGAAGATTTAACCTTGTGAAAGGTCGCTTTCCCCAAAAGGTACCTACTTCTATAAGGCAGTCCCAGTACAAGTTAAAGCACTGTTGTTTCCCTTTTAGCAGATGATATGATTATTCATGCCAAGAATCGCAATGAATCTAGAAGTAAACACTCTAAGTGACAGGGGAGTCAACAAAACCACAGGATACAATAGAAAACTAAGTAAGTCAATGGGATTCCTTGACAGCAACAACACGAGTGATCATCAGTTCCATACGATTTGCCACAGATACTCACGAGAGAATGTACCTAGGAATTCATCTAACCAGAGAAACTACAGAGTTTTACAGAGAGAACTCTCAGCCCTAACTACAAGAAACTAAGGGAGACTTAGATAAATGGAAAAATCTATGCTGTTCATGGAGATAGGAAAACTTAACATTGTGAAAAGTTCTCTTTCCCAGAATGGAACCTACTTCTATACAGCAGTCCTAGTTCAAGTTACAGCATTGTTTTTCCCTTTTAGCGGTTGATACGACTGTACATGCCGAGAATCACCAGGAACCATTAAGTAAACCCTCTAATTGATAGCAGAGATCAGCAAACACTCAGAATACAAGACAAACCTAAGTAAATCAGTAGGATTCCTTTACAGTACCGAGACTGTGAACGGAGAAATCATCAGATCCATAGCATTTACCATAGATCCTAAAAAGAGGAAGTACCTAAAAATTAACTGAACTCGAGAAACAACAGTCTTGTTCAGAGAGAACTAGCACTCCTAACTACAATGAACTAAGAGATACATAGATAAATGGAAAGTTCTATGCTGTTCATGGAGATAGGAAGACTTAACATTGTGAAAGGTCTCTTTCCCAGAAAGGAATCTACTTCTATAAGGCACTCCCAGTAAAAGTTCCAGCATCATTCTTTCCTTTTTAGCAGATGATATGATTGTACATGCCGAAAATCAGAAAGAATGTATAAGTAAACCCTCTAATTGATAGGGGAGTACAGGAAAATCACAGAATACAAGAGAAACTTCAGTAAATCAATGGAATTCCTTCACATCCACAACAAGACAGTGAACCAAGAATTCATCATTTCCATACGATTTAGCACAGATATTAACAAGAGAAAGTACATAGTGATTCATCTAGCCAGAGAAATTACATAGTTTTACAGAGAGCTCCCAGCACTAACTACAAGAAACTAAGAGAGACTTAGATAAGTGGCCAAATCTACACTGTTCATGGAGATAGGAGTACTTAGCACTGTGAAAAGATCTCTTTCCCAGAAAGGAACCTACTTCAATAAGGCACTCCCAGTACAAGTTCCAGCATCATTATTAAGTTTTCAGCAGATGATACGATGGTATATACGAAAAATCACAAGGAATGTATAAGTAAACCCTCTAAGTGATAGAGGAGTATACCAAAGTCACAGGATACAAGAGAAACTTCAGTAAATCTATGGGATTCCTTGACAGCAACAACAAGACCGTGAATGAAGAAATCAATTCCATATGATTTACCAGATACTAAAAAAAGAAAGTACATAGTGATTCATCTAGCCAGAGAAGTTTAGAGTTTTATAGAGAGAAATCCTAGACCTAAGTACAAGAAACTAAGAGAGACTTAGATAACTGGCAAAATCTACACTGTTCATGGAGATAGGAGTAATTAGCATTGTGAAAAGATCTCTTTTCCAGAAAGGAACCTACTTCTATAAGTCAGTCCCAGTACAAGTTCCAGCATCATTCTTTCCTTTTTAGCAGATGATATGATTGTACATGCCGAGAATCGCAAGGAATGTATAAGTAAACACTATAGCTGATATGGGAGTATACCAAAGTCACAGGATAGAAGAGAAACTTCAGGAAATCAATGGGATTCCCTGACAGAAACAACAACACTATGAACGAAGAAATCATCATTTCCATACGATTTACCACTGAATGTAACAAGAGAAAGTAAATAGTGATTCGTCTACCCAGTGAAGTTACAGAGTTTTATACAGAGAACCCCCAGCCCTGACTACACGAAACTAAGAGAGACTCAGAAAACTGGCCAAATCGACGCTGTTCATGGAGATAGAAGGAGTTAACCTTGTGAAAAGGTCTGTTTCCCAGAAAGGAACCTACTTCTACCCGTGAGTCCCAGTACAAAATCCACCATCATTCGTTCCTTTTTAGCAGATGATATGATTGTAGATGCCGAGAATCATAAGGAATGTGCAAGTAAATCCTCTAACACACAGAAGAGATCAGCAAATTCACAGGACACGAGAGAACCCTAAAGAAATCAGTAAGATTCCTTGATAGTATCGAGATTGTGAATAGAGAAATCACCAGATCTACAGCATTTAACATAGGTCATAAAAGAGAAAATACCAAGGAATTGAGCTAACTCGAGAAACAACAGACTTTCACAGAGAGAACTACCAGTCCTAACCACAAGAAACTAACAGAGACTTAGATAACTAAAAAAATCTATACTGTTCATGGACATAGGAGAACTCAGCATTGTGAAAAACTCTCTTTCCCAGAAAGGAACCTACTTGTATAAGGCACTCCCAGTACAAGTTCCAGCACCATTCTTATCTTTCTAGCAGATGACACTGTGGTACATGCCGAGAATCGCAAGTAATGTATAAGAAAAGACTATAATTGATAAAGGAGTATACCGAAGTCAGAGGATAGAAAAGAAACTTCAGTAAATGATTGGGATTCCTTGACAGCAAAACAAGACCGTGAACGAAGAAATCACCATTTGCATATGATTTACCACAGAGTGTAACAAGAGAAAGTACATAGTGATTCATCTACCCAGTTGTCGTGGTTGGAATTGTGTCCCCCCAAAAATGTGTGCTTAGATGACTGGCAAAATCGACGCTGTTCATGGAGATGGGAGTACTCAGCAGTGTGAATACATCTCTTTCCCAGAAAGAATTCTACTTCTATAAGAGACTCACAGTACAAGTTGCAGCATCTTTCTTCTATTTTTAGCAGATGATACGGTGATACATGCAGAGAATTGTAAGGAATCTATAAATAAACCCTTTAACTGATAGGGCAGTATACCAAATTCACAGGATACAAGAGAAACTTCAGTGAATCAGTAGCATTCCTTGCCAGAAACAACGAGACAGTGAAGGGAAAAATGATAACTTCCATGTGATTCAGAACAGATAGTAACAACAGAAAGTACATAGTGATTCGTCTACCCAGAGAAGTTACAGAGTTTTATAGCGACAACTCCCAGGTTAACTACAAGAAATTAAGAGAGGCTTAGATAACTGTCAAATTCTACACTCTTTATTGAGATAGGAGTACTTAGCAATGGGAAAACATCTCTTTCCCAGGAAAAAATCTCCTTCTATAAGAAACTCCGAGTACAAGTTCCAGCATCATTCTTAACTGTTTAGCAGATCACACGATGATACATGCCGAGAATCCCTTCACAGAACAAACGAGACAGTGAACGGATAAATTATGAGTTCTATACGATTTAGAGCAGATAGTAACAAGAGAAAGTACGTACTCATTCATCTGCCCAGAGAAGTTGCAGAGATTTACACAGAGAACTCCCAGCTGTAACTACAAGAAAATGAGAGAGACTTTGATAACTGGCAAAATCGATGCTGTTCATGGAGGTGGGAGTACTTAGAATTGTGAACACATCTCTTTCCCAGAAAGAAATCTACGTCTATGAGACACTCCCAGTACAAGTTCCAGAATCCTTCTTATCTGTTTAGCAGATGATACGATGGTGCATGCCAGAATCACAAGGAATATATAAATAAATCCTCCAATTGATAGGGGAGTATACCAAATTCATAGGATACAAGACAAACTTGAGGAAACTAGTAGGATAACTTGACAGAAAGCACGAGTCAGTGAAGGCAGAAATTATGAGTTCCATATGATTTAGAACAGACAGTAACAAGAGAAAGTACATAGTCATTCATCTACTCAGAGAAGTTACAGAGATTTACAGAGAGAACTCCCAGCCGTAACTACGAGAAAATAAGAGAGACTCTGATAACTGTCAAAATCGATGCTGATCATGGAGATGGGAGTACTGAGCGTTGTGGACACATCTCTTTCCCAGAAAGAAATCTTCTTCTATAAGACACTCCCAGTACACGTTCCAGCATCTTTCTTATTTTTTTAGCAGATGATACGATGGTACATGCCGAGAATCGCAAGGAATATATAAATAAACCGTCTAACTGATAGTGGAATATACCAATTTCACAGGATACAAGAGAAACTTCAGAAAATCAGTAGGATTCCTCACAGAAAAGAGACAGTCAATGGAGAAATTATGAGTTCCATAGGATTCAGAACAGATAGTAAAAAGACAGAGTACATAGTGGTTCATCTGCCCAGAGAAGTTATAGAGATTTACTCACCGATCTCCCAGCTGTAACTACAAGAAAGTAAGAGACTTAGATGATTGGCAAAATCAACACTGTTAGTGGAGATGGGAATACTTAGCATTGTGAAAACATCTCTTTCCCTGAAAGAATTCTACTTCTATAAGAGACTACCAGTACAAATTGCAGCATCGTTCCTATCTTTTTAGCAGATGATACGATGATACATGCCGAGAATCACAAGGAATCTATAAATAAACCCTTTAGCTGATAGGGGAGTATACCAAATTCACAGGTTACGAAAGAAACTTCAGTAAATCAGTAGGATTCCTTGATAGAAATGAGACAGTGAACTGAGAAATTATGAGTTCCACAGTCACGGTACCAGCTGTCTGAGGAGCAGAACTGAGGGGATAGTGCAGGAGCTCAATAATACCAAAGCTATCACATCACGGGGACTCAGTGAAGCTGAGACAGTGAACTTTATTTTTCCGTTACATATATATTCTACACAGTGAACGGAGAAATTATGAGTTCCACAGTCACGGTACCAGCTGTCAGAGGAACAGAACTGAGGGGAAAGTACGGGAGCTCAATAATACCAAAGCTATCACATCAGGGGGACTCAGTGAAGCTGAGACAGTGAACTTTATTTTTCCGTTACATATATATTCTACACATTTCCTTGTTTCCTTTTCCCAAGCATTCTTTTGCTAGTCATATCGAAACCAGATCGGGGGCATGCTGTCCTCTGCTTATTCTGAGGACAATGCTGGGTGTACAATACCTGGAATGTGCTTAATTTAGATCTTGTTAGTACAAGAGTTAACTTGACCATATTCTGGCCTTGATTCCGGAAGTCTCGGCTTCCCACATCTCCCCTTTATTTATTCTGTAAGTCAGTTGGCTCCCAGGTGTCCCATCTGCATGCCTGTCTTCGGTTGCACTTACTGACTCTATCTCTTACCCGTCATTGGAGGCCAATCTCTTTGCGATTGGGTCCTGTCTTAGCTTGAGATAGTTCAGTTAAATGTCTTACCCGTCATTGACTACCGCAGAGGGTTAGAATGTGAAGATGGGGGGTTCTCGCCGAGTCTGCAGTTTGAGACGGTGCACATCTCTTAATAGTTGCTGCAGAGTTTTGCAAACTTGTTTAAGCTGACAGGGTGTGCACAGTATTATCAAGAGGACAATTCCCCCTATCATAATCATGGGGATCAATAGGTGCCAGATTTGGTCAAGAGGCCCGGAAAACATGTTTTTAAGATTATTCAGGAGATTTTCAGCTGTCGCAGCAGCATTAAAGGGTAAGTGGGCATGACTTAGTGCCAAAATTTCTGAATGTAACTGTGCTGGGTCCAGAGTTTCATTAGTATGTTCCCACATACCTTCTAAATGTTGTTTAACTCTCTCCCGTGGATCGGTGCTTATATTATAAGTTTTGTTGGTCACACAAATCCAGGTAAACTCTTCATGAGAAGCCAATTTAGTCTGGTGTTGTAGGCTTTGAACCTGGTTTCCTAGAAACTCTATAGTTTCAAATAATAAGTTTAGTTTTTGTTGTACATTCATGTCAAGTATTTCTTGGGTACCCATGAGTCATGATATGTTATGTGTCACATCTTCTACAAATTGTGCAGGTTTTACATTTGGGTTAAGAGCCACGGCGGCCACAGTGTTTGCGATTGTAGAAGATACAAGTGTAGTTATTCCCAAAACAGCTAATCCCACAGCCCGCTTAGGCCTAATCTACTCTTGCAGTCTTTCTATCACTTGCAGCCCTCTATCCTGATACCAGGGTCCTGACAAGTTGACAGGCAGTACCACAAAGGGAGGCTGATGTAGAACAATTATAAGTTCTCCTTCCCCAAGGGGGCCCACACAATTAGTAAGATTACAGTTATAGCATGTTATGTTGAAACGGGTTACATTGTGGCGGGTTTCATTGCCCTGTGTGACAGTCACCTTTGTCCAAGTGATGTTCATATTTTTCTTACTGAGATTTCCTTTAAGTATTACGTTGGTCCCTGCCACACAGGTGGTGACTGTTTTATTCAGGAGAGATTGGCTAATTTATGTCCAAGTCCAGAGTTTTCTCCATTTTGGCCATTGGCAACATAGCCCCCTGTGTCATTTAGGTGGTGATGTTGTAGCAGCCGCTGTACACTGCAGGGTTGTTTCCTAGGCCGAGTACTCGCCCTGTTCCTAGACCCGTGTAATTCCACACTCGGTGAATTGTTTGATTGTAAGAAATGCACATCTCCCGACCCCAAACACTGGCATGCAGCACTGGAGGACTCGGAACATATGCCCGGTATAGTGCCCCTTCAGCCGCCGGGGTCATCAGGAGGAGCCACAGCCACACCGTCGCCCTTGGGTTCCTCTGCCAGGCACACCGACCTCTGAGGACTCCACCGCGCTCCATCGGCATCCTGCGGAAAAACACAAACATGCCTTCGTCCCCAGATAAGCACAGGGTCGGGGCCGTTCCATACCCCTGTTAGGGGGTCCTTCCACTTTACTAAAGCGAAATGTGTGCGTGTATGTGGATGCCAGAAGCGCTCTGCAGGCGACCGCCCGTCCCGGTCTAAAATTAAAACATTTAAGATGAACCGTGAATGATTAAGGAGGTTCTGAGGGGTCCAGAGGTGTAACTCCCCCTTTTTTATTTTTTCAAGTTGGTGTTTGAGGGTACTGCGGGCTCATTCAACAATACCTTGACCCTGGGGGTTATAAGGTATTCCTGTTTTGTGTTGAATGTGTAATTGTGTGCAAAAGGTTTGAAATGCCCGACTAGTGTAGCCAGTGCCGTTGTCAGTTTTTATGATTCGTGGCAGTCCTAAAACGGAGAAACACCAGAGACAGTGGGTTATAAGATGCTTACCTGCTTCACCTGCAGCGGCGGTGGCAATGATGAAACCGGAAAACGTATCTATGGTAACGTGGACATACTTACTTTTACCAAAAGAGGGGATATGAGTAACGTGCATTTGCCACAGGTGATTAGGTAGGAGACCTTGCGGGTTTATTCCATAATGGGGGACTGAAAGATGTGGGCAAGTCTAACATTGTTTTACAATTTGCCTTGTGGCTTCCCGGAGGATTTGGAACATGTGGTGGAGACTATAACTATTTTGATGATAAATTGCATGAGAGGATTGAGCCTCCTGAATCTTAGAAAGTCCAATGATTTGTGTGGCTTGATCAACAAGATCGTTTCCCTGTGAGAGGGGTCCCGGGAGCCCAGAATGTGCACGAACATGAGCAACAAAGAAACAGTGTGTTCGCTCCCAGATACTGGTTTGTATTTGACTGAACAATTGGTTAACTTCTGGATTGGCAGCTGGGATAACTGGTGCGGTTTCAGGCCAAGGAAGAGCATTAGCAGTATAATGACTATCAGTACAGAGGTTGAATGGCTGCTGTGCACATTCTTGAAATACCACAAAGGCTCGGAGCTCTACTATTTGTGCCGAGGCAATAGGGGATGCAATCTGACAGAGTCTGCCGTTAATGGAATAGGCAAACGTACCATTAGAGGAGCCATCAGTAAATACCAAAGAGGCATCGTGAATGGGACGGAGGCTGGTGACTTTGGGGAGAACAAAGGCATGCTCTGAAGCAAATTGCAACAGCTTATGGGACAGGTAGTGGGATTCTAACTGTCCAGGGTATTGCGCCAATGCGATACCCTAGCTGTCGGAGTTGGTGAAGAGCCAATGAATGTTATGGTTGGGAATCGGTAAGATAATTTTAGGGGGCTCTTTGCCAAAATATCGGCGAGCTTCTGTGCAACACTGTTGAACTAAGGCAGCTAATATTTCATCATAGGGTTGCAGTACTCTGGAAGGAGATACGGGCAAGTGAATCCAAAGAAGAGGAGCCTCCTGCCAAAGAATGGCAGTTTGCATATGTTTTGTAGGAAGGACACAGGCACACCAGGTTCTGTCATAATCTAAGTATGTCACTTGTTGACTGGAAAGGGCCTTCTCAATCTTTTGTAAGGCCAGGCGTCCCTCAACAGTAAGTTCTCTGAGAGATGTAGGATTAGAATTTCCTTTAAGTATATCAAATAAGGGTTTGAGATCTGCTGTGGTTATTCCTAAGCTTGATCTGAGCTTTTGAAAATCATTGAGGGTTTTTAAGTTGTCTTTCCGTCGCTGAATTTTTTGAGGAATAATATGTTTAGGATATAACAAATTACCCAAGTAAGAAAAAGGTGAGGTTGTCCGAATTTTTGCAGGAGCAATTTGGAGTACTGCTACCTGGAGGGCTGTGGAAAGCTCTGAGTAGACACTTAAAACATATCCCTCATTCTTATGAGCCAGCAGGTTATCACCCATGTAATGGATCATGTACATTTCAGGGTGGTTTTCACGTACCTTTGCGATTGCTTGATCAACGAATTTTTGACAGAGTAGGACTGTTGGCCATTCCCTGGGGAAGTACTGTCCAGTGGTACTGGCGCATGGGGCCAGCATAATTAGCGGTAGGAACACTGAAAGCAAAACGCTCACAATCTTTTGGGTGTAAAGGAATAGTGTAAAAGCAATATTTTAAGTCAATTACTATTTTATGAGTGTTGTCTGGAATAGCAACAGGATGAGGAAGCCCAGGCTGAAGAGCCCCCATAAGTTGCATAGTTTTATCAACTTCCCGAAGGTCTTGCAATAGTCTCCATTTTCCTGATTTCTTTTTTATCACAAAGATAGGCAAGTTCCATGGTGAGTTAGATGGTTTTATATGGCCGCTGTCTAACTGTTCCTGCACCAACTGTTCTGCGGCTCTAATTTTTTCTTGATTCAGGGGCCATTGGTCCACCCATACAAGCTCATCACTTTTCCATGTGGTAGCATCCGCATGGGATGCAGGAGAATCAACAGCCCCTGTTAAAAATACCCTAACCCCGTTCGTTTTGGGCAAGGCTGTGGCTGGATGGGCTCCACTCTTCCTTGGTTTTGGGTCCCCAATCCCTGTTGTGGGAGGAGTCCTTGATCTAGTAGCTGTTTAGTAGCTAAAGGATTGGGACTGAGGAGATAAACCCCCATTTGTGACATGACATCCCTTCCCCATAAATGTATCGGAAGATGGGATACAATATAAGGTTGAAATGTTCCTGAGTGTCCCTCATCATCAGCCCAAGTCAGGATATTGCTACTTATTTCAGGGTCCTGAGTTTGTCCGATGCCCTTTAACTGAGTAAAACTGCTGTGTTTTGGCCACGGGCTAGGCCATTGGGCCAGGGTAATAACGGAAACATCGGCTCCGGTATCCAACAAACCCAAGAACCTTCGTCCCTGTATGATGAGCTCCAACTCAGGGCGTTTGCGTCCGATGGCCTGCACCCAATAGGCATCTGAGGACCCAAATCCTTGACTGCCTCTGATTTTTCTTTTGCTTCTAAATTGTTCCTGTGTTCTGGGAAGTAACACAATTTGAGCAATTCTCTGTCTGGCCTCAATTACTGAGATCTGTTTGGGGGAGGAGGCCATAACTTTACTTTCCCCGTGGTAGTCTTCATCAATGACTCCAGGATGAATCTGAATGCCTTTTAAGGTGGTACTACTTCTTCCTAACAGGAGCCCAACCATGCCCTTGGGCAAAGGTCGTAGACCCCTGTGGGTAGGACCCGGACTCCCCTGTCAGGGACTAGTGCTGTGTGGGCGGCGGCACAGAGATCCAATCCTGCGCTGCCAGGGGTGGCTTTCCAGAGGTCACAAACGGACTGTTTCCCTGATCATTTGAGGGACTGCACTTGATTGCCCCATAACATTGATTCGGGGCCTGGGGCTGGCCCCTCTTCCCGTTTCCCTGCTGGATGGGATTCCCGTCCTTATCGGTTTTAGATTTGCATTCGTTAGCCCAGGGTTTGCCTTGCTTACACTTAGGACAAAATCCGGGCGGGACACCTTTAGCCCCCTCCTTTTGTCCCCTTTTTGAGGGGCAGTCCCTGTACCAGGTGTCCTGATTGACCACACCCAAAACAGGCTCCGCAGCCGTCCTTCCCTTCGGTTTGCTGAAAGAGGACTTCTTGAATAGTTTTTCCCTGCAAGGCTGCGGCCAAGGTGACTCCTTGAACATAACCAGGTCCTATATCAGCGCACAGTCTGATATAGTCCGATAAATCAGACCTTTTTCTCCATGGGCGAACGGCTGCTTGACACACCGAATTGGCATTTTCGTAAGCTAGCTGTTTAATTAAGAGCGTTCCAGCTTCGGTGACGCCCCAAAGCCTTTCTGCTGTTTTTAAAAGGTGGGAGACAAAATCTTGATAGAGCTCATCAGGTCCCTGCCTAATCTTAGACAAGTCCTCAGTCAGCTTGCCTGTAGGGGGTAACTTGTTCCAGGCTTTTTAAGCAGCCTCATTGATTTGCGCATAAATTCCTGGGTTATACTGTAACTGATTACTCAGGTCGCCCCACTGCCCTTCCCCCACCAACATCTCGTAGGGAGCCGAGACCTGGTTGCGTCTATTTATGTCTGCGGTTGTTTGACATTGGTCTAAAAACTCTGATTTCCACAGCAAAAAAATCCCCTCCGGAAAGACATGCTTTTGCCAGCATTTTCCAATCTGCCGGAGGCAGAGCGTCCGTGGCAATGCTTTCCAGCAGCGCCAGAGTAAAAGGCGCTGTAGGGCCATAGGACACGCTGGAAGTTTTTAGTTCTTTTAATTGCTTAAAGGGAATTGGCCTATGCATTCTTTGTGGATTTCCCAGCTGATCTAATTCCTCATATACTGGATACAAATGCTCAAATCCCTCCGTGCTCTCCCCTTTTCTAGCCGCTTGTTGAAGAGATGCCTGCAGAGGGGATATTTGCATTTTTATAGGCTAGAGCCAGTCATGGTACCACCCTGACCACCGGCTCCGGAACTGCCAGGTCCTCAGGTGGATCTAAGCCTGCTATAACACTGGGTGTGGGGCTGGGCAGCAATGGAAGACTTAATGGTTTCAAGGGGGAAAAAATGAGTCAATAATTTATTAAGTTGCTGTTGCATCTCCTCAACAGCCGTAAGGAGATTGGGATCACTTGCCGGAGGAGCAGGTTCTGCCAAATTGATCAGGGCTGCAGGGTAATCTCTCGGATGACATAAAGCAGCTGCCTCCTCTAAGTCGGCTGCGGATGCGGGGTCTAACTCCTCGTTTTCCTCATTCTCTTCCTCCAAAAGAAGTGTGCCAGGGAGAATTCCATTACCAGTGCCGTTGCTTTCCCTTTCATTATCTGTTACGGAGGCGGGAGGAACCTTCTCTATTTCATGACGGGGATCCAAACAATCCCTGATTAATGCCCAAAGACTAAAGGCATCTACAGGCATTTTTTCTGGCCCATGGGCAGAAAAATAAGCTTTCATTTTTTTCCCCTAATTTCATCCATGTTGCTAGATTAACACTGCCTTCTTCAGGAAAACAGGGATACATTTTCTCAACAAATTCAAGAAACCTTAAAAGTTGATTGTGCCCAACTTTCATACCCCGAACTTTTAGTATGTGTCGGAGCATTTGTGCGAATATGACTTTACTGCTGGTAGTTCCCATTCTTCCCCTGATGTTTTTCTAATATCGCCGCCCCTTTACATACCTCGGGTGCACACCTTATAACTAGCGGCGGCTCGTCCCGGTATTCTTTGGTACCTCAGGTCCCTTGTTCGGGCGCCACTGGACGGTACCAGCCGTCAGACGAACAGAGCTGAGGGGAAAGCGTGGGAGCTGAATAAGACCAAAACAATCACACCAGGGGGGACTGAGTCAAGCTGAGACACTGAACTTTATTTCTCAGTTACATATATATTCTACACATTTCCTTGTTTCCTTTTCCCAAGCATTCTTTTGCTAGTCATATCAAAACCAGATCGGGGGCATGGTGACCTCTGCTTATTCTGAGGAGAATGGTGGGTGTACAATACTTGGAATGTGCTTAATTTAGATCCTGTTAATACAAGAGTTAACTTGACCATATTCTGGCCTTGATTCGGGAAGTCTCGGCTTCCCACACCATAGGATTTAGAACAGATAGTAACAAGAGAAAGTACATAGTGATTCATCTACCCAGAGAAGTTATAGAGATTTACTCACCAATCTCCCAGCTGTAACTACAACAAAATAAGACAGACTTAGATGACTGGCAAAATCGATGCTGTTCATGGAGATGGGAGAACTTAGCATTGTGAAACATCTCTTTCCCAGAAAGAAATCTACATCTATAAGACACTCCCAGTACAAGTTTCAGCATCATTCTTTTTAGCAGATGATACAATGGTACATAATGACAATTGCAAGGAATATATAAAGAAACCCTCTAATGGATAGGGGAGCATACCAAATTGTCAGGTTACAAGAGAAACTTCAGTAAATCAGTAGGATTCCTTGACAGAAACGAGACAGTGAACGGAGAAATTATGACTTCCATAGGATTTAGAACAGATAGTAACGAGAGAGAGTACATAGTGATTCATCTACCCAGAGAAGTTATACAGATTTACTCACTGATCTGCCAGCTGTAACTACAAGAAAATAAGAGAGACTTAGATGACTGGCGAAATCGACGCTGTTCATGGAGATGGGATTACTTAGCATTGTGTAAACATCTCTTTCTCAGAAAGAAATATACTTGCATAAGGCACTTCGAGTACAAGTTTCAGCATCATTCTTGTCTTTTTAACATACGATACGATGGTACATACAGAGAATCGCAAGGAAAATATAAATAAACCCTCAAACTGATAGGGGAGTATACCAAATTCACAGGTTAGAAGAGAAACTTCAGTAAATCAGAAAGGTTCCGTGAGAGAAACAACAAGACAGCGATCGGAGAAATTATGAGTTCCATATGATTTAGAACAGATAGTGACAAGAGAAAGTACATAGTCATTCATCTACCCGGAGAAGTTACAGAGATTTACAGAGAGAACTGCTGCCGTAACTACAAGAAAATAAGAGAGACTTTGATAACTGGCAAAATCTATGCTGTTCATGGAGATGGGAGTACTTAGCATTGTGAAAACATCTCTTTCCCAGAAAGAAATCTACTTCTATAAGACACTCGCAGTACAAGTTCCACTATCTTTCTTATCTTTTTAGCAGATAATACGATGGTAGATGCCGAGATTCTCAAGGAATATATAAATAAACCCTCTAACAGATAGGGGAGTATACCAAATTCACAGGATAGAAGAGAAACTTCGGGAAATCAGTAGAATTCCCTCACAGAATCAACGAAACAGTGAACAGAGAAATGATGAGTTCCATGCGATTTAGAGCAGACAGTAACAAGAAAAAGTACCCAGCGATTCATCTACCCACAGAAGTTACAGAGACTTACACAGAGAAATCCCAGCCATAACTACAAGAAAATAAGAGAGACTTAGATAACTGGCAAAATCTATGTTGTTTGTGGAGACGGGAGTATTTAGCATTGTGAAAACAGCTCTTACCCAGAAAGAAATCTACATCTATAAGACACTCCCAGTACAAGTTCCAGTATCCTTATCTCTTTAGCAGATGATACGAAGGTACATATCGAGAATCGCAAGTAATATATAAATAAGCCCTCTAACTGATAGGGGAGTATACCAAATTCACAGGATACAAGAGAAACTTCAGTAAGTCAGTAGGATTCCTTGACAAAAATGAGACAGTGAACAGAGAAATGGTGAGTTCCATACGATTTAGAGGATGTAGTAAGAAGAGAAAGTACCCTGTGATTCATCTACTCGCAGAAGTTAAATAGATTTACACAGAGAAATCCAAGCCATAACTACAAGAAAATAAGACAGACTTAGATAACCGGCAAAACCTATGCTGTTCGTGGAGATGGGAGTACTTACCATTGTGAAAACATCTCTTTCCCAGAAAGAAATCTACTTCTATAAGACACTCCCAGTACAAGTTCCAGAATCTTTCTTATCTTTTCAGCAGATAATATGATGGTAGATGCCAAAGTTCACAAGGAATATATAAATAAACCCTCTAACAGATAAGGGAGTATACCAAATTCACAGGATAGAAGAGAAACTTCAGGAAATCAGTAGAATTCCCTCACAGAAACAACGAGACAGTGAACAGAGAAATGATGAGTTCCATGCGATTTAGAGCAGACAGTAGCAAGAGAAAGTACCTGGTGATTCATCTACCCACAGAAGTTACGGAGATTTACACAGAGAAATCGAAGCCATAACTACAAGAAAATAAGAGAGACTTAGATAACTGGGAAAATCTATGTTGTTCATGGAGACAGGTGTAGTTAGCATTCTGAAAACGTCTCTTTCCCAGAATGAGATCTACATCTATAAGACACTCCCAGTACAAGTTCCAATATCCTTCTTATCTCTTTAGCATATAATACGGTGGTACATGCCGAGAATCGACGGAATATATAAATACGCCCTCTAACTGATAGGGGAGTATACCAAATTCACAGGATACAAGAGAAACTTCAGTAAATCAGTAGGATTCCTTGACCGAAATGAGACCCTGAACAGAGAAATTATGAATTCCATACGATTTCGAACAGATAGTAACAAGAGAATGTACGTAGTGATTCATCTACCCAGGGAAGCTACATAGATTTACACAGAGACCTCCCAGCCGTAACCACAAGAAAACAAGCGAGACTTAGATAACTGGCAAAATGTACACTGTTCATGGAGATGGGAGTCCTTAGCATAGAGAAAACATCTCTTTCCCAGAAAGTAACCCAATTCTATAAGACACTCCCAGTACAATTTCCAGCAACCTTCTTATCTCTTTAGCAGATGATACCATGGCACATGCCGAGAATTGCAAGGAATATATAAATGAACAGTTCAAATCCACCAGGCGCTCCTTGAATATTCTGGGGGTCAGTTCTACCCTGGCCCCTAGGGTCGCCATGAGTCGGATCCGACTCGACGGCACTTGGCTGGCTAATAGATATGAGAGTATACCAAACTCACAGGCTACAGGAGAAACTTCCGTAAATCAGTAGGATTCCTTGACAGAAACAACGAGACAGTGAACAGAGAAATAATCAGTTCGGTATGATTTAGAACAGATAGTATCAAGAGAAAGTACATAGTGATTCGTCTACCCGGAGCAGTTACAGAGATTTAAACACAGAACTCCCAGCAATAACTACAAGAAAATAAGAGAGACATAGATAACTGGCAAAATCAAGGCTGTTGATGGAGATGGGAGTATTTAGCATTCCGAAAACATCACTTTCCTGGAAAGAAATCTACTTCTATAAGACACGCCCAGTACAAATTCCTCATCTTTATTTTCTTTTTAGCAGACGATACGATGGTACATGCCGAGAATCGCAAGGAATATATAAATACACCCTGTAATTGATAAGGGAGTATACCAAATTCACAGGGTACAAGAGAAACTTCAGTAAATCTGTAGGATTCCGTGACAGAAACAACGGGACAGTCAACAGAGAAATGATGAGTTCCATACGATTTAGAACAGACAGTAACAAGAGAAAGTACATAGTGATACATGCACCCAGAGAAGTTACAGAGTTTTATAGAGAGAATACTCAGGCGTAACTACAAGAAACTAAGAGAGACTTAGATAACTGGAAATATCTACACTGTTCATGGAGATCAGAATACTTAGCATTGTGAAAACATCTCTTTCCCAGAAACAAATCAACTTCCATAAGAGACTTCCAGTACAAGTTCCAGCATCATTCTTATCTTTTATATACGATGGTACATGCTGAGAATCGCAATAAATATATAAATAAACCCTCTAAGTGATAGGTGAGTATACGAAAATCACAGGACACAACAGAAACTTCAGTAAATCATTGGGATTCCTTTAAAGAAACAACAGGACAGTCAATGCAGAAATCATCAGTTTCATACGATTTAGAACAGGTAGTAACAAGAGAAACTACACACTGATTCATGTAGCCAGAGAAGTTGCAGAGTTTTACTGAGAGAACTCCCAGCTTTAACTACAAGAAACTAAGAGAGTCTGAGATAACTGGGAAAGTCTAACCTGTTCATGGAGATAGGACTACTTAGCATTGTGAAAATATCTCTTTCGCACAAAGGCAAATACTTGTATAAGTCAGTCCCAGTACACGTTCCAGCATCAATCCTTCCTTTGTAGCAGATGATACGATTGTGAATGTCGAGAATCACAAGGAATGTATAAGTAAACACTGTAACTGATACGGGAGTATACCAAAATTACAGGATACTAGAGAAAATTCAGTAAATCAGTGGGATTGCTTGAAAGAAACAACAAGACAGGGAATGCAAAAATCATCAGTTCCATACGATTTAGAACAGATAGTAAGAAGAGAAACGACCCAGTGATTCATCTAGCCAGAGAAGTTGCAGAGATTTACAGAGAGAACTCCCAGCAATAGCTACAAGAAAGTAAGAGAGACTTAGATAACTGGCAAATATATGCTGTTCATGGAAATGGGATTACTTAGCATTGTGAAAAGATCTCTTTACCAGGAACGAACCTACTTCGATAACTCAGTCCCAGTACAAGTTCCAGCAACATTCTTTCCTTTTTAGCAGACGGTACAACGGTATTTGCCGGGAAACTCAAGAAATGTGTAACTACACCCTCGAACTGATAGGGGAGTACAGCAAACTGACAGGATACAAGAGAATCTTCAGTAAATCAGTGGGATTCCTTGAGAGAGACAACGAGACAGTGAATGGAGAAATCATCAGTTCCATATGATTTAGAACAGATAGTAACAAGAGAAACTACACAGTGATTCATCTAGTCACAGAAGTTACAGAGTATTACAGAGACAACTCCCAGCCCTAACTACAAGAAACTAAGAGAAACTTAGGTAACTGCCGAAATCTACGCTGCTCATTGAAACAGGAGTACTCAGCATTGTGAGAAGCTCTCTTTCCCAGAAAGGAAGCTACTATTATTAGTCAGTCCCAGTACATGTTCCAACGTCCATCTTTCTTTTTTAGTAGATGATACAATTGTACATGCCGAGAATCGCAAGGAATGTATAAGTAAATCCTCTAACAGACAGGAGAGATCAGAAAATTCTCAGGACAAGATAGAAACCTAATAAAATCAGTAGGATTCCTTGACATTACTGAGAATGTGAACAGAGAAAGCATCAGATCCATAGCATTTACCATAGATCCTAAAAAGAGAAAGTACCTTGTCAGTACTGAGAATGTGAACAGAGAAATCGTCAGATTCATAGCCTTTACCATAGATCGTAAAAAGAGAAAAATACTAGAAATGCAACTAACTTGAGAAACAACAGACTTTTCCCGAGAGAACTACCAGTGCTAACCACAATAATCTAACAGACACTTAGATACGTGGCAAAATCTACGTTATTCATGGAGATAGGAGTACTAAGAATTGTGAAAACATCTCTTTCCCTGAAAGGAACCAACTTCTATAAGTCAGTCCCATTACACGTTCCAGCATCAGTCTTTGCTTTTCAGTAGGTGATACGATTGTACAGGTGGAGAATCGCAAGGAATGTATAAGTAAACACTCTGATACGGGAGTATACCAAAATCACAGGATACTAGAGAAACTTCAGTAAATCAGTGGGATTCCTTGAAAGTAACAAGACAGTGAATGCAGAAGTCATCAGTTCCATATGATTTAGAACAGATAGTAACAAGAAACTACCCAGTGATTCATCTAGCCAGAGAAGTTACAGAGTTTTACAGAGAGAACTCCCAGCAATAACAAGAAACTAAGAGAGACTTGGATCACTGGCAAAAAATATGCTGTTCATGGAAATTGGAGTACTTAGCATTGTGAAAAGATCTCTTTCCCAAGAAGGAACCTACTTCGATAACTCCGTCCAATTTTGAGCAACATTCTTTCCTTTTTAGCAGATGATACGACGGTAATTGCCGAGAAACGCAAGAAATGTATAAGTACACCCTCAAACTGATAGAGGAGTACAGCAGAATCACAGGATACAAGAGAATCTTCAGTAAATTAATGGGACTCCTTCACAGAGACAACGAGACAGTGAATGGAGAAATCATCAATTCCATACGATTTAGAACAGATAGTAACAAGAGAAACTACACAGTGATTTATGTAGCCAGAGAAGGTACAGAGTTTCACAGAGAGAACTCCCAGCCCTAACTGCAAAAAACTAAGAGAAACTTAGGTAACTGCCAGTATCTACGCTGCTCACTGAGATAGGAATACTCAGCATTGTGAAAAGCTCTCTTTCCCAGAAAGGAAGCTACTTTCATAAGTCAGTCCCAGTACATGTTCCAGCATCCGTCATTCCTTTTTAGTAGATGATACAATTGTACATGCCGAGAATCGCAGGGAATGTATAAGTAAATCCTCTAACACATAGGAGAAATCAGGAAATTCTCAGGACACGATAGAAACCTAATGAAATCAGTAGGATTCCTTGACAGAACCAAGAATGTGAACAGAGAAACCATCAGATGCATAGCATTTACCGTAGATCCTAAAAGGAGAAAATACCTAGGAATTCAACTAACTCGAGAAACAACAGACTTTTTCCGAGAGAACTGCCAGTCCTAACCACAATAATCTAACAGAGACTTAGACATATGGCAAAATCTGCACTGTTCATGGAGATAGGAGTACTTGTCATTGTGAAAAGATCTCTTTCCCAGAAAGGAAACTACTTCTATGAGGCACTCCCAGAACAAGTTGCAGCATCATTGTTTCCTTTTGAGCAGATGATATGATTGTATATGCTGAGAATCTCAAAGAATGTATAAGTAAGCCCTCTAATTGATAGTGAAGTACAGCAAAGTCAAAGAATACAAGAGAAACTTCAGTAAATCAATGGGATTCCTTGACAGAAGCAACGAGACGGTGAATGAAGAAATCATCATTTCCATATGATTTAGAACCGATAGTAACAGGAGAAACTACACAGTGATTCATCTAGCCAGGGACGTTAGAGTTTTACAGAGAGAACTCCCAGCCCTAAAGACAAGAAAGTAAGAGAGACTTAGATAACTCACAAAATCTATGCTGTTCATGGAAATTGGAGTACTTAGCATTGTGAAAAGATCTCTTTCTCTGAAAGGAACCTACTTCTATAAGTCAGTCCCAGTACACGTTCCAGCATCAGTCTTTTCTTCTTAGCAGATGATAGGATTGTACATGTCCAGAATCACAAGGAATGTGTAAGTAAACACTCTAACTGACACGGGTGTGTACCAAAATCACAGGATACTAGAGAAACTTCAGTAAATCAGTGGGATTCCTTGAAAGAAACAACAAGACAGTGAATGCAGAAGTCGTCAGTTACATACGATTTAGAACAGATAGTAACAAGAGAAACTGCACAGCGATTCATCTAGCCCGATAAGTTACAGAGTTTTACAGAG
This sequence comes from Heterohyrax brucei, assembly GCA_028571685.1. Taxonomy (NCBI): domain Eukaryota; kingdom Metazoa; phylum Chordata; class Mammalia; order Hyracoidea; family Procaviidae; genus Heterohyrax; species Heterohyrax brucei. Next base: position 3,020,078 of record CM053145.1, on the reverse strand, counting down.
AGAATTCCCAGCCAGAACTCCAAGAAACTAAGAGACACTTCGATAACTGGCAAAATCTATGCTGTTCATGGAGATAGGAGTACCTAGAATTGTGAAAAAAATCTCATTCCCTGAAAGGAATCTACTTCTATAAGTCAGTCCCAGTACACATTCCAGCATCAGGACTTCCTTTTTAGCAGATGATACGATTGTACATGTCGAGAATCGCAAGCAATGTATAAGTAAACACTCTAACTGGTACGGGAGTATACCAAAATCACAGGATACTAGAGAAACTTCAGTAAATCAGTGGGATTGCCTGAAAGAAACAAGACAGCAGATGCAGAAGTCATCAGTTCCATACGATTTAGAACAGATAGTAACAAGAGAAACTACAGAATCTCTAAGTAAAGCGTCTAACTGATATGAGACATCAGCTAGTTCTCAGGATGCAAGAGACACTAACAACAAGACAGTGATTGGAGAAACCGACAGTTCCATACGATTTACGACAGACGTTAAGAACAGAAACGACCTAGGAATTAATCTATACACAGAAACTACGAAGTTTCACACAGAGAACTCCAAGCCCTAACTAGAAGAAACTAAGAGACACTTAGATAAATGGAAAAATCTACGTTGTTTGTGGAGAAAAGAAGACTTAACATTGCCAAAAGGTCTCTTTCCCCGAAAGCAATCGACTTCTGTAAGGCAGTCCCAGTACATGTTTCAGCATCATTTTTGCGCTGTTAGAAGATGGCACTATTAGACATGCTGAGAATCCAAAGGAATCTCTAAGTAAACCCTCTAATTGATAGCAGAGATCAGCAAATTCTCGGGACACACAAGAAATCTGTGAAAATCAGTAGGATTCCTTGACAAGAACGAGACAGTGATTGGAGAAAATGTCAGTTCCATACGAATCAGCACCGATATTAAGAACAGAAAGGACCTAGGAAATAATCTATACACAGAAACTACAGACTTTCACACGGAGAACTCCAAGCCCTAACTAGAAGAAACTAAGAGACCCTTAGATTAATGGAAAAATCTACGTTGTTCGCGAAGCTAGGAAGACTTAACATTGGGAAAAGGAATCTTGACCCGAATGCAATCCACTTCTATTAGGCACTCCGAGTACAAGTTCCAGCGTCATTTTTTTCCCTGTTAGTCGATGATGAATTTGTACATACTGAGAATCGCAAGGAATCTCTAAGTAAAAAACTCTACCTGATAGGAGAGATCAGCAAATTTCACGATACAATAGAAACCTAAGTAAATCAGTAGTATTTACAGTAACGAGATTGTGAACAGAGAAATCATCACATCCACACTATTTAGCATAGACCCCGTAAACGAAACTACCTAGGAACTCAACTAACCAGCAAAGCAATACAGTTCACACAAAGAACTACCAGTATGAGATACAAGAAACTAAGAGACTTAGAGAAATGGAAAATTCTTAGCTGTTCCTGGCGATAGGAAGACTTTACATTCTGAAAAATTCTCTTTCCCCGAAAACAATCGACTTCTGTAAGATAGTCCCAGTACCATTTGCAGCTTCATTTTTGCGCTGTTAGCAGATGATGCGAATGTACATGCTTCGAATCGCAAGGAATCTCTCAGGAAACCCTCTAACTAATAGAAGAGATCAGCAAACTCTCAGGATACAGGAGAAACCGAAATAAATCAGTAGGATTAACAGTAACGAGATTGTGAACGGAGGAATCATCAGATCCACACCATTTACCATTGACCCCCCCAAAGAGAAAGTACCTAGGAACTAATGTCACCAGAGAAACAACAGACTGTTACAGAGAGATCTACCGGTCTGAACTACAAGAAACTAAGAGAGACTTAGATAAATGGAAAAACCTACGCTGTTCATGGCAATAGGACGATTTCACACTGTGAAAAGGTCTCTTTCCCCAAAAGCAATCCACTTCTATAAGACACTCCCAGTACAAGTTCCCGGTTTATTTTTGTGCTGCTACCAGATGATGCGATAGTAAGCACTTAGGTTCCCAAGGAATCTCTAAGTAAAGCCTCTAACTGATACGAGACATCAGCCAATACTCAGGATGAAGAGACATTCACAACAAGACAGGGATTGGAGAAATCGACAGCTCCGTACGATTTACCACTGATATTAAGAACAGAAAGGACCTAGGAATTAATCTATACAGAGAAAGTACAGAGTTTTACACAGAGAACTCCAAGCCCTAACTAGAAGAAACTAGGAGACACTTAGATAAATGGAAAAATCTACGTTGCTCATGGAGATACGAAGACTTAACATTGGGAAAAGGTCTCGTTCCCCGATAGCAGTCCACTTCTCTAAGACAGTCCCAGTCCAAGTCCTAGCATCATTTGCGCCCTGTTAGCAGATGATACGATTGTTAATGCTTAGAATCACAAGGAATCTCTAAGTAAACCCTTGAACTGATATGAGAGATCAACCAATTCTCAGGATACTTGAGAAACCTAAGTAAATCAGCAGCATTCCTTGATACTAACAACGAGACAATGATTGGAGAAATCATCCATTCCATATGATTTACCAGAGATATGAACTACAGGCAGTACCTAGGAATTCATCGAACCCCAGAAACTACAGAGTTTTACACAGAGGACTTCAAGCCCTAATGACAATAAACTAAGAGAGACTTAGATAAGTGGAAAAATCTACGCTGTTCATGGAGATAGGAAGACTTAACATGGTGCAAAAGTCTCTTTGACCAAAAGCAATCCACTTCTCTGCGGTGCTCCGAGTACTAGTTCTAGCATCATTTTTGCCATGTTAACAGATGAAAAGATTGTACATGCCGAGAATCCCAAGGAATCTATAAGTGAAGCTTCTAACTGATAGGAGAGATCAGCCACCTCACAGGATACAAGAGAAATCTAAGTAAATCAGTAAGATTCCTTAACACTAACAACAAGGCAGTGACTGTAGCAATTATCAGTTCGAAACGATTTACAACAGATACTCACAGGACAAAGTACCTAGGAATTAATCTAACCACAGAAACTACAGAGTATTACACAGAGAACTCAAAGCCCTAACTAGAAGAATCGAAGAGACACTTAGATAAATGGAAAAATCTACCTTGTTCATGGAGATAGGAAGACTTAACTTTGTGTAAAGGTCTGTTTCCAAGAAAGCCATCTACTATCGTAAATGGTATTGATTTGATAATTTCTTCGTTAACAGTCTCGTTGTTGGTATAAAGGAATCCTACTAATTTACTTATGTTTATCTTGTATCCTGAGACTCTGCTGAACTCATCTATCGGTTTCAGTAGTTTACTTATAGATTCCTTGGGATTCTCTGCATATACAATCATATCGTCTGCCAACAGGGAGATTTTAACTTCCTCTTTGCCAATGCAGATGCCTTTATTTCTTGGCCTTGTCTAGTTGCTCTGGCTAAAACTTCTAACACAGTGCTGAACGGAAGTAGTGAGAGTGGGCATCCTTGTCTAGTTCCTGCTCTCAAGGGAAAGTCTTTCAGTCTCTCTTCATTCCGGATGACGTGGGCTGTGTATAAATGGCCCTTATTGTGTTGAGGAATTTGCCGTCTATGCCCATTTTGCTAAGCGTTTTTTAGCATGAATGGGTGTTGGACTTTATCCGATGTCTTTTCTGCATGAATGGACAAAATCAGGTGATCCTTGTCTTTTGTGTTATTTATGTGGTTTAATCACATTACTTGTTTTTCTGTTGTTGAACCAGCGTTGCATCCCTGGTATGAATCCCACTTGGTCATGATGGATTATTTGCTTGATATGTTGTTGTATTGTATTGGCGAGAGTTTTGTTGAAGATTTTGGCATCTAGATTCATGAATGATATAGGTCTGAAGTTCTCTTTCCTTGTTGGGTCTTTCCCTGGCTTAGGTATCAGAGTTATGCTGGCTTCCTGGAACGAGTTTGGGAGTACTCCATCCCTTTCTATACCGTGAAATAGTTTCAGTAGTATTGGAGATAACTCTTCTCTAAATGCTTGGTAGAATTCTGCAGTGAAGCCATCTGGACCTGGACTTCTCTGGGTGGGCAGTGTTTTGATGACTTTTTCAATCGTTTCCTTTGTAATGGATTTATTAAGTTGTTCAGCGTCACGTTGTGATCATTTGGGTAGGTGGTACGAGTCCAGGAATTGGTCCATTTCCCCTAGGTTTTCAAATTGGTTAGAGTACAGTCTTTCATAGTATTCTGTTATGATAGTTTTGATTTCTGTTGCAGCTGTGGTGACAACCCCCCTCTCATTTCTAATTTGGGTGCTTTGTTTCCTTTCCTGCTTGTCTTTAGTAGTAAGTTCAGCCGGTGGTTTGTCAATTTTGTTGATCTTCTCCAAAAACCCGCTTTTGATCTTTTCAATGTTTTCGTTTGTTTTTCAGTTCTCTAACTCATTTAGCTCTGCTCTATTCTTTATAATCTTGCTTCTTCTTGTGCCCGAGGGGTTCCCCTGTTGTTCTCTTTCTACTTTTTCAAGCTGTAGGGTTAGTTCCTTGATTTGATTTCTTTCTTCCTTCCAGACGTGTGCATTTATGGAGATAAACAGACCTCTGAGCACTGCTTTGGCTGTATCCCATAGGTTCTGATAGGAAGTGTTTTCATTCTCGTTGGAATCCATGAATTTCTTTAATTTATCCTTGATTTCCTCTGTAAGCCACGTTGTCTTGAGCAAGATGTTCCATTTCCAAGAGTTCCACTTTCTGTCTATCTTTTTTCTGCTATTGATTTCAACTTGGATGGCTTTATGATCTGAGAAGATGCTTTGCAGTACTTCAATGGTATGGATTTTGTGGACCTTTGCATTATGACCTATCACGTGGTCAATTCTGGAGAATGTTACATGTGCACTGGAGAAGACGGGGTAGTTGTCTCCTGATGGGTGGAAAGTTCTGTATATATCAATGAGGTTTAGTTGATTAATTGTGGCAATGAGGTCTTCTCTATCTTGACTGAGTTTGTTTCATAGATGCTCTGTCTAGTATTGAGAGTGGAGTGTTCAAGTCTCCCACTATTATGGTGGAGTCGTCTAACTCTCTCAGGAGTGTAGTCAGTGTTTCCTCGACGTATTTAGGTGGTCCGGTATTAGGTGCAGAAATATTTAATATAGTTAGGTCTTGCTTGTGTACTGAACCTTTCAGCAATAAATAGTGTCCATCTTTGTCCATGATGGTGGATTTGACATGAAAATTGATTTTGTCTGAGATTAGACTTGCCACCCCGGCTCTTCTTTGTTCATTGTTAGCTTGATGTATCTCTTTCCAACCTTTAATTTTCAGTTTGTTCCTATCTTTAGGTCTCAAGTGAGTTTCTTGTAGACAACACATGGATGGGTCATGTCCTTTGACCCAAGATGTCACTCGACGTCTCTTTACTGGAGCATTCAGTCCATTCACAAACAACGTAATTACTGATAAGTATGTATTCAGTGCTGCCATTGTGATGTGTTTCTTTTTATGTTGATGTTTTCTCTGTTGTTCTTATTAGTCTGTTCTGGGACGTTCTTTTGTGTGAGTTGATTTTTCACCTTTTCCAGAGCTGGTTTTTTGGTTGTTGATACACCTGTGTTACATTTCTTGAAATGATCTTTGCTGGGCTTTACAGCTGCCCCTATGATCCCCCTTAAGAAACTATATATAAACTCAATTTTAATTACTACCAGTCTTGTCGTCTTCCTCTCCATCTGGAGGGACTATAACAACTGTAGGACATCCCTCTTTTTAATATGATGACACCACAGTTTTCATGATGATCACTGGATTGCTTCTTTCCTTATCAAAGCTGTGATTGGCTTTAGAGCCTTCCCTAACCGAGTAGAGTTTTGTGTAGTAAAGTCATTCTAAAATATAAAGTTAGTGGTTGTCATGGATTGAATAGTGTCCCCCCCAAAGTGTATGTGTTGATAGGAATTGGTTTGGTGTTCCAACATGGTGCCCTTCCACCCATGTGTTGTGAATCCTGACTCTGTGATACTGATGATGAAGAATGGTTTGCAGTTGTGTTAGTGAGGCAGGACCCAAGCTACAAGCTTGTGGAATATAAGGGAGAGTAGTGAGAAGAGGAAGTTGGGAACGTCATATCATCGAGAGAGAAGCACCGAGAGCAGAGCACGTCCTTTGACCCGAGGTTCCAGTGCCGAGATGCTCTCATTGGATTTGGACTCAGCCTACAGGACTGGGATGATTTGTCATTCTGAATGGACTTACAACCTACAAATGGATTTGCACCTTACCAGATCGTGTCAATGAAAGCTTCTCCTCATGAAAACTTCCACTTGTGCTATTTTCCATTAGAGCCCTACCCGGTGACTAGGACAGTGGTTTTGTTCTTCTAAGCCAGAGCCAAGAACTTCTTTCAATATTTCTTGTAGTTTGGGTTTGATTTTCACAAAGTCTGTGAGTTTCTGTTGATCTGGGAATGTCTTCATTTCATTTTCGTATTTGAAAGATAGTTTTGCAGGATATAGAATTCGTGGTTGAAAGTTCTTCTCTTTCAAGGTTTTAATGTATCATGCCACTGTCTCCATGCCAGCATGGTTTCTGCTGAGAAATCTGAAGAGAGCCTGCAGGGTTTCCCTCTGAATGTTAGCTTTGCTTGGAGTCTTGCTGCCTTTAAGAGTTGCTGCTTAGGTTTTATTTTGTTGAGCTTGATTATAATATGTCTTGGAGACTTTCTTTTGAGATCTATATTGGGTGGCATACCATATGCATCTGAGATGTCTGCATTCTCTTCCTTCAGGATTTCTCGGAATTTTTCTGTCAGTAGCTCAGCAACAATACTCTCCTGTGTTCTCAGATGTCTCACCCTGTTCAGAGACTCCAATTAATCGAAGGTTGTTCCTCTTAATAGAGTCCCACATGCTTCTTAATGTTTCTTCATTTTTCTTCTTTCTTTTTTCTGATTTTTGCTCACAGGTGCTGGCCTCAGTAGCTCTGTCTTCCAAGTCAGAAATTCTTTTGTCTCTTTGTTCCATTCTGTTTTCTTGGCTTTGCATTGAAGTTTCTGTGTCTTTGATTTCGTTCTTGATCTGCTGGATTCCAGAGTACTGGTGTTCCATCAGATCCAATGTCTTGTTTAATTTTTGGTTTTGTTCTCCTGCATTTTGTATAAGGTCTAGAAGGGCTCTGTATATCATCACTTTGTATTCACTTTCGGATGCTTTCATAAAAGTTTCTTCATTTGGAAAACTCCTTGGTTGCTTTGTTTGGGAGCCTTCCGAATCTGTGGCTGATTTCTTGTGTGCCACAAGTGTCTGTTGCTTTTTGGGACCCATGTGAGTATGTAGAGACTGGAAGAGGTACTGTGAGGATGGACTGCAGATGTTTCTCTAGGCTGTCTTAAAATGTAAAGCAAAAGATATCTGACCACTTCACCAGTCCTTTAGGTTTTCAGGTGTAGAGGTCTCTCTTCTCAACTAGCAAAGTAGTGCCACTATATCCAACTCAAGATGATACAAACTAGTTCAGAATACAGCAATGCTACTGTCCTATTGGCCTCTGCTGACAGGGCCTGGCCTTAGAGGACACTGCGGAGAGTACTGCTTTTCTGATAGAAAAGCACTATCCTGTGGGGAGGCTCTGGATCCCAAGCAAAGAATTAGGTCCAGCTGCGGCCACCGTATCCAAGATGGCACCCTCCAAACAGGCAGCAGACAAAAGGGCTAAAGATGCCGAGAGGTAATGATTCTGTTGCAGGACCCCCAAAGCAGGAGGCACTGGGTAAATTACTGCTTTTCTGTCGGAGAACCGCTGTCCTGTTTGTAGGCACTGCCTCCCTGGCTAAGAATGAGGTCCCGCTAGAATCTCCGTATCCAACATGGCGTCCCGCATAATGACTGTGGAACTCCGTACAAATGCCGCTGAGGCAGATATAAAACGACAGACTCAAAGTGGCTAGATTAGCAGAGTCCCTAGCTGGGCTCTCAAAATACGGGAATTTCGTCTGCCTGTCTCCCCAGCAGTGTGTCTGAGTCTAGCCGCTAGGCAAGACCCTGCTCTGCCTGCTGGCTAAGACAGAGGAAAAAAAGAAAGTCAAAATGGTGTGTTTCCCTTCAGTCCGTGAGAGCCAGGGATAGCCAGGCGCGGGAGTCAGCCTAAGAGAGGAGGTTTTTCGCTCAGTGGCATGAAGTCCCAATTAACAGCCCTGTGCCGTGTCCTGGGGCTGATTAGGTGACCAGAAGGCTCCATTTGATTATCAGTTCAGGTCTTGGTTTCCAGAGGGATGTAAGGAGACGTGTGCTTACTCCGCCAGCTTGACTCCGCCTCCACCATTACTATTTCTATGTTTAGTGAGGTTTGGGTCATTTTGAAATTTTCTTTTTTTTTATTTAACATGACTGAGTGAAAATGTACATTCCTGTATAAATTTACATGCCCGCTTATATGCGGCTTCCACTGCTCTCCCTGTCCGGTGATAGCACACTCTTCCTCTCTGCTCCATACATGTCTCATCTTCCCAAACAGTCTCCTTTCCCCTCCTCTCCACCCACTCTCCTTCCTCCAGCCAGAGTTCAGCAGGATGAGATGTATAGAACCATAAAGTGCAACCTATATATGGTCACTCTGCGTTGCCAAGTCCAATCCATTCCTGTCCAAAGAGTGGACCTTTGTTATACTTTATGGGTAGTGGTTGCATCAGGGCTGGTCGTCGTGCTCTCAGGGCAACCCTGAAAATGCTAGACCATCAATGGGGATCTTTTAGTGGACATCTCAGGATGCACCCCTTTTTATTCTTGTGTTGCCAGTGAAACTCAAGCTAGTGAGCTCCATCGTGGCTATCACTGGTGGAGGCCAGGCTCCATCCGGTTCTTCCCGTCCCAAGTCGATGAAGGCACCCACTCTTGCGGGTCTCTCTGTCTTCTAGTTTGTCTTTACCGCATGTCATTTTGGTCCTCGGTGAGCATGCATTCCTGCTGAGTTGGGACCATTTGCTGTATCCTCAGATGGCACCTTGGCAGCTTTTTAGCCCCCAGACACCACTCACCAATGTGGGGTGCAGAGAGCTCTCTTAGAAAAATGCTAGTTGTGCCAATTGGCCCCAATTTCGCCTAAGAGCATGGTCCCCCGCCCCCTGCCCCAGCTACTCTATCCTTGCAATATTGGGTTAAGATGGAAGGAGTACTCAAGTTATGCTGAAGTCCACTTAATGTTTTTCTTGTTTCTAATGTGTGCTATCACCGCTTTCTCCCCATCATATTTATAGCCACTATCTAAACTAAACCCTGTCCCCCTCACCCTCCTTCCCTCCCTCCCCTCCATTGCAGCTGTTAAAGAGTCTTTTCTTCTATATGCAAGTCTGTTTTTGAGATCTTATCGTAGAGGTCTCATACAGTATTTGTCCCTCATTTTGAAACAATTTATTTTTCATACATCTCTATATGTATGTTCATTGTAAAAGATGGGAAATGTGTAAATATCTTAAAAACATGCACTTTTTAAAGCATCCTAGAGTGCCATTGATCTTTGAATGTCTTCTTTCTTAGATCACTTTGCTGAATCTTGTTTCTTTTTTTAAATATTTTATTGTGATTAAGTAAAAGTTTACAATCCAAGTCAATTTGCCATACAAAGCCACAAGCACCTGCCTCTATGCAAGTCTACCGTCTGTCCTCACCCTGTGACAGCGCACTCATCTCCTCTACCCTTTACTTCCAGTATCCACTCAACTGAAACCTGTCTCCTCCGACCTCTCCTCTACCCTCCAAAAAGAGGCCACTTGGACATCCTCACATATATACGTGTGTGTGTATGTATGTATATGTATATTAAGCCAAAAGGCACAAACACTATCTGCATTACTGTGTCCCTTAGTCCAGCCCAGTCTTTGTCTGGAGTGTTAGCGTTTCAGTACTAGTCTCAGGTCTAGGCTAGCAGCAAGCCCAGAGGCCATGTTCTTAGGGGAACCTCCAGGCTGTCAGACCATCAAATCTGGTCTTTTCATGAAGTTCTTGATCTGCACACTTCTTTTTGTTATGACATGTCAGGAACTATACATTGCATTCCCTGACAGGGCTGTCTTTGGTGGTGGCTGGATGGTGAATTATTTTTATGATATGTTGTTGAATTCTATTGTCTAGAAATTTGTTGAGGATTTTTGCATCTAGGTTCATGAGAGATATTTGTCTGTACGTTTTCTTGTTAGTGTTGTCTTCTTGTCATTTTGGTATCAGGATTATACTCACTTCATGGAATGAGGTTGGAAGTATGCTATCCTTTTCTATTCCCTGGAATACATTTAGTAATAATGGTATTAAATCTTCTCTGAAAAAAACAAACAAACCAACCCACCTATGAGTTGATCCCAAATCATAGTGACCCTATAGATCAGACTAGAACTGCCACATAAAGTTTTCAAGGAGCACCTGGTGGATTTGAACTGCCAGTCTTTTTTTCTATTTTTATTATGACTGAGTGTAAATGTACATTCCTACATGTACATGCCTACCTCTAGGCAGCTTCCGCTACTATCCCTGCCTGGTGACAGCACACTACTACTCTCTGCTCCATACATGTCTCATTCTCCCAACAGTCTCCTTTCCCCTCCTCTCAAACCACTCCCCTTATTCCAGCCAGAGGTCAGCAGGATGATACCCTATAGCTGCACACAACTGTGTCTCTTATAAACAGCATATAGATGGGTCATTTTTTAATCCAATCTGCCACTCTCCATTTCTTTATTGGTGCACTTAGCCCATTTACATTCAGTGTGATTAATGAAATGTATGAGATTTGTGCTGTCATTTTGATGTTTTTTTTGTGTGTTGTAGACAGTTTTTTTGTTCCCTTTAATTTTCTGTGCTGGCATTTTTTCTTTATGAGTTTTCATGTTTTGCAGTACTAGTGATTTGTATTTGCTGAGACTTTGTGTTTCCCTTGTTTTTTATTTGGATGTATAGGATTGATAGTTTCCTTTGTATTTACCTTAGCACTTACCCTCATAAGTTCCACAATTAAACTCGTCTTTAATTTGCTTATATTGCCCTGACTTCCTGTCCGTATGAAAGATTTATAACTACATGTTCTTTTGGGTACCTCTTTTTTACTATAATTTTGACAGAATGACATCACTGTTTCCCTATTTTCAGTGTTTTGCCTATAATTTACTTTTATGATTTGACTATCTGTGTTGATATCCAGCTGCTCAGTGAGGTGTTCTGGTCTTGAGTTATTACCTGGTGTTATTAGTTTTCTAACCAAAGGACTCCCTTTAGTATTTCTTGTAGTTTGGGTTTAATTTTTGCAAATTCCCTAAATTTGTTTCTTTTTTGTTTATTTAATACGACTGAGTGAAAATGTACATTCCCGTATAAATTTACATTCCCCCCATATGCAGCTTCCACTGCTCGCCCTGTCCAACGACAGCACACTATTCCTCTCTGCTGCATATATATCTCATCCTCCCAACAATCTCCTTTCCCCTCCTCTTCACACACTCTCCTTCCTCCAACCAGTGGTCAGCAGGATGATACGCTATAGGATGTATAGAACCATAAAGGGCATCCAACATACGTTCCCTCTGCATCGCCAAGTCCAATCCATTTGTGTCCGAAGAGGGGAACTTGATTATGATTTATGGGCAAGGGCCAGGGGCCATGCTCTCAGGGGAACCCCGAAATGGCTGGACAATCAATGGTGGTCTTTTAGTGGAGACCTCAGTGTGCATCCCTTTTTATTCTTGTGTTGCCAGTGTGACTCAACTGAGTGAGCTCCATCACTGCGATCACTGGTGGTGGCCGGGCACCATCCGGTTCTTCTGGTCCCAAGTCGATGTAGGCACCCACTTATGTGGGTCTCTTTGTCTTCTAGGTTGTCTTTACCCCATGTCATTTTGGTCCTCTGTGAGCATCTATCTGTTCCTGCTGAGTTGGGACCATGTGCTGTGCCCTCGGGTGGCAGCTTAGCAGCTTTTCAGACCCCAGATGCCACTCACCAATGTAGGGTGCAGAGAGCCCGCTTAGCAAAACGCTAGTTTGGTCAATTGGCCTTGATTTCACCTAAGAGCTTGGTTCCATGCCCCCTGCCCCAGCTATTCTGTCCTTGCAATATTGGGTTAAGATGGAAGGAGTATTCAAGTTATCGTGAAGCCCACTTAATGTTGTTCTTGTTTCTAATGTGTGCTGTCACCGATTTCTCCCAATCAGACTTCTAGCAACTATCTAAGCTAAACCCTACCCTCCTCGTCGTCCCTCCCTCCCCTCCCTTACAGCTGTCAAAGAGTCTTTTCTTCTATACACAAGTCTGTTTTTGAGATCTTATCGTAGAGGTCTCATACAGTGTTTGTCCCTTTGTCACTGACTACTTTCACTCAACATAATGTCTTCCAGTTCAAACCAGGTTAGGAGATGTTTCCTGGAATCATTGTTACTCTTTATCCTTGGGTAGTGCTCCATTGAGTATATGTACCATAGTTTACCTATCCATTCTTCTGTTGTTGGGCATCTGGGTTGATGCCATCTTTTTGCTATTGTGGACTGTGCTGAGATAAACATTCTTGTGCGTGTGACCATTGATGTGAAAAGCCTTGATTCTGTAGGATACGTTCCAAGTAATGGAACGACTGGGTCCAATGGTATGTCAATATCCATTTTTTTAAGGAAGCGCCAGATTGCTTTCCAAAGAGGCTGGACCATTTTGTAACCCCACCAACAGTGTAGGAGAGTTCCACTTTCTCCACAGCCTCTCCAGCACTTGTTGTTTCATGTTTTTTGCATCATGGCCAACCTTGTTGGGCTGAGATGGTATCTCACTGTAACCTTGATTTGAATTTCTGTCCTAACTAAATATCGTGAACATGTCCACATGTGTTTTTTGGCTGCCTGGATCTGCTCTTTAGTGAAATGTCGGTCCATCTCCTTTGCCCATCACGTACTTGGATGATTTATCTTTTTCCTATTGATATTTTGTAGTATCTTATAGATTATGGGTATCAGGTGTCTGTCTGACAGAGAGCTGCCAAATATTTTTGCCATTCTGCAAGTGTTCTTTTAATTCTATTAATATAGTCTTTCGATGAGCAAAAGTGTTAGATTCTTAACAGTTTCCATTGATCTATTTTCTCTTCTGTTGATTGTGGTTTGACAGATTTTGGAGTGTGTCCACATTGTGTATTAAAACTTCCATTGTTATTCCTCCCTTTTCTTGGATGAGCTTTCTCGTTTAAGTTTTGATATCTAGGTCTTTTATCCAGTTGGAGTTGGTTTTTGTATAAGGTGTAAGACATGGATCTTGTTTCACTTTCTTGGAGATGGATATCCAATTTTGCCAGCAGCATTTGGTGAAGATACTGTTTTTACCCCAACTTAATGTCTTAGGGCCTTTGTCGAATATCAATGGTTCATAAGCAAATGGTGTTATCTCTGGGGTCTGAGTTCTGTTCCATTGATCGATCTGTCTGTTCTTATACCAGTAGCAGGCTGTTTCTACCACTGTGGCAGTGTAATATGTTCTAAAGTCAGGTAATGAGAGGTCTCCCAGTGTGTTCTTCTTCTGTAGTAGTACCTTGCTTAACCGTTGCTGCTTCCCTTTCCAAAGAAAATTGGTGATTTGTTTCTCCATCTCGTTAAAAAATGTGACTGGAACTTATATTGGGATTGCATTATATAGATAGATTGCTTTGGGTAAAATAGACTTTTTCACAATGTGAAATCGTCCTATCTCCATGAACAATGTAGATTTTTCCATTTATCTAAGTTTCTCTTAGTTTCTTGTAGTTATGACCGGTAGATCGCTCTGCAAAAGTCTGTGGCTTCTCTGGTTACATTAGTTCCTAGGTACTTTCTCTTTCTGGTGTCTATGGTAAATGCTGTGGATCTGATGATTCCTCCGTTCACAATCTTGTTACCGTTAATCCTACTGATTTATTGAGGTTTCTCTTGTATCCTGAGAGTTTGCTGATCTCTTCTATCAGTTAGAGAATTTACCTAGAGATTTCTTGTGATTCGAAGCATGCACATTCGTATCATCTGCTAACAGCACAAAAAGGAAGCTGCAAATTCTACTGGGTCTGTCTTATAGAAATCGATTACTTTCTTGGAAAGAGACCTTCTCACAAAGTTCAGGCTTCCTATCGCCTTGAACAGCGTAGGTTGTTCCATTTCTCTAAGCCTCTCTTAGTTTCTTGTAGCTAGAACTGGTAGTTCTCTGTGTAAACTGTGTTGATTCTCTTGTTAGATTAGTTCCTAGGTATTTTTTTGGGGGGTCTATGGTAAGTAGTATGGTTGTGATGATTTCTCTGTTCACAATCTCGTTACTGTAAATCCTACTGAGTTACTTAGGTTTCTCTTGTATCCTGAGATTTTGCTGATCTCTCCTATCAGGTAGAGGGTATACTTAGAGATTCCTTACGATTGTCAGCATGTACAAATTTATCATCGGCTAACAGGGCAAAAATGATGCCGGAACTTGTACTCGGAGTGCCTTACAGAAAGCCCCTAAGAAGAGAAAGCACCTAGGAATTAATCTAACCAGAGAAATAACAGATCTTTACAAAGAGAACTACAAGCCCTTACTACAAGAAACTAGAGAGACTTAGATAAATGGAAAAACCTACCCTGCTCATGGATAGGAAGACTTAACATTGTGAAAATGTCTCTTTTACCCAAAGCAATCTATCTATATAATGCAATCCCAACACAAGTTCCAGTGACATTTTTTAATGAGATGGAGAAAGAAATCACCAATTTATTTGGAAAGGGAAGAAGCCCCGGTTAAGCAAGGTACTACTAAAGAAGAACACATTGTGAGGCCTCTCATTACCTGACTTTAGAACATATTACACTATCACAGTGGTCAAAACAGCCTGGTACTAGTTTAAGAACAGAGGGATTGATGAGTGGAACAGAACTGAGACCCCAGAGATGACACCATCTACCTATGAACAATTGATACTCGACAAAGACCCTAAGACATGAAACTGGGGTAAAAACAGTATCATCACAAATGGTGCTGGCAAAATTGGATATCCATCTCCAAGAAAGTGAAACAAGATCCATATCTTACACCTTATACATAAACCAAATTCAACTGGATAAAAGACCTAAATATCAAACCTAAAAAGATAAAGCTCATCCACGAAAAGGTGGGAACAACAATGGAAGTTTTAATACACAATATGGACAGACTCCAAAATCTGTCAAACAAACCACAATCATCACAAGAGAAAATAGATAAATGGGATCTATTAAGAATTAAACACATTTGTTCATCTGAAAACTTTATTAACACAATTAAAAGAACACCTACAGAATGACAAAAAATATTTGGCAACTCTATGTGAGACTGACGCCTGATCTCCGTAATCTATAAGATACTACAAAATATCAACAAAAAGAAGATAAACCATCCAATTAAGCGATGGGCAAAGGAGATGGACAGACATTTCATTAAAGAAGAGATCCAGGCAGACAAAAAACACATGCAGACATGTTCACGATATTTAGTTATGAAAGAAATTTAAATCAAGACGACAATCAGATACCATCTCACCCCAACAAGGTTGGCCATGATCCAAAAAACACACAACAACAAATGCTGGAGAGCCTGTGGAGAAAGTGGAACCCTCCTACACTGTTGGTGGGGTTGCAAAATGGTCCAGCCTCTTTGGAAGGCAATCTGACACTTCCTTACAAAAATGGATATTGATATACCATTTGACCCATTAATTCCACTAGTTGGAATATATGCTAGAGAATCAAGGCCTTTGACACCAACAGACACATGTACCAGAATGTTTATCGCAATACAGTCCACGATATCAAAAAGATGGAATCTACCCGGAAGCCTAACAACAGAAGAATGAACAGTTAAACTATGGTACATACACTCAATGGAGCACTACACAATGATAAAGAACAACGATGACTTCAGGAAACATCTCCTAACCTGGTTTCAAGTGGAAGACATGTTGAGTGAAAGTAGTCAGCGACAAAAGAACAAATACTGTATGAGACCTCTACGATAAGAACTCAAAAAGAGAGTTATGTATAGAAGAAAAGACTCTTTGACAGCTGCAAGGGAGGGGAGGGGGTGGGGGAGGGCTTGGATTAAATAGTTGCCAGGTATGTGGTTGGGTGAAATCGGTGATAGCACACATTAGAAACAAGAACAATATTAAGTGGACTTAAACATAACATGAGTACTCCTTCCATCTTAACCCAATATTGCAAGGATAGAGTTGCTGGGGCATGGGGCAGGGGACCATGCTCTTTGGGGAAAGCGAGGTCAGTTGGCACAAGCAGCGTTTTGCTAAGAGGGCTCTCTGCACCCCACGTTGATGAGTGGCATCTGGGGTCTTAAAAGCTGCCAAGCTGCCATCTGAGGGCACAGCAAATGGTCCCGTCTCAGCAGGAATAGATGCTCACCGAGGACCAAAATGACATGGGGGAAAGACAACCTAGAAGACAAAGAGACCCACACGAGTGGGTGCCTACATCGACTTGGGACTGGAAGAACCTGATGGTGCCCGGCCACCACCAGAGATCACCGCAATGGAGCTCGCTAGGTTGAGTCTCACCGGCAACACAAGAATAAAAAGGGGTGTACACTGAGATCCCCACTAAAAGACCTCAATTGATGGTCCAGTGGTTTCGAGGTTCCCCTGGGAGCATGGCCGCTCGCCCTGATGCTGCCCTTGACCATAAATCATATCGAAGGTCCACGCTTCCGACAGGAATGGATTGGTCTTGTCGATGTAGTGACCATATATTGGGTGCACTTTACGATTCTA
The DNA here is from genome assembly GCA_028571685.1 of Heterohyrax brucei. NCBI lineage: Eukaryota > Metazoa > Chordata > Mammalia > Hyracoidea > Procaviidae > Heterohyrax > Heterohyrax brucei. The sequence goes on along the minus strand of CM053145.1, from coordinate 3,003,364 downwards.
TTCATCTATAGGATGTCATCCTGCTGACCTCTGGCTGGAGGAAGGAGAGTGGGTGGCCGAGCCAAGCCGAGTGGGTGGAGAGGAGGGAAAAAAGAGACTGTAGGGAGAACGAGACATGTATGGAGCAGAGAGGAATAGTGTCCTGTCACCGGGCAGGGAGAAGAGTGGAAGCTGCCTACAGGTGGCTATGTAAATTTATACGGGAATGTACATTTTCAGTCAGTTATATTAAATGAAAAATTATTAAAAATAAAAATAAATTAAATTATGAAAAAAAGAACACTGCAAGATCTATCCTGAAACACAATGTTGTCAATGATAGAATAATATCATCTGCCTACAAGAAAGGCCAGTTAATACGACTATTATTAAATTTACCCACCAAGTATAAGGCCAAAGATGAAGAAACTGAAGGTTTTTACCAAATTCGGCCGTCTGAAATAAATCAAATATGTGATCAGGATGCACTGAAAAGTTAGAGACCATGAAGAACTGGTAGTTGGGAAATACAGCCTTGGAGACCGAAGTGATGTAAAATACATGACTTCATTGTAAATACTGTTTCTCACCAATATAAACATTGACTATAATTGTGGACCTCACCAGATAGAATATATAGGTATCAAATCCACTACATCTATGGAAACACATGATGGGAACTCTCAATATCATCAGCCAGGGGCTGGGCAGGTGCTGACTGTGGAGCAGACCATCAATTGCTCCTATGCAAGTCGAAACGGAACCTGAAGAAAACGAGAAGTCCATGAAAGCCAGAGTACACTCTTGAGTTTGGAGACATCATCTGAGTGTAGAGACATCTCAAGAACAGATTCCATACACTGAACACTTATGACTGAAGACCAGGTGAACTGTGGAATCACATCAAGGGCATCGTACATGAAGAAAGAAAGAGATCATTAAAAACACAGGAAAGAAAGAAAAGACCCAAATAAATGCCATAAGAGACTATGAGACTTGATCTTATATGTCGAGTAGCTAAAGCAAAAAAGAAGAAATCATAAAGCCAAAGAACTAAACCGAAAATTTCAAAGGTCAGCTAAAGAAGACAAAGCAAAATATTAAGATGACACATGCAAAGAGCTGGAGATAGAAACCAAATGGGAAGAACACCCTCTGCATTTCCCAAGGTGAAAGAACTGAAGAAAAATGCAAGCCTTGAGTTTCAGCAGATTTCTATGTGGAAAATACTAAACAATGAAGAAAGTGCCAGCTGAAGACAGAGAGAATACACAGCGTCGTTATACCAAAAGAACTGGTCAACATTTAACCATTTCAAGAGGTGACATACGATCCAGAATGGATGGTACTGAAAGCCGTTCAAGCTGCACTGAGGGTATTGGTGAAAAACAAGGCTCCAGGGAGTAAATCAACCGAGATGTTTCAGCAAACAGATACAGTGCTGGAAGTACTCACTGGTCTGTGCAAATCAATGTGGGAGACAGCTATCTGAGCAACCGACTGGAAGAGATCCACACTTAGACCTATTCCCAAGAAAAGTGATCCAATTGAATGCAGAAATTATCGAACAGCATCACAAATATCACACTCAAGTAAAATTCTGCTGAAGATCATTCAAAAGGGACTGCAGCAATATACTGACAAGGAACTGCCAGAAATTCTGGCTGGATTCAGAAGAGGACGTGCAACCGGGGATATCATTGCTGATGTCAGGTGGATTGGGTTGAAAGCAGACAATACCAGATGTTCACTGGTGTTTTACTGACTATGGAAACTCATTTGACTCTGCAGATGCTAACAAATTATGGATATCAATGCAGGAAATGGGAATTGCAGCACACTTAATTGTGCTTGTGAGGAATCTGTTAATGGATCAGGAGGCAGAAATTTGAACAGGAAAAGGGGACAGTGCTCAGTTTAAAGTTAGGAAAGATGTGCATCAGGTTTGTATCTCTTTGCCTTTGAGTGAGAAAACCCACAGACTGGACGAATGCAACCATCCCACTGGACAGTGCTAGGATGGAGCTTCTCTGAGGCCCTGAACTTATTGGGCCAGGTCCTAAAAAGAGTTCTGAAGAGTTTCAGCCACCGGGGGAATAGAAGTCTATCCACGACAGGCAGCTTCTGCTGTGGAAAAATCCACCCTGCTCGTGGAGATAGGAAGACTTCATATTGTGAAAAGGTCTCTTTCCCCCAAAGGAATCGACTTGTATAAAGCAGTCCCAGTGCAAGTTCCAGCATCATTTTTCCGCTGTTAGCAGATGATACGATTGTACATGTTGAGAATCCCAAGTAATCTATAAGGAAACCCGCTAACTGATAGGCCAGATTAGCAAATTCCCAGGACACAAGACAAACCTACGTAAATCAATAGGACTCTTGACACCAACAACAGGACTGTGGATGGAGAAATCATCAGATCCATACCATTTATCACTGGCTCTAACAAGAGAAACTCCCTAAAAATTAATCGAACCAGAGAAATAACACACACTTTTCCAAAGAGAACTACCAGCCCTTACTACAAGAAACTAACAGAAACTTAGATAAATGCAAAAACCTACCCTGCTTATGGAGGTAAGAAGAAGTAACATTGTAAAAAGGTCTCTTTTACCCAAAGCAAACTATTTGTACCAGTCCCAGTACAAGTACGAACATCACGTTTCCCTGTTAGTAGATGATACGATTGTACAGACTGAGAATCCCAAGGAATCTATAAGTAAATACTGTAAGTGATAGGAGAGTTCAGCAAAGTCTGAGGACAAAAGAGAAACCTGTGGAACTCGGTAGAGTTCCAGGACAGCAACAAATGATCAGATCCATGCCATTCACAATATACCCTAAGAAGAGAAAGGACCCAGAAATTAATCTCACAAGACAAATAACAGACATTTACAGAGAGAATTACCACCCCGTACTACGAGAAACAGAGACTTAAATAAACGGAAAAACCTACCATGCTCACGGAGACATGCAGACTTAACATTGAAAAGGTCTCTTTCCCCGAAAGCAGTCTGCTTCTATAAGGCAGTCCCAGTACAAGTACTAGTATCATTTTTCCCTGTTAGCCGATGATAAGATTGTACATGCTGAGAATCCCAAGGAATCTGTTAGAAAACTCTCTTACAAATAGGAGAGATCAGGAAATTCTCACGATACCAGACAAACCTAAGTAAATCAGTAGGATTCGTTTAGAGTAACGAAGTTGGGAACGGAGAAATCATCAAATTCATACCATTAACCATAGATTCCAAAAAGAGAATGTACCTAGGGAATTAACAAATTTTACAGAGAGAAATACCAAACCTTACTACGAGAACCTAAGAGATAGTTAGATAAATCGAAAACCGTACCCTAAGCTTGGAGATACGAAGACTTAACATTGTGAAAAGGTCTCTTTCGCAGAATGCAATCTACTTCTGTAAGGCAGTCCTGCTACAAGTTCAAGTATCATTTTTGCCCTGTTAGCAGATGACACGATTGTACATGCCGGGAATCCCAAGGAATTTATAAGTAAAGCCTCTAAGTGATAGGCGAGATCAGCAAATTCTCAGGATCCAAGAGAAACCTAAGTAAATCAGTAGGATTTACAGTAACGAGATTGTGGATGGAGAAATCATCACATCCATACCATTTACAGTAGATCCTAAAAAGAAAAAGTACCTAGGAATTAATCTCAACAAAGAAACAACAGACCTTTCCAGAGAGAACGACCAGTCCTAACTACAAGAAACTAAGAGAGACTTGGATAAATGGAAAAATCTACGCTGTTCATGGAGATAGGAAGATTTCACATTGTGAAAAGGTCTTTCCCCGAAAGCAATCCACTTCTATAAGACACTACCAGTACAAGTTCCAGGTTCACTTTTGCGCTGTTAGCAGATGACTCGATTTCAAGTGCTTAGATTCCCAAGGAGTCTCTAAGTAAAGCCTCTAACTGATACGAGACATCAGCAAATTCTCAGGATGCAAGATAGACTAACAACAAGACAGTGATTGGAGACATTGACAGTTCCATATGATTTACCACAGATATTAAGAACAGAAAGGACCTAGGAATTAATCTATACACAGAAACTACAGTGTTTTACACAGAGAACCAAACCCTTACTAGAAGAAACTAAGAGAGACTTAGATAAATGGAAAAATCTATGTTGTTCATGGAGATAGGAAGACTTAACATTGGGAAAAGGTCTCTTACACCCAAAGCAACCCACTTCTGTAAGTCAGTCCCAGTACACGTTTCAGCATCAATTTTGCGCTGTTAGAAGATGACACTATTGTACACGCCGAGAATCCGAAGGAATCTTGAACTAAACCCTCTGATAGGAGAGATCAGCAAATACTCAAGATACAAGAGAAATCGAAGTAAATCAGTAGGATTCCTTGACAGTAACAACGAGATAGTGATTGGAGAAATCGTCAGTTCCATATGATTTAGCACCGATATTAAGAACAGAAAGGACCTGGGAATTAATCTATACACAGAAACTACAGAGTTTCACACAGAGAACTCCAAGCCCTATTTAGAAGAAACTAAGAGACACTTAGATAAATGGAAAAATCTATGTTGTTCATGGAGACAGGAAGACTTAACATTGGGAAAAGGACTCTTGCCGCGAATGAAATCCACTTTTCTAAGACACTCCGAGTACAAGTTCTACCATCATTTTCGCCCTGTTAGCAGATGATACGATTGTCAATTCTTAGAATCGCAAGGAATCTCTAAGTAAACCCTCTAACTGATAAGAGGGATCAGTCAATTCTCAGGATACATGAGAAACCTAAGTAAATCAGCAGGATTCCTTGACAATAACTAGGAGACAGTGATTGGAGAAATCATCAGTTCCATACAATTTACAACAGATATTCAGAAGAGGAAGTACCTAGGAATTAATCTAACCACAGAAACTACAGAGTTTTACACAGAAAACTCCAAGCTCTAACGAAAACAATCTGTGAGACACGTAGATAACTGGAAAAATCTATGCTCGTCATGGAGGTAGGAAGACTTAACATTGCAAAACGGTCTCTTTCCCCCAAAGCAATCCACTTCTATAAGGCACTCCGAGTACAAGTTCCAGTGTCATTTTTGCCCTGTTAGCAGATGATACGATTGTAAATGCTTAGAATCGCAAGGAATCTCTAAGTATACCCTCTAACTGATAAGAGAGATCAGCCAATTCTCAAGGTACATGAGAAACCTAAGTAAACCAGTAGGATTCCTTGACAACAACAATGAGACAGTGATTGGAAAAATCATCAGTTTCATAAGATTTACCACAGATGTTAAGAACAGAAAGGACCTAGGAATTAATCTCATCCCACAAACGACAGAATTTTACACAGAGAACTCCAAGCCCTGACGAGAAAAAACTAAGAGACACTTAGATAAATGGAAAAAATCTACATTGTTGATGGAGATAGGAAGACTTAACTTTGTGAAAAGTTCTCTTTCCACGAAAGCCATCGACTTCTATAAGGCACTCCGAGTACAAGTTCCAGCATCGTTTTTGCCCTGTAAGCCGATGAAACGATTGTACATGGTGAGATTTCCAAGGAATCTACAAGAAAACCTAAGTAAATGAAAAAGATTCCTTGACACCAACAACGAGAAAATGAATGGAGAAATCAGCAGTTCCACAAGAGTTACCACAGATATGAACAGGAGAATGTACCAAGGAATGAATCCAACCCCAGAAAACTATGGAGTTTTACAGTGAGAACTCTTAGCACTAACTACAACAATCTAAGAGAGACTTAGATAAATGGAAAAATCTACGCTCTTCCCATGGATAGGAAGCCTTAACATTGTGAAAATGTCTCTTTCCCCGAAAGCAATCCACTTCTATAAGACAGTCCTAGTACAAGTTCCAGATTCCTTTTTGCACTGTTAGCAGATGATACAATTGTAAATGCTTAGAATTGCAAGGAATCTCTAAGTAAACCCAATTCTCAGGATACACGAGAAACCAAAGTAAATCTGTAGGATTCCTTCATACTAACAACGAGCCAGTGATGGGAGAAATCGTAAGTTCCATACGATTTACCGCAGATATTAAGAACAGAAAGGACCTAGGAATTAATCTATACACAGAAACGACAGAGATTTCCACAGAGAGCTCTAAGCCCTAACTAGAAGAATCTAAGAGACACTTAGATAAATGGAAAAATCTACCTTGTTCCTGGAGATAGGAAGACTTAACTTTGTGAAAAGGCCTGTTTCCAAGAAAGCCATCTACAGTCAAAAATGGTATTGATTTGATAATTTCTTCGTTAACAGTCTCGTTGTTGGATAAAGGAATCCTGCTGATTTACTTATGTTTATCTTGTATCCTGAGACTCTGCTGAACTCTTCTATCAGTTTCAGTAGTTTCCTTATAGATTCCTTGGGATTCTCTGCATATACAATCGTATCATCTGCCAACAGGGAGATTTTAACTTCCTCTTTGCCAGTGCAGATGCCCTTTATTTCTCGGTCTTGTCTAATTGCTCTGGTTCTTCTTCTAGCACAATGTTGAATGGAAGAGGTGAAAGTGGGCATCCTTGTCTTGTTTCTGCTCTCAAGGGAAAGTCTTTCAGTCTCTCTCCATTCAGGATGATGTGGGCTTTGTAGAAATGGCCCGTACTGTATTGAGGAATTTGCCGTCTATGCCCATTTTGCTAACAGTTTTTTAGCATGAAGGGGTGCTGGACTTTATCCGATGCCTTTTCTTCATCAACTGACTAAATCAGATGATCCTTGTCTTTTGTGTTATTTATGTGGTTAATCACATTAATTGCTTTTCTGATGTTGAACCAGCCTTGCAGACCTGGTATGAATCCCACTTGGTCATGATGGATTATTTGCTTGATATGTTGTTGTATTCTGCTGGCAAGAATTGTGTTGAAGATTTTTGCTTCTAGGTTCATGAGTGAAATCGGTCTGTAGTTCTCTGTCTTTGTTGGATCTTTCCCTGGCTTAGGTATCAGGGTCATGCTGGCTTCCTACAACGAGTTTGGGAGTACTCCACCCCTTTCTATTCCGTGAAATAGTTTCAGTAATATTGGACATAACACTTCTCTAAATGCTTGGTAGAATTCTGCAGTGAAGCCATCTGGACCCGGACTTTTTTGGGAGGGTAGTGTTTTGATTAACTTTTCAGTCTCTTCCTTTGTAATGGATTTATTAAGTTGTTCTGCTTCACGTTGAGATAATTTGGGTAGGTGGTACGAGTCAAGGAATTGGTCCATTTCCCCTAGATTTTCAAATTGGTTAGAGTACAGTCTTTCATAGTATTCTGTTATGATAGTTTTGATTTCTGTTGCATCTGTGGTGACAACCCCCGTCTCATTTCTAATTTGGGTTCTTTGTTTCCTTTCCTGCTTTTCCTTAGTAAGTTCAGCCAGTGGTTTGTCAATTTTGTGGACCTTCTACACAAACCAGCTTTTGGTCTTTTCAATGGTTTCGGTTGTTTTTCAGTTCTCTAACTCATTTAGCTCTGCTCTAATCTTTATAATCTCCTTTCTTCTGGTGCCTGAGGGGTTCCCCTGTTGTTCTGTTTCTGCTTGTTCAAGTTGTAGGGTTAGTTCCTTGATTTGGTTTCTTTCTTCCTTCCAAATGTGTGCATTTATGGAGATAAACAGACCTCTGAGCACTGCTTTGGCTGTATCCCATAGGTTCTGGTAGGAAGTGTTTTCGTTCTCATTCGAATCCATGAATTTCTTTCATTCAACCTTGATTTCCTCTATAAGCTGTGTTGTTTTGAGCAAGATGTTGTTCCGTTTCCAAGAGTTCCACTTTTTGTCTATGATTGTTCTGCTATTGATTTCAAGTTGGATGGCTTTGTAATCTGAGAAAATGCTTTGCAGTAATTCAGAGGTATGGATTTTGTGGAGCATTGCATTATGGCCTATCACATGGTCAGTTCTGGAGAATGTTCCATGTACACTACAGAAGAAGGTGTAGTTGTCTGTTGAGGGGTGGAAAGTTCTGTATATATCAATGAGGTTTAGTTGGTTAATTGTGGCAATGAGGTCTTCTGTATCTTTACTGAGTTTTTTCCGAGATGATCTGTCTAGTATTCAGCGTGGAGTGTTGAAGTCTCCCACTATTATGGTGGAGTCGTCTAACTCTCCTATGAGTGTAGTCAGTGTTTCTTCGACGTATTTAGGTGCTCCGATATTAGGTGCATAAATATTTAATATAGTGAGGTCTTGCTAGTGCACTGAACCTTTCAGCAATAAATAGTGTCCATTTTTGTCTACGATGGTGGATTTGACATGAAAATTGATTTAGTCTGAGATTAGACTTGCCACCCCGGCTCTTCTTTGTTCATTGTTAGCTTGATGTATCTCCTTCCAACCTTTAATTTTCAGTTTGTTCCTATCTTTAGGTCTCAAGTGAGTTTCCTGTAGAGAACATATGGATGGGTCATGTCTTTTGATCCAAGATGTCATTCAATGTCTCTTTACTGGAGAATTCAGTCCATTCACATTCCATGTAATTATTGATAGGTATGTGTTCAGTGCCTTTCTTGTGATGTGTTTATTTTTATGTTGATGTTTTCTCTGTTGTTCTTATTAGTCTATTCTGGGACGTTCTTTTTTTGAGTTGATTTTTCACCTTTTTCAGAGCTGGTTTTGTGGTTGTTGAGACTCCTGTGTTACATTTCTTGAAATGATCTTTGTTGGCCTTTACAGCTGCCCCTATGATCCCCCTTAAGAAATTACACAGGTGGGGGGCGGAGTCAAGATGGCGGACTAAGCTCACGTCTCCTTATATCCCTCTGGAAACCAAGACCTGAATTGACAATCAAACAGAGCCTTCTGATCACCTAATCAGCCTCAGGACACGGCACAGAGCTGTTCATTGGGACTTCATTCCACTCAGTGAAAAACCTCCTCTCTTTCGCTGACTCCCGCTCCTGGCTAGCCCCGGCTCTCACGGAAGGAAGGTAAACGCAATGGTTTAACTTATTTTTTTTTGCTCTGTCTCGGCTGGCGGGCGGAGCTGGGCCTTGCCTGGGGGCTGGACTCGTACGCGCTGCTGGGGCGATAGGCAGGCGAAATTCCCATGTTCTGAGAGCCAGGCTCGGGACTGTGTTAATCTAGACACTTTGAGCCTTTTGTTTTGTAGCTGCCTCAGTGGGGTTTGTGCGGAGCTCCGCGGTCAGGGTGCGGGACACCATGTTGGTACCGAGATTTTAGCGGGACCTCGTTCTTAGCCTGGGAGCCAGCGCCTGCAAACGGGACAGCGCTTCTCCGTCAGAAAAGTAGTGATTTTGCACAGTGCTGCCTACGTTGGGGGCCCTGCAACAGAAGCAGAGGAATCGCTGGCTCTCAGCACCTTCAGCCCCTCTGTCTGCTGCCTGTGTGGAGGACGCCATCTTGGGTACGGTGGCCACAGCTGGACCTAATTCTTAGCTTGGGAGCCAGAGCCTGCCCACAGGAGAGCGCTTTTCTATCACAAAACCAGTACTCGATGCAGTGTTGGCTAAGGCTAGACCCTGTCAGCAGAGGCCCACAGGGCAGTTGCATTGCTGTATTCTGAAATAGTTTGTTATCATCTGAGGTTGGATACAGCGGTGCTTACTTTGTCAGATGAGAAGAGGGACCTCCACACCTGAAAAGTTAACTGACTTGTGAACCGGTCAGATACCTTTTGCTTTACATTTAAAGACGGCCTAGAGAAACATTTGCAATCCATCCTCACAGTACCTCTTCCAGCCTGTATATACTCACATGGGACCCAAAAAGCAACAGACAGTTGTGGCATACAAGCAATCACTCATGGCTTCAGAAGGCTCCCAAACAAAGCAACCAAGGAGTTTTCCAGATGAAGCAACTTTTATGAAAGCATCAGGAAGTGAATACAAATTGATTATAGACAGAGCCCTTCTAGACCTTATACAAAATGCAGCAGAACAAAATGAAAAATTAAGCAAGTTGTTCGATCTGATGGAACACACCAGTACTCTGAAATCCAACAGATCAAGAAGAAAATCAAAGACATAGAAACTTCCATGCAAAGCCAAGAAAACAGAATGGAACAAATGGAAAAAAGAATTTCTGACTTGGAAGACAGAGCTACTGAGGCCAGCATCTATGAGCAGAAATCAGAGAAAAGAAACAAGAAAAATGAAGAAACATTAAGAAACATGTGGGACTCTATTAAGAGGAACAACCTTCGATTAATTGGAGTCTCTGAACAGGGTGAGACATCTGAGAACACAGAGAGTATTGTTGCTGAGCTGCTGAAAGAAAACTTCCCAGAAATCATGAAGGAAGAGAATATAGACATCTCAGATGCATATCGTACGCCACCCAATATAGATCTCAAAAGAAAGACTCCAAGGCATATTATAATCAAGCTTAACAAAATGAAGCATAACCAGCAACTCTTAAAGGCAGCAAGACTCAAAACAAAGCTAACATTCAGAGGGAAACCCTGTAGGCTCTCGTCAGATTTCTCAGCAGAAACCATGCTGGCACGGAGACAGTGGCACGACACATTCAAAGTCTTGAAGGAGAAGAACTTCCAACCAAGAATTATATATCCTGCCAAACGATCTTTCAAATACGAAAATGAAATGAAGACATTCCCAGATAAACAGAAACTCAGAGAGTTTGTAAAAACCAAACCCAAACGACAAGAAATACTGAAAGAAGTTCTTCACTTTGGCTTAGAAGAACGAAACCACTAACTTTATACTTTAGAATGACACACTACTCAATACTCATACAGGGAAGGCTCCAAAGTAAATCACAGCTTTGATATGGAAAGAAGCAATCCAGTGATCATCACGAAAACTGTGGTGTCATCATAATAAAAGAGGGATGTACTATAGTCGTTATAGTCCTTCCAGATGGAGAGGAAGATGACAAGACTGGTAGTAATTAAAATTGGTTTTATAAGTAGTTTATTAAGAGGGTTCATAGGGGCAGCTGTAAAGCACAACAAAGATGTATCATACCATTTCAAGAAATTTATCACACGAGTCTCAACAACTATGAAACCAGCTCTGAAAAAGGTGAAAAATCAACTCACAGAAAAGAGTGTCCCAGAACAGGCTAATAAGAACAACAGAGAAAACATCAACATAAAAATAAACATATCACAATGGTAGCAGTGAAGACATACCTATCAATAATTACATTGAATGTGAATGGACTGAATGCTCCAGTAAAGAGACACTGAGTGTCATCTTGGATCAAAAGACATGACCCATCCATATGCTGTCTACAAGAAACTCACTTGAGACCTAAAGACAGGAACAAACTGAAAATTAAAGGATGGCAGAATATATATCAAGCTAACAATGAACAAAGAAGAGCAGGGGTGGCAATTCTAATCTCAGACAAAATCAATTTTAATGTCAAATCCACCATCGTGCACAAAGATGGACACTATTTATTGCTGAAAGATTCAGTACACAAGCAAGACTTAACTATATTAAACATTTATGCACCTAGTGTCAGAGCATCTAAATATGTTGAAGAAACACTGACTACGCTCAAAAGAGAGTTGGATGACTCCACAATAATAGTGGGAGACCTTAACACTCCACTCTCAATACTAGACAGATCATCTAGAAAAAAGTTCAGTAAAGATACAGAAGACCTCATTGACACAATTAACCAACTAAACCTCATTGATATATACAGAACTTTCCACCTATCAGCAGACAACTACACCTTCTTCTCCGGTGCACATGGAACATTCTCCAGAATTGACCATGTGATAGGCCATAATACAATGCTCAACAAAATCCATACCATTGAATTACTGCAAAGCATCTTCTCAGATCATAAAGCCTTCAACGTTGAAATCAGTAGCAGAAAAAACAGATAGAAAGTGGAACTCTTGGAAACGGAACAACATCTTGCTCAAAAAAACATGGGTTATAGAGGAAATCAGGGATCAATTAAAGAAATTCATGGATTCCAAGGAGAACGAAAACACTTCCTACCAGAACCTATGGGATACAGCCAAAGCGGTGCTCAGAGGTCTGTTTATCTCCATAAATGCACACATCTGGAAGGAAGAAAGAAGCCAAATCAAGGAACTAACTCTACAGCTTGAACAAGTCGAAAGAGAACAACAGAGGAACGCCTCGGGCACTGAGAGAAATGAGATCATAAAGATTAGAGCAGAGCTACATGAATTAGAGAATAGAAAAACCATTGAAAAAATTGAAAAGACCAAAAGCAGGTTCTTTGAAAAGATCAACAAAATTGATAAACCACTGGCTAAACTTAGTAAAGAAAAGCAGGAAAGGAAACAAATAACTCAAATTAGAAATGAGAAGGGAGTTGTCACCACAGATGCAACAGAAATCAAAAATATCATAACAGAATACTATGAAAGATTGTACTCTAACAAATTTGAAAACCTAGGGGAAATGGACCAATTCCTTGACTCATACCACCTACCCAAATTATCACAACGTGAAGCAGAACAACTTAATAAACCCATCACAAAGGAAGAGATTGAAAAGGTCATCAAAACACTGCCAACCAAAAAAAGTCCGGGCCCAGATGGCTTCACAGCAGAATTCTACCAAGCAGTTAGAGAAGAGTTATCCCCAATACTATTGAAACTATTTCACAGTATAGAAAGCGATGGAGTACTCCCAGACTCGTTCTAGGAAGCCAGCATAACCCTGATACCTAAGCCAGGGAAAGATCCAACAAAGACAGAGAACTACAGACCGATTTCACTCATGAACCTAGAAGCAAAAATCTTCAACACAATTCTTGCCAGCAGAATACAACAACATATCAAGAAAATAATCCATCATGACCAAGTGGGATTCATACCAGGGATGCAAGGCTGCTTCAACATCAGGAAAACAATTAATGTGATTAACCACATAAATAACACAAAAGACAAAGATCACCTGATTTTGTCGATTGATGCTGAAAAGGCATTTGATAAAGTACAACACCCATTCATGCTAAAAACTCTTAGCAAAATGGGCATAGATGGCAAATTCCTCAACACAGTAAGGGCCATTTATACAAAGCCAATTGCCCACATCATCCTGAATGGAGAGAGACTGAAAGACTTTCCCCTGAGATCAGGAACTAGACAAGGATGCCCACTGTCACCTCTCCTATTCAACATTGTGCTAGAAGTTCTAGCCAGAGCAATTAGACAAGACGAACAAATAAAGGGCATCTGCATCGGCAAAGAGGAAGTTAAAATCTCCCGGTTCGCAAATGATGTGATTGTATATGCAGAGAACCCCAAGGAATCTATAAGTAAGCTACTCAAACTGATAAAAGAGTTCAGCAAAGTTTCAGAATACAAGATAAACATAAGTAAATCGGTAGGTTTCCTTTATACTAGCAACGAGACGGTTAAGCAGGAAATTATCAAATCAATACCATTTACGATAGCCCCTAAGAAGATAAAGTACCTAGGATTTAATCTAACCAGAGAAACAACAGACCTTTACAAAGACAACTACAAGCCCTTACTGCAAGAAACTAAGAGAGACTTAGATAAATGGAAAAAGCTACCCTGCTCGTGGATAGGAAGACTTAACATTGTGAAAATGTCTATTTTACCCAAGGCAATTTATTTATATAATGCAATCCCAATACAAGTTCCAGTATCACTTTTTAATGAGATGGAGAAACAAATCACCAATTTTGTTTGGAAAGGGAAGAAGCCCCGGATAAGTAAGGTACTACTAAAGAAGAAGAACACACTGGGAGGCCTCTCATTACCCGACCTTAGAACATACTACACTGCCACAGTGGTCAAAACAGCCTGGTACTGGTACAACAACAGACAGATCGGTCAATGGAACAGAATTGAGACCCCAGAGCTGGCACCATCTGCCTATGAACAGTTGATAATCGACAAAGGCCCTAAGACATTAAACTGGGGTAAAAACAGTATCTTCAACAAATGGTGCTGGCAAAATTGGTTATCGATCTGCAATAAACTGAATCAAGATCCATATCTTCCACCTTATACAAAAAACAACTCCAACTGGATAAAAGACCTAAATATCAAACCTAAAACGATAAAGCTCATCCAGGAAAAGGTAGGAACAACAATGGAAGTTTTAATACACAATGAGGACAGACTCCAAAATCTGTCAAAGAAACCTCAATCAACAGAAGAGAAAATAGATAAATGGGAACTATTAAGAATCAAATACTTCTGTTCTTCCAAAAACTTTATTAATAGAATTAAAAGAACACCTACAGAATGGGAAAAAATATTTGGCAACTCTATGTCTGACCGATGCCTGATCTCCATAATATATAAGATACTACAAAATATCAAGAAGAAGAAGATAAACCATCCAATTAAGCGATGGGCAAAGGAGATGGGCAGACACTTCACTAAAGAGGAGATCCAGGCAGCCAAAAAACACATGCGGACATGTTCACGATCTTTAGTTACTAAAGAAATTCAAATCAAGACAACAATGAGATACCATCTCACCCCAGCCAGATTGGCCATGATCCAGAAAACACAAAGCAACAAATGCTGGAGAGGCTGTGGAGAAAGTGGAACCCTCCTAAACTGTTGGTGGGGTTGCAAAATGGTCCAGCCTCTTTGGAAGGCAATCTGGTGCTTCCTTAAAAAAATGGATATTGATATACCATTTGACCCAGTAATTCCACTACTTGGAATATATCCTGCAGATTCAAGGCCTTTCACACCATCGGACACATGCACCAGAATGTTTATTGCAGCACAGTCCACAACAGCAAAACGATGGAATCAACCCAGATGCCCAACAATAGAAGAATGGATAGGTAAACAGTGGTACATATACTCAATGGAGCACTACGCAAGGATAAAGAATAACGATGATTCCAGGAAACATCTCCTAACCTGGTTTGAACTGGAAGACATTATGTTGAGTGAAAGTAGTCAGCGACAAAAGGACAAATACTGTATGAGAACTCTACGATAAGATCTCAAAAGCAGACTTGTGTATAGAACAAAAGACTCTTTGAAAGCTGCAAGGGAGGGTAGGGAGGGAGGGCGAGGAGGGGAGGGTTTAGTTTAGACAGTTACTAGAAATCCAGTTGGGAGAAAGCGGTGACAGCACACATTAGGAACAAGAACAACATTTAGTGGACTTCAGCATAACTTGAGTACCCCTTCCATCTTAACTCAATACTGCAAGGATAGAGTAGCTGGGGTGGGAGCCGGGGGACCATGCTCTTAGGCGAATTCCAGGCCAATTGGCACAATTAGCGTTTTGCTAAGAGAGCTCTCTGCACCCCAAATTGGTGAGTGGCATCTGGGGTCTTAAAAGCTGCCAAGCTGGCATCCGAGGACACAGCAAATGGTCCGAACTCAGCAGGAACGGATGCTCACCGAGGGCCAAAATGACATGCGGTAAAGACAACCGAGAAGACAGAGAGACCCACAAGAGTGGGTGCCTACATCGACTTGGGACCGGAAGAACCAGATGGTGCCCGGCCACCACCAGTTATAGCCGTGACGGAGCTCACAGAGGGGAGCCTCACTGGCAGCACAAGAATAAAAAGAGGTGCATCATGAGATCTCCACTAAAAGAACTCAATTGATGGTCCAGCGGTTTTGGGGTTCCTCTGAGAGCATGGCCTCCTGCCCTGATGCTGCCCTTTCCTGTATATTATAACAAAGGTCCACTCTCTGGACAGGAATGAACTGGACTTGGCAATGCAGAGTAACCATATATTGGAAGCACTTTATGGTTCTATACATCTATAGGTATAGGATATCATCTTGCTAAACACTGGCGGGAGGAAGGGGAGTGGACGGAGAGGAGGGGAAAGGAGGCTGTTGGTAGGAGGAGACATGTATGGAGCAGAGAGGAATAGTGTGCAGTCACTGGACAGGGAGAACAGTGGAAGCTGCTTATAGGGGGGCATGTAAATTTATATGTGAATGTACGTTTTCACTCAGTTATGCTAAATAAAAATAAAAATAAAACAAATTATACATAAACCAAATTTTAATTGCTATCAGTCTTGTCATCTTCCTCTCCACATGGAAGGACTATAACAACTGTAGTACATCCCTGTTTTTAATATGATGACACCACAGTATTCATGATGATCACTGGATTGTTTCTTTCCTTATCAAAGCTGTGATTGGCTTTGGAGCCTTCCCTAACCGAGTAGAGTTTTGAGTAGTAAAGTCCCTCTAAAATATAAAGTTAATGGTTGTCATGGAGTGAATTGTATCCCCCCCAAAGTGTATGTGTTGATTGGAATTGGTTTAGCGTTCCATCATGGTGCCATTACTCCCATGTGTTGTGAATCCTGCCTCTGTGATATTGATGATGAAGACTCGTTTGCAGTTGTGTTAGTGAGGCAGGACCGAAGCTACAGGCTTGTGGAATATAAGGGAGAGAAGTGAGCAGAGGAAGCGGGGAAACTCATACCATCGAGAGAGAAGCACCGAGAGTAGAGCATGTCCTTTCGATCCGAGGTTCCTGTGCCGAGATGCTCTCATTGGATTTGGACTCCACCTACCAGACTGCGATGATTTGTCACTCTGAATGGACTTACAACCTACAAACGGATTTGCAGCTTACCAGATTGTGTCAGTGAAAGGTTCTCCTCATGAAAGCTTCCACTCGTTGTATTTTCCATTAGAACAGTACCCGGTGACTAGGACAGTGGTTTTGTTCTTCTAAGCCAGTCAAGAACTTCTTTCAACATTTCTTGTAGTTTGGGTTTGGTTTTTACAAAGTCTCTGAGTTTCTGTTGATCTGGGAATGTCTTCATTTCATTTTCGTATTTGAAAGATCGTTTGGCAGGATATATAATTCTTGGTTGGAAGTTCTTCTCCTTCAAGACTTTGAATGTGTCGTGCCACTGTCTCCTTGCCAGCATGGTTTCTGCTGAGAAATCTGACGAGAGCCTACAGGGTTTCCCTCTGAATGTTAGCTTTGTTTTGGGTCTTGCTGCCTTTAAGAGTTGCTGGTTATGCTTCATTTTGTTAAGCTTGATTATAATATGCCTTGGAGTCTTTCTTTTGAGATCTATATTGGGTGGCGTACGATATGCATCTGAGATGTCTATATTCTCTTCCTTCATGATTTCTGGGAAGTTTTCTTTCAGCAGCTCAGCAACAATACTCTGTGTTCTCAGATGTCTCACCCTGTTCAGGGACTCCAATTAATCGAAGGTTGTTCCTCTTAATAGAGTCCCACATGTTTCTTAATGTTTCTTCATTTTTCTTGTTTCTTTTCTCTGATTTCTGCTCATAGATGCTGGCCTCAGTAGCTCTGTCTTCCAAGTCAGAAATTCTTTTTTCCATTTGTTTCATTCTGTTTTCTTGGCTTTGCATTGAAGTTTCTGTGTCTTTGATTTCATTCTTGATCTGTTGGATTCCAGAGTACTAGTGTTCCATCAGATTGAACATCTTGGTTGGTTTTTGATTTTGTTCTCCTGCATTTTGTATAAGGTCTAGAAGGGCTCTGTGTATAATCATTTTGTATTCATTTTCCGATGCTTTCATAATAGTTTCTTCATCTGGAACACTCCTTGGTTGCTTTGTTTGGGAGCCTTCCGAAGCCATGGTTGATTTCTTGTGTGCCACAAGTGTCTGTTGCTTTTTGGGACACATGTGAATATGTAGAGACTGGAAGAGGTACAGTGAGGGTGGACTGCAGATGTTTCTCTAGGTTGCCTCAAAATGTAAAGCCAATGATATCTGACCACTTCACACGTTAGTTAAGTTTTCAGGTGTAGAGGTCTCTCTTCTCAACTGGCAAAGTAAGCACCACTATATCCAACCCCAGATGATACAAACTAGTTCAGAATACAGCAATGCTACTGCCCTGTTGGCCTCTGCTGACAGGGCCTGGCCTTAGATGACACTGCATAGACTACTGCTTTTCAGATAGAAAAGCGCTCTCCTGTGGGGAGGCTCTGGCTCCGAAGGTAAGAATTAGGTCCAGCTGTGGCCACTGTATCCAAGCTGGTGCCCTCCACACAGGCAGCAGACCAACAAGCTAAAGTTGCCAAGAGGTAGTGATTCCTCTGATTCTGTTGCAGGACCTGCAAAGCAGGTGGCACTAGGTAAATTACTGCTTTTCTGTCAGAGAAGCACAATCCTGTTTGCAGACACTGGGTCTCAGACTAAGAATGAGGTCCCACTAGAATCTCCATATCCAACATGGCATCCTGCATACTCACTGCGATACTCCGTAAAAACACCAATGAGGCAGATATAAAATGACAGGCTCAAAGTGGCTAGATTAGCAGAGTCCCAAGCCTGGCTCTCAAAGTATGGAAATTCGGTCTGCCTGTCCCCCCAGCAGTGTGTCTGAGTCTAGCCGCTAGGCAAGACCCTGCCCTGCCTACCGGGCAAGATTATAGGAAAAGAAAAAGAGTCAAAATGGTGCGTTTCCATTCAGTCCGTGAGAGCCAGGGATAGCCAACCGTGGGAGTCAGCGTAACAGATGAGGATTTTCGCTCAGTGGTATGAAGTCCCAATTAACAGCCCTGTGCTGTGTCCTGGGGCTGATTAGGTGACAAGATGTCTCCGTCTGATTATCAATTCAGGTCTTGGTTTCCAGAGGGGTATAAGGAGACGTGGGCTTAGTCCGCCGGCTTGACTCCGCCGCTACCATTACTATTTCTATGTTTAGTGAGGTTTGGGTCATTTTGAATTTTTCTTTTTTTAATTTAACATGACTGAATGAAAATGTATATTCCCATATAAATTTACATGCCCGCCTATATGCAGCTTCCACTGCTCTCCCTGTCCGGTGATAGCACATTCTTCCTCTCTGCTCCATCCATGTCTCATATTCCCAACAGTCTCCTTTCCCCTCCTCTCCACCCACTCTCCTTCCTCCAGCCAGAGGTCAGCAGGATGACATCCTATAGATGTATAGAACCATAAAGTGCAACCAATATATGGTCACTCTGCATTGCCAAGTCCAATCCATTCCTCTCCAAAGAGTGGACCTTTGTTATACTCTATGGGTAAGGGCAGCACCAGGGCTGGGGGCCGTGCTCTCAGGGGGACCCCGAAACCGCTGGACTATCAGTGGTGCTCTTTTAGTGGAGATCTCAGGATGCACCCTTTTTTATTCTTGTGTTGCCAGTGAGACTCAACCTAGTGAGCTCCATCGTGACTATCACTCGTGGTGGCCAGGCACATCCGGTTCTTCCCGTCCCAAGTCGATGAAGGCACCCACTCTTGCGGGTCTCTCTGTCTTCTAGGTTGTCTTTACCGCATGTCATTTTGGTCCTTGTTGAGCATCCGTTCCTGCTGAGTTGGGACAATTTGCTGTGTCCTCAGATGGCAGCTTGGCAGCTTTTAAGGCCCCAGACGCCACTCAGCAATGTGGGATGCCGAGAGCTCTCTTAACAAAACGCTAGCTGGGCCAGTTGGCCTCGATTTCGCCTAAGGGCATGGTCCCCTGCCCCTTGCCCCAGCTACTCGATCCTTCCAATATTGGGTTAAGATAGAAGGAGTAATCAAGTTATGCTTATGTCCACTGAATGTTGTTGTTCTTTCTAATGTGTGCTGTCACCACTTTCTCCCAATCAGATTTCTAGCAACTGTCTAAATTAAACCCTGTCCCCCTCATCCTCCCTCCCTACCCTCCCTGGCAGCTGTCAAAGAGTCTTTTCTTCTATACACAAGTCTGTTTTTGAGATCTTATCGTAGAGGTCTCATACAGTTTTGTCCCTCATTTTGAAAAACTTTGCTTTGTTTTTCCTACATCTTTTTATGTATGTTCATTGTAAAAATTGGGAAATGTGTAAATATAGTAAAAACATGAACTTTTTAAAGCATCGTAGAGTGCCATTGATCTTTGAATTTCTTCTTTCATAGATCACTTTGCTGAATCTTGTTTCTTTTTTTTTAATTTTTTATTGTCATTAAGTAAAAGTTTACAGTCCACGTCAATTTGCCATAGAAAGCCACAAGCACCTGCCTCTTTGCAACTCTACCTTCTGTCCTCATCCTATGGCAGTGCACTTATCTTCTCTACGCTTTACTTCCAGTATCCACTGAACTGAAACCTGTCTCCTCCAAACTCTCCTCTACCCTCTAAACAGAGACCACTTGGATAGCCTAATATATATACATGTGTGTGTGTGTGTATGTATGTATATGTATATTAAACCATAACGTACTAACACTATCTGCATTACTGTGTCCCTTAGTCCAGCCCAATATTTATCTGGAGTGTTAGTGTTTCAGTACTAGTCTCAGCTCCAGGCTAGCAGCAAGTCCAGAGGCCATGTTCTTAGGGGACCCTCCAGGCTGTCAGACCATCAATTCTGGTCTTTTCATGAAGTTCTTGATCTGCACATTTCTTTTTCTTACGACATGTCAGGAACTATACGTTGCGTACCCTGACAGGGCTGTCTTTGGTGGTGGCTGGATGGTGAATTATTTTTGTGATATGTTGTTGAATTCTATTGTCTAGAATTTTGTTGAGGATTTTTGCATCTAGGTTCATGAGAGATATTTGTCTGTAATTTTCCTTGTTAGTGTTGTTCTCATATCATTTTGCTATCAAGGTTATACTCACTTCAAGGAATGAGTTTGGAAGTATGTTATCATTTTCTATTCCCTGGGACACATTTAGTAGTAATGGTATTAACTCTTCTCTGAAAAAACAAAAACAAAAACAAAAAACAAATCCACCTATGAGTTGATCCCAAATCATAGTGACCCTATAGATGAGACTAGAACTGCCACATTGAGTTTTCAAGGAGCACGTGGTGGATTTGAACTGCCAGTCTTTTTCTTTTTTTCTTTTTTTATCATGACTGAGTGAAAAAGTACTTTCCTACATGTACTTGCCCACTTATAGGCAGCTTCCACTGCTCTCCCTGCCTGGCGACAGCACACTACTCCTCTCTGTTCCATACGTGTCTCATTCTCCCAACAGTCTCCTTTCCCCTACTCTCCATCCACTCCCCTTATTCCAGCCAGAGGTCTGCAGGATGATACCCTATAGCTGCATAGAACTGTGTCTCTTATTAACAGCATGTACATGGGTCATTTTTTAATCCAATCTGCCACTCTCAAATTCTTTATTGGTGCATTCAGCCCATTTACATTCAGTGTGATTAGTGAAATGTATGAGCTTTGTTCTGTCCTTTAGATGTCTTTTTTGTGTGTTGTAGACAGTTTCTTTCTCCCCTTTAATTTTCTGTGCTGAGTTTTTTTCTTTATGTGTTTTCATGTTTTGCAGTATTACTGATTTGTTTTTGCTGAGACTTTGTGTTCTCCTTGTTTTTTATTTGGATGTATAGGAATCATAGTTTCCTTTGTAGTTACCATATTATTTACCTTCATTTTTTCCAGAATTAAACTAGTTTTCAATTTGCTTATATTGCCCTGACTTCCTGTTCTGTATGAAAGATTTATGACTACATTTTCTTCTGGGTACCTCTTTTTTACTATAATGTTTACATAATGACATCACTGTTTCCCTATTTTCAGTGTTTTGTGTATAATTCACTTTTATGATTGCACTATTTGTGTTGATATCCAACTGTTCAGTCATGTGTTCAGGTCTTGAGTTATTACCTGGTGTTATTAGTATTCTAACCAAAGGACTCCCTTCAGTATTTCTTATACTTTCAGTTTAATTTTTGCAAATTCCCTAAATTTCTCTCTATTTTTTTTATTCGATATGACGGAGTGTAAATGTATAAATTTACATGCCCACCTATATGCAGCTTCCACTGGTCTCCCTGTCCGGTGACAGCACACCATTCCTCTCTGTTCCCTACATGTTTCATTCTCCCAACAGTCTCCTTTCCCCTCCTCTCCACCCATTCTCCTTCCTCTAACCAGAGGTCAGCAGGATGATATCCTATAGATGTATACAACCATAAGGGGCATCCAATATACGTTCCCTCTGCATCGCCAAGTCCAATCCATTTGTCTCCGACGAGTGGACCTTCATTATGATTCAGGGGCAAGATCCAGGGGCCATGCTCTCAGGGGAACCCCGATTAGGCTGGACCATCAATTGTGGTCTTTTAGTGGAGATCTCAGGGTGCAGCCCTTTGAATTCTTGTGTTGCCAGTGTGACTCAACTGAGTGAGCTCCATCACTGCTATCACTGGTGGTGGCCGGGCACCATGGGGTTCTTCTGGTCCCAAGTCGATGTAGGCACCCACTCATGTGGGTCTCTCTATCTTCTAGGTTGTCTTTACCCCATGTCATTTTGGTCCTCGGTGAGCATCCGTTCCTGCTGAGTTGGGACCGTTGGCTGCGCCCTCGGATGGTAGCTCTTAAGACCCCAGGTGCCACTCACCAATGTAGGGTGCGTGCAGAGAGCCCCCTTAGCGAAACGCCGGTTTTGTCAATTGGCCTCGATTTCGCCTAAGAGCATGGTCCCATGCCCCCTGCCCCAGCTACTCTGTCCTTGCAATATTGGGTTAAGGTGGAAGGGGTAGTCAAGCTATGCTGAACTCCGCTTAATGTTGTTCTTGTTTCTAATGTGTGCTGTCACCGATCTGTCCCAACCAGATTTCTAGCAACTATCTAATCTAAACCCTCCCCTCCTCGTCCTCCCTCCCTCCCCTCCCTTGCAGCTGTCAAAGAGTCTTTTCTTCTACACACAAGTCTGCTTTTGAGACCTTATCGCAGAGGTCCCATACAAGTTTTGTCCTGGGCATCTGGGTTGATTCCATCTGTTTGCTATCGTGGACTGTGCTGAGATAAACATTCTTGTGCATGTGTCCATTGATGCGAAAGGCCTTGCTTCTGTAGGATATATTCCAAGTAGTGGAATGACTGGGTCAAATGGTATGTCAATATCCCATCTTTTTTAAGGAAGCGCCAGATTGCTTTCCAAAGAGGCTGGACCATTTTGCAAGCCCACCGACAGTGTAGGAGAGTTCCACTTTCTCCACAGCCTCTCCAACACTTGTTGTTTTGTGTTTTCTGGATCACGGCCAACCTTGTTGGGGTGAGATGGTATCTCATTGTAGTCTTGATTTCAATTTCTTTACTAACTAAAGATCGTGAACATGTCCGCATGTGCTCTGGGGCTGCCTGGATCTGCTCTTTAGTGAAATGTCTGTCCATCTCCTCTGCCCATCGCTTAATTGGATGATGTATCTTCTTCTTATTGATATTTTGTAGTATCTTATAGATTGCAGAGATCAGGCGTCGGTCTGACACAGAGTTGCCAAATATTTTTTCCCATTCTGCAGGTGCTCTTTTAATTCCGTTAATAAAGCCTTTGGATGAGCCAAAGTGTTTGATTCTTAATAGTTTCCATTTAGCTATTTTCTCTTGTGTTGATTGTGGTTTGTTTGACAGATTTTGGAGTCTGTCCACATGGTGTATTAAAACCTCCATTGTTATTCCTACCTTTCCTTGGATGAGCTTTATCGTTTCAGGTTTGATATCTAGGTCCTTTATCCCGTTGGAGTTGGTTTTTGCATAAGGTGTAAGATACGGATCTTGTTTCAGTTTCTTGGGGATGGATATCCAATTTTGCCAGCAGCATTTGTTGAAGATACCGTTGTTACCCCCGTTTCATGTCTTAGGGCCTTTGTCGAATATCAGTTGTTCACAGGCAGAGGGTGTCATCTCTGGGGTCTCCGTTCTGTTCCATTGATTGATCTGTCTGTTCTTATACCAGTACCAGGCTGTTTTGACCACCGTGGCAGTGTAATGTGTTCTAAAGTCAAGTAATGAGAGGCCCCCCAGTGTGTTCTAGTTCTTTAGTAGTACCTTGCTTAACCGGGGCTGCTTCCCTTTCCAAACAAAATTGGTGATTTGTTTCTCCAACTCATTAAAAAATGTCACCGGAACTTGTATTGGGATGGCATTATATAGATAGATTGCTTTGGGTAACATAGACATTTTCCCAATGTTAAGTCTTCCTATTTCCAAGAACAACGGAGATTTTTCCATTTATCTAAGTGTCTCTTAGTTTCTTCTGGTTAGGACTTGGAGTTCTTTGCGTAAAACTCTGTAGCTTCTGTGTATAGATTAATTCCTAGGTCCTTTCTGTTCTTCATATCTGTGGTAAATCGTTTGGAACTGTCGATTTCTCCAATCACTGTCTTGTTGTTAGTGTCTCTTGTATCCTGAGAATTTGCTGATGTCTCCTATCACTTAGAGGCTTTACTTAGAGATTCCTTGGGAATCTAAGCACTTGCAATCGTGTCATCTGCTAACAGCGCAAAAACGAACCTGGAACTTGTACTGAGACTGCTTTAGAGAAGCGGATTGCTTTCGGGGAAAGAGACCCTTGCACAATGTGAAATCTTCCTATCTCCATGAACAGTGTAGATTTTTCCATTTCTCTAAGTCTCTCTTAGTTTCTTGTGGTTCAGACCGGTAGATCTCGCTGCAAAAGTCTGTTGCTTCTCTGGTTACGTTAGTTCCTAGGTACTTTCTCATTTGGGGGTCTATGGTAAGTGGTGTGGATCTGACGATTCCTCCGTTCGCAGTCTCGTTACCGTTAATCCCACTGATTTATTTCGGTTTCTCTTGTATCCTGAGAGTTTGCTGATCTCCTCTGTCAGTTCGAGGGTTTACCGAGAGGTTCCTTGCAATTCGAAGCATGTCCATTCGTGTCATCTGCTAACAGCACATACATGAAGCGGCAAATTGTACTGGGTCTGTCTCATAGAAATCGATTGCTTTCTTGGAAAGAGACCTTTTCACAAAGTTCAGTCTTCCTATCTCCTTGAGCAGCGTAGATTGTTCCATTTCTCTAAGTCTCTCTTAGGTTCTCGTAGCTAGTGCTGGTAGTTCTCTGTGTAAACTGTGCTGACTCTCTGCTTAGATTAGTTCCTAGGTATTTTCGTTTATGCGGTCTATGCTAAATAGCATGGACGTGACGATTTCTCTGTTCACCATCTCGTTACTGTAAATCCTACGGAGTTACTTAGGTTTCTCTTGTATCCTGAGAATTTGCTGATCTCTCCTATCAGGTAGAGGGTATACTTAGAGATTCCTTATGATTCTCGGCATGTACGAATTTGTCATTGGCTAACAGGGCAAAAATGATGCCGGAACTTGTACTCGGAGCGCCTTATAGAAAACCCCTATGAAGGTAAAGTACCTAGGAATTCATCTAAGCAGCAAAATAAGAGACCCCTACAAAGAGAGCTACAAGCCCTTACTACAAGAAACTAGAGAGACTTAGAGAAATGGAAAAACCTACCCTGCTCATGGATAGGAAGACTTAACATTGGGAAAAGGTCTCTTTCCCCGAAAGCCATCCACTTCTCTAAGACACTCCGAGTACAAGTTCTAGCATCATTTTCACCCTGCTAGCAGATGATACGATTGTAAATGCTTAGAATCGCAAGGAGTCTCTATGTTAAGCCTCTAACTGATAAGAGAGATCAGCCAGTTCTCAGGTTACGCGAGAAACCTAAGTAAATCAGCAGGATTCCTTGACACTAACAACGAGCCAGTCACCGGAGAAGTCATCAGTTCCATACGATTTACAACAGGCATTCACAGGAGAAAGTACCTTGGAGTTAATCGAACCATGGAAGCCACAGAACTTTACACAGAGAACTCCAAGCCCTAACGAAAACTATCTGTGAGACACGTAGATGATTGGAACACTCTACGCTCGTCATGGAGGTGGGAAGACTTACCACTGTGAAACGGTCACTTTCCCCGAAAGCAATC
The DNA here is from genome assembly GCA_028571685.1 of Heterohyrax brucei. Taxonomy (NCBI): domain Eukaryota; kingdom Metazoa; phylum Chordata; class Mammalia; order Hyracoidea; family Procaviidae; genus Heterohyrax; species Heterohyrax brucei. The sequence goes on along the minus strand of CM053145.1, from coordinate 2,977,779 downwards.
CACTTCTAGAAGGCACTCCGAGTACAAGTTCCCGTGTCACTTTTTCCCTGTTAGTCGATGATGAATTTGTACATGCCGAGAATCGTAAGGACTCTCTACGTAAACCCTCTACCTGATGGGAGAGATCAGCAAATTTCAGGATACAATAGAAACCTAAGCAAATCAGTCGGATCTACAGTAACGAGATTGTCAACAGAGAAATCACCACATCCATACTGTTTAGCATAGACCCCATAAACGAAAGTACCTAGGAACTAAACTAACCAGTGAAGCAATACAGTTTACACAAAGAACTAGCAGTATTAGCTACAAGAAACTAAGAGAGACTTAGAGAAATGGAAAAATCTAAGCTGTTCATGGAGATAGGAAGACTTCACATTCTGAAAAGGTCTCTTTCCCCGAGAACAATCGATTTTTTTGAGACAGTCCCAGTACACTTTGCAGCTTCATTTTTGCCCTGTTAGCAGATGACACGAATGGACATGCTCTGAATCGCAAGGAACCTCTCGGTAAACGCTCTAAATGATGGAAGGGATCAGCAAATTCTCAGGATACAGGAGAAACCGAAATAAATCAGTAGGATTAACGGTAACGAGATTGTGAACGGAGGAATCATCGGATCCATACCATTTACCACAGAGCCCCAAAAGAGAAAGCACCTAGGAGCTGACATAACCAGAGACACAACTGACTTTTACAGAGAGATCTACCGGTCTGAACTACAAGAAACTAAGAGAGACTTAGAGAAATGGGAAAATCTACGCTGTTCATGGAGGTAGGAAGATTTCACATTGTGCAAGGGTCTCTTTCCCCGAAAGCAATCCGCTTCTCTAAGACAGTCCCAGTACAAGTTCCAGGTTTGTTTTTGCGCTGTTACCAGATGATACAATTGTAAGTGCTTAGATTCCCAAGGGATCTCTTAAGTAAAGCCTCTAACTGATACGAGACATCAGCTAATTCTCAGGATACAAGGGACACCAACAACAAGACCGTGATTGGAGAAATCGACCGTTCCATATGCTCTGCCACAGAAGTTAAGAACAGAAAGGACCTAGGAATTAATCTATACACAGAAACAACAGTATTACACAGAGAACTCCAAGCCCTAACTAGAAGAAACTAAGAGACACTTAGATCAATGGAAAAATCTACACTGTTCACGGAGACCGGAAGACCTGAAATGGTGCAAAGGTCTCTTTCCTGAAAGCCATCCACTTCTCTAAGACACTCCGAGTACCAGTCCTAGCATCATTTTCGCCCTGTTAGCAGATGATACGATTGTAAATGCTTAGAATCGCAAGGAATCTCTAAGTAAACCCATTTCTCAGGATACATGAGAAACCTGAGTGAATCAGTAGGGTTCCTTCATGCTAACAACGAGCCAGTGATTGGAGAACTCGTCAGTTCCATACGATTTACCGCAGATATTAAGAACAGAAACGACCCAGGAATTAATCTGTACACAGAAACGACAGAGTTTTACACAGAGAACTCTAAGCCCTAACTAGAAGCATCTAAGAGACACTTAGAAAAACGGAAAAATATACTTTGTTCGTGGAGCTAGGAAGACTTAACTTTGGGAAAAGGTCTGTTTCCAAGAAAGCCATCTCCCGTCGTAAATGGTACTCATTTGATAATTTCTTCGTTAACAGTCTTCGTTGTTGGTATAAAGGAATCCTACTGCTTTACTTCTGTTTATCTTGTATCCTGAGACTCTGTTGAACTCTTCTGTCAGTTTGAGTAGTTTGCTTCTAGATTCCTTGGGATTCTCTGCATATACAATCGTGTCATCTGCCAACAGGGAGATTTTAACTTCCTCTTTGCCAGTGCAGATGCCCTTTATTTCTTGGTCTTGTCTCACTGCTCTGGCTAAAACTTCTAGCACAGTGTTGAAGGGAAGAGGTGAGAGTGGGCATCCTTGTCTAGTGCCTGCTCTCAGGGGAACGTCTTTCAGTCTCTCTCCATTCAGGATGACGTGGGCTTTGTAGAAATGGCCCTTATTGTGTGGAGGAATTTGCCGTCTATACCCATTTTACTAAGAGTTCTTTTAGCATGAAGGGGTGCTGGACTTTATCCGATGCCTTTTCTGCATCGACGGACAAAATCAGGTGACCCTTGTCTTTTGTGTTCTTTGTGTGGTTAATCACATTAATTGTTTTTCTGATGTTGAATGAGCCTCGCATCACGGGTATGAATCCCACTTGGTCATGATGGATTATTTTCTTGATATGTTGTTGTATTCTATCGGCGAGAGTTTTGTTGCAGATTTTGGCATCTAGGTTCATGAGTGATATGGGTCTGTAGTTCTCTTTCTTGGTTGGGTCTTTCCCTGGCTTAGGTATCAGGGTTAGGCTGGCTTCCAGGAACGAGTTTGGGAGTACCCCATCCCTTTCTATACTGTGAAACAGTTTCGGTAGTATTGGAGATAAATCTTCTCCGAGTGCTTGGTAGAATTCTGCAGTGAAGCCAACTGGACCCGGACTTTTTTGGGTGGGCAGTGTTTTGATGACCTTTTCAATCACTTCTTTTGTAATGGATTTAGTAAGTTGTTCTGCTTCACGTTGGGATCATTTGGGTAGGTGGCAGGACTCAAGGAATGGGTCCATTTCCCCTAGGTTTTCAAATTTGTTAGAGTACAGCCTTTCCTAGTACTCTGTTACGATAGTTTTGATTTCTGTGGCATCTGTGGTGACGACCCCCCTCTCATTTCTAATTTGGGTTCTCTGTTTCCTTTCCTGCTTTCCTTTAGCAAGCTCAGCCAGTGGTTTGTCAGTTTTGTTGATCTTCTCCAAAAACCCGCTTTGGGTCTTGTCAGTGGTTTCGGTTGTTTTTCTGTTCTCTAATTCCTTTAGCTCTGCTCTAACCTTTATAAGCTCGTTTCTTCCGCTGCCCGAGCATCTAGGTAGAAGAATCACTGTGTACTTTCTCTTGTTTCTATCTGTTATCAATCTTGAGAAACTCAAACATTCTCTGTTGACTGTTTCAGGGTCTTAGAGAAGTAGATTTCTTTCTGCGAAAGGGATGTTTTCAAAATGCTATGTACTCCCAACTTTATCAGCAATGTAGGTTTTACCAGTTTTCTAAGTCTCTCTTATTTTCTTGGAGTTACACCTGGATTTCTCTGTGTAAACCTCTGTAACTTCCCTAGTTAGATGAATCACTGTGTACTTTCTTTTGTTTATATCTCATACCAATCTTGAGAAACTCATAAATACTCTATTCACTGTTTCCCGGTCTTAGAGAAGTAGATTTCTGTCTGGGAAAGTGCTGTTTTCACAGTGCTAAGTACTCCTAACTCTATCAACAATGTAGGTTTTAACAGTTTTCTAAGTCTCTCTTATTTTCTTGGAGTTATACTTGGAATTCTCTGTGTAAACCTCTGTAACTTCTCTAGGTAGATGAATCACAGTGTACTTTCTCTTGTTTCTATCTGTTACCAATCTTGAGAAACTCATACATTCCCTGTTCACTGTTTCCCTCTCTAAGAGAGGTAGATTTCTTTCTGCGAAAGTGCTGTTTTCACAGTGCTAAGTACTCCCAACTCTATCAACAATGTGGGTTTTACCAGTTTTCTCAGTCTCTCTTATTTTCTTGGAGTAACCCTTGGAATTCTCTGTGTAAACCTCTGTAACTTGTCTAGCTAGATGAATCACTGTGTCCTTTCTCTTGTTTCTATCTGTTACCAATCTTGAGAAACTCATACATTCTCTGTTCAGTGTTTCCGGGTCTTAGAGAGGTAGATTTCTTTCTGCTAAAGTGCTGTTTTCACAGTGCTAAGTACTCCCAACTCTATCAACAATGTAGGTTTTACCAGTTTTCTCAGTCTCTCTTATTTTCTTGGAGTAAGACTTGGAATTCTCTGTGTAAACCACTGTAACTTCTCTAGTTAGATGAATCACAGTGTCCTTTCTCTTGTTTCTATCTGTTACCAATCTTGAGAAACTCAAACATTCTCTGTTCACTGTTTCCCGGTCTTAGAGAGGTAGATTTCTTTCTTCAAAAGTGCTGTTTTCACAGTGCTAAGTACTCCCAACTCTATCAAGAATGTAGGCTTTACCACTTTTCTAAGTCTCTCTTATTTTCTTGTACTTATATTTGGAATTCTCTGTGTAAACCTCTGTAACTTCTCTAGGTAGATGAGTCACTATGTTCTTTCTCTTGTTTCTATCTGTTACCAATCTTGAGAAACTCATACATTCTCTGTTCACTGTTTCCTGGTCTTAGAGAGGTAGATTTCTTTCGGCGAAAGTGCTGTTTTCACAGTGCTAGGTACTCCCAACTCTATCAACAATGTAGGTTTTAACAGTTTTCTAAGTCTCTCTTATTTTCTTGTACTTATACTTGGAATTCTCTGTGTAAACCTCTGTAACTTCTCTAGGTAGATGAATCACTGTGTACTTTCTCTTGTTTCTATCTGTTACCAATATTGAGAAACTGATACATTCTCTGTTCAGTGTTTCCGGTCTTAGAGAAGTAGATTTCTTTCTGCGAAAGTGCTGTTTTCACAGTGCTAAGTACTCCCAACTCTATCAACAATGTAGGTTTTACCAGTTTCCTAAGTCTCTCTTATTTTCTTGTACTTATATTTGGAATTCTCTGTGTAAACCTCTGTAACTTCTCTAGGTAGATGAATCACTGTGTACTTTCTCTTGTTTCTATCTGTTACCAATCTTGAGAAACTCATACATTCTTAGTTCACTGTTTTGCGGTCTTAGACAAGTAGATTTCTTTCTGGGAAAGTGCTGTTTTCACAGTGCTAAGTACTCCCAACTCTGTCAACAATGTAGGTTTTACCAGTTTTCTAAGTCTCTCTTATTTTCTTGTACTTATACTTGGAATTCTCTGTGTAAACCTCTGTAACTTCTCTAGGTAGATGAATCACTGTGTACTTTCTCTTCTTTCTATCTGTTACCAATCTTGAGAAATTCATACATTCTCTGTTCAGTGTTTACCGGACTTAGAGAAGTAGATTTCTGTGTGCGAAAGTGCTGTTTTCACAGTGCTAAGTACTACGAACTCTATAAACAATGTAGGTTTTACCAGTTTTCTAAGTCTCTCTTATTTTCTTGTACTATACTCTGAATTCTCTGTGTAAACCTTTCTAACTTCTCTAGGTAGATGAATCACTGTGTACTTTCTCTTGCTTCTATCTGTTACCAATCTTGAGAATCTGATACATTCCCTATTCACTGTTTCCCGGAATTAGAGAAGTAGATTTCTTTCTGCGTAACTGCTGTTTTCACAGTGCTAAGTACTCCCAACTGTATCAACAATGGAGGTTTTACCAGTTTTCTAAGTCTCTCTTATTTTCGTCGAGTAACACTTGGAATTCTCTGTGTAAACCACTGTAACTTCTCTAGGTACATGAATCACTGTCTACTTTCTCTTGTTTCCATCTGTTACCAATCTTGAGAAACTCATACGTTCTCTGTTTACTGTTTCCCGGTCTTAGAGAAGTAGATTTCCTTCTGCGAAAGTGTTGTTTTCACAGTGCTAAGTACTCCCAACTCTATCAACAATGTAGGTGTTACCCGTTTTCTAAATCTCTCTTATTTTCGTGGAGTAACACTTGGAATTCTCTGTGTAAACCTCTGTAACTTGTCTAGGTACATGAATCACAGTGTAGTTTCTTTTGTTTCTATCTGTTACCAATCTTGAGAAACTCATACATTCTCTGTTCACTGTTTCCCCGTCTTAGAGAACTAGATTTCTTTGTGCGAAAGTGCTGTTTTCACAGTGCGAGGTACTCCTGACTCTACCAACACTGTAGGTTTTTCCAGTTTTCTAAGTCTCTCTTATTTTCTTGTACTTATACTTCGAATTCTCTGTGTAAACCTCTGTAACTTCTGTACGTAGATGAATCACTGTGTACTTTGCCTTGTTTCTATCTGTTACCAAGCTTGAGAAACTGATACATTCTCTGTTGAGTGTTTCCCAGTCTTAAAAAATTTGATTTCTTTCTGCGAAAGTGCTGTTTTCACAGTGCTAAGTACTCCCAACTCTATCAACAATGTAGGTTTTACCAGTTTTCTAAGTGTCTCTTATTTTCTTGTACTTATACTTGGAATTCTCTGTGTAAACCTTTGTAACTTATTTAGGTAGACGAATGACTGTGTACTTTCTCTTGTTTCTATCTGTTACCAATCTTGAGAAACTTATACATTCTCTGTTTACTGTTTCCGGGTCTTAGAGAGGTAGATTTCTTTCTGCGAAAGTGCTGTTTTCACAGTGCTAAGTACTGCCAACTCTATCAACAATGTAGGTTTTACCAGTTTTCTAAGTCTCTCTTATTTTCTGGTTCTTATACTTGGAATTCTCTGTGTAAACCTCTATAACTTCTCTAGGGAGATGAATCACTGTGTACTTTCTCTTCTTTCTATCTGTTACCAATCTTCTGAAACTGATACATTCTCTGTTCAGTGTTTCCGGTCTTAGAGAAGTAGATTTCTTTCTACGAAAGTGCTGTATTCACAGTGCTAAGTACTCCCAACTCTATCAGCAATGTAGGTTTTACCAGTTTTCTAAGTCTCTCTTCTTTTCTTGTACTTATACTTGGAATTCTCTGTGTAAACCTATGTAACTTCTCTAGACTTTCTCTTGTTTCTATCTGTTACCAATCTTGAGAAACGCATACATTCTCTGTTCACTGTTTCCCGGTCTCAGAGAAGTAGATTTCTTTCGGCCAAAGTGCTGTTTTCACAGTGCTAAGTACTCCCAACTCCATTAACAACGTAGGTTTTACGAGTTTTCTAAGTCTCTCTTATTTTCTTGTACTTATACTTGGAATTCTCTGTGTAAACCTCTGTAACTTCTCTAGGTAGATGAATCACTGTATACTTTCTTTTGTTTCTATCTGTTACCAATCTTGAGACACTCATACATTCTCTGTTCAGTGTTTCCCGGTCTTCGAGAAGTAGATTTCTTTCTGCGAAAGTGCTGTTTTCAGAGTGCTAAGTACTCCCAACTCTATCAGCAATGTAGGTTTTACCAGTTTTCTAAGTCTCTCTTATTTTCTGGTACTTATACTTGGAATTCTCTGTGTAAACCTCTGTAACTTCTCTAGGTAGATGAATCACAGTGTACTTTCTCTTGTTTCTATCTGTTACCAATCTTGAGAAACTCATACATTCTCTGTTCACTGTTTCCCGGTCTTAGAGAGGTAGATTTCTTTCTGGGAAAGTGCTGTTTTCACAGTGCTAAGTACTCCCAACTCTATCAACAATGTAGGTTTTACCAGTTTTCTAAGTCTCTCTTATTTTTTTGTACTTACACTTGGAATTCTCTGTGTAAACCTCTGTAACTTCTCTAGGTAGATGAATCACTGTGTACTTTCTCTTGTTTCTGTCTGTTACCAATCTTGAGAAACTCATACATTCTCTGTTCACTCCTTCCCGGTCTTAGAGAAGTAGATTTCTTTCGGTGAAAGTGCTGTTTTCACAGTGCTAAGTACTCCCAACTCTATCAACAATGTAGATTTTCCCAGTTTTCTAAGTGTCTCTTATTTTCTTGGAGTAACACATCGAATTCTCTGTGTAAACCTCTGTAACTTCTCTAGGTAGATGAATCACTGTGTACTTTCTCTTGTTTCTATCTGTTACCAATCTTGAGAAACTCAAACATAATCTGTTCACTGTTTCCCGGTCTTAGAGAAGTAGATTTCTTTCTGCGAAAGTGCTGTTTTCACAGAGCTAAGTACTCCCAACTCCATTAACAATGTAGGTTTTACCAGTTTTCTAAGTCTCTCTTATTTTCTTGTACTTATACTTGGAATTCTCTGTGTACACCTCTGTAACTTCTCTAGGTAGATGAATCACTGTGTACTTTCTCTTGTTTCTATCTGTTACCAATCTTGAGAAACGGATACATTCTCTGTTCAGTGTTTCCCAGTCCATGAGAAGTAGATTTCTTTCTGCGAAAGTGCTGTTTTCACAGTGCTAAGTACTCCCAACTCTATCAACAATGTAGGTTTTACCAGTTTTATAAGTCTCTCTTATTTTCTTGTACTATACCCTGAATTTTCTGTGTAAACCTCTGTAACTTCTCTAGGTAGATGAATCACTGTGTACTTTCTCTTGTTTCTATGTGTTACCAATCTTGAGAAACTCAAACATACTCTGTTCACTGTTTCGCGGTCTTAGAGAAGTAGATTTCTTTCGGCGAAAGTGCTGTTTTCACAGTGCTAAGTACTCCCACCTCCATTAACAATGCAGGTTTTACCAGTTTTCTAAGTCTCTCTTATTTTCTTGGAGTTACACTTGGATTTCTCGGTGAAAACCTCTGTAACTTCTCTAGGTAGATGAATCACTGTGTACTTTCTCTTGTTTCTATCTGTTACTAATCTTGAGAAACTGAAACATACTTTGTTCACTGTTTCGCGGTCTTAGAGAAGTAGATTTTTTTCTGCGAAAGTGCTGTTTTCACAGTGCTAAGTACTCCGAACTCTATCAGCAATGTAGGTTTTACCAGTTTTCTAAGTCTCTCTTATTTTCTTGTACTTATACTTGGAATTCTCTGTGTAAACCTCTGTAACTTTTCTAGGTAGGTGAACCACTGTGTACTTTCTCTTGTTTCTATCTGTTACCAATCTTGAGAAACTCATACATTCTCTGTTCACTGTTTCCCGGTCTTAGAGAAGTAGATTTCTTTCTGCGAAAGTGCTGTTTTCACAGTGCTAAGTACTCCCAACTCTATCAACCATGTAGGTTTTACGAGTTGTCTATGTCTCTCTTATTTTCTTCTACTTCTACTTGGAATTCTCTGTGTAAACCTCTGTAACTACTCTGGGTAGATGAATCACTGTGTACTTTCTCTTGTTTCTATCTGTTACCAATCTTCAAAAACTCATACATTCTCTGTTCACTGTTTCCTGGTCTTAGAGAAGTAGATTTCTTTCTGCGAACGTTCTGTTTTCACAGTGCTAAGTACTCCCAATTCTATCAAAAATGTAGGTTTTACAATTTTTCTAAGTCTCTCTTATTGTATTGTACTTATACTTGGAATTCTCTGTGTAAACCTCTGTAAATTCTCTAGGTAGATGAATCACAGCGTACTTTCTCTTGTTTCTATCTGTTACCAATCTTGAGAAACTCATACATTCTCTGTTCACTGTTTCCCGGTCTTAGAGAGGTAGATTTCTTTCTGCGAAAGTGCTGTTTTCACAGTTCCTAATACTCCCAACTCTATCAACAGTGTAGGTTTTACCAGTTTTCTACGTCTCTCTTATTTTCTTGTACTTATACTTGGAATTCTCTGTGTAAACCTCTGTAACTTCTCTAGGTAGAAGAATCACGGTGTACTTTCTCTTGTTTCTATCTGTTACCAATATTGAGAAACTCATACATTGTCTGTTCACTGTTTCGCGGTCTTTGAGAGGTAGATTTCTTTGTGCGAAAGTGCTGTTTTCACAGTGCTAAGTACTCCCAACTCTATCAACAATGTGGGTTTTATCAGTTTTCTAAGTCTCTCTTATTTTCTTGTACTTATACTTGGAATTCTCTGTATAAACCTCTGTAACTTCTCTAGGTAGATGAATCACTGTGTACTTTCTCTTGTTTCTGTCTGTTACCAATCTTGAGAAACTCATACATTCTCTGTTCACTCCTTCCCGGTCTTAGAGAAGTAAATTTCTTTCTGCGAAAGTGCTGTTTTCACAGTGCTAAGTACTCCCAACTCTATCAACAATGTAGGTTTTACCAGTTTTCTAAGTCTCTCTTATTTTCTTGGAGTAACACATGAAATTCTCTGTGTAAACCTTTGTAACTTCTCTAGATAGATGAATCACTGTGTACTTTCTCTTTTTTCTATCTGTTACCAATCTTGTGAAACACATACATTGTCTGTTCACTGTTTCCCGGTCTTCGAGAAGTAGATTTATTTGTGGAAAAGTTCTGTTTTCACAGTGCTAAGTATTCGAACTCTATCAAGAATGTAGGTTTTACCAGTTTTCTAAGTCTCTCTTATTTTCTTGTACTTATACTTGGAATTCTCTGTGTAAACCTCTGTAACTTCTCTAGGTAGATGAATCCCTGTGTACTTTCTCTTGTTTCTATCTGTTACCAATCTTGAGAAACTCATACATTCTCTGTTCACTATTTTCCGGTCTTAGAGAAGTAGATTTCTTTCTGGGTAAGTGCTGTTTTCACAGTGCTAAGTACTCCCAACTCTATCAACAATGTAGGTTTTACCAGTTTTCTAAGTCTCTCTTATTTTCTTGTACTTATACTTGGAATTCTCTGTGTAAACCTCTGTAACTTCTATAGCTAGGTGAATCACTGTGTACTTTCTCTTGTTTCTATCTGTTACCAATCTTGAGAAACTCATGCATTCTCTGTTCACTGTTTCCCGGTCTTAGAGAAGTAGATTTCTTTCTGCGAAAGTGCTGTTTTCACAGTGCTAAGTACTCCCAACTCTATCAACCATGTAGGTTTTACGAGTTGTCTATGTCTCTCTTATTTTCTTGTACTTATACTTGGAATTCTCCGTGTAAACCTCTGTAACTTCTCTAGGTAGATGAATCACTGTGTACTTTCTCTTGTTTCTATCTGTTACCAAACTTGAGAAACTCAAACATACTCTGTTCTCTGTTTCCCGGTCTTAGAAAAGTAGATTTCTTTCGGCGAAAGTGCTGTTTTCACAGTGCTAAGTACTCGCAACTCCATTAACAATGTAGGTTTTACCAGTTTTATAAGTTTCTCTTATTTTCTTAGAGTTACACTTGAATTTCTCGGTGAAAACCTCTGTAACTTCTCTAGGTAGATGAATCACTGTGTACTTTCTCTTGTTTCTATCTGTTACCAATCTTGAGAAACTCATACATTCTCTATTCACTGTTTCCCGGTCTTAGAGAGGTAGGTTTCTTTCTGCGAAAGTGCTGTTTTCACAGTGCTAAATACTCCCAACTCTGTCAACAATGTAGGTTTTACCAGTTCTCTAAGTCTCTCTTATTTTCTGGTACTTATACTTGGAATTCTCTGTGTAAACTTCTGTAACTTCTCTAGGTAGATGAATCACTGTGTACTTTCTCTTGTTTCTATCTGTTACCAATCTTGAGAAACTGATACATTCCCTGTTTACTGTTTCGCGGTCTTGGAGAAGTAGATTTCTTTGTTCGAAAGTGCTGTTTTCACAGTGCTAAGTACTGCCAACTCCATCAACAATGTAGGTTTTACCAGTTTTCTAAGTCTCTCTTATTTTTTTGTACTTACACTTGGAATTCTCTGTGTAAACCTCTGTAACTTCTCTAGGTAGATGAATCAGTGTGTACTTTGTCTTGTTTCTGTCTGTTTCCAATCTTGAGAAACTCATACATTCTCTGTTCACTCCTTCCCGGTCTTAGAGAAGTAGATTTGTTTCTGCGAAAGTGCTGTTTTCACAGTGCTAAGTACTCCCAACTCTATCAACAATGTAGGTTTTACCAGTTTTCTAACTCTCTCTTATTTTCTTGGAGTAACACATGAAATTCTCTGTGTAAACCTCTGTAACTTCTCTAGGTAGATGAATCACTGTGTACTTTGCCTTGTTTCTATCTGTTACCAAGCTTGAGAAAGTGATACATTCTCGGTTGAGTGTTTCCCGGTCTTAAAAAAGTAGATTTCTTTCTGCGAAAGTGCTGTTTTCACAGTGCTAAGTACTCCCAACTCTATCAACAATGTAGGTTTTGCCAGTTTTCTAACTCTCTCTTCTTTTCTTGTACTTAAACTTGGAATTCTCTGTGTAAACCTCTATAACTTCTCTAGACTTTCTCTTGTTTCTATCTGTTACCAATGTTGAGTAACTCATACATTCCCTGTTCACTGTTTCCCGGTCTTAGAGAAGTAGATTTCTTTCTGGGAAGTGCTGTCTTCACAGTGCTAAGTACTCCCAACTCTATCAACAATGTGGGTTTTACAAGTTTTCTAAGTCTCTCTTATTTTCTTGTACTTATACTTGGAATTCTCTGTGTAAACCTCTGTAACTTCTCTAGGTAGATGAATCACTGTGTACTTTCTCTTGTTTCTATCTGTTACCAATCTTGAGAAACGGATACATTCTCTGTTCAGTATTTCCCGGTCCATGAGAAGTAGATTTCTTTCTGCGAAAGTGCTGTTTTCACAGTGCTAAGTACTCCCAACTCTATCAACAATGTAGGTTTTACCAGTTTTCTAAGTCTCTCTTATTTTCTTGTACTAATACTTGGAATTCTCTGTGTAAACCTCCGTAACTTCTCTAGGTAGATGAATCACTGTGTACTTTCTCTTGTTTCTATCTGTTACCAATGTTGAGAAACTCAAACATACTCTTTTCACTGTTTCCCGGTCTTAGAGAAGTAGATTTCTTTCGGCAAAAGTGCTGTTTTTACAGTGCTAAGTACTCCCAACTCCATTAACAATGTAGGTTTTATCAGTTTTCTAAGTCTCTCTTATTTTCTTGTACTTATACTTGGAATTCTCTGTGTAAACCTCTGTAACTTCTCTAGGTAGATGAATCACTGTGTACTTTCTCTTGTTTCTATCTGTTACCAATTTGAGAAACTCATACATTCTTTGTTCACTGTCTCGCGGTCTTAGAGAGGTAGATTTCTTTCTGGGAAAGTGCAGTTTTCACAGTGCTAATTACTCCCAACTCTATCAACAATGTAGGTTTTATCAGTTTTCTAAATCTCTCTTATTTTCTTGTACTTATACTTGGAATTCTCTGTGTAAACCTCTGTAACTTCTCTAGGTAGATGAAAAACTGTGTTCTTTCTCTTGTTTCTATCTGTTACCAATCTTGAGAAACTCACACATTTTCTGTTGAGTGTTTCCCGGTCTTAGAGAAATAGATTTCTTTCTGCAAATGTGCTGTTTTCACAGTGCTAAGTACTCCCAACTCTGTCAACAATGTAGGTTTTACCAGTTTTCTAAGTCTCTCTTATTTATTTGGAGTTACACATGGATTTCTCTGTGTAAACCTCTGTAACTTTTCTAGGTAGATGAATCTCTGTGTACTTTCTCTTGTTTCTATCTGTTACAAATTTTGAGAAACTCAAACATTCTCTGTTCACTGTTTCGCGGTCTTCGAGAAGTAGATTCCTTTCGGCGAAAGTGCTGTTTTCACAGTGCTAATTACTCCCAACTCCATAACAATTTAGGTTTTACCAGTTTTTTAATTCTCTCTTATTTTCTTGTACTTATACTTGGAATTCTCTGTGTAAACCGCTGTAACTTCTCTAGGTAGATGAATCACTGTATACTTTCTCTTGTTTCTATCTGTTACCAATCTTGAGAAACTCAAACATTCTCTGTTCACTGTTTCCCGGTCTTAGAGAAGTAGATTTCTTTGTGCGAAAGTGCTGTTTTCACAGTGCTAAGTACTCCCAACTCTATGAACAATGTAGGTTTTACCAGTGGTCTAAGACTCTCTTATTTTCTTGTACTTATACTTGGAATTCTCTGTGTAAACCTCTGTAACTTCTCTAGGTAAATGAATCACTGTGTGCTTTCTCTTGTTTCTGTCTGTTACCAACCTTGAGAAACTCAAACATTCTCTGTTCAGTGTTTCGCGGACTTAGACAAGTAGATTTCTCTCTGCGAATGTGCTGTTTTCACAGTGCTAAGTACTCCCAACTCTATCAACAATGTAGGTGTTACCCGTTTTCTAAGTCTCTCTTATTTTCGTGCAGTAACACTTGGAATTCTCTGTGTAAACCTCTGTAACTTCTCTAGGTACATGAATCACTGTGTACTTTCTCTTGTTTCTATCTGTTACCAATCTTCAGAAACTCATACATTCTCTGTTCACTGTTTCCCGGTCTTAGAGAAGTAGATTTCTTTCTTCGAAAGTGGTGTTTTCACAGTGCTAAGTACTCCCAACTCTATCAACAATGTATGTTTTACCAGTTTTCTAAGTCTCTCTTATTTTCTTGGAGTAACACTTGGAATATTCTGTGTAAACCTCTGTAACTTCTCTAGGTAGATGAATCCCTGTGTACTTTCTCTTGTTTCTATCTGTTACCAATCTTGAGAAACTCATACATTCTCTGTTCACTGTTTCCCCGTCTTAGAGAACTAGATTTCTTTGTGCGAATGTGCTGTTTTCACATTGCTAAGTACTCCCAACTCTGTCAACAATGTAGGTTTTACCAGTTTTCTAAGTCTCTCTTATTTTCTTGTACATATACTTGGAATTCTCTGTGTAAACCTCTGTAACTTCTCTAGGTAGATGAATCACTGTGTACTTTCTCTTGTTTCTATCTGTTACCAATCTTCAGAAACTGATACATTCTCTGTTCAGTGTTTCCCGGTCTAAGAGAAGTAGATTTCTTTGTGCGAAAGTGCTGTTTTCACAGTGCTAAGGACTACCAACTCTATAAACAATGTAGGTTTTACCAGTTTTCTAAATCTCTCTTATTTTCTTGTACTATACTCTGAATTCTCTGTGTAAACCTTTCTAACTTCTCTAGGTAGATGAATCACTGTTTACTTTCTCTTGCTTCTATCTGTTACCAATCTTGAGAAACTGATACATTCCCTATTCACTGTTTCCCGGAATTAGAGAAGTAGATTTCTTTCTGCGCAAGTGCTGTTTTCACAGTGCTAAGTACTCCCAACTGTATCAACAATGTAGGTTTTACCAGTTTTCTAAGTCTCTCTTATTTTCTTGTACTTATACTTGGAATTCTCTGTGTAAATCTCTGTAACTTCTCTAGTTAGATGAATCACTGTACACTTTCCCTTCTTTCTATCTGTTACCAATCTTGAGAAACTCATACATTCTCTGCTCACTGTTTCCTGGTCTTACAGAAGTAGATTTCTTTCTTCGACGTTCTGTTTTCACCGTGCTAAGTACTCCCAACTCTATCAATATTGTGGGTTTTATGATTTTTCTAAGTCTCTCTTATTTTCTTGTACTTATACTTGGAATTCTCTGTGTAAACCTCTGTAACTTCTCTAGACTTTCTCTTGTTTCTATCTGTTACCAATCTTGAGAAACTCATACATTCTCTGTTCACTGTTTTCCGGTCAATGAGAAGTAGATTTCTTTCTGCGAAAGTGCTGTTTTCACAGTGCCTAATACTCTCAACTCTATCAACAATGTAGGTTTTACCGGTTTTCTAAGTCTCTCTTATTTTCTTGTACTTATACTTGGAATTCTCTGTGTAAACCTCTGTAACTTTTCTATGTAGATGAATCACTGTGTAGTTTCTCTTGTTTCTATCAGTTACCAACTTGAGAAACTCATACATTCTTTGTTCACTGTCTCGCGGTCTTAGAGAGGTAGATTTCTTTCTGGGAAAGTGCAGCTTTCACAGTGCTAATTACTCCCAACTCTATCAACAATGTAGGTTTTATCAGTTTTCTAAGTCTCTCTTATTTTCGTCGAGTAACACTTGGAATTCTTTGTGTAAACCACTGTAACTTCTCTAGGTACATGAATCACTGTCTACCTTCTCTTGTTTCCATCTGTTACCAATCTTGAGAAACTCATACATTCTCTGTTTACTGTTTCCCGGTCTTAGAGAAGTAGATTTCCTTCTGCGAAAGTGTTGTTTTCACAGTGCTAAGTACTCCCAACTCTATCAACAATGTAGGTTTTACCAGTTTGCTAAATCTCTCTTATTTCCTTGTACTTATACTTGGAATTCTCTGTGTAAACCTCTGTAACTTCTCTAGTTAGATGAATCACTGTGTACTTTCCCTTGTTTCTATCTGTTATCAATCTTGAGAAACTCATACCTTCTCTGTTCACTGTTTCCCGGTCTTAGAGAAGTAGATTTCTTTCTGGGAAAGTGCTGTTTTCACTGTGCTAAGTACTCCCAACTCTATCAACAATGTAGGTTTTACCAGTTTTCTAAGTCTCTCTTATTTTCTTGTAGTATACTCTGAATTCTCTGTGTAAACCTCTGTAACTTATCTAGGTAGATTAATCACTGTATACTTTCTCTTGTTTCTATCTGTTACCAATCTTGAGAAACTCAAACATTCTCTGTTCACTGTTTCCCGGTCTTAGAGAAGTAGATTTCTTTCTGTGAAAGTGCTGTTTTCACAGTGCTAGGTACTCCCAACTCTATCAACAATGTAGGTTTTACCAGTTTTCTAAGTCTCTCTTATTTTCTTGTACTTATACTTGTAATTCTCTGTATGAATATCTGTACTTCTCTAGGTAGATGAATCACTGTGTACTTACTCTTGTTTCTAGCTTTTACCAATCTTGAGAAACTCATACTTACTCTATTCACTGTTTCCCGGTCTTAGAGAAGTAGATTTCTGTCTGCGAAAGTGCTGTTTTCACAGTGCTAAGGAGTCCTAACTGTATCAACAATGTAGGTTTTAACAGTTTTCTAAGTCTCTCTTATTTTCTTGTACTTATACTTGGAATTCTCTGTGTAAACCTATGTAACTTCTCTTGGTAGATGAATCACTGTGTACTTTCTCTTGTTTCTATCTGTTACCAATCTTGAGAAACTCATACATTCTCTGTTCACTGTTTCCCCGTCTTAGAGAACTAGATTTCTTTGTGCGAATGTGCTGTTTTCACAGTGCTAAGTACTCCCAACTCTGTCAACAATGTAGGTTTTACCAGTTTTCTAAGTCTCTCTTATTTTCTTGGAGTTACCCTTGGATTTCTCGGTGAAAACCTCTGTAATTTCTCTAGGTAGATGAATCACTGTGTACTTTCTCTTGCTTCTATCTGTTAGCAATCTTGAGAAACTCATACATTCTCTGTTCACTGTTTCCCGGTCTTAGAGAAGTAGATTTCTTTCTGCGAAAGTGCTGTTTTCACAGTGCTAGCTACTCCCAACTCTATCAACAATGTAGGTTTTACCGGTTTTCTAAGTCTCTCTTGTTTTCTTGTACTTATACTTGGAATTCTCTGTGTAAACCTCTGTAACTTCTCTAGGTAGATGAATCACTGTGTACTTTCTCTTGTTTCTATCTGTTACCAATTTGAGAAACTCATACATTCTTTGTTCACTGTCTCGCGGTCTTAGAGAGGTAGATTTCTTTCTGGGAAAGTGCAGTTTTCACAGTGCTAATTACTCCCAACTCTATCAACAATGTAGGTTTTATCAGTTTTCTAAATCTCTCTTATTTTCTTGTACTTATACTTGGAATTCTCTGTGTAAACCTCTGTAACTTCTCTAGGTAGATGAAAAACTGTGTTCTTTCTCTTGTTTCTATCTGTTACCAATCTTGAGAAACTCACACATTTTCTGTTGAGTGTTTCCCGGTCTTAGAGAAATACATTTCTTTCTGCAAATGTGCTGTTTTCACAGTGCTAAGTACTCCCAACTCTGTCAACAATGTAGGTTTTACCAGTTTTCTAAGTCTCTCTTATTTATTTGGAGTTACACATGGATTTCTCTGTGTAAACCTCTGTAACTTTTCTAGGTAGATGAATCTCTGTGTACTTTCTCTTGTTTCTATCTGTTACCAATTTTGAGAAACTCAAACATTCTCTGTTCACTGTTTCGCGGTCTTCGAGAAGTAGATTCCTTTCGGCGAAAGTGCTGTTTTCACAGTGCTAATTACTCCCAACTCCATAACAATTTAGGTTTTACCAGTTTTTTAATTCTCTCTTATTTTCTTGTACTTATACTTGGAATTCTCTGTGTAAACCGCTGTAACTTCTCTAGGTAGATGAATCACTGTATACTTTCTCTTGTTTCTATCTGTTACCAATCTTGAGAAACTCAAACATTCTCTGTTCACTGTTTCCCGGTCTTAGAGAAGTAGATTTCTTTGTGCGAAAGTGCTGTTTTCACAGTGCTAAGTACTCCCAACTCTATGAACAATGTAGGTTTTACCAGTGGTCTAAGACTCTCTTATTTTCTTGTACTTATACTTGGAATTCTCTGTGTAAACCTCTGTAACTTCTCTAGGTAAATGAATCACTGTGTGCTTTCTCTTGTTTCTGTCTGTTACGAACCTTGAGAAACTCAAACATTCTCTGTTCAGTGTTTCGCGGACTTAGACAAGTAGATTTCTCTCTGCGAATGTGCTGTTTTCACAGTGCTAAGTACTCCCAACTCTATCAACAATGTAGGTGTTACCCGTTTTCTAAGTCTCTCTTATTTTCGTGCAGTAACACTTGGAATTCTCTGTGTAAACCTCTGTAACTTCTCTAGGTACATGAATCACTGTGTACTTTCTCTTGTTTCTATCTGTTACCAATCTTCAGAAACTCATACATTCTCTGTTCACTGTTTCCCGGTCTTAGAGAAGTAGATTTCTTTCTTCGAAAGTGGTGTTTTCACAGTGCTAAGTACTCCCAACTCTATCAACAATGTATGTTTTACCAGTTTTCTAAGTCTCTCTTATTTTCTTGGAGTAACACTTGGAATATTCTGTGTAAACCTCTGTAACTTCTCTAGGTAGATGAATCACTGTGTACTTTCTCTTGTTTCTATCTGTTACCAATCTTGAGAAACTCATACATTCTCTGTTCACTGTTTCCCCGTCTTAGAGAACTAGATTTCTTTGTGCGAATGTGCTGTTTTCACATTGCTAAGTACTCCCAACTCTGTCAACAATGTAGGTTTTACCAGTTTTCTAAGTCTCTCTTATTTTCTTGTACATATACTTGGAATTCTCTGTGTAAACCTCTGTAACTTCTCTAGGTAGATGAATCACTGTGTACTTTCTCTTGTTTCTATCTGTTACCAATCTTCAGAAACTGATACATTCTCTGTTCAGTGTTTCCCGGTCTAAGAGAAGTAGATTTCTTTGTGCGAAAGTGCTGTTTTCACAGTGCTAAGGACTACAAACTCTATAAACAATGTAGGTTTTACCAGTTTTCTAAATCTCTCTTATTTTCTTGTACTATACTCTGAATTCTCTGTGTAAACCTTTCTAACTTCTCTAGGTAGATGAATCACTGTTTACTTTCTCTTGCTTCTATCTGTTACCAATCTTGAGAAACTGATACATTCCCTATTCACTGTTTCCCGGAATTAGAGAAGTAGATTTCTTTCTGCGCAAGTGCTGTTTTCACAGTGCTAAGTACTCCCAACTGTATCAACAATGTAGGTTTTACCAGTTTTCTAAGTCTCTCTTATTTTCTTGTACTTATACTTGGAATTCTCTGTGTAAATCTCTGTAACTTCTCTAGTTAGATGAATCACTGTACACTTTCCCTTCTTTCTATCTGTTACCAATCTTGAGAAACTCAAACATTCTCTGTTCACTGTTTCCCGGTCTTAGAGAAGTAGATTTCTTTCTGTGAAAGTGCTGTTTTCACAGTGCTAGGTACTCCCAACTCTATCAACAATGTAGGTTTTACCAGTTTTCTAAGTCTCTCTTATTTTCTTGTACTTATACTTGTAATTCTCTGTATGAATATCTGTACTTCTCTAGGTAGATGAATCACTGTGTACTTACTCTTGTTTCTAGCTTTTACCAATCTTGAGAAACTCATACTTACTCTATTCACTGTTTCCCGGTCTTAGAGAAGTAGATTTCTGTCTGCGAAAGTGCTGTTTTCACAGTGCTAAGGAGTCCTAACTGTATCAACAATGTAGGTTTTAACAGTTTTCTAAGTCTCTCTTATTTTCTTGTACTTATACTTGGAATTCTCTGTGTAAACCTATGTAACTTCTCTTGGTAGATGAATCACTGTGTACTTTCTCTTGTTTCTATCTGTTACCAATCTTGAGAAACTCATACATTCTCTGTTCACTGTTTCCCCGTCTTAGAGAACTAGATTTCTTTGTGCGAATGTGCTGTTTTCACAGTGCTAAGTACTCCCAACTCTGTCAACAATGTAGGTTTTACCAGTTTTCTAAGTCTCTCTTATTTTCTTGGAGTTACCCTTGGATTTCTCGGTGAAAACCTCTGTAATTTCTCTAGGTAGATGAATCACTGTGTACTTTCTCTTGCTTCTATCTGTTAGCAATCTTGAGAAACTCATACATTCTCTGTTCACTGTTTCCCGATCTTAGAGAAGTAGATTTCTTTCTGCGAAAGTGCTGTTTTCACAGTGCTAGCTACTCCCAACTCTATCAACAATGTAGGTTTTACCGGTTTTCTAAGTCTCTCTTGTTTTCTTGTACTTATACTTGGAATTCTCTGTGTAAACCTCTGTAACTTCTCTAGGTAGATGAATCACTGTGTACTTTCTCTTGTTTCTATCTGTTACCAATTTGAGAAACTCATACATTCTTTGTTCACTGTCTCGCGGTCTTAGAGAGGTAGATTTCTTTCTGGGAAAGTGCAGTTTTCACAGTGCTAATTACTCCCAACTCTATCAACAATGTAGGTTTTATCAGTTTTCTAAATCTCTCTTATTTTCTTGTACTTATACTTGGAATTCTCTGTGTAAACCTCTGTAACTTCTCTAGGTAGATGAAAAACTGTGTTCTTTCTCTTGTTTCTATCTGTTACCAATCTTGAGAAACTCACACATTTTCTGTTGAGTGTTTCCCGGTCTTAGAGAAATACATTTCTTTCTGCAAATGTGCTGTTTTCACAGTGCTAAGTACTCCCAACTCTGTCAACAATGTAGGTTTTACCAGTTTTCTAAGTCTCTCTTATTTATTTGGAGTTACACATGGATTTCTCTGTGTAAACCTCTGTAACTTTTCTAGGTAGATGAATCTCTGTGTACTTTCTCTTGTTTCTATCTGTTACCAATTTTGAGAAACTCAAACATTCTCTGTTCACTGTTTCGCGGTCTTCGAGAAGTAGATTCCTTTCGGCGAAAGTGCTGTTTTCACAGTGCTAATTACTCCCAACTCCATAACAATTTAGGTTTTACCAGTTTTTTAATTCTCTCTTATTTTCTTGTACTTATACTTGGAATTCTCTGTGTAAACCGCTGTAACTTCTCTAGGTAGATGAATCACTGTATACTTTCTCTTGTTTCTATCTGTTACCAATCTTGAGAAACTCAAACATTCTCTGTTCACTGTTTCCCGGTCTTAGAGAAGTAGATTTCTTTGTGCGAAAGTGCTGTTTTCACAGTGCTAAGTACTCCCAACTCTATGAACAATGTAGGTTTTACCAGTGGTCTAAGACTCTCTTATTTTCTTGTACTTATACTTGGAATTCTCTGTGTAAACCTCTGTAACTTCTCTAGGTAAATGAATCACTGTGTGCTTTCTCTTGTTTCTGTCTGTTACGAACCTTGAGAAACTCAAACATTCTCTGTTCAGTGTTTCGCGGACTTAGACAAGTAGATTTCTCTCTGCGAATGTGCTGTTTTCACAGTGCTAAGTACTCCCAACTCTATCAACAATGTAGGTGTTACCCGTTTTCTAAGTCTCTCTTATTTTCGTGCAGTAACACTTGGAATTCTCTGTGTAAACCTCTGTAACTTCTCTAGGTACATGAATCACTGTGTACTTTCTCTTGTTTCTATCTGTTACCAATCTTCAGAAACTCATACATTCTCTGTTCACTGTTTCCCGGTCTTAGAGAAGTAGATTTCTTTCTTCGAAAGTGGTGTTTTCACAGTGCTAAGTACTCCCAACTCTATCAACAATGTATGTTTTACCAGTTTTCTAAGTCTCTCTTATTTTCTTGGAGTAACACTTGGAATATTCTGTGTAAACCTCTGTAACTTCTCTAGGTAGATGAATCACTGTGTACTTTCTCTTGTTTCTATCTGTTACCAATCTTGAGAAACTCATACATTCTCTGTTCACTGTTTCCCCGTCTTAGAGAACTAGATTTCTTTGTGCGAATGTGCTGTTTTCACATTGCTAAGTACTCCCAACTCTGTCAACAATGTAGGTTTTACCAGTTTTCTAAGTCTCTCTTATTTTCTTGTACATATACTTGGAATTCTCTGTGTAAACCTCTGTAACTTCTCTAGGTAGATGAATCACTGTGTACTTTCTCTTGTTTCTATCTGTTACCAATCTTCAGAAACTGATACATTCTCTGTTCAGTGTTTCCCGGTCTAAGAGAAGTAGATTTCTTTGTGCGAAAGTGCTGTTTTCACAGTGCTAAGGACTACAAACTCTATAAACAATGTAGGTTTTACCAGTTTTCTAAATCTCTCTTATTTTCTTGTACTATACTCTGAATTCTCTGTGTAAACCTTTCTAACTTCTCTAGGTAGATGAATCACTGTTTACTTTCTCTTGCTTCTATCTGTTACCAATCTTGAGAAACTGATACATTCCCTATTCACTGTTTCCCGGAATTAGAGAAGTAGATTTCTTTCTGCGCAAGTGCTGTTTTCACAGTGCTAAGTACTCCCAACTGTATCAACAATGTAGGTTTTACCAGTTTTCTAAGTCTCTCTTATTTTCTTGTACTTATACTTGGAATTCTCTGTGTAAATCTCTGTAACTTCTCTAGTTAGATGAATCACTGTACACTTTCCCTTCTTTCTATCTGTTACCAATCTTGAGAAACTCAAACATTCTCTGTTCACTGTTTCCCGGTCTTAGAGAAGTAGATTTCTTTCTGTGAAAGTGCTGTTTTCACAGTGCTAGGTACTCCCAACTCTATCAACAATGTAGGTTTTACCAGTTTTCTAAGTCTCTCTTATTTTCTTGTACTTATACTTGTAATTCTCTGTATGAATATCTGTACTTCTCTAGGTAGATGAATCACTGTGTACTTACTCTTGTTTCTAGCTTTTACCAATCTTGAGAAACTCATACTTACTCTATTCACTGTTTCCCGGTCTTAGAGAAGTAGATTTCTGTCTGCGAAAGTGCTGTTTTCACAGTGCTAAGGAGTCCTAACTGTATCAACAATGTAGGTTTTAACAGTTTTCTAAGTCTCTCTTATTTTCTTGTACTTATACTTGGAATTCTCTGTGTAAACCTATGTAACTTCTCTTGGTAGATGAATCACTGTGTACTTTCTCTTGTTTCTATCTGTTACCAATCTTGAGAAACTCATACATTCTCTGTTCACTGTTTCCCCGTCTTAGAGAACTAGATTTCTTTGTGCGAATGTGCTGTTTTCACAGTGCTAAGTACTCCCAACTCTGTCAACAATGTAGGTTTTACCAGTTTTCTAAGTCTCTCTTATTTTCTTGGAGTTACCCTTGGATTTCTCGGTGAAAACCTCTGTAATTTCTCTAGGTAGATGAATCACTGTGTACTTTCTCTTGCTTCTATCTGTTAGCAATCTTGAGAAACTCATACATTCTCTGTTCACTGTTTCCCGGTCTTAGAGAAGTAGATTTCTTTCTGCGAAAGTGCTGTTTTCACAGTGCTAGCTACTCCCAACTCTATCAACAATGTAGGTTTTACCGGTTTTCTAAGTCTCTCTTGTTTTCTTGTACTTATACTTGGAATTCTCTGTGTAAACCTCTGTAACTTCTCTAGGTAGATGAATCACTGTGTACTTTCTCTTGTTTCTATCTGTTACCAATTTGAGAAACTCATACATTCTTTGTTCACTGTCTCGCGGTCTTAGAGAGGTAGATTTCTTTCTGGGAAAGTGCAGTTTTCACAGTGCTAATTACTCCCAACTCTATCAACAATGTAGGTTTTATCAGTTTTCTAAATCTCTCTTATTTTCTTGTACTTATACTTGGAATTCTCTGTGTAAACCTCTGTAACTTCTCTAGGTAGATGAAAAACTGTGTTCTTTCTCTTGTTTCTATCTGTTACCAATCTTGAGAAACTCACACATTTTCTGTTGAGTGTTTCCCGGTCTTAGAGAAATAGATTTCTTTCTGCAAATGTGCTGTTTTCACAGTGCTAAGTACTCCCAACTCTGTCAACAATGTAGGTTTTACCAGTTTTCTAAGTCTCTCTTATTTATTTGGAGTTACACATGGATTTCTCTGTGTAAACCTCTGTAACTTTTCTAGGTAGATGAATCTCTGTGTACTTTCTCTTGTTTCTATCTGTTACCAATTTTGAGAAACTCAAACATTCTCTGTTCACTGTTTCGCGGTCTTCGAGAAGTAGATTCCTTTCGGCGAAAGTGCTGTTTTCACAGTGCTAATTACTCCCAACTCCATAACAATTTAGGTTTTACCAGTTTTTTAATTCTCTCTTATTTTCTTGTACTTATACTTGGAATTCTCTGTGTAAACCGCTGTAACTTCTCTAGGTAGATGAATCACTGTATACTTTCTCTTGTTTCTATCTGTTACCAATCTTGAGAAACTCAAACATTCTCTGTTCACTGTTTCCCGGTCTTAGAGAAGTAGATTTCTTTGTGCGAAAGTGCTGTTTTCACAGTGCTAAGTACTCCCAACTCTATGAACAATGTAGGTTTTACCAGTGGTCTAAGACTCTCTTATTTTCTTGTACTTATACTTGGAATTCTCTGTGTAAACCTCTGTAACTTCTCTAGGTAAATGAATCACTGTGTGCTTTCTCTTGTTTCTGTCTGTTACGAACCTTGAGAAACTCAAACATTCTCTGTTCAGTGTTTCGCGGACTTAGACAAGTAGATTTCTCTCTGCGAATGTGCAGTTTTCACAGTGCTAAGTACTCCCAACTCTATCAACAATGTAGGTGTTACCCGTTTTCTAAGTCTCTCTTATTTTCGTGCAGTAACACTTGGAATTCTCTGTGTAAACCTCTGTAACTTCTCTAGGTACATGAATCACTGTGTACTTTCTCTTGTTTCTATCTGTTACCAATCTTCAGAAACTCATACATTCTCTGTTCACTGTTTCCCGGTCTTAGAGAAGTAGATTTCTTTCTTCGAAAGTGGTGTTTTCACAGTGCTAAGTACTCCCAACTCTATCAACAATGTATGTTTTACCAGTTTTCTAAGTCTCTCTTATTTTCTTGGAGTAACACTTGGAATATTCTGTGTAAACCTCTGTAACTTCTCTAGGTAGATGAATCCCTGTGTACTTTCTCTTGTTTCTATCTGTTACCAATCTTGAGAAACTCATACATTCTCTGTTCACTGTTTCCCCGTCTTAGAGAACTAGATTTCTTTGTGCGAATGTGCTGTTTTCACATTGCTAAGTACTCCCAACTCTGTCAACAATGTAGGTTTTACCAGTTTTCTAAGTCTCTCTTATTTTCTTGTACATATACTTGGAATTCTCTGTGTAAACCTCTGTAACTTCTCTAGGTAGATGAATCACTGTGTACTTTCTCTTGTTTCTATCTGTTACCAATCTTCAGAAACTGATACATTCTCTGTTCAGTGTTTCCCGGTCTAAGAGAAGTAGATTTCTTTGTGCGAAAGTGCTGTTTTCACAGTGCTAAGGACTACCAACTCTATAAACAATGTAGGTTTTACCAGTTTTCTAAATCTCTCTTATTTTCTTGTACTATACTCTGAATTCTCTGTGTAAACCTTTCTAACTTCTCTAGGTAGATGAATCACTGTTTACTTTCTCTTGCTTCTATCTGTTACCAATCTTGAGAAACTGATACATTCCCTATTCACTGTTTCCCGGAATTAGAGAAGTAGATTTCTTTCTGCGCAAGTGCTGTTTTCACAGTGCTAAGTACTCCCAACTGTATCAACAATGTAGGTTTTACCAGTTTTCTAAGTCTCTCTTATTTTCTTGTACTTATACTTGGAATTCTCTGTGTAAATCTCTGTAACTTCTCTAGTTAGATGAATCACTGTACACTTTCCCTTCTTTCTATCTGTTACCAATCTTGAGAAACTCATACATTCTCTGCTCACTGTTTCCTGGTCTTACAGAAGTAGATTTCTTTCTTCGACGTTCTGTTTTCACCGTGCTAAGTACTCCCAACTCTATCAATATTGTGGGTTTTATGATTTTTCTAAGTCTCTCTTATTTTCTTGTACTTATACTTGGAATTCTCTGTGTAAACCTCTGTAACTTCTCTAGACTTTCTCTTGTTTCTATCTGTTACCAATCTTGAGAAACTCATACATTCTCTGTTCACTGTTTTCCGGTCAATGAGAAGTAGATTTCTTTCTGCGAAAGTGCTGTTTTCACAGTGCCTAATACTCTCAACTCTATCAACAATGTAGGTTTTACCGGTTTTCTAAGTCTCTCTTATTTTCTTGTACTTATACTTGGAATTCTCTGTGTAAACCTCTGTAACTTTTCTATGTAGATGAATCACTGTGTAGTTTCTCTTGTTTCTATCTGTTACCAACTTGAGAAACTCATACATTCTTTGTTCACTGTCTCGCGGTCTTAGAGAGGTAGATTTCTTTCTGGGAAAGTGCAGCTTTCACAGTGCTAATTACTCCCAACTCTATCAACAATGTAGGTTTTATCAGTTTTCTAAGTCTCTCTTATTTTCGTCGAGTAACACTTGGAATTCTTTGTGTAAACCACTGTAACTTCTCTAGGTACATGAATCACTGTCTACCTTCTCTTGTTTCCATCTGTTACCAATCTTGAGAAACTCATACATTCTCTGTTTACTGTTTCCCGGTCTTAGAGAAGTAGATTTCCTTCTGCGAAAGTGTTGTTTTCACAGTGCTAAGTACTCCCAACTCTATCAACAATGTAGGTTTTACCAGTTTGCTAAATCTCTCTTATTTTCTTATACTTATACTTGGAATTCTCTGTGTAAACCTCTGTAACTTCTCTAGTTAGATGAATCACTGTGTACTTTCCCTTGTTTCTATCTGTTATCAATCTTGAGAAACTCATACCTTCTCTGTTCACTGTTTCCCGGTCTTAGAGAAGTAGATTTCTTTCTGGGAAAGTGCTGTTTTCACTGTGCTAAGTACTCCCAACTCTATCAACAATGTAGGTTTTACCAGTTTTCTAAGTCTCTCTTATTTTCTTGTAGTATACTCTGAATTCTCTGTGTAAACCTCTGTAACTTCTCTAAGTAGATTAATCACTGTATACTTTCTCTTGTTTCTATCTGTTACCAATCTTGAGAAACTCAAACATTCTCTGTTCACTGTTTCCCGGTCTTAGAGAAGTAGATTTCTTTCTGTGAAAGTGCTGTTTTCACAGTGCTAGGTACTCCCAACTCTATCAACAATGTAGGTTTTACCAGTTTTCTAAGTCTCTCTTATTTTCTTGTACTTATACTTGTAATTCTCTGTATGAATATCTGTACTTCTCTAGGTAGATGAATCACTGTGTACTTACTCTTGTTTCTAGCTTTTACCAATCTTGAGAAACTCATACTTACTCTATTCACTGTTTCCCGGTCTTAGAGAAGTAGATTTCTGTCTGCGAAAGTGCTGTTTTCACAGTGCTAAGGAGTCCTAACTGTATCAACAATGTAGGTTTTAACAGTTTTCTAAGTCTCTCTTATTTTCTTGTACTTATACTTGGAATTCTCTGTGTAAACCTATGTAACTTCTCTTGGTAGATGAATCACTGTGTACTTTCTCTTGTTTCTATCTGTTACCAATCTTGAGAAACTCATACATTCTCTGTTCACTGTTTCCCCGTCTTAGAGAACTAGATTTCTTTGTGCGAATGTGCTGTTTTCACAGTGCTAAGTACTCCCAACTCTGTCAACAATGTAGGTTTTACCAGTTTTCTAAGTCTCTCTTATTTTCTTGGAGTTACCCTTGGATTTCTCGGTGAAAACCTCTGTAATTTCTCTAGGTAGATGAATCACTGTGTACTTTCTCTTGCTTCTATCTGTTAGCAATCTTGAGAAACTCATACATTCTCTGTTCACTGTTTCCCGGTCTTAGAGAAGTAGATTTCTTTCTGCGAAAGTGCTGTTTTCACAGTGCTAGCTACTCCCAACTCTATCAACAATGTAGGTTTTACCGGTTTTCTAAGTCTCTCTTGTTTTCTTGTACTTATACTTGGAATTCTCTGTGTAAACCTCTGTAACTTCTCTAGGTAGATGAATCACTGTGTACTTTCTCTTGTTTCTATCTGTTACCAATTTGAGAAACTCATACATTCTTTGTTCACTGTCTCGCGGTCTTAGAGAGGTAGATTTCTTTCTGGGAAAGTGCAGTTTTCACAGTGCTAATTACTCCCAACTCTATCAACAATGTAGGTTTTATCAGTTTTCTAAATCTCTCTTATTTTCTTGTACTTATACTTGGAATTCTCTGTGTAAACCTCTGTAACTTCTCTAGGTAGATGAAAAACTGTGTTCTTTCTCTTGTTTCTATCTGTTACCAATCTTGAGAAACTCACACATTTTCTGTTGAGTGTTTCCCGGTCTTAGAGAAATAGATTTCTTTCTGCAAATGTGCTGTTTTCACAGTGCTAAGTACTCCCAACTCTGTCAACAATGTAGGTTTTACCAGTTTTCTAAGTCTCTCTTATTTATTTGGAGTTACACATGGATTTCTCTGTGTAAACCTCTGTAACTTTTCTAGGTAGATGAATCTCTGTGTACTTTCTCTTGTTTCTATCTGTTACCAATTTTGAGAAACTCAATCATTCTCTGTTCACTGTTTCGCGGTCTTCGAGAAGTAGATTCCTTTCGGCGAAAGTGCTGTTTTCACAGTGCTAAGTACTCCCAACTCTATGAACAATGTAGGTTTTACCAGTGGTCTAAGACTCTCTTATTTTCTTGTACTTATACTTGGAATTCTCTGTGTAAACCTCTGTAACTTCTCTAGGTAAATGAATCACTGTGTGCTTTCTCTTGTTTCTGTCTGTTACCAACCTTGAGAAACTCAAACATTCTCTGTTCAGTGTTTCGCGGACTTAGACAAGTAGATTTCTCTCTGCGAAAGTGCTGTTTTCACAGTGCTAAGTACTCCCAACTCTATCAACAATGTAGGTGTTACCCGTTTTCTAAGTCTCTCTTATTTTCGTGCAGTAACACTTGGAATTCTCTGTGTAAACCTCTGTAAGTTCTCTAGGTACATGAATCACTGTGTACTTTCTCTTGTTTCTATCTGTTACCAATCTTCAGAAACTCATACATTCTCTGTTCACTGTTTCCCGGTCTTAGAGAAGTAGATTTCTTTCTTCGAAAGTGGTGTTTTCACAGTGCTAAGTACTCCCAACTCTATCAACAATGTATGTTTTACCAGTTTTCTAAGTCTCTCTTATTTTCTTGGAGTAACACTTGGAATATTCTGTGTAAACCTCTGTAACTTCTCTAGGTAGATGAATCACTGTGTACTTTCTCTTGTTTCTATCTGTTACCAATCTTGAGAAACTCATACATTCTCTGTTCACTGTTTCCCCGTCTTAGAGAACTAGATTTCTTTGTGCGAATGTGCTGTTTTCACATTGCTAAGTACTCCCAACTCTGTCAACAATGTAGGTTTTACCAGTTTTCTAAGTCTCTCTTATTTTCTTGTACATATACTTGGAATTCTCTGTGTAAACCTCTGTAACTTCTCTAGGTAGATGAATCACTGTGTACTTTCTCTTGTTTCTATCTGTTACCAATCTTCAGAAACTGATACATTCTCTGTTCAGTGTTTCCCGGTCTAAGAGAAGTAGATTTCTTTGTGCGAAAGTGCTGTTTTCACAGTGCTAAGGACTACCAACTCTATAAACAATGTAGGTTTTACCAGTTTTCTAAATCTCTCTTATTTTCTTGTACTATACTCTGAATTCTCTGTGTAAACCTTTCTAACTTCTCTAGGTAGATGAATCACTGTTTACTTTCTCTTGCTTCTATCTGTTACCAATCTTGAGAAACTGATACATTCCCTATTCACTGTTTCCCGGAATTAGAGAAGTAGATTTCTTTCTGCGCAAGTGCTGTTTTCACAGTGCTAAGTACTCCCAACTGTATCAACAATGTAGGTTTTACCAGTTTTCTAAGTCTGTCTTATTTTCTTGGAGTTACACTTGGATTTCTCGGTGAAAACCTCTGTAACTTCTCTAGGTAGATGAATCACTGTGTACTTTCTCTTGCTTCTATCTGTTACCAATCTTGAGAAACTGATACATTCTCTATACACTGTTTCCCAGAATTAGAGAAGTAGATTTCTTTCTGTTCAAGTGCTGTTTTCACAGTGCTACGTACTCCTAACTCTATCAACAATGTAGGTTTTACCAGTTTTCTAAGTCTCTCTTATTTTCTTTTACTTATACTTGGAACTCTCTGTGTAAACCTCTGTAACGTCTCTAGGTAGATGAATCACTGTGTACTTTCTCTTGCTTCTATCTGTTACCAGTCTTGAGAAACTGATACATTCTCTTCACTGTTTCCCGGTCTTAGAGAAGTAGATTTCTTTGTGCGAAAGTGCTGTTTTCACAGTGCTAAGTACTCGCAACTCTATCAACAATGTAGGTTTTACCAGTTTTCTAAGTCTCTCTTATTTTCTTGTACTTATACTTGGAATTCTCTGTGTAAACCTCTGTAACTTCTCAAGGTAGATGAATCACTGTGTACTTTCTCTTGTTTCTATCTGTTTCCAAACTTGAGAAACTGAAACATTCTCTGTTCACTGTTTCGTGGACTTAGACAAGTAGATTTCTTTCTGCGAAAGTGCTGTTTTCACAGTGCTAAGAACTCCCAACTCTATCAACAATGTAGGTGTTACACGTTTTCTAAGTCTCTCTTATTTTCGTGGAGTAACACTTGGAATTCTCTGTGTAAACCTGTGTAACTTGTCTAGGTACGTGAATCACTGTGTACTTTTTCTTGTTTCTATCTGTTACCAATCTTGAGAAACTCATACATTCTCTGTTCACTGTTTCTCGGTCTTAGAGAAGTATATTTCTGTCTGCGAAAGCACTGTTTTCACAGTGCTAAATACTCCTAACTCTATCAACAATGTAGGTTTTACCAGTTTTCTAAGTCTCTCTTATTTTCTTGTACTTATACTTGGAATTCTTTTTGTAAACCTCTGTAACTTCTCTAGTAGATGAATCACAGTGTACTTTCTCTTGTTTCTATCTGTTACCAATCTTGAGAAACTCATACATTCTCTGTTCACTGTTTCCCGGTCATAGAGAGGTAGATTTCTTTCTGCGAAAGTGCTGTTTTCACAGTGCTTAGTACACCAAACTCTTAGAGCAATGTAGGTTTTACCAGTTTTCTAAGTCTCTCTTATTTTCTTGCAGTTACACTTGGACTTCTCTGTGGAAACCTCTGTAACTTCTCTAGGTAGATGAATCACTGTGTACTTTCTCTTGTTTCTATCTGTTTCCAAACTTGAGAAACTCATACATTCTCTGTTCACTGTTTCCCAGTCTTAGAGTAGTAGATTTCTTTCTGCGAAAGTGCTGTTTTCACCGTGCTAAGTACTGCCAACTGTATCAACTATGTAGATTTTACCAGTTTTCTATGTCTCTCGTATATTCTTGTACTTAGACTTCGCTGTGTAAACCTCTAACTTCTCTAGGTAGATGAATTACTGTGTACTTTCTCTTCTATCTATCTCTTACCAAACTTGAGAAACTCATACATTCTCTGTTCACTGTTTCTCGGTCTTAGAGAAGTAGATTTCTTTCTGCAAAAGTGATGTTTTCAAGGTGCTAAGTACCCCCAACTCTATCAACAATGTAGATTTTACCAGTTTTCTAAGTCTTTCTTATTTTCTTGAAGTTACACTTGGAATTCTCTGTTTAAAACTCTGTAACTTCTCTAGGTAGATGAATCACTGTGTACTTTCTCTTGTTTCTATCTGTTACCAATCTTGAGAATCTCATACATTCTCTGTTCACTGTTTCCTGGTCCTAGAGAAGTAGATTTGTTTTGGCGAAAGTGATGTTTTCACAGTGCTAAGTCCTCCCAACTCTATCAGCAATGTAGGTTTTACCAGATTTCTAAGTCTCCCTTATTGTCTTGTACTTATACTTGGAATTCTCTGTGTAAACCTCTGTAACTTCTCTAGGTAGATGAATCACAGTGCACTTTCTCTTGTTTCTATCTGTTACCAATCTTGAGAAACTCATACATTCTCTGTTCACTGTTTGGTGGTCTTAGAGAAGGACGTTTCTTTCTGCAAAAGTGAATTTTTCACAGTGCTATGTACTCCCAACTCTATCCAAAATGTAGGTTTTACCAGTTTTCTAAGTCTCTCTTATTTTCTGTACTTATACATGGACTTCTCTGTGTAAACCTCTGTAAGTTTTCTAGGTAGATGAATCACTGTGTACTTTCTCTTCTTCCTATCTCTTACCAATCTTGAGAAAGTCATACATTCTCTGTTCACTGTTTCGCGGTCTTAGAGAAGTAGATTTCTTTATGCGAACGTGCTGTTTTCACAGTGCTATGTACTCCCAATTCTATCAACAATGTAGGTTGTACCCGTTTTCTAAGTCTCTCTTATTGTCTTGTAGTTAGACTTGGAATTCTCTGTGTAAACCTCTCTAACTTCTCTAGGTAGATGAATCACTGGGTACGTTCTCTTGTTTCTATCTGTTACCAATCTTGAGAAACTCATACATTCTCTGTTCACTGTTTCCCGGTCTTAGAGAAGTAGATTTCTTTCTGCAAAAGTGCTGTTTTCACAGTGCTAAGTACTCCCAACGCTATCAACTATGTAGGTTTTACCAGTTTTCAAAGTGTCTCCTATTTTCTTGTGCTTATTCGTAGACCTCTCTGTGTAATCCTCTGTAACTTCTCTAGGTAGATCAGTCACTGTGTACTTTCTCTTGTTTCTATCTGTTACCAATCTTGAAAAACTCATACATTCTCTTTTTCCTGTTTCCTGGTCTTAGGGAAGTGGATTTCTTTCTGCGAAAGTGCTGTTTTCAGAGTGCTAAGTACTCCCAACTCTATCAACTATGTAGGTTTTACCAGTTTTCTAAGTCTCTTTTATTTTCTTGTACTTATACTTGGACTTCTCTGTGTAAACCTCTGTAACTTCTCTGGGTATATGAATCACTGGGTACTTTCTCTTGTTTCTATCTGTTACCAATCTTGAGAAACTCATATATTCTCTGTTCACTGTTTCGCGGTCTTAGAGAAGTAGATTTCTTTTTGTGAAAGTGCTGTTTTCACAGTGCTACGTACTCCCAACTCTATCAACTATGTAGGTTTTTCCAGTTTTCTAAGTCTCTCGTATTTTCTTGTACTTAGACTTCTCTGTCTAACCCTCTGTAACTTCTCTAATCAGATGAATCACTGTTTATTTTCTCTTGTTTCTATCTGTTACCAACCTTGAGAAACTCATACATTGTCTGTTCACTGTTTCACGGTCTTAGAGAAGTAGATTTCTTTCTGCAAAAGTAGTGTTTTCACAGTGCTAATTACTCCGAAGTCTATCAACTATGTAGGTTTTACCCGTTTTCTAAGTCTCTCTTTTTCTTGTGCTTATACTTAGACTTCTCTGTGTAAACCTCTGTAACTTCTCTAGGTAGATGAATCACTGTGTACTTTCCCTTCTTTCTATCTGTTACCAATCTTGAGAAACTCATACGTTCTCTTCACTGTTTACCGGTCTTAGAGAAGTAGATTGCTTTCTGCGAAAGTGATGTTTTCACAATGCTAAGTACTCCCAAATCTATTAGCAATGTAGGTTTTACCAGTTTCCTAAGTCTCTCTTATTTTCTTATGGTTATACTTGAAATTCTCTCTGTAAACCTCTGTAACTTGTCTAGGTAAAAGAATCACTGTGTACTTTCTCTTGTTTCTACCTGTTACCAATCTTAAGAAACTCATACATTCTCTGTTCACTGTTTCGCGGTCTTAGAGAAATGAATTGCTTTTTGTGAAAGTGATGTTTTCACAATGCTAAGTACTCCCAACTCTATCAGCAATGTACGTTTTACCAGTTTTCTAAGTCTCTCTTATTTTCTTGTGGTTATCCTTGGAAGTCTCTGTGTAAACCTCTGTAACTTTTCTAGGTACAAGAATCACTCTGTACTTTCTCTTGTTTCTGTCACCAATCTTAAAAATCTCATACATTCTCTGTTCACTGTTTCGTGATCTTAGAGAAGTACATTTCTTTCTACGAAAGTGATGTTGTCACAATGCTAAGTGCTCCCAACTCTATCAGCAATGTAGGTTTTACCAGTTTTCTTAGTCTGTATTATTTTCTTGTAGTTATACTTGGAATTCTCTGTGTAAACCTCTGTAACTTCTCTGGGTAGAGGAATCACTGTTTACTTTCTCTTGTTTCTATCTGTTACCAATCTGAAGAAACTCATACTTTCTCCGTTCACTGTTTAGCGGTCTTAGAGAGGTAAATTGCTTTCTGTGAAAGTGATGTTTTCACAGTACTAAGTACTCCCAACTCTATCAGCAATGTACGTTTTACCAGTTTTCTAAGTCTCTCTTCTTTTCTTCTGGTTACAGTTGGAGTTCTCTGTGTAAACTTCTGTAACCTCCTTAGGTACAAGTATCACTGTGTACTTTGTCTTGTTTCTATCTGTTACCAATCTTAAGAAACTCTTACATTCTCTGTTCACTGTTTCACGGTCTTTTACAAGTAGATTTCTTTCTCCGAATGTGAGGTTATCACAATGCTAAGTACTTCCAACTCTATCGGCAATGTACGTTTTAGCAGTTTTGTAAATGTGTTATTTTCCTGTAGTTATACTTCGAATTCTCTGTGTAAACCTCTATAACTTCTCTAGGTTAAATGAATCACTGTGTACTTTCTCTTGTTTCTATCTGTTACCACTCTTAAGGAACTCATACATTCTCTGTTCACTCTTTCGTGGTCTTAGAGAAGTAGATTTCTTTCTGCGAAAGGGATGTTTTCACAATGCTAAGTACTCCCAACTCTATCAGCAATGTACGTTTTACCAGTTTTCTGAGTATCTCTTATTTTCTAGTAGTTATACTTCGAATTCTCTGTGTAAACCTATTTAGCTTCTCTTGCTAGAAGAATCACTGTGTACAATCTCTTGTTTCTATCTGTTATCAATGTTAAGAAATTCATACCTTCTCTGTTCACTGTTTTGCGGTCTTAGAGAAGTAGATTTCTTTCGCCGAAAGTGATGTTTTCACAATGCTAAGTACTCTCAACTGTAACAGCAATGTAGGTTTTACAAGTTTTCTAAGTCTCTCTTATTTTCTTGTAGTTATAGTTGGAATTCTCTTTGTAAACCGCTGTAACTTCTCTGGGTAGATGAATCACTGTATACTTTCTCTGGTTCTATCTGTTACCAATCTTAAGAAACTCATGCATTCTCTGTTCTCTGTTTCGCGGTCTTCAAGAGGTTGATGTCTTTGTGCGAAAGTGCTGTTTTCACAGTGCTAAGTACTCCCAACTCCATCAACAATGTAGGTTTTACCAGTATTCTAAGTCTCTCTTATTTTCTTGTACTTATACTTGGAATTTTCTGTGTAAACCTCTGTAACTTCTCTAGGTAGATGAATCACTATGTACTTTCTCTTGTTTCTATCTGTTACCCATCTTGGGAAACTCATACATTCTCTGTTCACTGTTTCCTGGTCTTAGAGAAGTAGATTTCTTTCTGCAAAGGTGCTGTTTTCACAGTGCTAAGTACTCCCAACTCTTTCAACAATGTAGGTTTTACCAGTTTTCTAAGTCTCTCTTATTTTCTTGGAGTAACACTTGGAATTCTCTGTGTAAACCTCTGTAACTTCTCTAGGTAGATCAATCACTGTGTACTTTCTCTTGTTTCTATCTGTTACCAATCTTGACAAACTCATACATTCTCTGGTCAGTGTTTGCCGGTCTTAGAGAGGCAGATTTCTTTCTGCGAAAGTGCTGTTTTCACAGTGCTAGGTACTGCCAACTCTATCAACAATGTAGGTTTTATCAGTTTTCTAAGTCTCTCTTGTTTTCTTGTACTTATACTTGGAATTCTCTGTGTAAACCTCTGTAACTTCTCTAGGTAGAGGAATCACTGTGTACTTTCTCTTGTTTCTATCTGTTACCAATCTGAAGAAACTCATACTTTCTCCGTTCACTGTTTAGCGGTCTTAGAGAGGTAAATTGCTTTCTGTGAAAGTGATGTTTTCACAGTACTAAGTACTCCCAACTCTATCAGCAATGTACGTTTTACCAGTTTTCTAAGTCTCTCTTCTTTTCTTCTGGTTACAGTTGGAGTTCTCTGTGTAAACTTCTGTAACCTCCTTAGGTACAAGTATCACTGTGTACTTTGTCTTGTTTCTATCTGTTACCAATCTTAAGAAACTCTTACATTCTCTGTTCACTGTTTCACGGTCTTTTACAAGTAGATTTCTTTCTCCGAATGTGAGGTTATCACAATGCTAAGTACTTCCAACTCTATCGGCAATGTACGTTTTAGCAGTTTTGTAAATGTGTTATTTTCCTGTAGTTATACTTCGAATTCTCTGTGTAAACCTCTGTAACTTCTCTAGGTAGATCAATCACTGTGTACTTTCTCTTGTTTCTATCTGCTACCAATCTTGACAAACTCATACATTCTCTGGTCAGTGTTTGCCGGTCTTAGAGAGGCAGATTTCTTTCTGCGAAAGTGCTGTTTT
The DNA here is from genome assembly GCA_028571685.1 of Heterohyrax brucei. NCBI lineage: Eukaryota > Metazoa > Chordata > Mammalia > Hyracoidea > Procaviidae > Heterohyrax > Heterohyrax brucei. The sequence goes on along the minus strand of CM053145.1, from coordinate 2,941,673 downwards.
CACAGTGCTAGGTACTGCCAACTCTATCAACAATGTAGGTTTTATCAGTTTTCTAAGTCTCTCTTGTTTTCTTGTACTTATACTTGGAATTCTCTGTGTAAACCTCTGTAACTTCTCTAGGTAGAGGAATCACTGTGTACTTTCTCTTGTTTCTATCTGTTACCAATCTGAAGAAACTCATACATTCTCTGTTCACTCTTTCGTGGTCTTAGAGAAGTAGATTTCTTTCTGCGAAAGGGATGTTTTCACAATGCTAAGTACTCCCAACTCTATCAGCAATGTATATTTTACCAGTTTTCTGAGTATCTCTTATTTTCTAGTAGTTCTACTTGGAATTCTCTGTGTAAACCTATTTAGCTTCTCTTGCTAGAAGAATCACTGTGTACAATCTCTTGTTTCTATCTGTTACCAATCTTAAGGAACTCATACATTCTCTGTTCACTGTTTCGCGGTCTTAGAGATGTAAATTTCTTTCTGCGAAAGTGATGTTTTCATAATGCTACGTACTCCCAACTCTATAAGCAGTGTACGTTTTACGACTTTTCTATGTCTCTCTTTTTTTCTTGTGGTTATACCAGGAGTTCTCTGTGTAAACCACTGTAACTTCTCTAGGTAGAAGAATCACTGTGTACTTTCTCTTGTTTCTGTTACCAAACTTATGAAACTCATACATTCTCTGTTCACTGTTTCGCGGTCTTAGAGAAGCAGATTTCTTTCTCCGAAAGTGATGTTTTCCAAATGCTAAGTACTCCCAACTCTATCAGCAATGTACGTTTTACCAGTTTTCTAAGTCTTTCTTATTTTCTTGTGGTTATACTTGAAATTTTCTGTGTAAACCTCTCTAACTTCTAGGTAGAAGAATCACTGTGTACATTCTCTTGTTTCTATCTGTTACCAATCGTACGAAACTGATGCATTCTCTGTTCACGGTTTCGTGGTCTTAGAGAAGTAAATTTCTTTCTGCGAAAGTGATGTCTTCACAATGCTAAGTACTTCCAACTCTATCAGTAATGTAGCTTTTACCAGTTATCTTAGTATCTCTTATTTTCTTGTAGTTATTCTTGGAATTCTCTGTGTGAACCTCTGTAACTTCTCTAGGTAGAAGAATCACTGTGTACTTTCTCTTGTTTTTACCTGTTACCAATCTTAAGAAACTCATACATTCTCTGTTCACTGTTTCCTGGTCTTAGAGAAGTAGATTTCTTTCTGCGAAAGTGATGTTTTCACAATGATAAGTACTCCCTACACTATCAGCAATGTACGTTTTACCAGTTTTCTAAGTCTCTCTTATTTTCTTGTGGTAATACTTTTAATTCTCTGTGTAAACCTCTGTAATTTCTCTAGGTAGAAGAGTCACAGTGTACATTCTTTTGTTTCTATCTGTTACGAATCTTAAGAAACTCATCCATTCTCTGTTCACTGTTTCCTGGTCTTAGAAAAGTAGATTTCTTTCTGCGAAAGTGATGTTTTCACAATGGTAAGTACTCCCAACTTTATCAGCAATGTAGGTTTTACCAGTCTTCTTAGTGTCTCTTATTTTCTTGTAGTGATACTTGGAATTCTCTCTGTAAACCTCTGTATCTTCTCTAGGTAGAAGAATCACTGAGTACTTTCTCTTGTTTCTCTCTGTTACCAATCTTAATAAACTCATACATTCTCCGTTCACTGTTTCGCGGTCTTAGAGAAGTCGATTTCTTTCTCCGAAAGTGATGTCTTCACGATGCTAAGTACTCTCAACTCTATCAGCAATGTAGGTTTTACCAGTTTTCTAAGCCTATCTTATTTTCTTGTAGTTATACTTGAAATTCTCTGTGTAAACCTCTGCAATTTCTCTAGGTACATGAATCACTGTGTATTTTCTGAGAAGTTGTACTATATAAGGACTGCTAATTAAGTTCACAAACTCATCCTAGAAAAAGTGCTACATACCTCATTGCTCAGTATCACTATGGTTACCTTCACAATACTCCCCTTGGGAAGCTATGCACCCACGCCAGTGCCTAGTCTGCCCTTCAAGCAATTTTTGAACTCTTTCTCTGCAATGGCCATCAGAGCTGTCGTTGTATTGCCCTTAATGTCCTGAGTTTCATCAAAATGTCTTCCTTTCAGTATTTCCTTTACCTTCAGGTAAGGAAAACAGCCACTGGAGGCCAGATCAGATGAGTAAGGAGGTTGTTGCAATACAGTTACTTGTGTACTGGCTGAAATCTCCCTCACGGATAACCATCCAATTAAGTTTGTGAACTTGCCTTTTCCAGAGTTTCAAAGTTGCACTGAAAGGTGGACTAGGCACTGACGTCAGTGCATAGCTTTCCAAGAGAAGCATTTCAAAAATGACGATAGCCGTATTGAACAATGAGGTATGTAGCACTCACAACAATACAATTTGTGGACTTGTCAGATCTCCTATGAAGAAGAACAGGGCATCAGGATTGGAGGAAGATTCATTAACAACCTGTGATATGCAGACAGCACAACCTGATAGGTGAAAACAAATAGGATCTGAAGTACTTACTGAAGAAGAGCCAAGATCACAGCCTTCAGTAAGGATTACATTTAAAAAAAATCCTCACAAATAGGCAAATCAGCAACTTCATGATAAACTAAGAAAAGATTCAACTTGTGAAGAATTCCATTTTACTTGAATCCACAGTCAACACCCGTGAAGGCACCACTGAATTGGGGCAAATCTGCAAAAGAGCTCTTTAAAGTATCAGAAAGCAAAGGTGTCATCACTTTGAAGACTAACATAAGCCTGACCCGAGCCATGGTGTTCTCAGTTGCCTTATATGTGTGGGAAAGCTGGACAATGCATAAATAAAGAAGACCGGAACTGATGCCTTTGAAGTTTTGTGTTAGCAAAGAATATTGAATGTGTACCACCGACTGCTGAAAGAAGAGTCGAATTTGCCTCGGAAGAAGTGCAAGCAGAATGCTGTTGAGAAGCAAAGATGGTGAAACTTTGGACATCTTACCAAGAGCAATCAGTTCCTGAAGAAGGACTTCATGCTTGGTAAAATAGAGGGCCAGTGCAAAAGATGAAGACTCTCAAGGAGATAGATTTCAACAATGTCTGCAACAATAGGCTCAAGCATAACAAGAATGCAGGACAGTGAAGGATCAGTGAGTGTTTCGTTCTCTTACACATAGGATTGCTGTCACTTAGAATTCACTCCATGGCACCTAATAACAATGACATCTGTCTAAACTTGGGTAGGGGGAATCTTAGGGAAACCAATGAAAAACCAAAGAAGCACTAAAGAAAAATAATACCAGGTTAAATCACACAAAAATATAAATTTTCCGTAAACCTAGAGATGTTAAAGCCACAGTATATTGGGATAAACACGTGTCACTAATAAAACAGTGATTAAAAAACTTGTAAGAGAAAACTAATGAGGTCAATGGAAAATATGCAAAAGTGCTAAACCAGCAATTCATAGCAAAGAACATGATTTTGTTTTGAAAGGGAAGAAAACAAAATCCATTGTCATAGGGTCAACTCCTACTTATACTGACTCTGAAAGATAGATCAGAATCCCGCATAGGGCTTCTAAGGTTGTAATCTTTACAGAAACAGACTGCCATCTTCCTTTTGTGGAACAGTGGTGGGTCCAGACTTTCAGTTAGCAACGATGAGTTTAATCACTCTACTACCAAAAGGAAGAACGATTCCATTGTTTTCAAGTTAGTTCTGACTCGTAATAAACATAAAAAAGATGCTTGGGAAAAATGCAAATCAAATTAATAAAAAGATAACACCCTTTGGCCTATCTGACACACAAAAACTAAGATGAACACTGTCCACAGGTGCTAAGGCTAGGTAGAAATTAGCACTTTTATATAAAAGAGACCAACAGCAAAGTGCCACATGTTAGGTAATGAATCAGGCAATATATATTAAAATAAAAAGCTGAAGTTGTGTGTGTTCTCTAATGCAGCAGTCACATTTGTATCATATACAAATAAACAACAACCGTATAAAAACTATGATGAATAAGGGTTTTCATCACAGCATCGTTTGTAAAGAAGGTTAAATCTACTAGAAAATATAAGCTTGACTTTCATCAACAAGACAGTGTTTGAATACTCTAGGATATATCCATCTTGTGGAACACCATATAGCTACTAAAATGCGTTAGATTTGTAGAAACTCACATGGAAGATGCTCATAGTAAGTGAAAAGGAAAGGTGCACAGTACCGTCTATAGTATTATCCCATTTATGTAAAAAAGTGAACCCTACATATATTTACATAAATAAACAGAGAGATACAGAAAATACAGTCCAAACTGATTACCTTAAAGAGTGATTCCGCAAGAGGGATAAAGAGTAATCCTTTCTGTCTACATGTCTATTTTTGTTACCAGCATGTATTGCATCAAAATTAAGAAAAAAAGTCTGATATATTAAATCACCGTTCTATTTGCTTTTATATTTCAACATGACAAATGTAGACTCTGTATAGTATATTATCCATTACCTTAGAGTTTTGCTTTAAAAATTAATTTTGCAAAATTAGTATTTTTGGTTCTTTGACTCTAATCACAAAATTATTTTAAAAACATTATCTTCATATTCCAAATCAGAACCCCATCTATGATTTGTATTTAAAGTCCATCTTGCTTAAATGTCAAATTCTACTTCTTTGACTTTCCTTTAAACTTCTGAAACTATTTTCCCAAAAACCTTAGGACAAAACAACACAGAGACCTTACACAAGGTCGTTGGTAATTGAAAATCAGACAAGAGACTTTTCTAAACATTAATGCATTTATTTCACATTTCATAAATGCTGACACCTAAAAATATTCAGGTGGGTCCAAGATGGCAAAATAGATGGATACTTCTTGTGGCCTCCATAACAACAAAGACAAAAGAATAAATGAATCTAGTACAGATGATGTCCTAAGAGCTCAGAACATCAAAGGGAAAGTTGAGAAATTGGACGGAGTAATGGGAAAGAAAGAGTAGCACTGACAGTACACAGGATTTCACATCCTGACCTGCTGGGAAGCAGCGACATCACATGGTGGGCCAGCAAGGAGATTAGTGGGTGTTTTCTTCATCAGAGGTGATTGAAGATTCCACGTGTACCTCCAGCCCAGTGAGGGACATTAGCAAATCATCCAACTAAGTCCTGTGTGTAATCTGCTGGGCATGCAGATCTTTCCTTCCATGTGGGCCTGTTCTCCTTATCCTGGAGTTCCCCTTCCCTTCTCTGAACTGCCCAGTGTTAGAGTCTGGCACCATTAAGTGAGCCAGAAGTAGAACCCTTCAAACCCATTTCAAGCCTTTCCTCCTCCTCCCTTCTCTGCCTTCCAACTGGCTCCGGAATCTGATGTCATTAACTGAGCTGGAAATAGGGCTCTTTATGCCTTCTGCAACCATTCTCCAAGAAGTGGAATGGAAAACAGTTCAGCAAACTCAGAGAAGGGAAGAAAAAGATAAAAAAGGTGTTGTTTTTCCTGCCAACTCTCCTAAGCGAAAATCAAAGTGGAAAATATTCCTTCACCTAGATTCTGATATAAAGGCATATGCCAACATCACAGACACTCAGGGACAGCTGATGACCCCTACCTTTCTCCACAGCTGCAGCCAGATGACTACACCTATCCAAAGTACCCCTGCCCATCTAGGACAGTAGTCAAGAATTTTCACCACACACTTGGTCACACGCCATGTGGATACCTGAGTTGAATCCACATACAAAAGTAAACTGTACATTTAAAAACAACGAAGCTACAACACAATAGGTAAACATAAATAACTACAATTCACTGATGGTTCAGAGACAGCAGTCTGTACCAGAGCACTTAAAGGAGTGGACCATGATGTATTCAGAAAGCTCTGAAAAAAAAGAATCAAATTTTGCAGAGGAAGAGAATTACTGCATTTATGAGAGGTAGAATACAAAAGGTTAACATTTAGAATTCTTCAAGGGATAAGGAAGGAGATGAGGAAGACTACAGAAGGATATGAGGACAAACTAAACAACCTACAAGAAAGCAATGAGTTTCAAATTTAGAAATTAAAAAACTAATAATAAAAGTACAGAATCAGATAACTCAACCTAAAGTCAAAGGAGCAGCACTGAGGCAATGGAAGCCCAAATTAGTGAGAATGATGATAGAGCACATGACATTAACGTATCTGAGGAAAAATCAAAGAACTAAAAAACAAAAATCAAGGAACAATAAGAATTATGTGGGACTCTCTAAAGAGGAACAAGCTACAAGGCATTGAGTACCATAACAGGGGGGGGATAAGAGTAAACAGACAGAGAACTGTTGAAGATTTACAGACAGAAAACGTCCCTGATATCAGGAAAGATATCTATCTAAAATGCTCAATGAACTCCATAATAGATAGATCCCAAAAGAAGGACACCAAGGCATATTACAGTCAAACTTGCTGTTTTAGTCAGCTAGTGCTGCTCTAATGGAAATACAACAGAGTGGATGGCTTTAACAAATGAAAGTTTATTCTTACACAGTCTGGTAGGCTACAAGTCCAAATTCAGTACATCTGCTCGAGGGGAAGGTTTTCCGCCTTGTCAGCTCTGGAGGAAAGTCCAGTATTGCATCAGTCTTTGTCCAGGGGGCATATTGGCTCAGGAACCTCAGATCTAAAGAATGTACTCTTCTCCCGGTGCTGCTTTCTTGAAGGCGTCAGGTTCCCAATTCTCTGCTTGCTCTCCTTTCATTTTTTGTCTTGCAGGGTGAAAGGATTAAGGGTGGGGCAAGCGATACTCCAGGGAAACTCCCTTTACAGTGGAGCAAGGAGGTGATCCTAGGAAGGGATTTACAGTCCCACCCTAGACCTTTAACCTACAGCACAGGAAAATCACAAAACGGAGAACAATCCCAGAATACAGGGAATCATGGCCTAGCCACATGACTTCACACGTCTTGAGGGGGACACAACTCAATCCATAACACTTCCCAAAACTAAAGATAAGGAGACAATTTTCAAAGAAGTTAGGGAGAAATGAAAAATAGCCTACTAAGGGAGAACTGGAAGATAAAGCTTGGACTATTCAGAAGAAACCACATAGGCAACAAGGCAATACAATCATGTATACAAAGCCTTGCAGGAAAATAATTGCCATCCAAGAATTATATATCCACCAAAATTATCTCCCAAACATGATGATGAAATTAGGACATCTGCAGGTACACAGAAATTTAGGGAATTTGATCAATGGAACAGAATTGAGACCCCAGAGATGACACCATCAGCCTATGAAGAGTGGATATTTGACAAAGGCCCTAACACAGTAAACTGGGGTAAAAACAGTGTCTTCAAGAAATGCTGCTGGTAAAATTGGATGAACATCTGCAATAAACTGAAACAAGATCCATATCTTACAACTTATACAAAAACAACTCCAACTGGATAAAAGACCTAGATATGAAACCTGAAACGATAAAGCTCATCCAAGAAAAGGTAGGAATAACAATAGAAGTTTTAACACACAATGTGGACAAACTACAAAATCTGTCAAACAAACCACAATCAACACAAGAGAAAATACATAAATAGAAACTATTAAGAATCAAAAAGTTTGGCTCATCCAAAGACTTTATTAATAGAATTAAAAGAACACCTGCAGAATGGGAAAAAATATATGGCAACTCTAGGTCAGACCGACGCCTGATGTCCATAATCTATAAGATACTACAAAATATCAATAAGAAGAAGATAAATCATCCAATTAAGTGATGGGCAAGGGAGATGGACAGACATTTCACGAAAGAGCAGATCCAGGCAGCCAAAAAACACATATGGACATGTTCACGATCTTTACTTATTAAAGAAATTCAAATCAAGACTACAGTGACATACCATCTCACCCCAACAATGTTGGCCATGATCCAAAAAACACAAAACAGCAAGTCCTGGAGAGGCTGTGGAGAAAGTGGAACTCTCCTACACTGTTGGTGGGGTTGCAATATGGTCCAGCCTCTTTGGAAAGCAATCTGGCGCTTCCTTAAAAAAATGGATATTGACATACCATTGGACCCAGTCATTGCATTACTTGGAATATATCCTACAGAATCAAGGCCTTTCGCATCAATGGACACATGCAGAAGAATGTTTATCTCAGTACAGTCCACAAGAGCAAAAAGTTGGAATCAATCCAGATGCCCAACAACAAAAGAATGGATAGGTAAACAATGGTACATATACTCAATGGAGTACTATGCGAGGAAAAAGAATAACAATGATTCCAGAAAACGTCTCCTAAGCTGGTTTCAACTGGAAGACATTATGTTGAGTGACAGTAGTCAGCGACAAAAGGACAAAAATTGTTTGAGACTTCTACGGTAAGATCTCCAAAACAGACTTGTGTATAGAAGAAAAGACTCTTTGACAGCTGCAAGGGAGGGGAGGGAGGGAGGGAGGAGGAGGAGGGAGGGTTTAGATTAAATAGTTGCTAGAAATCTGGTTGGGAGGAATCGGTGACAGCACACATTAGAACGAAAAATAACATTCAGTGGACTTCAGCATAACTTGAGTACTCCTTCCATCTTAACCCAATATTGCAAGGACAGAGTAGCTGGGGCAGGAGGCTTCGGACCACGCTTTTAGGCGAAATTGAGGCCAATTGACAAAACTAGCGTTTTGCCAAGGTTTCTCTCTGTAGCCTACATTGGTGAGTGCCATCTGAGGTCTTAAAAGCTACCATCCGAGGGCACAGCAAATGTTCCCAACTCAGCAGGAACGGATTCTCACCGAGGATCAAAATGACACGGGGTAAAGACAACCTAGACGATAGAGAGACCCACAAAAGTGGGTGCCTACATTGATTTGGGACCAGAAGAACCAGTTGGTGACCAGCCACCACCAGTGATAGCAGTGATGGAGCTCACTAAGTTGAGTCACACTGGCAACACAAGAATGAAAAGGGGTGCACCCTGAGATCTCCACTAAAAGACCACAATTGATCGTCCAGCGGTTTGGGGGTTCCCCTGAGAGCATGGCCCGTGGCCCTTGCCCATAAATCATAATGAAGGTCCACTCTTTGGACACGATTGGATTGGACTTGGTGATGCAGAGTGAACATATATGGGATGCCCTTTATGCTCCTATAATATAAAGGATATCATCGATAGGATATCATCCTGCTGACCTCTGGCTGGAGGAAGGAGAGTGGGTGGAGAGGAGAGGAAAGGAGACTATTGGGAGGATGAGACATATATGGAGCACACAGGAAGAGTGTGCTGTCACCGGACAGGGAGAGCAGTGGAGGCTGCATACAGGTGGGCATGTAAATTTACATGGGAATGTACATTTTCACTCAGTCATATTAAATAAACAAAAAAGTAAGAAATTTAGGGAATTTGTAAAAATTAAACCCAAACTATAAGAAATACTAAAGGGAGTCCTTTGGTTAGAAAACTAATAACACCAGGTAATAATTCAAGACAAGAACACCTGAGGGAGCAGCTGGATATCAACACAAATAGTGGAATCATAAAAGTAAATTATAGGCAAAACATTGAAAATAGGGAAACAGTGATGTCATTGTGTAAACATTATGGTAAAAAAGAGGTACCCAAAAGGAAATATAGTCATAAATCTTTCATACGGACAGGAAGTCAGGGCAATATAAGCAAATTAAAGACTGGTTTAATTCTGGAAAAAATAGGGGTAAATACTAAGGTAACTACAAAGGAAACTATCAATCCTATGCATCAAAATAAAAAGCAAGGGAAACACAAGATCTCAGCCAATACAAATCACTAATACTGCAAAACAGGAAAACACATAAAGAAAAAAACTCAGCACAGAAAATTAAAGGGAACAAAGAAACTGTGTACAAAACACAAAAAAGACATGAAAAGGACAGCACAAAGTTCATACATGTCATTAATTGCACTGAATGTACATGGGCTAAATGCACCAATAAAGAAATGGAGAGTGACAGATTGGATTACAAAAATGACCCATCTGTATGCTGTTTATAAGAGACACAGTTCTATGCAGATATAGGGTATCATCCAGCTGACCTCTGGCAGGAATAAGGGCAGTGGGTGTAGAGGAGGGGAAAGGAGACTGTTGGGAGAATGAGACGTTCATGGAGCAGAGAGGAGTAGTGTGCTGTCACCAGGCAGAGAGAGCAGTGGAAGCTGCCTATAGGTGGGCATGTACATGTAGGAATGTACATTTTCACTCATCATAATAAAAAAAGAAAAAAAAGACTAGAAGTTCAAATCCACCAGGTGGTCCTTGAAAACTCTATGTGGCAGTTCTAGTCTGATCTATAGGGTCACTATGATTTGGGATCACCTCATAGGTGGGTTTATATTTTGTTGTTTTTTTTTTTTCAGAGAAAAGTTAATATCATTATTACTAAATGTATTCCAGGGAATAGAAAAGGAAAGCATACTTGCAAACTCATTCCATGAAGTGAGTATAACCCTGATACCAAAATGACATGAAGACAACCCTGACAAGGAAAATTACAGACAAACATCTCTCATGAACCTAGATGCAAAATTCCTCAACAAAATTCTAGACAATAGAATTCAACAACGTATCATAAAAATAATTCACCATCCGGCCACCGCCAAAGACAGCCCTGTCAGGGAACGCAATGTATAGTTCCTGACATGTCGTAAGAAAAAGAACTGTGCCGATCAGGGCTGGACTAAGGCACACAGTAATGCAGATAGTGTTTGTAACTTATGGTTTAACATACATGTACATGCATACACGCACACATACTCATATATGTAGGAGGCTATCGTAGTGGTGTCTTTTGAGAGGGTAGAGGAGACGTTGGAGGAGACAGGTTTCAGTTGAGTGGATACTGGCGTAAAGGGTAGAGGAGATGAGTGCACTATCACAGGGTGAGGAGAGAAGGTAGAGTTGCAAAGAGGCAGGTGCTTGTGGCTTTGTATGGCAAATTGACTTGGACTGAAATTTTACTTAATTACATTAAAAATTTAAAAAAAGAAACAAGATTCAGCAAAGTGATCTAAGAAAGGAGACCTTCAAAGATCAATGGCATTTTACGATGCTTTAAAAATTGCATGTTTTTACAATATTTACACATTTCCCGTTGTTTACAATGAACATAAATGTAGAGATATATGAAAAATAAAGCAAATTTTTTCAAAATGAGGAACAAATGCTGTATGAGATCTCCACGATAAGATCTCAAAAACAGACTTGTGTATAGAAGAAAAGACTCTTTGACAGCTGCAAAGGAGGGGAAGGAGGGAGAGAGGGCTAGGGGGGCAGGGTTTAGTTTAGACAGTTGATAGAAATCTGATTGGGAGTGATAGCACACATTAGAAAGAAGAACGACATTAAGTGGACTTCAGCATAACTTGAGTACTCCTTCCATCTTAACCCAATATTGCAAGGATAGAGTAGCTGGGGCAGGGGATGGGGGATGATGCTCTTAGGCGAAATCGAGGCCAATTGGCACAACTAGAGTTTTGCTAAGAGAGCTCTCTGCACCCCACATTGGTGAGTGGCATCTGGGGTCTTAAAAGCTGCCAAGCTGCCATCCGAGGACACAGCAAATGGTCCCAACTCAGCAGGAATGGATGCTCACAGAGGACCAAAATGACAGGTGGTAAAGACAACCTAGAAGACAGAGAGACCCGCAAGCGTGGGTGTCTTCATTGACTTGGGACGGGAAGAACCGGATGGTGCCTGGCCACCACCAGTGATAGCCACGATGGAGCTCACTAAGTTGAGTCTCACTGGCAGCACAAGAATGAAAAGGGGTGCATCCTGAGATCCCCACTAAAGGACATCCATTGATGGTCTAGCGGTTTCGGGGTTTCCCTGAGAGCACGGCCCCCAGCCCTGATGCTGCCCTTACCCATAAAGTATAACAAAGGTCCACTCTTCGGACAGGACTAGATTGGACTTGGCAATGCAGAGTGACCATGTATTGGTTGCACTTTATGGTTCTATACATCTGTAGGATATCATCCTGCTGACCTCTGGCTGGAGGTAGGAGAATGGGTGGAGAGGAGGGGAAAGGAGACTGTTGGGAAGATGAGACAGGTATGGAACAGAGAGGAAGAGTGTGCTGTCACCGGACAGGGAGACCAGTGGAAGCTGCACATAGGCTGGCATGTAAAATTATATGGGAATGTACATTTTCACTCAGTCAGGATAAATAAAAAAAAAATTTGAAAATAACCCAAACCTCACTAAACATAAAAATAGTAATGGTGGAGGCGGAGTCAAGCTAGCGGACTAAACATACGTCTCTTTATATCCCTCTGGAAATCAAGACCTGAATTGATAATCAGACGGAGCCTTCTGGTCACCTAATCAGCCCCAGGACATGGCACAGGGCTGTTAATTGGGACTTCATACCACTGAGCGAAAAACCTCCTCTCTTAGGCTGACTCCCTCACCTGCCTATCCCTGGCTCTCACGGACTGAAGGGAAACGCACCATTTTGACTCTTTTTTTTCCCTCTGTCTTGGCCGGCAGTGAGAGCCGGGTCTTGCATAGCGGCTAGACTCAGACACGCTGCTGGGGGGACAGGCAGGTGAAATTCCCGTATTTTGAGAGCCAGGCTTTGGACTCTGTTAATCTAGCCACTTTGAGCCTATCGTTTCATATCTGCCTCAGCAGCAGTTTGAACGGGTTTCGCAGTTAGTATGCGGAACGCCATGTTGGATATGGAGATTCTAGCGGGACCTCATCCTTAGCCTGGGAGCCAATGCCTGCAAACGGGACAGTGCTTCTCTGACAGAAAAGTAGTAATTTACCTAGTGCCACCCGCTTTCGGGGTCCTGCAACAGAATCAGAGGAATCACTACCTCTCAACACCTTTAGCCCCTCTGTCTGCTCCCTGTGTGGAGGGTGTCATCCTGGATATGGTTGCTGGAGCTGGACCTAACTCTTAGCTAGAGATCCAGAGCCGGCCCCCAGGAGAGCGCTTTTCTATCAGAAAAGCAGTACTCTACGCAGTGTCGTCTAAGGCTAGACCCTGTCAGCAGAAGCCAACAGGGCAGTAGCATTGCATTATTCTGAACTAGTTTGTATCATCTGGGGTTGGATATAGCGGTGCTTACTTTGCCAGTTGAGAAGAGGGACCTCTATGCCTGAAAACCTAACTGACTTGTGAAGTGGTTAGATATCTTTTGCTTTGCATTTTAAGACAGCCTAGAGAAACATCTGCACTCCATCCTCACAGTACCTCTTCCAGTCTTTACATACTCACATGGGTCCCAATATGCAACAGACACTTGTGGCACAGAAAAAATCACCCATGGCTTCAGAAGGCTCCCAAACAAAGCAACCAAGGAGTTTTCCAGATGAAGAAACTTTTATGAAAGCAACAGAAAGTGAATACAAAGTGATTATATACAGAGCCCTTCTAGACCTCATACAAAATGCAGGAGAACAAAATGAAAAATTAAGCAAGAATTTTGATCTGATGGAACACCAGTACTCTGGAATCCAACAGATAAAGAATGTAATCAAAGACATAGAAACTTCAATGTAAAGCCAAGAAAAGAGAATGGAACGAATAGAAAAAAGAATTTCTGACTTGGAAGACAGAGCTACTGAGGCCAGCATCTATGAGCAGAAATCAGAAAAAGAAACAAGAAAAATGAAGAAACATTAAGAAGCATGTGGGACTCTATTAAGAGGAACAACCTTCGATTAATTGGAGTCTCTGAACAGGGTGAGACATCTGAGAACACAGAGAGTATCGTTGCTCAGCTGCTGACAGAAAACTTCCCAGAAATCCTGAAGGAAGAGAATCCAGACATCTGAGATGCATATCGTACGCCACCCAATACAGATCTCAAAAGAAAGACTCCAGGACAGATTATAATCAAGCTCCACAAAATGAAACCTAAGCAGCAATTCTTAAAGGCAGGAAGACTCCAAGCAAAGCTAACATTCAGGGGGAAACCTTGTAGACTCTCTTCGGATTTCTCAGCAGAAACCATGCTGGCATGGAGACAGTGGTATGACACATTCAAAGCTTTGAAGGAGAAGAACTTCCAAACAAGAATTGCATATCCTGCAAAAATATCTTTCCAATACGAAAATGAAGTGAAGCCATTCCCAGGTCAACAGAAACTCAGACACTTTGTAAAAACCTAACCCAAACTACAAGAAATATTGAAAGAAGTTCTGGTCTTTGGCTCAGAAGAACAAAACCACTGTCCTACTCACTGGGTACTGCTCTACTGGAAAATACCACCAGTGGAAGATTTCATGAGGAGAAGCTTTCACTGACACAATCTGGTAAGCTGCAAATCCGTTTGTAGGTTGTAGGTCCATTCAGAATGGCAAATGATCACAGTCCGGTAGGCGGAGTCCAAATCCAACGAGACCATCACGGCACAGGAACCTGGGGTGGAAAGGACGTGCTCTGCTCTCGGTGCTTCTCTCTCGATGGTATGAGGTTCCCAACTTCCTCTGCTCACTTCTCTCCCTTATATTCCACAAGCTTGTAGCTTGGGTCCTGCCTCACTAACACAACTGCAAACCGTTCTTCATCATCAGTATCACAGAGGCAGGATTCACAACACATGGGAGGAAGGGCAACATGTTGGAACGCCAAACCAATTCCAATCAACACATACACTTTGTGGGGGACACAATTCAATCGATGACAACCACTAACTTTATAGTTCAGAATGACTTTACTACTCCAAACTCTACTCTATTAGGGAAGGCTCCAAAGCCAATCACAGCTTTGATAAGGAAAGAAGCAATCCAGTGATCATGATGAAAACTATGGTGTCATCATATTAAAAAGAGGGATGTCCTACAGTTGTTATAGTCCTTCCAGATGGAGAGGAAGATGACAAGACTGGTAGTAATTAAAATTGGTTTTATATATAGTTTCTTAAGGTGGGATCACGGGGGAGCTGTAAAGCTCAACAAAGATCATTTCCACAAATGTAACACAGGCGTTTCAACAACCATAAAACCAGCTCTAAAAAAGATGAAAAATGAACTTACACAAAAGAACGTCCCAGAAGAGACTAATAAGAGCAACAGGGAAAACATCGAGATAAAGATAAACACATCACAATGGCAGCACTGAACACTACCTATCAATAATTACATGGAATGTGAATGGACGGAATGCTCCAGTAAAGAGACATCAAGTGACATCTTGTTGTTTACAAGAAACTCACTTGAGACCTAAAGATAGGAACAAACTGAAAATTAAAGGTTGGAAGAAGATACATCGAGCTAACAATGAACAAAGAAGAGCAGGGGTAGCAATTCTAATCTCAGACAAAGCCAATTTTCATGTCAAATCCACCATCGTGAACAAAGATGTACACTATTTATTGCTGAAAGGTTCAGTACACAAGCAACACCTATCTATATTAAATACTTATGCACCTTATATCAGAGCACCTAAATTGGTCAAAGAAACACTGACTACACTCATAAGAGAGTTAGACCACTCCACCATAATAGTGGGAGACTTCAACACTCCATTCTCAATACTAGACAGATCATCTAGCAGAAAGCTCAGTAAAGATAGAGAAGACCTCACTGCCACAGTGAACCCACTAAACCTCATTGACATATACAGAACTTTCAACCCATCACCAGACAACTACACCTTCTTCTCCAGTGCACATGGAACATTCTCCAGAATTGACCATGTGATAGGCCATAATGCAATGCTCAACAAAATCCATACCATTGAATTACTGCAAAGCATCTTCTCAGATGATGAAGCCATCCAAGTTGAAATCAATAGTAGAAAAAACATAGACAGAAGGTGGAACTCTTGGAAACGGAACAACATCTTGCTCCAAACAACATAGGTTATAGAGGAAATCAAGGATGAATTAAAGAAGTTCATGGATTCCAATGAGAACGAAAACACTTCCTACCAGAACCTATGGGATACAGCTAAAGCAGTGCTCAGAGGTCTGTTTATCTCCATAAATGCACACATCTGGAAGGAAGAAAGAAACCAAATCAAGGAACTCACACTACAGCTCGAACAAGTAGAAAGAGAACAACAGAGGAACCCCTCAGGCACCAGAAGAAACGACATTGTAAAGATTAGAGTAGAGCTAAATGAATTAGAGAACAGAAAAACAACAGAAAACATTGAAAAAGCCCAAAGCTGGTTTTTTGAGATCAACAAAATTGACAAATCACTGCCTGAACTTACTAAGAAAAGCATGAAAGGAAACAAAGAACCCAAATTAGAAATGAGAGGGGGGTTGTCACCACAGATGCAACAGAAATCAAAACTATCATAACAGAATACTATGAAAGACTGTACTCTAACCAATTTGAAAACCTAGAGGAAATGGACCAATTCCTTGACTCGTACCACCTACCCAAATTATCACAACGTGAAGCAGAACAACTTATTAAATCCATTACAAAGGAAGCGATTGAAAAGGTCATCAAAACACTGCCCACCCAGAAAAGTCCGGTCCAGAGAGCTTCACTGCAGAATTCTACCAAACATTTAGAGAAAAGTTATCTCCAATACCACTGAAACTCTTCCACGGTATAGAAAGGGATGGAGTCCTCCCAAACTCGTTCTAGGAAGGCAGCCTAACCCTGATACCTAAGCCAGGGAAAGACCCAACCAAGAAAGAGAACTACCGACCGATATCACTCATGAATCCTGATGTCAAAATCTTCAGCAAAACTCTGGCCAATAGAATACAACAACATATCAAGAAAATAATCCATCATGACCAAGTGGGATTCATACCAGGGATGCAAGGCTGGTTCAACATCAGAAAAACAATTAATGTGATTAATCACATATATAACACAAAAGACAAGGACCACCTGATTTTGTCCATTGATGCAAAAAAGGCATTAGATAAAGTCCAACACACATTCATGCTAAAAAAACTCTTAGCAAAATGGACATAGACGGCAAATTCCTCAACACAATAAGGGCCATTTCTACAAAGCCCACGTCAACCTGAATGGAGAGAGACTAAAACTTTCCCTTGAGATCAGGAACTAGACAAAGATGCCCACTCTCACCTCTTCCATTCACCATTGTGCTAGAAGTTTAAGCCAGAGCAATTAGACAAGACCAAGAAATAAAGGGCATCTGCATTGGCAAAGAGGAAGTTAAAATCTCCCTGTTGGCAGATGATATGATTGTATACGCAGAGAATCCCAAGGAATCTATAACTACTCAAACTGATAGAAGAGTTCAGCAGAGTCTCAGGATGGAAGATAAACATAACTAAATCAGATGTTAGGTGCATAAATATTTAATATAGTTAAGTCTTGCTTGTGTACTCAACCTTTCAGTAATAAATAGTGTCCATCTTTGGCCACGATGGTGAATTTGACATGAAAATTGATTTTGTCTGAGATGAGAATTGCCACCCCTGCTCTTCTTTCTTCATTGTTAGCGTGACATATATTCTTCCAACCCTTAATTTTCGGTTTGTTCCTATCTTTAGATCTCAAGTGAGTTTCTTGCACACAACATATGGATGGGTCATGTCTTTTGATCCAAGATGTCACTCGATGTCTCTTTACGGGAGCATTCAGTCCATTCACATTCAATGTAATTATTGATAGGTACGTGCTCAGTGCTCCCAGTGTGATGTATTTATGTTTATGTTGATGTTTTCTCTGTTGTTCTTATTAGTCTGTTCTGGGATGTTCTTTTTTGTCACTTGATTTTTCACCTGTTTTCTGAACTGGTTTTGCGGTTGTTGAGACGCCTGTGTTACATTTCTTGAACTGATATGATACATCTTTGTTCGGCTTTACAGCTGCCCCTATGATCCCGCTTAAGAAACTATATATAAACCTAATTAGAATTACTACCAGTCTTGTCATCTTCTTCTCCATCTGGAAGGACTAAAACAACCGTAGTACATCCCTCTTTTTAATATGATGACACCATAGTTTTCATCATGATCACTGGATTGCTTCTTTCCTTATCAAAGCTGTGATTGGCTTTGGAGCCTTCCCTAACCGAGTAGAGTTTGGAGTAGTAAAGTCGTTCTAAACTACAAAGTTAGTGGTTGTCATCGATTGAATTGTGTCCCCCCGAAAGTGTATGTGTTGATTGGAATTGGTTTGGCGTTCCAACATGTTGCCCTTCCTCCCATGTGTTGTGAATCCTGCCTCTGTGATACTGATGATGAAGAACGGTTTGCAGTTGTGTTAGTGAGGCAGGACCCAAGCTACAAGCTTGTGGAATATAAGGGAGAGAAGTGAGCAGAGGAAGTTAGGAACCTCATACCATCGAGAGAGAAGCACCGAGAGCAGAGCACATCCTTTCGACCCGAGGTTCCTGTGCCGAGATGCTCTCGTTGGATTTGGACTCCGCCTACCGGACTGTGACAATTTGTCATTCTGAATGGACTTGCAACCTACAAATGGATTTGCGGCTTACCAGATTGTGTCAGTGAAAGCTTCTCCTCATGAAACCTTCCACTCATTGTATTTTCCAGTAGAGCAGTACCCGGTGAGTAGGACAGTGGTTTTGTTCTTCTAAGCCAGAGCCAAGAACTTCTTTCAATATTTCTTGTAGTTTCGGTTGGGTTTTTACAAAGTCTCTGTGTTTCTGTTGATCTGGGATTGTCTTCATTTCCTGTTCGTATTGGAAAGATAGTTTTGCAGGATATATATTTCTTGGTTGGAAGTTCTCCTTCAAGGCTTTGAATGTGTCATGCCACCGTCTCTATGCTAGCATGGTTTCTGCTGAGAAATCTGAAGAGAGCCTACAAGATTTCCCTCTGAATGTTAGCTTTGCTTGGAGGCTTGCTGCCTTTAAGAGTTGCTGCTTAGGTTTCATTTTGTCAAGCTTGATTATAATCTGTCTTGGTTTTGCCTATAATTTACTTTTATGATTCCACTATCTGTGTTGATATCCAGCTGCTCAGTCAGGTGTTCTGGTCCTGAGTTACTACCTGTTGTTATTAGTTTTCTAACCAAAGGACTCCCTTTAGTATTTCTTATGGTTTGGGTTTAATTTTTGTAAATTCCCTAAATTTCTTTCTTTTTTGTTTATTTACCATGACTGAGTGAAAATGTACATTCCCATATAAATTTACGTGCCCACCTACATGCAGCTTCCACTGATCTCCCTGTCCGGTGACAGCACACTATTCCTCTCTGCTCTGTATAATGTCTCATCCTCCCAACAGTCTCCTTTCCCCTCCTCTCCACCCAGTCTCGTTCCTCCAACCAGAGGTCAGCAGGATGATATCCTATAGATGTATAGAACCATAAGGGTCATTCAACATACGTTCCCTCTGCCTCGCCAAGTCCAATCCATTCGTGTCCGAAAAGTGAACATTTATTATGATTTATAGGCAAGGGCCAGGGGCCATGCTCTCAGGGAACCCCGAAACCGCTGGACCATCAATTATGGTCTTTTAGTGGAGATGTGAGGGTGCACCCTTTTTATTCTTGTGTTGCCAGTGTGACTCAACTTAGTGAGCTCCGTCACTGCTATCACTGGTGGTGGCCGGGCACCATCCGGTTCTTCTGGTCCCAAGTAGATGTAGCCACCCACTCATATGGGTGTCCCTATCTTCTAGGTTGTCTTTACCCCATGTCATTATGGTCCTCGGTGAGCATCCGTTCCTGCTGAGTTGGGACCATTTGCTGTGCCCTCGGATGGTAGCTCTTAAGACCCCCGATGCCACTCACCAATGTAGGGTGCACAGAGCCCCCTTAGGAAAACTCTAATTTTGTCAATTGGCCTCGAGTTTGCCTAAGAGCATGGTCCCAGGCCCCCTGCCCCAGCGACTCTGTCCTTGCAATTTTGGGTTAAGATGGAAGGAGTATTCAAGTTATGCTAAAGTCCACTTAATGTTGTTCTTGTTTCTTATCTGTGCTTTCACTGATTTCTCCCAGCCAGATTTCTAGCAACTATCTAATCTAAACCCTACCCTCCTCATCCTCTCTCCCTCCCCTACCTTGCAGCTAGCTGTCAAAGAGTCTTTTCTTCTATACACAAGTCTGTTTTTCAGATCTTATCATAGAGGTCTCATACAATATTTGTTCTTTTGTCGCTGACTACTTTCACTCAACATAATGTCTTTGAGTTGAATCCAGGTTAGGAGACGTTTCCTGAAATCATCGTTATGCTTTATCCTTGCGTAATGCTCCATTGAGTATATGTACCATAGTTTACCTATCCATTCTTCTGTTCTTTGGCATCTGGGTTGATTCCATATTTTTGCTCTGGTGGACTGTGCTGAGATAATCACTCTTGTGCATGTGTCCATTGTTGTGAAAGGCCTTGATTCCGGAGGATATATTCCAAGTAGTGTAACTACTGGGTCCAATGGTATATCAATATCCATTTTTTTAAGGAAGCACCAGATTGCTTTAAAAGAGGCTGTACCATTTTGCTACCCCACCGACAGTGTAGAAGAGTTCCACTTTCTCCACAGCCTCTCTAGCGTTTGTTGTTTTGTGTTTTTTGGATCATGGCCAACCTTGTCGGGGTGAGATGGTATCTGACTTTAGTCTTCATTTGAATTTCTCTAATAACTAAAGATGGTGAACATGTCCGCATGTGTTTTTGGGCTGCCTGGATCTGCTCTTTAGTGAAATGCCTGTCCATCTCCTTTGCCCGTCGCTTAATTGGATGGTTTCTCTTCTTGTTGTTGACATTTTGTAGTATGTTATAGGTTATGGAGTGAGGCGTCAGTCTGACATAGATTTTCCAAATAATTTTTCCCATTCTGCAGGTGTTCTTTTAATTCTATTAATAACGTCTTTGGATGAACAAAAGTGTTTGATTCTTAATAGTTTCCATTTATTTTCTCTTGTGTTGATGGTGGTTTGTTTGACAGATTTTGGAGTCTGTCCACATTGTGTATTAAAACTTCCATTGTTCTTCCTACCTTTTCTTGGATGAGCTTTATCGTTCTAGGTTTGATATATAGGTCTTTTATCCAGTTGGAGTTGGTTTCTGTATAAGGTGTAAGATATGGATCTTGTTTTGGTTTATTGGAGATGGATATCCAATTTTACCAGCACTATTTGTTGAAGATATTGTTTTTAACCTAGTTTAATGTCTTAGGGCCTTTGTTGAATATCAAGTGTTCATAGGCCGATGGTGTCATCTCTGGGGTCTCAATTCTGTTCCATTGATCAAATTCCCTAAATTTCTGTGTACCTGCAGATGTCTTTATTTCGTCATCATGTTTGAGAAATAATTTTGCTGTACATTTAATTCTTGGATGGCAATTATTTTCCTTCAAGGCTTTGTGTACATGATTGTATTGCCTTCTTGCCTACATGGTTTCTTCTGAATAGTCCAAGCTTAGTCTTACAGTTTTCCTTTAGTAGGCTATTTTTCATTTCTCCCTTGCTGCTTTGAAAAGTGTCTCCTTATCTTTAGTTTTGCCAAGTGTCATGGATTGAATTGTGTCCCCCTCAGGACTTGTGAAGTCATGTGACCAGGCCATGATTCCCTGTATTCTGTGACTGTCCTCCATTTTGTGATTTTCCTATGCTGTATGATAAAGGAGTAGGGTGGGACTGTAACTGCCTTCCTAGGATCACCTCCCTGCCCACTGTAAAGGGAGATTCCCTGGAGTATGGCTTGCCCCACCCTTAATCTTTTCACCCTGCAAGACAAAAAATGAAAGGGAAGCAAACAGAGAATTGGGAACCTGACACCTTCAAGAAAGCAGCACCGGGAGAAGAGTACATTCTTCAGATCTGAATTTTCTGAGCCAAGATGCTCCCTGGACAAAGACTGATGCAATACTGGACTTTCCTCCAGAGATGACAAGGGGGAAAACCTTCCCCTCGAGCAGATGTACTGAATTTGGACTTGCAGCCTAGCAGACTGTATAAGAATAAACTTTCATCTGTGAAAGTCATCCAATCTGTGGTATTTCCATTAGAGCAGCACTAGCTGCCTAACACAGCAAGTTTGACTGTAATAGGCCTTGGTGTCCTTCTTTTGGGATCTACCTTGTTTGGAGTTCATGGAGTATTTTGGATAGATATCTCTTCATCTGTCCTGATGTCAGAGAAGTTTTCTGTCTGTAAATCTTCAACAGTTCTCTGTCTGTTTTCTCTTATCCCCCCTGTTATGGTACTCAATCCCTTGTAGGTTATTCCTCTCTATAGAGTCCCACATAATTCTTAATGTTCCTTGATTTTTGTTTTTTAGTTCTTTTCTCTGATTTTTCCTCAAATACGTTGGTGTCACATCCTCTATCATCATTCTCACTAATTTGGGCTTCCATTGCCTCAGTGCTGCTCCTTTGACTTTAGGTTGAGTTATCTGATTCTGTACTTTTATTGTTAGTTTTTGATTTTCTAAATTTTGAAACTCATTGCTTTGTGGTAGGTTGTTTAATTTGTCGTTATATCCTTCTGTATTCTTCCTCATCTCCTTCCTTATCCCTTGAAGAATTCTAAATGTTAACCTTTTGTATTCTACCTCTCATCATTGTAGTAATTCTCTTCCTCTACAAAATTTGATTCTTTTTTTTTTTTTTTTTGAGAGCTTTCTGAATAGATCATGGTCCACTCCTTTGACTGCTTTTTATAGACTGCTATTTCTGAGCCATCAGTGAATTGTAGTTATTTATGTTTACCTATTGTGTTGTAGCTTTGTTGTTTTAAAATGTACAGTTTACTTTTGTATATGGATTCAACTCAGGTATCCACATGGCGTGTGACCAAGTGTGTGGTGAAAATTCTTGACTACTGTCCTAGATGGGCAGGGGTACTTGGTGTAGGTATAGTTGTCTGGCTGCAGCTGTGGAGAAAGGTAGGGGTCATCAGCTGTCCCTGAGTGCCTGTGACATTGGCATATGCCTTTATATCAGAATCTAGGTGAAGGAATATTTTCCACTTTGATTTTCGGCTTAGAAGAGTTGGCAGGAAAAACAACACCTTTTTTATCTTTTTCTTCCCTTCTCTGAGTTTGCTGAACTGTTTCCCATTCCAATTCCTGGAGAATGGTTTGGGGAAGGCATAAAGAGCCCTATTTGCAGCTCAGTTAATGGCATCAGATTCCGGAGCCAGTTGCAAGGCAGAGAAGGGAGGAGGAAGAAAGGCTTGGAATGGGTTTGAAGGGTTCTACTTCTGGCTCACTTAATGGTGCCAGACTCTAACACTGGGCAGTTCAGAGAAGGGAAGGGGAACTCCAGGAGAAGGAGAACAGGCCCACATGGAAGGAAAGATCTGCATGCCTAGCAGATTACACACAGGACTTAGTTGGATGATTTGCTACTGTCCCTCACTGGGCTGGAGGTACAGGTGGAATCCTCAATCATCTCTGATGAAGAAAACACCCACTAATCTCCTTGCTGGCCCACCATGTGATGTCGCTGCTTCCCAGCAGGTCAGGTTGTGAAATCCTGTGTACTTTCAGTGATACTCTTCCTTTCCCATTACTCAGTCTAATTTCTCAAATTTCCCTTTGATGTTGTGAGCTCCTAGGACATCATATGGACTAGATTCATTTGTTCTTTGGTCTTTGTTGTTATGGGGGCCACAGGAAGCATCCATCTGTTCTGCCATCTTGGACCCACCTGAATATTTTTAGGTATAAGCATTTATGAAATGTGAAATCAATGCATCAATGTTTAGAAAAGTCTCTTGTATGATTTTCAATTACCAACCTCCTTGCGTAAGATCTCTGTGTTGTTTTGTCCTAAAGTTTTAGTGAAAATAGTTTCAGGAGTTTAAAGGAAAGTCAAAGAACTAGAATTTGACATTTAAGCAAGATGGACTTTAAATACAAATCATAGATGGGGTTCTGATTTGGAATATGAGGTTAATTTTTTTGTTAATAATTTCATGATTAGAGCCAAAGAAGCGAAAATACTAAATTTGCAAAAATTAATTTTTAAAGCAAAACTCCAAGGTAATGGAGAATATACTATTCAGAGTTTACATTTGTCTTGTTGAAATATAAAATCAAATAGATTGGTGGTTTCATTTACCAGATTATTTCCCTTAATTTTGATGCAATACATGCTGGTAACAAAAATAGACACATATAAAGAAAAGATTACTCTTTATCCCTCTTGCGGAATCACTCCTTAAGGTAATCAGTGTTGACTATATTTTCTGTATCTCTCTGTTTATTTATGTAAATAGATGTAGGGTTCACTTTCTTTCATAAATGGGATAATACTACACATGGTACTGTGCACCTTTCCTTTTCACTTACTATGAGCAAATTCCATGTCAGTTTCTACAAATCTAACCCATTTTAGTAGCTATATGGTGTTCCACAAGATGGATATATCCTAGAGTATTCAAACACTGTCTTGTTGATGAAAGTCAAGCTTATATTTTCTAGTAGATTTTTCCTTCTTTACAAATGATGCTGTGATGAAAACCCTTATTCATAATAGTTTATATACTGATGTTTTCTACTTGTGGATGATGCCTAAAACTGTGACTGCTGCATTAGGGAACACACACAACTTGAGCTTTTTATTTTAATATATATTGCCTGATTAATTAGCTAAATTGTGGCACTTTGCTGTTGATCTCTTTTACATAAAAGTGCTGATTTCTACCTAGCCTTAGCACCTGTGGACAGTGTTCATCTAAATTTTTGCGTGTCAGATAGGCCAAAAGGTGTTATCTTTTTATTACTTTGATTTGCATTTTTCCCAAGCATGTTTTTTATGTTTATTACGCGTCAGAACTAACTTGACAACAATGGAATCCTTCTTACCCGCAGCCAGGTCCCGGCCCTCCGCCTGACAGAATGGCAGCCGAGGCCTATGGCCCGGCCCCCTTCCGCGCCGACGGGAGCCGGCACGAGGGCCCGGGGCCTCGGGGGAGCCCACCGGGCCCTCCCTTCCGGGGCGGCGAACCAACTGAACCCGGGCGCGGCCCCCCCCACCTTGTGGGCGGGCAGCCCCCAGCCCCTGAGAGCCGGATGGAAGCAGCCGGCGGGGCGACGGCCCAGAGACCCCCAACGCCGGGCCCGCGGACCCCGAGCTGCGCCCCGCAGTGCCCCGCCGCCCGGGAGAGGGCCCGGGGAGGTCTCTGGGAACCCGGCTGACCGCACCTGTCCGCGGGTTCCCCCGGGCCCCGGCCCGGACGGGCGTGGAGCGCCGGCGGAGTGGACGGAGCGCACGCGGCGGCCCTGATGCAATCAGCGGCGCTCCCGATCTAATCAACGGATCTATCTTGAAAACCTGGAGAAACCGGTGATAACATTTGGTGGAAAGGCCTTGAGCCTGCACAGAGGGCTTGCGTACATCACGACTCAGGGTTCTCAGTGGATACGGAGGGCAGGATGGTGGAGCGGTAGAATTCTCACCTTCTATGTGGGAGACCTCAGTTCAGTTCCTGCCAGTGCACCCTAAGTGCAGCCAGCACCTCTGTGTCAGTAGAGGCTTGTGTCTTGCAATGAGTGTGAGCAGGTTTCTGGGGGGTGCTCTGAGATCAGCTCATACTAGGGGGAAAGGCTGGGTGACCTATTCAGGAAACTCAATGGGTGAAGCCCTGTGGACCACAGAGTCCCGTCCTGCTGTGCGGAGGTCACTCCCCGGGAGCTGTCTCCTGAGCAGCTGACACAGCAGGAAGCAGATCTTGATACAGGGCCTCCTCCATTGGGGAAAGCAGCTGAGCTCCTCCCTCCAAGCAGGGACGATGCCGGCTCAGGCCTCCGCCAAGGCTCCGTTCTTCGTCGGCCACTTATCACCTTCTTAGAGCAATTAAAATCATGTCTGGTCAAAACGTGCCAAGTTGTCTTGTTTCCTATTTTAATATTGTTCTAAAGAGACACAGCTCAGTAACAATTGAGAACAGTATCACTGGCAGTCTTCATCAGTAATGAGATCAACTAAACGAGAAATGGAAACCTAAGTTCTAATGGCCTGTATTTGAAACGAAACGTGTACGTCAAAGTGTCGTTAAAAACAACTGATCGCATCGGAAGCTCCTCTGAGTACAGCCCAGGGTTCAGTAGGAAGGGAGAGGCCGGTTGGCCTTCCAGACCAGCACTGGTGAGAACGCGTGTGTCACACGGCCCAGCCCAACGTGCTGAGTACAAGGAGAGCGGCGGGGACAGTGGGTAGAAGGGCTGGGCTGCCTGGAGAGCCAGGTGAGTCCCGCCGCATCTAGTGATGAACCTTGTCAGCCGTGGCTCTGAGGTTCTCATCCGGATTGACCTTAAAGCACATTTTCAGGGTCCACAGAGCTTCGCAGCTGTAGGCAGAGGCTACGTCGGCATCATCGTCCACCCTGGATCCCTGATCCTAAGGCTGAATGGAAGTTTCTTACTTTTTGTCATGGTTTGTCATTTTTAAAAATTGTTTAAATATTTTATTGTGCACTAAGCGAAAGTTTACAGTCAAGGTCCGTTTGTGTAGAAAACCCTGCACACGCACCTCTGTGCACCTCAAGGTGCCCTCCCACCCTGTGACAGCACCGGCCTCCTTTCCACCCTCTACTTCCTGTGTCCATTAAGCCACGTCCTGTCCCCCCGCCACCCTCCCATCTCGCCTGTGGAGAGGAGCTGCTCCGACAGCCTCATGGGGACATTTACGACAAGAAGCACACCGTTCGCCAGTGTCCCTCTGTGTCTTACCGTCCAGACCAATCTTTGTCTGAAGAGTTGGCTTCAGTACTGGTTTCGGCTCCAGGCTGGCCGCGAGTCCAGGGTTCGTGTTCTTAGGGGACCCCCCTGGATATCGGACTATCAAGCCTGGTCTTTTATTATTATGATGATTATGATGGAATGAAAATGTACATTCCCATATAAATTTGCATGCCAGCCTATGTGCAGCTCCCACTGCTCTCCCTGTCTGGTGACGCACACTCCTCCTCTCTGCTCCATACGTGTCTTTTCCTCCCAACAGTCTCCTATCCCCTCCTCTCCACCTACTCCCCCACCTCCAGCAAGAGGTCAGCAGGACAACATCCTAACCATAAAGTGTACACATGATAGGGTCGCCAAGTCCAATCCATTCCTCTCTGAGAGTTGACCTCCATTATGACATATGGACAGGGGCAGCATCAGGGCCAGGGGCCATGCTCCCAGGGGAACTCTGAGGACCCTGGACCACCAATTGCAGTCTTTTAGTGGAGATCTGAGGGTGCACCCCTTTTTATTCCTATGTTGCCAATGAGACTCAACTTTGCGAGCCCCATCACGGCTATCGCCGGTGGTGGCTGGGCACCACCCAGTTCTTCCAGTCACCAGTTGATGCAGTAACGCACTCACGTGGGTCTCTCTGTCTTCTGGGTTCTCTATCCCCCGTGTTATTTTGGTCCTTAGTGATCATCCGTTCCTGCTGAGTTGGGACCATTTGCTGTACCCTCAGATGGCAGCTTGGCAGCTTTTAAGACCCTAGATGCCACTCACCAATGAGGGGTCCAGAAGGCTCTTTTTTTACTCAGCTAGGGCTGTTCTAACAAAAATACCATGACTGAATGGCTTTGACAAAGGAAAGTTTATTCTTACACAGTCTGGTAGGCTACAAGTCCATATTCAGGGTGTCTGCTCCAGGAGAAAGCTTTCCCCTTGTCAGCTCTGGAGGAAAGTCCGGTATGGCATCAGTCTTTGTCCAGGGAGCATCTTGGTGCAGGAATCTCAGCTGATGGTGTGAGGTTCCCAATTCTCTGCTTGTTTCACTTTCATCTCTTGCAGGATGCAAGGATTAAGGGCGGGGCAAGCCACACTCCAGGGAAACTCCCTTTACAGTGGAGCAGGGAGGTGATCTTCTGAAGGGATTTATAGTCCCACCCTAACCTTTAACATATAGCACAGCAAAATCACGAATGGTGGACAACCATAGAACACAGGGACTCGTGCTCACAGGGCTACACCTATATTTGGGGGGACACAACTCAATCCATCACAGCTCTCTTAGCAAAATGCTAGTTGTTGGCCTCAATTTCCCCTGAGAGCATGGCCTCCGGTCCCCTGCCCCAGCTACTCAGTCCTTGCAATATTCGGTTAAGATGGAAGGAGTACTCAGGTTACGCTGAAGTCCACTTAACATTGATCTTATTTTTCATGTGTGCTGTCACAGAGTTCACCCAACCAAATTTCTAACAACTATCTAATCTAAACCCTCCCCCCGCTTGTCCTCCCCTCTCCCCACCCGTGCAGCCGTCAGAGTCTTTTCTTCTACGCATGAGTCTGTTTTGAAGTTCTTATCGTAGGGGTCTCATACAATATTTGTCCTTTCACTTAGCATAATGTTCTCCAATTGAAACCAGGTTATGAGATGTTTCCTAAAATCATCGCTGTTCTTTATCATCGTGTGGTGTTCCATTGAGTATATGTACCATAGTTTACCTATCCATTCCTCTGTTGTTGGGCATCTGGGTTGATTCCATCGTTTTGCTGTCTTGGAATGCGCTGCAACAAACAGTCTTGCACATGTGTCCATTCGTGTGACCACCTTTGTTTCTGATGGGTAAATTCCAAGCAGTGGAATTACTGGGTAAGTCTGGTCTTATAATAGATCCATCTTTACCATTTTTATCTGGGAACCACAAAACAGAAGACATATCACCAGTCTAAAAAAAAAAAAAAATTCTTTTTAAGGCTGTTTTGAAAGATTCTCGTTTACTTGGGTCTCTGAGTGAGACACAAGCAACAATTAGCATCAACAGAGAGGCCTCACCGGCTAGCCTAACAGGGCTGGAGAGGGCAAGGACATATGGAAATGAATCTGACTGGGAAAACTGTCCCATTTAGACAGCTGTGGACTTGTTGGTCCCTTTCCTAAACTGAAGCAGGCAATCCCTTTATTCCTTGATAACTCCTGCCCCATCCCACAGACGATTCTAACCTTTTCTTGGAACCACCTGAGGAGCCAGGTTCTTCTCCGCCACGTGGAGTAACTCACGGTACATCAAAATGGGTTCAAAAGCAATGGGGCTGGCTTTCTTCTTTTTCTGTTTTATGTCAGCAAAATTCATTTCTGACCTAGGTAACCCACACTCACGTATTTCTGTACAGTTTTAAAATAGGATCACGTGTTACATTTGTTTTAAGATACTTTATTGATAACAGTGGTTCCATGTGTTGTGCACTCCACTTACTCGTCATTTTTAACATGAGACGGTGATACAGCACGGTCTGCTTAAACCTTTAAATGTTGCTGGGTGTCTGAACCAAAGCTAATTCCTCCTTTACAGGTAGGGCTGTAGTGAAAATTGCTGCCAAGTTTCCTCCTCTTACAGATGTCTTACGAAAGTGTAGCAGGTCAGAGAGAGTGTTACACAGAGCGCCCTCCCGAGGCGGGTAGTCACGTGTGTCCCTGCTATTCCCTGCCCGCAAAGACCTATCTGGTTGAGTTTTATGATTTTAAAATTTCTTCCAGTTTAATACATCTGTTAAGGGGTCTTCAGATAGGTTCAGTTTTCTTTTCTCTTCCTTTTAACAGTCTGAAGTTTCCTGATTGCAAACCTTGGACCATTCATCAAGTATAAAATGGTTACTGAGGTACGTAACTATCTCCTTATACATTTTTTGTTGGAACTATTGTTGTGTTATATTTGCAACACATCTGTGCCACTTGCAACACATCTGCGGCACATGGAAGTTTCTTTTATAACATTTGTAATTTACATTTTCTTGCACAAAAGTTAAAAAAATTAAATACGTTCAATTAATCCATCGTGCTTTGGGTAATACCACCTGAGTTTTTTCAGCAGTGAGGGGTGCATGTGCTCTTCATGTTTGGGATAAATAAGCTCCTCTGCAGTCTTTAGGAATGTTTTTATTCTTGGACATGGCTGGAATTTATTGTAGTGGTTGCTCTCGTGGGTGTATGCATCTAAATTGAGTTTTTCCAATCTGATAGCCAATCGTTTCAAAGACAATTTATCAGGTGGTTATCTTGCTCTGAGTTCATTTCACCTCTGTTATAGTTCACGTTTTTATTGCAAATGATCATAATCCAAAGCCATCTGGTTTTGATTATTGTTATTGTATGTCCATTTTTCAAAATCTGCAAGGTTGAGTCTACCCTCACTACCAATTAATATGTTTAAATATTCTCACCCCTTTATTTTCTGTTAGTTCTCATTGAAATTTTTACTATTGCTATAATAAATGTATATATAAAAATTAACTATCTATTTTTAGCTTTCATTGAAACAGATATCATTCTCTGCATTTGTAGCTTTCATTAAGGTTTAATCTTTTTTTTTTTTTTAAAAAAAGGTTTGTTTCCAGTGAAATTTATTCCTAGGTATTTATCATACATATCTGGTGACATGGTGAATTCTATTTTCTAATTGTGTATACCAACAATTTTTTTATTTGGTTCTGTTGAAATTTTAAGCATACAAAACCATGTATTATGCAGACATACTTTAAATAGCTTCCTGGTCTCTGATTAGGCATCCCAGTGACAGACATACTTTCATTATATTTGATTTTTAAGTAAATTTATTTTAGTGTGACACGATTTAAGTGTTTTTCTTTTTGTTGTTAAGAGATCTGTAACAGCAGATTGTACAATTACTCCCGGTCCTTTTCTTTAAAAAGAACCAACAAACAAGAAACAAAGCACTTTAATCTTTAGAGTTCTAAGCTCCGTTGGAGTTACACATCTGGGATGGGAGCCCAAAGTAAATCAAACCCAGAAGGGCAGAGCTGCAATGGCAGGGTTTGAGTGGCAGTTCCAGGCTTAGGCTCAGAGGTCAGGTTGACCTGGGTATCAAAGCTCCTCCTGTTACTTATGGGATGTGTGGCATTGGCCACATTTATAACCACACTGAATCTTTTATTGATAAAGTAAATGGATACAATGATACCAGCTTAAGAATTTCTCTTTACTTGGATCAATAATCAATAGTCATGGAAGCAGCTATCAAAAAAAATAAAATAAAATAAACCCACAGTGCATTGTATCGGGCAAATCTGCTGCAAAAGACCTCTTTATAATCTTTTAAAGCAAAGATGTCACTTTGATGATGAATGTCTGCCTGACTCAATGAATGGTATTTTCAGTCACTTGACAGGTATGCAGAAATGGTACACTGGAAAATTAAGACTGAAGAATTGACACACTTGAATTGTGGTGCCAGGAAGGAATATGGAATCTACCATGAATGGCTGGAAGTATGCACACATCCTTCTTGGAGGAAGTACAGACAGAAGGCTCCTTAGAAGCACGGATGGTGAGTCCTCATCATGCCTTGGACGTGATGTGCGAAGGGACTAGTTTGTGGAGAAGAACATCTTGCTTGGTACAGTAGAAGGTCAGCCAAAAAGAGGAGAGCCTTAACAAAATTGGTTGACAGCTGCTTAAACATATGTACTGTTGAAAGGATATGACAGAGAACTAGGCAGCATTTTCCTCTGCTGTGCAAACGGTCATCATGAGTCAGACATGGCTCACAGCATCTAAAAACAACCACAGTTAGCAAAATTCAAAAATACTGTAACAGAAGGGAAGTATGCCTCTCATGGTCTCAAGGGTAGACTAGAAACAGCCAAGAAACAATCAGTGAGCTTGAGATACATCTATAGAAACTACACAGACTGAAAACCAAGAGAAGAAAAAGAATGAGAAAAAGGAAACAGGATATCCCCCAAATTTGGACAATTTCAAAAAGTGTTACAGATTCATAATCAGAATACCAGACAGAGAGGAAAGAAAGGGACAGGAGAAATATTTCAGTAATGACAGCTAAGAATTTCCCCAAATTAATGACAGACACCAGACCACAGATCCAGGATGCTCAGAGAACATGAAGCAGGATAAATACCAAAAAATGTACACTAAAGTATATCATGCTAAAACTAGACAACTAAAGACAACAAAGAAGTCTTGAAAGAAGACCAAGGAATTAAAAACCTCCCTGATGGGAGACCATAGTAGAATCACATTAGACATCTGTTCAGAAACCGTGCAAATAAGAAGCGAGTCGAATGATATATTGAAAGTGCAGGGAAAAGAAACAAAACAGAAACTCACCAGAACCGAATTTTGTATCCAGTGAAGGGGAAAAAAAAAAAAAAAAGTCAGGTAACAATAAAGTCCTTCTTAAAAAAAAAAGCAAACTCATTGCCATTGAGTTGATTCCAACTCATAGCAACCCTACAGTGGCAGAATAGAAGTGCCCCATAGGGCCACCTGCGTTGGGTTAGCAGCTGAGTTCTTAGCTACTGTGCCACCAGGGCTCAAAAAAATCAAGGGAATTGGTCACAGGCAGATCTGTCTTTCAACAGACAAAAACAGTGCAAATGGCTCAAATAGGAACTTGAATTTGATGGTGGGAACTGAACCAGCGGTACCACAGAACCAAAGACATGGTGATCTGCTTCCCTTAAGACTGCAGTCAGGAAACCCTACGGGGCAGTTATGCTCTGTAATGTATGAGGTGGCATGAGCGTGCTGTCTTCCAAATTTCTGGGCGTTAGACGAGTAAGCACTTCCAGGGCTGCATCCGTTTGTTGAAACGCCTCAGTTCATATTCGATCAGTCCCCGGAGCCTGGTTTTTAGCTGGTGCTTTCAGTGCAGCTTGGACTTCCTCCTTCAGTACCGTCGGTTGTTGATCAGATGCCACCTCCTGACGTAGCTGGACGCCAACCAGCTCCTTCTGGTGTTTAAGGACCCTGCATGGTTCTTCCATCTTCTTTGGATGCTTCCTGCTCTGTTGACTATTTTCTACATCAAATCCTTTACTATTGCAACTCAGGGCTTGAGTTCTTTTCCTTCAGTTATTTTATCTTGAGGAATGTCAAGCACTCCCTTTCCTTTTGGTTTGCTATCTCCAGGTCTTCGCGCATTTCACTTTAATACTTCTTCTCCAGACGTCCCTTCTACTGAGTCACTCCTTCCTTTTGTGTCTCTCCTGACATCCATTTTGGTCTTCTTTTCTTTTTCTGTCTTTTTAATGATCTTTTGCTTTTCTTCACATATGATAGCCCTAATGTCATCCTACAACTCAACTGGACTTTGGTCAGTAGAGTTCAAGACATCAAATCTAGTCTTGAGATGCTCTTGAAACTCAGGCGGGATACACTGAAGGATTTACTTTGGCTCTCATGGTCTTGTTCTAATTTTCCCAGCTTCAAGTTGAGCTTACATGTGAGCAGACGATGCTCTGTTCTGCTCTGGCTCTAGCCTTTTCTCTGACTGTGATATCGAGTGTTTTCGTTGTCTCTTTCCACAGATGTCATTGATTTGACTCCTTGCCAAGGTCCACATGTATGCTCACTGTTCCTATTGTTGAAAAAAAGTATGTCCAGTGATTAAGTCTTTGGTCTTGCAAAATCCTATCATGCCATCTTCAGTGTTATTTATATCACCAAAGTCATATTTTCTAACCTCTAATCCTTTTTTGCATCATTTGCTGGTAGTTATTGGTGCATCTGGATTGTGTGTTAGATCAGCTTCAGACTGGTAAAAATCTTCCCATTTTTTCATCTTGGCTATCTGTGGTTTGTGGGTGAATTTCAATAAGAGTCATATTAACTGATCTTCCTGCAGGTATGTGGATATTATTCTCCCACTGATAGCATTGTATTTCAGGAAAGATCTTGACCTATTATTCTTTTGACAATGAATGTGACCCACTCCTCTCTCTTAAGTGTCATTTCTGACTTAGTAGACCATATGATTATCCTTTTCAAAATGAACAATGCCAAGCCAAGTGCTGTCACTCATCCATCTTAACTTACTAATACCAAGGATATTGATCTTCATGTATTCAATTTCGTTTTGACAACTTTCAATTTTCATCGTTTGTACATTGCATATTCCAGTTTCAATGGATGTTTACAGGTATTTGTTCTCATTTTGAGTCACGCCATGTCCACAAATGAAGGCCCCCGAAGCTTGACTCCATCTAGTGTCATTAAGGGTGACTGTACTTCGAGGAGGCAGCTCTTCCCCAGTGTATTCAGGGTACCTTCCAGCCTCAGGGGCTCATCTTCCAGCCCTGTATCAGACAATGTTCTACTGTTACCTATAACGTTTTCACTTGGCCACTGTTTTTCAGCAGTAGATGGCCAGGCCCCTCTTCCCAGACTGGTTTAGTCTACAAACTTCAGTGAAACCATCCACCGTGGTGACCCCGCTGGCATTTGAAATACCCAGTTGCATAGCTTCCTGTATCACAGCAAGGGGCAAGCCACCACAGGATGACGAACTCACAGATCAATGGTGGCCCACACTTGTAAGGGTGTTCACGTGTTGTGGAATGCTGTATAACCACACGAAGCCAACCTGTTTGTTTAGTTTACCTCTTTTCCTGTATCATTATGCTTGGGAAACTTTTCAAACTTGGAGCCCTGTGGCCCACCCAGGGCATGCCACCTGAGAGAAGGAGATGGGATTCTCAGTCAGTGTGCACTAGGAACTGTGAGTCAAGACCACAAGATGTGAACGGGATAGAAGGAAATCCTACCAGGTGACCAGCTGTGGACTGGCCCAAGGAGTGAGACTGGACTCAGTAGGCCCTCTGGCTCTTGGCACTCTTTCAGTTTATCAGGAACTAGTCAGCAGAGACCAAGGATGTGGGGGCAAGCTGGAAGGCTGCTTCCAGGTCTCCCTCCAACGGCTTCCATTTGGTCAAGAGAACAAAGCCACAGGATTAAGTTGAAAACAAATTTAAAAATTCTAAATAGAGTGTCAGGGTCTCAAAAGTGGGAGACCTGAAAACCACAGACTTGTAATTAACACTCATGGAGCAACAAGTACGTTGAAAATGTATCCTTTTTTAAAGGGAAGGCTTCATCTGACTGGAGTGAAGCCTTACCACGTCTGCATGTGACATTGTTATGATTTTGTCTCCTGAGTGGATGACGCAGACCAGTTGTTCCTTTAGCCATGACATTTTGAGCTTACAAAGGAAACACTTCAAAAGTGGATGCATAATCCACTGATGGTATGGCATTTTTCTTGATTTCTTCCTAATATGAGTAGGTCTACAGCAGAATTGCAGGACAGCTTGTTTGTGTGTGAGCTAAAATAATTTTGGTCGCATGCTGCAAGCACATTTCCTGCTCGAGTCTATAAATGAACAGAGCTGCCAGACTGCTGAAGAGAAGCCTTCCCTGGTGGAGGGGGTGAAGAGCGTCTCAGTCTAAGGTCCTTCTCCGGGAGACGCTGCTCCCTTCAAATCGTCACCTCTCTGAACTTCCTGAGAAACTCATTTCTTGAGATGTCTTATTCCCACAGTTACAGACCCATACCTAAGAACACTGCTACTGTCACGGTCACCGTTCTGAGACACATCAAGAGGAGAGTCTGCGTCTTCACAGCCATTAAGTAGAAGAGCGAATGGGTAGGATTCCTGTGAGTTATGTGCGTGTACATCGAGACCGCTCACGGCCTTCACGCTCTCCAGTCTTTTGCTGTGTGATCATTGTCTCAGCTGGTCAGTTTGTGTACATGACTGAACATGCTTTACCATCTTGGCATGTATAACAATTAAAAGTCATGCAGCTGTTTGCAATATGAGGTCCAGCAACCAGGTCTGCAAACTTCACTGTTCTAAGCGCTACCTACCTCATTGCTGAGTATCACTATGGTCACCTTCTAAGGACTCCCCTCGGGAAGCTGTGCACCGATGCCAGTGCTTAGTCCACCCTTCAAAGCCACTTTGGAACTTTCTGGAATGGCCATTGCACACAGTGACATGGTGGCAAGTTCGTGAACTTAATTGTCTAGCTGTCTATGAGGGAGTTTTTAGACAGTAAACACAGAACTCTATTGGAACACCCACCCTACTCACCTGATCTGGCCCCCAGTGACTTTTTTCTTTACCTAAGATAAAGGAAATATTGAAAGCAAGACATTTGGATGACATTCAGGACATCCAGTGTAATATGATGACAGGTCTGATGGCCATTCCAGAAAAAAAGTTCCAGAATTGCTTTGAAGGGTGGACTGGGTGCTGGCGTTGGTGCATAGCTTCTCAAGGGGAGTGCTTTGAAGGTGACTGTAGTGATATTCTGTCGGGAGCGAAAAGAAACTGCGCCATAAAGATGTCGCCTGTTATCAGGAGTTCCTCCCCGAGACACTCCCGGTCTGATGATTAGCCTGCTGACGCAGTTCCTTGCTGGCGTGTGAACAGCTCGTGATCAGCTTTCTGATTGCTTGCCTCTAGAGCCCGTAGCCACTCAGCTTCTCTTTGCAATGCTATGTTCTGCTCATGCACTACACATGAATCAGCTGTGCCTTATGATTGGTGGGATTGGACTATATAATGGGTGAGGGACATTGTAGTAGGGGTACAAAAGAAGAACATAGGAAGTAGAATAGGTAGTAGAATAGAAAGTAGAATAGGAAGAAGAATAAAGCAAGCAACTTGCAAGGTGGCTCATATCTGTGTGTCCTGTCTTCTTTCCGCGGGCGGATAGTTAGGCAGCGACATCTGGTGGCCCGTACGGGGAACGTCACCTCTTTTACTTCAGGAGCTCGAGAAGTAAGGTAACAGCGCTGGTAAGTCCCTTAATTTTAAGTCCCTTAATTTAAGGTCCCTCAAAAAGGAGGGCGATTTTAAGGTCCTAGCGTAAGCAAGGCGATCTTGGGTACCCGAATTTAGGTCCCCGAATAAGCGGGGCGATCTTGGAAGGTCCCTTGGAAAAAAAGGGCGATCTTGGAAAGTCCCTTGGAGAAAGGGCGATCTTGGAAAGTCCCTTGGAGAAAGGGCGATCTTGGAAGGTCCCTTGGAGAAAGGGCGATCTTGGGAGGTCCCTTGGAGAAAGGGCAATCTTGGTAAGTCCCTTGGAGGAAGGGCAATTTAAAAGAACAAGCTGCTCGGTTTTGTTTTGTTTTTTTTTTCTGCTCACAGGTGCCTCCAGAGGCTTTTTGCGTCAGCAGTAGCCACTGCCGCTGCCGCTGCCGGAGCAGCGGGAGGATTTAAAGGAACTGGTT
The DNA here is from genome assembly GCA_028571685.1 of Heterohyrax brucei. Classification (NCBI taxonomy): domain Eukaryota; kingdom Metazoa; phylum Chordata; class Mammalia; order Hyracoidea; family Procaviidae; genus Heterohyrax; species Heterohyrax brucei. Next base: position 2,904,884 of record CM053145.1, on the reverse strand, counting down.
ATCTATTCTCTTTGTTTTCAGCTTCATGGGTTCTAGTGGTGTCCCCCGCCAGGCGTTTCTCTAGGAGTGCACCTCTTTTCTGTACCTAAGACTTCTTAAAACTGGCTGTACTTTTCAAGCTCAAACCAACTTTACAGCTTCAGCCAGCAGAAAATTTAAAAGGACAGGTTACTCATTTTTTTTTTCTTCCCTGCTTGCACCTGCTTCAGCCGCTTTGTAGCTTTAGCCAGCAAAGAATTTATAAATCAACTAACTGCAGCCCTTAAAACTAAAATTAACTCCTACCAGTGCAGCGTGGGGCTTACAACTAATGAATTACAACCAGTTACAGATTCCTTTGTTGCTTCTCCTTTAATCTCCAAGGACATGGCCTTCGGACCAGAAAACGAAAACTACATTTAATATATTTACAACATGCTTTCTTGCTTCTAATCTCTGTAAAAATGTGAGTTTAACAGACTAATTTCATTAACTGAAAAAATTTTCTCTTAGGTTTTAAACTTTGCCTGATGTAAACAACCTGGCTAGAGTTTCCTGTGACTATTTTATAATATATACAGTTATCTGTGGAACCCCAAGTGTGACAAATATAAAGGGAATATAAAGAAAGTATGAGCAAGTGAAAAAGTGGGTGAAGAGGATGTAGGAAAGAGAAAAAATAAAAGGCTGGATAGCTAAAAAGGAAGAAAATGCAGGAAAAGGCTGAATAGCTAAAAAGAAAGAAAATGCAGGAAAGAAAGACTAAGGGAGAGAAAAACAGATAAGAGAGTGTCACACAGAAACTGAAAAAGACAAAGGCAAAGATTGACCAAAAAAAAAAAAAAAACCAAGACTGTGGAGAGTTCTAGAAAATGAGATTAAATTTGTCTCAAAAACTCTTGCCTGGTTAAAACAGTTATATATATCATAAAAGACAAATGATTCCTAAGGCTCAGTGTCTTTGGCAAAACGTCACCTAGAGTGGTTACATTTGCTTAAAGTAGTTGTTAATTATCTGGCCCCGATAGCCACTCTCTCAATGATAGGAAAGCAGGCAAAGCTAAAAAGCCACAAAAACTGGAAACAGCGGTCTGCAAATATATGAAAAATCATTTGCCTCCTCTACAGTTTGATCAAAACATATCCTTTATTTCTCTTCAACTAACTAACTTCACCCCTCTAGATGATGCAGAATTAGCTTTTACTAATGATTCCTCTAACAGAACAACTGTTACAGAATTCTAACTTCAGAAACATCTGCACAAAGAACTAAGCTCCTTACAATGTAAGCAGTTTTTTCAATGCTACATGACAAAAAATTTAACCTGTATACTAACTCCCAGTACATTGTTAGGCTATTTCCTCACATTAAAACTGCCACATTATATCCCCACAAAAAATATTGTCATAGTTGTCTTACAGTCTTTACACAATTTATTTTCACTCAATTACGACCTCAGCCCACACCGAAAAAGCTTTCGAGGATGTAATTTGACACCTCTTTCACTGTTTTACCAGTTGCTAAATTCCTTCGCATCTCAAAACAAACTGCTCTGGCTTATACTTCTAAGAGCTTTCAAAAATTTTACAACACCCTTAAAATTATAAACACAGCTTACCATATCATTTAATAAAATATACCCTTTTGTTATCAATCACTTGCTGTCACTAACCAAGCCGCAAGGCAGAAATTATATTTTCACAGGAATTCAACTTGCAAATGCAACCTGACACCATCCCCTCTGAGGAATCTCCCCAGCAACAGTGAAGTCACCGCCGAAACGTCGTGCAATTGGTGCCCACCAGCTCCTTCATTATTAACCCTTTTCAGATACTGCAAGATCACCAAATTAAATAAAACAAGAAACTATGCTGCCAATGGCCAAAATGTAAAGAACTCTGGACTTGGACATAAACTAACCCAATCTCTCCTGAATAAAACAGTCACCACTTGTGTAACAGAAACCAACATAATCCTTAAAAGGAATTTCAATGAGAAAAATGTAAACATCACTAAAAAAAAGGGGGGGAATGACTGTCACATAGGGCAATGAAACCTGCCACAATGTAACCTGTTTTAACATAATGTGTTTTAACTGTCATTTTGCTAATTGTGTGGGCCCCCTTGGGGAAGGAAAACTTATGATTGTTCTAAATCAGCCTCCCTTTGTGTTACTGCCTGTAAACTTGTCGGGACAAAAGGCCACAAGTGATAGAAAAATTACAAGAGTTGATTAGGCCTAAGCGAGCTGTGAGATTAGTTATTATGGGAATAACTGCACTTGTATCCGCTATAATCGCCGTGGTCACTACTCAGAATGTACAGACACTCAGATGAGACGGCAAGAGCAGGCCCTGCTTGTGCAGGCTATTGCAGCCATGCAGGACATACAGTCCTCGCCAGAGGTCTGGCTACAAAAGCTTGAAGGCAGTCAATGACGGGCAACCTTCTTTGGGGGTGTCATCGACCTAAGACAGGGACTCCGCCTTTCACTGCGGACTCTCCCCACGATGGGTAAGAGACGCCTCAGCCAAGAATGACCTAAGCCAGGCGCTTCAAGCACAAGGAGATGTTGGGAGCCATGGCCCACATACCTCCTGAAAGCCTTAGATCTTGCTGCCTGCAAATGGCGCCGTGCTGCAGGGCCGCACCCTTGTTTACCCCACTTGATGGCCTGCCCAGTGTAAGGCTTTGCCTGGAAATTAGGCAAAACCCCCGTGATTGGATATTGTTTGTCCTATCAGAATTCGGTAGGCGACACTATTTAAGCCGTGTGACCAGGAGCGCTTTTTTTTATAAAGAAAAAGGGGGAGATGTCGGGAGCGAAAAGAAACTGCGCCATAAAGATGGCGCCTGTTATCAGGAGTTCCTCCCCGAGACACTCCCGGTCTGATGATTAGCCTGCTGACGCAGTTCCTTGCTGGCGTGTGAACAGCTCGTGATCAGCTTTCTGATTGCTTGCCTCTAGAGCCCGTAGCCACTCAGCTTCTCTTTGCAATGCTATGTTCTGCTCATGCACTACACATGAATCAGCTGTGCCTTATGATTGGTGGGATTGGACTATATAATGGGTGAGGGACGTTGTAGTAGGGGTACAAAAGAACATAGGAAGTAGAATAGGTAGTAGAATAGAAGGTAGAATAGGAAGAAGAATAAAGCAAGCAACTTGCAAGGTGGCTCATATCTGTGTGTCCTGTCTTCTTTCCGCGGGCGGATAGTTAGGCAGCGACAATATTCAGCACCGAGGTATGTGGCATTTTTGTAGGATGAGTTTGCAGACTTAATTGGCAGTCCTTGTATGACCGTGCATGCCTTACCATCTTGGGATACATAATAATTAAAAGTCATGAGGCTTTTTGTAATAAAAGCATCACACAAGTCTAGTATTCTGTGTCTTGGTGAGAGACTGCAACTTCCAGTGCTTCTCTGGCCCTTATCAAATTGTTGTGTTCACTGAACATTTCTGGAACACTATTTGAAGTAAACACGTATATCTCCACGGCAAGGAATTTGTGGAGAAATCAGAATGTTTTCCAAGCGCATCGACAACCTTCAGAAGCCCCCCCGAAGGTGCTGTTGTCCACACCCACCTATTGACAGGCCATCCTTGACACGACACCGTTACAAGACTTGAACCGTTAGCTTGACCGATGACGGAGTGAATACCTCCACTGAATTGAGGGTGATTCTAATACTTTGGGTTTTGGTTCAAAACCATTACGAACAATAACTCTACAAAGGTTCATGCAATATTTTCAGTATAATATTGTTTTCCAGTCAGTAGTCGTGATCTGAAGTGTGAATGAAAAAAACAATTCCTTTCCTGAATTCAGCATCAGGAAAACCTTTTCTCTTGAGAAATCATCAGCCCCTTTCGACGGTGGCGGTTACGTAACTGGCTGGGGCACCTGCCTAACAGGTAGCTCTGTGGCGAAGACTTTGTGGATGTTCGCTCTTACCTGCAGGCTTTTCCTCGGGTCTTTCTGTGCTTCTAAACGTTTCCTTTTTAAAACGGCATCATGCTTGCCCTTTAGATTTGTTCCAATCCTCTCTGGAACGAAGTGGTGGTAGAGGTAGACGTCAGTAGGAAACAGGACCTCCTGGGGGATGAGAGAAGCTGATGCTGTGGAATTCCCACGGAGCTCCTTCCTCTCTGATCAGGACACTGGGTTCGCTTCCCTGTGGGAATGAAGGCTGGCTTCCCTTTCTCATTTCCAATTGAATATGACGTTGGGAAAGTTAGCCAGAAAGTCTCCCCTATGTCCATGCTGATAAAATTCTAAGGAATTTGCTAACTCATCCTGTTCACCCTAACAGCAGCATGTTGTTTGAGTTTTAGGAACTAGAGTCTTCCTTTTGGATAAGCTAGAGAAAAAACGGGATTGTAAGTGTCTAGTGATAATTTTGTCTTTTTTTTTAAAAACCCAATTGATGCCTCAGTAATCTGGTCATTTATATTATTTATGAGTGAAATCATGAAGGAGAGAACCTTAGTTATTCCTGATGGCAAAGCTTTAAATAGTGAGAAAAGATTTTTTTTAGAATTATCTTGAAAAAAGCCATTCTTCAAACCTTGCTCTTCAGCTGCCGGGTTACCCTCCTAAGACACAACCGATGACATGAGTTTCTGGTATATTTTATTCAGAGATATTTTATGCTTATACAAGAATATACATGTACACAAATGCATGTAATTTTCCCGGGAGCCAGTCCCCTCACTTTTCCGGGTCCCGCACGGAGGGAGGGAGAGGCGTCGGCGGGAAATGAATAAAGAGAGACAGGAAAGACTTTCCTGGTTTAAGGCAGCCCGACCCAGAGAGCAAGGGAGAAGGGCTGTCAGTCTTGATTGTTTTGATAACAGGGCTGACGTAGTGTTCACCCTATTTTCTTCATCATATAGACTATTGGTTAACAAGAAACTGACCCATCACTGTTGGTTAACAACCACCGACCCCTCGTGCTCTCTTTATGTTAGTCACTAGAGTTTTCTGAATAATGGCTCGAGACTAGGGTCTCTTTTCATGTTAGCTATTAAGATCTTCTAAACAATGGTTAGAGACAATGGTCTTCTTTTCTTGTTGACTGTTAGGGTCTTCGCTGTTAGTCAAAAGCAAACACTTTGTTATTCCTTTTTATGTTAACCATTAGGACCCTCTAAAGAATGGTCTGAGACAGGCATATTTGTGGTTTATAATTAACAGCTGGAGCAAAACTAATCTTAGACTTCTATTAACTTTACCTAAGCAGGAAGAGAAGACAAACCCATCTTAAATGTTATACAGTCTCTATTTGTTCCTTCTCTGCTCTTTCTTATCTCTTTCTGTAAGGACAATGGGTGCTCACCGTCCCTTATTCTAAGTTTCTCTTAAATGACTCTAAGAAAGGCATTTCGTTAGTATTTGTCTGTTTGCGGATACCAAGTGTGATAAACTTGGGCATCTAGTTATTTTCCTGAAGTAGGATGTTTGCTATCCAAGAGCTGAGAAAGAGAGGGAGGGGAGTTGTCTCCGGAAAGCCCTTCAGGGCCTTCTTGCAAGCTTGCTTCTCTCATGTGAGGGGAGGGGTGAGCAGCTGGGAGAAGTCAGCAGGGGCTGGGCCGGCCTGGCTGCTCTCGGGCTGGCTGTGTTAGAAATCATTCCTCTGAGCTCTTTTCCCCAGAAATTCCTGTACAGGTTTTCCCAATATTATTTCATAAACCACGGGGGCAGTAAAGGGCCCCTCTCAGAAGGCGTCTCCCCTGAGCCTTGTGCCAGAAGAGAAGGGGGTATCTTTTTGAAGAAAATTTAATTAGGAAGCCAAATAATATCAAGGGAAGTAGGCTAGAAAACATGTCACAGGTGAGATGCTGCAGCCCGTCATTTACAGGGGTTTGTGACTTTGTCTACGAGGCTGATGGCAGATCTCCACATAATTTCCCCCTTTGGAATAGAAATGGTAATACGCATATACGATTGGATAGCTGGTTCACATTTTACTTTCTCTCTTTGACACCTCGTATTCCTGGAGATTGTAAAAGTACAAAGAGCTTTCTCATTGTTTCTTGAAAAGCTTTGTAAGATTCCAGTTTATGAAAGTATCACAATTGGCCGGTCCATCATTAATGAACGTTTATAAACCCTGGTGGCATAGCGGTTAAGTGCTGCGTCTGCTAACCAAAAGGTCAACAGTTCAAATCTTCCAGTGCTCCTTGAACACTCCATGGGCAGTTCAGTTCTGTCCTGTAGGGTTGCTATGACTCGGCATCAACTCAGTGGTGGTGGGCTTTTTTTGTTGTTGTTGTTAAGACTTAAAAAAATTCTTTTGTCACTGCAAACAATGATAATGGTGAAACGCCCAAGCTAGTGTGGACATGCTGCATCTTGTGTGTGCCGTGGGACAGCCTCACCCGTGGACCTCAGAGAGTATCTGCACTTGTCATCTGGGTGGGAACTCTGACGGCCTGAACGGAGGTCATCGTCACTTACATTGACATACGGAGATGGACCACCTATTGCCTCGTATCTTTGCCAGCTTTTCAAACTTCTGAACTTGTTTGATCTGATAGTGAGCGTATGGTTTCTCAGCGTAGTTTTAACGTGTATTTTCCCAGCGGAGAGAGGAAAAGAATCATGCAACTTTTTTTCTTTTTTTTTACAACAATGGATCAGAGTTTATGTGGAGTTATTAACTGACCCTTAATACTGTCCCTGTAGCCTGTACCAGCTCAGTAATTGGCAACAGGGCAACATGTTCAGAACTGACAGACAGCCACGCCGGCGGCCCCGTTTCCAGCCTGCTTGCCTTGACAGAGTCCTTGGTGGTGTTCCTGGAATACACCTTCTGTTTTTATAGGGATGCAATTAAAAGCCTAGTTTTCGATTCCCCAGTGGCCACAAAAGTAGCTCTAGTTACTCAGTAGAGGGTGTGTGTATGTAATTCACCCCGTAGAAAAATGCAGCGAAACAGGTTCTGTATTTATAGCCATAACTAAGCCACACAATAGGTCTGTGGAAGACCAAATGATCGGGGTCAGAGGAGGGCTATAAGGATCAAATAATGCACCTAACACAAGACTAGTCGGCTCAGGCCAGGGCACGTTACTAATTAGCATAACTGCCTCCTGGCTTGGGGAAACAATACCACACGTGTTTTTGCTCTTGTCTCTTGCGTGAGGGGACATATTTCAGTGGTGTCTAAGGCTGTATCTCTTTCAAAATATCACATAACTTGTCCTGCAGTCATGGTTAGTGTGAGTGGCATATCCAGCTTTATAAGAGGGACATCAAAAGCCCCTGAGTGCTGACATCATGTAATGGGGACAGACACCAGGTGTTCTGAGTGTGTGCTCGTGCGTTACTAGCTGTGTGACTTCGGGGAGGTCATTTCATCTTTCTGAGCTTCAGGGTCCTCCCTTGTAAAACCAAATCATCTGATCTACATACTGGAGCTCTTGTGAGGGAGTAACAGAACACTGCGTGCCTGCAAAGGTTTTCCAAATGGAAACAGAGATAAAAGCAAATGAACGGACATCCACTGGAAAAGTCCACTGAGGGAGAGTGACTCTCTGTCACTCGGCAGCGCAGAGTACGACTGTCCCACAGCGTCCCCAAGGCTGGGGACCTTTACTGCAGCAGACTGCTCCATCTCTCTCCTGCACATTTGTCCCGGAGCAGCTGGTGCCTTCCCAAGGTCGCCTTTCAGTTCGGAGTCAAGCGCTTCAACCACTGCGCCACCAGGGCCCCGAGTGGCAATAAGTGAATTCATCTGACACTCACGGGGTACAACACCTGGTGAAGTGCACCTCCGCCAGATTTAGGCTGAAGGAAAGCTTACCTCTCTTAAAAGCCTGTAGGTGATCCAAATGAAGCAATTAAAATGATTTAAAAACCAGTCAGACCCAGGTTCTCCCACACGGAGTGGTGCAGGGGTGTTAGCAGCTTTCCAGGTCGGCTTCCTCTTTGGAAAGGCTGCATGCTACAGACCTGCCTTAGAGCAGAAAACATTTTCCAGCCGAAGAGACAGGTAAGCCCGAACTTGGCTCAGGAGAGGCAAACGCCAGGACCAAGTCCGGGTTCTGTCAAGTCAGAGGGCCTGTCTTCCCTCCCGGGTATCCTATTCTCTGGGTCACTTCTTACTCGAATTCTTGTAAATACTGGAGTGCTTATTTCTCTAACCTTGAATCCAAACCTGGAGGCCTTGGAGAAGCAATCACTGCAGCTTCCTCACAAGCGTCCCCCTGGACCCTTCGGCAGCGCTCCAGCGGCCCAGGGCCACAGCGCCCCCGGGGCGGTGCGCTCGGGCCCCCACTCTGCAACCGTGACCTGGGCTGCAGATCGGGGGGAGCCGGGGTCCGCGGCCCCGGGGTGTCCTCTCGGGCGCCTCGTGACTTCCTGCGGTTCGCCTGCGCCTCATCAGCCTGAGCGGGGTCACCTGAGGGGCAGGGCGCCGTGAATAGTGGGCTTGCCGGTGGTTCACCTGCGCGCAGGTTCACCTCGCCGCCCTCTGAGATACTCGGCTTTAGCATCTGCTGATTTTGCTTTGGGACGTTTTACTCGAAAATAAGAATGGAGAGGTTAATCATCTGGCGTGGGTGAAGTTTTACAAACTACTAAATCCTATGTAAGTATCACTGTTCTGAGAAAGGAAATCCAGTGTGTTCTGTTTGTTTTGTATGTTTAAATAAAACCAGAGTCCTCAGCCAAACCCGGAGACAAAAGCGTTTGTGAATTGCCAGGTGACTGGGGTTCAGCCCCCCAACCCCTCGCCCCGATTAACTGAGCAAGGGGCTCAGTTAATCGCCCCGATTAACTGAGCAAGGGGAGTAGTGTAGGGAGGGGAGCGGCGTGAGAATAAGGAGGAGAAACAGAAATGAGGTTCCCTGCTGCCGGGGAACCTGTGACCTCTTTAAGGAGGTGCTCTCAGATCACCGTAAAAGCGTTCCATCGCCGGGGGTGCCGCCCTGCATCCCTGTGCTGCTTCTCGGAGGCCCATTAGGGTGGCCAATGATGGGAGGTTCCTGTTTACACAGGGCTTTACGGGGTATAAAAGGCTTTGGCGGATTTTTAAAGTTTTCCTAAGTGCTTTCTAACTTAAAGAAAGTTAAAGGAAGGAAGTGAAGAACTGCTAGGTCTCACCACTACTTGTTTATCCAAAAAAGGGGACAGGGACCGAAAAAACCCTCGAAGAGTGGAATTTAGTTGAAAGTGTATAATTATTCATGTTACTTGCTCCAGCAGCTTTCCCCACTTGCAGAAAATGATGCCTGGCAACGGCCTGCACCTTGTAATTAGGTGTCAGATCTTCTGCCCTACTTTTGGAGTAGTTCTTGGGGTTATGAAATTCCAGGTGTATCTCTTGCAGTATTTCTTGGAGACTAAACTACAGTTATAGATTTAAACATCTAAAGAGCATGTCACTTAAGAACTCTGTTCTAGTCTGTTTTTCTGTTTCGTTTGAGTTTCAGAAGTCATGCATGCCTGCTCTGTAAAAATTGGGGAATTCAGAAAGTTAAGAATTAGTCGCACCATTCAAAAGTGGTCAGAGTTAATTTTTATATATCATGTAACTAGATTTGTCTTTCACAGTTACACAGCTTATGCGGTATTGCCTTCTGATTTTATTTCCTGCTGTTTCAGTCACCTAGGGCTGCTCTAACTGAAATACCACAGAGTGGATAGCTTTAACAAAGGAAGGTTTATTCTTACATAGTCTGGTAGGCTGCAAGTCCAAATTCAGGGTGTCCGCTCCAGGGAAAGGCTTTCTCCCTTGTTGGCTCTGGAAGAAAGTCCGGTATTGTATCAGTCTTTGTCCAGGGAGCATCTTGGCACAGGCACCTCAGGTCTGAAGGACGCACTCTTCTCCTGGTGCTGCTTTCTTGATGGTGTGGGGTTCCCAGTTCTCTGCTTGCTTCCCTTTCCTTTTATCTCTTGTAGGATGAAAAGATTAAGAGTAGGGCACGCCATACTCCAGGGAAGGTCCCTTTACAGTGGAGCAGGGAGGTGATCCTAGCAAGGGATTTACAGTCCCACCCCAATCTTCAACATACTGCACAGGAAAGTCACAGAATGGAGGACGGTCACAAGATACTGGGAATCATGGCCCAGCCACATGGCTACACACACTTTTGAGGGGGACACAATTCAATCTGTGACACCTGCTTAAATCAAACATATGTCAGTCATTACAGTTATTCAAAAGTCTTATTTTAGTGGTTGCTGCATTATATAGATATATCAAGATACGTGACTGTTCCCTTATAGCTGGACTTGAAGTTTACTTTCAACTATAGGGTCCTTGTGAGTCGGTTTCTGTAAGTCGGAATTGACTCAACAGCAGTGGGTTTGGTTTTTTTTTTTTTTTTTGAGCTGGAATTGTCCCAGTGGCAAAGGGTTTGGTGTTTGCTTCATTATTCAGTCATTCTTACAAGGAATGTGCTTTATAAAACTTTATCTGCAGGCAGTATTTCCTTTGTATGGAGCCTGTGAACTATAGTCAGTGGTTCAGAGGTCTCTTAAGTCTGTGCTGACTGTTCCCTTTCCAAAACACTATTTACTGAAGTGTTTCCACCAGCCTTCTGAGCAGGTACTTCTGTGACTGCATTCCTTCTTGCTAACATGGGCGATTGTCCGTAAAAGGGGAAAACATTCTTGCCCTTTTTGTATATAGGCGAACAGTGCTTAGATGTTCATTTATTTTAATGGCAAACACTGAACACCAAAATAGTTGTTGCTTTCTGTTTAGATTTCCTTTTAGTTGAATGCAATACTGATTTCACTTCCTGGAATTTAGTGCTTTTTTATATTTGTAAGTTGTTTTCATGAAGGGATACTTGCGCCTTTCATGTTCCAGTTATTTCTTACCATTTTGTCTTTTAGCATGGAGACATGTTTATAGTGATTTTGATTTGTGGAGGTGCTGTAATTTCATGTAGACAAATCTCTTGATCTCAGAAATAAACATGGTAACCCTTCTAAATCGAAGCTTAAGGACGGTATGTGACTGTCTGTATTAGTCTCCAGCAGCTGCTGTGACGAAAGAGCCCAGCAGAGAAACTGACGGCCCCGTGTTTCTGGAGGCTGAAGTCCGAGATCAGGGGGTTTGCGTTGTTGATCCCTTTGGTGGCTTTGAGGGAGAATGTGTTCTTTGCCTCCCTCCTGGCTTCTGATGTCCACAGGGATTCTTTAGTTTGTAGTTGCAGGATTACATGCCGGGAGCCGGTCCCAACACTTTGTAGGGTCCCGCACGGAGGGAGGGAAGACGTCGGCGGGAAATGAACAAAGGAGACAGGAAAGAATTTTCTGGTTTAAGGCAGCCCGACCAGCAAATGATCTGTGTATGTTTGTCTGTGTCGAGAGCTGTCGTCTTTATTTTTTATAGGTGAGGTGACGTAGTTGGTCACCCTATTTTCTTTATTATACAAACTATTGGTTCACAAGAAACTGACCCATCATTATTGGCTAACAAGAAAGTGACCCCTCGTGCTCTTCTTCTTCTAATTAACTGTCAAGGCCTTTTGGATAATTGTCTAAGCCAGGTGTTCAGTGGTGATAAATTTCAGGAACACAATCAATGGTTTTATTCGTACCTCAGAGTGGAAGGCACAGAGGAGTAAACTTCTCAAGGCCTAACCATTTGGCTGTCTCCATTTGTTTCTCTAAGTTCTTATTTATGTGCAGATAGTAAGCACCTGCCATTCTCTAATTAAGCCAGCTGCACTAAGAAAGATGTTTCTTTAGTGTTATCAGTTTGCCATATCAACTATAGAGAACCCAGAAGTGTATTTATTCTTGTGTAGTTTTCATGGCTATGTGGAGAAATGTCCTTGAGAGCTTCTTAAGGGTTAGCTTGCAAACTTGTGTGTGTGAAGAAAAGGGAGAGGGGAATACAATTAGGGGGAAACCAGTGAAGCTGGGCAGGCCTCAGTGTTATTAGGCATGCTGAACTGAAATCCATTTCTATGATCTCTATTCCTCAGAAGTTCCTGGTTAGATTGCCCCAATATAGTCTCCTAAACCGAGGGGTTGAAGCCCCTCTTAGAAGGCACCTCCTTGATCCTCATGTTAAGAGGGATATCTTTTTAGGAGAATTTAATTAAGAAGCAAAACACCATTGGGGTAATAGACCAAAAAACATATCACAGGTGAGATGCCTCGGCCTCAGGGTGCTGGCGATGTTAGAGCTCGTTTATTCCGCAGGTTGTCTAGAACAGATTGCCTAAGCTCCGAGGGCCGGGGGGTGTGAGGTTCTTTCTTCAGTTAGTCAAAGCTACCCGGCGGCTCTTTTGCAATCCTTCATCTCCGGACAGCTTTTCTAGTCTTTCTCTTTCTGGGCCTCTCCTGTCCCATGCCATCTTGACCACTGCACGCTTGGTGAGCAGAAGGAGCAGCTCATCCTCGGGTCCCTCTGAAGGCAGTGCTGGCACCATCAGTGACACCGACCCTGAAGGGGCTGGGGTCCCCATTTCCCTCTGTGTCCTGCTCTTGTTTTATCTTGAAGCACCATCCACGGAACATCTGGCATACCCGTATGTGAAGATCCGTTTGGAATTAATTCCAGTTGTCATACTTCTTCCCATTCTCCGTTTGCAGACAGTCGCAGCTGACAGTTTCTCTTGCTTAGAAGACTTGGGCTGTTTTCTGTTTAGAGAAGTATGTGTTTACGTCGCACAGAAGAATCCAGATAACTTATTGTCTAGGATTTTTCGTTTTCTTTGGAGGGGGCTTGTTTCTGAGTAGCACTGCATTTTTTCAAAAAACTTTCTGCGGCTTCATTCGAACTGGTTTCTGAATTTCATTTAGTGAAAGAAATAGTTAAATTTTCTATTTAATGCTTAAAAATGTCCCATGTTTGATAGGGATATTAGAGGTGAGTATGCAGATGGATTTAATAATTAATTTGAGTTCCCATGTCAGATAAAGGGGCCTGGGCAGCGAAGAACAGGTGGTGCCAGGGAAAAAGCCCCTGCGTTTCTCTTCGTAGGAAAAACTCCAGATGGTTTTCAATATTGAACATATGTCTATCATGATAGAAAACGCTGGCTGTGTCTTGTTAAGCCAAATATTGAGAATCTGCAGTCTCTCAGTTCTGTAACAAGTGAAAATTACAGTCGAATCACACAGTATCTATTGTTTTGCATTAGAATGATTAACCCCTTCCCCACCATGGCATGGTGGTTAAGAGCTACAGCCAGTAACCAAGAGGTGGGCAGTTTGAGTCCACCAGGCGCTCCCGGGAAACTCCGTGGGGCAGTTCTACTCGGACCTACGGGGTCGCTGTGTCGGATGGGACTGAGTGGCAGTGAGTCCGGTGTTTTTGGTCTTTCCCCATACAGGGCAGGATATTTTTCTTTACTCTCTCCCACTTTTTTGTCTTTTTAAAATTAAATCTGGAATAATAAATAGAGGTATTTGAAATGACTGGCTAGTGTTCTCTCTCTGGAAACATTATGAAGCCCTGGGGACATACTTTGCTATCAAATTGGAAAACGTGTTACAGGTATCCAGAACATTTGATACAAGAATGAAACACACAGATTTCACAGTGAGTCCCCACTGCCATCACGGCCCTGAGAGCCACCCGGCGTTGGGTATGTTACCTCCCTGCCTCTCTACCCTTGTTTCCTCGTCAGGGCTGTGGGAGTAAGGCCTGCCTCTTGGGGTCAACAGGGGCAGATATGGAGAAGGGTGTCAACAGATGCTGGTTGTGCTGCTTTGTCTCTTGTTTTAACTACATCCCTGCGGAATGATTGCTAGGAATGTCATTGAACTGACGGAAGTCAACTTCGATGGCAATGTAGCAGGGATCTCCTGGGGCTCTCGTTAGGCCATTCAATCCTAGGCATAATAGCCCTGATGACTTTCCTTCATTCTTTTTTTAAAAAAAAAAGGAGTACAGGTCACCTTTGAGATTATTTGTTCTTGGATTCCAGCTTGATCACCTCTTGGTTTTCTTTACAACGGCGGTTTTGTGACTTTTAATGTTTTGTTGTATTTGAGCTGTAGATTTTTTTTTTTTTTTTGAGATGACAGCAGGTAGTTTCATCTTTGGCAACATCTGTAACATTGTAGCCAGTTTGCTCTTTGTCCATTTGAAAGCCCTTACCGTTGAGTCTTTGCTAAGAACCAGTAATCACTTTGAGTCAGTGATGTACTTGTGAATTCTAAGTGCCAGTTTTTACCTGTAACTTAGTATATTCAACTGTAAGACTTCATTGTAAGGTGTTTCTATGCATATTTTTAAACATGAAAGAACTCTCAATTTTCATCTTTCAAGCAAAGGAAAATACCTCCGTATTTTTGGAAAGCCCTTCATAAGCACCAACCTGCTATCAGGACCCTTTCTTCCCATTACTACATCACCCCTGAGGTCTGGGCTGCAGCTGGGAGAGCTGTGTTTTATAGAGGACAGAAGACCAGAATAGTTGGGATGTTTTGTTTGATGGTTAGTGGGTTATGGGACTTGGGCCGGGACTCATCTTTTTCCTAAGAAAAGTTCTACTAAGACAGCCCTCTGACAGATCTAACTGTATCTCCTTTTGCAGATTAACAACAAAGGTCGTGTCTGCTGAAGGGGGACTAACACTTGTTTGCCGGAAACTAGTTGTTCTATACGCATTTTGAGTCCTGTGTCATTGTTTGAAGCTAGGCAGAGGCAGGTCACTAGTCGGGTGAGTGGAGGGGATCCTACATGGAAATCCCACCGGGAAGTGAGGCTTGGTGTGAGAACTGGGAAGGCAGGAAGCCCCCATTCAGCTGTGGTTAGTTAGGACCACTACAGTTATGGGGTCATGGCACTGACCCCAGGGTCATCAGTTCTCCACAGTGGTCTTCCAGGAGTGGACAGCCATAGCACGTTACAAGTAGGCTTTGTCACGGAGGTGGCCCTTCCTTTGGGCTCCTGTCGCCGTAGTAGATGTGTGCCTAGATCAACCTTCTGTTCAAGAAATCCTGTTTGCCAGTGGAAAGCCTCCCTCTAAGTCCTTCTTAAGAAAAGGAAGTGGATGTTTAATCAAGGCTAGGAGGTGCGAGCTTGCATAACTGTGCACGGATCATGGCACTTTTCAGTTGGTCTTGGCACGACTGTGCTGGAAAATGATTTCCTTTAGCCAGGTGGACTTTGAAGGGACGTCATAACCGAAAGACTCTAAGTAAGAAACTGTTTATGGTCATTGAACACTTTCAGGGAAGGATTTTATTTCAATTTTGACCTCTGCCCTGTCAGCTGGGTATTTTTTCGTTTCCCTCACACAACCTGTGCTAAGCTGTGGGTAACTTGTTTAACTAGCTGGATGTACTTTAGAGACAGAAAGGATCTCAAGTCTTTAAGTCCTTTCTTTAGGCCACTGTACAGGCCTGTGCGAGTTCCATTTGATAGTCATTGGTGTCAACAGTGGTTTGGTCTGAACTATTTGCTACTAATAAGGACCATCCTGTCATATGTTTACTCATATAAGGGCCATCCTTTCTATATGTTTACTTGTATAAGGACCATCTTTCTGTATGTTTACTCACATAAGGACCAGCCTTTCTATATGTTTAGTCATTTTAAGGAGCGTCTTTTCTATATGTCTATTCTTATGAGGATCATCCTTTGTATATGTTTACTTGTATAAGGACCATCCTTTCTATGTTTACTCTTATAAAGACCATCTTTTCTGTATGTCTACTTGTATCATGACCATCTTTTCTGTATGTTCGCTTGCATAAGGACCATCCTTTCCATACGTTTACTTGCATAAGGGCCATCCTTTCTATATATTTATTTCTATAAGGACCATCCTTTCTGTATTTGTTCAGCAATACCCTGGAGCACTGGTGGCACAGTGGCAAAGTACTGAGTTGCTAACCCAAAGGTTGGCAGTGTGAATCTACCTGCTGCTCTTCGGAAGTGCTAGGGGGCAGTTCTCGTCTGACATACAGGGTCACTGTGAATTGGGATTGGTCATGGGTTTGGTTGATCCTGGACTCAGTTGTGATGTGTTTATTTCCTCATACTGGTTTACTGAATTCATGAAAAAGCTTGCTTGTTGTAATTCTGATAATCTGCGATAGGACACAACTTTTTGGAGTATAATACCTTTCTTGTGTTGGTCACTGCTCTGTACATCCAGATAGTTAAAGAAGTTACCCACAGCTTAGCACAGGTTGTGTGAGGGAAATGAAAAAATACCCAGCTGACAGGGCAGAGTTCAAAATTGAAATAAAATCCTTCCCTGAAAGTGTTCAATGACCATAATTGGAATGGTGCTTTCTGTTTAGATATTCAGTACATGGTTGAAGGAGTGGACTGAGGAACATCTTTTAGAATCTCAGATGTCTGTCAGTTTGGAACTTTAGGTCCTTTGGTGTGTGGTCTCGCCCTGCTTTTCCAGGAGGTTGCTCAGGTGTCTGGCCTTAAGGCTCTGCAGGCTCGTGGCCTGAGGCCTATTCCTCTTGGAAGGTCTGGGTGAAGGTATTGGGGGGGACAGTGAAGTAGATGCCAAGCCAAGCCAAGCACCGTCGAGTCGGAGTTGTGCTTAAACACGGAGGGTGTGGCATCCGTGAGGTTAGATGGAAGTGGTTGTTAGGAGTCGTGATCAGCAGTCAGGATCTCAGCTGGGTAGGAGGGGACTGGATGGGAACTGGACTCTGGAACCAGAACCGGGAAACACATCTCTAGGTCCAAACAGGCGGATGAGGGTCTGTGTTCAGATGCGCTGCTGCTTACTGGCCACGTGATTGTTAAAAACTCTGCTCTAACTGAGGAACAAGGAAGTGCTATGAACAACGCCTAGCTTAGATCTAAATCCTTAAGAATCTTGTTGTTGAAAGGTGCCGCTGAGTTGGTTCCGACTCGCAGCGACCCTGAGTGCAGCAGAACAAAACGCTGCCCACCCTGCACCGTCCTCGCAGGCATCGCCAAGACCGAGCCTGTCGCTGCAGCCCCTGGGTCAGGCCATCTCCTCGGGGGTCTTCCTCTTTGTCGCTGACCCTGTGCCAAGTATGATGCCCTTCTCCAGGGGCGGGTCCCTGCTCATGGCAGCTCCAAAGTACTTGAGATGAAGCCTCACCGTCCCTTACTTGAAGGAGCGCCTGGCTGTACTTCTCCCAAGACCTGTTTTATGCCCTCAGTTCCACATTCTTTGCTTACACCAGACACCATAATTGGGATGCTTAAATGTATGATGTGAATTTTGACAGATACATAGCTGTGTAACTTCCATTCCAGTTAAAAGATAGAATGTGTCCATCATGCCAGAAAGTGCCCTTGGCCATGTGGACAATTTAAGCTTTCATCGTCACCTAAGCGAGGACAGTAATAAAGTTTCTGTCCCAACCTTGTTGACATTAAAATTCCGTCCAAACCAAACCTGTTGTTGTCAAGTTGATTGCAGTTCACAGTGACCCTCTGGGGCATGGAACAATTGCCCCTTAGAGTTTCTGAGGAGCACCTGGTGGATTCAAACTACCGACCTTTTGGTGAGCAGACATAGCTTTTAATCACTGCACCACCAGGATTTCCTAACACTACAACAGCAAATATAGGTTGTGTAGGAGTTTAAGAGTTTCTGAGCATTTTTGTTTAACTCTTGAGACAACCCTATGAGATGCATTGGCATGATTTTTTCCTCATGATAAGGAACATGGGGCTGAGATTCTTTCTGGCTGGGTGACCATGAAGCCTTCCCTGAGTGGCAGGGGCCTTCCACAGCAGGTGGGTTTGGGATCTCTGGCTCTGTAAAGCTATCCAATATTGAGGGATTTTATTATAGTGGGAAAGAGGTTGGCAAGAGATGAAGCATGCATATTTGAGCTGGGTTCAATGTCCATAGCTGGTATTTATTAACTCTGTTTCTTGGACACGGGGCTGAATTTCTGGAACTGTCAGGTATAATGTCTCTTAAGGGTGAAGGCGAGGGAAAGATGATTGTCATGTGACACGTCTGTCCCACAGCTGTCAGTGGGAAGGAGAGCTATGAGAAGACTCGGTGGGCTTCGAATAGCCATGTGCTGAGGTATCTTTGTGGAAATCCTGGTGGTGGAGTGGTTAAGAGTTACAGCTGCTAACCAAGAGGTCAGCAGTTTGAATCTACCATGTGCTCCTTGGAAACTCTGTGGGGCAGTTCCGCTCTGTCCCGTCGGGTCATTATGAGTCAGAATGGACTCAATACCAATTTTTTTGGGAGGTATCTTTATGCACGGAGGAGCTGGCTGCCCTCCCCACCGTGGGGTCCGCTCACGTTGCTGATGGTGTTGGAGGGGCAGGCGCTGACAGCCTGTTCCAGAGCGGTGGCCCTGCAGCGTCGGTTCCTCCGGGTGCTAAACGTGGTGTTTACACAGTGTTTTTGGCTCACAAGCCTTCCTGACATTTCAAAGCTTCAGGCAGTGTTTTGGCTACTAGGTCATCGTCCCTCCTCAGTGCTCGCCAACTTCAGTAGGAAACAGTTGTCTCCAAACTGCTGTTTTGCTTCTTTCTGAAAAGTAGACTGCCGCGAAGCAGGATCAGTTTCTTAAAGGCGGGTGGCTTCCCTTGAATCAGGAGAAATGTGGTCGTGAAAGGATCTTTGCATTCTTGCCCTCTGCCCGAAGTGAGCCCTGCAGCGCCACACATCCTGGGCGAGTGAGCCCCGGTGGACTGCTCCTCCGCTTTGTCTAATGCTGCGTCTCTGTCGCCTTCTCAGTCTTTAGCCTCAGAGCCGACTCGTCCGTCCTGCCGTCAGGGCCCGAGGGACCCGTGAGGGCAGGAACAGTGGTCTTGGCCTCGGTCATTCTGGAATGTGTTGGTGCTTCCGATGGCAGTTAAGGATGCAGTGGGTGTATCACTGTCCGGTGTCTCTTGCAAATTGATCGCCGAGGATGGTTCTGGAAAGGCTCACGACTTGACTGACTCTCACAAAGCAGTGATTTTAGAGGTAGTACATTCAGGTCACCGCAAGGTTGGGAGCCAGACTCAGGGACCGCTTCATGAAGCGACAGGCTTTGTGCTGCACGCCTTAGCCTTGGAGATGCAGAGCCGACAGAGGACCCTTCCGGATTCCTCCCCACAGCACAGCAGCGTACATACCGAATTCTTTCTTTTTTTGAAAAAACAACTTGGCCACATCGGCATGGTGTCAACAGAGCAGAGATTCGTAGATCCTGGAGGCGCCGTCTTCCTGCACTGTCGTCTAAGAAACAGGAAGGTGTCGCCTCGGAGCAGTGAGACTGTTCTGCTCATCCTGGTGTGTGCCCTCCTTGCTTCCCGAGCTCCGCCTTCTCCTGGAACCCAGCCGGGCTGCTGAGCGGGGGAGAGGAAGCTGTGTGACCTGTGGAGGTGCTCTCACCCCCGGGGCAGAGGCTGCTGGGAAGCGGAAGCTAAAGGCCAAAGCCAGACCCAGAGAGCAGTTGTCTTGGTTCCTTGTACCTGTAGCTCTGAGGCAGGCCAACCCGTCCACTCGAATGCTGGAACTGATGTATGATCCTTGGCACATCTCATTGGTAGACATCTGGGGAGCAAGTGTGTTTGACACTATAAACTTGTGAGTGCAGAAAAGGTCTACAGTTACTTACAGAATCCAAGGCCAGGCTCTGGGAAAGAGACCCATCTCGACGGTCCTGCTGTCCTTGGAGAAAGGGTGCTCTAGGAATGATGGGAACGTGTTTCTCATGGTTTTGGGATGTGCTTTCGTGTTCTGTATCAGTGGCTAAAACATTCATGTTCAAATCTGCTCAGGTTATTGATGCTTCATTTTAGTGGTGAGCTGGAAAAACCGACCATGTACCTTAAATCTATCGTCCTTAAAATTCATGTTACTGTTAAAACCCAAGCCCAACCCAAATCTGTTGTCTTCAGTTTGACTCCAACTGATAGGACAGCGGAGAACCGCTCCATGGGGTATCCGAGGAGCGGCTGGTGGATCTGAACCGCCGACCTCTTGGGGAACAGCTGAGCCCTTAACCAGCACACCACCGGGGCTACTCACTGTACTGCAGCTGCCTTTTACGGAGGTGGTGGTGTAGACGGTGTGTAGTCTTAACACCCGACCTCTTTAGGGTTTCTAGGAGGCCTGTTGCAATTAAAGATGTTTGAGTTTGTGGCTGTCTTTATAAATAGCACAAGGAGATGATGCACTCACACACTGTCTTGTTCTGTCGTTCTTTTGTGAACAGTGTCTGCAGTTTGGGGGGAGGGTGTCCTGTTATCAATACCTGCCTCTTTCCAAGGCTGTTACACAAAACTGCAGTCTCAGATATTGCAAGTGAACATGACATTTCAGGAAAATAATCTCATTGGTGAGGGGTTTTATATTTGCTAGCACAAAGTTAAAATCTCAGTAAGAGTAGTAAATCTCTTTCAACTTTGATTTTTTTTTTTTTTAGCCTCATGAAATCATCCACACCACAGGCTGCCCATTTGAAAGGGGAGCCTGGCCATCGGGCTTGCCAAGAGTGCAGTGTGTGCGGGGGGGATTGGTCACGGAGGTCGTGACCCATCTGTCGCTGAACCCAAGTCTCTTCTCCCCCAGCCGTCTGGTGGCTGTTGCTGTGGCAGCAGAGGCATGGTGCTAATCCCAGAGGGACTTTCCTGGCTTCTGAAGAGGGTCCTCTGATCACCTAGAGCCCAGTTAGCAATCAGAGGGCCTCTAACCTAAAGATAGTCGTAGCTTAGGAGGCAGGACTAAACGGCACAGGGCCGCCACTCCCTCCTGCCAGAAGCTGACCACACAGAAAGAAGGGAAGTAGCGAGGTGGGCCGGGTGGGTGTCCAGAGACACCTAAAGGAGAGGGAATGTTGTCTTACTGGCTGGGGAAGAGGGAAGTCTAGTTTTAGTGAGGAACCTTTTTAATTTTTAGAGCCAGCCAAGCAAAAAATAAATGTTGGAGGGTGTTCTTTTTATAAGGCCACTCTTATTGGAATGTATTTCTCAGTGTTTTGAATTTGCAAGAAACTGTTTTGTATTGTTAGTCCCGGTAAATCTGAAAACAGTAACACATCTTGTCTCCTCTTTGGGCAGGAATACAAAGGAAGCATTGTTTCAGAACTGTAGACAAGAGGTCCCTTAGATAAAGAGCCATACATTTCACTTTGAAGTTTCTGGGAGGATTACTTAACATACCAATCATTCTTTAGATAAATTACTAAATCTGTTTCAGTATCATAGTCTAGAAGAAGCTTTAGTCTAGAATTGAGGCACAAAGTAATCTTAAGGATAGGTGCTGTTTTCTGATTGGGCATAAGGTACTTGAAACTTGATATCTAGATTAGAGACCTTTTTTCTATTTTGAGTGAAACCAGAGTGCTTTAGAAAACCCACGGTTCTACAAGTGGTGGTCAGACGACCAAGACCACCTCTTGCCTCCCAGCCCTCAGGAGAGTGGTGGAGGTCTGCTTAGATATTCAGAGGGTAGTGTTGTGTTAGAAGAGGTACTGGTGTAGGAATGGATGGCTGTTCCTTTTCATGGGTTCTCTCACAACACCTCAGGGTTGACTCGGAAGTGTCAGCGGCATTGTCTGCTCTCTTGGGGTGGCCGGGAGGTTCTCCGCCTTTGAAGATGTTGTTGGTGGCCTGTAGCATGAAAGTTAGCCTGTTGCTCCTCATTATTGTAGAGCAGGGAGTTCCTGTTTAAATATTCAGCTGGGTGGGAGGTTAATGAGAGGTGGCCAGCATGAACTGCGCTGCCGGTCCCAAGGCTCATTCAGGTGACTGTGTGGACAGTGTGTTGTGATGGTCAGGAGACAAGCGATGGGCCCAGGTTGCGGTCCATGAGGGAGACAGTGGTGACTCGGATGAGGGGAGTCACGGGGATGGGAAGTGGCTGTGTTGGGTGTGTCTTTTGGGAAAGAAGCCTCATTGGGGTGAGAGGAAAAGACAGAATCAAGGTTGACTCCCGGCTGCTTGGTCTGATGTCTCGGCACGTGGTGGTCGCCTTTACTGAGAACGAGCAGTGCAGGGAGAAGAAGGTTGATGGGGACAGGGAGCCATGGATGGAGTTCTCGATGGGTTAAATCTGAGGCCCTGTGAAATGTGCGGGATAGAGATGTTGACGAGACACTGAAACCTTGGATATTCAAGTCCCGAGCTTAGAAGAGAGGTCAGGGCTACAGATAGGCTTCGGAGAGTTGTCGTCCAGCAGGGTGTATTTATAGCAAGATGGGAGTGTGGGATGACGAGCCGTCAGGGCCGAGCCTGCGGTCCCGCCTGCCTGGAGGGTGGCCAGGGAAGAGGCCAGCAGGGGCGAGGGCTGGGGGTCAAGCAGGGAGGGTCAGAGGGAAAGCAGATGGAGAAAATTCCTGAACAAAACTGAAGCAGGGGCCTCCTAGCAGGAACCCACAGTGCAAAGGGTTTTGTTTATCATTTGTGTTCAGTTTTTAGTGAGTATGCAGTCTGTGTGTGTGTGTGTGTGTGTGTGTGTGTGTGTGTAGTCACTGCTTAGAGCCTTGGATTAGCTTGAAGTGATTGTGATACACAGACCATGACAAATTCAGCCAAAAGTAGAAATGATGACAAATGTCTTTAAAGTACAAGCAGAACCTGTGAGTGAGTTGCTACTAGGTCTCGGTGGATCAGTGGCTAAGCAGTTGGCTGCTAACAGGAAAATTGGCAGTTGAACTTACCAGCTATTCTGCTACAGAAAAGACACTCCCGTCTGTTCCTGTAAAGATTGTAGTCTGGGAGGCCCCGTGGGGTCAGTTCTACTCGTTGGCACTGAGTCACTGTGAGGGGGAGTTGGCCTGACATCACAGCCCAACAGGCAACCTTATTTCCAGAAGATACATACACCTGGCTGGTTATTTATGAAGTATCAGCAGTGCATGTAAGGAACCATAATGCTTTTGGTGGCTCCTGGGAATTCTGGACACTGACCGACGTGTCCTAGCCACCGCCTCGAGG
This sequence comes from Heterohyrax brucei, assembly GCA_028571685.1. NCBI lineage: Eukaryota > Metazoa > Chordata > Mammalia > Hyracoidea > Procaviidae > Heterohyrax > Heterohyrax brucei. The sequence goes on along the minus strand of CM053145.1, from coordinate 2,882,077 downwards.
TACAGCTTCCAGACACCTCACCTTATTTGGAGGCCCCCGCCCCTCATCACGACATCCCCGGGATGGGAAAATGCTTCGTATGCACTTAGTGCTGTTTGGACGCTCAGAGGCTCACGTTCCATCAGAGGCAGCTTGAAAGAAATACCTGGTGATCTATTACTGAAAAATCGGCCCTTCAGGAAGCCCCTGGAGCTCCCAGTTCTACCCTGACACTGGTCCAGTGGCCGTAGTTCAGGACTGACTCCCTTCCAAGGAGTTCTTTATTCCCGATCACATCAAAATGTTACAGTGGAACAACACGAAGTACATTTAGACAGCTGAGTTGCTGAAGACTGTGGACAAGCGGCTACCTTTTAGAAATCTTCCACTCGTGGCCTCCTTACCTCCTCCTCCCCCTCTGGATCTTAGTCCTTGACTAATGACCGGAGCCTGCCCTTTTCACCGCTGACCCCAGTTTCTGTTCACGGGTTTGGATTTATTTGTGGTCTGTTGTGTTTACTCTGTTCTAGGACCTAGGGGAGTGTTGGGCGTATGACAGGCGCTTGATAAGTTTGATGGCCAATGCCAGGCAGCATTAGAAGAGAGAGATCTTCAGAGGCTTCTAAGTAGCTTTGGCTTGATTCCTAAGCTCGGTGACTTCTTTATTTTGAAGTTAAATTGATCGAGTCGTGGAGCCCTGGTCATGCATGGTTAGGAGTTTGGCTTCAAATTCCCTAGTTGCTCCTTGGAAACTCAGGCAGTTCAGCGGTGCTATGTGCGGTCTGTATGAGTTGGGATTAACTTAAGTCATTGTGTCATAGGATGCAGATAGCAAAATTCTCTCTTTTGGGTTATATGAGGTCTGAAAATTCAGTTCGTGAACTCAATCCTAGGAGAAGTGCTACGTATCTCATTGCTGAATATCACTGTGGTCACCTCTGAAGTCCTCTCTTTGAGAAGCTATGCATTGACGCCAGCACCTTGCCACCCTTCAAAGCGATTCTGGAAGTCTTTCTGGCATGGCCATCAGAGCTGTCATCATATTACCCTTGATGTCCTAAATGTCATCCAGACGTCTTCCTTTCAGTATCTGGGCTAAAGGAAAAAGTCACTGGGAGCCAGATCGGGAGAGTAGGGAGGGTACTCCCAAAGAGTTATTTGTGTACTGGCTAAATACTCCCTTACAGACAACTACACAGTTAAGTTAGAGAACTTGCCACCAGGCTACTGTGTGCAGTGGCCATTCTAGAAAGAGTTCCAATATTGCTTTGAAGGGTGGAGTAGGCGCTGGCATTGGTGCCTCAGAAGAAAGGTCTGCTGGTCCGTTTCTAAAAGACCCCAGTCATGGAAAATCCTACAGAGCAGTTCTGCTCTGAAACACATGGTCAGAATTGACTAGAAGGCATGCTTGTTTTTCTTTCTTAACAGTATTTAATTTTATGTTAAAACGTGTATGTTTAACTAGCTAATAAAATGCCAGACCGTTTTCTGGAGTGCCTGTCTGGTGACTTATCTGTCTGGTGTTGCATAGTTTTAACTTGGAAGATTTGGAACCGCTGTAACGGACGCAGGGTGGATTTCACCGTTGTCTTGCTGTTTTCTCTCGGGGGGGGATCATGTTGAGCGTCTTTTCATTTACTCGGTTGTTTGTATCTCTTCTGTGGAAGATAACTCGTCAGTTTTTTGTCCGTTTTTTTTGCACGGTGCTTTAGAAGAAGGTTTACAGAGCAGATTAGTTTCTCACTAAACAGTGAATACGCGTATTGCTTCGTGACGCTGACCGGCAGCTCCCTCCCTGTCTTGACGTTGGGTTCCTTGTCGCCAGCTGACCTCACCCGTCCTGCCTTCTCGCCCCTGCCCCTGGGCTGGTGGGCCCATTTAATCTCCTTTTGTCTTATGAGCCTGTCTAATGTTTGGCTGATGTATAAACCTCAGGAGTTACTTTCGTACTGAGTTAAGAGGGTACCCGGAGACCACATTGCTGAGGTTTCTCCAGTCTCTGTCAGACTAATAAGTCTGGGTTATTACGATCATTGAGTTAGAATTTTGTTCTTTGTTTTTCCCTGGCTGTGGCCCGGACCCGGCCTTGGGATCCCTGTTCCCCGTCAGTGGAATCAGCCGGGTAGCCGGGCACCGTCTAGTTGTGCCGGACTCCGTCTGGTGGAGGCTGTGCTAGCTGTGGTCCGTGAGCCCTTCAGTCCTTCCTTTGCTTTGAGCGGTTTTTCATGTTGAATTGTTAGAGTTCTGCATATAGCCTGGGTACAAACCCTTTACCAAATATGTTTCACAAGTGTTTGCTCCCACTGTGTGCCCAGACCTTCCCTTTTCTCAGCAGTGTCTTTGGAAGACCAGAAGCTTTCTCTTTCCCCGAGAACAATCGATTTCTATGAGACAGTCCCAGTACAATTTGCAGCTTCATTTTTGCGCTGTTAGCAGGTGACACGAATGTCAATGCTTCGAATCGCAAGGAACCTCTCCGTAAACCCTCTAACTGATAGAAGAGATCAGCAAATTCTCAGGATACAAGAGAAACCGAAATAAATCAATAGGATTAACGGTAACGAGATTGTGAACGGAGGAATCATCGGATCCACACCATTTACCATAGAGCCCCAAAAGAGAAAGCACTTAGGAGCTGACGTTACCAGAGACACAACTGACTTTTACGGAGAGCTCTACCGGTCTGAAGTACAACAAACTAAGAGAGACTTAGAGAAATGGGAAAATCTACGCTGTTCATGGAGGTAGGAAGATTTCACATTGTGCAAGGGTCTCTTTCCCAGAAAGCAATCCGCTTCTCTAAGAGAGTCCCAGTACAAGTTCCAGGTTTGTTTTTGCGCTGTTACCAGATGATACAATTGTAAGTGCTTAGATTCCCAAGGGATCTCTTAAGTAAAGCCTGTAACTGATACGAGACATCAGCTAATTCTCAGGATACAAGGGACACCAACAACAAGACCGTGATTGGAGAAATCGACCGTTCCATAGGCTCTGCCACAGACGTTAAGAACAGAAAGGACCTAGAGAATTAATCTATACACAGAAACAACAGTATTACACAGAGAACTCCAAGCCCTAACTAGAAGAAACTAAGAGACACTTGGATCAATGGAAAAATCTACACTGTTCATGGAGACCGGAAGACCTGAAATGGTGCAAAGGTCTCTTTCCCGAAAGCCATCCACTTCTCTAAGACACTCCGAGTACCAGTTCTAGCATCATTTTCGCCCTGTGAGCAGATGATACGATTGTAAATGCTTAGAATCGCAAGGAATCTCTAAGTAAACCCAATTCTCAGGATACGTGAGAAACCTGAGTGAATCAGTAGGGTTCCTTCATGCTAACAACGAGCCAGTGATTGGAGAACTCCTCAGTTCCATACGATTTACCGCAGATATTAAGAACAGAAACGACCCAGGAATTAACCTGTACACACAAATGACAGAGTTTTACACAGAGAACTCTAAGCCCTAACTAGAAGCATCTAAGAGACACTTAGATAAACGGAAAAATCTACGTTGTTCGTGGAGCTAGGAAGACTTAACTTTGGGAAAAGGTCTGTTTCCAAGAAAGCCATCTCCCATCGTAAATGGTACTGATTTGATAATTTCTTCGTTAAAAGTCTTCGTTGTTGGTATAAAGGAATCCTACTGCTTTGCTTCTGTTTATCTTGTATCCTGAGACTCTGCTGAACTCTTCTGTCAGTTTGAGTAGTTTGCTTCTAGATTCCTTGGGATTCTCTGCATATACAATCGTATCATCTGCCAACAGGGAGATTTTAAGTTCCTCTTTGCCAGTGCAGATGCCTTTTATTTCTTGGTCTTGTCTAACTCCTCTGGCAAAAACTTCTAGCACAGTGTTGAAGGGAAGAGGTGAGAGTGGGCATCCTTGTCTAGTGCCTGCTCTCAGGGGAACATCTTTCAGTCTCTCTCCATTCAGGATGACGTGGGCTTTGTAGAAATGGCCCTTATTGTTTTGAGGAATTTGCCATCTATGCCCATTTTGCTAAGAGTTCTTTTAGCATGAAGGGGTGCTGGACTTTATCCGATGCCTTTTCTTCATCAACGGACAAAATCAGGTGATCCTTGTCTTTTGTGTTCTTTCTGCGGTTAATCACATTAATTGTTTTTCTGATGTTGAACCAGCCTCGCATCCCCGGTATGAATCCCACTTGGTCATGATGGATTATTTTCTTGATATGTTGTTGTATTCTATCTGAGAGAGTTTTGTTGCACAGTTTGGCATCTAGGTTCATGAGTGATATCGGTGTGTAGTTCTCTTTCTCGGTTGGGTCTTTCCCTGGCTTAGGTATGAGGGTTAGGCTGGCTTCCTAGATCGAGTTTGGGAGTACCCCATCCCTTTCTATAGCGTGAAATCGTTTTGGTAGTATTGGAGATAACTCTTCTCCGAGTGCTTGGTAGAATTCTGCAGTGAAGCCATCTGGACCCGGACTTTTTTGGGTGGGCAGTGTTTTGATGACCTTTTCAATCGCTTCCTTTGTAATGGATTTAGTCAGTTGTTCTGCTTCACGTTGGGATCATTTGGGTAGGTGGCACGAGTCAAGGAATTGGTCCATTTCCCCTAGGTTTTCAAATTTGTTAGAGTACAGTCTTTCCTAGTACTCTGTTATGATAGTTTTGATTTCTGTTGCATCTGTGGTGACGACCCCCCTCTGATTTCTAATTTGGGTTCTCTGTTTCCTTTCCTGCTTTCCTTTAGCAAGTTCAGCCAGTGGTTCGTCATTTTTGTTGATCTTCTCCAAATACCCGCTTTGGGTCTTGTCAGTGGTTTCGGTTGTTTTTCTGTTCTCTAATTCGTTTAGCTCTGCTCTAACCTTTATAAGCTCGTTTCTTCTGCTGCCCGAGCGGTTCCCCTGTTGTTCTCTTTCTGCTTGTTCAAGCTGTAGGGCTAGTTCCTTGATTAGGTTTCTTTCTTCCTTCCAGATGGGTGCATTTATGGAGATAAACAGACCTCTGAGCACTGCTTTGGCTGTATCCCATAGGTTCTGGTAGGAAGTGTTTTCATTTTCATTGGAATCCATGAATTTCTTTAATTCATCCTTGATTTCCTCTGTAGCCCACGTTGTTCTGAGCAAGATGTTGTTCCGTTTCCAAGAGCTCCACTTTCTGTCTACCGATTTTTTTCTGCTATTGATTTCAACTCGGATGGCTTTATGATCTGAGAGGATGCTCTGCGGTAATTCAATGGTACGGATTTTGTTGAGCGTTGTATTATGGCCTATCACATGGTCAATTCTGGAGAATGTTCCACGTGCACTGGAGAATAAGGTGTAGTTGTCAGCTGATGGGTGGAAAGTTCTGTATATATCAGCGAGGTTTAGTCGGTTCACTGTGGCAATGAGGTCTTCTGCATCTTTACTGAGCTTTCTGCTAGATGATCTGTCTGGTATTGAGAGTGGAGTGTTGAAGTCTCCCACTACTGTGGTGGAGTCGTCTCACTCTCTCACGAGTGTAGTCAGTGGCTCTTCGACGTGTTTAGGTGCTGCGATATGAGGTGCATAAATATTTAGTATAGTTAGGCCTTGCTTGTGTACTCAACCTTTCAGCAATAAATAGTGTACATCTTTGTTCACGATGGTGGATTTGACATGAAAATTGACTTTGTCTGAGATTAGAATTGCCACCCCTGCTCTTCTTTATTCATTGTTAGCTTGAGGTAGCTCCTTCCAACCTTTAATTTTCAGTTTGTTCCTATCGTTAGGTCTCAAGTCAGGTTCTTGGAGACAGCATATGGATGGGTCATGTCTTTTGATCCAAGATGTCACTCGACGTCTCTTTGCTGGAGCATTCCGTCCATTCACATTCCATGTAATTATTGATAGGTATGTGTTCAGTGCTGCCGTTGTGATGTGTTTACCTTCATGTTGATGATTTCCCTGTTGTTCTTATCCATCTGTTCTGGGACGTTCTTTTGTGTGAGTTGATTTTTCACCTATCTCAGAGCTGCTTTGGTTGTTGTTGAGACGCCTGTGTTACATTTCTTGAAATGATCTTCGTTGGGCTTTACAGCTGCCCCACATGATCCCTCTTCAAAAACTACATATAAAACCAATTTTAATTACTACCAGTCTTGTCATCTTCCTCTCCATCTGGAAGGACTATAACAACTGTAGGACATCCCTCTTTTTAATATGATGACACCGTAGTTTTCATGATGATCACTGGATTGCTTCTGTCCTTATCAAAGCTGTGATTGGCTTTGGAGCCTTCCCTAACCGAGTAGAGTTTGGAGTAGTAAAGTTGTTCTAAACTACAAAGGTAGCGGTTGTCATGGATTGAATTGTGTCCCCCCCCCCAAAGTCTATGTGTTGATTGGAATTGGTTTGGTGTTCCAACATGGTGCCCTTCCTCTCCCGTGTGTTGTGAATCCTGCCTCTGTGATACTGATGATGAAGAACGGTTTGCAGTTGTGTTAGTGAGGCGGGACCCAAGCTACAAGCTTGTGGAATATAAGGGAGAGAAGTGAGCAGAGGAAGTTGGGAACCTCATACCATCGAGAGAGAAGTACCGAGAGCAGAGCACGTCCTTTCGACCCGAGGTTCCTGTGCCGAGATGCTCTCGTTGGATTTGGACTCCGCCTACCGGACTGTGACGATTTGTGATTCTGAATGGACTTGCAACCTACAAACGGATTTGCAGCGTACCAGATTGTGTCAGTGACAGCTTCTCCTCATGTAACCTTCCACTCGTGGCATTTTCCATGAGAGCAGTACCCGGTGACTAGGACTGTGGTTTCATTCTTCTGAGCCAGAGCCAAGAACTTCTTTCAATATTTCTTGTAGTTGGGGTTTGGTTTTTACAAAGTCCCTGAGTTTCTGTTGACCTGGGAATGTCTTCATTTCCTTTTCGTATTGGAAAGATAGTTTTGCAAGATATATAATTCTTGGTTGGAAGTTCTTCTCCTTCAAGGCTTTGGGATGTGTCATTGCCACTGTCTCCATGCCAGCATGGGTCCTGCTGGGAAATCTGAAGACAGCCTGCAGGGTTTCCCTCTGGATGTTAGCTTTGCCTGGAGTCTTGCTGCCTTTAAGAGTTGCCGCTTAGGTTGCATTTTGTCAAGCTTGTTTGTAATATGTCTTGGAGTCTTTCTTCTGAGACCTGTACTGGGTGGCGTACGATATGCATCTGAGATGTCTGTGTTCTCTTCCTTCAGGATTTCTGGGAAGTTTTCTGTCAGCAGCTCAGCGACGATACTCTCTGTGTTCTCAGATGTCTCACTCTGTTCAGAAACTCCGATTAATCGAAGGTTGTTCCTCTTAATAGAGTCCCACATGCTTCTTCATGCTTCTTCATTTTTCTTGTTTCGTTTTTTCCAATTTCTGCTCCTA